>CM059819.1:7314527-8637027 GCA_030435695.1 Brachymystax lenok tsinlingensis
ACAACAACCACACAACAACACAACAGACCCCAACACAACACAACCACCACACAACAGACCCCAACACAACACAACCACCACACAACAACACAACAGACCCCAACACAACACAACCACCACACAACAACACAACACACCCCAACACAACACAACAGACCCCAACACAACACAACAGACCCCAACACAACACAACCACCACACAACAGACCCCAACACAACACAACAACCACACAACAACACAACAGACCCCAACACAACACAACAGACCCCAACACAACACAACAACCACACAACAGCCCAACACAACACACCCCAACAAAACACAACAGACCCCAACACAACACAACAAACCACAACACAACACAACACACCCCAACAAACACAACACACCCCAACAAACACAACAGACCCCAACACAACACAACAGACCCCAACACAACATAACAACCACACAACAACACAACACACCCCAACACAACACAACACACCCCAACAAACACAACAGACCCCAACACAACACAACAGACCCCAACACAACATAACAACCACACAACAACACAACACACCACAACACAACACACCCCAACACAACACAACAGACCTCAACACAACACAACAGACCACAACACAACACACCCCAACACAACACAACAGACCACAACACAACACAACAGACCACAACACAACAGACCACAACACAACAAACACAACACACCCCAACAAACACAACAGACCCCAACACAACACAACAGACCCCAACACAACATAACAACCACACAACAACACAACACACCCCAACACAACACAACACACCCCAACAAACACAACAGACCCCAACACAACACAACAGACCCCAACACAACATAACAACCACACAACAACACAACACACCACAACACAACACACCCCAACACAACACAACAGACCTCAACACAACACAACAGACCACAACACAACACACCCCAACACAACACAACAGACCACAACACAACACAACAGACCACAACACAACAGACCACAACACAACACAACAGACCCCAACACAACACAACAGACCCCAACACAACACAATACAACAGACCCCAACACAACACAACAGACAAAACGGTATGAAATCCTAAGAAGGGGTAGTATGAGAGGTGTCAGTAGAACCCAGTAGTAAAGGCTGTGTTCTGCTGTAAAACGCTGAGCTGTAGGTTCATGACATGTTGATAATGTGTTGTTGAAACAAACACTACTAATCTCCCAGTGGAGCTATGTAGGTGGGCATGGAACCTTCCAGATCAATCCTGACCTGCTAGTTAAACTGATTATGTCCCAACCAAATGTTAAAGTCCTGACACACGATCCAGCAGGTCAGGTCAAGTCAGACCCAAAACAACATTAGAGAACACAATCTGTGTCCCAAATCGCACCCTGTTCCCTCTGGGCCCTGATCAAACGTAGGCCACTATATAGGGAATAGGGCCCTGATCAAACGTAGGCCACTATATAGGGAATAGGGCCCGGGTCAAAAGTAGTGCACTATATAGGGAATAGGGTTCTGGTCTATAGTAGTACCACTATATAGGGAATAGGGCCCTGGTCTATAGTAGTACCACTATATAGGGAATAGGGCCCTGGTCAAACGTAATTTACTATATAGGGAATAGGGTGCAATTTGGGACGCAGACACACAGTTTGAGGCTGATTAGCTACAAGGTTTACAGTTGTTATCCCCTAAAGCTCGACTGGCAACAGACTGTACAGGAGACCACGCTGAGCATAATGGTTACATGACTAGAACTGTCTTAATACCGTAACAACACAGTCATTATGAACACTGAGTGGGGGGGGATATACTTTTCCCATGAGGCTGTTGGTCATCGTTGATGTCTATCCTCTGATTGGGGGGGTTCCGCCTGTATCCTGATTCACTGTGTGAGCGTGTGTAAATGTGTCCCTGTCTCGTTGACTCTGCCTCTCTGTAATCTGAGGTTATGAAACGGCCCTGCAGTGAACTACTTTAGGAGCTGCAGTAGTTCTGCTCCCTGCATATACAGAGCATTCACCAAGTATTCAGGCCCCTTCCCCTTTTCCACATTTTCTTACGTTACAGCCTTATTCTAAAATGGATTAAATAATTGTTTTCCCTCATCAATCTCCACACAATACCCCATAATGACAAAGCGAAAACAGGTTTTTAGAAATGTTTGCATAAGTATTCAGTATCCTTATTTACATAAGTATTCAGACCATTTCCTATGAGACTTGAAATTGAGCGCAGGTGCATCCTGTTTCCATTGATCATCCTTGAGATGTTTCTACAACTATATTGGAGTCCACCTGTGGTAAATTCAATTGATTGGACATGATTTGGAAAGGCACACACCTGTCTATATAAGGTCCCACAGTTGACAGTGCATGTCAGAGCAAGGACCTCAGACTGGGTCGAAGGTTCACCTTCCAACAGGACAACGACCCTAAGCACACAGCCAAGACAACGCAGGACTGGCTTCGGTACAAGTCTCTGAATGTCCTTGAGTGGCCCAGCCATAACCCAGACTTGAACTCGATCTAACATCTCTGGAGAGACCTAAAAATAGCTACGCAGTGACGCTCCCCATCCATCCTGACAGAGCTTGAGAGGATCTGCAAAGAGCAATGGGAGAATCTCCCCAAATTCAGGCTGTAATCGCTGCCAGGCGATTAAACTAAGTACTCAGTAAAGGGGCTTTGCAAACATTTAAAAAAAACTGTTTTTGCTTTGTCATTATGGGGTATTGTGATGTCATTATGGGGTATTGTGATGTCATTATGGGGTATTGTGATGTCATTATGGGGTATTGTGTCTAAGTTGGTGTGGGGGAAAAAAACAATTTAATACATTTTAGAATGAGGCTGTAACGTAATAAAATGTGGAAAAAGTCAAGGGGTCTGAATACTTTCTGAATGCCCTGTATGTAGAAATAATGCCCCTGTGATCTATTTCCTGTGTTATATATATATAAATAATGCCCCTGTGATCTATTTCCTGTGTTATATATATAAATAATGCCCCTGTGATCTATTTCCTGTGTTATATTCCCTCTTCCTTTATTGTGTCCCTCATTCAGAGAATCAGACATGCAACCAGGAGACTCCTCTGTTAAAGTTGTCTAATACAAATCCTCACTCTTGACATTAACATTAAGAAGAAGTAGTTTCTTGATGAAGATGAAAAATACTATATAATAGCTAATACAAACACTGAGCTATATTGTATGATATAAAAACTTGGGAATTTATATAATTTTATATTAATACAAATTCTCAGAGAAAAATATATTGTTTTAACAAGTAGTATTTTTTATTTTCTCTCAAAAAGATAGGTGTCAAAAATATTGGCACTCCTAAAGATTCTTATAAATAAAATGAGGTCAACAATTAAGAAGTTTAAAACAACTGGAACAGTGAATCTTGTTCCCAAGCAAAGTGGAAGAAGTTGGTTCGGGAGGAAAATGTAAACTCCTGGAGTTTTGCTTAATTTAACGGCATTGGCATTGGATTGGAACCGTTGCTGTGGTCAGATCAGACAAAAATAGAGGTCTTTGGCCATGCACACCAGTGGTGGGTTTGGCCTTTAAAAGAAGAATGCATAAGCAGAATATAACCTCATCCCTACTGTAACACATGGTGGTGGATCTTTGATGTTATGGGTCATCCCTACTGTAACATATGGTGGTGGATCTTTGATGTTACGGGTCATCCCTACTGTAACACATGGTGATGGATCTTTGATGTTATGGGTCATCCCTACTGTAACATATGGTGGTGGATCTTTGATGTTATGGGTCATCCCTACTGTAACATATGGTGGTGGATCTTTGATGTTATGGGTCATCTCTACTGTAACATATGGTGGTGGATCTTTGATGTTACGGGTCATCTCTACTGTAACACATGGTGATGGATCTTTGATGTTATGGGTCATCCCTACTGTAACATATGGTGATGGATCTTTGATGTTATGGGTCATCTCTACTGTAACACATGGTGGTGGATCTTTGATGTTATGGGTCATCTCTACTGTAACATATGGTGATGGATCTTTGATGTTACGGGTCATCTCTACTGTAACACATGGTGGTGGATCTTTGATGTTACGGGTCATCTCTACTGTAACACATGGTGGTGGATCTTTGATGTTATGGGTCATCCCTACTGTAACACATGGTGGTGGATCTTTGATGTTATGGGTCATCCCTACTGTAACACATGGTGGTGGATCTTTGATGTTATGGGTCATCTATACTGTAACACATGGTGGTGGATCTTTGATGTTATGGGTCATCCCTACTGTAACATATGCTGATGGATCTTTGATGTTATGGGTCATCTCTACTGTAACACATGGTGGTGGATCTTTGATGTTACGGGTCATCTATACTGTAACACATGGTGGTGGATCTTTGATGTTATGGGTCATCCCTACTGTAACACATGGTGGTGGATATTTGATGTTATGGGTCATCTCTACTGTAACACATGGTGGTGGATATTTGATGTTATGGGTCATCCCTACTGTAACACATGGTGGTGGATCTTTGATGTTACGGGTCTGTTTTGCTTCCACAGGTCCTGGAGCTCTTGATAAGGTCAACAGAATCATGAACCTTACCAAGTAACAGGACATTTTAGCCCCAAAAATCTGGTTGCCTCTGCCAGGAGGCTGAAACTTGGCCACAAGTGGATCTTCCATTAAGGCGTTAACCCCATTAAGGCATTATCTGTATTGTCTACTTGTTGAATGTTTGTGAAGTCTTGATTGTGGTTGTTTGTAATGTTTTGTTACTTGATGTTGGACCCCAGGAAGATTAGCTAGCGTTATGGCGTTAGCTAATGGGGATCCTAATAAAAATTACAAACACATCAAAATCCACAAAGAAATGGTTAATTGACCACAAAATGTACATTTTGAAAAAGTCCATTTCAGTCTCTGGACTTGAAGCCCATTGAAAACCTTTGAATTTAAGAAGGCAGACTGAAGGATATAAAAGATCTGGAAAGATTCTGTAAGGAGGAATGGTCTCAGATCCTTCAGTCTCATAACACATGATAGGAAAAGTGCTTTAATCCTCGCAAGGGGAGCGTGCAAATCATTTGGGATTTTAGATTTGGAATTTTGTATTACTAAACTAAATCTCTTTCTCTGAGCCACTGTATTACTGTAAAATTATATAATGTCCAACTCTTTTTTTTTGTGCATACAATATAGCGCAGTATTTTTTGCTCATTTTTATCAAGGGTGCAAATAATTTCGATTTCTCAAAAAGTAGCAGACTCATACTTGTCCAACACACATTAGCCTTTTCTAGGTTTTCTGTAGGCTCCAATATCAGCCTCAAAGCAAAGCCAACAGACAAGCCAACAGACATGTGACAGTACAGTTATTTCAAAGCGGAACATTCAAGACAAGACTCCTCTCCCCCTTCGATTTCCTGTTAGAAGTGCTAAAAATGGAATCTCTCAATATGAATAGTCAACTCTCTACCCATCACAACATTGATCATTTGAATAAACAGTTAGACTAACATATTTAAACCATGTAGGACTGGACATTAACATACTACTCTTATGTTTTGACTGTTGCTGGGTCAAGTACTGTGCTTTCTTTCTGTCTTATGGTGGTGTTTATAAAAAGCATGGCATGGGAAAACGGTCCGACTGTTCTATCAGAAACATAACAAAAACACACCACGCTGTGTTCTTAGCTTGTTGTGTTCTGATTTCATCACTTTCAGTCCTGATTTGTTTTTGAATTCATTGATGTGTTAATGTAGAAATTGAGGCATGCAGCTTTGTTGACTTTAATATAACCATTTAGCCTGCTCTCTCTGCTCTCTGACACTGTTATGATGTTGGCCCATGTAGGTCATCTACTGCTGCAGTTCTCTACCAGTTATCTAACCGGTCAGATGGTGAGAGAGAGAGAGAGAGAGAGAGAGAGAGAGAGAGAGAGAGAGAGAGAGAGAGAGAGAGAGAGAGAGAAAGAGGCAGTTAGAGAGAGAGAACGAGAGGGGGGGTTAAAGAAAGATAGACCTGAGACAGGAGAGAGAAAGCGAAAGAGAAAGAGAGAGGGAGAGAGAGATGGGCCTACTACAGAGAGTTAGAGAAAGGGAGAGAGAGAGAGAAAGAGAAGGGCAGAGAGAGGGAGAGAGAGATGGGTCTACTACAGAGAGAAAGAGAGAGAGAGACGGGGTACGAGAGAGACAGGCCTGAAACAGGAGAGAGAAAGAGAGAGGCACAGGCTGAGAGAGGGAGGGAGAGAGAGATAGGCCTACTACAGAAAGATAGAGGGAGGGAGAGAGAGATGGGCCTACTACAGAAAGATAGAGGGAGGGAGAGAGAGATGGGCCTACTACAGAGAGAAAGAGAGAGAGAGAGGGGGTACGAGAGAGACGGGCCTGAAACAGGAGAGAGAAAGAGAGAGGCACAGGCAGAGAGGGGGAGGGAGAGAGAGAGAGATAGGCCTACTACAGAGAGATAGAGGGAGGGAGAGAGAGAGAGATGGGTCTACTACAGATAGAGAGAGGGATAGAGAGAGGCACATAAGAGAGAGCAATGGAGTAAAGAGAGAGAGAGAGAGAGAGAGAGAGAGAGAGAGAGAGAGAGAGAGAGAGAGAGAGAGGGAGTTGTGCATCTCTTGGCAGTGGTAAAGGAGGAGATAGAGGAGGAGGTAGATAACCAGAGGTCAGTGGTAGAGGAGGTAGATAACCAGAGGTCAGTGGTAGAGGAGGAGGTAGATAACCAGAGGTCAGTGGTAGAGGAGGAGGTAGAGCGAGAGAGAGAGAGGTAGAGGAGGAGGTAGATAACCAGAGGTCAGTGGTAGAGGAGGAGGTAGATAACCAGAGGTCAGTGGTAGAGGAGGAGGTAGATAACCAGAGGTCAGTGGTAGAGGAGGAGGTAGATAACCAGAGGTCAGTGGTAGAGGAGGAGGTAGATAACCAGAGGTCAGTGGTAGAGGAGGAGGTAGATAACCAGAGGTTAGTGGTAGAGGAGGAGGTAGATAACCAGAGGTCAGTGGTAGAGGAGGAGGTAGATAACCAGAGGTCAGTGGTAGAGGAGGAGGTAGATAACCAGAGGTCAGTGGTAGAGGAGGAGGTAGATAACCAGAGGTTAGTGGTAGAGGAGGAGGTAGATAACCAGAGGTTAGTGGTAGAGAAGGAGGTAGATAACCAGAGGTCAGTGGTAGAGGAGGAGGTAGATAACCAGAGGTCAGTGGTAGAGGAGGAGGTAGATAACCAGAGGTTAGTGGTAGAGGAGGAGGTAGATAACCAGAGGTTAGTGGTAGAGAAGGAGGTAGATAACCAGAGGTCAGTGGTAGAGGAGGAGGTAGATAACCAGAGGTCAGTGGTAGAGGAGGAGGTAGATAACCAGAGGTCAGTGGTAGAGGAGGAGGTAGATAACCAGAGGTCAGTGGTAGAGGAGGAGGTAGATAACCAGAGGTCAGTGGTAGAGGAGGAGGTAGATAACCAGAGGTCAGTGGTAGAGGAGGAGGTAGATAACCAGAGGTCAGTGGTAGAGGAGGAGGTAGATAACCAGAGGTCAGTGGTAGAGGAGGAGGTAGATAACCAGAGGTCAGTGGTAGAGGAGGAGGTAGATAACCAGAGGTTAGTGGTAGAGAAGGAGGTAGATAACCAGAGGTCAGTGGTAGAGGAGGAGGTAGATAACCAGAGGTCAGTGGTAGAGGAGGAGGTAGATAACCAGAGGTCAGTGGTAGAGGAGGAGGTAGATAACCAGAGGTTAGTGGTAGAGGAGGAGGTAGATAACCAGAGGTCAGTGGTAGAGAAGGAGGTAGATAACCAGAGGTCAGTGGTAGAGGAGGAGGTAGATAACCAGAGGTCAGTGGTAGAGGAGGAGGTAGATAACCAGAGGTCAGTGGTAGAGGAGGAGGTAGATAACCAGAGGTCAGTGGTAGAGGAGGAGGTAGATAAACCAGAGGTCAGTGGTAGAGGAGGAGGTAGATAACCAGAGGTCAGTGGTAGAGGAGGAGGTAGATAACCAGAGGTCAGTGGTAGAGGAGGAGGTAGATAACCAGAGGTCAGTGGTAGAGGAGGAGGTAGATAACCAGAGGTCAGTGGTAGAGGAGGAGGTAGATAACCAGAGGTCAGTGGTAGAGGAGGAGGTAGATAACCAGAGGTCAGTGGTAGAGGAGGAGGTAGATAACCAGAGGTCAGTGGTAGAGGAGGAGGTAGATAACCAGAGGTCAGTGGTAGAGGAGGAGGTAGATAACCAGAGGTCAGTGGTAGAGGAGGAGGTAGATAACCAGAGGTCAGTGGTAGAGGAGGAGGTAGATAACCAGAGGTCAGTGGTAGAGGAGGAGGTAGATAACCAGAGGTCAGTGGAGAAGGAGGAGATAGAGGAGGAGGTAGATAACCAGAGGTCAGAGGTAGAGGAGGAGGTAGATAACCAGAGGTCAGTGGTAGAGGAGGAGGTAGATAACCAGAGGTCAGTGGTAGAGGAGGAGGTAGATAACCAGAGGTTAGTGGTAGAGAAGGAGGTAGATAACCAGAGGTCAGTGGTAGAGGAGGAGGTAGATAACCAGAGGTCAGTGGTAGAGGAGGAGGTAGATAACCAGAGGTTAGTGGTAGAGGAGGAGGTAGATAACCAGAGGTCAGTGGTAGAGGAGGAGGTAGATAACCAGAGGTCAGTGGTAGAGGAGGAGGTAGATAACCAGAGGTTAGTGGTAGAGGAGAGGTAGATAACCAGAGGTCAGTGGTAGAGGAGGAGGTAGATAACCAGAGGTTAGTGGTAGAGGAGTTGGTAGATAACCAGAGGTCAGTGGTAGAGGAGGAGGTAGATAACCAGAGGTTAGTGGTAGAGGAGGAGGTAGATAACCAGAGGTCAGTGGTAGAGAGAGGAGGTAGATAACCAGAGGTCAGTGGTAGAGGAGGAGGTAGATAACCAGAGGTCAGTGGTAGAGGAGGAGGTAGATAACCAGAGGTCAGTGGTAGAGGAGGAGGTAGATAACCAGAGGTTAGTGGTAGAGGAGGAGGTAGATAACCAGAGGTCAGTGGTAGAGAAGGAGGTAGATAACCAGAGGTCAGTGGTAGAGGAGGAGGTAGATAACCAGAGGTCAGTGGTAGAGGAGGAGGTAGATAACCAGAGGTCAGTGGTAGAGGAGGAGGTAGATAACCAGAGGTCAGTGGAGAAGGAGGAGATAGAGGAGGAGGTAGATAACCAGAGGTCAGTGGTAGAGGAGGAGGTAGATAACCAGAGGTCAGTGGTAGAGGAGGAGGTAGATAACCAGAGGTTAGTGGTAGAGGAGGAGGTAGATAACCAGAGGTTAGTGGTAGAGAAGGAGGTAGATAACCAGAGGTCAGTGGTAGAGGAGGAGGTAGATAACCAGAGGTCAGTGGTAGAGGAGGAGGTAGATAACCAGAGGTCAGTGGTAGAGGAGGAGGTAGATAACCAGAGGTTAGTGGTAGAGGAGGAGGTAGATAACCAGAGGTTAGTGGTAGAGAAGGAGGTAGATAACCAGAGGTCAGTGGTAGAGGAGGAGGTAGATAACCAGAGGTCAGTGGTAGAGGAGGAGGTAGATAACCAGAGGTTAGTGGTAGAGGAGGAGGTAGATAACCAGAGGTTAGTGGTAGAGAAGGAGGTAGATAACCAGAGGTCAGTGGTAGAGGAGGAGGTAGATAACCAGAGGTCAGTGGTAGAGGAGGAGGTAGATAACCAGAGGTTAGTGGTAGAGGAGGAGGTAGATAACCAGAGGTTAGTGGTAGAGAAGGAGGTAGATAACCAGAGGTCAGTGGTAGAGAAGGAGGTAGATAACCAGAGGTCAGTGGTAGAGGAGGAGGTAGATAACCAGAGGTCAGTGGTAGAGGAGGAGGTAGATAACCAGAGGTCAGTGGTAGAGGAGGAGGTAGATAACCAGAGGTCAGTGGTAGAGGAGGAGGTAGATAACCAGAGGTCAGTGGTAGAGGAGGAGGTAGATAACCAGAGGTCAGTGGTAGAGGAGGAGGTAGATAACCAGAGGTCAGTGGTAGAGGAGGAGGTAGATAACCAGAGGTCAGTGGTAGAGGAGGAGGTAGATAACCAGAGGTCAGTGGTAGAGGAGGAGGTAGATAACCAGAGGTCAGTGGTAGAGGAGGAGGTAGATAACCAGAGGTCAGTGGTAGAGGAGGAGGTAGATAACCAGAGGTTAGTGGTAGAGGAGGAGGTAGATAACCAGAGGTCAGTGGTAGAGAAGGAGGTAGATAACCAGAGGTCAGTGGTAGAGGAGGAGGTAGATAACCAGAGGTCAGTGGTAGAGGAGGAGGTAGATAACCAGAGGTCAGTGGTAGAGGAGAAGGTAGATAACCAGAGGTCAGTGGAGAAGGAGGAGATAGAGGAGGAGGTAGATAACCAGAGGTCAGTGGTAGAGGAGGAGGTAGATAACCAGAGGTCAGTGGTAGAGGAGGAGGTAGATAACCAGAGGTTAGTGGTAGAGGAGGAGGTAGATAACCAGAGGTTAGTGGTAGAGAAGGAGGTAGATAACCAGAGGTCAGTGGTAGAGGAGGAGGTAGATAACCAGAGGTCAGTGGTAGAGGAGGAGGTAGATAACCAGAGGTTAGTGGTAGAGGAGGAGGTAGATAACCAGAGGTTAGTGGTAAAGGAGTTGGTAGATAACCAGAGGTCAGTGGTAGAGGAGGAGGTAGATAACCAGAGGTCAGTGGTAGAGGAGGAGGTAGATAACCAGAGGTTAGTGGTAAAGGAGTTGGTAGATAACCAGAGGTCAGTGGTAGAGGAGGAGGTAGATAACCAGAGGTTAGTGGTAAAGGAGTTGGTAGATAACCAGAGGTCAGTGGTAGAGGAGAAGGTAGATAACCAGAGGTCAGTGGTAGAGGTGGAGGTATATAACCAGAGGTCAACACAGTGATATTTCTGGCCAGTCACATCACAACAGGGTGCCAAATACCACACACAGCAGCTCTATCTCTCCCCCCTCCCTCCCCTCTCTTCCCTCCCCTCTCTCCCCTGCCTCCTCTGCCCCCTCCCTCCCTCCCTCTTGTGTTAATAAGTCTCTCTGTGTTTCTATCTACTAATATGTGAGGACATTGACTGACCCTGTCGGTCTAGAGACTGATCGAACACTTCCCCATTTTATTGATGAATGTATTTTATTTCATGACTGCATTGTGTGGATGATCGTTTTCTGTTCTGAAGGGTGCTGGTGTTTCTAGATGAGGGCTGTTCTGAAGGGTACTGGTGTTTCTAGATGAGAGCTGTTCTGAAGGGTGCTGGTGTTTCTAGATGAGGGCTGTTCAGAAGGGTACTGGTGTTTCTAGATGAGAGCTGTTCTGAAGGGTGCTGGTGTTTCTAGATGAGGGCTGTTCTGAAGGGTACTGGTGTTTCTAGATGAGAGCTGTTCTGAAGGGTGCTGGTGTTTCTAGATGAGGGCTGTTCAGAAGGGTACTGGTGTTTCTAGATGAGGGCTGATCTGAAGGGTACTGGTGTTTCTAGATGAGGGCTGTTCTGAAGGGTACTGGTGTTTCTAGATGAGGTCTGTTCAGAAGGGTGCTGGTGTTTCTAGATGAGGGCTGTTCTGAAGGGTGCTGGTGTTTCTAGATGAGGGCTGTTCTGAAGGGTACTGGTGTTTCTAGATGAGGTCTGTTCAGAAGGGTGCTGGTGTTTCTAGATGAGGGCTGTTCTGAAGGGTGCTGGTGTTTCTAGATGAGGGCTGTTCTGAAGGGTACTGGTGTTTCTAGATGAGGGCTGTTCTGAAGGGTACTGGTGTTTCTAGATGAGAGCTGTTCTGAAGGGTGCTGGTGTTTCTAGATGAGGTCTGTTCTGAAGGGTGCTGGTGTTTCTAGATGAGGGTTGTTCTGAAAGGTACGGGTGTTTCTAGATGAGGGCTGTTCTGAAGGGTACTGGTGTTTCTAGATGAGGGCTGTTCTGAAGGGTACTGGTGTTTCTAGATGAGGGCTGTTCTGAAGGGTGCTGGTGTTTCTAGATGAGGGTTGTTCTGAAGGGTACTGGTGTTTCTAGATGAGGTCTGTTCTGAAGGGTACTGGTGTTTCTAGATGAGGGTTGTTCTGAAGGGTACTGGTGTTTCTAGATGAGGTCTGTTCTGAAGTGTACTGGTGTTTCTAGATGAGGGTTGTTCTGAAGGGTACTGGTGTTTCTAGATGAGGGCTGTTCTGAAGGATGCTGGTGTTTCTAGATGAGGGAGAGTGAGTGATTGATATTCTGTTAATTGTCTATTTCACTTGCTTTGGCAATGTAAACATACACTATGTATACAAAAGTATGTGGACACCCTTTCAAATTAGTGGATTCTGCTATTTCAGCCACACCTGTTGCTGACAGGTGTATAAAATCGAGCACACAGCCATGCAATCTCCATAGAGAAACGTTGGCAGTAGAATGGCAGTGACTTTCAACGAGGCACCATTCCAACAAGTCAGTTCTTCCAATTTCTGCCTGGCTAGAG
The DNA here is from genome assembly GCA_030435695.1 of Brachymystax lenok tsinlingensis. NCBI lineage: Eukaryota > Metazoa > Chordata > Actinopteri > Salmoniformes > Salmonidae > Brachymystax > Brachymystax lenok. Next base: position 7,326,964 of record CM059819.1, read on the forward strand.
CTGCCCAGGTCAAGTGGAGGTGCTGTTATTGTGAAGTGGAAACGTCTAGGAGAAACAACGGCTCACATGCAAAGTGGTAGGCCACACAAGCTCACAGAACGTGACTACCGACTGCTGAAGTGCTGAAGCGAGTAAAAATCATCTGTAACACTCACTACTGAGTTCCAAACTGCCTCTGGAAGCAACGTCAGCACAATTACTTTTCATCGGGAGCTTCATGAAGTGGGTTTTCATGACCGAGCAGCCTCACACAACCCGAAGATCACCATGCACAATGCCAAGTGTCGGCTGGTGTAAACCTTGCCGCCATTGGTGGAAAAGCATTTTCTGGAGTGATGACTCCCGCTTCACCATCTGGCATTCCAACGGACTAATCTGGGTTTGGTGGATGACAGGAGAACGCTACCTGCCAGAATGCAAAGTGTCAACTGTAAAGTTTGGTGGAGGAGGAATAATGGTCTGGGGCTGTTTTTCATGGTTCTGGCCCCTTAGTTCCAGTGAAGTCTTACAGTGACATTCTAGACAACTCTGTGCTACCAACTTTGTGGCAACAGTTTGGGGAAGTCCCTTTCCTGTTTCAGCATTACAATGCTCCCGTGCACAAAGCGAGGTCCATACAGAAATGGTTTGTCGAGATCGGTGTGGAAGAACTTGACTGGCCTGCAAAAAGCCCTTGCAGCAATATTCCAACATCTAGTGGAAAGCCTTCCCAGAAGAGTGGAGGCTGTTATAGCAGCAAAGAGGGGACCAACTCCATATTAATGCCCATGATTTTGGAACGAGATGTTTGAATTTTGGTCATGTAGTGTATGTTGTCCATGCCAATAAAGCCCTTTGAAATAAATGTAATGCTTTTGTGTGTGTGTGTGTGTGTACCCTGGTGAGTTCTGAGTATTAGGTTTCTATGTAATTTATTAGTTTGTTATACAATACCTAGAAAGACAAAGGAGTGGGATAGAGAGGAGGGAGTGTGATAGAGAGGAGGGGGGAGGGATAGAGAGGGGGTAGGGAGGGGCCAGAGAGAGGGAGACAGAGGGGGCTTGGAGACAGTGAGAAAGGGCGCTGTGAAATACAGTCTGTATAGATAGAATGACAGAGAGAGAGAGAGAGAGAGAGAGAGAGAGAGAGAGAGAGACTTAAAGACATACAGAGAAAGAAGTAGAACCAACTAGAGATTGGTGGGTAGAACAGAAAAAAACTGAGTTACCTTCACACCTACATAGCAACATGGACTTTTCCACAGCAGCACAGCACAGTGAGATAATACATTTCAGTTGTTCTCTCCATCTTCTCTGCTGGCTGCAATATTAATGGCCTGAAACACACAGACAGACAGACAGACAGAAAGAAAGAAACAGACAGAGATAGATAGAGACAGACAATGTCTGGAATGGAATAATGTCTGGAATAATGTCTGGAATGGAGTGAACAGAGTAATGTTTGGAATAATGTATGGAATGGAATAGCTGGAATGGAATAATGTCTGGAACAGCATGAATGGAATAATGTATGGAATGGCATGAATGGAATAATGTCTGGAATAATGACAGGAATAATGTCTGGAATGGAATCAATAGGATAATGTCTGTAATAATGACAGGAATAATGTCTGGAATAGCATGAATGGAATAATGTATGGAATGGCATGAATGGAATAATGTCTGGAATAATGACAGGAATAATGTCTGGAATGGAATCAATAGGATAATGTCTATAATAATGACAGGAATAATGTCTGGAATGGAATCAATAGGATAATGTCTGTAATAATGACAGGAATAATGTCTGGAATAGCATGAATGGAATAATGTATGGAATGGCATGAATGGAATAATGTCTGGAATAATGACAGGAATAATGTCTGGAATGGAATCAATAGGATAATGTCTGTAATAATGACAGGAATAATGTCTTGAATGGAATCAATAGAATAATGTCTGTAATAATGTCTGGAATAATGTTTGGAATAATGTCTGGAATAATGTCTGGAATGTAATCAATAGAATAATGTCTGTAATAATGTCTGTAATAATGACAGGAATAATGTCTGGAATGGAATCAATAGAATAATGTCTGTAATAATGCCAGGAATAATGACAGGAATAATGTCTGGAATGGAATCAATAGAATAATGTCTGTAATAATGAACCTTTAACAGTTCTGAAACATGAACCTTAACAGTTATGAAACATGAATCTTAACAGGTATGAAACATGAACCTTAACAGGTATGAAACATGAATCTTAACAGGTATGAAACATGAACCTTAACAGTTATGAAACATGAATCTTAACAGGTATGAAACATGAACCTTAACAGGTATGAAACATGAATCTTAACAGGTATGAAACATGAACCTTAACAGTTATGAAACCTGAACCTTAACAGTTATGAAACATGAACCTTAACAGTTATGAAACATTAATCTTAACAGGTATGAAACATTAATCTTAACAGGTATGAAACATGAACCTTAACAGTTCTGAAACATGAACCTTAACAGTTATGAAACATGAATCTTAACAGTTATGAAACCTGAACCTTAACAGTTATGAAACATGAACCTTAACAGTTATGAAACATGAATCTTAACAGGTATGAAACATGAACCTTAACAGGTATGAAACATGAATCTTAACAGGTATGAAACATGAACCTTAACAGGTATGAAACATGAATCTTAACAGGTATGAAACATGAACCTTAACAGGTATGAAACATGAACCTTAACAGGTATGAAACATGAATCTTAACAGGTATGAAACATGAATCTTAACAGGTATGAAACATGAATCTTAACAGGTATGAAACATGAATCTTAACAGGTATGAAACATGAACCTTAACAGTTATTACGCAGTCAAATCAATAGTTGTGGAACCTGAGAAGACCTTTTCATATCCAGCAGCAACCCGGTTGGAATGCAAGTGTGTGTTTGTGTGTTTGTGTGAGTACATGCACTGTAATAGGGTGTACCCCACATGACACTACCTCGTTCCTGATTCCTCCATGTGACTTCAGCCTTTATCTTCACCCTGCATGACATCACCTCAAATTACTTCTACCTGCAGGGTGTTTCTCTGGCCAGGGAGCCTGTCTGCTCTGCTCTTCTCTCCGGCCAGGGAGCCTGTATGCTCTGCTCTCCGGCCAGGGAGTCTGTCTGCTCTGCTCTGCTCTCCGGCCAGGGAGCCTGTCTGCTCTGCTCTGCTCTCCGGCCAGGGAGCCTGTCTGCTCTGCTCTGCTCTCCGGCCAGGGAGCCTGTCTGCTCTGCTCTGCTCTCCGGCCAGGGAGCCTGTCTGCTCTGCTCTCCGGCCAGGGAGCCTGTATGCTCTGCTCTCTAACAACTGTGATGTCAGCTCTGCAGAGAGAGAGAGAGAGAGAGAGAGAGAGGGAGGGGTAGGGGGGGAAAGAGCGAGGGGGAAGGAGAGAGATAGAGAGTGATGGAAAAAGAGGGTGAGAGAGAGGGAGGAGGGAAGGGGGGTGACAGGGGAAGATGAAATGCTGCAGCACCCCTGCCGTACGTGTCCATAGCTGTGCCAACTCTTCTCCCCCCCACACCTCTCCTCTTCTCCGGTCTCTCTCCACCTTCCCCCCACTCCTCTCCTCTGTCTCCTGTCTTTCTCCTCCTCTCCTGTCTCCCCCCACTCCTCTCCTCTCTCTCTCCTTTCCTGTCACTCTCCTGTCTCTCTCCTCCTCTCCGGTCTCTCTCATCCTCTCCTGTCTCTCTCCTCTCCCTCCTGTCTCTCCACCCTAACCCCACTCCTCTCCTCTCTCTCCTCCTCTCCTGTCTCCCTCCTCCTCTCCTGTCTCTCCACCCTAACCCCACTCCTCTTCTCCCTCTCCTCCTCTTCTGTCTCTCTCCTCCTCTCCTGTCTCTCCGCCCTAACCCCACTCCTCTCCTGTCTCTCTCCTCTCCCTCCTGTCTCTCCACCCTAACCCCACTCCTCTTCTCTCTCTCCTCCTCTCCTGTCTCTCTCCTCCTCTCCTGTCTCTCCGCCCTAACCCCACTCCTCTCCTGTCTCTCTCCTCCTCTCCTGTCTCTCTCCTCCTCCCCTGTCTCTCCACCCTAATCCCACTCCTCTCCTGTCTCTCTCCTCCTCTCCTGTCTCTCTCCTCCTCCCGTCTCTCCACCCTAACCCCACTCCTCTTCTCCCTCTCCTCCTCTCCTGTCTCTCTCCTCCTCCCCTGTCTCTCCACCCTAACCCCACTCCTCTTCTCTCTCTTCTCCTCCCCTGTCTCTCCACCCTAACCCCACTCCTCTTCTCTCTCTCATCCTCCCCTGTCTCTCCTCCTCTCCTGTCTCTCCACCCTAACCCCACTCCTCTTCTCTCTCTCCTCCTCCCCTGTCTCTCCACCCTAACCCCACTCCTCTTCTCTCTCTCCCCCTCTCCTGTCTCTCCACCCTAACCCCACTCCTATTCTCCCTCTCCTCCTCCCCTGTCTCTCCACCCTAACCCCACTCCTCTTCTCTCTCTCCTCCTCCCCTGTCTCTCCTCCTCCCCTGTCTCTCCACCCTAACCCCACTCCTCTTCTCTCTCTCCTCCTTTCCTCTCTCTCCTCCTCTCCTGTCTTTCCACCCTAACCCCACTCCTCTCCTCTCTCTCCTCCTCCCCTGTCTCTCCTCCTCTCCTGTCTCTCCACCCTAACCCCACTCCTCTTCTCTCTCTCCTCCTCTCCTCTCTCTCCTCTCTCTCCTCCTCTCCGGTCTCTCTCCTCCTCCCCTGTCTCTCCACCCTAACCCCACTCCTCTCCTCTCTCTCCTCCTCTCCTCTCTCTCCTCCTCTCCTGTCTCTCCACCCTAACCCCACTCCTCTTCTCTCTCTCCTCCTCTCCTCTCTCTCCTCCTCTCCTGTCTGTCCACCCTAACCCCACTCCTCTCCTCTCTCTCCTCCTCCCCTGTCTCTCCTCCTCTCCTGTCTCTCCACCCTAACCCCACTCCTCTTCTCTCTCTCCTCCTCTCTTCTCTCTCCTCCTCTCCGGTCTCTCTCCTCCTCCCCTGTCTCTCCACCCTAACCCCACTCCTCTCCTCTCTCTCCTCCTCTCCTCTCTCTCCTCCTCTCCTGTCTCTCCACCCTAACCCCACTCCTCTTCTCTCTCTCCTCCTCTCCCCTCTCTCCTCCTCTCCGGTCTCTCTCCTCCTCCCCTGTCTCTCCACCCTAACCCCACTCCTCTCCTCTCTCTCCTCCTCTCCTGTCTCTCCACCCTAACCCCACTCCTCTTCTCTCTCTCCTCCTCTCCTCTCTCTCCTCCTCTCCGGTCTCTCTCCTCCTCCCCTGTCTCTCCACCCTAACCCCACTCCTCTTCTCTCTCTCCTCCTCTCCTCTCTCTCCTCCTCTCCGGTCTCTCTCCTTCTCCCCTGTCTCTCCACCCTAACCCCACTCCTCTCCTCTCTCCTCCTCTCCTCTCTCTCCTCCTCTCCTGTCTCTCCACCCTAACCCCACTCCTCTTCTCTCTCTCCTCCTCTCCTCTCTCTCCTCCTCTCCTGTCTCTCCACCCTAACCCCACTCCTCTTCTCTCTCTTCTCCTCTCCTCTCTCGCCTCCTCTCCGGTCTCTCTCCTCCTCTCCTGTCTCTCCACCCTAACCCCACTCCTCTTCTCTCTCTCCTCCTCTCCTCTCTCTCCTCCTCTCCTGTCTCTCCTCCTTCCCTGTCTCTCCACCCTAACCCCACTCCTCTCCTCTCTCTCCTCCTCTCCTCTCTCTCCTCCTCTCCTGTCTGTCCACCCTCCTGTCTGTTGGTTCCATTGTTTCATAATACTACAGTCTGACAGAAAGATCGATCTGCTAAAACAGCTAATATAGCCTCATTCAACACATGTTGTTACAACAATGTTTCTCACACACAAACACCAATGTACAGGTACACACACCCCTTACAGCACACACTACACACTACACACTACACTCTCTCTACACACTCTACACACTACACTCTCTCTACACACTACACACTACACTACACACTACACACTACACTCTACACACTCTCTACACACTACACTACACACTACACTCGCTACACACTACACTCTCTACACACTCTCTCTACACACTACACACTACACTACACACTACACACTACACTCTCTACACTCGCTACACACTACACTCTCTACACACTCTCTCTACACACTACACACTCGCTACACACTACACTATCCCTACACACTATCCACACACTATCCCTACACACTATCCCAACACTATCTACACTATCATCCCTACACACTATCCCTACACACTATCCCTACACACTATCCACACACTATCCCTACACACTATCCACACACTATCCCTACACACTATCCACACACTATCCCTACACACTATCCACACACTATCCCTACACACTATCCCACACACTCTCCTACACACTATCCCTACACACTATCCACACACTATCCCTACACACTATCCTACACACTATCCCTACACACTTTCCTACACACTTTCCCTACACACTATCCCTACACACTATCCCTACACACCATCCCTACACACCATCCACACACTATCCCTACACACTATCCACACACTATCCCTACACACTATCCCTACACACTCTCCCTACACACCTCCCCACACACTCTCCTACACACTATCCCTACACACTATCCCTACACACTCTCCCTACACACTATCCCTACACACTCCCTACACACTCTACACACTATCCACACTCCTACACACACACACTATCCTACACACACTATCCACACACTATCCCTACACACTATCCCTACACACACTATCCCTACACACTATCCTACACACTCATCCCTACACACTATCCCTACACATCCCTACACACTATCCCTACACACTATCCCTACACTATCCCTACACACTATCCCTACACACCATCCCTACACACTATCCCTACACACTATCCCTACACACTATCCCTACACACTATCCCTACACACACTATCCCTACACACTATCCCTACACACTCCCTACACACTATCCCTACACACTATCCCTACACACTCTCTACACACTATCCCTACACACTATCCCTACACACTATCCCTACACACTATCCCTACACACTATCCCTACACACTATCCCTACACACTATCCCTACACACTATCCCTACACACTATCCCTACACACTATCCCTACACACTATCCCTACACACTATCCCTACACACTATCCCTACACACTATCCACACACACTATCCCTACACACTATCCCTACACACTATCCCTACACACTATCCCTACACACTATCCCTACACACTATCCCTACACACTATCCCTACACACTATCCCTACACACTATCCCTACACACTATCCCTACACACTATCCCTACACACCATCCCTACACACTATCCCTACACACTATCCCTACACACTATCCCTACACACTATCCCTACACACTATCCCTACACACTATCCCTACACACTATCCCTACACACTATCCCTACACACTATCCCTACACACTATCCACACACTATCCCTACACACTATCCCTACACACTATCCCTACACACTATCCCTACACACTATCCCTACACACCATCCCTACACACCATCCCTACACACTCTCCCTACACACTATCCCTACACACTATCCCTACACACTATCCCTACACACTATCCCTACACACTATCCCTACACACTATCCCTACACACCATCCCTACACACTATCCCTACACACTATCCCTACACACTATCCCTACACACTATCCCTACACACTATCCCTACACACTATCCCTACACACTATCCCTACACACCATCCCTACACACTATCCCTACACACTATCCCTACACACTATCCCTACACACTATCCCTACACACTATCCCTACACACTATCCCTACACACTATCCCTACACACTATCCCTACACACTATCCCTACACACACACTATCCCTACACACTATCCCTACACACTATCCCTACACACTATCCCTACACACTATCCCTACACACTATCCCTACACACTATCCCTACACACTATCCCTACACACTATCCCTACACACTATCCCTACACACTATCCCTACACACTATCCCTACACACTATCCACACACACTATCCCTACACACTATCCCTACACACTATCCCTACACACTTTCCCTACACACTATCCTACACACTATCCACACACACTATCCCTACACACTATCCCTACACACTATCCCTACACACTATCCCTACACACTATCCCTACACACTATCCCTACACACTATCCACACACACTATCCCTACACACTATCCCTACACACTATCCCTACACACTATCCCTACACACTATCCCTACACACTATCCCTACACACTATCCCTACACACTATCCCTACACACTATCCCTACACACACTATCCCTACACACTATCCCTACACACTATCCCTACACACTATCCCTACACACTATCCCTACACACTATCCACACACTATCCCTACACACTATCCCTACACACTATCCCTACACACTATCCCTACACACTATCCACACACACTATCCACACACACTATCCCTACACACTATCCCTACACACTATCCCTACACACTATCCCTACACACTATCCCTACACACTATCCCTACACACTATCCCTACACACTATCCCTACACACTATCCCTACACACTATCCCTACACACTATCCCTACACACCATCACACACACTATCCCTACACACTATCTCTGGACACACTATCCCTACACACTATCCCTACACACTTTCCCTACACACTATCCCTACACACTATCCCTACACACTATCCCTACACACTATCCCTACACACTATCCCTACACACTATCCCTACACACTATCCCTACACACTATCCCTACACACTATCCCTACACACTATCCCTACACACTATCCCTACACACTATCCCTACACACTATCCCTACACACTATCCCTACACACTATCCCTACACACTCTCCCTACACACTTTCCCTACACACTATCCCTACACACTATCCCTACACACTATCCCTACACACTATCCCTACACACACTATCCCTACACACTATCCCTACACACTATCCACACACACTATCCCTACACACTATCCCTACACACTATCCCTACACACTATCCCTACACACTTTCCCTACACACTATCCCTACACACTTTCCCTACACACTATCCCTACACACTATCCCTACACACTATCCCTACACACTATCCCTACACACTATCCCTACACACTATCCCTACACACTATCCCTACACACTATCCCTACACACTATCCCTACACACTATCCCTACACACTATCCCTACACACTTTCCCTACACACTCTCTACACACTATCCACACACTATCCCTACACACTATCCCTACACACTATCCCTACACACTATCCCTACACACTATCCACACACACTATCCCTACACACTATCCCTACACACTATCCCTACACACACTATCCCTACACACTATCCCTACACACTATCCCTACACACTATCCCTACACACTTTCCCTACACACTATCCCTACACACTATCCCTACACACTCTCCCTACACACTCTCTACACACTATCCCTACACACTATCCCTACACACTATCCCTACACACTATCCCTACACACTCTCCCTACACACTATCCCTACACACTATCCCTCACACACTATCCCTACACACTATCCCTACACACTATCCCTACACACTATCCCTACACACTATCCCTACACACTATCCCTACACACTATCCCTACACACTCACACACTATCCCTACACACTTTCCCTACACACTCTCTACACACTATCCCTACACACTATCCCTACACACTATCCCTACACACTATCCCTACACACTCTCCCTACACACTTTCCCTACACACTTTCCCTACACACTCTCTACACACTATACCTACACACTATCCACACACACTATCCCTACACACTATCCCTACACACTATCCCTACACACTATACCTACACACTATCCCTACACACTCTCTACACACTATCCCTACACACTCTCCCTACACACTCTCCCTACACACTATCCCTACACACTATCCCTACACACTATCCCTACACACTATCCCTACACACTCCTACACACTCTCTACACACTATCCCTACACACTCTCCCTACACACTATACCTACACACTATCCCTACACACTCTCTACACACTATCCCTACACACTCTCCCTACACACTCTCCCTACACACTTTCCCTACACACTTTCCCTACACATTATCCCTACACACTCTCCCTACACACTCTCTACACACTATCCCTACACACTCTCCCTACACACTCTCCCTACACACTCTCCCTACACACTCTCTACACACTATCCCTACACACTATCCCTACACACTATCCCTACACACTATCCCTACACACTCTCTACACACTATCCCTACACACTCTCTACACACTATCCCTACACACTATCCACACACTTTCCCTACACACTATCCACACACTATCCCTACACACTATCCCTACACACTATCCCTACACACTATACCTACACACTATCCCTACACACTCTCTACACACTATCCCTACACACTATCCCTACACACTATCCCTACACACTATCCCTACACACTATCCACACACACTATCCACACACTATCCCTACACACTATCCCTACACACTATCCCTACACACTATCCCTATACACTATCCACACACTATCCCTACACACTATCCACACACTATCCCTACACACTATCCCTACACACTATCCCTACACACTATACCTACACACTATCCCTACACACTATACCTACACACTATCCCTACACACTATCCCTACACACTATCCCTACACACTATACCTACACACTATCCCTACACACTATACCTACACACTATCCCTACACACTATACCTACACACTATCCCTACACACTATACCTACACACTATCCCTACACACTATACCTCACACACTATCCCTACACACTATCCCTACACACTTTCCCTACACACTATCCACACACTATCCCTACACACTATCCCTACACACTATCCCTACACACTATCCCTACACACTATCCCTACACACTATCCCTACACACTATCCCTACACACTATACCTACACACTATCCCACACACCATACCTACACACCATCCCTACACACTATCCCTACACACTATCCCTACACACTATCCCTACACACTATCCCCACACACTATCCCTACACACTATCCACACACTATCCCTACACACTATCCACACACTATCCCTACACACTATCCCTACACACTATCCCTACACACTATCCCTACACACTATCCCTACACACTATCCCTACACACTATCCCTACACACCATCCCCTACACACTATCCCCACACACACTATCCCTACACACTATCCCTACACACACTATCCCTACACACTATCCCTACACACTATCCCTACACACTATCCCTACACACTCTCCCTACACACTATCCCTACACACTATCCCTACACACTATCCCTACACACTATCCCTACACACTATACCTACACACTATCCCTACACACTATCCCTACACACTATCCCTACACACTATACCTACACACTATCCCTACACACTATCCCTACACACTATCCCTACACACTATACCTACACACTATCCCTACACACTATACCTACACACTATCCCTACACACTATCCCTACACACTATCCCTACACACTCTCTACACACTATCCCTACACACTCTCTAAACACTATCCCTACACACTATCCACACACTATCCACACACTATCCCTACACACTATCCCTACACACTATCCCTACACACTATCCCTATACACTATCCACACACCATCCCTACACACTATCCCACACACTATCCACACACTATCCCTACACACCATCCCTACACACTATCCCTACACACTATCCCTACACACTATCCCTACACACTATCCACACACTATACACACACACTATCCCTACACACTATCCTACACACTATCCCTACACACTATCCCTACACACCATCCCTACACACTATCCACACACACTATCCCTACACACTATCCCTACACACTATCCCTACACACTATCCCTACACACTATCCCTACACACCATCCCTACACACTATCCCTACACACACTATCCCTACACACTATCCCCTACACACTATCCCCTACACACTATCCCTACACACCATCCCTACACACTATCCCTACACACTATCCCTACACACTATCCCTACACACTATCCCTACACACTATCCCTACACACTATCCCTACACACTCTCTACACACTATCCCTACACACTATCCCTACACACTATCCCTACACACTATCCCTACACACTATCCCTACACACTATCCCCACACACTATCCCTACACACTATCCCTACACACTATCCCTACACACTATCCCTACACACTATCCCTACACACTATCCCTACACACACTATCCACACACACTATCCCTACACACTATCCCTACACACTATCCCTACACACTATCCCTACACACTATCCACACACTATCCCTACACACTATCCCTACACACTATCCCTACACACTATCCCTACACACTATCCCTACACACTATCCACACACTATCCCTACACACTATCCCTACACACCATCCCTACACACCATCCCTACACACTATCCCCACACACTATCCCTACACACCATCCCTACACACTATCCCTACACACTATCCCTACACACTATCCCTACACACTATCCCTACACACTATCCCTACACACTATCCACCTACACACTATCCCTACACACTATCCCTACACACTATCCCTACACACTATCCCTACACACTATCCCTACACACTATCCCTACACACTATCCCTACACACTATCCCCACACACTATCCCTACACACTATCCCTACACACACTATCCCTACACACTATCCCTACACACCATCCCTACACACTATCCCTACACACTATCCCTACACACTCTCCCTACACACTTTCCCTACACACTTTCCCTACACACTATCCCTACACACTATCCCTACACACTATCCCTACACACTCTCCCTACACACTTTCCCTACACACTTTCCCTACACACTCTCTACACACTATCCACACACTATCCCTACACACTATCCCTACACACTATCCCTACACACTATCCACACACACTATCCCTACACACTATCCCTACACACTATCCCTACACACTATCCCTACACACTATCCCTACACACTATCCCTACACACTATCCCTACACACTATCCCTACACACTATCCCTACACACTATCCCTACACACTATCCCTACACACTATCCCTACACACTATCCCTACACACTATCCCTACACACCATCCCTACACACTATCCCTACACACTATCCCTACACACTATCCCTACACACTATCCCTACACACTATCCCTACACACTATCTACACACCATCCACACACCATCCCTACACACCATCCCTACACACTATCCCTACACACTATCCCTACACACTATCCCTACACACTATCCCTACACACACTATCCCTACACACTATCCCTACACACTATCCCTACACACTATCCCTACACACTATCCCTACACACTATCCCTACACACTATCCCTACACACTCTCCCTACACACTATCCCTACACACACTCCCTACACACCATCCCTACACACCATCCCTACACACTATCCCTACACACTCTCCCTACACACTATCCCTACACACCATCCCTACACACTATCCCTACACACTATACCTACACACTATCCCTACACACTATCCCTACACACTATCCCTACACACTATCCCTACACACTATCCCTACACACTATCCCTACACACTTTCCCTACACACTTTCCCTACACACTCTCCTACACACTATCCCTACACACTATCCCTACACACCATCCCTACACACTATCCCTACACACCATCCCTACACACTATCCCTACACACTATCCCTACACACTTTCCCTACACACTATCCCCTACACACTATCCCTACACACCATCCCTACACACTATCCCTACACACTATCCCTACACACTATCCCTACACACTATCCCTACACACCATCCCTACACACTATCTCTACACACTATCCCTACACACCTCCCTACACACTCTCCCTACACACCATCCCTACACACTATCCCTACACACTATCCCTACACACTATCTCCCTACACACTATCCCTACACACTATCCCTACACACCATCCCTACACACTCTCCCTACACACTATCCCTACACACTATCCCTACACACTATCCCTACACACTATCCCTACACACTATCCCTACACACTATCCCTACACACTATCCCTACACACTCTCCCTACACACTATCCCTACACACTATCCCTACACACTCTCTACACACTATCCCTACACACTCTCCCTACACACTCTCTCCTACACACTATCCCTACACACTATCCCTACACACTATCCCTACACACTATCCCTACACAACACACTATCCCTACACACTCCCTACACACTATCCCTACACACTATCCCTACACACTATCCCTACACACTATCCACACACTATCCCTACACACTATCCCTACACACTATCCCTACACACCATCCCCACACACTATCCCTACACACTATCCCTACACACTATCCCTACACACTCTCTACACACTATCCCTACACACTATCCCTACACACTATCCCTACACACTATCCCTACACACTATCCACACACTATCCCTACACACCATCCCTACACACTATCCCTACACACTATCCCTACACACCATCCCTACACACTATCCCTACACACTATCCCTACACACCATCCACACACTATCCCTACACACTATCCCTACACACTATCCCTACACACTATCCCTACACACTATCCCTACACACTATCCCTACACACTATCCCTACACACTATCCCTACACACTATCCCTACACACTATACCTACACACTATCCCTACACACTATACCTACACACTATCCCTACACACCATCCCTACACACTATCCCTACACACTATCCCTACACACCATCCCTACACACTATACCTACACACCATCCCTACACACTATCCACACACTATCCCTACACACTATCCCTACACACTATCCCTACACACTATCCCTACACACTATCCCTACACACTATCCCTACACACTATCCCTACACACTATCCTACACACTATCCCTACACACTATACCTACACACTATCCCTACACACTATACCTACACACTATCCCTACACACTATACCCTACACACTATCCCTACACACTATCCCTACACACTATCCCTACACACTATCCCCTACACACTATCCCTACACACTATCCCTACACACTATCCCTACACACTATCCCTACACACTATCCCTACACACTATCCCTACACACTGTCCCTACACACTATCCCTACACACCATCCCTACACACTTTCCCTACACACTATCCCTACACACTATCCCTACACACTATCCCTACACACCATCCTACACACTATCCCTACACACTATCCCTACACACTATCCCTACACACTATCCCTACACACTATCCCTACACACTATCCCTACACACTATCCCTACACACTATCCCTACACACTATACCTACACACTATCCCTACACACTATCCCTACACACTATCCCTACACACTATCCTACACACTATCCCTACACACCATCCCTACACACTATCCCTACACACTATCCCTACACACTATCCCTACACACTATCCCTACACACTATCCCTACACACTATCCCTACACACTATCCCTACACACTATCCCTACACACTATCCCTACACACTCTCCCTACACACTATCCCTACACACTATCCCTACACACTATCCACACACTATCCCTACACACTATCCCTACACACACTATCCCTACACACCATCCCCTACACACTATCCCACACACTATCCCTACACACTATCCACACACTATCCCTACACACTATCCCTACACACTATCCCTACACACTATACCTACACACTATCCCTACACACTATACCTACACACTATCCCTACACACTATCCCTACACACTATACCTACACACTTTCCCTACACACTATCCACACACTATCCCTACACACTATCCCTACACACTATCCACACACTATCCCTACACACTATCCCTACACACTATCCCTACACACTATACCTACACACTATCCCTACAC
The DNA here is from genome assembly GCA_030435695.1 of Brachymystax lenok tsinlingensis. Taxonomy (NCBI): domain Eukaryota; kingdom Metazoa; phylum Chordata; class Actinopteri; order Salmoniformes; family Salmonidae; genus Brachymystax; species Brachymystax lenok. The sequence goes on from CM059819.1 coordinate 7,343,082, forward strand.
ACTATACCTACACACCATCCCTACACACCATCCCTACACACTATACCTACACACCATCCCTACACACTATCCTCCTACACACTATCCCTACACACTATCCCTACACACTATCCCTACACACCATCCCTACACACTATACCTACACACTATCCCTACACACCATCCCTACACACCATCCCTACACACTATCCCTACACACTATCCCTACACACTATCCCTACACACTATCCCTACACACTATCCCTACACACCATCCCTACACACCATCCCTACACACTATCCCTACACACTCTCCCTACACACCATCCCTACACACTATCCCCTACACACTCTCCCTACACACTATCCCTACACACTATCCCTACACACCATCCCTACACACTATCCCTACACACTATCCACACACTATACCTACACACTATCCCTACACACTATCCCTACACACTATACCTACACTATCCCTACACACTATCCCTACACACTCTCCCTACACACTCTCCCTACACACTATCCACACACTATCCCTACACACTCTCCCTACACACTCTCCCTACACACTCTCCCTACACACTATCTACACACTATCCACACACTATCCCCTACACACTATCCCTACACACTATCCCTACACACTTTCCCTACACACTATCCCTACACACTATCCCTACACACTATCCCTACACACTATCCCTACACACTCTCTACACACTATCCCTACACACTATCCCTACACACTATCCCTACACACTATCCCTACACACCATCCCTACACACTATACCTACACACATCCCTACACACTATCCCTACACACTATCCCTACACACTCTCCCTACACACTATCCCTACACACTATCCCTACACACTATCCCTACACACTATCCCTACACACTATACCTACACACTCTCTACACACTATCCCTACACACTATACCTACACACTATCCCTACACACTATCCCTACACACTATCCCTACACACTATACCTACACACTTTCCCTACACACTATCCCTACACACTATCCCTACACACTCTCTACACACTATCCACACACTATCCACACACACTTTCCCTACACACTCTCCCTACACACTCTCCCTACACACTCTCTACACACTATCCACACACTATCCCTACACACTCTCCCTACACACTATCCCTACACACTTTCCCTACACACTCTCTACACACTATCCACACACTATCCCTACACACTCTCCCTACACACTCTCTACACACTATCCACACACTATCCCTACACACACTATCCCTACACACCATCCCTACACACTCTCCCTACACACTATCCACACACTATCCCTACACACTATCCCTACACACTCTCCCTACACACTTTCCCTACACACTATCCCTACACACTATCCCTACACACTCTCCCTACACACTTTCCCTACACACTATCCCTACACACTATCCCTACACACTATCCCTACACACTATCCCTACACACTATCCCTACACACCATCCCTACACACTATCCCTACACACTATCCCTACACACTATCCCTACACACTATCCCTACACACTATCCTACACACTATCCCTACACACCATCCCTACACACTATCCCTACACACTACCTACACACTATCCCTACACACTATCCCTACACACTATCCCTACACACTATCCCTACACACTATCCCTACACACTATCCCTACACACTATACCTACACACTATCCCTACACACTTTCCCTACACACTCTCTACACACTATCCCTACACACTATACCTACACACTATCCCTACACACTTTCCCTACACACTATCCCTACACACTATCCCTACACACTATCCCTACACACTATACCTACACACTATCCCTACACACTATCCCTACACACTATCCCTACACACTATCCCTACACACTCTCCCTACACACTATCCTACACACTATCCCTACACACCATACCCTACACACTTTCCCTACACACTATCCCTACACACCATCCCTACACACTATCCCTACACACTATCCCTACACACTCTCCCTACACACTTTCCCTACACACTATCCCTACACACTTTCCCTACACACTATCCCTACACACTATACCTACACACTTTCCCTACACACTATCCCTACACACTATCCCTACACACTTTCCCTACACACTATCCCTACACACTATCCCTACACACTATACCTACACACTTTCCCTACACACTATCCACACACTATACCTACACACTATCCCTACACACTATCCCTACACACTATACCTACACTCTATCCCTACACACTCTCCCTACACACTCTCCCTACACACTCTCTACACACTATCCACACACTATCCCTACACACTCTCCCTACACACTCTCCCTACACACTCTCCCTACACACTCTCTACACACTGTCCACACACTATACCTACACACTATCCCTACACACTCTCCCTACACACTTTCCCTACACACTATCCCTACACACTATCCCTACACACTATCCCTACACACTATACCTACACACTCTCTACACACTATCCCTACACACTATACCTACACACTATCCCTACACACTATCCCTACACACTATCCCTACACACTATACCTACACACTTTCCCTACACACTATCCCTACACACTATCCCTACACACTCTCCCTACACACTATCCCTACACACCATCCCTACACACCATCCCTACACACCATCCCTACACACTATACCTACACACCCCCTACACACTATCCCTACACACTATACCTACACACTATCCCTACACACCATCCCTACACACTATCCCTACACACTATACCTACACACTTTCCCTACACACTCCATCCCTACACACTATCCCTACACACTCCCTACACACTATCCACACACTATCCACACACACTTTCCCTACACACTCTCCCTACACACTCTCCCTACACACTCTCTACACACTATCCACACACTATCCCTACACACTCTCCCTACACACTATCCCTACACACTTTCCCTACACACTCTCTACACACTATCCACACACTATCCCTACACACTCTCCCTACACACTCTCTACACACTATCCACACACTATCCCTACACACTCTCCCTACACACTCTCCCTACACACTCTCTCTACACACTATCCACACACTATACCTACACACTATCCCTACACACTCTCCCTACACACTTTCCCTACACACTATCCCTACACACTATCCATACACACTCTCCCTACACACTTTCCCTACACACTATCCCTACACACTATCCCTACACACTATCCCTACACACTCTCTACACACTATCCCTACACACTATACCTACACACTATCCCTACACACTATCCCTACACACTATTCCTACACACTATACCTACACACTTTCCCTACACACTATCCCTACACACTATCCCTACAAACTATACCTACACACTATCCCTACACACTCTCCCTACACACTCTCTACACACTATCCCTACACACTATCCCTACACACTATCCCTACACACTATACCTACACACTATCCCTACACACTTTCCCTACACACTCTCTACACACTATCCCTACACACTATCCCTACACACTATCCCTACACACACACTATCCCTACACACTATCCCTACACACACTATCCCTACACACTATCCCTACACACACTATCCTTACACACTATCCCTACACACTATACCTACACACTATCCCTACACACTATCCCTACACACTATCCCTACACACTATCCCTACACACTTTCCCTACACACTATCCCTACACACTATCCCTACACACTATCCCTACACACTATCCCTACACACACTATCCCTACACACTATCCCTACACACTATCCCTACACACTATCCCTACACACTATCCCTACACACACACACTCCTACACACTATACCTACACACTTTCCCTACACACTCCCTACACACTATCCCTACACACTATCCCTACACACTATCCCTACACACTGTCCCTACACACTATCCCTACACACTATCCCTACACACACTATCCCCTACACACTATCCCTACACACTATCCTACACACTATCCCTACACACTATCCCTACACACTATCCACACACTATCCTACACACTTTCCCTACACACTATCCCTACACACTATCCCTACACACTATCCCTACACACTCCTACACACTATCCCTACACACTATCCCTACACACTTTCCCCTACACACTATCCCTACACACTATCCCTACACACTATCCACACACTATCCCTACACACTATCCCTACACACTATCCCTACACACTCTCCCTACACACTTTCCCTACACACTATCCCTACACACTATCCCTACACACTCTCCCTACACACTATCCCTACACACTATCCCTACACACTATCCCTACACACTATCCCTACACACTATCCCTACACACTCTCTACACACTATCCCTACACACTATACCTACACACTATCCCTACACACTATCCCTACACACTATTCCTACACACTATACCTACACACTTTCCCTACACACTATCCCTACACACTCTCCCTACACACTCTCTACACACTATCCCTACACACTATCCCTACACACTATCCCTACACACTATCCCTACACACTATCCCTACACACTCTCTACACACTATCCCTACACACTATACCTACACACTATCCCTACACACTATCCCTACACACTCTCTACACACTATCCCTACACACTATCCCTACACACTATCCCTACACACACTATCCCTACACACTATCCCTACACACTATCCCTACACACTATCCCTACACACTATCCCTACACACTATACCTACACACTATCCCTACACACTATCCCTACACACTATCCCTACACACTATCCCTACACACTATCCACACACTATCCCTACACACTATCCCTACACACTATCCCTACACACTTTCCCTACACACTATCCCTACACACTATACCTACACACTATCCCTACACACTATCCCTACACACACTATCCACACACTATCCCTACACACTTTCCCTACACACCATCCCTACACACACTATCCCTACACACTATCCCTACACACTATCCTACACACTATCCACACACTATCCCTACACACTATCCCTACACACTATCCCTACACACTATCCCTACACACTATCCCTACACTAATCTCTCCCTACACACTATCCCTACACACCATCCACACACTATCCCTACACACTATCTCTTGCACACATACTATCTCTACACACTATCCCTACACACTATCCCTACACACTATCCCTACACACTATCCCTACACACTATCCCTACACACTATCCCTACACACTATCCCTACACACTATCCCTACACACTATCTCACACACTATCACACACTATCCCTACACACTATCCCTACACACTATCCCTACACACTATCTCCTACACACACTATCCCTACACACTATCTCTACACACTGTCCTACACACTATCCTACACACTATCCCTACACACTATCCCTACACACTATCCCTACACACTATCCCTACACACTATTCACACACTATCCCTACACACTATCTCTACACACTATCCCTACACACTGTCCCTACACACTATCCCTACACACTATCCCTACACACTATCCTACACACTATCCTACACACACTTTCCCTACACACTATCCCTACACACTATCCTTTACACACTATCCCTACACACTTTCTACACACTATCCCTACACACTATCCCTACACACTATCCCTACACACTATCCCTACACACACTTTCCCTACACACTTTCCCTACACACTATCCCTACACACTCATCTACACACTATCCCTACACACTGTCCCTACACACTATCCCTACACACTATCCCCTACACACTATCCCTACACACCTTACACACTACACACTTTCCCCTACACACTATCCCTACACACTATCCCTACACACTATCCCTACACACTATCCCTCTACACACTATCCCTACACACTATCCCTACACACTATCTCCTACACACTATCCCTACACACTATCCCTACACACTATCCCTACACACTATCCCTACACACTATCCCTACACACTATCCCTACACACTATCCCTACACACTACACTTTCCTACACACTTTCCCTACACACTATCCCTACACACTCTCCCTACACACTATCCCTACACACTATCCCTACACACCATCCCTACACACTATCCACACACTGTCCCTACACACTATCCCTACACACTATCCCTACACACTGTCCCTACACACTATCCCTACACACTATCCCTACACACTACACACCATCCCTACACACTATCCCTACACACCATCCCTACACACCATCCCTACACACTATCCCTACACACTATCCCTACACACTATCCCTACACACTATCCACACACTATCCCTACACACTTTCCCTACACACACTCTCCCTACACACTATCCCTACACACTATCCCTACACACACTATAACACACTATCCCTACACACTATCCCCTACACACTATCCCTACACACTATCCCTACACACTGTCCCTACACACTATCCCCTACACACCATCCCTACACACCATCCCTACACACCATCCCCTACACACTATCCCTACACACTATCCCTACACACTATCCTACACACACTATCCCTACACACTATCCCTACACACTATCCCTACACACTATCCCTACACACTATCCTACACACTATCCCTACACACTATCCCTACACACTATCCCTACACACTATACCTCACACACTATCCCTACACACTATCCCTACACACTATCCCTACACACTATCCCTACACTATCCCTACACACTTTCCCTACACACTATCCCTACACACTATCCACACACTATCCCTACACACTATCCCTACACACTATCCCTACACACTATCCCTACACACTATCCACACACTATCCACACACTATCCCTACACACTATCCCTACACACTATCCCTACACACTATCCCTACACACCCTACACACTATCCACACACTATCCCTACACACTATCCCTACACACTATCCCTACACACTATCCCTACACACTATCCACACACTATCCCTACACACTATCCCTACACACTATACCTACACACTATCCCTACACACTATCCCTACACACTATCCCTACACACTATCCACACACTATCCCTACACACTATCCCTACACACTATCCCTACACACTATCCCTACACACTATCCCTACACACTATCCCTACACACTATCCCTACACACTATCCCTACACACCATCCCTACACACTATCCCTACACACTATCCCTACACACTATCCACACACTATCCCTACACACTATCCCTACACACTATCCCTACACACTATCCCTACACACTATCCCTACACACTCTCCCTACACACTATCCCTACACACTATCCACACACTATCCCTACACACTATCCCTACACACTATACCTACACACTATCCCTACACACTATCCCTACACACTATCCCTACACACTATCCCTACACACTATCCCTACACACTATCCCTACACACTATCCCTACACACTATCCTACACACTATCCCTACACACCATCCCTACACACTATCCACACACTATCCCTACACACTATCCCACACACTATCCCTACACACTATCCCTACACACCATCCCTACACACTCATCCCTACACACTATCCCTACACACTATCCTACACACCATCCCTACACACTATCCTACACACTATCCCTACACACTATCCCTACACACTATCCCTACACACTATCCCTACACACTATCCCTACACACTGTCCCTACACACTATCCTACACACTATCCCTACACACTATCCCTACACACTTTTCCCTACACACACTATCCCTACACACTATCCCTACACACTATCCCTACACACACTATCCCTACACACTATCCCTACACACTATCTACACACTATCCCTACACACTATCCCTACACACTATCCACACACTATCCCTACACACTATCCCTACACACTATACCTACACACTATCCCTACACACTATCCACACACTATCCACACACTATCCCTACACACTATCCCTACACACTTTCCTACACACTATCCCTACACACTATCCACACACTATCCCTACACACTATCCCTACACACTATACCTACACACTATCCCTACACACTATCCACACACTATCCCTACACACTATCCCTACACACTATCCCTACACACTTTCCCTACACACTATCCCTACACACTATCCACACACTATCCCTACACACTATCCCTACACACTATACCTACACACTATCCCTACACACTATCCCTACACACTATCCCTACACACTATCCACACACTATCCCTACACACTATCCCTACACACTTTCCCTACACACTATCCCTACACACTATCCACACACTCTCCCTACACACTTTCCCTACACACTATCCCTACACACTATACCTACACACTATCCCTACACACTCTCCCTACACACTATCCCTACACACTATCCCTACACACTCTCCCTACACACTCTCCCTACACACTCTCTACACACTATCCCTACACACTCTCCCCACACACTATACCTACACACTATCCCTACACACCATCCCCTACACACTTTCCCTACACACTATCCCTACACACTATACCTACACACTATCCCTACACACTCCCTACACACTCTACACACTATCCCTACACACTCTCCCTACACACCTCTCCCTACACACTTCCCTACACACACTCTCTACACACTATCCCTACACACTATCCCTACACACTCTCCCTACACACTCTCCCTACACACTATCCCTACACACTCTCCCTACACACCATCCCTACACACTATCCCTACACACTATCCCTACACACTATCCTACACACTATCCTCACACACTATCCCTACACACTCTCCCTACACACCATCCTACACACTATCCCTACACACTATCCCTACACACTATCCCTACACACTCTACACACCATCCCTACACACTATCCTACACACTATCCCTACACACTCTCCCTACACACTATCCCTACACACTTTCTACACTATCCCTACACACTATCCCTACACACTATCCCCACACACTATCCCTACACACTATCCTTACACACTATCCACACACTTTCCCTACACACTATCCACACACTATCCCTACACACTCTCTACACACTATCCCTACACACTCTCCCTACACACTCTCCCTACACACTTTCCCTACACACTATCCCTACACACTATCCCTACACACTATCCCTACACACTCTCTACACACTATCCCTACACACTATCCACACACTATCCCTACACACTATCCACACACTTTCCCTACACACTCTCTACACACTATCCACACACTATCCCTACACACTCTCCCTACACACTCTCCCTACACACTTTCCCTACACACTATCCCTACACACTATCCACACACTATCCCTACACACTTTCCCTACACACTATCCCTACACACTATCCACACACACTATCCACACACACTATCCCTACACACTATCCCTACACACTGTCCCTACACACTGTCCCTACACACTATCCCTACACACTATCCACACACACTATCCCTACACACTGTCCCTACACACTATCCCTACACACTATCCCTACACACTATCCCTACACACTTTCCCTACACACTTTCCCTACACACTCTCTACACACTATCCCTACACACTCTCTACACACTATCCCTACACACTATCCACACACTATCCCTACACACTATCCCTACACACTATCCCTACACACTATCCCTACACACTATCCCTACACACTATCCACACACTATCCCTACACACTATCCACACACTATCCCTACACACTATCCCTACACACTATCCCTACACACTATACCTACACACTATCCCTACACACTCTCTACACACTATCCCTACACACTATCCCTACACACTATCCCTACACACTATCCACACACTATCCACACACTATCCCTACACACTATCCCTACACACTATCCCTACACACTATCCCTACACACTATCCACACACTATCCACACACTATCCCTACACACTATCCCTACACACTATCCCTACACACTATCCCTACACACTATCCACACACTATCCCTACACACTATCCCTACACACTATCCCTACACACTATACCTACACACCATCCCTACACACTATACCCACACACTATCCCTACACACTATCCCTACACACTATACCCACACACTATCCCTACACACTATCCTACACACTATCCCTACACACTATCCCTACACACCATCCCTACACACTATCCCTACACACCTCTCTACACACCTCCCTACACACTATCCCTACACACTATACCTACACACCATCCCTACACACTATCCCTACACACTATACCTACACACTATCCCTACACACTATACCTACACACTATCCCTACACACTATCCCTACACACTATCCACACACTATCCCTACACACTATCCCTACACACTATACCTACACACTATCCCTACACACTATCCCTACACACTATCCCTACACACTATCCCTACACACTATACCTACACACTATCCCTACACACTATCCCTACACACTATCCCTACACACTATACCTACACACTATCCCTACACACTATCCCTACACACTATACCTACACACTATACCTACACACTATCCCTACACACTATCCCTACACACTATACCTACACACTATACCCCACACACCATCCCTACACACTATCCCTACACACTATCCACACACTATCCCTACACACTATCCCTACACACTATACCTACACACTATACCTACACACCCTCCTACACACTATCCCTACACACTATCCCTACACACCATCCCTACACACTATCCCTACACACTCTCCTACACACTCTCCCTACACACCATCCCTACACACTATCCCTACACACTATCCCTACACACTATCCCTACACACTCTCCCTACACACACCCTACACACTATCCCTACACACCATCCCTACACACTATACCTACACACTTTCCCTACACACTATCCCTACACACTATCCCTACACACTTTCCCTACACACTCTCTACACACTCTCCCTACACACTATCCCTACACTCTCTACACACTATCCCTACACACTCTCCCTACACACTATCCCTACAAACTCTCTACACACTATCCCTACACACTATCCCTACACACTATCCCTACACACTATCCACACACTATCCACACACTATCCCTACACACTATCCCTACACACTATCCACACACTATCCCTACACACTATCCCTACACACTATCCACACACTATCCACACACTATCCCTACACACTATCCCTACACACTATCCCTACACACTATCCCTACACACTATCCCTATACACTATCCACACACTATCCCTACACACTATCCACACACTATCCCTACACACTATCCCTACACACTATCCCTACACACTATCCCTACACACTATCCCTACACACTATCCCTACACACTATCCCTACACACTATCCCTACACACTATCCCTACACACTCTCTACACACTATCCCTACACACTATACCTACACACTATCCCTACACACTCTCCCTACACACACTATACACACTATCCCTACACACTATCCCTACACACTCTACACACCATCCCTACACACCTATCCCTACACACCTATCCCTACACACTATCCCTACACACCATCCCTACACACTCTCCCTACACACTCTCTACACACTATCCACACACACTTTCCCTACACACTATCCCTACACACTATCCCTACACACTATACCTACACACTATCCCTACACACTATACCTACACACTATCCCTACACACTATCCCTACACACTATCCCTACACACTATCCCTACACACTATCCCTACACACTATCCCTACACACTCTCCCTACACACTCTCTACACACTATCCACACACTATCCCTACACACTATCCACACACTATCCCTACACACTATCCCTACACACTATCCCTACACACTCTCCCTACACACTTTCCCTACACACTATCCCTACACACTATCCCTACACACTATCCCTACACACTATCCCTACACACTATCCCTACACACTCTCTACACACTATCCCTACACACTATACCTACACACTATCCCTACACACTCTCCCTACACACTTTCCCTACACACTATCCCTACACACTATCCCTACACACTCTCTACACACTATCCCTACACACTATCCCTACACACTATCCCTACACACTATCCCTACAAACTATCCCTACACACTCTCCCTACACACTCTCTACACACTATCCACACACACTTTCCCTACACACTATCCCTACACACTATCCCTACACACTATACCTACACACTATCCCTACACACTATACCTACACACTATCCCTACACACTATCCCTACACACTATCCCTACACACTATCCCTACAAACTATACCTACACACTATCCCTACACACTCTCCCTACACACTCTCTACACACTATCCACACACTATCCACACACACTTTCCCTACACACTATACCTACACACTATCCCTACACACTATCCCTACACACTATACCTACACACTATACCTACACACTATCCCTACACACTATCCCTACACACTATCCCTACACACTATACCTACACACTATCCCTACACACTATCCCTACACACTATCCACACACTATCCCTACACACTATACCTACACACTATCCCTACACACTATACCTACACACTATCCCTACACACTATCCCTACACACTATCCCTACACACTATCCCTACAAACTATACCTACACACTATCCCTACACACTCTCCCTACACACTCTCTACACACTATCCACACACTATCCACACACTATCCCTACACACTATACCCACACACTATCCCTACACACTCTCTACACACTATCCACACACTATCCCTACACACTATCCACACACTATCCCTACACACTATCTACACACTATACCTACACACTATCCCTACACACTATTCTACACACTCTCCCTACACACTATCTACACACTATCCCTTTACACACTATCCCTACACTATCCTACACACTATCCTCTCACACTATCCCTACACACTTTCCCTACACACTATCTCTACACACTATACTCTACACACTATCCTACACACTGTCCCTACACACTGTCTCCTACACACTGTCTCTACACACTGTCTCCTACACACTATCCCTACACACTATACCTACACACTATCTCTACACACTATCCACACACTATCTCACACACTTTCCTACACACTATCCCTACACACTATCCACACACTATCCCTACACACTATCCACACACACTATCCACACACACTATCCCTACACACTATCCCTACACACTATCCCTACACACTATCCCTACACACTGTCCCTACACACTATCCCTACACACTGTCCCTACACACTGTCCCTACACACTATCCCTACACACTATCCCTACACACTTTCCCTACACACTATCTCACTATCCTACACTATCCCTACACACTATCCTACACACTATCCCTACACACTATCCCTACACACTGTCCCTACACACTGTCCCTACACACTATCCTACACACTCTTACACACTATCCTACACTATCCCACACACTATCCTACACACTATCTACACTATCTACACACTATCTCTTACACACTATCTCACACTATCCTACACACTATCTCACACTATCACACTATTACACACTATCCTACACACTATCTACACACTATCTACACACTATCCCTACACTATCTCACACACTATCCCTACACACTATCTCTACACACTATCCACACACTATCTACACACTCACACTATCCCTACACTATCCTACACACTATCCCTACACACTGTCACACTATCACACTATCCTACACACTATCCCTACACACTATCCCTACACTATCCTACACACTATCCTACACACTATCCTACACACTATCCCTACACACTATCTACACACACTATCTACACACTATCCCTACACTATCCCTACACACTATCCCTACACACTATCCTACACACTGTCCCTACACACTATCCTACACACTATCCTACACACTATCCTACACACTATCCTACACACTATCCCTACACTATCCACACTATCCTACACTATCCCACACACTATCCCACACACTATCTACACACTATCTACACACTATCCTACACTATCCCTACACACTATCCCTACACACTATCCCTACACTATACACACACTATCCCTACACACTATCCCTACACACTATCCCTACACACTATCCTACACTATCTACACTATCCCTACACACTATCCCTACACACTATCCCTACACACTATCCCTACACACTATCCCTACACTGTCCTACACATACCACTATCTACACACTATCCCTACACACTATCCTCACACACACTACACACTATCCCTACACTATACACACTATCCCTACACACTATCCTACACACTATCCCTACACTATCCCTACACACTATCCCTACACACTATCCCTACACACTATCCCTACACACTATCCCTACACACTATCCCTACACATCCACACACTCTACACACTATCCACACACTATCCCTACACACTATCCCTACACACTATCCTACACACTATCACACACTATCCCTACACACTATCCTACACACTATCCTACACACTATCCCTACACACTATCCCTACACACTATCTACACACTATCCTACACTATCCCTACACACACTGTCCCTACACACTGTCCCTACACACTATCCCTACACACATCCCTACACTATCCCTACACACTATACACACTATCACACTATCCTACACACTATCCCTACACACTATCCCTACACATCCTACACACTGTCCCTACACACTGTCCCTACACACACACACTATCTACACACTATCCACACACTATCTACACACTATCCCTACACACTATCCTACACTATCCCTACACACTATCCTACACTATCTCTACACACTATCCCTACACACTATCCACACACTATCTACACACTATCCCTACACACTATCCTACACTATCTACACACTATCCCTACACACTATCCCTACACACTATCTCTACACACTATCCCTACACACTATCCCTACACACTATCCTACACACTATCCTTTGCTACACACTATCTCTTACACTATACATTCTCTACACACTATCCCTACACACTATCCCTACACACTACACACTATCTACACACTATCTCTACACTATCCCTACACACTATCCTACACACTATCTACACACTATCCCTACACACTTTCCCTACACACTATCCCTACACACTATCCCTACACACTATCCTACACACTATCCTACACACTATCCCTACACACTATACCTACACACTATCCCTACACACTATCTACACACTATCCCTACACACTTTCCCTACACACTATCCACACACACTATCCCTACACACTATCCCTACACACTATCCCTACACACTATCCCTACACACTATCCCTACACACTATCCCTACACACTATCCCTACACACTATCCACACACTATCCCTACACACTATCCACACACTATCCCTACACACTATCCTACACACTATCCACACACACTATCCCTACACACTATCCCTACACACTATCCCTACACACTATCCCTACACACTATCCTACACACTATCCTACACACTATCCCTACACACTATCCCTACACACTATCCCTACACACTATCCCTACACACTATCCCTACACACTATCCCTACACACTATCCCTACACACTATCCCTACACACTCTCTACACACTATCCCTACACACTATCCACACACTATCCCTACACACTATCCACACACTATCCCTACACACTGTCCCTACACACTGTCCCTACACACTATCCTACACTATCCACACACTATCCCTACACACTATCCCTACACACTATCCCTACACACTATCCCTACACACTATCCCTACACACTATCCCTACACACTATCCACACACACTATCCCTACACACTATCCCTACACACTGTCCCTACACACTGTCCCTACACACTATCCCTACACACTATCCCTACACACTATCCCTACACACTATCCCTACACACTATCCACACACTATCCACACACTATCCCTACACACTATCCTACACACTATCCCTACACACTATCCTACACACTATCCCTACACACTATCCCTACACACTATCCCTACACACTATCCCTACACACACTATCCCTACACACTATCCCTACACACTATCCCTACACACTATCCCTACACACTGTCCCTACACACTATCCCTACACACTATCCCTACACACTATCCCTACACACTATCCCTACACACTATCCCTACACACTATCCACACACTATCCCTACACACTATCCCTACACACTATCCCTACACACTATACCTACACACCATCCTACACTATCCTACACACTCTCTACACACTATCCCTACACACTATCCCTACACACTATCCCTACACACTATCCACACACTATCCCTACACACTATCCCTACACACTATCCCTACACACTATCCCTACACACTCTCTACACACTCTCCCTACACACTATCCCTACACACTATACCTACACCATCCCTACACACTATCCCTACACACTCACCCACACACTATCCCTACACACTATACCTACACACCATCCCTACACACTATCCCTACACACTATCCACACACTATCCCTACACACTATCCCTACACACTATCCCTACACACTATCCCTACACACTATCCCTACACACTATCCCTACACACTATCCCTACACACTATCCCTACACACTATCCCTACACACTATCCCTACACACTATCCCTACACACTATACCTACACACTATCCCTACACACTATCCCTACACACTATCCCTACACACTATCCCTACACACTATACCTACACACTATCCCTACACACTATCCCTACACACTATCCCTACACACTATACCTACACACTATACCTACACACTATCCCTACACACTATCCCTACACACTATCCACACACTATCCCTACACACTATCCCTACACACTATACCTACACACTATACCTACACACTTTCCCTACACACTATCCCTACACACTATCCCTACACACTATCCCTACACACTTTCCCTACACACTCTCTACACACTCTCCCTACACACTATCCCTACACACTATCCCTACACACTATCCCTACACACTTTCCCTACACACTCTCCCTACACACTATCCCTACACACTATCCCTACACACTATACCTACACACTTTCCCTACACACTATCCCTACACACTATCCCTACACACTTTCCCTACACACTCTCTACACACTCTCCCTACACACTATCCCTACACTCTCTACACACACTATCCCTACACACTCTCTACACACACTATCCCTACACACTCTCTACACACTATCCCTACACACTATCCCTACACACTATCCCTACACACTATCCACACACTATCCACACACTATCCCTACACACTATCCCTACACACTATCCACACACTATCCCTACACACTATCCCTACACACTATCCACACACTATCCACACACTATCCCTACACACTATCCCTACACACTATCCCTACACACCATCCCTACACACCTATCCCTATACACTATCCACACACTATCCCTACACACTATCCACACACTATCCCTACACACTATCCCTACACACTATCCCTACACACTCTCCCTACACACTTTCCCTACACACTATCCCTACACACTATCCCTACACACTATCCCTACACACTATCCCTACACACTATCCCTACACACTCTCTACACACTATCCCTACACACTATACCTACACACTATCCCTACACACTATCCCTACACACTATCCCTACACACTATCCCTACACACTCTCCCTACACACTTTCCCTACACACTATCCCTACACACTATCCCTACACACTCTCTACACACTATCCCTACACACTATCCCTACACACTATCCCTACACACTATCCCTACAAACTATCCCTACACACTCTCCCTACACACTCTCTACACACTATCCACACACACTTTCCCTACACACTATCCCTACACACTATCCCTACACACTATACCTACACACTATCCCTACACACTATACCTACACACTATCCCTACACACTATCCCTACACACTATCCCTACACACTATCCCTACAAACTATACCTACACACTATCCCTACACACTCTCCCTACACACTCTCTACACACTATCCACACACTATCCACACACACTTTCCCTACACACTATACCTACACACTATCCCTACACACTATCCCTACACACTATACCTACACACTATACCTACACACTATCCCTACACACTATCCCTACACACTATCCCTACACACTATACCTACACACTATCCCTACACACTATCCCTACACACTATCCCTACACACTATACCTACACACTATCCCTACACACTATACCTACACACTATCCACACACACTATCCCTACACACTATCCCTACACACTATCCCTACAAACTATACCTACACACTATCCCTACACACTCTCCCCTACACACTCTCTACACACTATCCACACACTATCCACACACACTTTCCCTACACACTATACCTACACACTATCCCTACACACTCTCTACACACTATCCACACACTATCCCTACACACTATCCACACACTATCCCTACACACTATCCACACACTATACCTACACACTATCCCTACACACTTTCCCTACACACTCTCTACACACTATCCCTACACACTATCCACACACTATCCCTACACACTATCCCTACACACTATCCCTACACACTATCCCTACACACTATCCCTACACACTATACCTACACACTATCCCTACACACTGTCCCTACACACTGTCCCTACACACTGTCCCTACACACTATCCCTACACACTATCCCTACACACTATCCCTACACACTATACCTACACACTATCCCTACACACTATCCACACACTATCCCTACACACTTTCCCTACACACTATCCCTACACACTATCCACACACTATCCCTACACACTATCCACACACACTATCCTACACACACTATCTCCTACACACTATCTCTACACACTATCCCTACACACTATCCCTACACACTGTCCCTACACACTATCTCCTACACACTGTCCCTACACACTGTCCCTACACACTATCCCTACACACTATCTCTACACACTTTCTACACTATCTACACACTATCCTACACACTATCTCTACACACTATCTACACACTATCTCTACACACTATCCCTACACACTGTCCCTACACACTGTCCCTTACACACTATCCTACACACTATCCCTACACACTATCCCTACACACTATCCACACACACTATCCCTACACACTATCCCTACACACTATCCCTACACACTATCCCTACACACTGTCCCTACACACTGTCCCTACACACTGTCCCTACACACTATCCCTTTACACACTATCTACACACTATCCCTACACACACTATCTCCTACACACTATCCCTACACACTATCCCACACTATCCTACACACTATCCACACACACTATCCACACACACTATCCACACACACTGTCCCTACACACTGTCCCTACACACTGTCCCTACACACTATCCCTACACACTATCCACACACTATCCCTACACACTTTCCCTACACACTATCCCTACACACTATCTATCCTACACACTATCCCTACACACTATCCACACACACTATCCACACACACTATCCCTACACACTATCCCTACACACTATCCCTACACACTATCCCTACACACTGTCCCTACACACTGTCCCTACACACTATCCACACACTATCCCTACACACTTTCCCTACACACTATCCCTACACACTATCCACACACTATCCCTACACACTATCCACACACACTATCCACACACACTATCCCTACACACTATCCCTACACACTATCCCTACACACTGTCCCTACACACTGTCCCTACACACTATCCACACACTATCCCTACACACTATCCACACACACTATCCACACACACTATCCCTACACACTATCCCTACACACTATCCACACACTATCCCTACACACTGTCCCTACACACTATCCCTACACACTGTCCCTACACACTATCCCTACACACTATCCCTACACACTATCCCTACACACTATACCTACACACTATCCCTACACACTATCCCTACACACTATCCACACTATCCCACACACTATCCCTACACACTATCCCTACACACTATCCCTACACACTATCCCTACACACTATCCTACACACTATCCCTACACACTATCCACACACTATCCTACACACTATCCACACACTATCCCTACACACTATCCACACACTATCCCTACACACTATCCACACACACTATCCACACACACTATCCCTACACACTATACCTACACACTATCCCTACACACTATCCCTACACACTGTCCCTACACACTGTCCCTACACACTATCCCTACACACTATCCACACACACTATCCCTACACACTATCCCTACACACTATCCCTACACACTATCCCTACACACTATCCCTACACACTGTCCCTACACACTGTCCCTACACACTGTCCCTACACACTATCCACACACACTATCCCTACACACTATCCCTACACACTATCCCTACACACTATCCACACACTATCCCTACACACTTTCCCTACACACTATCCACACACTATCCCTACACACTATCCCTACACACTATCCCTACACACTATCCCTACACACTATCCACACACTATCCTACACACTATCCCTACACACTTTCCCTACACACTATCCACACACTATCCCTACACACTATCCCTACACACTATCCCTACACACTATCCCTACACACTATACCTACACACTATCCCTACACACTATCCACACACTATCCCTACACACTTTCCCTACACACTATCCCTACACACTATCCACACACTATCCCTACACACTATCCACACACACTATCCACACACACTATCCCTACACACTATACCTACACACTATCCCTACACACTATCCCTACACACTATCCCTACACACTGTCCCTACACACTGTCCCTACACACTATCCACACACACTATCCCTACACACTATCCCTACACACTATACCTACACACTATCCCTACACACTATCCCTACACACTGTCCCTACACACTGTCCCTACACACTATCCACACACACTATCCCTACACACTATCCCTACACACTATCCCTACACACTATCCCTACACACTATCCACACACTATCCCTACACACTTTCCCTACACACTATCCCTACACACTATCCCTACACACTATCCCTACACACTATCCACACACTATCCCTACACACTATCCCTACACACTATCCCTACACACTATCCACACACACACTATCCCTACACACTATCCACACACACTATCCCTACACACTATCCACACACACTATCCCTACACACTATCCCTACACACTATCCCTACACACTATCCACACACTATCCCTACACACTTTCCCTACACACTATCCACACACACTATCCCTACACACTATCCCTACACACTATACCTACACACTATCCCTACACACTATCCACACACTATCCCTACACACTTTCCCTACACACTATCCACACACACTATCCCTACACACTATCCCTACACACTATCCCTACACACTATACCTACACACTATCCCTACACACTATCCACACACTATCCCTACACACTTTCCCTACACACTATCCCTACACACTATCCACACACTATCCCTACACACTATCCACACACACTATCCACACACACTATCCCTACACACTATCCCTACACACTGTCCCTACACACTGTCCCTACACACTGTCCCTACACACTACACACTATCCCTACACACTATCCCTACACACTATCCCTACACACTGTCCCTACACACTATCCTACACACTGTCCCTACACACTGTCCCTACACACTATCCCTACACACTGTCTCCTACACTATCTACACACTGTCCTACACACTATCCCTACACACTTTCCTACACACTATCTACACACTATCCCTACACACTATCCTACACACTGTCCCTACACACTTTCCCTACACACTATCCCTACACACTATCCCTACACACTATCCCTACACACTATCCCTACACACTATCCACACACTATCCACACACACTATCCCTACACACTATCCCTACACACTATCCCTACACACTGTCCCTACACACTATCCCTACACACTGTCCCTACACACTGTCCCTACACACTGTCCCTACACACTATCCCTACACACTATCCCTACACACTGTCCCTACACACTATCCCTACACACTGTCCCTACACACTATCCCTACACACTATCCCTACACACTATCCCTACACACTATCCACACACACTGTCCCTACACACTGTCCCTACACACTGTCCCTACACACTGTCCCTACACACTATCCCTACACACTATCCCTACACACTATCCCTACACACTATCCCTACACACTATCCCTACACACTAAAGTCACCATTATTAGTCAGTTGTACAACCAAATGCCTTCAACTGAAATGTGTCTTCCGCATTTAACCCTCTGAATCAGAGAGGTGCGGGGGGCTGCCTTAATCGACATCCACGTCTTCGGCGCCCAGGGAACAGTGGGTTAACTGCCTTGTTCAGGGGCAGAACGACAGATTTTTACCTTGTCAGCTCGGGGATTCGAACTTGGAACCCTCCAGTTACAAGTCCAACCCTCTAACCACTAGGCTACCTATCCCTACACACTATCCCTACACACTATCCACACACTTTCCCTACACACTATCCCTACACACTTTCTACAGTCTCTCTACAGTCTTTCTACACACTTTCCCTACACACTATCCCTACACACTATCCCTACACACCCTCTACACTCTCTCTACACACATATCTGACCCACCTGTATTATAAATAGCCCTACATTTGTGAGTGTCTAGTGTCAGATCACATGCACACAGTTGAATTTAGCACATTATAGTATTAATGACATATACACATGCCTGATATCAGCTGACAGCAGGGTAGGGCTGGTCCTGTATGGGACTGTAGCCAAATCATACCCACCCAGACTAACCCCAGACTCTAACCCCGGACTCTAACCCCAGACATGAGTCAGCTAATTACACCAGTAAACTCCCACTCTCAGTCACTCCAGGGCTCTGTCCCAAATGGAACCATCACTCTCAGTCACTCCAGGGCTCTGTACCAAATGGAACCATCACTCTCAGTCACTCCAGGACTCTGTCCCAAATGGAACCCTCACTCTCAGTCACTCCAGGACTCTGTCCCAAATGGAACCCTCACTCTCAGACACTCCAGGGCTACAGTGAGGGAAAAAAGTATTTGATCCCCTGCTGATTTTGTACGTTTGCCCACTGACAAAGAAATGATCAGTCTATAATTTTAATGGTAGGTTTATTTGAACAGTGAGAAACAGAATAACAACAAAAATATCCAGAAAAACACATGTGGAAAATGTTATAAATTGATTTGTATTTTAATGAGGGAAATAAGTATTTGACCCCCTCTCAATCAGAAAGATTTCTGGCTCCCAGGTGTCTTTTATACAGGTAACGAGCTGAGATTAGGAGCACACTCTTAAAGGGAGTGCTCCTAATCTCAGCTTGTTACCTGTATAAAAGACACCTGTTCACAGAAGCAATCAATCAATCAGATTCCAAACTCTCCACCATGGCCAAGACCAAAGAGCTCTCCAAGGATGTCAGGGACAAGATTGTAGACCTACACAAGGCTGGAATGGGCTACAAGACCATCGCCAAGCAGCTTGGTGAGAAGGTGACAACAGTTGGTGCGATTATTCACAAATGGAAGAAACACAAAAGAACTGTCAATCTCCCTCGGCCTGGGGCTCCATGCAAGATCTCACCTCGTGGAGTTGCAATGATCATGAGAACGGTGAGGAATCAGCCCAGAACTACACGGGAGGATCTTGTCAATGATCTCAAGGCAGCTGGGACCATAGTCACCAAGAAAACAATTGGTAACACACTACGCCGTGAAGGACTGAAATCCTGCAGCGCCCGCAAGGTCCCCCTGCTCAAGAAAGCACATATACATGCCCGTCAGAAGTTTGCCAATGAACATCTGAATGATTCAGAGGACAACTGGGTGAAAGTGTTGTGGTCAGATGCTCTTTGGCATCAACTCAACTCGCCGTGTTTGGAGGAGGAGGAATGCTGCCTATGACCCCAAGAACACCATCCCCACCGTCAAACATGGAGGTGGAAACATTATGCTTTGGGGGTGTTTTTCTGCTAAGGGGACAGGACAACTTCACCGCATTAAAGGGACGATGGACGGGGCCATGTACCGTCAAATATCGGGTGAGAACCATCCCTCAGCCAGGGCATTGAAAATGGGTCGTGGATGGGTATTCCAGCATGACAATGACCCAAAACACACGGCCAAAGCAACAAAGGAGTGGCTCAAGAAGAAGCACATTAAGGTCCTGGAGTGGCCTAGCCAGTCTCCAGACCTTAATCCCATAGAAAATCTGTGGAGGGAGCTGAAGGTTCGAGTTGCCAAACGTCAGCCTCGAAACCTTAATGACTTGGAGAAGATCTGCAAAGAGGAGTGGGACAAAATCCCTCCTGAGATGTGTGCTAACCTGGTGGCCAACTACAAGAAACGTCTGACCTCTGTGATTGCCAACAAGGGTTTTGCCACCAAGTACTAAGTCATATTTTGCAGAGGGGTCAAATACTTATTTCCCTCATTAAAATGCAAATCAATTTCTAACATCTTTCACATGCGTTTTTCTGGATTTTTTTGTTGTTATTCTGTCTCTCACTGTTCAAATTAACCTACCATTAAAATTATAGACTGATCATTTCTTTGTCAGTGGGCAAACGTACAAAATCAGCAAGGGATCAAATACTTTTTTCCCTCACTGTATGTCCTCACTCTCAGTCACTCCCGGGCTCTGTCCTCACTCTCAGTCACTCCAGGGCTCTGTCCTCACTCTCAGTCACTCCAGGGCGTGTGTGAACTCTGGGTGTCAGCAGAAGCACTCAGATCTGTCTCACTGTCCAACACTTTGTCTGCGTACGTCTCACGCACACGCACACGCACACGCACACACACACACACACACACACACACACACACACACACACACACACACACACACACACACACACACACACACACACACACACACACAGGGTTGTGATCAATATCAGTGAAAGGTCCTTGTTGTTGTTCTACTCTGAGCCTAATCAGGCTGAGCCACTAAGAAGCATGCAGTGTCTGTGTTTGTGTGTGTTGCAGTGTGTGTGTGTGTCGCAGTGTGTGTGTGTCTGTGTGGAACAGAGCTGCTGTTGTCTAGGGAAAACAACAGGGTCATTTTACGTAACAACGCTTTAATCTCCTAGTTACGTTTTTACTGCTCTGTGTTGTGATTATCTACGACCGGTTCAGTCTGGCTGGGGCTGCCCTCTCTCTGTGTGTACAGGGCTGTTCTTCCACCGTGTGTATGAATATACAATGTGTTCTGTGTGTGTGGTGTGGCCAGTGGGTAACTTGAGGACACTCTCTGAGAGAACAGTAATGGCCCGTGTGTGTGGTGTGTGTCAATTCTTTTTGCACTGTCTCTATGCACACTGACAGGACTCTACACACTGACAGGACCCTACACACTGACAGGACTCTACACACTGACAGGACTTTACACACTGACAGGACTCTACACACTGACAGGACTTTACACACTCAATCCAACACACACAACATGCAAACACATCACATTTTGGATGTGATGTTTGGAACGCGGTAGTGAGTGTTGCAAACGAGGACAGACGATTTTTACGCGCTTCAGCAGTCGGCGGTCCCGTTCTGTGAGCTTGTGTGGCCTACCACTTCGTGGCTGAGCCGTTGTTTCTCCTAGACGTTTCCACTTCACAATAACAGCACTTACAGTTTTAACGGAGCAGCTCTAGTAGGACAGAAATGTTACGAACTGACTTGATAGACAGGTGGCATCCTATGACTGTGCCACGTTGAAAGTCACTGAGCTCTTCTGTACGGGCCATTTAACTGCTAATGTTTGTCTATGGAGATTGCATGGCTGTGTGCTCAATTTTATACACCTGTCAGCAACAACTGTGGCTGAAATAGCCGAATCCACTAATTTGAAGGGGTGTCCACATACTTTTTTAGTGTGTCAATCTCTATCACTCCAGTATCCCTGCACATTGTAAATATGGTATCTCTATCACCCCAGTATCCCTGCACATTGTAAATATGGTATCTCTATCACTCCAGTATCCCTGCACATTGTAAATATGGTATCTCTATCACTCCAGTATCCCTGCACATTGTAAATATGGTATCTCTATCACCCCAGTATCCCTGCACATTGTAAATATGGTATCTCTATCACCCCAGTATCCCTGCACATTGTAAATATGGTATCTCTATCACCCCAGTATCCCTGCACATTGTAAATATGGTATCTCTATCACCCCAGTATCCCTGCACATTGTAAATATGGTATCTCTATCACTCCAGTATCCCTGCACATTGTAAATATGGTATCTCTATCACCCCAGTATCCCTGCACATTGTAAATATGGTATTGGAACTGACCGGTATACAGCTTCTTATTTTCTCCTGTTGTTATTTTGTATTTCTGGTGTGTTTCTTCTACCTTGTTATTTTTAGTACTACATTGATTACTACATTGTTGTTGTCAGAGTTTGTAAGAAAAAAGGCATTTCACTGTACTGGTGCAGGTGACATTAAAACTTCACCTTGTATGGTGTGAATGTGTACTGTGTATATGAGGCTGTGTGTCAGAGTGGCTGGTGTAACAATCACTAACCAGCCTCCCATTGCCCTCCCCACTCTCTCTCCTTACCCCTCCCTCTCTCTCCCTCCCCCTCTCTCAATTCTCCTCCCGCTATACTCCTCAATCTCAATACTCCTCGTCACCTTCTCAAAACCCATTTCTGATCCAATTGGTTTTGAGGAGAGAGAGGATGTGAGGATCTTCACAAAGACTGGTCACTAAACCTCCTCTCTTACCATCCTCATCCTCCTCTCTCCTCTCTTACCATCCTCATCCTCCTCTCTCTCCTCTCTTACCATCCTCATCCTCCTCTCTTACCATCCTCATCCTCCTCTCTCCTCTCTTACCATCCTCAACCTCCTCTCTTACCATCCTCAACCTCCTCTCTTACCATCCTCATCCTCCTCTCTCCTCTCTTACCATCCTCATCCTCCTCTCTCCTCTCTTACCATCCTCATCCTCCTCTCTTACCATCCTCAACCCCTCTCCTCTCTTACCATCCTCAACCCCTCTCCTCTCTTACCATCCTCATCCTCCTCTCTTACCATCCTCATCCTCCTCTCTCCTCTCTTACCCATCCTCAACCCCTCTCCTCTCTTACCCATCCTCAACCCCTCTCCTCTCTTACAATCCTCAACCTCTCTCCTCTCTTACCATCCTCAACCCCTCTCCTCTCTTACCATCCTCAACCCCTCTCCTCTCTTACCATCCTCAACCCCTCTCCTCTTACCATCCTCAACCCCTCTCCTCTCTTACCCATCCTCAACCCCTCTCCTCTCTTACCATCCTCATCCTCCTCTCTTACCATCCTCATCCTGCTCTCTCCTCTCTTACCATCCTCATCCTGCTCTCTCCTCTCTTACCATCCTCAACCCCTCTCTTACCATCCTCAACCCCTCTCTTACCATCCTCATCCTCCTCTCTCTCCTCTCTTACCATCCTCCTCTCTTACCATCCTCAACCTCCTCTCTTACCATCCTCAACCTCCTCTCTTACCATCCTCATCCTCCTCTCTTACCATCCTCATCCTCCTCTCTCTCCTCTCTTACCATCCTCCTCTCTTACCATCCTCAACCTCCTCTCTTACCATCCTCATCTCTCCTCTCTTACCATCCTCATCTCTCCTCTCTTACCATCCTCATCTCTCCTCTCTTACCATCCTCATCCTCCTCTCTCTCCTCTCTTACCATCCTCATCTCTCCTCTCTTACCATCCTCATCTCTCCTCTCTTACCATCCTCATCCTCCTCTCTCCTCTCTTACCATCCTCAACCTCCTCTCTTACCATCCTCATCCTCCTCTCTCCTCTCTTACCATCCTCATCCTCCTCTCTTACCATCCTCATCCTCCTCTCTTACCATCCTCATCCTGCTCTCTCCTCTCTTACCATCCTCAACCCCTCTCTTACCATCCTCATCCTCCTCTCTCCTCTCTCTCCCATCCTCAACCCCTCTCCTCTCTTACTCATTCTCTCTCTCCTGTACCAGATGGATTGAACAGTATCTACTGTTATTGAAGAGGTTAGACAGTCCATCCCCTCCCCCCCGTCAAACTCTCCATCTTTAACCTCGATTAGAAAAACTGAACTTAAAAAATAAGTCCTAACAAAGAGACTGAAGTTTGGTCATTGAGATAAACACCTAGTTCATCTTCTCTTTATTTCCTAACTACAGCTGTACAGAGCTCTCTGTCTCTCACTCACACAGTCATCATTAGAAAATATACAAACTACAAATTAAATGTTTAGGTCTACATCGCAACTCATTGGATATAACAAGACACTGATAATACAGTGGTATGATAAAAAAAATGACATCATTCATCATCTTCCTCCTCCTCCTCTTCATCGCTGATGACGTATTTCTTTGCCTTCTTGGGTTCCACCTCGTCCTCCTCATCCTCCTCAGCCTTCCTCTTCCCTGAACCCTCCCCTTCCTACAGAGAGGAGAGAGGAGAGAAAAGAAAGAGGGGGAAAATGTGATTTGACTCACTTCACATCTGCCTCAATATGCTTTGTTACCTGACCGTGATTCACACTGTCTTCTGCTGGTAGAACATAGGACTGCACCCTCGGTCAACTCTCCATTCTCTCACTCTAATAACACCTGTGTGTGTATGTCTCACCTCGTCAGAGTCTAGTTTCTTGGCCTTGAGCAGTCTCTGGGCTTTATCGTCATCAGAACCCTCATCACTGTCAGACGAGTAGATCCTAGCACGCTCCTCTATATAGAGAGGGGAGAGGGACGGAAGAGAGGAGGGGGACGGAAGAGAGGAGGGGGACGGAAGAGAGGAGAGATGGAAGAGAGGAGAGGGACGGAAGAGAGGAGAGATGGAAGAGAGGAGGGGGACGGAAGAGATGGGAGACGGTGGAGAGAAAGGGAGAGAACGCATTAACATGAGCAAATACAAACACTTTCGCCGTCTCCTCAGCCCTCAGCCCTCCTCCCTTGGATTTGATCTGGATGTGTCTCTGTGTAGATATGGTGTGTCTCCTCAGCCCTCAGCCCTCCTCCCTTGGATTTGATCTGGATGTGTCTCTGTGTAGATATGGTGTGTCTCCTCACCCCTCAGTCCTCCTCCTCCCTTGTATTTGCTCTTGATGGCGGCCAGGCTGACCGACTCGTCCCCCTCCTCGTCGTCGTCATAGCGATCAGGCTCCAGGTAACCGGCGCTCAGCCCTCGTTGGTGCTGCTTCTCTCTCATGCGCCGCTGTTGGCCCTCACGGCGGATAGACGCACGCAGGCGCTCCTCCTCTTTCTGTAGGGGGAGGGAAAGGGAGGAGCAGGAGGAGAGACGGATCAGCATTTTAACCCCTCAAATGAGACGTGTCGTCCTGTCTATTTGAAATGTTCTGAGAAAATATAGGAGACTGTAAATCAGAAATAGAAGCCCAGTCAGTGCTTCTAGTAACAACAGAAAGTCCGTCTCGTCTCCAGACTGTAGTTATTTATACTGAATAAAAATATAAAACCCAACATGTAAAGTGTTGGTCCCATGTTTCATGAGCTGAAATAAAAGATCCCAGAAATGTTCCATACAAACAAAAAGCTTATTTCTCTCAAATGTTGTACACAAATGTTGTTTACATCCCTGTTAGTGAGCATTTATCTTTTTCCAAGATAATCCATCCACCTGACAGGTGTGGCAAATCAAGAAGCTGATTAAACAGCATGATCATTACACAGGTGCACCTTGTGCTGGGGGACAATAAAAGGCCACTCTAAAATGTGCAGTTTTGTCACACAACCCAATGCCACAGATGTCTCATGTTTAGAGGGAGAATGCAATTGGCATTCTGACTGCAGGAATGTCCAGAGAATTTGATGTTAATTTCTCTACCGGCACCTCAGCAACATCGGTTTAGAGAATTAGGCAGTACGTTTAACTGGCCTTACAACAGCAGACCACGTGTAACCACGCCAGTCCAGGACCTCCGTATCCAGCTTCTTCACCTGCGGGATCGTCTGAGACCAGCCACCCTGACAGCTGATGAAACTGTGGGTTTGCACAATCAAAGAATTTCTGTACAAACGGTCAGAAACTGTCTCAGGGGAAACTCATCTGCTCGTCGTCCTCACCAGGGTCTTGATCTGACTGCAGTTCAGTTGTAACCGACTTCAGTGGGCAAATGCTCACCTTCGATGGCCACTGGCACGCTGGAGAAGTTTCAACGGTACCGGGCAGATGGCGTCGCGTGGGCGAGCGGTTTGCTGATGTCAACGTTGAGAACAGAGTGCCCCATGGTGGCGGTGGGGTTATGGTATGGGCAGGCATAAGCTACGGACAACGAACACAATTGCATTTTATCTCTGGAGATTTGAATGCACAGAGATACCGTGACCAGATCCTGAGGCCCATTGTCGTGCCATTCATCCACCGCCATCACCTCATGTTTCAGCATGATAATGCACGGCCCCATGTCGCAAGGATCTGTACACAATTCCTGGAAGCTGAAAATGGCCCAGTTCTTCCATGGTCTGCATACTCACCAGACATGTCACCCATTGAGCATGTTTGGGATGCTCTGGATCAACGTGTACGACAGTGTGTTCCAGTTACGGCCAATATCCAGCAACTTCGCACAGCCATTGAAGAGGAGTGGGACAACATTCCACAATCAACAGCCTGATCAACTCTATGTGAAGGAGATGTGTCACGCTGCATGAGGCAAATGGTGGTCGCACCAGATACTGACTGGTTCTTTTTCTAAGGGATCTGTGACCGATGAATATCTGATGCATAACTGTATTCCCAGTCTTGTGAAATCCATAGATCAAGGCCTAATGAATTTATTTCAATTGACTGATTTACTTATATGAACTATGTAAAATATTTGAAAATTGTTGCATTTATATTTTTGTTCAGTGTAGTTCTGCTAACATTACACCACACATCACATAACCTTATTACATGACATCCAATAGGAAATCACACAGCCCAGTGTGTGTTACCTTGATCATCTCGTTGCGCTGAGACTCAGGGTCTCGTCCAGCCATGGGCAGTATTCTGATCTTCTGGGTCTTGGAGCAGCGGTCTGCCAGAGAGAGGGTCATCTTCCTGTGGGTGGCACTGTCTGTCGAGTGGGGTCTGGAGAGAGAACACACACAATAACGGCTTTATATCGCAAATCAGATATTCATGCTTTTTCCTTCAAACTGAAAGAAGAACAGCGTCTCATAATTTTGTACCAAAACATGTCCCGTTCTATTCTGGTACTTTACCAAAACAAGTCCCGTTCTATTCTGGTACTTTACCAAAACAAGTCCCGTTCTATTCTGGTACTTTACCAAAACAAGTCCTGTTCTATTGTAATACTTTACCAAAACAAGTCCCGTTCTATTCTAATACTTTATGCCAAGCTGCTTACATTAGACAGTAACCCACTCTGTTCTGATCCCTCAGATAAGACGTGTCTGAACGGAGCTCAGCTTAGATACTGTGTTGTTGTTCACTATTCCATCTGAACGGAGCTCAGCTTAGATCCTGTGTTGTTGTTCACTATTCCATCTGAACGGAGCTCAGCTTAGATCCTGTGTTGTTGTTCACTATTCCATCTGAACGGAGCTCAGCTTAGATACTGTGTTGTTGTTCACTATTCCATCTGAACGGAGCTCAGCTTAGATCCTGTGTTGTTGTTCACTATTCCATCTGAACGGAGCTCAGCTTAGATCCTGTGTTGTTGTTCACTATTCCATCTGAACGGAGCTCAGCTTAGATCCTGTGTTGTTGTTCACTATTCCATCTGAACGGAGCTCAGCTTAGATACTGTGTTGTTGTTCACTATTCCATCTGAACGGAGCTCAGCTTAGATCCTGTGTTGTTGTTCACTATTCCATCTGAACGGAGCTCAGCTTAGATCCTGTGTTGTTGTTCACTATTCCATCTGAACGGAGCTCAGCTTAGATCCTGTGTTGTTGTTCACTATTCCATCTGAACGGAAGGTGTTCCTGTATTCGGTGCATGATGTCTTCCAGAGCTTTGGGTTGGGGCTCAGACAGAGGGCCAGGTGTGTGTGTATATATAGACAGTGTTACCTGAAGGTGAGTTTGGTCTTGAACACAGCCTGTCCTTGTAGTCCAGTCCCTTGTCTGATGAACAGGTGGTTGTGGTCTCCTTGGAGAGGAGCTTTATACACATCAAACACCTCGTTACCCAGGTGGAGAGACATGCTGTGGAGACAAGAACACGTACACACACATTTCCCATGGTCAAATCAATGTATTCATTATTCATTTAGGCACAATCAGCTGTCCAGTGTTCCTCTTCATCTAGCCCTCTGAGGATCTTGCGGCCGTGTGTGTGTGTGCTGACCTGCCGTCAGACCACTTGACGATGCGGGCGTTACTCTCTCTGCTCTCGTTTCCCTCCTCGTCTTTCTTAGCTCTCCAGCGGATAGTATTCTCAACCTGAACACAGAACACGGTCACATCACACAGAACACTGTCACATCACACACACAGAACACGGTCACATCACATCACACAGAACACTGTCACGTCACGTCACGTCACACAGAACACTGTCACGTCACACAGAACACTGTCACATCACACACACAGAACACGGTCACATCACATCACACAGAACACTGTCACGTCACGTCACACAGAACACTGTCACGTCACGTCACGTCACACAGAACACTGTCACGTCACACAGAACACGGTCACGTCACACAGAACACTGTCACATCACACACACATAGAACACTGTCACATGACATCACACAGAACACTGTCACATGACATCACACAGAACACTGTCACATGACATCACACAGAACACTGTCACATGACATCACACAGAACACTGTCACATGACATCACACAGAACACTGTCACATGACATCACACAGAACACTGTCACATGACATCACACAGAACACTGTCACATGACATCACACAGAACACTGTCACATGACATCACACAGAACACTGTCACATGACATCACACAGAACACTGTCACATGACATCACACAGAACACTGTCACATGACATCACACAGAACACTGTCACATGACATCACACAGAACACTGTCACGTCACATCACACAGAACACTGTCACATGACATCACACAGAACACTGTCACATGACATCACACAGAACACTGTCACATGACATCACACAGAACACTGTCACGTCACATCACACAGAACACTGTCACGTCACACAGAACACTGTCACATCACATCACACAGAACACAGGGCACATACACACCTTCAGTTTGAGCCTGGTCCGTCCCTCTTCATCCAACATCTCCTCATCCTCAAACTCATCTTCATAGTACTGGGAGTCAAAGGGTCTGAACAGAGAGGAACACACACATCACATCAGACACAGTTCAGAGTGAAGACACTGCTTCTACCCATTCAGACCCTTCAGATCTGCAAACATGGAATGGTCAGGGTCAGAGTTAGGGGTCAAGGGCAGGGGTCAGGAAGTGAACTGGGACCAGCTGGGGTGAGTCTAACCTGGGTTCAACAGAGAGGAAGTTGGGTAGTTTGACGAAGTAGAGGTCTGATCCTAGATCAGTGCTGACTTTCGGAATCTCCACCTCGATACGAGTCTCTGGGACGGGCTCCTCCTCAGCCTGCTCCCCTTCCATACCATCCTCCTGGTCCTGGGGAGAGACGCACACAGAGACGCACACAGAGACGCACACAGAGACGCACACAGAGACGCACACAGAGACACACACAGAGACGCACACAGAGACACACACAGAGACACACACAGAGACACACACAGACACTCTTCATTATTAGTTATTGTAACATGCAGAGGTAAAGTGTGTCTCACCAGGGGTTGTCCTGGAGTGGGGGGGTAAAGTGTGTCTCACCAGGGGTTGTCCTGGAGGGGGTAAAGTGTGTCTCACCAGGGGTTGTCCTGGAGGGGGGGTAAAGTGTGTCTCACCAGGGGTTGTCCTGGAGTGGGGGTAAAGTGTGTCTCACCAGGGGTTGTCCTGGAGGGGGTAAAGTGTGTCTCACCAGGGGTTGTCCTGGAGGGGGTAAAGTGTCTCTCACCAGGGGTTGTCCTGGAGTGGGGGGTAAAGTGTCTCTCACCAGGGGTTGTCCTGGAGTGGGGGTAAAGTGTGTCTCACCAGGGGTTGTCCTGGAGGGGGTAAAGTGTGTCTCACCAGGGGTTGTCCTGGAGGGGGTAAAGTGTCTCTCACCAGGGGTTGTCCTGGAGTGGGGGTAAAGTGTCTCTCACCAGGGGTTGTCCTGGAGGGGGTAAAGTGTCTCTCACCAGGGGTTGTCCTGGAGGGGGTAAAGTGTCTCTCACCAGGGGTTGTCCTGGAGTGGGGGGTAAAGTGTGTCTCACCAGGGGTTGTCCTGGAGGGGGGTAAAGTGTGTCTCACCAGGGGTTGTCCTGGAGTGGGGGTAAAGTGTCTCTCACCAGGGGTTGTCCTGGAGTGGGGGTAAAGTGTCTCTCACCAGGGGTTGTCCTGGAGGGGGTAAAGTGTCTCTCACCAGGGTTGTCCTGGAGTGGGGGTAAAGTGTCTCACCAGGGGTTGTCCTGGAGTGGGGGTAAAGTGTCTCTCACCAGGGGTTGTCCTGGATGGGGGTAAAGTGTCTCTCACCAGGGGTTGTCCTGGAGGGGGTAAAGTGTCTCTCACCAGGGGTTGTCCTGGAGGGGGTAAAGTGTCTCTCACCAGGGGTTGTCCTGGAGTGGGGGTAAAGTGTCTCTCACCAGGGGTTGTCCTGGAGTGGGGGTAAAGTGTGTCTCACCAGGGGTTGTCCTGGAGTGGGGGTAAAGTGTGTCTCACCAGGGGTTGTCCTGGAGTGGGGGTAAAGTGTCTCTCACCAGGGGTTGTCCTGGAGGGGGTAAAGTGTCTCTCACCAGGGGTTGTCCTGGAGTGGGGGGGTAAAGTGTGTCTCACCAGGGGTTGTCCTGGAGTGGGGGGTTTCTCAGCATCACTGTCTGATGAGATGTCGTCTGCCTCTCCAAACAGGTCGTCTGCTGCTGGCTTCTTACCTGAGGAAGAGAGAGAGAGAGATGAGTCCTGACCCATAACCTTTGACCCGTAACAGGTAGGAGTTGAACAGGGAAGGATTATACCCTGACCCCATCGCCTCCTTCTCAAAGCACAACAGAGTAGGCTTGGGCGGTATCCAGATTGCCATACCTTCATACCGACCTTGTGCCATCCTGGGATATTCAGTAATACCGGTACTGAACACAAGGGGCGCTATTTTCAAACCCCACTGAGCCTCTGCAATAAGGAGGTTACCAATGCTAATAAGTACATGTAAAATCCCATAGTGAATGCTAGCTAAATGCTAACGAGCGCATTACAAACATTTTACAGTCTCTGACAAACTATTTGCAAAACAGACATCTCAGCTGATAACGTCAGAAAAGTAACTCCGAAATGCTACTCACAGTTTGCTGCACAAAAATCTAATATGAGACAGCAAGGGGGATTGTCCTGATCCAGGAGGGGATTCTCTGCTGTTACCAAGCCAAGCTTGATTTTGGAAGAAACTAACCAATTAGCTAGATAACTAGCTACTAAATTAGCAAACTAAACGCACAACTGCAGAGCATTTAGCACCTTTCAGACAGCCAACTTAATAGTGCTAAGATATTTAGCTGTCAAATATTTAGTGGTGAAATCCATACTGTAACTACATCTCCTGGAGCATGCTGCACAACAGTGAGTGACTCAAGGCTCCGGTCTCACCATGTAGCTGGGGACTAGCGGTAAACTTCATCATGTAAAATACAGTGACAGGAGACAAAGCAGAGCACCTAACGTATTGCACGAGTTGACTGCAGCTACTGTATTTCATAACATAAAAAAGTACCTACAAATATTCTACTTTATTAAATAAATTAGATAGTTACAAGGGTATTGCAAAACCATCCTGTGGCTATTTCCAAATACCCCGGTATACGGTATACTGTTTACATCAGGGTTCCTCAAATGGCGGCTCACAGGCCAAATGGTTTTTATTTGGTCCCCCAAGTTGAGCAAAACGTTATCTTTTTACCATAGAAGACTAAAAACACCAGGAAATCAGCTCCAAGTGATTTTAAGTTTGGAAAATTGGTTCCCAAGTTTTCCCACGCATTATACATACAAATGTAAGCAAGGATTGAAATGATTGTTTTAGTCAAATGTTATATCATTTTGTTTTTTTCTTGTGGTCAATTGGCAGTCTACAAATGATTTGTAATTATGTTCCGGACCCCTGCCGGAACATCCACTCAAGAATTGAATCTAGTTGATGATCCATGGTGTGTATATATATATATATATATATTATATATATATATACACATACACACACACACACACACACACACACATACACACAGTGGGGCAAAAAAGTATTTAGTCAGCCACCAATTGTGCAAGTTCTCCAACTTAAAAAGATGAGAGAGGCCTGTAATTTTCATCATAGGTACACTTCAACTATGACAGACGAAATGAGAAAAAGAATTCCAGAAAATCACATTGTAGGATGTTTAATTTATTTATTTGCAAATTATGGTGGAAAATAAGTATTTGGTCAATAACAAAAGTTTATCTCAATACTTTGTTATATACCCTTTGTTGGCAATGACAGAGGTCAAACGTTTTCTGTAAGTCTTCACAAGGTTTTCACACACTGTTGCTGGTATTTTGGCCCATTCCTCCATGCAGACCTCCTCTAGAGCAGTGATGTTTTGGGGCTGTCGCTGGGCAACACGGACTTTCAACTCCCTCCAAAGACTTTCTATGGGGTTGAGATCTGGAGACTGGCTAGGCCACTCCAGGACCTTGAAATGCTTCTTCTGAAGCCACTCCTTCGTTGCCCGGGCGGTGTGTTTGGGATCATTGTCATGCTGAAAGACCCAGCCACGCGTTTCATCTTCAATGCCCTTGCTGATGGAAGGAGGTTTTCACTCAAAATCTCACAATACATGGCCCCATTCATTCTTTCCTTTACACGGATCAGTCGTCCTGGTCCCTTTGCAGAAAAACAGCCCCAAAGCATGATGTTTCCACCCCATGCTTCACAGTAGGTATGGTGTTCTTTAGATGCAACTCAGCATTCTTTGTCCTCCAAACACGACGAGTTGAGTTTTTACCAAAAAGTTCTATTTTGGTTTCATCTGACCATATGACATTCTCCCAATCCTCATCTGGATCATCCAAATGCTCTCTAGCAAACTTCAGACGGGCCTGAACATGTACTGGCTTAAGCAGGGGGACACGTCTGGCACTGCAGGATTTGAGTCCCTGGCGGCGTAGTGTGTTACTGATGGTAGGCTTTGTTACTTTGGTCCCAGCTCTCTGCAGGTCATTCACTAGGTCCCCCCGTGTGGTTCTGGGATTTTTGCTCACCGTTCTTGTGATCATTTTGACCCCACGGGGTGAGATCTTGCGTGGAGCCCCAGATCGAGGAAGATTATCAGTGGTCTTGTATGTCTTCCATTTCCTAATAATTGCTCCCACAGTTGATTTCTTCAAACCAAGCTGCTTACCTATTGCAGATTCAGTCTTCCCAACCTGGTGCAGGTCTACAATTTTGTTTCTGGTGTCCTTTGACAGCTCTTTGGTCTTGGCCATAGTGGAGTTTGGAGTGTGACTGTTTGAGGTTGTGGACAGTTGTCTTTTATACTGACATACAAGTTCAAACAGGTGCCATTAATACAGGTAACAAGTGGAGGACAGAGGAGCCTCTTAAAGAAGAAGTTACAGGTCTGTGAGAGCCAGAAATCTTCCTTGTTTGTATGTGACCAAATACTTATTTTCCACCATAATTTGCAAATAAATTCATTAAAAATCCTACAATGTGATTTTCTGGATTTTGTTTCCTCATTTTGTCTGTCATAGTTGAAGTGTACCTATGATGAAAATTACAGGCCTCTCTCATCTTTTTAAGTGAGAGAACTTGCACAATTGGTGGCTGACTAAATACTTTTTTGCCCCACTGTGTGTGTGTGTGTGTGTATGAGATATATACCGGCCAAGCCCTACACCGGGAGGAACCTTGGATATTCTCCTCTAGTATGTGTTGAGGAGACCACATATAGGACTCTTCAGATTAGGGTTGCATTTTTCAAAACGCCCAAGTTTTCCAGAAAGTTCTTTTTGCAACCAGCCTTCAGATCTAGGTTTACCTTTTCCCTTCTTCTTGGCTCCAACATCGCTGTCAGAGTCCGAGGCAGACGCCGCCGCCACCTTCTTCTTGGCTCCAACATCGCTGTCAGAGTCCGAGGCAGACGCCGCCGCCACCTCTTTCTTGGCTCCAACATCGCTGTCAGAGTCCGAGGCAGACGCCGCCGCCACCTTCTTGGCTCCAACATCACTGTCAGAGTCCGAGGCAGACGCCATCTTCTTGTTCTTCCGTCCGACAAAGTCATCCTCGCTGTCGCTGCCCTTCGGAGACTCTGAAGCACACACACACACACACACACACACACACACACACACACACACATTATTTAATTATTATAGTTCTCCTGTAGACGTCCAGTCATTGCTCAAACACAAAGATTTCAGATCATTTTACTGGTCAATTGCACACAAGGTCCAACCGAAATGTTACTTCCTCTTTTAACCCAACCCCTCTGAAAATACACACGTATACATACAGTGCTTTCAGAATGTATTCAGACCCCTTGACTTTTTCCACATTTTGTTACGTTACAGTCTTATTCTAAAATGTATTAAATTATTTTGACAGGATTCTATCGAGGTTCAGATCTGGGGAAGGGTACCAAAAAATGTCTGCAGCATTTAAGGTCCCCAAGAACACAGTGGCCTCCATCATTCTTAAATGGAAGAAGTTTGGAACCACCAAGACTCTTCCTAGAGCTGGCCACCCGGCCAAACTGAGCAATCGGGGGAGAAGGGCCTTGGTCAGAGAGGTGACCAAAAACCTGATGGTCACTCTGGCAGAGCTCCAGAGTTCCTCTGTGGAGATGGGATAACCTTCAGGAAGGACAACCAACTCTGCAGCACTTCACCAATCAGGCCCTTATGGTAGAGTAACCAGACAGAAGCTACTCCTCAGTAAAAGGCACGACAGCCCACTTGGAGTTTACCAAAAGGCACCTAAAGGACTCTCAGACCATGAGAAACAAGATTCTCTGGTTTGATGAAACCAAGATTGAACTCTTTGGCCTAAATGCCAAGTGTCACGTCTGGATGAAACCTAGAACCATCCCTACGGTGAAGCATGGTGGTGGCAGCATCATGGGGGTGGCAGCATCATGGGGGTGGCAGCATCATGGGGGTGGCAGCATCATGCTGTGTGGATGTTTTTCAGTGGCAGGGACTGGGAGACAAGTCAGGATCGAGGGAAATGTGAACGGAGAAAAGTACAGAGAATCCCTTGATGAAAACCTTCTCCAAAGCACTCAGGACCTCAGCCTGGAGCAATGACCCTAAGCCCACAGCCAAAGCAACGCAGGAGTTGCTTCGGGACAAGTCTTTGAATGTCCTTGAGTGGCCCAGCCAGAGCCCGGACTTGAACCCGATCCAACATCTCTGGAGACACCTGAAAATAGCTGTGCAGCGATGCACCCATCCAACCTGACAAGAGCTTGAGAGGATCTGCAGAGGAAAATGGGAGAAACTCCCCAAATACAGGTGTGACAAGCTTGTAGCATCATACCCAAGAAGACTCATGGCTGTAATCGCTGCCAAAATGTGGAAAAAGTCAAGGGGTCTGGATACTTTCAGAATGCACTGTATAGAGGTTTTTTAGAGGTACGGGGGGCTGCCAGACTGGGCTCCCGGGGAGCTGCTGTTGTGGGGGGTTAAGTGCCTTGCTCAAGGGCACAGCGGCAAACAACGGCATCCAGGATGTGATACAACAATATCATATTGATAAAGCCTGATAGAGTACATTAATACCATAGTAAAGCAGATGTTGCTGAAGGTGGCAACAGTTTTCTTTCCAAACTCCCTGATCCAGTGAGTGGCTAGTGGAAGGTCCTTCAGACCAGACACACACACACACACTTTCTTCAATACCTGACTTCTTCCTGCTCCTGTGCTCCGCCCCGTCCTCATCAGAATTATCTCGCTCATCGTCCGATTGGTGCCGCTTCTTCTCCTCCTCGTCCTCTGATTGGTCACTCTTAGCCCCTCCCCACTTTTCATCATCCGATTGGTTCTCCTTGCCTGACCCCTCCCCTTCTGAGTGGGGTGTTCCAGGCCCTGAGTGGGGGGTGCCGGGCCCTGAGTGGGGGGTGCCGGGCCCTGAGTGGGGGTGCCGGGTCTGACAGGGGGTGCCGGGTCTGACAGGGGGTGCCGGGTCTGACAGGGGGTGCCGGGACAGACTGGGGGTGCCGGGACAGACTGGGGGTGCCGGGACAGACTGGGGGCCGACTGGGGGTGCCGGGCGCCGAGTGGGGGGTGCCGGGCGCTGAGTGGGGGGTGCCGGGCGCCGAGTGGGGGGTTCCGGGGTCGCTATGGACACTGGCGGGAAAACAAGTTATTATGCATTACGTACATTCCAAAGAAATTTGTTTTCACTCAAAGTGCTTTCAACACCAAGTGAAAAAGCACTAGCCTATATAAAACCATTCCTCCTCCTCCTCACCTCTTCTCAGAGCGAGCGCTGCCCCTCCCAGACCCGGGGCTCCCCGCCCCTGATACTGGACTGCCTGCCTCTGACCTTCGACCTCCATCTTCCTCCCGGTGCCCTCTCTCCGACCCACTGTGCTGCTCCGCGTCTGACTGGTCGTTGTCCTCGGGCTCCGAGTGCATGCTGGCTTCTGACTGGTTTCCTGAGCGTTCTGACAGGTTTGATTGGTTGTCGCTGTGTCGGCTATGGAGTTCCTCTTCACTGTCATCCCCAAACAGCTCCTGGTTCATAGAGTTAAACTATGTCATTATTGAGGCGAAGAGCGTTTCCTGTGTGTGTACGTACTGAAACAACTGGACCTCACCTTGGTGTTGGGCTTTCCCCCGTCTTGTCCATCGTCCTCTCTCCCGCTGTCGCTGCCGGAGGCGTTACTATGGGAACGGGACCGGAGCATCTCCGGCTCAGATTCAGAACCTGAACCAGACGCCACTGCTGAGACCACTGCACACGCACACACTGTCATGTTAGCTTTCAGCAGAGGGGAAATGTACATGCATGTGAAATAAACACAAATACTAACGTTAGCCACGCACGCACGCGCGCGCACACACACACACACACACACACACACACACACACACACACACACACACACACACACACACACACACACACACACACACACACACACACACACACACACACACACACACACACACACACACACACACACACACACACACACACACACACACACACACACACACCGTTAATGTCTCTTTGGGTTCTAGTTAGGTAGTCGGTCGTCTTGACTACCGTTAGCCTAGCTAGCATCAACCAACCGGCCTTAGCTAGGTCACATTAGCTAGCTGTAACCGCATGAAGCTTTTCACCTAGCGTCACTTTAGACGTGTTTAGCTCCCTTTTCTGAACGGCATGTTTGAAGGCGAACTTCACCTCTCTGTTCGTTGTCACTGTCCCCATCGCTGCCGAACAGCTCGTCCATGTCCGCCATTGGTGTCGACGAAGACGAAGCGGAAGTGACGACACAGAGCGCTGTGGAAATCAAATCCCATTTTATCACGGTCACAGACACATGGTCAGCAGGTGTTACTGCGAGTGGAGAGAAATGCTTCTAGTTCCGAACATGCAGTAGTATCTAACAAGTCATCTAACAAATTCACTACAACTACCTTATACACACAAGAGTAATGGAATGAATACGAGTATGTACATATAAATATATGGATGAGCGATGGCTGGCCGGCATAGGCAAGATGCAGTAGATGGTATGGAGTACAGTATATACATATGAGATGAGTAATGTAGGATATGTAAACATTATATAAATGCATCGTTTAAAGTGGCTAGTGATACATTTATTTCATCCAAAGTGGCTAGAGATTTGAGTCGATGGCCGAACGGCATAGGCAAGATTCAGTAGATGGTATAGAGTACAGTGTATACATTTGATATGAGTAATGTCGGATATGTAAACATTATATACAAAATTGTTTAAAGTGGCTAGTGATACATTTGTTACATCCAATTCCTGTTATTGAAAGTGGCTAGAGATTTGAGTCAGTATGTTGGCAGCAGCCACTCAATGTTAGTGATGGCTGTTTAACAGTCTGATGGCCTTGAGATAGAAGCTGTTTTTCAGTCTCTCGGTCCCAGCTTTGATGCACCTGTACTGACCTCGCCTTCTGGATGATAGCGGGGTGAACAGGCAGTGGCTCGGGTGGTTGTTGTCCTTGATGATCTTTTTGGCCTTCCTGTGACATCAGGTGGTGTAGGTGTCCTGAAGGGCAGGTAGTTTACCCCCGGTGATGCGTTGTGCAGTCCTCACTACCCTCTGGAGAGCCTTACGGTTGTGGGCGGAGCAGTTGCCGTACCAGGCGGTGATACAGCCCGACAGGATGCTCTCGATGGTACATCTGTAGAGGTTTGTGAGTGATTTTGGTGACAAGCCTTCTTCACCACGCTGTCTGTGTGGGTGGACCATTTCAGTTTGTAAACACGCATCAGATTAATACATTAATGGAAATCGTTGTGTTATTTTATCATTTAACCCTTACCAAAAAGATTGCAGTTTTGAAACTGCAATAAAAAGTGCAGTATCTGCAGTCGACTGTGGTATTTTTGGACGCAGTAATTGCAGAATAACTGCATTGTAATGCACATCAAATCAAAATCAAATTTTATTGGTCACATACACATGGTTAGCAGATGTTAATGCGAGTGTAGCGAAATGCTTGTACTTCTAGTTTCGACCATGCAGTAGTATCTAACAAGTAATCTAACAATTTCACAACAACTACCTTATACACACAAGCCTAAAGGAATGAATAAGAATATGTACATATAAATATAACTGCAACTGCAGTTATACAAATTGATGGAAAGAGGTGTTGGGGGAAAAACATACATGATAAAAAGTGTGCGGTTAAAATTGGCAAAAAAACACACTTCTTTCCACAGGGCGGTGGGGTGAGACAGGGATGCAGCTTGAGCCCCACCCTCTTCAACATATATATCAATTAATTGGCGAGGGCACTAGAACAGTATGCAGCACCTGGCCTCACCCTACTAGACTCTGATGTCAAATGTTTGCTGATGATCTGGTCCTTCTGTCCCCAACCAAGGAGGGCTTACAGCAGCACCTAGATCTTCTGCACAGATTCTGCCAGACCTGGGCCCTGACAGTAAATCTCAGTAAGACTAAAATAATGATGTTCCAAAAAAGGTCCAGTTGCCAGGAGCACAAATACAAATTCCATCTAGACACCGTTGCCCTAGAGCACACAAAAAAACTGTACATACCTCGGCCTAAACATCAGCGCCACAGGTAACTTCCACAAAGCCGTGAACGAGCTGAGAGACAAGGCAAGAAGAGCCTTCTACGCCATCAAAAGGAAAATAAAATTTGACACACCAATTAGGATCTGGAAAAAAATACTTGAATCAGTTATAGAACCCATTGCCCTTTATGGTTGTGAGGTCTGGGGTCCGCTCACCAACCAAGAATTCACAAAATGTGACAAACACTTCCAAAAATATCTTGTGTACAACGTAAAACAGCAAATAATGCATGCAGAATTAGGCTGATACCCGCTAATTATCAAAATCCAGAAAAGAGTCATTACATTCTACAACCACCTGACGGAAGTGATTCCCAAATATTCCATAACAAAGCCATCACCTACAGAGAGATGAGCCTGGAGAATAGTCCCCTAAGCAAGCTGGTCCAGGGGCTCTGTGCACAAACACACCCCACAGAGCTCCAGAACAGCAACACAATTAGACCCAACCAAATCATGAGAAAACAAAAAGATAATTACATGACACATTGGAAAGAATTAACAAAAGAACTGAGCAAACTAGAATGCTATTTGGCCCTAAACAGAGAGTACACAGTGGCAGAATACCTGACCACTGTGACTGACCAAAAATTAAGGAAAGCTTTGACTATGTACACACTAAGTGAGCATAGCCTTGCTACTGAGAGAGGTAGCTGTAGGCAGACCTGACTCTCAAGAGAAGACAGGCTATGTGCACACTGCCCACAAAATGAGGTGGAAACTGAGCTGCACTTCCTAACCTCCTGCCAAATGTATGACCATATTAGAGACACATATTTCCCTCAGAATATACAGATCCACAAAGAATTTGAAAATAAATCAAATGGTGATATACTATTGTGGTAAACCGTGGGGGGTTGAGCGTGCAGAGATGAACACAGAGACAGGGAGGGTCTAGTCAACAAACGCGACTTTACTAGGCAATAAAATAAACATAACAAGGACATTGCGTAGGTTTGGCCCGGCCCTTCTTCACAGCGTCTGCTCTGTGTTGGTCTCTATTCTTTCCCACGGTGTGCCACAGCGCTCCTTTTATGTGACCGGTTGGCACTTTCCCCTAATTACCTCTACTTGGAGCCATCCGTGTCCGGGTGCCCAGCCCGTGTACTCCCAGCAGAGGGAGCCAACGTCACAGCACGTACCTCCCCTGTATTACCAAACCCCGGGGTAGACCTCCTGG
Organism: Brachymystax lenok tsinlingensis; assembly: GCA_030435695.1. Classification (NCBI taxonomy): domain Eukaryota; kingdom Metazoa; phylum Chordata; class Actinopteri; order Salmoniformes; family Salmonidae; genus Brachymystax; species Brachymystax lenok. The sequence continues at coordinate 7,387,867 of CM059819.1, forward strand.
GATACCACACTATCTACTGGGTGAAATACCACAATGTGCCATCGCAGCAGCAAGATTTGTGACCTGTTGCCACAAGGAAAGAGCAACCAATGAAGAACAAACACCATTGTAAATACGACCCATATTTTATGTTTATAAATAGCACTTCAACTATTTGCACATTGTTACAACACTGTATATAGACATAATATGACATTTGAAATGTCTCTATTCCTTTGGAACTTTTGTTTATTATCTATTTCACTCGCTTTGGCATTGTAAACATATGTTTCTCATGCCTATAGAGCCCTTTGAATTGAGACAGAGAGAGAGAGAGAGAGAGAGAGAGAGAGAGAAAACAAACTACCCGTCTGCTACCAGGAGAGAGAAAGAGGAGTTGTACAGGCATGCTCTATCACTCACATTGTGCTCTTAACTACAGGTTGACCAAGGGTGACTTTAAAATACACACACACATGCTTCACATCCGGAAACCAAACACACTGCTGCCACGCCGTGTGTGTGTGTTACATCATGCCTGTTCATCTTGACCCCAGTTGGTTTGTTTATTCTCAACATAATCACAGCCCACAGAGACCTATGCCCCTCCTCTACCCTGCCCATGATCCTGACAAAGCCACACACACTCGGTAATGATGGTCACATTTAATAACACAGACACAAAATGTATTTAATGAATAAAGGCAAGGAATAGAAGACGCTCAACCAACGTGAGACGAGGTGCAACCAAAGATCATAAGAACATTTGGAAGGAATAGGAACGCATCAATAGGAATAGAAAATGAATAGAAAAATACTTAACGAATGTCACGTTATGAGAAATGTACTGGACTGGTGTGCTTGAAAAGACCAATGAACTGAGTCCCTATTCAGAGGGAGGCTGTCTGTTGGTCTCAGGGCAGTTATTTCCTCAAGGAAGTAGAAGCTGTCCATAACCACTGATCTAGGGTCAGGTCTACAGTATTCCACCCCCCTAATTGTTAGGACTGGGGAGTGAAGTAATCTGGTCCTAGATCTGTGATTAGGGGCGACTTCTACCACTGCTGTAATACCCTATCAGGCCTGATCTGGCAAAGCTTCTCATTAAAACTGATTTCAGACGACATAACTATGAATCTCATAATCTCATCTGAGCTCCAGCTTGCCTGACCTCACTTCACAGGCAAGAAACTGATCAAAGTCTTACTGGCTTCACTTACTACCTGAAAGAAGGGCTTCTCTGCATCTCTATATCTCTAGGCCTATATCTCTGATATCTCTATATCTCTAGGCCTATATCTCTGATATCTCTATATCTCTAGGCCTATATCTCTGATATCTCTGATATCTCTAGGCCTATATCTCTGATATCTGTTCTCGTGATATTCTAATGTTTGATTATGATGTTGGGTATGAATCTGGGTGGACAATAACTTATCCATTTCTATTATCAGTTTAAATTATATTATGTGGAACGTAGAGAGAGCTTGTCTGGTAACCATGGCTATACCACAACTGCTGTTTTAGTGTTTTCTATTACAGTACAGACCTCTAGTGTGATAACACCCAAACATGACAGACAGCAGAGAGAGAGAGAGAGAGAGAGAGAGAGAGAGAGAGAGAGAGATGGAAACCGTTCTCATGATCTGTTCTACATTCTCTCTCTCTCTCTCTCTCTCTCTCTCTCTCTCTCTCTCTCTTTCTTTCTTTCTCTCTCTGTCTTCTCAGGGAGTGGAAACTCATGACTCATTCATTTCCCCTTTGGCCAGAGTTCCACAGAGATCCGTTGCGGCAACCAGATCCAACGCTACACACACACACATTATGAAAGTGAGATCCAACCCCCCCCTCACACACTACGGCAGTGAGATCCAACACTCCACAGTTAACCCAGAGAGGAATGTAGTCACTCATGACATCATCCTGCAGGCATGTGCAAACAATCACAGAAACTGGATCTAATTAGAGGTCACACACACACACACACACAGCTGCAGCTGATTAAAGAGCACGATCATTTCATCCCTCAGTCGCTCCTCTTTTCAGTTCGCTGCAGCTAGCGACTGGAACGAGCTGCAACAAACACTGAAACTGGACAGTTTTATCTCCATCTCTTCATTCAAAGACTCAGTCATGGACACTCTTACTGACAGCTACTGACCGTCCTTGGTGCTGTTGTCTCTGCCCAGTAATGTTTGTATCATGTGTTGTGTTGCTACCATGTTGTTGTCATGTGGTGTTGCTACCATGCTGTGTTGTCATATGTTGCTGCCTTAGGTCTCTCTTTATGTAGTGTTGTGTTGTCTCTCTTTTCGTGATGTGTGTTTTGTCCTATATTTATATTGTATTTATTTTTTTATTTTTAATCCCAGGCCCCCGTCCCCGCAGGAGGCCTTTTGCCTTTTGGTTGGCCGTCATTGTAAATAAGAATGTGTTCTTAACTGACTTGCCTAGTTAAATAAAGGTTAAATAAATAAAAAATACAAAATTACACAGGTGCACCTTGTGCTGGGGACAATAAAAGGCCACTCTAAAATGTGCAATTTTGTCACAACACAATGCCACGGATGTTTCAAGTTTTTAGGGAGCATGCAATTGGCATTCTGACTGCAGGAATGTCCAGAGAATTTGATGTTAATTTCTCTACCGGCACCTCAGCAACATCGGTTTAGAGAATTAGGCAGTACGTCCAACTGGCCTCACAACAGCAGACCACGTGTAACCACGCCAGTCCAGGACCTCCACATCCAGCTTCTTCACCGGGGGATGGTCTGAGACCAGCCACCCAGACAGCTGATGAAACTGTGGGTTTGAACAACCGAAGAATTTCCGCACAAACTGTCAGAAACCGTCTCAGGGAAGCTCATCTGCTGGTCGTCCTCACCAGGGTCTTGATCTGACTGCAGTTCAGTTGTAACCGACTTCAGTGGGAAAATGCTCACCTTCGATGGCAACTGGTATGCTGGAGAAGTGTGCTCTTCTCAGATAAATCCCGGTTTCAACTGTACCGGGCAGATAGCAGACTTTATTTTATAAAAAATGTAACCTTTATTTAACTAGGCAAGTCAGTTAAGAACAAATTCTTATTTACAATGACAGCCTACCGGGGAACAGTGGGCTAACTGCCTTGTTCAGGGGCAGAACGACAGATCTATCATGTCAGCTTAGGGATTCGATCCAGTAACCTTTCGGTTATTGGCCCAACGGTCTAACCGCTAGGCTACCTGCCGCCCCAGACAACATGTATGGCGTTGTGTGAGCGAGCGGTTTGCTGATGTCAACGTTGTGAACAGATTGCCCCATTGTGGGGCTGCTGCCCGGTTATGGTATGGGCAGGCATAAGCTACGAACAAATGTTCCCTTTATTGATGGCAATTTGAATGCACAGAAATAACCTTAAACAGATCCTGAGGCCCATTGTCGTGCCATTCATCCGCCGCCATCACCTCATGTTTCAGCATGATAATGCACGGCCCCATGTCGCAAGGATCTGTTACACAATTCCAGGAAGCGAAAAGCCTGCATACTCACCAGACATGTCACCCATTGAGCATGTTTGGGATGCTCTGGATCAACGTGTACGATAGCGTGTTCCAGTTCCCGCCAATATCCAGCAACTTCACACAGCCATTGAAGAGGAGTGGGTCAACGTTTCACAGACCACAATCAACAGCCTGATCAACTCTATGCCAAGGAGATGTGTCACGCTGCATGAGACAAATGGTGGTCACACCAGATACCTTTAAAAAAAAAGTATCTATGACCAACATATGCATATCTGTATTCCCAGTCATGTGAAATCCATAGATTAGAGACTAACGCATTTTTAAATTGACTGCTTTCCTTATATGAAATGTAACTCAGTAACATCTTTGAAAATACTTCATGTTGCGTTTATATTTTTGATCAGTTTATATAAAAGACGTGCCCGTATCACTATGGGAATGCCCTTTGAACCCAAGGTGAGTTCAAATGGAATCACACAACCGTGATCTGGATTAATTTCCACTTGAACAGAGTACACTGCAACTCTGTACTTGTTGAACAGCCGTGTGATGTCCTGCGTTGCTTTGGACCTGATAAACGCATCATGTTGAGACTGATTGCTCTTCTTGGAACAATGACACCATAAGTTTACCGTGGGGAACAATAAAAAGTTCTGGAATTCAATTCAGTACAACTATAAAATACTGAACATGAACTACATGGATTAAAAGTGAAGACGACAGAGGGACAGCGTCTGTAAAAACATTTATTGGTTGAGGACGTATTTAGTCGACATGGCCTTTTTTTTACCAGGCTTGGTGGTTCATATTAACAGTACAGCTTCATACTTCCTCTAGTCTTTAGTCCAGACATGGAGCTTCACCATACAACAAACATCTCCCTCCGCATCAGTGGCTTTACATTTACTTGATACACACAGGAGTGTGTGTGTGTGACGGTGTGGAATGTGTGTGAGGGTAAACATTTTGAGATGGTCAACTATAACAATATACATGATTAAGATCAGAGAATGGACAGAGCAGAGCACAGAGCCAGGTTACTATAGCCTGGGTTACACCCTATGGGCCCTGGTCAACAGGAAGTACACCATATAAGGAACAGGGAACCATTTGGGATTCAGACATTAAAGTAAAGTATAGCAGAAAGCATCACGCCAAAATAACCTTAGTCAACCAATCACATCGCTCTATCCCACCCACAGAATCAAGGCTGGCTGGCTGACTGGCTTGTTCACCAGATATGATTAAGAAATGAAACATGACCATAGTATTGGTCCAGACAAACCACATGATCACAACATGATGACTTCCTACACCAGATTACCACATTAACAACACATAGGGCCAGTTTCCTGGACACAGATTCATCAGTTTTGGTCCAGGAGTAGGCTTCATGTGTGTCCAGGAGCCCAGCCTGTAATTAAGCAATAAGGCACGAGGGGGTGTGGTATATGGCCAATATACCACGGCTAAGGGTTGTCCTTATGCACGACGCAACGCGGAGTGCCTGGACACAGCCCTCAGCCGTGGTATATTGGACATATATCACAAACCCCCAAGGTGCCTTATTGCTATAAGAAACTGGTTACCAAATTAATTAAAGCAGTAAAAATAAATGTTTTGTCATACCCGTGGTATACGGTCTTATATACCACGGCTGTCAGCCAATCAGCATTCAGGGCTTGAACCACCCAGTTTGTAATTCTCTATGAAATGGTAAGTGTCAACATCAGGCTGTATTTGGTCTGTTTTACAGCAGGCTAGTGTTCTCAGGAGAATCCAGCTGGGTTTAACACAGCATGCTTTCTTCCAGAATGAGTAGCATGCCAGGGCTAGGAGCCTGTTTCAGACCACTCAGTGTGGGGTGTGGAGCGCTCTCATTGCCATGGCGTTCCTCCACACCGACACTGCTCCACTGACGGCCATCTCTGCTTGTTCCATCACCGTCAGCAACAACAGCCCAGCAGAGAGAAGGAACACTGTGCACATCAAATGATGACACTGCACATCAAATGTAAAAAAATAAGTGTAATCAACCCAGATGTTTTCTGTCTAACCTGGCCTACTCTCTGTCAGGATATGTGTAATCTAAGGAGAATATAGTGAAATGGAGTTGTATCTCCTCACAAGTCCAGTATGTATGTAAGCGCTGCATATTAGTCTTTGGCATGGTTCAGTATCGGATAAGCCCATTGGTTGAGCTGACAATCACGCCAGACCAATAACAGGACAGCAGAAGATCAGGTCAACGCTTCATCATCATGGATTAAAAACCTCATCATATTTACTTGGTTAAATAACATCCACATACTTTTCCCAGTGACATAAAGAGGGAAATGAAATAAACATTTAATCTGAGTAAGTCTGAATCGATAAAAAAAAACTTTTGAGATTGAAAGAGAACCACCGTATTATCAATTGTAAGACTTTTTTAATTCTTTAAGACTTTAAATTCTTTACGACAGTATTAAGACATCTATAAACGTTATTTAGGGCTTGAGACTGTTTCAGAGGCAGCTGTTCTCATAGACTCCTCAGAGTACACTACAGCTGCACCAACCCACCACATCCACCCCAGGAGGATAACAGACAGTCCTACCAGGACAACCCACCACATCCACCCCAGGAGGTTAACAGACAGCCCTACCAGGACAACCCACCACATCCACCCCAGGAGGTTAACAGACAGCCCTACCAGGACAACCCACCACATCCACCCCAGTTGGCTAACAGACAGCCCTACCAGGACAACCCACCACGTCAACCCCAGGAGGCTAACAGACAGCCCTACCAGGACAACCCACCACGTCAACCCCAGGAGGATAACAGACAGCCCTACCAGGACAACCCACCACATCCACCCCAGGAGGTTAACAGACAGCCCTACCAGGACAACCCACCACATCCACCCCAGGAGGTTAACAGACAGCCCTACCAGGACAACCCACCACATCCACCCCAGGAGGTTAACAGACAGCCCTACCAGGACAACCCACCACATCCACCCCAGTTGGCTAACAGACAGCCCTACCAGGACAACCCACCACGTCAACCCCAGGAGGTTAACAGACAGCCCTACCAGGACAACCCACCACATCCACCCCAGTAGGCTAACAGACAGCCCTACCAGGACAACCCACCACGTCAACCCCAGGAGGCTAACAGACAGCCCTACCAGGACAACCCACCACATCCACCCCAGGAGGTCAACAGACAGCCCTACCAGGACAACCCACCACATCCACCCCAGTAGGCTAACAGACAGCCCTACCAGGTGAACCAGTCTGCTAGAGGTGACCAGTGGGTCCTGACTCTCCACCCTCTGTCTAGGAAGCACTGATCTACAGATCAGAACCAAGCGCTTTCAGAACCAAGAGATACAGAAGTCTAGCTAGGGAGGCCTGTCCAGGACCACTGTAGGGGTTGGAGGTCATGGCCCTATACCACTGTAGGGGTTAGAGGTTAGGGCCCTATACCACTGCAGGGGTTAGAGTTCAGGGCCCTATACCACTGCAGGGGTTAGAGTTCAGGGCCCTATACCACTGCAGGGGTTAGAGGTCAGGGCCCTATACCACTGCAGGGGTTAGAGGTCAGGGCCCTATACCACTGTAGGGGTTAGAGGTCAGGGCCCTATACCACTGTAGGGGTTAGAGGTCAGGGCCCTATACCACTGTAGGGGTTAGAGGTTAGGGCCCTATACCACTGCAGGGGTTAGAGGTTAGGGCCCTATACCACTGCAGGGGTTAGAGGTTAGGGCCCTATACCACTGCAGGGGTTAGAGGTTAGGGCCCTATACCACTGTAGGGGTTAGAGTTCAGGGCCCTATACCACTGTAGGGGTTAGAGGTCAGGCCCTATACCACTGTAGGGGTTAGAGGTCAGGCCCTATACCACTGTAGGGGTTAGAGGTCAGGGCCCTATACCACTGTAGGGGTTAGAGGTCAGGGCCCTATACCACTGTAGGGGTTAGAGGTCAGGCCCTATACCACTGTAGGGGTTAGAGTTCAGGCCCTATACCACTGTAGGGGTTAGAGTTCAGGCCCTATACCACTGTAGGGGTTAGAGGTCAGGCCCTATACCACTGTAGGGGTTAGAGGTCAGGGCCCTATACCACTGTAGGGGTTAGAGGTCAGGGCCCTATACCACTGTAGGGGTTAGAGGTCAGGGCCCTATACCACTGTAGGGGTTAGAGGTCAGGCCCTATACCACTGTAGGGGTTAGAGGTCAGGGCCCTATACCACTGTAGGGGTTAGAGGTCAGGGCCCTATACCACTGTAGGGGTTAGAGGTCAGGGCCCTATACCACTGTAGGGGTTAGAGGTCAGGGCCCTATACCACTGTAGGGGTTAGAGGTTAGGGCCCTATACCACTGTAGGGGTTAGAGGTTAGGGTAGTATGTTGAAGCCCATGGTTACTTGGTTAGGTTACAGTACTGTTCATGTTGCTCTAAGCACAGTAAAAAAAAACAGAAATCATACAGAGAAAAGAAAAGAAAGAGCCTGAAATTAACCGAAAAAAAACTAAACAATAAGATGTACAGCTGTAGTTCTAACAATAGTATAATAAACAATAATAATAATAACAACATGTGTGTATAGATATGTAGGTACTACAGGAGAGGGCTATTCCAGTTATTTCTCTTCTCAGATAGATGATGTTAGCTGGGTCTCAAATGGAACCCTAACCCTATTCTATAGTGCACGATCACAGCCCTTAGGGCTCTGGTCAAAACTAGTGCACTACGTAGGGAACAAGGGTGCCATTTGGGACTCAGTCCCTGTCTGGTTGAGGGCGCCTTGCTCCGGGTTTTGGCACAAGACTTAACGTCCACACGCACGCCACGGTGAGATGAGAGACCAGGGGATTGGCTGAAAATTATTCCATACGGCGAGATGAGACGACAGGATTGGCTGGGAGACATGACAGGCTCCGCCCCTTACTGGTCCCCCTCCACTCGCCTCTTGCGGACTGGAGAGAAGACAGGAAGAGGAAAGGAGAAGAGGACAAGGAGGAATTGTACTGTGAGATAGAGACTTGACCAAAACACAGCAGACAACATGGTGATCAAACAATCCTAAAACAGTCCCCTGCTGGTCAGAAGAGACAGAAGATCATCCAACCCTATGATTTTACAGTGCATACAAGCCCACGTCAGAGTAAAACCAGCCTTACGCTACCGAAGAAGTCAAACCAGCCTCCCGCTACCGAAGAAGTCAAACCAGCCTCCCGCTACCGAAGAAGTCAAACCAGCCTCACGCTAACGAAGAAGTCAAACCAGCCTCACGCTAACGAAGGATCACATTTAGATGATGGTAATTCATATTAACAGAACACACATCGATGTGTGGTGCTTCTTACTGAATTCTTATGTGCACATTGAACATGTCAGAATAACTGTCCACATTTACTTTTCCTCAGCCAACAAGACGAGTAACGAACAGCAAAATCACTAGCCTATGTCAATCTACTATCCACCATAGTAGAAAGGTTGACCTATTCTATTGGTCAGGTTGTCGAGAAATAAATAGCCTGTTAAAGAGCAAATGAGGCTGATGCAACAGATCAGAACATTCAGTTTAAAATGTTGATAAATTATTATTTATTTACATTATAAACGCAGGAATGTGCACAAGGCAGTAGGCCACACAAGGCATCATGGGTAGCTAATATGACTAGGATTATCAACAACTATCACGGGTCACTAATATGACTAGGATTATCAACAACTATCACGGTCACTAATATGACCAGGATTATCAACAACTATCACGGTCACTAATATGACCAGGATTATCAACAACTATCACGGGTCCCTAATATGACTAGGATTATCAACAACTATCACGGGTCCCTAATATGACCAGGATTATCAACAACTATCATGGTCACTAATATGACCAGGATTATCAACAACTATCACGGGTCACTAATATGACCAGGATTATCAACAACTATCACGGGTCACTAATATGACCAGGATTATCAACAACTATCACGGGTCACTAATATGACCAGGATTATCAACAACTATCATGGTCACTAATATGACCAGGATTATCAACAACTATCATGGTCACTAATATGACCAGGATTATCAACAACTATCATGGGTCACTAATATGACCAGGATTATCAACAACTATCATGGGTCACTAATATGACCAGGATTATCAACAACTATCATGGGTCACTAATATGACCAGGATTATCAACAACTATCACGGGTCCCTAATATGACCAGGATTATCAACAACTATCACGGGTCACTAATATGACCAGGATTATCAACAACTATCACGGGTCACTAATATGACCAGGATTATAACAACTATCATGGTCACTAATATGACCAGGATTATCAACAACTATCACGGGTCACTAATATGACCAGGATTATCAACAACTATCATGGTCACTAATATGACCAGGATTATCAACAACTATCATGGTCACTAATATGACCAGGATTATCAACAACTATCATGGGTCACTAATATGACCAGGATTATCAACAACTATCATGGTCACTAATATGACCAGGATTATCAACAACTATCATGGGTCACTAATATGACCAGGATTATCAACAACTATCATGGTCACTAATATGACCAGGATTATCAACAACTATCACGGGTCCCTAATATGACCAGGATTATCAACAACTATCATGGTCCCTAATATGACCAGGATTATCAACAACTATCACGGGTCCCTAATATGACCAGGATTATCAACAACTATCACGGGTCCCTAATATGACCAGGATTATCAACAACTATCATGGTCACTAATATGACCAGGATTATCAACAACTATCATGGTCACTAATATGACCAGGATTATCAACAACTATCACGGGTCCCTAATATGACCAGGATTATCAACAACTATCACGGGTCACTAATATGACCAGGATTATCAACAACTATCATGGTCACTAATATGACCAGGATTATCAACAACTATCATGGTCACTAATATGACCAGGATTATCAACAACTATCATGGGTCACTAATATGACCAGGATTATCAACAACTATCATGTGTCACTAATATGACCAGGATTATCAACAACTATCATGGGTCACTAATATGACCAGGATTATCAACAACTATCATGGTCACTAATATGACCAGGATTATCAACAACTATCACGGGTCCCTAATATGACCAGGATTATCAACAACTATCACGGGTCCCTAATATGACCAGGATTATAACAACTATCATGGTCACTAATATGACCAGGATTATCAACAACTATCATGGTCACTAATATGACTAGGATTATCAACAACCGGCTAAAGTTTAGGCCAAGGGCTTCAGACATGACAGGAGGAGAGAGGGAACAACGTCAAACGACAGGAAAGAAAGGAAGAGGTCTTTCTAGAGAACTAGAAGAAAAGCCCTTCTTCAAGAAGAGCAGCTAATGTAGTCCTCACCAAAGCCCTGGGCATCAACCAAACCCACCCACCCTCTGCATCACCATGGAAACAGTGTCTATGATTTAACACTGTTATAGTAACCCTGTCAGACTGACTGTAGTATAATATACTATGTTATAGTAACCCTGTCAGACTGACTGTAGTATATACTGTGTTATAGTAACCCTGTCAGACTGACTGTAGTATAATATACTGCGTTATAGTAACCCTGTCAGACTGACTGTAGTATAATATACTGCGTTATAGTAACCCTGTCAGACTGACTGGATATATGACATCATAAGGGTGTACATTTAACACCCTGAACCCAAAAGAGGCCAATCCCAAAAGCTGAGTGATGGTGTGTGTGTTCATACTCAGGTCATTGTTCTTGGTGATAGCAGCAGCAGCTCTAGCCCGGGGGCCTTGCTGACAGAAGTGGTAGCCAAACTTCACTATGCTGTTGTTGTCCTCCAGCATCTTAGCCATCTCCATCTCTACTGAGGTCCCCAGCTGCTGCCTCTGTAGAGACACACACACACACACACACACACAACCGTCAAGAACTACACACACAACCGTCTAGAACCACACACACACACACACACACGTCAAGAACTACACACACGTCAAGAACCACACACACACACACACACACACACACACGTCAAGAACCACACACACACACACACACACGTCAAGAACCACACACACACACGTCAAGAATCTGAGTGACTCAAACGTTGTAACTAAATGAATGGGGGCCCCACATCATGACAAATGTTGTTGAATGTTAGAGATTCTCCCTGACGTTGTAAATGTTGTTTCGGTGGCTGTTAGATAATCTTGCTCTGTTTATATATTCTACGTAGTTTAGATCTGGTTTTAAGTTCACACTGAAAACGTTTTACCATCCTGAAAAATTGGACAGAGGCTGCCCGAAAAAACCCTGTAGTGAGTTAGTGTGTGTATATTTAGTGTGATGTGTTACCTGGTTGTCTATCTTGATCTCAGTGAGTGTGTGTTACCTGGTTGTCTATCTTGATCTCAGTGTGTTACCTGGTTGTCTATCTTGATCTCAGTGTGTTACCTGGTTGTCTATCTTGATCTCAGTGTGTTACCTGGTTGTCTATCTTGATCTCAGTGTGTTACCTGGTTGTCTATCTTGATCTCAGTGTGTTACCTGGTTGTCTATCTTGATCTCAGTGTGTTACCTGGTTGTCTATCTTGATCTCAGTGTGTTACCTGGTTGTCTATCTTGATCTCAGTGTGTTACCTGGTTGTCTATCTTGATCTCAGTGTGTTACCTGGTTGTCTATCTGATCTCAGTGAGTGTGTGTTACCTGGTTGTCTATCTGATCTCAGTGAGTGTGTGTTACCTGGTTGTCTATCTGATCTCAGTGAGTGTGTGTTACCTGGTTGTCTATCTTGATCTCAGTGAGTGTGTGTTACCTGGTTGTCTATCTGATCTCAGTGTGTTACCTGGTTGTCTATCTGATCTCAGTGAGTGTGTGTTACCTGGTTGTCTATCTTGATCTCAGTGTGTTACCTGGTTGTCTATCTGATCTCAGTGAGTGTGTGTTACCTGGTTGTCTATCTTGATCTCAGTGTGTGTGTGTTACCTGGTTGTCTATCTGATCTCAGTGAGTGTGTGTTACCTGGTTGTCTATCTTGATCTCAGTGAGTGTGTGTTACCTGGTTGTCTATCTGATCTCAGTGAGTGTGTGTTACCTGGTTGTCTATCTTGATCTCAGTGAGTGTGTCGTTGTCTCTGAGAGCGTCCACTAGGGCGGCAGCACCAGCGCTGGTGATGAAGTTAGACTCCAGGTTGAGACTTCGCAACGACTTGTTCTCCTTCAGCATCTCACTCATCGCCTGGGGAAGGGAGTAGTTAGGAGTGGTTTGGAGCAAAAACCTGCACACACTTCTGCCCTACTCAGACAGAAACCCACAGACAGACAGCCAGACAGCCACCCACAAACAGACAGCCACAGCCAGACAGCCAGACAGCCACCCACAGCCAGACAGCCACCCACAGCCAGACAGCCACCCACAGCCAGACAGCCACCCACAGCCAGACAGCCACCCACAGCCAGACAGCCACCCACCACAGCGATGGGGTCGTTGCTCCGCGTGGCGGCGAGGCTGAACTTCTTGACGTGTGTGTTCCTCTCCATGGCCTTGGCAAACTCCTTCAGCGTGGGAATGGGAATGTTCTGGAACACCAGGAAAATGCAGGGGAATCACATCTTGTGTCATTGTGTGTGTGTCAGTGCGTTATATATATGTGTTTCTGTGTGTGTGCGAGCATGTGTCTGTGTGTGCGTGCGTGCGTACCTTGATGTTGTTGAGGTTAACCTCCGTGAGCGTAGCGTCGTTGCTCTTTATCCTCTGCAGAGTGTCGTCTACGTTAGTGGGGTTAGGAGGCTCATCAAACACTGGGGTCATCTTCTCCCCCTTAACCACATCTGGTGATAAACAAATATATTCATCTGTATCCATCCATCAAACCTATTTATATAGGAGGTCTGTAGTCACTAAACCACCAGATGTAACGAAGAGCAGATATAACATTGGTTATGTCGGGGTTAGTAGCGTAGCGGTCACATTGTGGTAACTGTGTTTACGTTGTGGTTATGTTGTGGTTGCATTGCGGTTACGTTATGGTTTCGTTGTGGTTACATTGCTGCTATGTTGTGGTTACATTGCTGCTATGTTGTGGTTACATTGAAGTTGTGTTGTGGTTATATTGTGGTTACACCCACAGACAGACACCCACAGACAGTGGTTACATTGTGGTCACATTGCGGCTATGTTGTGGTTACATTGTGGTCACGTGGTTACATTGTGGTAACTGTGTTTACGTTGTGGTTTCGTTGTGGTTACATTGCTGCTATGTTGTGGTTACATTGTGGTCATGTGGTTACATTGAAGTTGTGTTGTGGTTATATTGTGGTTACATTGCGGCTATGTTGTGGTTACATTGTGGTCACATTGCGGCTATGTTGTGGTTACATTGTGGTCACATTGTGGTTACATTGTGGTCACGTGGTTACATTGCGGTTACATTGTGGTCACGTGGTTACATTGCGGTCACATTGTGGTCACGTGGTTACATTGTGGTCACATTGCGGCTATGTTGTGGTTACATTGTGGTTACATTGTGATCACATTGCGGCTATGTTGTGGTTACATTGCGGTCACATTGCGGTCACATGGTGGTCACATTGCGGCTACATTGCGGCTATGTTGTGGTTACATTGCGGCTATGTTGCGGTCACATTGTGGTCACGTGGTTACATTGCGGTCATATGGTTGCATTGCGGTTATGTTATGGTTTCGTTGCAGCTATGTTGTGGTTACATTGCAGTTGTGTTATGGTTACATTGTGGTAATGTGGTTACATTGCGGTTATGTTATGGTTTCGTTGCGGCTATGTTGTGGTTACATTGAAGTTGTGTTATGGTTACATTGTGGTCATGTGGTTACATTGTGGTTACATTGAAGTTGTGTTATGGTTACATTGTGGTCACGTGGTTACATTGCGGTCATATGGTTGCATTGCGGTTATGTTATGGTTTCGTTGCAGCTATGTTGTGGTTACATTGCAGTTGTGTTATGGTTACATTGTGGTAATGTGGTTACATTGAGGTTATGTTATGGTTTCGTTGGCTATGTTGTGGTTACATTGAAGTTGTGTTGTGGTTACATTGTGGTTGTGTTGTGGTTACATTGTGGTTGCTTTGCGGTTGTGTTGGTGTACTCACTGTTGTATCCTCCGTCTTTACTGCTGGTTCCATCGTAGCTCTGGGTGCTAGTCACCAGGGTATGGACACCTAGGATCGCTGTGGACAAACACACAACAACAGGCTTAGTGTGTGTGTGTACCATGGGACAAGCCTGGCTGACAGTGTGTATGAAAGACTCTTGTATTTAGCATTGAGCTGTCCTTAGAGAGACTGGAGACAGACTGGAGACAGACTGGAGACAGTAAGATACACAGACCTTTAGCAGTCCTTCGAGAGACTGAAGACAGTAAGATACACAGGTCTTTCTAACGCAGAGAGAGCGAGAGAGGCCGAAGTGTGTCTCTGTCCCTAAGACAGCCTACCTACCCCCTCCCCCTTACCTGCCAGGTCACAGAGCTCAGTGTCGGTAGCGCTGGACAGGGCCTCTTCTAGTTCCGGGTCAAGGGTTGTTACCTCTTCCTGACGAGACTCGATGGGCCGCTGCTTGGGAACAAAGGCCTTGCCTACAAGAGAGGCAGAGCGAGAGGGAAAGAGAGAGAGAGGGGAGACATGGGAGAGAGAGGGGAGACATGGGAGAGAGAGGGGAGACATGGGAGAGAGAGGGGAGACATGGGAGAGAGAGGGGAGACATGGGAGAGAGGGAAAAAAAGAGAGAGAAGAGTGAGAACCTGACTAGGCAGATGCATCCAACTTCCTGTTGACCCTCTGGTCTCTTCTGTACGGGTCATTCCCCAGCTGACACAGGAAAGACCACAATGCACTGCATTGCGATGGCGGTCAGCCAGAGAACCAATGTTTATTTTTAATGTCCAGAGAGACAGATGAACAATCACCACTGCTAATAAACTCATCAATATAGTCAATACTGCATATGAAACAACAACCAATAAGTTAGTAGTAGCTGGGGTTAAAGGGAGTGAGATGAACTCACTGATCTCATTTTTATGTCTCTGCGTGCAGTTTGAAGGAAGTTGCTAACTAGCGTGAGAGCAATGACTGGAAGTCTATGGGTATCAGCTAGTTAGCTCTAACTTCCTCCATACTGGACACAGAGACATAAAAATGGTATCCACAAGTTAACCTGACTCTGGGGACGTAGATGAAGGGCCTCGTTGTTAAAATCCCCCAGCACCCCTTTAACTTGGAGATGGTTGGTTTTCTCCTCCCATCCTCTACAGCAGTGGTTCCCAAACTATTTGGGATGTTAAAACGCTTTCAGTGTAAACTAAAACAACTCAACCAAATACAACATGGATATCTATTTTTAAACAGCCTATAATAAACAATAATACATCTTTGAGAACTTCCAATCACCAAAATAAAAGCCAGACAAACAGACCGCCACTGATTTTGTTAATATGTTTGGAGCATAAGAACACAACATTAGCCATGTCGAAATGCGTAGAATTGCAGGAAATTAACATTTAGCGGTTTTAAAGCTTTCTTGACGGCCAAGATGGGGGCCTCAAATTTTCGTGCCCAGGGCCCGGACAGAACTCAGCCGCATAGACGCCCCTTTTCTCTCTCGTTCTACCCCCCTTTCTCACCCCAATTTCATCATATCCAATTCCGAATTCTTGTCTCATCTCTGCAACTCCCCAACTGGCTCGGGAGAGGCAAAGGTCAAGTCATGCGTCCTCTGAAACATAACTTGCCGAAATGAGCTTTTTAAGACCCGCCAGCTTAACCCAGCCGCACCAATGTGTCGGAGGAAACACCATTCAACTGACGACCGAAGTCAGCCTGCAGGCGCCCGGGACCCCATAAGGAGTCGCTAGAGCACGATGAGCCAACTAAAGTCCCCCGTCCCCCCCGGCCAAACCCTCCCCTAACCCGGACGACGCTGGGCCAATTGTGCGCCGCCCTATGGGACTCCTGGACACGGTCAGTTGTGTGACAGCCTGGGATCAAACCGGGGTCTGTAGTGACGCCCCAAACATTCCCTTAGACCACTGCGCCACCCGGGAGCCCCCCCAAGACCCTTTTTCTGCTCCAGAAAGAAACTCTGCAAATAATGTCAGAATTACACTCAGTTTGTAATAGAATTGGTCCCAACAGCCCATTCTCAAATCTACATTCAGTTAGATGTTTAGAAGGGTTGTATTGATCTATTCTCTACTTAATCTTTAGTCTGTGTATATTCTTTCACCACATTTAGCCATAGGATGAAGAGGAAATGCAGTTTTTAATATGATATCTGAGTGAGACTAACTCCCAAAATCAAAATGGTACAGCGTGTCCTCCGGACGCTAAATCAACCATGATAACAAGTTCAGATAGTTTTGCGGGCAGCTAACTTGTCAGCCTAAACATTTTTGTTTGCTGAAATGGGCTAGTTGACTGACTATCAGTGACTGGCATAAGCAGAAAAACTGCTTATACACAACCACATTTAGAGATTGCAACTTGTGTATTCTACTTATCTAACTGTCAACAGTAAGTTGAGACCCCGACGGGGGTGTGGGATTGATCTGCCAGTTGTCCATCCCTGCTTTAGAGTCTAGAGTTGCGAAACCCAAGCAACTTTCCCAAACTTTCCCAGGGGAGATTCAGGACCCTACTAGTGTTTAACCCAGGGGACATTCAGGACCCTACTAGTGTTTAACCCAGGGGAGATTCAGGACCCTACTAGTGTTTAACCCAGGGGAGATTCAGGACCCTACTAGTGTTTAACCCAGGGGAGATTCAGGACCCTACTAGTGTTTAACCCAGGGGACATTCAGGACCCTACTAGTGTTTAACCCAGGGGAGATTCAGGACCCTACTAGTGTTTAACCCAGGGGACATTCAGGACCCTACTAGTGTTTAACCCAGGGGAGATTCAGGACCCTACTAGTGTTTAACCCAGGGGAGATTCAGGACCCTACTAGTGTTTAACCCAGGGGAGATTCAGGACCCTACTAGTGTTTAACCCAGGGGACATTCAGGACCCTACTAGTGTTTAACCCAGGGAGATTCAGGACCCTACTAGTGTTTAACCCAGGGACATTCAGGACCCTACTAGTGTTTAACCCAGGGAGATTCAGGACCCTACTAGTGTTTAACCCAGGGGAGATTCAGGACCCTACTAGTGTTTAACCCAGGGGAGATTCAGGACCCTACTAGTGTTTAACCCAGGGGAGATTCAGGAATCTACTAGTGTTTAACCCAGGGGAGATTCAGGACCCTACTAGTGTTTAACCCAGGGGAGATTCAGGACCCTACTAGTGTTTAACCCAGGGGAGATTCAGGACCCTACTAGTGTTTAACCCAGGGGAGATTCAGGACCCTACTAGTGTTTAACCCAGGGGAGATTCAGGACCCTACTAGTGTTTAACCCAGGGGAGATTCAGGAATCTACTAGTGTTTAACCCAGGGGAGATTCAGGACCCTACTAGTGTTTAACCCAGGGATTTAAAAAATGTTTCCCAGAGGGCTGCATTCGGTCTTCAACGAGGTCCGGAGGGCCGCAATGAAAATAGGTTATATTTCCTCACCATCAAAACTGGCACAAAAAAATCCTCTATCATTTTGGGGAATTTAATGCTCCTTGACTGTCTCATCTAGGTGATTATTAGAGCTGGACACCGTCAACAAACTGTATGACCGTCTCATCTAGGTGATTATTAGAGCAGGACACAACAAACTGTATGACCGTCTCATCTAGGTGATTATTAGAGCTGGACACAACAAACTGTATGACCGTCTCATCTAGGTGATTATTAGAGCTGGACACCGTCAACAAACTGTATGACCGTCTCATCTAGGTGATTATTAGAGCTGGACACAACAAACTGTATGACCGTCTCATCTAGGTGATTATTAGAGCTGGACACCGTCAACAAACTGTATGACCGTCTCATCTAGGTGATTATTAGAGCTGGACACCGTCAACAAACTGTATGACCGTCTCATCTAGGTGATTATTAGAGCTGGACACCGTCAACAAACTGTATGACCGTCTCATCTAGGTGATTATTAGAGCTGGACACCGTCAACAAACTGTATGACCGTCTCATCTAGGTGATTATTAGAGCAGGACACAACAAACTGTATGACCGTCTCATCTAGGTGATTATTAGAGCAGGACACAACAAACTGTATGACCGTCTCATCTAGGTGATTATTAGAGCTGGACACAACAAACTGTATGACCGTCTCATCTAGGTGATTATTAGAGCTGGACACCGTCAACAAACTGTATGACCGTCTCATCTAGGTGATTATTAGAGCAGGACACAACAAACTGTATGACCGTCTCATCTAGGTGATTATTAGAGCTGGACACAACAAACTGTATGACCGTCTCATCTAGGTGATTATTAGAGCTGGACACCGTCAACAAACTGTATGACCGTCTCATCTAGGTGATTATTAGAGCTGGACACCGTCAACAAACTGTATGACCGTCTCATCTAGGTGATTATTAGAGCTGGACACAACAAACTGTATGACCGTCTCATCTAGGTGATTATTAGAGCTGGACACCGTCAACAAACTGTATGACCGTCTCATCTAGGTGATTATTAGAGCTGGACACCGTCAACAAACTGTATGACCGTCTCATCTAGGTGATTATTAGAGCTGGACACCGTCTACAAACTGTATGACCGTCTCATCTAGGTGATTATTAGAGCTGGACACCGTCTACAAACTGTATGACCGTCTCATCTAGGTGATTATTAGAGCTGGACACAACAAACTGTATGACCGTCTCATCTAGGTGATTATTAGAGCTGGACACAACAAACTGTATGACCGTCTCATCTAGGTGATTATTAGAGCAGGACACAACAAACTGTATGACCGTCTCATCTAGGTGATTATTAGAGCAGGACACAACAAACTGTATGACCGTCTCATCTAGGTGATTATTAGAGCTGGACACAACAAACTGTATGACCGTCTCATCTAGGTGATTATTAGAGCTGGACACCGTCAACAAACTGTATGACCGTCTCATCTAGGTGATTATTAGAGCTGGACACAACAAACTGTATGACCGTCTCATCTAGGTGATTATTAGAGCAGGACACAACAAACTGTATGACCGTCTCATCTAGGTGATTATTAGAGCTGGACACAACAAACTGTATGACCGTCTCATCTAGGTGATTATTAGAGCTGGACACAGTCAACAAACTGTATGACCGTCTCATCTAGGTGATTATTAGAGCAGGACACAACAAACTGTATGACCGTCTCATCTAGGTGATTATTAGAGCTGGACACAGTCAACAAACTGTATGACCGTCTCATCTAGGTGATTATTAGAGCAGGACACAACAAACTGTATGACCGTCTCATCTAGGTGATTATTAGAGCTGGACACAACAAACTGTATGACCGTCTCATCTAGGTGATTATTAGAGCTGGACACAACAAACTGTATGACCGTCTCATCTAGGTGATTATTAGAGCTGGACACAGTCAACAAACTGTATGACCGTCTCATCTAGGTGATTATTAGAGCAGGACACAACAAACTGTATGACCGTCTCATCTAGGTGATTATTAGAGCTGGACACAGTCAACAAACTGTATGACCGTCTCATCTAGGTGATTATTAGAGCTGGACACAACAAACTGTATGACCGTCTCATCTAGGTGATTATTAGAGCAGGACACAACAAACTGTATGACCGTCTCATCTAGGTGATTATTAGAGCAGGACACAACAAACTGTATGACCGTCTCATCTAGGTGATTATTAGAGCTGGACACAACAAACTGTATGACCGTCTCATCTAGGTGATTATTAGAGCTGGACACAACAAACTGTATGACCGTCTCATCTAGGTGATTATTAGAGCTGGACACAACAAACTGTATGACTGTACGTCCATTATTAGTCGTACAGGTTAGATTGGGATTGAGCCATTTTATAGAATAATTGAGTTTGTTTCCCCCAGAAAAACAACATTTAATGTATTATTATTTTTGTACTCAAACCACGCCGAGGGACGGATTGGCCGGATCCAGCCCGCGGGTCGTATGTTTGACACCCCTGCTCTAACCCTTGTGAAAGTCCGCGTGCGTGTGTGTGTTCCAGTCTGTAATTGTATAATACAGCGACCATTTGTCTCCATTATGTCTATTGGAACTAACACTACATTAGTCAATGTTTCATGTCACACACACACACAGTATTCTATTTCTCATTACACACATTTTCCATGCTCTCACTCTCTCCGCCTGCATATCTATACACCAGTCTCTAATTACTGTACCTAGGAATGACATCACCACCAACGAACCAACACACACACACACCCCAGAACCATATCTTACTGGTGAACACACACACACACCCCACAACCATATCTTACTGGTGAACACACACACACCCCACAACCATATCTTACTGGTGAACACACACACACACACACACACACACACACACACACACACACACACACCCCACAACCATATCTTACTGGTGAACACACACACACACACACACACACCCCACAACCATATCTTACTGGTGAACACACACACACCCCAGAACCATATCTTACTGGTGAACACACACACACCCCAGAACCAGGGCTAAAGGGAGCGAGGGCTAGAGGGGGCGAGGGCTAAAGGGAGCGAGGGCTAAAGGGGCGAGGGCTAGAGAGATTTATTTATTTATTGAACCTTTATTTAACTAGGCATGTCAGTTAAGAACAAATTCTTATTTACAATGACGGCCTAGGAACAGTGGGTTAACTGCCTTGTTCAGGGGCAGAATGACAGATTTTTACCTCGTCAGCTCAGGGATTCGATCCAGCAACCTTTCAGTTACCGGGCCAACGCTCTAACCACTAGGCTACCTGCCGCCCCGTTCTTAACTGACTTGCCTAGTTAAATAAAGGTTACATTTTAAAATAATATTACACTGCTTTTAACCAGGGCCCATAGAGCTACACCCTGAGACTCCCCTACTGCAGGACAGACGGACTGTATCTAAGTGGTACAGTGTGTTCTACTGAAGGACAGACGGACTGTATCTAAGTGGTACAGTGTGTTCTACTGAAGGACAGACGGACTGTATCTAACTGGTACAGTGTGTTCTACTGAAGGACAGACGGACTGTATCTAACTGGTACAGTGTGTTCTACTGCAGGACAGACGGACTGTATCTAAGTGGTACAGTGTGTTCTACTGAAGGACAGACGGACTGTATCTAAGTGGTACAGTGTGTTCTACTGCAGGACAGACGGACTGTATCTAACTGGTACAGTGTGTTCTACTGCAGGACAGACGGACTGTATCTAAGTGGTACAGTGTGTTCTACTGCAGGACAGACGGACTGTATCTAAGTGGTACAGTGTGTTCTACTGCAGGACAGACGGACTGTAACTAAGTGGTACAGTGTGTTCTACTCTGCTCTGTCTGGTTGCTGCTATTTCTGTCTGTCCTGTGTACCGTCTACCCATGAACCCTTCTGCTTTGTCTCGGGGTGGGGTGTGTGTGTGTGTGTGTGTGTGTGTGTGTGTGTGTGTGTGTGTGTGTGTGTGTGTGTGTGTGTGTGTGTGTGTGAGACAGAGAACAGACATCTTTACATAACACAGCTGGAGATCTTCATCAGACTGAGGAGACCATCTGCATCTCCCTCCCTCCCCGTCTCTCTCCCTCCCTCTCTCTCTCCCTCCTTCATTCAGCCCCGGAGGCATTGCCATGGAAACCCAGCAGAAGGCAAGAGAGACAGGAAGTCACGGAACAGAGAGTGAAGTCTAAACTTCTCTATCCTGCTGCTGGGGCAACTAACTTCTTGGCCAGCCGTTACGACACACAGCTACATACAGCGCCTGCTCTTCTCCCTAACCCCATCAGCATCATATCATTTAACCTAGTTACAACACACAGCTACATACAGCGCCTGCTCTTCTCCCCATCAGCATCATATCATTTAACCTAGTTACAACACACAGCTACATACAGCGCCTGCTCTTCTCCCTAACCCCATCAGCATCATATCATTTAACCTAGTTACAACACACAGCTACATACAGCGCCTGCTCTTCTCCCTAACCCCATCAGCATCATATCATTTAACCTAGTTACAACACACAGCTACATACAGCGCCTGCTCTTCTCCCTAACCCCATCAGCACCATATCATTTAACCTAGTTACAACACACAGCTACATACAGCGCCTGCTCTTCTCCCTAACCCCATCAGCACCATATCATTTAACCTAGTTACAACACACAGCTACATACAGCGCCTGCTCTTCTCCCTAACCCCATCAGCACCATATCATTTAACCTAGTTACAACACACAGCTACATACAGCGCCTGCTCTTCTCCCCATCAGCATCATATCATTTAACCTAGTTACAACACACAGCTACATACAGCGCCTGCTCTTCTCCCCATCAGCATCATATCATTTAACCTAGTTACAACACACAGCTACATACAGCGCCTGCTCTTCTCCCTAACCCCATCAGCACCATATCATTTAACCTAGTTACAACACACAGCTACATACAGCGCCTGCTCTTCTCCCTAACCCCATCAGCACCATATCATTTAACCTAGTTACAACACACAGCTACATACAGCGCCTGCTCTTCTCCCTAACCCCATCAGCACCATATCATTTAACCTAGTTACAACACACAGCTACATACAGCGCCTGCTCTTCTCCCTAACCCCATCAGCACCATATCATTTAACCTAGTTACAACACACAGCTACATACAGCGCCTGCTCTTCTCCCTAACCCCATCAGCATCATATCATTTAACCTAGTTACAACACACAGCTACATACAGCGCCTGCTCTTCTCCCCATCAGCATCATATCATTTAACCTAGTTATGACACACAGCTACATACAGCGCCTGCTCTTCTCCCCATCAGCACCATATCATTTAACCTAGTTACAACACACAGCTACATACAGCGCCTGCTCTTCTCCCCATCAGCATCATATCATTTAACCTAGTTACGACACACAGCTACATACAGCGCCTGCTCTTCTCCCTAACCCCATCAGCATCATATCATTTAACCTAGTTACAACACACAGCTACATACAGCGCCTGCTCTTCTCCCTAACCCCATCAGCATCATATCATTTAACCTAGTTACAACACACAGCTACATACAGCGCCTGCTCTTCTCCCTAACCCCATCAGCATCATATCATTTAACCTAGTTACAACACACAGCTACATACAGCGCCTGCTCTTCTCCCTAACCCCATCAGCATCATATCATTTAACCTAGTTACAACACACAGCTACATACAGCGCCTGCTCTTCTCCCTAACCCCATCAGCATCATATCATTTAACCTAGTTACAACACACAGCTACATACAGCGCCTGCTCTTCTCCCTAACCCCATCAGCACCATATCATTTAACCTAGTTACAACACACAGCTACATACAGCGCCTGCTCTTCTCCCTAACCCCATCAGCATCATATCATTTAACCTAGTTACAACACACAGCTACATACAGCGCCTGCTCTTCTCCCTAACCCCATCAGCATCATATCATTTAACCTAGTTACAACACACAGCTACATACAGCGCCTGCTCTTCTCCCTAACCCCATCAGCACCATATCATTTAACCTAGTTACAACACACAGCTACATACAGCGCCTGCTCTTCTCCCTAACCCCATCAGCACCATATCATTTAACCTAGTTACAACACACAGCTACATACAGCGCCTGCTCTTCTCCCCATCAGCATCATATCATTTAACCTAGTTACAACACACAGCTACATACAGCGCCTGCTCTTCTCCCTAACCCCATCAGCATCATATCATTTAACCTAGTTACAACACACAGCTACATACAGCGCCTGCTCTTCTCCTAACCCCATCAGCACCATATCATTTAACCTAGTTACAACACACAGCTACATACAGCGCCTGCTCTTCTCCCTAACCCCATCAGCATCATATCATTTAACCTAGTTACAACACACAGCTACATACAGCGCCTGCTCTTCTCCCTAACCCCATCAGCATCATATCATTTAACCTAGTTACAACACACAGCTACATACAGCGCCTGCTCTTCTCCCCATCAGCATCATATCATTTAACCTAGTTACAACACACAGCTACATACAGCGCCTGCTCTTCTCCCTAACCCCATCAGCACCATATCATTTAACCTAGTTACAACACACAGCTACATACAGCGCCTGCTCTTCTCCCTAACCCCATCAGCATCATATCATTTAACCTAGTTACAACACACAGCTACATACAGCGCCTGCTCTTCTCCCTAACCCCATCAGCATCATATCATTTAACCTAGTTACAACACACAGCTACATACAGCGCCTGCTCTTCTCCCTAACCCCATCAGCATCATATCATTTAACCTAGTTACAACACACAGCTACATACAGCGCCTGCTCTTCTCCCTAACCCCATCAGCACCATATCATTTAACCTAGTTACAACACACAGCTACATACAGCGCCTGCTCTTCTCCCTAACCCCATCAGCATCATATCATTTAACCTAGTTACAACACACAGCTACATACAGCGCCTGCTCTTCTCCTCCCCATCAGCACCATATCATTTAACCTAGTTACAACACACAGCTACATACAGCGCCTGCTCTTCTCCCTAACCCCATCAGCATCATATCATTTAACCTAGTTACAACACACAGCTACATACAGCGCCTGCTCTTCTTAACCCCATCAGCATCATATCATTTAACCTAGTTACAACACACAGCTACATACAGCGCCTGCTCTTCTCCCTAACCCCATCAGCACCATATCATTTAACCTAGTTACAACACTCTACAACAGCTGCTTCTTCTCCCTAACCCCATCAGCACCATATCATTTAACCTAGTTACAACACACAGCTACATACAGCGCCTGCTCTTCTCCCTAACCCCATCAGCATCATATCATTTAACCTAGTTACAACACACAGCTACATACAGCGCCTGCTCTTCTCCCTAACCCCATCAGCACCATATCATTTAACCTAGTTACAACACACAGCTACATACAGCGCCTGCTCTTCTCCCTAACCCCATCAGCACCATATCATTTAACCTAGTTACAACACACAGCTACATACAGCGCCTGCTCTTCTCCCTAACCCCATCAGCATCATATCATTTAACCTAGTTACAACACACAGCTACATACAGCGCCTGCTCTTCTCCCCATCAGCATCATATCATTTAACCTAGTTACAACACACAGCTACATACAGCGCCTGCTCTTCTCCCTAACCCCATCAGCACCATATCATTTAACCTAGTTACGACACACAGCTACATACAGCGCCTGCTCTTCTCCCCATCAGCATCATATCATTTAACCTAGTTACAACACACAGCTACATACAGCGCCTGCTCTTCTCCCCATCAGCACCATATCATTTAACCTAGTTACAACACACAGCTACATACAGCGCCTGCTCTTCTCCCTAACCCCATCAGCACCATATCATTTAACCTAGTTACAACACACAGCTACATACAGCGCCTGCTCTTCTCCTAACCCCATCAGCATCATATCATTTAACCTAGTTACAACACACAGCTACATACAGCGCCTGCTCTTCTCCCTAACCCCATCAGCACCATATCATTTAACCTAGTTACAACACACAGCTACATACAGCGCCTGCTCTTCTCCCTAACCCCATCAGCACCATATCATTTAACCTAGTTACAACACACAGCTACATACAGCGCCTGCTCTTCTCCCTAACCCCATCAGCATCATATCATTTAACCTAGTTACAACACACAGCTACATACAGCGCCTGCTCTTCTCCCTAACCCCATCAGCACCATATCATTTAACCTAGTTACAACACACAGCTACATACAGCGCCTGCTCTTCTCCCTAACCCCATCAGCATCATATCATTTAACCTAGTTACAACACACAGCTACATACAGCGCCTGCTCTTCTCCCTAACCCCATCAGCACCATATCATTTAACCTAGTTACAACACACAGCTACATACAGCGCCTGCTCTTCTCCCCTAACCCCATCAGCACCATATCATTTAACCTAGTTACAACACACAGCTACATACAGCGCCTGCTCTTCTCCCTAACCCCATCAGCATCATATCATTTAACCTAGTTACAACACACAGCTACATACAGCGCCTGCTCTTCTCCCTAACCCCATCAGCACCATATCATTTAACCTAGTTACAACACACAGCTACATACAGCGCCTGCTCTTCTCCCTAACCCCATCAGCACCATATCATTTAACCTAGTTACAACACACAGCTACATACAGCGCCTGCTCTTCTCCCCATCAGCATCATATCATTTAACCTAGTTACGACACACAGCTACATACAGCGCCTGCTCTTCTCCCTAACCCCATCAGCATCATATCATTTAACCTAGTTACAACACACAGCTACATACAGCGCCTGCTCTTCTCCCTAACCCCATCAGCATCATATCATTTAACCTAGTTACAACACACAGCTACATACAGCGCCTGCTCTTCTCCCCATCAGCATCATATCATTTAACCTAGTTACAACACACAGCTACATACAGCGCCTGCTCTTCTCCCTAACCCCATCAGCACCATATCATTTAACCTAGTTACAACACACAGCTACATACAGCGCCTGCTCTTCTCCCTAACCCCATCAGCACCATATCATTTAACCTAGTTACAACACACAGCTACATACAGCGCCTGCTCTTCTCCCTAACCCCATCAGCACCATATCATTTAACCTAGTTACAACACACAGCTACATACAGCGCCTGCTCTTCTCCCTAACCCCATCAGCACCATATCATTTAACCTAGTTACAACACACAGCTACATACAGCGCCTGCTCTTCTCCCTAACCCCATCAGCACCATATCATTTAACCTAGTTACAACACACAGCTACATACAGCGCCTGCTCTTCTCCCTAACCCCATCAGCATCATATCATTTAACCTAGTTACAACACACAGCTACATACAGCGCCTGCTCTTCTCCCTAACCCCATCAGCACCATATCATTTAACCTAGTTATGACACACAGCTACATACAGCGCCTGCTCTTCTCCCCATCAGCATCATATCATTTAACCTAGTTACAACACACAGCTACATACAGCGCCTGCTCTTCTCCCTAACCCCATCAGCACCATATCATTTAACCTAGTTACAACACACAGCTACATACAGCGCCTGCTCTTCTCCCTAACCCCATCAGCATCATATCATTTAACCTAGTTACAACACACAGCTACATACAGCGCCTGCTCTTCTCCCCATCAGCATCATATCATTTAACCTAGTTACAACACACAGCTACATACAGCGCCTGCTCTTCTCCCTAACCCCATCAGCATCATATCATTTAACCTAGTTACAACACACAGCTACATACAGCGCCTGCTCTTCTCCCCATCAGCATCATATCATTTAACCTAGTTACAACACACAGCTACATACAGCGCCTGCTCTTCTCCCTAACCCCATCAGCATCATATCATTTAACCTAGTTACAACACACAGCTACATACAGCGCCTGCTCTTCTCCCTAACCCCATCAGCATCATATCATTTAACCTAGTTACAACACACAGCTACATACAGCGCCTGCTCTTTCTCCCCATCAGCATCATATCATTTAACCTAGTTACAACACACAGCTACATACACATCAGCATCATATCATTTAACCTAGTTACAACACACAGCTACATACAGCGCCTGCTCTTCTCCCCATCAGCACCATATCATTTAACCTAGTTACAACACACAGCTACATACAGCGCCTGCTCTTCTCCCTAACCCCATCAGCACCATATCATTTAACCTAGTTACAACACACAGCTACATACAGCGCCTGCTCTTCTCCCTAACCCCATCAGCATCATATCATTTAACCTAGTTACAACACACAGCTACATACAGCGCCTGCTCTTCTCCCTAACCCCATCAGCATCATATCATTTAACCTAGTTACAACACACAGCTACATACAGCGCCTGCTCTTCTCCCTAACCCCATCAGCATCATATCATTTAACCTAGTTACAACACACAGCTACATACAGCGCCTGCTCTTCTCCCCATCAGCATCATATCATTTAACCTAGTTACAACACACAGCTACATACAGCGCCTGCTCTTCTCCTAACCCCATCAGCATCATATCATTTAACCTAGTTACAACACACAGCTACATACAGCGCCTGCTCTTCTCCCTAACCCCATCAGCATCATATCATTTAACCTAGTTACAACACACAGCTACATACAGCGCCTGCTCTTCTCCCCATCAGCATCATATCATTTAACCTAGTTACAACACACAGCTACATACAGCGCCTGCTCTTCTCCCTAACCCCATCAGCATCATATCATTTAACCTAGTTACAACACACAGCTACATACAGCGCCTGCTCTTCTCCCTAACCCCATCAGCATCATATCATTTAACCTAGTTACAACACACAGCTACATACAGCGCCTGCTCTTCTCCCTAACCCCATCAGCATCATATCATTTAACCTAGTTACAACACACAGCTACATACAGCGCCTGCTCTTCTCCCTAACCCCATCAGCACCATATCATTTAACCTAGTTATGACACATTGACTACACTTTCACTCGGATTTCATATACAGTACCAGTCAAACGTTGACACACCTACTCATTCAAGGGGTTCTCTTCATTTTGTACTATTTTCTACATTGTAGAATAATAGTGAAGACATCAAAACTATGAAATAACACATATGGAATCATGTAGTAACCAAAAAAGTGTTAAACAAATCAAAATATATTATATATTTTGTGTTATTTCATGTCTTCACTATTATTCTACAATGTAGAAAGTAGTAAAAATAAAGACAAACTCTTAAATTAGTAAGTGTCCAATCTTTTGAATGGTATTGTATATGAAATACAGTACCAGACAACCCCCATCAGTACCCCCGCCCCCCATCAGTACCCCCGCCCCCCATCAGTACCCCCATCAGTACCCCCAGCCTCCACTCTAAATAAATATACAGTAGCCCCTCTCCTCTTCTTCTCCTGCCACACAACTCCCTCAAGGAGAACAGCCTCCGTGGCTCCGCCCCCAACCCCCTTTCCTTCACAGGAACGTCTGCACTCACTACTAGAAGTCGCTCTGAATAAAAGCGCCTGCTAAATGACTTAAACTTAAATCTAATTGTCCTTCAGTCCTCCCCCGCCCCCCGCCAGAACACCCTCCGTGCCCCCCATCAGTCCCCCCCAACCCCCGCCAGAACACCCTCCGTGCCCCCATCAGTCCCCCGCCAGAACACCCTCCGTGCCCCCCTAGTCTTCAGTCTAAAAGGCGGGCTAGTCTCGAGGGGGCCTTGGCACTTCCTGAAAAGCCTCTAAACAGTAAATACAGCCATTACCCACAACACCCAACTTCCTGTGTCAGCCGCTGTGGAGTAGAGTCAGCTACCAGTTAGCCTACTATCCCCAGCACTTACAGCCACACAGTTACAGCCTTCTGGAAAACACACAGTTACAGCCTTCTGGTAAACACACAGTTACAGCCTTCTGGTAAACACACAGTTACAGCCTTCTGGTAAACACACAGTTACAGCCTTCTGGTAAACACACAGTTACAGCCTTCTGGAAAACACACAGTTACAGCCTTCTGGTAAACACACAGTTACAGCCTTCTGGTAAACACACAGTTACAGCCTTCTGGTAAACACACAGTTACAGCCTTCTGGTAAACGCACAGTTACAGCCTTCTGGTAAACACACAGTTACAGCCTTCTGGTAAACACACAGGGGTTCAAATGTCTCTGCATTACATTTCCTTTCTCTATAAGTGGTCTCCTACATGTCAAATATCTGTGAGGTTGTATGTACTACAGACACTAGGTACAGCTGGATGCTTCTCTCTGTGTGTCTATAATGGGGGTAACAAACTGTTGTCCACAGGGACCGACACAGAATGGACGGCTAATAGCTGTTTATTGGCTTTCAGGAAGTCAAGCCAGAGAGAGAGAGAGACAGAGAGAGAGAGAACTTACTGCAGTCCAGTCATAGCCACATCTCAAACCCTCTTCACTGTTTCTCAACCCTTTCCTGTAATTTCTCAACAGCCGCTACAGAATGGAGCCTCTCTACAGGCCGCTACAGAGCCGTAGCCTCTACAGGCCGCTACAGAGCCGTAGCCTCTACAGGCCGCTACAGAGCCGTAGCCTCTACAGGCCGCTACAGAGCCGTAGCCTCTACAGGCCGCTACAGAGCCGTAGCCTCTACAGGCCGCTACAGAGCCGTAGCCTCTACAGGCCGCTACAGAGCCGTAGCCTCTACAGGCCGCTACAGAGCCGTAGCCTCTACAGGCCGCTACAGAGCCGTAGCCTCTACAGGCCGCTACAGAATGGGAGTTAATTAATGGATCACTGTTCATTTTGGCACTCTTTAAATTTAGTCTAG
Organism: Brachymystax lenok tsinlingensis; assembly: GCA_030435695.1. Lineage (NCBI taxonomy): Eukaryota > Metazoa > Chordata > Actinopteri > Salmoniformes > Salmonidae > Brachymystax > Brachymystax lenok. The sequence goes on from CM059819.1 coordinate 7,418,925, forward strand.
ACTTAAGTCACATTTTTGTCCTTTGAATAATGATTTACTGTAGTTATGGTCAAATTTAAGAAACAGAGACAGAGAGAGGCACAAAATAATGATAAGTAGCGGCGGCATTATGGGTCATATCTTTCAAACGGTACGAGCTAGAATCAAGCCGTTTCTCTGAGGAAGAGGGAGACTTGGCTCCAGATCCTGGCTATGAAACACAGTGGAGAAAGTGGGAGGGTTGAGTGAGACTACAAATTCACTACTTTTCTATACTAAAGGCAGAGGAAAACATTACTAGACTGTTTTACTATTAAACTCACTGCTGCTATTGTTCTACATTTTTGTAAAGCAGCTTGTGTTTCTTAAAGGGAAACTTTTGGCAGCGAGGCCATTTATCAACCTCCCCCAGGGGTCAGATGAACTCGCTGATACCATCTGTATGTCTCTGTGTCCAGTATGAAGGAAGTTAGAGCCATCTGTATGTCTCTGTGTCTAGTGTGAAGGAAGTTAGAGCCATCTGTATGTCTCTGTGTCCAGTATGAAGGAAGTTAGAGCCATCTGTATGTCTCTGTGTCCAGTATGAAGGAAGTTAGAGCCATCTGTATGTCTCTGTGTCCAGTATGAAGGAAGTTAGAGCCATCTGTATGTCTCTGTGTCCAGTATGAAGGAAGTTAGAGCCATCTGTATGTCTCTGTGTCCAGTATGAAGGAAGTTAGAGGTCGTTTTGCAAGCCAATGCTAACTAGCGTTAGCGCACAATGACAAAGTCTAAGGGCCTCAGTGCCAAAATCCTTAAGTGTCCCCTTTTTCACCAGGCAAAGGGCAGCTAACTAGAAGGCTGGTGGTGACTGGTTCGCTGGGGGGGAAGCTAGAGAGTCACCTGCGCGATGTGTATAATCAGAGGCGGAGCCTGTCTTCCCACTCATCGCTTGCTCCCCTGCAGCTCCCCAGCTGATGTGGGCTGTGTGTTCCGGGTGTGACGTGTCCTTTCCACTGCTGAACAGAACTGGGCTGCGCATCTGTGCTGCTAATATTAATTGTGCTGATCCCTGAAAAGCTCTCAATCTTTCCAAAAACTCTTGTCCAGTCCACTTAGTCAGATTTTGGTGACCATGGTGTGTTTTTTACAACAAGGAAAACACAAATCACTTTATGGTCTAATGGAATGTAAATTCCACGAGACTCATTCCTCAGCCCCTGCTGATAACAACAGTTGTTGCTGTAGTCTGTCACCGCACACACAGTGGGGTGAGGGAGGAGGAATGTGAGAGGTTATTCCTGACAGACTTCCTCTCCAGAGATCAGGGGCCATGACGTCATGGTTCTGGAATTCTACTGGAGGGATCAACCCTAACCCCGCCCTATATACACACTGGTACTGGAGGGATCAACCCCGCTCTATATACACACTGGTACTGGAGGGATCAACCCCGCTCTATATACACACTGGTACTGGAGGGATCAACCCTAACCCCGCTCTATATACACACTGGTACTGGAGGGATCAACCCTAACCCTGCCCTATATACACACTGGTACTGGAGGGATCAACCCTAACCCCGCTCTATATACACACTGGTACTGGAGGGATCAACCCTAACCCCGCTCTATATACACACTGGTACTGGAGGGATCAACCCTAACCCCGCTCTATATACACACTGGTACTGGAGGGATCAACCCCGCCCTATATACACACTGGTACTGGAGGGATCAACCCTAACCCTGCTCTATATACACACTGGTACTGGAGGGATCAACCCTAACCCCGCTCTATATACACACTGGTACTGGAGGGATCAACCCTAACCCCGCTCTATATACACACTGGTACTGGAGGGATCAACCCCGCTCTATATACACACACTGGTACTGGAGGGATCAACCCTAACCCCGCTCTATATACACACTGGTACTGGAGGGATCAACCCTAACCCCGCTCTATATACACACTGGTACTGGAGGGATCAACCCCGCTCTATATACACACTGGTACTGGAGGGATCAACCCTGCTCTATATACACACTGGTACTGGAGGGATCAACCCTGCTCTATATACACACTGGTACTGGAGGGATCAACCCTGCTCTATATACACACTGGTACTGGAGGGATCAACCCTAACCCCGCTCTATATACACACTGGTACTGGAGGGATCAACCCCGCTCTATATACACACTGGTACTGGAGGGATCAACTCTGCTCTATATACACACTGGTACTGGAGGGATCAACCCTAACCCCGCCCTATATACACACTGGTACTGGAGGGATCAACCCTAACCCCGCTCTATATACACACTGGTACTGGAGGGATCAACCCTAACCCTGCTCTATATACACACTGGTACTGGAGGGATCAACCCTGCTCTATATACACACTGGTACTGGAGGGATCAACCCTAACCCCGCTCTATATACACACTGGTACTGGAGGGATCAACCCTAACCCCGCTCTATATACACACTGGTACTGGAGGGATCAACCCTGCTCTATATACACACTGGTACTGGAGGGATCAACCCTGCTCTATATACACACTGGTACTGGAGGATCAACCCTGCTCTATATACACACTGGTACTGGAGGGATCAACCCTGCTCTATATACACACTGGTACTGGAGGGATCAACCTAACCCCGCCCTATATACACACTGGTACTGGAGGGATCAACCCTAACCCCGCTCTATATACACACTGGTACTGGAGGGATCAACCCTAACCCTGCTCTATATACACACTGGTACTGGAGGGATCAACCCTGCTCTATATACACACTGGTACTGGAGGGATCAACCCTGCTCTATATACACACTGGTACTGGAGGGATCAACCCTAACCCCGCTCTATATACACACTGGTACTGGAGGATCAACCCTAACCCCGCTCTATATACACACTGGTACTGGAGGGATCAACCCCGCTCTATATACACACACTGGTACTGGAGGATCAACCCTGCTCTATATACACACTGGTACTGGAGGGATCAACCCTGCTCTATATACACACTGGTACTGGAGGGATCAACCCTGCTCTATATACACACTGGTACTGGAGGATCAACCCTAACCCCGCTCTATATACACACTGGTACTGGAGGGATCAACCCCGCTCTATATACACACTGGTACTGGAGGGATCAACTCTGCTCTATATACACACTGGTACTGGAGGGATCAACCCTAACCCCGCCCTATATACACACTGGTACTGGAGGGATCAACCCTAACCCCGCTCTATATACACACTGGTACTGGAGGGATCAACCCTAACCCTGCTCTATATACACACTGGTACTGGAGGGATCAACCCTGCTCTATATACACACTGGTACTGGAGGGATCAACCCTAACCCCGCTCTATATACACACTGGTACTGGAGGGATCAACCCTAACCCCGCTCTATATACACACTGGTACTGGAGGGATCAACCCTAACCCCGCTCTATATACACACTGGTACTGGAGGGATCAACCATAACCCTGCTCTATATACACACTGGTACTGGAGGGATCAACCCTAACCCTGCTCTATATACACACTGGTACTGGAGGGATCAACCCTAACCCCGCTCTATATACACACTGGTACTGGAGGGATCAACCCTAACCCCGCTCTATATACACACTGGTACTGGAGGGATCAACCCTAACCCCGCTCTATATACACACTGGTACTGGAGGGATCAACCCCGCTCTATATACACACTGGTACTGGAGGGATCAACCCCGCTCTATATACACACTGGTACTGGAGGGATCAACCCCGCTCTATATACACACTGGTACTGGAGGGATCAACCCCGCTCTATATACACACTGGTACTGGAGGGATCAACCCTAACCCCGCTCTATATACACACTGGTACTGGAGGGATCAACCCTAACCCCGCTCTATATACACACTGGTACTGGAGGGATCAACCCTAACCCCGCTCTATATACACACTGGTACTGGAGGGATCAACCCTAACCCCGCTCTATATACACACTGGTACTGGAGGGATCAACCCTAACCCTGCTCTATATACACACTGGTACTGGAGGGATCAACCCTGCTCTATATACACACTGGTACTGGAGGGATCAACCCTAACCCCGCTCTATATACACACTGGTACTGGAGGGATCAACCCCGCTCTATATACACACACTGGTACTGGAGGGATCAACCCTGACCCCGCTCTATATACACACTGGTACTGGAGGGATCAACTCTGCTCTATATACACACTGGTACTGGAGGGATCAACCCTAACCCCGCCCTATATACACACTGGTACTGGAGGGATCAACCCTAACCCCGCTCTATATACACACTGGTACTGGAGGGATCAACCCTAACCCTGCTCTATATACACACTGGTACTGGAGGGATCAACCCTGCTCTATATACACACTGGTACTGGAGGGATCAACCCTAACCCCGCTCTATATACACACTGGTACTGGAGGGATCAACCCTAACCCCGCTCTATATACACACTGGTACTGGAGGGATCAACCCTAACCCCGCTCTATATACACACTGGTACTGGAGGATCAACCCTAACCCCGCTCTATATACACACTGGTACTGGAGGGATCAACCCTAACCCCGCTCTATATACACACTGGTACTGGAGGGATCAACCCCGCTCTATATACACACTGGTACTGGAGGGATCAACCCTAACCCTGCCCTATATACACACTGGTACTGGAGGGATCAACCCTAACCCCGCTCTATATACACACTGGTACTGGAGGGATCAACCCCGCTCTATATACACACTGGTACTGGAGGGATCAACCCTAACCCCGCTCTATATACACACTGGTACTGGAGGGATCAACCCCGCTCTATATACACACTGGTACTGGAGGGATCAACCCTGCTCTATATACACACTGGTACTGGAGGGATCAACCCTGCTCTATATACACACTGGTACTGGAGGGATCAACCCTGCTCTATATACACACTGGTACTGGAGGGATCAACCCTAACCCCGCCCTATATACACACTGGTACTGGAGGGATCAACCCTAACCCCGCTCTATATACACACTGGTACTGGAGGGATCAACCCTAACCCTGCTCTATATACACACTGGTACTGGAGGGATCAACCCTGCTCTATATACACACTGGTACTGGAGGGATCAACCCTGCTCTATATACACACTGGTACTGGAGGGATCAACCCTAACCCTGCTCTATATACACACTGGTACTGGAGGGATCAACCCTAACCCCGCTCTATATACACACTGGTACTGGAGGGATCAACCCTAACCCCGCTCTATATACACACTGGTACTGGAGGGATCAACCCTAACCCCGCTCTATATACACACTGGTACTGGAGGGATCAACCCTAACCCCGCTCTATATACACACTGGTACTGGAGGGATCAACCCTAACCCCGCTCTATATACACACTGGTACTGGAGGGATCAACCCTGCTCTATATACACACTGGTACTGGAGGGATCAACCCTGCTCTATATACACACTGGTACTGGAGGGATCAACCCTAACCCCGCCCTATATACACACTGGTACTGGAGGGATCAACCCTAACCCCGCCCTATATACACACTGGTACTGGAGGGATCAACCCTAACCCCGCTCTATATACACACTGGTACTGGAGGGATCAACCCCGCTCTATATACACACTGGTACTGGAGGGATCAACCCTAACCCTGCTCTATATACACACTGGTACTGGAGGGATCAACCCTAACCCCGCTCTATATACACACTGGTACTGGAGGGATCAACCCTAACCCCGCTCTATATACACACTGGTACTGGAGGGATCAACCCTAACCCCGCTCTATATACACACTGGTACTGGAGGGATCAACCCTAACCCCGCTCTATATACACACTGGTACTGGAGGGATCAACCCTAACCCTGCTCTATATACACACTGGTACTGGAGGGATCAACCCTAACCCTGCTCTATATACACACTGGTACTGGAGGGATCAACCCTGCTCTATATACACACTGGTACTGGAGGGATCAACCCTAACCCCGCTCTATATACACACTGGTACTGGAGGGATCAACCCTAACCCCGCTCTATATACACACTGGTACTGGAGGGATCAACCCTGCTCTATATACACACTGGTACTGGAGGGATCAATCCTAACCCCGCTCTATATACACACTGGTACTGGAGGGATCAACCCTAACCCCGCTCTATATACACACTGGTACTGGAGGGATCAACCCTAACCCCGCTCTATATACACACACTGGTACTGGAGGGATCAACCCTAACCCCGCTCTATATACACACTGGTACTGGAGGGATCAACCCCGCTCTATATACACACTGGTACTGGAGGGATCAACCCTAACCCCGCCTCTATATACACACTGGTACTGGAGGGATCAACCCTAACCCCGCTCTATATACACACTGGTACTGGAGGGATCAACCCTAACCCCGCTCTATATACACACTGGTACTGGAGGGATCAACCCCGCTCTATATACACACTGGTACTGGAGGGATCAACCCTAACCCCGCTCTATATACACACTGGTACTGGAGGGATCAACCCTAACCCCGCTCTATATACACACTGGTACTGGAGGGATCAACCCGCTCTATATACACACTGGTACTGGAGGATATGAAAGGCGTATTCCTACCCAGCAGTGTGTGTGTCCTAGGCCAAGGAAATCCATCAGTAAGATAGTAGGAATGTACCACCATATTGCTTTTTCTGTCTCTCCCAGCCCACACGCTCCACCTCCTCCTCCTCTCCCAGCCCACACGCTCCTCCTCCTCCTCTCCCAGCCCACACGCTCCTCCTCCTCCTCTCCCAGCCCACACGCTCCTCCTCTCCCAGCCCACACGCACCTCCTCCTCCTCTCCCAGCCCACACGCTCCTCCTCCTCCTCTCCCAGCCCACACGCTCCTCCTCCTCCTCCTCTCCCAGCCCACACGCTCCACCTCCTCCTCCTCCTCCTCCTCCTCTCCCAGCCCACACGCTCCACCTCCTCCTCCTCCTCCTCCTCTCCCAGCCCACACGCTCCTCCTCCTCCTCTCCCAGCCCACACGCTCCTCCTCTCCCAGCCCACACGCTCCTCCTCTCCCAGCCCACACGCTCCTCCTCCTCCTCTCCCAGCCCACACGCTCCTCCTCCTCCTCCTCCTCCTCTCCCAGCCCACACGCTCCACCTCCTCCTCCTCCTCTCCCAGCCCACACGCTCCACCTCCTCCTCCTCTCCCAGCCCACACGCTCCTCCTCCTCCTCTCCCAGCCCACACGCTCCTCCTCTCCCAGCCCACACGCTCCTCCTCCTCTCACACAATACACAGCTGTGTATGGAAGAGCGGAGTAGACATGCTTAGGAATACCTGCAGACGCAGCAGTGCACTGATTACAGCTTAGAGCAATCTCACACACCTGGGGCTGACACTTAGAAAGTCAACATGCCTGCAATACAATACACACCTGTTTGAAACAGAGCCTTCCCTTCAAGACCACAAACATGACCCACATCTAAACATGACCCACAACATCTAAACATTACCCACAACATCTAAACATTACCCACAACATCTAAACATTACCCACAACATCTAAACATTACCTGGTGTTTCTAGCTCCAGCAGTGCAGTAATGCTGGTGTTTCTAGCTCCAGCAGTGCAGTAATGCTGGTGTTTCTAGCTCCAACAGTGCAGTAATGCTGGTGTTTCTAGCTCCAGCAGTGCAGTAATGCTGGTGTTTCTAGCTCCAACAGTGCAGTAATGCTGGTGTTTCTAGCTCCAACAGTGCAGTAATGCTGGTGTTTCTAGCTCCAACAGTGCAGTAATGCTGGTGTTTCTAGCTCCAAAAGTGTAGTAATGCTGGTGTTTCTAGCTCCAACAGTGCAGTAATGCTGGTGTTTCTAGCTCCAACAGTGCAGTAATGCTGGTGTTTCTAGCTCCAACAGTGCAGTAATGCTGGTGTTTCTAGCTCCAGCAGTGCAGTAATGCTGGTGTTTCTAGCTCCAGCAGTGCAGGTGTTTCTAGCTCCAACAGTGCAGTAATGCTGGTGTTTCTAGCTCCAGCAGTGCAGTAATGCTGGTGTTTCTAGCTCCAACAGTGCAGTAATGCTGGTGTTTCTAGCTCCAACAGTGCAGTAATGCTGGTGTTTCTAGCTCCAGCAGTGCAGTAATGCTGGTGTTTCTAGCTCCAGCAGTGCAGTAATGCTGGTGTTTCTAGCTCCAACAGCGCAGTAATGCTGGTGTTTCTAGCTCCAGCAGCGCAGTAATGCTGGTGTTTCTAGCTCCAGCAGCGCAGTAATGCTGGTGTTTCTAGCTCCAACAGTGCAGTAATGCTGGTGTTTCTAGCTCCAACAGTGCAGTAATGCTGGTGTTTCTAGCTGCAACAGTGCAGTAATGCTGGTGTTTCTAGCTCCAACAGTGCAGTAATGCTGGTGTTTCTAGCTCCAACAGTGCAGTAATGCTGGTGTTTCTAGCTCCAACAGTGTAGTAATGCTGGTGTTTCTAGCTCCAACAGTGCAGTAATGCTGGTGTTTCTAGCTCCAACAGTGCAGTAATGCTGGTGTTTCTAGCTCCAACAGTGCAGTAATGCTGGTGTTTCTAGCTCCAACAGTGTAGTAATGCTGGTGTTTCTAGCTCCAACAGTGCAGTAATGCTGGTGTTTCTAGCTCCAACAGTGTAGTAATGCTGGTGTTTCTAGCTCCAACAGTGCAGTAATGCTGGTGTTTCTAGCTCCAACAGTGTAGTAATGCTGGTGTTTCTAGCTCCAGTAAATAAATATATAAATAATGGTGTATATAGACGGAGTAAATAAATATATAAATAATGGTGTATATAGACGGAGTAAATAAATATATAAATAATGGTATATATAGACGGAGTAAATAAATATATAAATAATGGTATATATAGACTGAGTAAATAAATATATAAATAATGGTATATATAGACGGAGTAAATAAATAATGGTGTATATAGACTGAGTAAATAAATATATAAATAATGGTATATATAGACGGAGTAAATAAATATATAAATAATGGTATATATAGACTGAGTAAATAAATATATAAATAATGGTATATATAGACGGAGTAAATAAATATATAAATAATGGTATATATAGACTGAGTAAATAAATATATAAATAATGGTATATATAGACGGAGTAAATAAATATATAAATAATGGTGTATATAATTATACTTCAGTATTCCATAGTAACATCTGAGAAAATATCTAAAGACACTGAAGCAGCAAACTTTGTGTAAATTAATATTTGTGTCATTCAAAACTTTTGGCCACGACTGTATATAGACGGAGTAAATAAATAACGATGTGTATAGACGGTATGGACAGTATATGACATGACAACTTTTTATTTTTTTGTACTATTTCTGCCATGATGCGCTTTTAAAGGGATAGAGCACCTTTTTTGGGGCAATTAAGCCCCTTTTATATACTTACCTAGTCAGATTAACTAATGGATACCATTTTTATATCTGCGTGCAGATTGAAGGAAGTTGCTATAACTAGCTTTAGCGCAATTGTTAACTAGCGATAGCACCAATACCAGACTTCCAGTCATCGCGCTAACGCTACATCAGCAATGGCTTGCAAAACTACCTTCAAACTGCATGCAGAGACATACAAATGGTATCCATGAGTTCAATTGCCAAAATCTTGCCCTATTCCTTTAAGATCCGAGTGATAGGTTACAATGTATATTTGTAGCCAACAGAGCGAAGGAGAGCCACAAGCGCACAGCCACCGCTTGCTCCTCATCATGTCTCAGTGGAGTGGGCCACATCAGTTATATTTGAGATGACGTCATGCATTTTGGAGTAGAATATAATTTCTCCTAAAACAATCCCCACCCGGGGTAGCATGCCCCCAGACCCTCCCCCCGGCTCCTGAGAAAAAACGCAGGGGAAACACTGCACACGGTCTGAACACACCTGGTGCCTCCTACGTTTCCTCTCTCCAGAGAAAGACACTACATCATCTCTGTCTTTATACTCCAGGGCCTCCTACCTTTCCTCTCTCCAGAGAAAGACACTACATCATCTCTGTCTTTATACTCCAGGGCCTCCTACCTTTCCTCTCTCCAGAGAAAGACACTACATCATCTCTGTCTTTATACTCCAGGGCCTCCTACCTTTCCTCTCTCCAGAGAAAGACACTACATCATCTCTGTCTTTATACTCCAGGGCCTCCTACCTTTCCTCTCTCCAGAGAAAGACACTACATCATCTCTGTCTTTATACTCCAGGGCCTCCTTCTCCAGAAAACTGAGGAGTTTCTCTCTACTGTAGGGGCCGGTGGCTGCTTTCAATGTGTGGTCCTTCTGACGCATCGACGCTGGCAGCAATGCATTCTGGGGGGAGACACAGAGGGGTGGATACATGGGTTTATTGACTGACCAATTGGTGATTGGCGAATTCATGTGCCATGTTTAAAAACATTAGGGCTGCATTCGGTGCTGTGTTGTGTTGAGTAGAGTTCCTATGGTTGCCTAATTAGTGGATTAATCTCCTTCATGCTGTGTATAAGTGGAAAAACAAGAAGAATGTTTAAGATGCTCTCTACTTGAGATGTAACAACACATTGGCCTATTCCCAATACTTCTGTTGGTGTGTATTGTGTAATATCACCAAAAAATGGCTATTTTATCTCACTTGAAATGGAAAATAAACCTCACTAAGACCTGGAGGGGTTTCACTACTACGCGCCTCCTCTACTCTGCTCCGCCTCCTCTACTCTGTGTGCAAATCAACATAGAAACGCTTGGCAGACTGCATGCAGAATCAGCACACACACACACACTCTCTCTTTCCCTCTCCCTTAGATTTCCCAACTTGGAGAATTGAGGATTGCGAGAGTTGAGTTGGGAGGTTAAAAGTTGATAAGAATGAGATGTCTGTCTGGCTAACAAGGAGAAAACACAAGGAAGACACAGAAACAGACTGAGACCCCCCCAGCTCCCCTCCATACCTCTGGGTCCATCTCCTCCAGAGCAGTCTCCAGCTGTTTGAGTTCCTGCTCTGACAGGTTGTTAAGGATCTCATCCTCGTCAATCTCCTTGTACTTCTCCAGGTCTTTCTTAAACGACAGCGCCATGTTCTCTCTCTGCTACACCAACTGCGGACCGGGGTGTCTGTCTGTGTTCCTCTGGGTCTAAGTGTCACGCCTAGGGGCAGGTAACCTGCTAGAGAGACAGAGGGATGGAGACATCGACACAGACAGACAGAGAAGATGATAACATTTGAGTTAGTGGGATTAAAGTAGGTAATGTAATTTGTGGTTCTGCCCCTGAACAAGGCAGTTGAACCACTGTTCCTAGGCCGTCACTGTAAATAAGAATGTGTTATTAACTGACTTGCCTAGTTAAATAAAGGTTCAATTAAACTAATCATCGAGCCCCTGACACGTTGAATCAGGTATGTTTGTCCGGGGCTACAACAACGTGCGCTGCTGGAGGCACTGGAGGACCGGAGTTGGGAAACACTGGTGTAAACTAAAGTTGAGTGGAGTTCAATCTCGTGCACCTTAGAGGGAACATTGTCCTCTCTCCCACATCGTTCTCGCTCTCTGTTCTGTTTTGGTCTGTTCTCTCTAGAATTAGATGTTAACTGTCCACTCCTCCATTAAGGCATCAAACACCACACTAACACAGCAACAGCCTGGAATAAAAGTACCACAGTATGAGTCATAATACCCAGAAAACCTAGCGGTCAAACAGGGAAATGGTTCCAAACGTTTTTCCACCATTTTTTCCCGAAGGGGATTTTTAGAAACACTTTAAATAAGGGCTGTGTTTCGTGTAGACGTACCCTGACGTGATGTTCTGATAACTGTGTAAATCTCTCTCGGAGAGAGAGAACATCACGCCTGTATATTCGCCTGTATTTACCTCCCAAAAATGAAATGCTAATTAGCTGCTAATGTGGCTATCATAAAGAACTACAAATGCCATGATGATCTGGACGAGACTGACTAAATCGAGACAAAGGTAAGAATCTCTGGATGAACTATCTAAATGTATTAATGAATAAACTGGCTTCGTTTCTTTCAAATTGACAATTCTGTGAACCGTCTTGTGCAAGTTTTACATTGACACAATACCTGTTAGTAAAGGTGTCAGCTAGAGATGACTTGCAGGAGCTTGCTGGGATTTGTAGTTTTGCACGATGTCTACTGTAATGCTAATTAGCATTTTGGAATCAAATTAAATAGAGCCTAATATATTGATAAAAGTCACCTTGTCTGAGAGAGATTTGGTTGTCAAAACAGCATCTACACTTACGACAGTCCTTATTTTAAGTGTTTCGAAAATCCCCTATTGGAAAAATGAATGGTGGAAAAACAATTGGAAACATTTCCCTGTTTGACCGTTAGGTTTTCTGGGTATTATGACATGTCCACTATGGTGCTCTATAGCAGGGGGATAACAGGGGGATGACAGGCTCACTCTGCCCTAATGGAAAGGGAATGAGAACAGAGGAAATGTCAGCATTCATGATGATAGTAATGTTGATCTCATCCATTGCTGGCTATTGATGACGCAAATCAGGTTATGAAGGCTGGGATAAAACGGGTCACGTCCTGGTCCAGTCCACAGCCTGTTGTTCATACCAGACCAGGTAGAACACCCTCCTCAGAAATAACATGACTGAATAACTTCCAGACGATGTCGCCTATTCTAAATAGGTTATAGGCCGTGTATAAATCTACCGAAGGCCTAACGAAGCCCTGAACCTTGTCACAATTCAAGCCAGGGCCAGGAGTTTAATATCCATGATCGTAAAAGCAAACTAACTGCAGCCAGTTTATCTGTGGGATAATAACATCTGTTTCAGTCCCCCCGTTGGAACGACCGCCGGCTTTCAAGGTCGAGAGAAAACCCTTTCTGACAGAAAACCTTTTCCGCCATCGTAGAGCCAAATCCACAACACAGACATGTCCATCAGCATCTAAACCAGCTGCCTTTTAACCTCTTAGTTCAACTAGCTGTGCCTGGAAGACAGAGTGGCCAGTGAGGTCTGACTCAGCGCTCACATCACCTACCTACTTTCTCTGTTGAGTCAACAACAGCTTCACACTTAACCACTGTCACAGGTTAGAAAGCCCATTCTACCGGCTGTTCTCCGTGTCCTCCAGGAGCCTCCAGGTGATCCGGTTGAGGAGTCAGTCCAGACAGGAGTAATGGAGCATGGAAGGGAGGTAATGATGGACACTGAGAGGATCCATTAGTAGAGTCTGATTGATGGCGTTCTCAACCTCCGAGCTCTACAAATCCTCCTAGACAACAGCAGATGTCTCAGAGCCAATAACAACACCAGAACATACAACCAGACTCTCTAGTTATAGATGTACAGTACACACACACACCATCACTACTCAGACTCCCCACACACACACCACCACTACTCAGACTCCCACACACACACACACACACACCACCACTACTCAGACTCCCCACACACACACCACCACTACTCAGACTCCCCACACACACCACCACTACTCAGACTCCCCACACACACACCACCACTACTCAGACTCCCCACACACACACCACCACTACTCAGACTCCCACACACACACCACCACTACTCAGACTCCCACACACACACACACCACCACTACTCAGACTCCCCACACACACACACACCACCACTACTCAGACTCCCCACACACACACCACCACTACTCAGACTCCCCACATACACACACAAAACTAAAACACGACACACACACCTTGAGGGATAAAGTCATAAGAGCTGACTGTATAGTCATGCTCACCTCAGTCAACTGTGTGTACTGCAGAAACTATCCAGATCCACAGGACTTCCACAAGGCCAGGAGAAACTGTCCAGATTTACAGGGACTCACACAAGGCCAGGAGAAACTGTCCAGATATACAGGGACTCACACAAGGCCAGGAGAAACTGTCCAGATATACAGGGACTCACACAAGGCCAGGAGAAACTGTCCAGATATACAGGGACTCACACAAGGCCAGGAGAAACTGTCCAGATATACAGGGACTCACACAAGGCCAGGAGAAACTGTCCAGATATACAGGGACTCACACAAGGCCAGGAGAAACTGTCCAGATATACAGGGACTCCCACAAGGCCAGGAGAAACTGTCCAGATATACAGGGACTCCCACAAGGCCAGGAGAAACTGTCCAGATATACAGGGACTCCCACAAGGCCAGGAGAAACTGTCCAGATATACAGGGACTCCCACAAGGCCAGGAGAAACTGTCCAGATATACAGGGACTCCCACAAGGCCAGGAGAAACTGTCCAGATATACAGGGACTCCCACAAGGCCAGGAGAAACTGTCCAGATATACAGGGACTCCCACAAGGCCAGGAGAAACTGTCCAGATATACAGGGACTCCCACAAGGCCAGGAGAAACTGTCCAGATATACAGGGACTCACACAAGGTCAGGAATAAGAGGTTGCTGTACAAAGACTGGACCTACTTCTCCCTCTAGACTGAAACAAGCGTACATGCATCTAAATCTAGTCCCATTAAAGAAATAAATATATAGAAATATAATTGCCACAACCTAACAATCAAATGACCAGCTTTAGCTTCAAAGCTGTGTCCAAAAATAACATTGTATATACAATAGTCTTTCCTTTCCACACACACAGAGAGACAGAGAGACAGAGATGTTGAGTAATGTTAAAGTTGAGAGTTGAGCAGGAAATGGAGAATGGTTATTACATTAGAACACAACCCCAGGGACAGAGACACAGAGAGACAGAGTTCTGTACTTCAAACATCCTCCAACTATAGGACGTTATGAATGAAGCGTCCCACCACGGTGCAGAGCGTTCCACCTGGCTGCTGGGGGGCAAGGAGACCACCAGCTCCACTAAAACGTTAAAGAAATTGTAACTATTTGGCTGTATTATCACGTCCTGAAGAGCAGAGTCACAACTCCACATTTATCTCCATCATCAGAGTTATACAGCAAGGAACTGTTTAATGATCAGGAAACATCAATTGATCCTATATTTTCAGATACGTGAGGGTATCTGGTCACCATTAATTGGATATTTGAGTGATATAAAACAAAAGGTACGAGAGGTTTAGGTTCATGTCCCATCCTTTGTGGGCTCTGTTTGTCAAGCAGCATAAGGATGCATAATGATTACTTTGCAAGCTACCGGTAGAAACTACGTGTTAAGTAGAACTAATGTATTTTTTTCTCCAACCGACATGGCTCGGCCTACCTAGCAAAGTTAGCTGACAGTAATCCCCTTTTCATCGTTGTTTTGAAGAGGGTTTAATCGCGATTGCTGCTGACAGATTGTCCGATGGACCAGGTCAGATTGGATCGCTAGCTAACAACAGATCACGTCAATACGGCTAGATGACAAGCTAACTTTCAGGGGATAAAGTCGATGGCTATTTCCAAATACTGTTGGATTTGCTTGTCATGTAATGGTGGTGGTGACAGTAGTCTGACTGACAACTTTACCAGGACGACAACTTGCCAATGTCCGGCTCTTTCCAAACGTCTAATCTCTAATGAAGCAAGCTAAATGACCCGTTTGCTTAGCTAGCTAAATGAATAGGATACCCTGACGTATCTGAAATTATAGGATCAACTGATGTTTCCTGATCATTAAACAGTCCCTTGCTGTATAACTCTGACGATGGAGATAAATGTGGAGTTGTGACTCTGTTCTTCAGGACGCGATGATAATACAACCAAATAGTTGTAACATTTCTTTAACGATCCCTTGAAAACGGCCCGTCGTTGTCACCGGTTATAGCAGAGCTGGTGCTTGACCCCCAGCAGCCTGACTGAACGCTCTGCACCGACTGGTGAGGTTTTACTGATAACCACCTTTACTATCCTAGGGGTGATGAACTATCCTCCCTCTCCTCCAATCTCTCCCTCTTCTGTATTCTTTCCCACTCTGGATGTTTCTCCCTCACTCATCTGTCCTCTTCCCTCCCTCCCCCCTCCGTCCTGCTCTCTTCTCTGGTATGTTCTGTCCTCTGCTGGTGTGGGACACTCCCTTCTAGAGTGGCTGGGGATAGGCAGATCCTGATGGAAAACAGATGGAGCAGAGGAGAGAGGTAAGGAGGGAGGAATGGAAGGATGAGATGCTGACAGGGCAGTCACTGCGGTGGTAAAACAACAAACATGGAATGAAGGAGGTGGGGTTGGAAGAGGTACAAAGTGGTACTTTAAAAAAAGCCGCAGCTTGCCCTGTCTGTCTGCCTAACTCTCCTCCGTCTCCCCTCCCCCTCCTGGTCCGTCTCCCCTCCTGGTCCGTCTCCCCTCTACCCCTCCTGGTCCGTCTCCCCCTCTACCCCTCCTGGTCCGTCTCCCCCTCTACCCCGTCTCCCCCTCCTGGTCCCACCAGACAGTCTGCAGGCTCTACACACTATCCCCTCACCAGCCACAGTCTGCAGGCTCTACACACTATCCCCTCATTAGCCACAGTCTGCAGGCTCTACACACTATCCCCTCACCAGCCAGTCTACAGGCACTACACACTATCCCTTCACCAGCCACAGTCTGCAGGCTCTACACACTATCCCCTCACCAGCCAGTCTGCAGGCTCTACACACTATCCCCTCATTAGCCAGCCTGCAGGCTCTACACACTATCCCCTCACCAGCCACAGTCTGCAGGCTCTACACACTATCCCCTCACCAGCCACAGTCTGCAGGCTCTACACACTATCCCCTCACCAGCCACAGTCTGCAGGCTCTACACACTATCCCCTCACCAGCCACAGTCTGCAGGCTCTACACACTATCCCCTCACCAGCCACAGTCTGCAGGCTCTACACACTATCCCCTCACCAGCCACAGTCTGCAGGCTCTACACACTATCCCCTCACCAGCCAGTCTACAGGCTCTACACACTATCCCCTCATTAGCCAGTCTGCAGGCTCTACACACTATCCCCTCACCAGCCACAGTCTGCAGGCTCTACCCACACAGGCACCTTTGAGGGCTGCAGTCAAGACAAGATGCGTGACAGAACTGTCCCCCAGGACTGGGCGTCATGACAGACGTTAGTGTCCTCTCCAACCTCCACTCAGCGGTGAACAGAGACAACATGATAGAGAATCCCCCAAACACGATGAGGTGTAATAATAATAATGACACCTTCCCAACCATAATGGTAGAAGTACGACCATCATGCCATGCTACAGGCTGATTTCTCCCTCTGTTGGAGCGGACACAAGTAGAACCGGCTTAGCAGTATCAGACCTGATAATCCTGCTAACAGTGTGATATTCACACAGACACAACATGCGGAGTTGGCATCTCTGAGCCTGTTAACTTGTTCTGCTACTCTGGATCAGCTGTAGCCAACTCATTTGTTGTTGTTGTCGTGTAGGAGACAGACAGACAGACCTCACCTTTCCTCGCTTGGCTGAAAGTGCCTGCTAAAAGGCATCTCTCTCAAGTGAACGACACTACAACCTCTCTGTCTTTATACTGCACAGACAGAACTACTGTCCCCTGGGACTGGGCGGAGTGACAGGACTGTCCCCCGGGACTGGGCGGAGTGACAGGACTGTCCCCCGGGACTGGGCGGAGTGACAGGACTGTCCCCTGGGACTGGGCGGAGTGACAGCAGTTAGTGTTTTTTCCTTTAATGGTAAAGCTGAGGGTCTGGAGGGGACATGCTGATTGGAGATCTGTGCCTAAGATCAACTACACACCTGGGATAACTCACACGTTTCCTTATAAAGGCTTTCCTAGACGGCTTGGGCCACACCCTTCCTTCAGAACAGAGCAGTGTTGTGACCACACAAGGGACGCAGTCTTTCAGGGGGCAGATAAGGATTGTAAGCTACTAAATAAGCACCTTGTTTGAGGGCTGCTAAACCAGGGGTGTACCACAGGACAGGAGGCATTGTTTCTGCCGCTACTCCAAAGATAACAATGAAAGCACACACACACACACACACCTTGTTTACATGATAAACAGTCTGAAACGCATGACAACCATGTCGGTTTGAGTTGAGCAAGACCCACGTTTAACTGAGTCACCTCTGTAAAACCTTTACAGTAAAGATGGGCAGCGAGCTAGCTGAGGGAACTTCAGAAGCAGATCGGTGTGTTGTTCTGACAGCGACAGTCGAGCCCTGTTGTAGTCGCCGCATGTTGACAAATGAAATGTGCCTGGATTTGACCGACAGGCGCGGCCCCGCTGCGACGGGGAGGCGACGTGATGCGGCACTGTGCGGTCCACGGATCAACAACAACAACATGCTAACATGACAATTCCCTGAAAACATACAAGCTGCAACGTTAGTGGCTAAATGAATGGCTACAAGCACATGGGCGATTTATTGAGTTAACCAGTTTGCTAATTATATCCTTCTGAAATCTGTAGCTACGGACTATAAACGGCCCAAATAAATGATGATTTTGTCGGTAAAGGTCGTGGATCCCAGACTATATAACTAGATAACTTGGCTGATGATCTAGCCAGACAAGAAGAACAGAGCAATGGTGACAAAGTCATTACCCGAGACAGTGGAGAGACTAGGGTGTGTTCATTACGCCTATTCTGTTGCAAATCGTTTATTTAAAAACGGAAGCGAACAGAAACTCCCCGTCTTTTGCTCCGTTCGCTTCTTTAAAAACACGGTGAACCGTTTCCCGTAACGGGAATACGGCCCTGGGCTGCCTCCACGGAGTCCAACATCCCCCCCCCCGTAACTAGCTGGCTACCCGCCGCTATCAGACACACACTTCTCCCCGGTGGATCAGGAGGTGGATACCAGTCAGCCAGCCCACATCTCTCCCTGGCACGCCGACGAGCAAGACTTTATCCCGCTAGCTAACTTAGCATAGCCAGATAGCTACCTGGCTACGGGTACCGTATGCTTGAGAAGTAGCGACATGGCCACACGGGTAGCTGTGTCTAAACGTTAAGATAGCGGCCTAAACGATGCACGGTTGTGTAAAAGCTCGATGGGGATGCTCACCTGAAACTACAGCGACTGGGCAAATTCAGTCCACACGTCTTCAGGTCAGTCCAGGAGGATCAAATGACAGCAGCTAGTCGCTTACTGTACTGGTCCAATGAACAGGAAGGCTGATCTCTCTCTCTCTCTCAACCCCAAGGCCGGGGACACAGGAACAGACACACTGGGACACGGCACCCAATGTACGGCTGCGTCTCTAGGTCCGACAGTCGACTCGGCCAATAGACGGAGAGGATATCTACCACTGACCAATGAGCGTTCTCCATTGCTAAGCGTCAGCCCACCTCTGATAAGCAAAGAACCAATCAGCAGCAGTTTCGATGTAGGACGCACGCAAAGGTATGTGGGACATGCAGTAAGCACTGGAGGTATGATAAGAAAAGTAGCATACTTAGTTGCACTAGAAATCCCGGATCTAAGGGTCTGTTGTGTCTCTCCTCGTGGTTAGGATGGTCAGGATTTGGGGAGAGCAAGACGGTCATTGAAGTCACGTAGATCGATGAATTACTCTATTTTTATTTATAAAGCTCTCTTACATTTAACTTCTGCCATACCTGACATCATTAATACACTTTAGATGTACGAATGACCAAACGCGGTCTCAGGGATGGATAACTTGGAGATTCCTTCTGTTTCCACAGAGTTGGATAAATCAGCTTTTGGTTTCTTTGCACCCCATGTATGGAACGACTAAATCTACTGGTGCCTCTGGGACTGTTCAAATCGTTGATCAGGAAGCTTGTTGCTGAGGAATGTGATTGTTTCTCTTGTCTTGACTATATTCTGTAATCTTGTATGTTTGCATGATGTTGTGTTTATATATTGTCTAAATGCAGGGCTCCCTTGTAAAAGAGATCTACAGCTCAATGGGACTTTAACGGTGAAATTAAACAATACAACAAAATCCCAGATCAGTTGTCATGGCTTCTGATTTCCATGTTCAACATCTGTGTAGAGAACCGTCATGTAAGTGTGATTGTACCTACGAATGCATCCATTGATACCTTGTGACTTGTTAGCTGTTTAGACTTTAGATTGGCCTCTCTCTCTCTCAATTCAATTATCTCTCTCTCTCAATTCAATTCTCTCTCTCAATTCAATTCTCTCTCTCTCTCTCTCTCTATTCAATTCTCTCTCTCAATTCAATTCTCTCTCTCTCTCTCTCTCTCTCTCTCTCTCTCTCTCTCTCTCTCTCTCTCTCTCTCTCTCAATTCAATTCAATTCAATTCTCTCTCTCAATTCAATTCTCTCTCTCTCTCTCTCTCTCTCAATTCAATTCTCTCTTTCTCTCTCTCAGCTCTGTAACAGCAGACTGTTCTGGGGCATTTCTGGTGCTTGGTGACAAAGACACTGAAGCTGACTGACTGGAGGTTAGAGGTTACATTTACAGCTGGAAATAAAGAACTCCACTGTTTTCCCCACTTTACATAATCATTATATTATTACTGTGTATTATGTGTGTGTGTGTATTATGTGTGTGTGTGTATGTGTGTGTGTTCACTTGTGCTTGTGTATTTGTGTGCGTGTATGTGCGTCTGATTGTGTACACCCCCGTGTGCGTGTGTGTGTGTGCGTGCTTGTGCTTGCGTTGGTGTGTGTGTGTATCACAGGAGGTTGGTGGCACCCTAATTGGGGAGGACGGGCTCGTGGTAATGACTGGAGCGGAATCAGTGGAATGGTATCAAATATATTAAACACTTGGGTCCCATGTGTTTGATGTCATTCATTCGCTCCGTTCCAGCCATTATTCTGAGCCGTTCTCCCCTCAGCAGCCTCCACTGGTGTGTGTGTGTGTGTGATGGTGTCATAACACTCCCTCCTGTCCATTTCCACTCCCTCCTGAGAGCCATCTGGCCCTGCAGAGTGAACCTCATCCTCTCAGTGATCTGACTGATGGGAACTTTATCATGACATACACTATTAACTATTACAGTTAGTATTACAGTACAGACAGACTGTTACTGTAGGCCTACAGACTGACTGACTGTGTTACTGTAGGCCTACAAACTGACTGACTGTGTTACTGTAGGCCTACAGACTGACTGACTGTGTTACTGTAGGCCTACAGACTGACTGACTGTGTAACTGTAGGCCTACAGACTGACTGACTGTGTTACTGTAGGCCTACAGACTGACTGACTGTGTTACTGTAGGCCTACAGACTGACTGACTGTGTTACTGTAGGCCTACAGACTGACTGACTGTGTTACTGTAGGCCTACAGACTGACTGGCTGTTACTGTAGGCCTACAGACTGACTGACTGTGTTACTGTAGGCCTACAGACTGACTGACTGTGTTACTGTAGGCCTACAGACTGACTGGCTGTTACTGTAGACCAACAGACTGACTGACTGTGTAACTGTAGGCCTACAGACTGACTGTGTTACTGTAGGCCTACAGACTGACTGACTGTGTTACTGTAGGCCTACAGACTGACTGTGTTACTGTAGGCCTACAGACTGACTGACTGTGTAACTGTAGGCCTACAGACTGACTGACTGTGTAACTGTAGGCCTACAGACTGACTGACTGTGTTACTGTAGGCCTGCAGACTGACTGACTGTGTTACTGTAGGCCTACAGACTGACTGTGTTATTGTAGGCCTACAGACTGACTGACTGTGTTACTGTAAGCCTACAGACTGACTGACTGTGTTACTGTAGGCCTACAGACTGACTGACTGTGTTACTGTAGGCCTACAGACTGACTGACTGTGTTACTGTAGCCCTACAGACTGACTGACTGTGTTACTGTAGCCCTACAGACTGACTGACTGTTACTGTAGGCCTGCAGACTGACTGACTGTGTTACTGTAGGCCTACAGACTGACTGACTGTTACTGCAGGCCTGCAGACTGACTGACTGTGTTACTGTAGCCCTACAGACTGACTGACTGTTACCCTAGGCTGCAGACTGACTGTGTTATTGTAGCCCTACAGACTCTACACTCACCAGCTGTCGTTGAAACCAAACCATGGTCAGTTAAAGTCTCCTCTGTTCTCCTCTATGTCCCTGTAACAGGGATGCTTCATAGCGGTCTGTACTGAGAACCGGCACCTCTAACCACAGAATTATGTTTTATGACTAAATTAGCAATTTAATATCATCTCTGTGCCTCTAACTTTGTCCTGCTTGAATACTGACACCTTACAGAATACATGCTCTATAATACACATCCTGGTGCAGTAACGTTAAAGTGGGCAAAGGATTAGGTCACCTTTTACATTCCACTTCCAGTACTGGTGGTGTGATGAAGAAAACAGTGAATCATGTAGAAACCACATCTCCTGAGGAGAGAGACAAACCACCTTTATCATGAAGACAAACCACATCTCCTGAGGAGAGAGACAAAACACATCTCCTGAGGAGAGAGACAAAACACATCTCCTGAGGAGAGAGACAAAACACATCTCCTGAGGAGAGACTCAAACCACCTTTATCAGGAGAGAGACAAACCACATCTCCTGAGGAGAGAGACAAACCACCTTTATCATGAAGACAAACCACATCTCCTGAGGAGAGAGACAAAACACATCTCCTGAGGAGAGAGACAAAACACATCTCCTGAGGAGAGACTCAAACCACCTTTATCATGAAGACAAACCACATCTCCTGAGGAGAGAGACAAACCACATCTCCTGAGGAGAGAGACAAACCACCTTTATCATGAAGACAAACCACATCTCCTGAGGAGAGAGACAAAACACATCTCCTGAGGAGAGAGACAAACCACATCTCCTGAGGAGAGAGACAAACCACCTTTATCATGAAGACAAACCACATCTCCTGAGGAGAGAGACTCTAACCACCTTTATCATGAAGACAAACCACATCTCCTGAGGAGAGAGACTCAAACCACCTTTATCATGAAGACAAACCACATCTCCTGAGGAGAGAGACAAACCACCTTTATCATGAAGACAAACCACATCTCCTGAGGAGAGACTCAAACCACCTTTATCATGAAGACAAACCACATCTCCTGAGGAGAGAGACTCTAACCACCTTTATCATGAAGACAAACCACATCTCCTGAGGAGAGAGACTCTAACCACCTTTATCATGAAGACAAACCACATCTCCTGAGGAGAGAGACTCAAACCACCTTTATCATGAAGACAAACCACATCTCCTGAGGAGAGAGACAAACCACCTTTATCATGAAGACAAACCACATCTCCTGAGGAGAGAGACTCTAACCACCTTTATCATGAAGACAAACCACATCTCCTGAGGAGAGAGACTCAAACCACCTTTATCATGAAGACAAACCACATCTCCTGAGGAGAGAGACAAACCACCTTTATCATGAAGACAAACCACATCTCCTGAGGAGAGAGACTCTAACCACCTTTATCATGAAGACAAACCACATCTCCTGAGGAGAGAGACAAACCACCTTTATCATGAAGACAAACCACATCTCCTGAGGAGAGAGACTCAAACCACCTTTATCATGAAGACAAACCACATCTCCTGAGGAGAGAGACAAACCACATCTCCTGAGGAGAGAGACAAACCACATCTCCTGAGGAGAGAGACTCTAACCACCTTTATCATGAAGACAAACCACATCTCCTGAGGAGAGAGACTCAAACCACCTTTATCATGAAGACAAACCACATCTCCTGAGGAGAGAGACTCAAACCACCTTTATCATGAAGACAAACCACATCTCCTGAGGAGAGAGACTCTAACCACCTTTATCATGAAGACAAACCACATCTCCTGAGGAGAGAGACTCAAACCACATTTATCATGAAGATCAAAGACATCCAACACCAGTGGAAGAGAGGATGATGTCACCGAACAGAGCAGATAGAGTTTCATCTACATACCGTACATCTGCATCACAAATGGCTCCTGGTCAAAAGTAGTGCACTACTGTATAGGGAATAGGGTGCCATTTGGGATGTTGGCTTCCAATAGTTTCTCAGTGCCAGTGCTGTGGGTCTGAATGGGTCTTTGTAGTGTTAATGAGAGACCGTAGTATAGTAGTGTTGTAGTACTGTCTCCAAGACGTGGTGGGAGTCTGTTGTGTTCCCATGCCAAGCAGAGAGGAGAGGAGCACCCTATGGTTTGTCAATGGCATGACACCAAGCTGTCTCTCTCAATTTCAATTCAATTCAGTTCAATTTGCTTTATTGGCATGACGTAACAATGTACATATTGCCAAAGCTTACTTGGGATATTTACAATATGAAAATAATAACAATCAAAATTGTCAACAGGACAACAGTAACAACAATAACCAAGGGTCAAAATAACCACACATTGAACAATAACATTAAGCACACAGTAGAGGACATGTGCAGGTTGATTGGTCTGTCAGACACTGTCCCTCATCTTATGGCAGGCAGCAATGTAGTGCGCTGCCAACCCACAGCTTTCTGCTTCCTCCCCCAACAGGATGGGTAGCCTATTCTCATCAGAGAGTTCTTTGAAACCTTGAATAAGGGTTTAAAATTTGGGGAAATGACACTCTCTAATTGTTTTATATTTTTGACATTTTGTCAGGAAATGCAGCTCTGTCTCAGGTTCTGCTGTTGTGCAGTGGTTGCACAGCCTTTCCTCTACAAGAATAACCATATTATCAGAATAACCATATTATCAGAATAACCATATTATCAGAATAACCATATTAACAGAATAACTATACTATCAGAATAACCATATTATCAGAATAACTATATTATCAGAATAACCATATTAGCAGAATAACTATATTATCAGAATAACCATATTAGCAGAATAACCATATTATCAGAATAACTATATTATCAGAATAACCATATTAGCAGAATAACTATATTATCAGAATAACCATATAATCAGAATAACCATATTATCAGAATAACTATATTATCAGATTAACCACATTAGCAGAATAACTATATTATCAGAATAACTATATTAGCAGCATAACTATATTATCAGAATAACCATATATCATTATTACCTCTAAGAGGATGTTCCCAGCTGTGAGTCTCTCTCAGTCACTCAGAGAGCTGTGACTTTCTTGGGTTACATATTAAATGGATGGGTCCTGGTCAAAAGTAGTGCACTATAGTAGTAGTGCCATTTGGGACGTGGACTTAGTTTCTCACTACTGTGGGTCTGAATGGGTCTTTGTAGTGTTTATGAGAGACAGTATTGTAGTAGTGTTGTAGTACTGTCTCCAAGACGTGGTGGGAGTCTGTTGTGTTCCCATGCCAAGCAGAGAGGAGAGGAGCACCCTATGGTTTGTCAATGGCATGACACCAAGCTCTCTCTCTGTCTCTCTCTCTCTGTCTGTCTTCCCTCTCTCTCTCTAATTCAAAGGGCTTTATTGGCATGGGAAACATATGTTAACATTGCCAAAGCAAGTGAAGTAGATAATAATAATAAACAAAACAAATTAACAGTAAACATGACACTTTCCATGTTACATTATGCCTATATACAGTGCTGTAACAATGGTGTTTGTTCTTCACTGGTTGCCCTTTTCTTGTGGCAACAGGTCACAAATCTTGCTGTTGTGATGGCACACTGTATTTAATAGAGTGTGTTAAGTTGACTCTATACCAAATTAGCATACCCTCTGAGTCCCTTCCCTGTTTCACACCTGGTAGTTTGGTGGATGGGACTACCAGCTCTCTGTAACCTAGAGGGCAACCAGTGGGTCCGTCTCCTCTATACCATGTTTCTTGTAGGATGACAATGTCTGTATTTCCAATTTCTTTGATGAAGTCCAGGTGTCTGCTCTTTAGGCCAAAGGCAGATGACCTCAGGCCTTGGATATTCCAGGATGAGATAGTGAAGGCTTTGTGTTCCATAAAGTGTCCAATGTTGTTAGTCGTGTGGTTTGGCCTCAGACCAGTAAGTGTGATCAGAGCCTGCTGAGCATCTGGTACATGCCATTGGCTTGGGCTAGTGTAAGAGTGGGGGTTGGGCCTGTTTGCCTGCTCACGGCCTGGGCGTATGTGTGACTTTCATGTTGAGGCCCCCTTTGCAGGAGGGGGGGGCATGAGGTGGGCAGGAGGGGCATAGGTCTGATCTGAGGGGGCCTAAATGGGGTGTGGGCATGGTTGACTTGGGGGGGTGTTAATTGGTTGGGGCGGGGGTGTAGATGTGGCTGGTGGTTCTGTGGTCTGGATGTAGGTCCTCTCGGTGTGGGTCCTCTATGTGAGGGAGGGGGTCCTGCAGGTCTGGGCGGGGTTGTCGATTGATCTGTTGCTCCTGTGTGAAGTGTTGGGGCTGCGTTTGAGGGCGATGTCCTTTAGGGTCCGGGCGAAGGTGGGCACTGCTGCCTTGTATAGGTGGACCTGGTCGTAAAAGGCTGTTGAAGTCCAGAGTGGAGTGGTGGGCCAGGTCATAGAAGTTGTTCAAGTCCAGGGTGGAGTGGTGGGCCAGGTCATAGAGGCTGTTCAAGTCCAGGGTGGAGTGGTGGGCCAGGTCATAGAGGTTGTTCAAGTCCAGGGTGGAGTGGTGGACCTGGTCATAGAGGCTGTTCAAGCCCAGGGTGGAGTGGTGGGCCAGGTCATAGAGGTTGTTCAAGTCCAGGGTGGAGTGGTGGGCCAGGTCATAGAGGCTGTTCAAGCCCAGGGTGGAGTGGTGGACCTGGTCATAGAGGCTGTTCAAGCCCAGGGTGGAGTGGTGGGCCAGGTCATAGAGGCTGTTCAAGTCCAGGGTGGAGTGGTGGACCTGGTCATAGAGGTTGTTCAAGTCCAGGGTGGAGTGGTGGACCTGGTCATAGAGGCTGTTCAAGTCCAGGGTGGAGTGGTGGGCCAGGTCATAGAGGTTGTTCAAGTCCAGGGTGGAGTGGTGGGCCAGGTCATAGAGGCTGTTCAAGTCCAGGGTGGAGTGGTGGGCCAGGTCATAGAGGCTGTTCAAGTCCAGGGTGGAGTGGTGGGCCAGGTCATAGAGGCTGTTTAAGTCCAGGGTGGAGTGGTGGGCCAGGTCATAAAGGCTGTTCAAGTCCAGGGTGGAGTGGTGGGCCAGGTCATAAAGGCTGTTCAAGTCCAGGGTGGAGTGGTGGGCCAGGTCATAAAGGCTGTTCAAGTCCAGGGTGGAGTGGTGGGCCCGGAAAACATTTGGTTTTGAGGCACAGCCACGGGAAATACTTGTGTTTATCCGCTGTATGGTAGCAGGGTGGAAGTCTTTTCATGGTAGCAGGGTGGAAGTCTTTTCATGGTAGCAGGGTGGAAGTCTTTTCATGGTAGCAGGGTGGAGATAACCACTCTATTTCTCTTTCTGAGAGATGACTGTGTCCCCAATAACACCATATTGCTTATACAGTGGACTACTTTATACCAGGACCCATTGGGCTCTGGTCAAATGTAATGTGTCCCAGCAGAGTGGTCTTCTTCTATACGTCTCAGCAGACTGTGGAGTGTCCCAGCAGAGTGGTCCTGAATTTCCCAGTTGAAATGTAATGTTGCCTTAGATCAGCGGGGAAATGTATTCTAATAGGACTACAACGACCCAGGTTCAAACACAGTCAAAAGCACACATGACATCACAATGAGTGGTGTAAACATAGAGATTCTATAATGTAATCCTAAGGGTGTAAATACGTTTTGGGCTCCTGATGGCGCGGCGGTCTAAGGCACTGCATTTCAGTGCTAGAAGCGTCACTACAGACCCTGGTTCGATCCCGGGCTGTATCACAACCAGCCATGATCGGGAGTCACATAGGGCGGCGCACAATTGGCCCAGCTTCGTCCGGGTTAGGGGAGGGTTTGGCCGGGGTAGGCCATAATTGTAAAATAAGAATTTGTTCTTAACTGACTTGCCTAGTTAAATATTATTATTATTATATATATATTATTTTATATCTATCCCTGGATGTCCACTCTTAGGCTGCGTTTACACAATTCTGATCTAATTGGTCTTTTGACCAATCACATCAGATATTTTCAAATCAGATATTGTTCAGAGCTGATCTGATTGGTCAAAATACCAATTAGTGGGGAACGTTCCGAATTGGGCTGCCTGTGTAAATGCAGCATTAAATGTCCAGAGTCTAACAGGCAGACTAAAACAGATGTCTGTAATATTAGTCCCTCAACCCAGAATCCTGCTCTGTAGTTTTAACAGCGGCCTGGTAACGTTTATAGTTCTTTCTAAAATGAGTCCAGTGCATTAGGATGGATCTGGTCTGTTCAGAGAAACGACCAGATGAATGTACCGTCTGTTTCTAGAGAAATATTTAGAAAAGGACGTTAGGCCAAGACTCCGTCTCTCACACAGCGCCGTTAATAATTAGAGATGGTTTTTCTTTCCGAGTGTCTGTGTGTGTGTGGTGACTGTCTGCGAGTAACGTTGTAGGAGTAAAGTTAGTCAGTATCTCCACCTGCTGTCAGGAACAAGAACAGCGGTGGGGAATAAGTCCGAGATAATCAACGACGAGCTGGGAGTTATATACAACAATAATGAACGATTTGTGCTCCGCGACGTGCTAGCGGAGTGGAACTGACCTTCCACTGAGTTACATTATTTCTCAGAGAACACATAGAGCCCAGAGTTGATTATATATCCCTTTAATACCATGGGTATAATTAAACACATTTGCTGCTAGAAATGTGTTCATTTGCAGGTAGAAATATGTTCAACATCCACTGAAGTAAGCTAGCAAATTTACTAAATAGATACAGTAGTTGCCGTGGTAACCAAACCATCAGTTCTAGCTTGCCATTATGAATATCCAATTAAACAATTCCAATAATGTTTTAAATTCCACTTTTGCTTTAAAAAAAAACAGCTCAAACATAGAACATGTAAGAATGAAGTACAGCCATTGAATTCTACCATGCAAATATACCGTGCGTTATGTAAGCAGTAACACCAGAGGAGGTGTGGTATATGGTCAATATACCACGGCTAAGGGCTGTTCTTATACATCACGCAACGTGGAGTGCCTGGGCACAGCCCTTAGCCATGGTATATTGGCCAGAGGAGCCTTATTGCTATTATAAACTGGTTATCAACGTAATTAGAGCAGTATAACTAAACGTTTTGTCATACCCATGGTATACGGTCTGATATACCATGGCTTTCAGCCAATCAGAATTCAGGGCTCAAACCACACAGTTTATAACAGTATATAACCAACAGGGGTCAGGAGAGGCTAAGGGAGGCACAGTAGGCTGACTGGAGAGAGAGAACTGTTTTAGGATATAAAATGTATAAATGTTTAATGAACTTAGTTAAACTGTTGTACCCCATCAGAACCCAAAATACAAGCTTGTTTTACTCCAATGTTTGTAAACAATGTACATGTAAACAAACACTGTAGCCTCAAAACATGGTTAAAACTATAATTTGTATATAGTAATGTTAAGGTCAATCCTTGCATCCAAAGCATTTTCTATGAATTTGAGTGGTTACATTTCTCTAGCCCCATCCCTAAGCTTTTTACCAAAACAGTGGTGGCTGTCCATTTGGTTATTGTTTCAACAGCAGATTTCCCCTTTAAAAATCATCCTCTAAATCTAAACTTATTGATGATGACGACAATGTAATTTTATATTTATAATACCACTGATGAATTTAGATGGGAGAAGATATCTCAGAGAGATTCAAGGAACAGAGTTACTTATGGATAATGACAACAATTATTGAATATTATCAATAAAGTGGAAAGGTTTCCAAACATGTATTCTTGTGAAGTGTGATGGATGTGGCTCTGTGAGTAGTTTTGTTTGGAACCTGAAGACTAGACACGCAGGACATCCAGGGTTTCTAGTCAGTCATAAAGTCCAAAAAGGATATTGTTTGAATGATTAAACAGGGACCTTCGTGTGTAAAACTGCAAACTTTATTGCTTTACAGGGACAAAGTCTCAAAACTCTGTTTAATCTGAAAACATTCATAGTGAAAGTTAGAAAAGAAAAAGCCACGGAAAGCAAGAGCAAGTGACACAATTGTGTTGGGTAAAATTGGCTTCTCTCAGGTATGTATGTGATCAATGATTTGATATTTACAGTTACGGTAACTGGAGGCTGTTTTGTGAGCGTTCTCCATTCTGGTTCAATGAAAAGTTAACCTCTTTAGTGTTTTAACAGCAGATTGATTAACTTGTCTGGCAGTGATTTTCTTATGGATCATAATTTGATTGTTCCCAAATATGTTTCAGTTCATCAAAATAGAAAATATGTCAGATAACATACTGTATGTTTGTGACTATTACTACAGTCTCTTAGTAATGTTATAGTTTATAATAGGTGTGTCTGTATCATGTCCTGTCTCTTAGTAATGTTATAGTTTATAATAGGTGTGTCTGTATCATGTCCTGTCTCTTAGTAATGTTATAGTTTATAATAGGTGTGTCTGTATCATGTCCTGTCTCTTAGTAATGTTATAGTGTATAATAGGTGTGTCTGTATCATGTCCTGTCTCTTAGTAATGTTATAGTTTATAATAGGTGTCTGTATCATGTCCTGTCTCTTAGTAATGTTATAGTGTATATAATAGGTGTGTCTGTATCATGTCCTGTCTCTTAGTAATGTTATAGTTTATAATAGGTGTGTCTGTATCATGTCCTGTCTCTTAGTAATGTTATAGTGTATAATAGGTGTGTCTGTATCATGTCCTGTCTCTTAGTAATGTTATAGTGTATAATAGGTGTGTCTGTATCATGTCCTGTCTCTTAGTAATGCTATAGTTTATAATAGGTGTGTCTGTATCATGTCCTGTCTCTTAGTAATGTTATAGTGTATAATAGGTGTGTCTGTATCATGTCCTGTCTCTTAGTAATGTTATAGTGTATAATAGGTGTGTCTGTATCATGTCCTGTCTCTTAGTAATGTTATAGTGTATAATAGGTGTGTCTGTATCATGTCCTGTCTCTTAGTAATGTTATAGTTTATAATAGGTGTGTCTGTATCATGTCCTGTCTCTTAGTAATGTTATAGTTTATAATAGGTGTGTCTGTATCATGTCCTGTCTCTTAGTAATGTTATAGTTTATAATAGGTGTGTCTGTATCATGTCCTGTCTCTTAGTAATGTTATAGTTTATAATAGGTGTGTCTGTATCATGTCCTGTCTCTTAGTAATGTTATAGTGTATAATAGGTGTGTCTGTATCATGTCCTGTCTCTTAGTAATGTTATAGTTTATAATAGGTGTCTGTATCATGTCCTGTCTCTTAGTAATGTTATAGTGTATAATAGGTGTGTCTGTATCATGTCCTGTCTCTTAGTAATGTTATAGTTTATAATAGGTGTGTCTGTATCATGTCCTGTCTCTTAGTAATGTTATAGTGTATAATAGGTGTGTCTGTATCATGTCCTGTCTCTTAGTAATGCTATAGTTTATAATAGGTGTGTCTGTATCATGTCCTGTCTCTTAGTAATGTTATAGTTTATAATAGGTGTGTCTGTATCATGTCCTGTCTCTTAGTAATGTTATAGTTTATAATAGGTGTGTCTGTATCATGTCCTATCTCTTAGTAATGCTATAGTTTATAATAGGTGTGTCTGTATCATGTCCTGTCTCTTAGTAATGTTATAGTTTATAATAGGTGTGTCTGTATCATGTCCTGTCTCTTAGTAATGTTATAGTTTATAATAGGTGTGTCTGTATCATGTCCTGTCTCTTAGTAATGTTATAGTGTATAATAGGTGTGTCTGTATCATGTCCTGTCTCTTAGTAATGTTATAGTGTATAATAGGTGTGTCTGTATCATGTCCTGTCTCTTAGTAATGTTATAGTTTATAATAGGTGTGTCTGTATCATGTCCTGTCTCTTAGTAATGTTATAGTTTATAATAGGTGTGTCTGTATCATGTCCTGTCTCTTAGTAATGTTATAGTGTATAATAGGTGTGTCTGTATCATGTCCTGTCTCTTAGTAATGTTATAGTGTATAATAGGTGTGTCTGTATCATGTCCTGTCTCTTAGTAATGTTATAGTTTATAATAGGTGTGTCTGTATCATGTCCTGTCTCTTAGTAATGTTATAGTTTATAATAGGTGTGTCTGTATCATGTCCTGTCTCTTAGTAATGTTATAGTGTATAATAGGTGTGTCTGTATCATGTCCTGTCTCTTAGTAATGTTATAGTTTATAATAGGTGTGTCTGTATCATGTCCTGTCTCTTAGTAATGTTATAGTTTATAATAGGTGTGTCTGTATCATGTCCTGTCTCTTAGTAATGTTATAGTTTATAATAGGTGTGTCTGTATCATGTCCTATTTCTTAGTAATGTTATAGTGTATGTCCTGCGAGGCTGGTGCTGCAGTGACTCAATCTTTGTTCTTGGTCTGGTGTTATCTACATTCACAGGGTCTAAAGTTTTCACATTGTTATATGGTCTTCGGCAGTTACAAATAATTGTATTATTATGCAGTCAATTTCTTAAACTTGGTCCCAAGAACCCATTCTCAAATCTACATTCAGTTAGATGTTTTGAAGAAGGGTTGTATTTATATATTTTCTACTTGTTCTTTAGACTGTGTTTATTTTTTCACCGCTCAACCCTTATGGTGGGTCGCGACTCAGCAGACACTTCAGTTGGTGGGTCGCGACTCAGCAGACACCTCAGCTGGTGGGTCACGACTCAACAGACACCTCAGCTGGTGGGTCACGACTCAGCAGACACCTCAGTTGGTGGGTCACGACTCAGCAGACACCTCAGCTGGTGGGTCACGACTCAACAGACACCTCAGTTGGTGGGTCACGACTCAACAGACACCTCAGTTGGTGGGTCACGACTCAACAGACACCTCAGTTGGTGGGTCACGACTCAACAGACACCTCAGTTGGTGGGTCACGACTCAACAGACACCTCAGTTGGTGGGTCACGACTCAGCAGACACCTCAGTTGATGGATCACGACTCAGCAGACACCTCAGTACTCCTCGTCTACATAGATAGACCATATAACAATATGAAACCTTTAGGTGGTTCATTACGTATCTTGTACTGTCTCTTTGTATTGTTATAGGACTATAATACGTGTCGTGTACTGTCTCTGTATTGTTATAGGACTATAATACGTGTCTGTGTACTGTCTCTCTGTATTGTTATAGGACTATAATACGTGTCGTGTACTGTCTCTGTATTGTTATAGGACTATAATACGTGTCTGTGTACTGTCTCTCTGTATTGTTATAGGACTATAATACGTGTCTGTGTACTGTCTCTCTGTATTGTTATAGGACTATAATACGTGTCTGTGTACTGTCTCTTTGTATTGTTATAGGACTATAATACGTGTCTGTGTACTGTCTCTCTGTATTGTTATATGTACTTGCAGGCTGATTTTTAACTTTATTTAACTAAGCATGTCAGTTAAGAACAAATTCTTATTTACAATGACAGCTCTCTCTCTTCTGGTTATTCTGTTCCCTCCAGTTGTATGTCAGTAACATCAATGAAGAGTGACAGTTCAATGGATTCCCCTCTTTATTTCAAAGAGAGAGAAAAGGTTTCTCAGCCAAAAGCAGGGTAAGACCCTATATTCTACCTTCTAAAACAGAGAACCTACTGCTTTACCAGCCTATAATAAAATATAAGGAGGCTACTGCTTTACCAGCCTATAATAAAATATTAAAGGATGCTACTGCTTTACCAGCGTATAATAAAATATAAGGATGCTACTGCTTTACCAGCGTATAATAAAATATTAAAGGATGCTACTGCTTTACCAGCGTATAATAAAATATATTGATGCTACTGCTTTACCAGCCTATACTAAAATATAAGGATGCTACTGCTTTACCAGCGTATAATAAAATATATTGATGCTACTGCTTTACCAGCGTATAATAAAATATATTGATGCTATTGCTTTACCAGCATATAATAAAATATAAGGATGCTACTGCTTTACCGGCGTATAATAAAATATATTGATGCTACTGCTTACCAGCGTATAATAAAATATAAGGATGCTATCTGCTTTACCGGCGTATAATAAAATATATTGATGCTACTGCTTTACCAGCATATAATAAAATATTAAAGGATGCTACTGCTTTACCATA
Source organism: Brachymystax lenok tsinlingensis (assembly GCA_030435695.1). Lineage (NCBI taxonomy): Eukaryota > Metazoa > Chordata > Actinopteri > Salmoniformes > Salmonidae > Brachymystax > Brachymystax lenok. The sequence goes on from CM059819.1 coordinate 7,452,877, forward strand.
TCAAGAAGCTGATTAAACAGCATGATCATTACACAGGTGCACCTTGTGCTGGGGACAATTAAAAGCCACTAAAATGTGCTAAAATATATTGATGCTACTGCTTTACCAGCATATAATAAAATAAGGATCCTACTGCTTTACCAGCGTATAATAAAATATTAAAGGATGCTACTGCTTTACCAGCATATAATAAAATAAGGATGCTACTGCTTTACCAGCGTATAATAAAATATAAGGATGCTACTGCTTTACCAGCGTATAATAAAATATAAGGAGGCTACTGCTTTACCAGCGTATAATAAAATATAAGGATGCTACTGCTTTACCAGCGTATAATAAAATATAAGGATGCTACTGCTTTACCAGCATATAATAAAATATAAGGATGCTACTGCTTTACCAGCATATAATAAAATATAAGGATGCTACTGCTTTACCAGCGTATAATAAAATATTAAAGGATGCTACTGCTTTACCAGCGTATAATAAAATATAAGGATGCTACTGCTTTACCAGCATATAATAAAATATAAGGATGCTACTGCTTTACCAGTGTATAATAAAATATTAAAGGATGCTACTGCTTTACCAGCGTATAATAAAATATTAAAGGATCCTACTGCTTTACCAGCATATAATAAAATATAAGGATGCTACTGCTTTACCAGCGTATAATAAAATATTAAAGGATGCTACTGCTTTACCAGCGTATAATAAAATATTAAAGGATGCTACTGCTTTACCAGCGTATAATAAAATATTAAAGGATGCTACTGCTTTACCAGCGTATAATAAAATATTAAAGGATACATACTGTAGTTAAACAGATCAAGGTTATTATACACTGATTAAAAATATAAACGCAACATGTAAAGTGTTGGTCCCATGTTTCATGAGCTGAAATTAAAGATTCAAGAAATGTTCCATACGTACAAAAAGCTTATTTCTCTCAAACTTTGTCCACAAATATGTTTACATCCCCATTAGTGAGCATTTATCATTTGCCAAGATAATCCATCTACCTGACAGGTGTGGCATATCAAGAAGCTGATTAAACAGCATGATCATTACACAGGTGCACCTTGTGCTGGGGACAATTAAAAGCCACTCTAAAATGTGCTACAATATAATAAAATATATTGATGCTACTGCTTTACCAGCCTATAATAAAATATAAGGATGCTACTGCTTTACCAGCGTATAATAAAATATATTGATGCTACTGCTTACCAGCGTATAATAAAATATAAGGATGCTACTGCTTTACCGGCGTATAATAAAATATATTGATGCTACTGCTTTACCAGCATATAATAAAATATTAAAGGATGCTACTGCTTTACCATATCAAGAAGCTGATTAAACAGCATGATCATTACACAGGTGCACCTTGTGCTGGGGACAATTAAAAGCCGCTAAAATATAATAAAATATATTGATGCTACTGCTTTACCAGCATATAATAAAATATAAGGATCCTACTGCTTTACCAGCATATAATAAAATATAAGGATGCTACTGCTTTACCAGCGTATAATAAAATATATTGATGCTACTGCTTTACCAGCGTATAATAAAATATATTGATGCTACTGCTTTACCGGCGTATAATAAAATATATTGATGCTACTGCTTTACCAGCGTATAATAAAATATAAGGATGCTACTGCTTTACCGGCGTATAATAAAATATATTGATGCTACTGCTTTACCAGCGTATAATACAATATTAAAGGATGCTACTGCTTTACCAGCATATAATAAAATATAAGGATGCTACTGCTTTACCAGCGTATAATAAAATATAAGGATGCTACTGCTTTACCAGCGTATAATAAAATATAAGGATGCTACTGCTTTACCAGCGTATAATAAAATATAAGGATGCTACTGCTTTACCAGCATATAATAAAATATAAGGATGCTACTGCTTTACCAGCATATAATAAAATATAAGGATGCTACTGCTTTACCAGCGTATAATAAAATATTAAAGGATGCTACTGCTTTACCAGCGTATAATAAAATATTAAAGAATACATACTGTAGTTAAACAGATCAAGGTTATTATACACTGAATAAAAATATAAACTCAACATGTAAAGTGTTGGTCCCATGTTTCATGAGTTGAAATTAAAGATTCAAGAAATGTTCCATACGTACAAAAAGCTTATTTCTCTCAAACTTTGTCCACAAATATGTTTACATCCCCATTAGTGAGCATTTATCATTTGCCAAGATAATCCATCTACCTGACAGGTGTGGCATATCAAGAAGCTGATTAAACAGCATGATCATTACACAGGTGCACCTTGTGCTGGGGACAATTAAAAGCCACTCTAAAATGTGCTAAAATATAATAAAATATATTGATGCTACTGCTTTACCAGCCTATAATAAAATATAAGGATGCTACTGCTTTACCAGCCTATAATAAAATATAAGGATGCTACTGCTTTACCGGCGTATAATAAAATATATTGATGCTACTGCTTTACCAGCATATAATAAAATATTAAAGGATGCTACTGCTTTACCATATCAAGAAGCTGATTAAACAGCATGATCATTACACAGGTGTACCTTGTGCTGGGGACAATTAAAAGCCACTCTAAAATGTGCAGTTGTCACACAACCCAATGCCACAGATGTCTCAAGTTTTGAGGGAGAATGCAATTGGCATGTTGACTGCAGGAATGTCCACCAGAGCGGTTGCCAGAGAATTGAATGTTAATTTCTCTACCATAAGCTGCCTCCAACGTTGTTTTAGAAAATTAGGCATTACGTCCAACCCACACAACCGTGGCGTTGTGTGGGCGAGAGGTTTGCTGATGTCAACGTTGTGAACAGAGTGCCCCATGGTGGCAGTGGGGTTATGGTATGGGCAGGTATAAGCTATGGACAATGAACACAATTGCATTTGATCAATTGGCATTGTGAATGAACAGCGATAACGTGACGAGATCCTGAGGCCCATTGTCGTGCCATTCATCCGCTGCCATCACCTCATGTTTCAGCATGATAACGTTTTGTAGGGATGTTTTTGTAGGGATGTTCTGATTGGCAGAGAGTTTTTGCCTGACATCAATTAGTTAATAAACCAATAAGAAAGAGTTCCAAACCTCTCTGCCAATCAGACCACTCCCAGACAGTCCTAGCAAAATTCTTGCTTGAGAAATTGCTCTTTTGACAATTTTCCTAAGGCACTTAACTGTTACCCAGAAGTTATTTAATGTTGAGGTTTAAAAAAAACGGCTGCATTTAGGCCTTTAAAGGTAGATTACATGGCCAAAAGTATGTGGATACCTGCTTGTCTGGTGGACATTCCTGCAGTCAGCTCCCCGGGCGCCAAAGACGTGGATGTCGATTAAGGCAGCCCCCCGCACCTCTCTGATTCAGAGGGGTTGGGTTAAATGCGGAAGACACATTTCAGTTGAAGGCATTCGGTTGTACAACTGACTAATAATGGTGACTTTGACTTGTCGAACATCTCATTCCAAATTCATGGCCATTAGTATGGAGTTGGTCCCCCCTTTGCTGCTATAACAGCCCACTCTTCTGGGAAGGCTTTCCACTAGATGGTGGAACATTGCTGTGGGGACCTGCTTCCATTCAGCCACAAGAGCATTAGTGAGGTCTTGCACTGATGTTGGGCGATTAGGCCTGGCTCGCAGACGGCGTTCCAATTAATTCCAAAGGTGTTCGATGGGGTTGAGGTCAGGGCTCTGTGCAGGCCAATCAAGTTCTTCCACACCAATCTCGACAAACCATTTCTGTATGGACATCGATTTGTGCACAGGGCATTGTCATGCTGAAACAGGAAAGGGCCTTCCCCAAACTGTTGCCACAAAGTTGGAAGCCAGAATCGTCTAGAATGTCACTGTATGCTGTAGCGTTAACGTTTCCCTTCAATGAACTAAGGGGCCTAGCCCGAACCATGAAAAACAGCCCCAGACCATTATTCCTCCTCCACCAAACTTTACATTTGGCATTATGCATTCGGGCAGGTAACATCCGCCAAACCCAGATTTGTCCTTTGGACTGCCAGATGGTGAAGCGTGATTCACCAGAGAACATGTTTCCACTGCTCCAGAGTCTAATGGTGGTGTGCTGGCATTGCTTCCAGAGGCAGTTTAGTAGTGAGTGTTGCAACCGAGGACAATTCTTTTTGCAGCTGAGCCGTTGTTGTTCCTAAACGTTTTTACTTCACAATAACAGCACTTACAGTTGACCAAGGCAGCTCTAGCAGGGCAGACATTGGACTAACTGACTTGTTGGAAAGGTGGCATCCTACGACGGTGCCTTGTTGAAAGTCACTGAGCTCTTCAGTAAGGCCATTCTACTGCCAATGTTTCCCAATGGAGATTGTATGGCTGGCTGCTCAATTTTATACACCTGTGTGTATAACGGGTGTGGCTGAAATAGCAGAATCCACCAATTTGAAGGGGGTCCACATACTTTTTTATATACTGTAGTGTACATTTCTGCTACCACGGTTAGCAGAGTGAAGCGCACCCCTGCACATGCCAGATTCTCTGTGTGAGACCAAAGTCTTGCATCGTCTCAACGTCCGCTTTTGAGAGGATCCCTTTTGTCAAGTCTTTCAAAGTGTTTTTTCCATTCTGGGGTGTAAATTGTCTGACTAAATGTCGAATGCATGAACTTTCCAAAAGAAGATCAAAAGGTCATGAAGTGTCGACTGCAGGTTTCTGCAGTTTCTCTTCCCCAACTTCCTCCTGCAGCCAGCGCCGGCACTGGGGGAGGATCATGGGGTTGATAGAACCTGTTGTAAATCTAACAGAGGATGTTTGGCTGATCCATGTATTTGATAGAACCTGTAGTAAATCTAACAGAGGATGTTTGGCTGATCCATGTATTTGATAGAATCTGTAGTAAATCTAACAGATGATGTTTGGCTGATCCATGTATTTGATAGAACCTGTAGTAAATCTAACAGAGGATGTTTGGCTGATCCATGTATTTGATAGAACCTGTAGTAAATCTAACAGAGGATGTTTGGCTGATCCATGTATTTGATAGAACCTGTAGTAAATCTAACAGATGATGTTTGGCTGATCCATGTATTTGATAGAACCTGTAGTAAATCTAACAGAGGATGTTTGGCTGATCCATGTATTTGATAGAACCTGTAGTAAATCTAACAGAGGATGTTTGGCTGATCCATGTATTTGATAGAACCTGTAGTAAATCTAACAGATGATGTTTGGCTGATCCATGTATTTGATAGAACCTGTAGTAAATCTAACAGAGGATGTTTGGCTGATCCATGTATTTGATAGAACCTGTAGTAAATCTAACAGAGGATGTTTGGCTGATCCATGTATTTGATAGAACCTGTAGTAAATCTAACAGATGATGTTTGGCTGATCCATGTATTTGATAGAACCTGTAGTAAATCTAACAGAGGATGTTTGGCTGATCCATGTATTTGATAGAACCTGTAGTAAATCTAACAGATGATGTTTGGCTGATCCATGTATTTGATAGAACCTGTAGTAAATCTAACATATGATATTTGGCTGATACATGTATTTGATTAGTAGGTCATTCCTCTTTTCTTTTCTCAATCAATAACCAGACCAGGAGAACCATGTGACATCTGCTCTGAGCGCAAAGCCATGAAGCTTTGTCTGACCTGCTCTGTCTACTACTGTGAGAAACATGTTAGGAAGCACTTTATAATACAAGCACTGCGGAGACACGCCATGGTGGATGTCACTGAAGAAGTCATACTACAGAGAAACACCTCGGAGAAGAAGAGGAGAGAGGAGCAGGAGGAAGAGGGAAGGAGACAGGGACAGGAGGAGGGGCTGAGGTGGCAGACGAGGAAGGAGGACTTTAGGGAAGAGGAGAGGGGGCACCAGGAGGCTGCGGAACAACAGTTCAGAGAGAAAGAGAGGGAGCAGCGATCGATGGGGGACTCCTATGGCTATACCGGCAAGGTCCAGCCTGAGACATCCAGGGCAGACAGGACATCGATGGGGGACTCCTATGGCTATACCGGCAAGGTCCAGCCTGAGACATCCATGGCAGACAGGACAAAGTCCAAATCCACTCCTGAGCTGGACCATGTGGAGAAACCAGAGATCAAAGTGACTAGCAGTGACGGGCTGGGTGAGGCATCATGGATAAAGGGCCAGCAGAACCTGCCCAAGACGCAGCTGGAGAGGCAGCAGATCCTGCAGGGGATGAAAAAGAGAGTCAGACTACGCAACGACAACAGCTGGATCCGCCAGTGCTCCACCAGCAAGCACCCTGCCGCAGGACCCATCAGGAAAGGCAAGTCTCTCGACAACCTGGACATCTGCTCTTCCTGGCGCTCATCGTGGACACCGGAAAGCACCTCCTCCATCCTCAACTACAGTTGGCCTCACTCTGCCCTCAACACCTACATTGGCGGGGTCGGAGGTCATTCCGGCTCAGCCAGTATGTCCTCCCTCTCCATGAGCTCCCTCAGAGGAGCCGGGGTTGGAAGCAACCAGTCTTCATGGTCCCAGCGCTCTCCCTCACCCTCCTCTTCTTCCCCTTCTACTGGCCCCAAGTCCCAGTCATTCCTATCCTTGCATGAAAGCAGCAGGACAGTGAGTGGCAAGAAAATCTGTACGTTCTGTGACACGGCACTGGTGAAGGGAGCCGCCATGGTCATCGAGTCCCTGGGGCTCGTTTATCATTTGACCTGTTTCAAGTGCATCAACTGTAAGTCCGAGCTGCTGGGCGCATCGGAGGTCGGAGCTGAGGTCATAATACGGAACCGACGGCTCTTCTGTGACTCCTGCTACGTGATTCAAAAGTGGACAGTCGACCTCCATGAGAAATCAGTCAACAGGTTTTCAGAAGTAAAGCAAGATACACTACCAGTGTTGTTTCCAACGGCAGCCAATTAAACACAGTGGCAGAACAAGGAGGCTGAAGGGAACTTGTCACAGGATGAAGCAGGTCTAGAACGGGACAGGGAAACGGTAACTTGTGAGCCCTTTCCCACAATGCACAATGAAGCCAGTGAGATAGATAACAAATAAAACAGGACATGAGAGAGAAGAAACATGAGGATGCTGTTAAATACAGGTCTGGTATACAGGTCTCATATACAGGGGTCTGATATACAGGTCTGATATACAGGGGTCTGATATACAGGGGTCTGATATACAGGGGTCTGATATACAGGGGTCTGATATACAGGGGTCTGGTATACAGGTCTGGTATACAGGGGTCTGATATACAGGGGTCTGATATACAGGGGTCTGATATACAGGGGTCTGATATACAGGTCTGGTATACAGGGTCTGATATACAGGGGTCTGATATACAGGGGTCTCATATACAGGGGTCTGATATACAGGGGTCTGATATACAGGGGTCTGATATACAGGGGTCTGATATACAGGGGTCTGATATACAGGGGTCTGATATACAGGGGTCTGATATACAGGGGTCTGATATACAGGTCTGGTATACAGGTGTAACATGACCTGAGAAAAGCATAGAGTCAGTGCAGATAGTCTGTGGTAGAGAGGAAGGGCATTGGTAGTTATTTATTCAACAGTTTTATGCTATCCAACAGTCTTGTGGCCTGGGGAAAGAAGCTACACTGAACAAAAGTATAAACGCAACATGTAAAATGTTGGTCCCATGTTTCATGAGCTGAAATAAAAGATCCCAGAAATGTTCCATATGCACAAAAAACGTATTTCTCTCAAATTTTGTCCACAAATTTGTTTACATGCCTGTTAGGGAGCATCTCTCCAAGATAATAATTCAAGATAATTCATCTACATGACAGGTGTGGCATATCAAGAAGCTGATTAAACAGAATGATCATTACACAGGTGCTCCTTGTGCTGGGGACAATAAAATGCCACTCTAAAATATGTGCCGTTTTGTAACACACAACACAATGCCACAGATATCTGAAGTTGAGGGAGTGTGCAATTGGCATGCTGACTGCAGGAATGTCCACCAGAGCTGTTGGCAGAGTTTCATGTTAATTTCTCTACCATAAACTGCCTCCAATGTCGTTTAAGAGAATTTGGCAGTACGTCCAAACAGCCTCACATCCGCAGACCATGTGTATGGCGTCGTGTGGGAGAGCGGTTTGCTGATGTCAACGTTGTGAACAGAGTGCCCCATGGTGGCGGTGGGGTTATGGTATGGGCAGGCATAAGCTACGAACACAATTGCATTTTATTGATTGGCAATTTGAATGTTCAAAAATACTGGGGCGAGATCCTGAGGCCCATTGTTAAGGTATCTGTAAACAACAGATGCTTATCTGTATTCCCAGTCGTGTGAAATCCAGAGATTAGGGCCACATGGATTTATTTCAATTGACTGATTTCCTCATATGAGCTGTAACTCAGTAAAATGGTTGGAATTGTTGCATGTTGAGTTCAGTATATTTCGGAGCCTGTTGGCCCACGACTCAAAGCTCCGGTACCGCCTGCCCGACAAGAGCAGAGAGAACAGTCCATGGCTCTGGTGGAGTCTTTGGCAGTTTTTCGGCATAAATGTATTGGATGGCCGTCCGCACCACCCTCTGTAGAGCCTTGCCGTCGTGGACGGAGTAGCTGCCATACCAGGCCGTGATACAACCAGTCAGGATGCTTTCGATGGTACACCTGTAAAAGTTCCTGAGGATCTGAGGGGTCATGGCACTGGCGCGCCTTCATGACTGTGGTGGTGTGAGAGGACCATGTTAAGTCCTCAGTAATGTGGATGCCGAGGAACATAGGTATTCCTTGTTTCTAGGCGGGAGAGGACAGTGTGGAGTGCATTTGAGATTGCGTCGTCTGTGGATCTGTTGGGGGCGTAAATTGGAGTGGGTCCAGGGTGTCTGGCATGATGGGATTGATGTGAGCCACAAACAGCCTTTCAAAGCACTTCATGATTCCAGATGTGAGTGCTACAGGGCGGTAGTTATTGTGGCAGGTTGGGAACAGGAATGATGGTGGTCAACTTGAAACATGTGGATTACAGACTGGGACAGGGAGAGACTGGAAATATCTGTGAAGATGCTTCCCAGCTGGTCTGCACAGCCCTGAGGACACAGCCTGGAATACCGTTTGGCCCTGTGTCCAGATAGAGGAAGCGATGACACGGACACTACAACCAGCCACGGACACTACAGCCAGCCACGGACACCACAACCAGCCACGGACACCACAACCAGCCACGGACACCACAACCAGCCACGGACACCACAACCAGCCACAGACACCACAACCAGCCACAGACACCAGACACCACAACCAGCCACAGACACCAGACACCACAACCAGCCACAAACACCACAACCAGCCACGGACACCACAACCAGCCACAGACACCAGACACCACAACCAGCCACAGACACCAGACACCACAACCAGCCACAAACACCACAACCAGCCACGGACACCACAACCAGCCACAGACACCACAACCAGCCACAGACACCACAACCAGCCACAACCAGCCACAAACAGCCACAAACACCACAACCAGCCACAAACACCACAACCAGCCACAAACACCACAACCAGCCACGGACACCACAACCAGCCACGGACACCACAACCAGCCACAGACACCACAACCAGCCACAGACACCACAACCAGCCACAGACACCACAACCAGCCACAGACACCACAACCAGCCACAGACACCACAACCAGCCACAGACACCACAACCAGCCACAGACACCAGACACCACAACCAGCCACAGACACCAGACACCACAACCAGCCACAAACACCACAACCAGCCACAAACACCACAACCAGCCACAGACACACCCAACCAGCCACAGACACCACAACCAGCCACAAACACCACAACCAGCCACGGGACACCACAACCAGCCACAGACACCACAACCAGCCACAGACACCACAACCAGCCACAGACACCACAACCAGCCACAGACACCACAACCAGCCACAGACACCACAACCAGCCACAGACACCACAACCAGCCACAGACACCACAACCAGCCACAGACACCACAACCAGCCACAGACACCACAACCAGCCACAGACACCACAACCAGCCACAAACACCACAACCAGCCACAAACACCACAACCAGCCACAGACACCACAACCAGCCACAGACACCACAACCAGCCACAAACACCACAACCAGCCACGGACACCACAACCAGCCACGGACACCACAACCAGCCACAGACACCACAACCAGCCACGGACACCACAACCAGCCACGGACACCACAACCAGCCACGGACACCACAACCAGCCACAGACACCACAACCAGCCACAGACACCAGACACCACAACCAGCCACAGACACCAGACACCACAACCAGCCACAAACACCACAACCAGCCACGGACACCACAACCAGCCACAGACACCACAACCAGCCACAGACACCACAACCAGCCACAAACACCACAACCAGCCACAAACACCACAACCAGCCACAAACACCACAACCAGCCACAAACACCACAACCAGCCACTGGACACCACAAATCCAGCCACGGACACCACAACCAGCCACAAACACCACAACCAGCCACAAACACCACAACCAGCCACAAACACCACAACCACACAAACACCACAACCAGCCACAGACACCACAACCAGCCACAGACACCACAACCAGCCACGGACCCTCACAACCAGCCACAGACACCACAACCAGCCACAGACACCACAACCAGCCACAGACACCAGACACCACAACCAGCCACAGACACCAGACACCACAACCAGCCACAAACACCACAACCAGCCACAGACACCACAACCAGCCACAGACACCACAACCAGCCACAGACACCAGACACCACAACCAGCCACAAACACCACAACCAGCCACGGACACCACAACCAGCCACAGACACCACAACCAGCCACAGACACCACAACCAGCCACAACCAGCCACAAAACAGCCACAAACACCACAACCAGCCACAAACACCACAACCAGCCACAAACACCACAACCAGCCACGGACACCACAACCAGCCACGGACACCACAAACCAGCCACAGACACCACAACCAGCCACAGACACCACAACCAGCCACAGACACCACAACCAGCCACAGACACCACAACCAGCCACAGACACCACAACCAGCCACAGACACCACAACCAGCCACAGACACCACAACCAGCCACAGACACCACAACCAGCCACAGACACCACAACCAGCCACAGACACCAGACACCACAACCAGCCACAGACACCACAACCAGCCACAAACACCACAACCAGCCACAGACACCACAACCAGCCACAGACACCACAACCAGCCACAAACACCACAACCAGCCACAGACACCACAACCAGCCACAGACACCACAACCAGCCACAAACACCACAACCAGCCACGGACACCACAACCAGCCACAGACACCACAACCAGCCACAGACACCACAACCAGCCACAGACACCACAACCAGCCACAGACACCACAACCAGCCACAGACACCACAACCAGCCACAGACACCACAACCAGCCACAGACACCACAACCAGCCACAGACACCACAACCAGCCACAGACACCAGACACCACAACCAGCCACAAACACCACAACCAGCCACAAACACCACAACCAGCCACAGACACCACAACCAGCCACAGACACCACAACCAGCCACAAACACCACAACCAGCCACGGACACCACAACCAGCCACGGACACCACAACCAGCCACAGACACCACAACCAGCCACGGACACCACAAACCAGCCACTTGACACCACAACCAGCCACAGACACCACAACCAGCCACAGACACCCAGACACCACAACCAGCCACAGACACCAGACACCACAACCAGCCACAAACACCACAACCAGCCACGGACACCACAACCAGCCACAGACACCACAACCAGCCACAGACACCACAACCAGCCACAAACACCACAACCAGCCACAAACACCACAACCAGCCACAAACACCACAACCAGCCACAAACACCACAACCAGCCACAAACACCACAACCAGCCACGGACACCACAACCAGCCACGGACACCACAACCAGCCACGGACACCACAACCAGCCACAAACACCACAACCAGCCACAAACACCACAACCAGCCACAAACACCACAACCAGCCACAGACACCACAACCAGCCACAGACACCACAACCAGCCACGGACACCACAACCAGCCACGGACACCACAACCAGCCACGGACACCACAACCAGCCACAAACACCACAACCAGCCACAAACACCACAACCAGCCACAAACACCACAACCAGCCACAGACACCACAACCAGCCACAGACACCACAACCAGCCACAGACACCACAACCAGCCACGGACACCACAACCAGCCACAGACACCACAACCAGCCACAGACACCAGCCACCACAACCAGCCACAAACACCACAACCAGCCACGGACACCACAACCAGCCACGGACACCACCACCAGCCACAGACACCAGACACCACAACCAGCCACAGACACCAGACACCACAACCAGCCACAAACACCACAACCAGCCACGGACACCACAACCAGCCACAGACACCACAACCAGCCACAGACACCACAACCAGCCACAAACACCACAACCAGCCACAAACACCACAACCAGCCACAAACACCACAACCAGCCACAAACACCACAACCAGCCACAAACACCACAACCAGCCACAGACACCACAACCAGCCACGGACACCACAACCAGCCACGGACACCACAACCAGCCACGGACACCACAACCAGCCACAAACACCACAACCAGCCACAAACACCACAACCAGCCACAAACACCACAACCAGCCACAGACACCACAACCAGCCACAGACACCACAACCAGCCACGGACACCTGGCCAACCAGCCACAGACACCAGACACCACAACCAGCCACGGACACCACAACCAGCCACGGACACCACAACCAGCCACGGACACCACCACCAGCCACGGACACCACCACCAGCCACAGACACCACAACCAGCCACAGACACCACAACCAGCCACGGACACCACAACCAGCCACGGACACCACAACCAGCCACAAACACCACAACCAGCCACAAACACCACAACCAGCCACAAACACCACAACCAGCCACGGACACCACAACCAGCCACGGACACCACCACCAGCCACAGACACCAGACACCACAACCAGCCACAGACACCAGACACCACAACCAGCCACAAACACCACAACCAGCCACGGACACCACAACCAGCCACAGACACCACAACCAGCCACAGACACCACAACCAGCCACAAACACCACAACCAGCCACAAACACCACAACCAGCCACAAACACCACAACCAGCCACAAACACCACAACCAGCCACAGACACCACAACCAGCCACAGACACCACAACCAGCCACGGACACCACAACCAGCCACGGACACCACAACCAGCCACGGACACCACAACCAGCCACAAACACCACAACCAGCCACAAACACCACAACCAGCCACAAACACCACAACCAGCCACAGACACCACAACCAGCCACAGACACCACAACCAGCCACGGACACCACAACCAGCCACAGACACCAGACACCACAACCAGCCACGGACACCACAACCAGCCACGGACACCACAACCAGCCACGGACACCACCACCAGCCACGGACACCACCACCAGCCACAGACACCACAACCAGCCACAGACACCACAACCAGCCACGGACACCACAACCAGCCACGGACACCACAACCAGCCACAAACACCAATAAACCAGCCACAAACACCACAACCAGCCACAAACACCACAACCAGCCACAGACACCACAACCAGCCACAGACACCACAACCAGCCACGGACACCACAACCAGCCACAGACACCACAACCAGCCACAGACACCAGACACCACAACCAGCCACGGACACCACAACCAGCCACGGACACCACAACCAGCCACAGACACCACCACCAGCCACAAACACCACCACCAGCCACGGACACCACAACCAGCCACAGACACCACAACCAGCCACAGACACCACAACCAGCCACAGACACCACAACCAGCCACAGACACCACAACCAGCCACGGACACCACAACCAGCCACGGACACCACAACCAGCCACAGACACCACAACCAGCCACGGACACTTCACTAAATGACGACTGTAGTAGATGTTTTAAATATATATATCTAAAATGACCAAAACATTGTAAAGTACATGAGATTTGACTATGAATGAATTCAGGGTTGGTGTTTGATGTGATCTACAGTGGACTCAGTCTAAAACAGAACTTGTCTAGGGATTTTTAAAACAGACAATTCTTGTTTGCTTTACTAACCATTTAGGGAAAGAAAAGGTGAAGAGGGGACACCTAGTCAGTTGTACAACTGACTGCCTTCAACTGAAACGTGTCTTCCGGACAATGACACCTGTATTGTTTACCTGCACAGTTCATCTCTATTATATACATACTGCAACAGATACAAACCTGGACACTGGACACATTTTAAAACGGAACGATAGCTATTCCATGTTAAGTGTTTACATTACTCTGTAGCTTGAAAATCCAATTACATTGGAATAAAAAATAAATAAAAAGAACCATTACCAGTCACACGAGTACATGCTAGTTATTTGTGAAATCACATGTCAGCTTGTTTTTTTTTTACAATTGAAGCACCATGCAATGGCTCAGCCATTCTTTCTGCTGGGTTTGGAACAGAATTGAAGGTGTCATGAATTGTATACGTCAATGATGTCGCTCTTGCTGCTGGTGAGTCTCTGATCCACCTCTATGAAGACGACACCATTCTGTATACTTCTGGCCCTTCTTTGGACACTGTGTTAACTACCCTCCAAACGAGCTTCAATGCCATACAAACACTCCTTCTGTGGCCTCCAACTGCTCTTAAACGCTAGTAAAACCAGTTGCATGCTTTTCAACCGTTCGCTGCCTGCACCCACCCGCTCGACTAGCATCACTACCCTGGACGGCTCTGACCTAGAATATGTGGACAACTACAAATACCTAGATGTCTGGCTAGACTGTAAACTCTCTTTCCAGACGCACATGACACATCTCCAATCCAAAATCAAATCTAGAATCGGCTTTCTATTTCGCAACAAAGCCTCCTTCACTCATGCTGCCAAACTTGCACTAGTAAAACTGACCATCCTACCGATCCTCGACTTCGGCGATGTCATCTACAAAACAGCTTCCAATACTCTACTCAGCAAACTGGATGCAGTCTATCACAGTGCCATCCGCTTTGTCACCAAAGCCCCTTATACCACCCACCACTGCGACCTGTATGCTTTAGTCGGCTGGCCCTCGCTACATACGCGTCGACAGACCCAGGTCATCTACAAGTCCCTGCTAGGTAAAGCCCGCCTTATCTCAGCTCACTGGTCACCATAGCAGCACCCACCCGTAGCACGTGCTTCAGCAGGTATATCTCACTGGTCACCCCCAAAGCCAATTCCTCTTTTGGCCGCCTTTCCTTCCAGTTCTCTGCTGCCAATGACTGGAATGAACTACAATCACTGAAACTGGAGACAATTATCTCCCTCACTAGCTTTAAGCACCAGCTGTCAGAGCAGCTCACAGGTCACTGCACCTGTATATAGCCAAACCAACTACCTCATCCCCTACCGTAGTCATTTATTTATCTTGCTCCTTTGCACCCCAGTATTTTTACTTTGCACATTCATCTACTGCACATTTACCATTCCAGTGTTAAATTGCTATATTGTAATTACTTCGCCACCATGGCCTATTTATTGCCTTATGTTCCTTATCTTACCTCATTTGCACACATTGTATATAGATTTGTTTTTTTTCTACTGTATTATTGACTGTGTTTGTTTACTCCAATGTGTAACTCTGTGTTGTTGTATGTGTCGAACTGCTTTGCTTAATTCTTGGCCAGGTCCCAGTTGTAAATGAGAACTTGTTCAACTTGCCTACCTGGTTAAATAGGGTGAAATAAATAAGGTGAAATAAAATACAAAAAATAAAAATGAATTGTTCAGTAGGAAGGTTTAGCCCAAACAATAACTATAGGTGTCAAAACTGGTACAAAGAACTGAAGAGGAAAAATATTTTAATTTTCCACCATAAAACAATGCAGTTGTTTAATAGGCCAGTTCATTTGAAACAATGTGGGTGAAGATAAATGACTACTTCAGGCTGTATTGAAACATTTTTATGACCACAACATTTGCCACTAGATGGACTTTTTAACCACAGAAAGATGGGTGGAAAGAGATCTTGAAGACAGCTCGTTGCAGTTATAAATGATCATCGGTCACTCATTACTTTCATGTTCACTGTGAAATTCACGAGGGCTTTGAGAATCGGGCAGCAAACATATGGCTCAAAAATCTAATTTCCTCGCAACCCTTGACAAATATAATTTCCAAATAAAAAAAACGAATCCAAAGCATTGCAAGCGCCAACTGAGCGACCAGGATTGCAAAATCCCAGTAACTTTCCCCCCAAATTCCCAGAAATAAGCAAGAAATCGGGAATCCTCCAACAAGGATTTCTGGAAAACATGGGACATTTAAGGAAAGTTACCAGAATATTGCAAACCCTGTGAGCCACAAATGACAATGTTTCTGTATTTTCTTCCTCTTCATGTGTAATCAAAGTTAGCATTCCCCTTGTCAGGACACACAGCGGTGTAGAACTGTACAAACCCCAACCGAGGCACTGGAAGGTGTTTCCAGGCAACACCTGGTTTTTAACACGACTGGAAAGGCAAGAGATGCATTTAAAAACACAAAGACTTAGTCTTTTTATTGGCAGTGGAAAATAAAAGTTTCAGTATTTTATTGAAAGTAATCCATAAATAATACTGTGATAAAATAGTTAAGTACTCAGACTGTACATCATTTTGTTACCAGAGCAGGAGAATACAAATGGGGAGAAACAGGAGATTTTACAAATCAGCATTTGCATTGTGCATTATAAATGACTAAATCACAAAAGGGAATAACATAACTAATGTAGGGTGGAAAGGAAGTCTTGGCTTCCGTGACATTATCTGTGTTGAAAAAGTATTGCCACAGGAACCTGTGTTAAAACACTCCGATAGAAACAGCTTTGTGTCACTCAAGTTAAAAAAGTGGCAACTTCTAAAAATCAAACCAAGGAAAGCAACAAACACGACGAGGATGACGAATAAATAAGACAGCCAGAGGAAGGAGGTAAGAAAAAATAAACATCAGGCTTGATTAGAAGTCTCCGTAGTACAAAGTGTCTGTTAAAGGTTTATGGGTGGATCGCTCCGCCTCGGGTGAGCAGCTAGTCGCGGGGATCAGTTTAGGCCACAGTGGACTTGGTCCGTCGATAGTAGAGCCGCCGAGCTGTCGGCTCAGGCACACGCGACTTGATCTTCACGCACGTCTGGGCTCCCATTGGCAGGGAAAAGAGAGGGATGATGAGGAGGAGGGAAAGAGGAATGGAGAGTTTGGGCATGCGAGGTTGACTGGAGAATTGGAGATCCTACACAGTGGAACGGTCTCTTACCAGGCCAAGCATCTGGAATCAGCCCTGGTCTTCACTACTGTTTATGGCTTCTGTTTTAGTCTTTCTACAGGTTTGGTTTCACAGGAAACAACAAAAGAGAAAGAGAGTTGTTTCACATGTCACCTGTCGTGGTCCTTGTTGTGGTTACGGTCTGCCCGGTGCTTAGCGACCAGAGCGTTGTAGCGGTTTGTGAAACAAAGTCCCAACTCCAGCAATATTTCTGATATTCACACATATCCTCGTTGTCCTATAAGAGCTGCATTTACAAATAATCACCATGGATACGCTTGAAGATAACAAGAGGCTGGGGGAGAAGGGAAAGGGGTCCTGTTCAGTTAGAAAGACACATATTAAAGTCACTTGAGCATCAGTTCAATGATTTAAAAACAACAGAGGACAGAGGAATAAAAACATACATCTTGTCAATACAAGATCAGGAATATATATATATATATATATAAAAATTGATTAGATAATGTCTGTCGATATAAATATACAAACTCCAGACCGTCTAAACACATTCAGTTCCATCTGAGAGTTAACCTTGATAAGGACACAGTTGGAACAGTTTGAGAAAATAGGGATATTTCCATTTAGGTGGGAGAGAGGGGTGAAGTAACAGATAGATACATAACAAATCTAAAAATCATTGAAATGTCCCACCAGCTTGCTAACATAAATAGAACCAAGAAGATTGATAAAACTAGAACGTGGGCCCTCTAGGGGTACTGAGATTGGTGAGGTGGTTGCTAGTTCTTTTATCTCTGTGATAACAATAAAACTCTGTGCGAAGTGTCCTTGCAGGGTCAGCAGCTGCTCCTGATGGGGGGAAACTCACACCCCTCATCCTCCAACCAGCAGTCACCTATAGAAATAATGAGGATCAACTAAGAGAGGAGGAGGAGAAAAAGAGAGAGAGGGACACAGAGAGACACAGAGAGAGAGAGAGAGAGAGAGAGAGAGAGAGAGAGAGAGACAGAGAGAGAGAGAGAGAGAGAGAGAGAGAGAGAGAGAGAGAGAGAGAGAGAGAGACAGAGACAGAGACAGAGACAGAGAGAGAGGCAGACAGACAGACAGACAGACAGAGAGAGAGAGAGACAGATGAAGATGACAGAATAGAGGAGGAGAGAATGAGGAGGAGCGTAGACATGCGTTAATATAGCCAAGAAAGCAGAGGCACATGAAGCCGCTTTAACAGAGGAGATCCATTGTGAAGTGTGTGTATAAACTTACTGTGTTGTGTTAGCAGGAGTATGTCCTGACTGTGGCAGTGTCCAGCCTCTGTATTGCAGACTGACTCCCTGCATCCCCACAGCAAAACCACATGCAGAAACATGCTGTTAGTTAGTCACTCACAATCTCCAGCACAACACACCCACACACACTAGAGCTGGTTAAACACTAAACCATTGTTGAAAGCATATTGTGTAAGGTCTCCTTAACCTTTTCCGTAAGACAGAGATAAAGCCACAGCACTGCCATGCCTAATAACACACAGACACAATGAGCCCCCGTTCTCCATGGTCCCAACCCCTGGTCCTACCGTCCATGGGGCTCCTCTTTGGCTGCGTGGAGGGGGACGCTGCGTTGCTATTGGTCAGTCTGAAGTTGGCGGGCAGGGTGTCGGCTGAGCCCGGGGACGTCCCCCGTGCGTCTTTGGGCCGGAACTTCTTCCTCCAGGAGGGGGCGCGCCGGAAGTTGTTATCATCCTCCTGGAAGAGATTCAGAGAGAGGAGGAAGCAGGAAGGAGATAAGTATGTGGATATACATGGAGGAGAAATTTAGAAAGAGTGTCAGAGACAGAGAGAGTGAGTGAGTGCTTTAGAGTGTGTGAGTGCTTTAGAAAGAGTGTGTGTGAGTGCTTTAGAGTGTGAGTGTGAGAGTGAGTGAGTGCTTTAGAGTGTGTGAGTGCTTTAGAAAGAGTGTGTGTGAGTGCTTTAGAAAGAGCGTGTGCGAGTGCTTTAGAGTGTGAGTGTGAGAGACAGAGAGAGTGAGTGAGTGCTTTAGAGTGTGTGTGAGTGCTTTAGAAAGAGTGTGTGCGTGCGGTGCATCATATGTGTGTGTCTCACCTCATCCATTCTCCTCTCTGTACCGATGGCCAGTAGACTGTTGTACTCCCTCTCTAGAGCTGCTCTGGCCTACAACACAGGAAGGCCGGAGAGAGAGAAAGACAGAGTAGATGAATGAGTGTCTCCTCTCTCTTCGGAGCGGAGGAGACAGGAGGAGACAGGAGCTGACGTCTCAGCAGGGAGCGATGTTGAACTGATAGGGTGGTTCACAGCCACACACCAATGCTGGTAGTGTGTGTGTGTCTCTCCGTGTGTGTGTGTGTGTGTCTCTCTCCGTGTGTGTGTGTCTCTCCGTGTGTGTGTGTGTGTCTCTCCGTGTGTGTGTGTGTCTCTCTCCGTGTGTGTGTGTGTGTCTCTCTCCGTGTGTGTGTGTGTGTCTCTCCGTGTGTGTGTGTGTGTCTCTCCGTGTGTGTGTGTGTGTCTCTCCGTGTGTGTGTGTGTGTGTCTCTCCGTGTGTGTGTGTGTGTGTGTCTCTCCGTGTGTGTGTGTGTCTCTGTGTGTGTGTGTGTGTCTCTCCGTGTGTGTGTGTGTCTCTGTGTGTGTGTGTGTCTCTGTGTGTGTGTGTGTGTCTCTCCGTGTGTGTGTGTCTCTCTCCGTGTGTGTGTGTCTCTCTCCGTGTGTGTGTGTCTCTCTCCGTGTGTGTGTGTCTCTCCGTGTGTGTGTGTGTCTGTCCGTGTGTGTGTGTGTGTGTGTCTGTCCGTGTGTGTGTGTGTGTGTCTGTCCGTGTGTGTGTGTGTGTCTGTCCGTGTGTGTGTGTGTGTCTCTCTCCGTGTGTGTGTGTGTGTGTCTCTCCGTGTGTGTGTGGGTGGGTCTCTCCGTGTGTGTGTGGGTGGGTCTCTCCGTGTGTGTGTGGGTGGGTCTCTCCGTGTGTGTGTGGGTGGGTCTCTCCGTGTGTGTGTGGGTGGGTCTCTCCGTGTGTGTGTGGGTGGGTCTCTCCGTGTGTGTGTGGGTGGGTCTCTCCGTGTGTGTGTGGGTGGGTCTCTCCGTGTGTGTGTGGGTGGGTCTCTCCGTGTGTGTGTGGGTGGGTCTCTCCGTGTGTGTGTGGGTGGGTCTCTCCGTGTGTGTGTGGGTGGGTCTCTCCGTGTGTGTGTGGGTGGGTCTCTCCGTGTGTGTGTGGGTGGGTCTCTCCGTGTGTGTGTGGGTGGGTCTCTCCGTGTGTGTGTGGGTCTCTGCCTGTGTGTGTGGGTCTCTGCGTGTGTGTGTGGGTCTCTGCGTGTGTGTGTGGGTCTCTGCGTGTGTGTGTGGGTCTCTCCGTGTGAGTGTGGGTCTCTCCGTGTGTGTGTGGGTCTCTCCGTGTGTGTGTGGGTCTCTCCGTGTGTGTGTGTGTGTGTGTGCCTACCTGTGTGTTCTGGGTGGGGATCTGTAGCAGCAGGGCCAGGGCGTTGTGGTCGAAGGTTTCATCCAGGGCCAGCAGGGCTCCGTGCACGCCGCTCTCCAGCAGGTTGTTACTGTACTCCTTCAGCCCCATGGCCTGTACCCAGCTGACCACACGCTCGTTGCTCCACACCAGCACGTCTGCTCAGGGTACACAAATGGTAACCAGTTGGTACAGAAACGTTTGGTGAATGATCAGGGAACACATCCAAAGGGACAGTCAAAATAATTCCCCTGAGAAAAATACAATCAGGAAGGACTGAAAAGAAGTTGACATGTTGTTGGCATGCCCCCAAGGCCCCCAGGCCCCCCACCCTCCAGGCCCCCACCCCCAGGCCCTCCAGGCCCCCCACCCTCCAGGGTGTAGGAGAGCTGGGAAAAGTCCAAAGAAATCCTCTGTACAAACAAACCTATCATTTCTAAATGTGCATGTGGACGCAATAGAAGAATAAATACTGACACTTCAGATTCTCCCACAGTGTTATTAGCTTAGCGTTGCTGACACTTCAGATTCTCCCATAGTGTTATTAGCTTAGCGTTGCTGACACTTCAGATTCTCCCATAGTGTTATTAGCTTAGCTTTGCTGACACTTCAGATTCTCCCATAGTGTTATTAGCTTAGCGTTGCTGACACTTCAGATTCTCCCATAGTGTTATTAGCTTAACGTTGCTGACACTTCAGATTCTCCCATAGTGTTACTAGCTTAACGTTGCTGACACTTCAGATTCTCCCATAGTGTTACTAGCTTAACGTTGCTGACACTTCAGATTCTCCCATAGTGTTACTAGCTTAACGTTGCTGACACTTCAGATTCTCCCATAGTGTTATTAGCTTAACGTTGCTGACACTTCAGATTCTCCCATAGTGTTATTAGCTTAACGTTGCTGACACTTCAGATTCTCCCATAGTGTTATTAGCTTAGCGTTGCTGACACTTCAGATTCTCCCATAGTGTTACTAGCTTAACGTTGCTGACACTTCAGATTCTCCCATAGTGTTATTAGCTTAACGTTGCTGACACTTCAGATTCTCCCATAGTGTTACTAGCTTAGTGTTGCTGACACTTCAGATTCTCCCATAGTGTTATTAGCTTAGCGTTGCTGACACTTCAGATTCTCCCATAGTGTTATTAGCTTAGCGTTGCTGACACTTCAGATTCTCCCATAGTGTTATTAGCTTAGCGTTGCTGACACTTCAGATTCTCCCACAGTGTTATTAGCTTAGCGTTGCTGACACTTCAGATTCTCCCATAGTGTTACTAGCTTAGTGTTGCTGACACTTCAGATTCTCCCATAGTGTTATTAGCTTAGCGTTGCTGACACTTCAGATTCTCCCAGTGTTATTAGCTTAACGTTGCTGACACTTCAGATTCTCCCATAGTGTTATTAGCTTAACGTTGCTGACACTTCAGATTCTCCCATAGTGTTATTAGCTTAGCGTTGCTGACACTTCAGATTCTCCCATAGTGCTAAGTGAATCTGAACAGTGTGGTCATTTCTCCCTTCGGTTGACTGTCATTTTCTCTCACCGTTATCCCAGCTGTTACCTTGCAGCTCCAGCTGGGTCTCGTCACGCCTTCTCTCCAGCTCCTTCCTGTCGTAGTTCAGTCTCCTCAGACACATCACCCCACACTGGAAGCTGTTCCTGTTACACAGACACATTGACTGGTTAAACATTTAGACAGAAACAAAATGAACGTCCCTAGTTGTCCATGGCACCATTTTGGTCCTTAATAGTGGGGACTGTCCACCATTTATTTTGGCCCTTACCTATGGAAACTGTAAACCATTTTGGTTCCTAATACCTGTGGAAACTGTCCACCATTTTGAGCCTTTTACATGTGGAAACTGTCCACCATTTTGAGCCTTTTACCTGTGGAAACTGTCCACCATTTTGAGCCTTTTACCTGTAGAAACTGTCCACCATTTTGAGCCTTTTACCTGTGAAAACTGTCCACCATTTTGAGCCTTTTACCTGTGGAAACTGTCCACCATTTTGAGCCTTTTACCTGTGGAAACTGTCCACCATTTTGAGCCTTTTACCTGTGGAAACTGTCCACCATTTTGAGCCTTTTACCTGTGGAAACTGTCCACCATTTTAAGCCTTTTACCTGTGGAAACTGTCCACCATTTTAAGCCTTTTACCTGTGGAAACTGTCCACCATTTTAAGCTGTCCTCTCATGTCCTTCTTGGTGAGGTGGTCCAGCATGCGTGCGTCTACAAGGGACTCCATGAAGTAGGACCGGTACTGGGGCAGACCCAGGCTGGGAAGCCACTCGTTACCAATCCACTCATGGTTCATGTCTCCATACGCCAGCGTCTGTGGAGGGAGGGACAGGGGCTAGGTCAGACTGTGTTTGGAGTCTATTGAAGAGTCAAAAGTTAGTGGGGGATGGCTACCATTGCTATGAAAGGCTATCAGGACATTACAACAAGAAAAAGGCTAGGTGCAAAAGTGATGGAAATCACCCTATTAAAATCCAGAGTGTGCACGTGTGTGTACGTTCATGTTTGTGTGTTACAGCAGGATTAAGAGCAGCTACGACCACAGATCAGAACTAGGGCCAGTGAGAGAACTAGACTGATTGGTGTTCTGATAGGAGGGAGGTTAGAGAACTAGACTGATTGGTGTTCTGATAGGTGGGAGGTCAGATAACTAGACTGATTTGTGTTCTGATAGGAGGGAGGTCAGAGAACTAGACTGATTTGTGTTCTGATAGGAGGGAGGTCAGAGAACTAGACTGATTTGTGTTCTGATAGGTGGGAGGTCAGAGAACTAGAGACTGATTTGTGTTCTGATAGGTGGGAGGTCAGAGAACTAGACTGATTTGTGTTCTGATAGGTGGGAGGTCAGAGAACTAGACTGATTTGTGTTCTGATAGGTGGGAAGGGAAAGAAGTACCCCAACTGTAAACAACATCTAAACAGCAGAGGCTCCTAATACATCTCTCCTGTCCTGACTGTGGCTTCTAAACAGCAGAGGCTCCTAATACATCTCTCCTGTCCTGACTGTGGCTTCTAAACAGCAGAGGCTCCTAATACATCTCTCCTGTCCTGACTGTGGCTTCTAAACAGCAGAGGCTCCTAATACATCTCTCCTGTCCTGACTGTGGCTTCTAAACAGCAGAGGCTCCTAATACATCTCTCCTGTCCTGACTGTGGCTTCTAAACAGCAGAGGCTCCTAATACATCTCTCCTGTCCTGACTGTGGCTTCTAAACAGCAGAGGCTCCTAATACATCTCTCCTGTCCTGACTGTGGCTTCTAAACAGCAGAGGCTCCTAATACATCTCTCCTGTCCTGACTGTGGCTTCTAAACAGCAGAGGCTCCTAATATATCTCTCCTATCCTGACTGTGGCTTCTAAACAGCAGAGGCTCCTAATACATCTCTCCTGTCCTGACTGTGGCTTCTAAACAGCAGAGGCTCCTAATACATCTCTCCTGTCCTGACTGTGGCTTCTAAACAGCAGAGGCTCCTAATACATCTCTCCTGTCCTGACTGTGGCTTCTAATCAGGACATCTGAGTCAATGTCTGTCTGCCACCACAAGAGTTTGATGGAGAAGCCATATCACTGTGTGTATAACTACATTATTCAAGCTGCAATATCCTCCGTCTCCGATACCTCCAGATGAGCATCAGCTGACTAAAGTAACGGAAACCAAGAGCCATACTGTTATCAGAGCATCCGTGCAAGAAAACAAAATAACCATCTGTCCAACTGAAATCAGGTGAAATGTCCTCGTCTACCACAGCCAGTGAAAAGAGAGACAAGACAGGGGTGTGCAAACCTGGGCCCAGCTGCCCTCGTCATCCTCCTGTTGTTAGCATGGTTAGCATGGTGAGAGAAGAGAAGCGGGTTAGAGTTAGTGACTGTGGCAGTGCTGGGTCTGGCAGCTCAACATCAACATGCTACTCAACCAGTGTTAATGTTAAGACAACTCAACCAGAAACGGGACATGCTACTCAACCAGTGTTAATGTTAAGACAACTAGACTAGTAACTGGACATGCTACTCAACCAGTGTTAATGTTAAGATAACTCAACTAGAAACTGGACATGCTACTCAACCAGTGTTAATGTTAAGACAACTCAACCAGGAACTGGACATGCAATCAACACAGCTCACGCTTTATGCTACATTAGCGTCCTGTTCTCGATGAACCTGGGATTGACCTAGAATTCATTTTAATATCTAATACCGCTATTTGACCTGTTGAAGCATCCATTGTACTACATGTATTAGTAAATCCCAGGTTGAAACAGGACTGGAAATATAGCATTGAGCAAAAGTGTTTCAATGAAATACAGTTTTATAACTTGACATACAGTGGCTTGCGAAAGTATTCACCCCCCTTGGCATTTTCAACCTGGAATTAGAATAGATTTTGGGGGGGGATTTTATCATTTGATTTACACAACATGCCTACCATTTTGAAGATGCAAAATATTTTTTATTGTGAAACAAACAAGAAATAAGACAAAAAAACGAAAACTTGAGTGTGCATAACTATTCACCCCCCCAAAGTCAATACTCTGTAGAGCCACCTTTTGCAGCAATTACAGCTGCAAGTCTCTTGGGGTATGTCTCTATACGCTTGGCACATCTAGCCACTGGGATTTCTGCCCATTCTTCAAGGCAAAACTGCTCCAGCTCCTTCAAGTTGAATGGGTTCCGCTGGTGTACAGCAATCTTTAAGTCATACCGCATATTCTCAATTGGATTGAGGTCTGGGCTTTGGCTAGGCCATTCCAAGACATTTAAATGTTTCCCATTAACCACTCGAGTGTTGCTTTAGCAGTATGCTTAGGGTCATTGTCCTGCTGGAAGGTGAACCTCCGTCCCAGTCTCAAATCTCTGGAAGACAAACAGGTTTCCCCCAAGAATTTCCCTGTATTTAGCGCCATCCATCGTTCTTTCTACTCTGACCAGTTTTCCAGTCCCTGCCGATGAAAAACATCCCCACAGCATGATGCTGTCACCACCATGCTTCACTGTGGGGATGGTGTTCTCTGGGTGATGAGAGGTGTTGGGTTTGCCCCAGACATAGTGTTTTCCTTGATGGCCAAAAAGCTACATTTTAGTCTCATCTGACCAGAGTACCTTCTTCCATATGTTTGGGGAGTCTCCCACATGCCTTTTGGCGAACACCAATCGTGTTTGATTATTTTTTTCTTTAAGCAAAAGCTTTTTTCTGGCCACTCTTCCGTAAAGCCCAGCTCTGTGGAGTGTACGGTTTAAAGTGGTCCTATGGACAGATACTCCAGTCTCCGCTGTGGAGCTTTGCAGCTCCAGGGTTATCTTTGGTCTCTTTGTTGCCTCTCTGATTAATGCCCTCCTTGCCTGGTCTGTGAGTTTTGGTGGGTGGCCCTCTCTTTACAGGTTTGTTGCGGTGCTATATTCTTTCCATTTTTTTATTATGTATTTAATGGTGCTCCGCGAGGATGTTCAAAGTTTCTGATATAACAGGTGTATACAGTTGAAGTCGGAAGTTTACATACACTTAGGTTGGAGTCATTAAAACTCGTTTTTCAACCATTCCACAAATTTCTTGTTAAACTATAGTTTTGGCAAGTCGGTTAGGACATCTACTTTATGCATAATTTTTCCAACAATTGTTTACAGACAGATTATTTCACTTATAATTCACTGTATCACAATTCCAGTGGGTCAGAAGTTTACATACACTAAGTTGACTGTGCCTTTAAACAGCTTGGAAAATTCCAGAAAATGATGTCATGGCTTTAGAAGCTTCTGATAGGCTAATTTACATAATTTGAGTCAATTGGAGGTGTACCTGTGGATGTATTTCAAGGTCTACCTTCAAACTCAGTGCCTCTGCTTGACATCATGGGAAAATCAAAAGAAATCAGTCAAACCCTCAGAAAAAAAATTGTAGACCTCCACAAGTCTAGTTTGTCCTTGGGAGCAATTTCCAAACGCCTGAAGGTACCACATTAATCTGTACAAACAATAGTACGCAAGTATAAACACCATGGGACCACGCAACCGTCAAACCGCTCAGGAAGGAGACGCGTTCTGTCTCCTAGAGATGAACGTACTTTGGTGCTAATCAATCCCAGAACAACAGCAAAGGACCTTGTGAAGATGCTGGAAGAAACAGGTACAAAAGTATCAATATCCACCGTAAAACAAGTCCTATATCGACATAATCTGAAAGGCCGCTCAGCAAGGAAGAAGCCACTGCTCCAAAACCACCATTAAAAAGCCAGACTACGGTTTGCAACTGCACATGGGGACAAAGATCATACTTTTTGGAGAAATGTCCTCTGGTTTGATAAAACAAAAATAGAACTGTTTGGCCATAATGACCATCGTTATGTCTGGAGGAAAAAGGGGGAGGCTTGCAAGCCGAAGGACACCATCCCAACCGTGAAGCACGGGGGTGGCAGCATCATGTTGTGGGGGTGCTTTGCTGCAGGAGGGACTGGTGCACTTCACAAAATAAATGGCATCATGAGGGAGGAAAATTATGTGGATATTCTGAAGCAACATGTCAAGACATTGGTCAGGAAGATAAAGCTTGGTCGCAAATGGGTCTTCCAAATGGACAATGACCCCAAGAATTCTTCCAAAGTTGTGTCAAAATGGCTTAAGGACAACAAAGTCAAGGCATTGGAGTGGCCATCACAAAGCCCTGACCTCAATCCCATGGAAAATTTGTTGGCAGAGTTGAAAAGCGTGTGCAGCAAAGAGGCCTAAAAACCTGACTCAGTTACACCAGCTCTGTCAGGAGGAATGGGCTAAAATTCACCCAACTTATTGTGGGAAGCTTGTGGAAGGCTACCCGGAACGTTTGACCCAAGTTAAACAATTTAAAGGCAATGCTACCAAATACTAATTGAGTGTATGTAAACTTCTGACCCACTGGGAATGTGATGAAAGAAATAAAAGCTGAAATAAATAATTCTCTCTACTATTATTCTGACATTTCACATTCTTAAAATAAAGTTGTGATCCTATATGACCTAAGACAGGGAATTTTTAAAAGGATTAAATGTCAGGAATTGTGAAAAACTGAGTTTAAATGTATTTGGCTAAGGTCTATGTAAACTTCTGATCATGGTCCACCTGTGTGAAATCTAACTAATGATGTGACTTCTGAAGGTAATTGGTTGCACCAGATCTTATTTAGGGGCTTCGTAGCGATGGGGGTGAATACATATGCACGCACCACTTTTACATTTTCTCAAATTTTAGAAATGTTTTTTTTTTTTCATTTCACTTCACCAATTTGGACTATTTTGTGTATGTCCATTACATGAAATCCAAATAAAAATCTCTTTAAATTACAGGTTGTAATGCAACAACATAGGAAAAATGCCAAAGGGGGATGAATACTCTTGCAAGGCACTGTACTGTGTAGCAATTATGCCTGGAACATAAAGACAACACAAATCTAATGTTAACCAGTCTGTGCTGAACTTAGCCTTCAACCAAACTGACAGATAAACAAAAAACACACACGTACTGACACCCAAAGCCCAAACCAAGACACAGACATAGACAAACAGGGCCGGGAGAGAAGCACACACGGGAGTAACACCCAACTACCAACCAGATCACTACCAGTCGCCTGCACCAGTGACTGCCCAATGGCTTGGGGAGACTAACCGTGGGGGGCGTGGCCGCAAGACACTCCAACTCTTCGTGTGTGACCCACACGTTCCCCGTGGACTGATCATGTGACAACCCCAAGAGTCACCAGTGATGCAAGCGTGTGAGAGGAGAGGGAGGAGAGAGGAGGAGAGAGAGGAGGAGAGAGAGGAGGAGAGAGAGGAGGAGAGAGAGGAGGAGAGAGAGGAGGAGAGAGAGGAGGAGAGAGAGGAGGAGAGGGAGGAGGAGAGGGAGGAGAGTGAAGAGAGAGAGGAGGAGAGTGGAGAGGGTGAAGAGAGGGAGGAGAGGGTGAAGAGAGGAAGGAGAGGATGAAGAGAGGGAGGAGAGGGTGAAGAGAGGGAGGAGAGGGTGAAGAGAGGGAGGAGAGGGTGAAGAGAGGGAGGAGAGGGTGAAGAGAGGGAGGAGAGGGTGAAGAGAGGGAGGAGAGGGTGAAGAGGGAGGAGAGGATGAAGAGAGGGAGGAGAGGATGGAGAGGGTGAAGAGAGGGAGGAGAGGGTGAAGAGAGGGAGGAGAGGGTGAAGAGAGGGAGGAGAGGGTGAAGAGAGGGAGGAGAGGGTGAAGAGAGGGAGGAGAGGGTGAAGAGAGGGAGGAGAGGATGAAGAGAGGGAGGAGAGGGTGAAGAGAGGGAGGAGAGGGTGAAGAGAGGGAGGAGAGGGTGAAGAGAGGGAGGAGAGGATGAAGAGGGAGGAGAGGATGAAGAGAGGGAGGAGAGGATGAAGAGAGGGAGGAGAGGATGAAGAGAGGGAGGAGAGGATGAAGAGAGGGAGGAGAGGATGAAGAGAGGGAGGAGAGGATGAAGAGAGGGAGGAGAGGGAGGAGAGGGGAGAGAGAGAGAGAGGAGAGAGGGTGAAGAGAGGGAGGAGAGGGATGAAGAGAGGGAGGAGAGGATGAAGAGAGGGAGGAGAGGATGAAGAGAGGGAGGATAGGGGGAAGAGAGGGAGGAGAGGATGAAGACAGGGAGGAGAGGGTGAAGAGAGGGAGGAGAGGATGAAGAGAGGGAGGATAGGGGGAAGAGAGGGAGGAGAGGATGAAGACAGGGAGGAGAGGGTGAAGAGAGGGAGGAGAGAGGGATGAAGAGGGGAGGAGAGAGGGTGAAGAGAGGGAGGAGAGGGATGAAGAGAGGGAGGAGAGGGGAAGAGAGGGAGGAGAGGATAAAGAGAGGGAGGAGAGGGATAAAGAGAGAGGGAGGAGAGAGGATGAAGAGAGGGAGGAGAGGGATGAAGAGAGGGAGGAGAGGATGAAGAGAGGGAGGAGAGGATGAAGAGGGAGGAGAGGATGAAGAGGGAGGAGAGGGTGAAGAGAGGGAGGAGAGGATGAAGAGAGGGAGGAGAGAGTGAAGAGGGGGAGGAGAGAGTGAAGAGGGAGGAGAGGGTGAAGAGGGAGGAGAGGATGAAGAGGGAGGAGAGGGTGAAGAGAGGGAGGAGAGGGTGAAGAGAGGGAGGAGAGGGTGAAGAGAGGGAGGAGAGGGTGAAGAGAGGGAGGAGAGGGTGAAGAGAGGGAGGAGAGGATGAAGAGGGAGGAGAGGATGAAGAGGGAGGAGAGGGGGAAGAGAGGGAGAAGAGGATGAAGAGAGGGAGGAGAGGATGAAGAGAGGGAGGAGAGGATGAAGAGAGGGAGGAGAGGGTGAAGAGGGGGAGGAGAGGTGGAAGAGAGGGAGGATGGGAAGGAAAATAAGAAGACCAAACAGCATTGTTATTATCACATGATTCAGAGAGTGACCGAGACAGAGGGAGAGAGGGAGAGAGACAGAGAGACAGAGAGACAGAGAGACAGAGAGACAGAGAGACAGAGAGACAGAGAGACAGAGAGACAGAGAGAGAGACAGAGACAGAGACAGAGAGGGAGAGACAGAGAGAGAGAGAGAGAGAGAGAGACAGACAGAGAGAGGCCCCAATCAGGGCAGTCCTTGTGAGTGAGTGATGCTCCGTGAACTCTAATTGGTGGAAAGGTTACAGTGAGAAACGCTATTAGCTGGTTAGAGGAGTGACAGTAGCATGCTCCAATCAGGTGGGGAGGAGAGGAAGAAGAGGGCAGGGTCCTCCAGGGTCCACGGCTGCACTGGACTTCTTCGGACTGTCTTAATTTTGGAGCTACCAGTATCCTTGGTGTGTGTGTGTATGTGTCACGTGTGTATGGGTTCACGTGTGTGTGTGTGTGCCGTCGTGTGTGTGTGTGTCTCTCTCTCTTACGGTTCTGGAGGTGGGGGGTGCAGAGGGGGAGGTGAGAGACATGATCTCCTGGATGGCCAGTCTCAGTTTGAGGCGGTGGAGGGGGTTACTGATGCCAATCTCCCTCTGGATCTCTGTGTCCGACAGGGCAGACATGATGGCACCACTCTTCACGTTGGCACGACACGCCGCCACGTACCAGGCTGGCATACCCACCCACAGCTACAGAGGAGACAGAGGTGGCAGGGGAGGACAGAGTGGCAGGGGAGGGGACAGAGGTGGCAGGGGAGGGGACAGAGGTAGCAGGGGAGGACAGAGGATGGCAGGGGAGGACAGAGAGGGGACAGGAGAAAGAGGACAGGATTCGGTTATTTTTGTGTTTTGAATGTGTGTGCACATGATCGTTTTTGGTGTGTGTACATATGAGAGTGATGGTGTGTGTACATATGAGAGTGATGGTGTGTGTACATATGAGAGTGATGGTGTGTGTACATATGAGAGTGATGGTGTGTGTGTGCATATTGATTGTTGTGGTGTGTCACCCACCTCCAGCCAGACCACTACAGTAGGGCCGTCCCACTGGGCGAAGGGAAGACTCTGCCTGCGAGCCTCCTCCAGCAACTCATGCCTAAAACGATACACATGGTTAGACAGAGAGACACACACACACACACACACACACACAGAGCCCGTTTCACCATACACACACATCTCAACCTGCACACCATGAAAACACAGTACCTCTCACACACACATGCACACACATTGTTGTAAACATGCAGAGGTAAACCAGAGAGAAAGCTGAGGATTTTAACCCTGCGGCAGTTCACACCTAGACCTAGACCTAGAGAAAGAGAAAGAGAGAGAAAGCGCAACGCCAGATCATTTCCAGAACATTCTGGCCAGGTAAACAGGTCAGAAGTTTAAAGGCTGGTGACCACTTCAAAGCTTGGCAGGAGTCACATTTAAATCAATCCATTTGGTGGAAGACTCCTGTTCCTGAGTCAAGAAGAAAACCACCTTTATGCCAAGCCACTGCTACATAACCAGTATCTCTGTGGTCAAAAGACGAAGGGCATTATGGGAAATGGAGTTATCACAACAGTTCAGTACTAGGGGGAAACTTGTGTTAGTTAGAACGCATCCATAAGACAACAGTCAGTAGAGGACAGAATACATGCAAAAAAATACATGGAAAAAAACCTTCTCAGATCGTATGTTTGTCTATTTTTGTTGTGTAATATATTTTGGTCCACAAGATGGTACCATCCACTACTTCATTCTAATAGCAGCATTGCATTTAACCTGTTAGCAGTGGAAAGATCCCACTAATATCTGACCAGAACTAAACCTGGCAAGACTGACCCAGTGTCTTAGTGGTAACTTCCAGGGTTGTTAGTCTACACCTGTTAAGTCTCATGTTTACGAAGCATGTGACAAATTAAATTTGAATTCAGGAAGTACACTGACATTTTCAAATGAGGACATTTTGGAATTGAGTTGACTTTCGGAATTGAAATGGAATTGAAATGGAATTGGAACCAAACCTGACAAGTTGATCCTAGTACTTTAGTTAACACCAGAAGGGGCTCAGAGAAAGCTTTATAAAAACGGCAGGTAGCCACATTCCTGTTAGTTGAGATGGTACTGTAGGTATAGCAGTGAGGAAAATACATCAGATCAGGTCTCAGGAGAGCTGGTGAGGGCAGCATGAAGCCAACTGTTTGGAGGCAAAGAGGGCAAAGCAACAAGCAACATGGAGGAGATCACTCACCCTGTCTTTGGACTACAGATGGAATGAGAGGGGATGAAATAAAAGAGGCAAAATCAGACAAATAGAAAGTGAACTGAAGTCAATTAAAAATACCAAACTAGACATATGAGAGCTCCTGGTGGCGATGGCCAATGAGAACCAAGCTTGGACTCCTGGTGGCGACGGCCAATGACAACCAAGCTTGGACTCCTGGTGGCGGTGGCCAATGAGAACCAAGCTTGGACTCCTGGTGGCGATGGCCAATGAGAACCAAGCTTGGACTCCTGGTGGCGACGGCCAATGACAACCAAGCTTGGACTCCTGGTGGCGACGGCCAATGAGAACCAAGCATGGACTCCTGGCGGCGATGGCCAATGACAACCAAGCTTGGACTCCTGGTGGCGATGGCCAATGACAACCAAGCTCTGACTGTATCAAACTAACATAGATCTATCAAAAGTGTCATTAAAGAATCAAAACACAAAACAAATTAAACCGCCTTACTTTATGCATAATTGAAAGTTATACAGCTATGATCAAGTCACCCCTTGATTACTTAAAGAAACAAGGAGGACATTAGTTCAGAAAAATGAATGAATGTGAAGCCTGGCTGACACACTGCATCCTATCAACCTGAACTAGAAGCATGAAGTCGTACAAACGCATAGGGCTGGTTTCCCGGACACATATAGAGTCTACCCCTGGACTAACAAGCATTCAATAATAGGAGTCCGGGAAACTGGCCCTTAGAAAATCAGATCCTGGCAGTGTGGCAGAGGAGTTGCAGTGAATTGCATGATGGGAGATCGAGTTTGTGTGGACGGACGGGGGCATGAGACCAGGACCCTGGGAGGGACAGCATGGGGCCTGAGGCCAGGGTGGGACAGCATGGGGCCTGAGGCCAGGGAGGGACTGCATGGGGCGGGGACATGAGGTCAGGACCCAGGGAGGGACAGCATGGAACGGGGACATGAGGTTAGGACCCAGGGAGGGACAGCATGGAGCAGGGACATGAGGTCAGGACCCAGGGAGGGACAGCATGGAGCGGGGACATGAGGTCAGGACCCAGGGAGGGGCAGCATGGAGCGGGGACATGAGGTCAGGACCCAGGGAGGGGCAGCATGGGGCGGGGACATGAGGTCAGGACCCAGGGAGGGGCAGCATGGGGCGGGGACATGAGGTCAGGACCCAGGGAGGGACAGCATGGAGCGGGGACATGAGGTCAGGACCCAGGGAGGGGCAGCATGGAGCGGGGACAGCATGGAGCGGGGGCAGCGTGCTACACGGCAGGGTGAGCATAGAGCAACACAGGGCTGTTACAGTGCTGGAGTCAGCTCTACAACGGCCATATAGAACACACAACCACAAACAGCAGTATGGCTGGAGCCATCAACCAGACCTATCTGAGCTAGACTGACCTCTCTAGTACAGCAAGATCTACGGTTGATCGAGTAGATTCATATCTACGGGATGGACGCAGAAAACACTGGTCACTGTTTAGAAAATATCTACTGTTAACTAGATGGAACCAGTCTAGCTACCACTAGTACTATCTACTGTTAACTAGATGGAACCAGTCTAGCTACCACTAGTAATATCTACTGTTAACTAGATGGAACCAGTCTAGCTACCACTAGTACTATCTACTGTTAACTAGATGGAACCAGTCTAGCTACCACTAGTACTATCTACTGTTAACTAGATGGAACCAGTCTAGCTACCACTAGTACTATCTACTGTTAACTAGATGGAACCAGTCTAGCTACCACTAGTAATATCTACTGTTAACTAGATGGAACCAGTCTAGCTAGTACTCCAGTAATATCTACTGTTAACTAGATGGAACCAGTCTAGCTACCACTAGTACCATCTACTGTTAACTAGATGGAACCAGTCTAGCTACCACTCCAGTAATATCTACTGTTAACTAGATGGAACCAGTCTAGCTACCACTAGTACTATCTACTGTTAACTAGATGGAACCAGTCTAGCTACCACTCCAGTAATATCTACTGTTAACTAGATGGAACCAGTCTAGCTACCACTCCAGTAATATCTACTGTTAACTAGATGGAACCAGTCTAGCTACCACTCCAGTAATATCTACTGTTAACTAGATGGAACCAGTCTAGCTACCACTCCAGTAATATCTACTGTTAACTAGATGGAACCAGTCTAGCTACCACTCCAGTAATATCTACTGTTAACTAGATGGAACCAGTCTAGCTACCACTAGTACTATCTACTGTTAACTAGATGGAACCAGTCTAGCTACCACTAGTACTATCTACTGTTAACTAGATGGAACCAGTCTAGCTACCACTCCAGTAATATCTACTGTTAACTAGATGGAACCAGTCTAGCTACCACTCCAGTAATATCTACTGTTAACTAGATGGAACCAGTCTAGCTACCACTCCAGTAATATCTACTGTTAACTAGATGGAACCAGTCTAGCTACCACTAGTAATATCTACTGTTAACTAGATGGAACCAGTCTAGCTACCACTCCAGTAATATCTACTGTTACCTAGATGGAACCAGTCTAGCTACCACTCCAGTAATATCTACTGACGTATCTATGTTGCGTCACTGACAGAAGCGGTTACAGGATGTGGAAACACCTACTTCTTCTGCAGTTTCCTGTTCTTCTCAGCGGGGCCGCCTAGTTTGCCAAGCCCCAGTGCATCCTGGGGAGAGGTCTCTGCCTCGGGGGTACCAGCTGTGAGGAGAGATGGAGGGTCAGAGGTTAACTTCAGTGCAGGTAGTCCCTCTCTGTTCCAGCTCGTTTTATTCTGTTTGCTGCCTAATGAACATGACCCAGCAGGCATGTTTCAGGGAGGGTGGACTGACCGTGGCTGCCAGGGGACTGACCGTGGCTGCCAGGGGACTGACCGTGGCTGCCAGGGGACTGACCGTGGCTGCCAGGGGACTGACCTTGGCTGCCAGGGGACTCCTTGCTCCCTGGGGGGCCTGGCCGACCCTTCTCCTTCTTGCCGAAGAGGCGCCCGATGGAGGACTTGATGCCCTTCTTCTTGGCTGCCTTGTTGAGAGAGTCCTGACTGCTGTTACTGCTGCTGGGGTTACTACCCTGGCCGTCCTGTAGGGTGGCCATACTGAGACAGAGAGAGAGGGGTGAGAGGAAGAGCGAGATGGGGGGAGAGAGGAAGAGCGAGAGAGAGAAGGGGAGCGAGAGAGAGAAGGGGAGCGAGAGAGAGAAGGGGAGCGAGATGAGCATGAATGCATACAGAGATATACAGAGAGAGAAAGAGAGAAAGCGAGGGAGAGAGATATGTGGATAGATAAATAGATTGAAAGATCGGAAACCGAGGGATGAAGGGATGGATGGACGGACAGATAAGAGAACGACAGAGAGAGAGAAACATGGCTATAGTAGAAAACAGAGTGATATATTGGTGAGGCAGAAAGGGGCGTCCTACCTGCGGATGTCTCTGATGTCCTCATGGCTGGCAGTGTGGCTGGCCCCCTTGTGCAGGCGCATGGAGCGCGGGGTGGTGGGAGGAGATGTCTCACACTGGATGGTGGTCTTGTCGTCCTGGGCAGACTAGACGTAACATGGAGACACTCAGTCAGTCACTGTCTTCTAACGGGAAAGGGGCTAGAGGAGGAGAGCTTTTATGAAGCGTCTCTTCCTTCTCTGTATGGAGTCGATGGGGAGGACGGAGGAGAAGACAGACAGACTAGTTCTTCAACCTAGAAAGAAGAACAGAACAGTCTCTCCTGGCATTGTGACATGTTCATTTCAGGATGTTCAAGACACTCAGGGTTTGGGAGTTGGAGAGGTGAGACACGTGTGGGGGGTTTGGGACCGAAGGAAAGAGTCAAGGTTTGAGGAAGTTAGGGAGTGTAGGGTTGGGAAGTCCCGTTTTAGAGGGGTGTAGAGTCTAGACTACAGGTTATGGTTGGGAAGGTGCAGGCAGGCAGGGTAGAGGCCAGAGAGAGAGAGCAGTAACACGCGTGGTCTCTAGATTACCTTCCTGCGGTGCTTGCGCAGGTCACTAGGCTGAAGCATGGCAGTGGAGGAGGAGAGAAGAGAGGACGTTAGTTACACACACTACCAGCAGAACACAAAGCCCAGCACAGGCACACACTACACAAGGTGTGTGTGGAGGAAGAGTGTCTTCCAAAGAGAGATACACACACACAGAGACAGACACACACACACAGAGCCAGACACACACACACACAGAACCAGACACACACACACACAGAACCAGACACACACACAGAGCCAGACACACACACAGAGCCAGACACACACACAGAGCCAGACACACACAGAGCCAGACACACACACACACACACACAGAACCAGACACTCACACAGAACCAGACACTCACACACACACACACACACTCACACACACACTCACACACACACAGAGAGCCAGACACTCACACACACAGAACCAGACACACACACACAGAACCAGACACACACACACACACACACAGACCAGACACACACACACACACAGAACCAGACACACACACACACACACAGAGAGACACACACACAGAGAGACACACACACAGAGAGACACACACACAGAGAGACACACACACAGAGACAGACACACAAGGACAGTGAAAAAGTAGAGTCCAACATGCATTTGAGGACAAAAAACGGTGGAAATCAGGTCGACCATGTTACACACACAGTCCTCCCCCTACCGCCACCCTGCATTACTACATCACTCTACTGTCTCCCCCTACCGCCACCCTGCATTACTACATCACTCTACTGTCTCCCCCTACCGCCAACCTGCATTACTACATCACTCTACTGTCTCCCCCTACCACTACCCTGCATTACTCTACTGTCTCCCCCTACCACCACCCTGCATTACTACATCACTCTACTGTCTCCCCCTACCACCACCCTGCATTACTACATCACTCTACTGTCTCCCCCCTACAACCACCCTGCATTACTACATCACTCTACTGTCTCCCCCCTACAACCACCCTGCATTACTACATCACTCTACTGTCTCCCCCTACCGCCACCCTGCATTACTACATCACTCTACTGTCTCCCCCTACCGCCACCCTGCATTACTACATCACTCTACTGTCTCCCCCTACCGCCACCCTGCATTACTACATCACTCTACTGTCTCCCCCTACCGCCACCCTGCATTACTACATCACTCTACTGTCTCCCCCTACCACCACCCTGCATTACTACATCACTCTACTGTCTCCCTACCGCCACCCTGCATTACTACATCACTCTACTGTCTCCCCTACCGCCACCCTGCATTACTACATCACTCTACTGTCTCCCTGCCGCCACCCTGCATTATTACATCACTCTACTGTCTCTCTACCGCCACCCTGCATTACTACATCACTCTACTGTCTCCCCTACCACCACCCTGCATTACTACATCACTCTACTGTCTCCCCTACCGCCACCCTGCATTACTACATCACTCTACTGTCTCCCCTACCGCCACCCTGCATTACTACATCACTCTACTGTCTCCCCTACCGCCACCCTGCATTACTACATCACTCTACTGTCTCCCTACCGCCACCCTGCATTATTACATCACTCTACTGTCTCCCCCTACCACCACCCTGCATTACTACATCACTCTACTGTCTCCCCCTACCGCCACCCTGCATTACTACATCACTCTACTGTCTCCCCCTACCGCCACCCTGCATTACTACATCACTCTACTGTCTCCCCCTACCGCCACCCTGCATTACTACATCACTCTACTGTCTCCCCTACCGCCACCCTGCATTACTACATCATCTACTGTCTCCCCTACCGCCACCCTGCATTATTACATCACTCTACTGTCTCCCTACCACCACCCTGCATTACTACATCACTCTACTGTCTCCCCTACCGCCACCCTGCATTACTACATCACTCTACTGTCTCCCCTACCGCCACCCTGCATTATTACATCACTCTACTGTCTCCCTACCACCACCCTGCATTACTACATCACTCTACTGTCTCCCCTACCGCCACCCTGCATTACTACATCACTCTACTGTCTCCCCTACCGCCGCCTGCATTACTACATCACTCTACTGTCTCCCTACCGCCACCCTGCATTACTACATCACTCTACTGTCTCCCCTACCGCCACCCTGCATTATTACATCACTCTACTGTCTCCCCTACCACCACCCTGCATTACTACATCACTCTACTGTCTCCCCTACCGCCACCCTGCATTATTACATCACTCTACTGTCTCCCCCTACCGCCACCCTGCATTACTACATCACTCTACTGTCTCCCCTACCGCCACCCTGCATTACTACATCACTCTACTGTCTCCCCTACCGCCACCCTGCATTACTACATCACTCTACTGTCTCCCCCTACCGCCACCCTGCATTACTACATCACTCTACTGTCTCCCCTACCGCCACCCTGCATTACTACATCACTCTACTGTCTCCCCTACCGCCACCCTGCATTACTACATCACTCTACTGTCTCCCCCTACCGCCACCCTGCATTACTACATCACTCTACTGTCTCCCCTACCACCACCCTGCATTACTACATCACTCTACTGTCTCCCCTACCGCCACCCTGCATTACTACATCACTCTACTGTCTCCCCCTACCGCCACCCTGCATTACTACATCACTCTACTGTCTCCCCCCTACCACCACCCTGCATTACTACATCACTCTACTGTCTCCCCCTGCCGCCACCCTGCATTACTACATCACTCTACTGTCTCCCCCTACCGCCACCCTGCATTACTACATCACCCCATCCAGAGACTCTCTCTGTTCACTTTCAAACTACACCGTCTGTGAAATCTGGGGAAATCACACTGAGGTCAAAGATCAGAGGAGGGAGCAGAGTGAAACCACTGCAAAACACACTCCGGGAGGGGGAAGGGTTCAGTCTGCTATTAGCTAATGGCTAAGCTACTGCTTTATGGGGTCGCTCTCACACACCGACCGTGCTCTACACATGGGTGTTCTTAAAAAAAAAAACATGAGTATTAATTGGTTTAAGTTGATACAGGAAATGAAACACACAACAGACTGTTTACCTAAAGGAACAGGACTGTTTACTTAAAGGAACAGGACTGTTTACCTAAAGGAACAGGACTGTTTACCTAAAGGAACAGGACTGTTTACCTAAAGGAACAGGACTGTTTAACTAAAGGAACAGGAGTGTTTAACTAAAGGAACAGGAGTGTTTAACTAAAGGAACAGGAGTGTTTACCTAAAGGAACAGGAGTGTTTAC
Source organism: Brachymystax lenok tsinlingensis (assembly GCA_030435695.1). Classification (NCBI taxonomy): domain Eukaryota; kingdom Metazoa; phylum Chordata; class Actinopteri; order Salmoniformes; family Salmonidae; genus Brachymystax; species Brachymystax lenok. The sequence goes on from CM059819.1 coordinate 7,492,656, forward strand.
CTAAAGGAACAGGAGTGTTTACCTAAAGGAACAGGAGTGTTTACCTAAAGGAACAGGAGTGTTTACCTAAAGGAACAGGAGTGTTTACCTAAAGGAACAGGACTGTTTAACTAAAGGAACAGGAGTGTTTAACTAAAGGAACAGGAGTGTTTACCTAAAGGAACAGGAGTGTTTACCTAAAGGAACAGGAGTGTTTACCTAAAGGAACAGGAGTGTTTACCTAAAGGAACAGGAGTGTTTACCTAAAGGAACAGGAGTGTTTACCTAAAGGAACAGGACTGTTTAACTAAAGGAACAGGACTGTTTAACTAAAGGAACAGGAGTGTTTACCTAAAGGAACAGGAGTGTTTACCTAAAGGAACAGGAGTGTTTACCTAAAGGAACAGGAGTGTTTACCTAAAGGAACAGGACTGTTTACCTAAAGGAACAGGACTGTTTACCTAAAGGAACAGGACTGTTTAACTAAAGGAACAGGACTGTTTAACTAAAGGAACAGGACTGTTTAACTAAAGGAACAGGACTGTTTAACTAAAGGAACAGGACTGTTTAACTAAAGGAACAGGACTGTTTACCTAAAGGAACAGGACTGTTTAACTAAAGGAACAGGACTGTTTAACTAAAGGAACAGGACTGTTTACCTAAAGGAACAGGACTGTTTACCTAAAGGAACAGGACTGTTTAACTAAAGGAACAGGACTGTTTAACTAAAGGAACAGGACTGTTTAACTAAAGGAACAGGACTGTTTAACTAAAGGAACAGGACTGTTTAACTAAAGGAACAGGCCTGGGAAGTGTTCAGGGGGCACAACACGAAGGAAACCAGCATCAACGTGTCCAATTCTGCTTTGAAATGTTTTGACAGGGTGTGCCCTACTGAACACAACCTAGGACTGTGGTAATAATATGTGACACATGTAATGTGACAGGGGAGTGAGGCAGCCAGGGATATGGGACTCGTGTCATGTGACAGGGGACTGAGGCAGAAAGGGATATGGGACTCGTGTCATGTGACAAGGGAGTGAGGCAGCCAGGGATATGGGACTCGTGTCATGTGACGGGGGAGTGAGGCAGCCAGGGATATAGGACTCGTGTCATGTGACGGGGAGTGAGGCAGCCAGGGATATGGGACGTGTCATGTGACGGGGGAGTGAGGCAGCCAGGGATATAGGACGTGTCATGTGACGGGGGAGTGAGGCAGCCAGGGATATGGGACGTGTCATGTGACGGGGGAGTGAGGCAGCCAGGGATATAGGACTCGTGTCATGTGACGGGGGAGTGAGGCAGCCAGGGATATGGGACTCATGTCATGTGCCTTTTCTACGGCTTGGAATCTCTAGAGTAAATAAACAAATGGAGTAGCAGCACATATTTCCACGGAAGGTTCTCCTAGTCCTGCTCCGAACACAGGAAGAGATAAGAGAACCAGGAAGACGAGGGGGGTGAGGGGGAGGACAGAACTGAAATGCAGAACTTAATCAATCTGAGGGGAAAATACCTCATTTAACTCTGTCGTGTCTGAAATGAAAAGTCTGAATTGAGCACAACACGGCTCTACTTTAACTGATATCAAAATCAACAGCCATTCTGTCTGGCGTGTGATGAGCTAACAGCCATTCTGTCTGGCGTGTCATGAGCTAACAGCCATTCTGTCTGGCGTGTCATGAGCTAACAGCCATTCTGTCTGGCGTGTCATGAGCTAACAGCCATTCTGTCTGGCGTGTCATGAGCTAACAGCCATTCTGTCTGGCGTGTCATGAGCTAACAGCCATTCTGTCTGGCGTGTCATGAGCTAACAGCCATTCTGTCTGGCGTGTGATGAGCTAACAGCCATTCTGTCTGGCGTGTGATGAGCCAACAGCCATTCTGTCTGGCGTGTGATGAGCCAACAGCCATTCTGTCTGGCGTGTGATGAGCTAACAGCCAAACAGAGTTTTTACATTCGATCTGCATCTTCATTGGTTAAGCTACCTGCCTGATCTTTTTCTGAAGTCCAATGGGGGCCCAGCATTCTTGGACAACTTCAAAACCCTCCCATGAGAGGCAAGTGAACAGCTAGTGATTGCTGTGTGGCCCCACAGATGGACCGTGGGACAGGGGGCGGTGTGTGTGAGAGCGACCCCAGGCTGACTGAACCCTGCCTGGGGAAGAGAGGAGGAGGGTAGGGGGTGGTACCTGGAAGTAGCATGGAGCATAGCTAGAGGCAGGGGGGGCAGGTAAGCTAACGCTAGTAGCAGGGTAGGGCAGGTAAGCTACTGTCTGATGGTGGGACAAAGACCTCTGGATCACATAGGGGTTATAGAGGTAGTGCTGGGGGAACACAGGTACAGATTACACACACACACACGCGCTCACACACACGCTCGCACACACACGCACGCGCGCTCACACACACACACGCTCACACACCACCTACCAAATACAAAATGCCAAACTAGTAGCTAGTTCCATGAACGTGTCACAAACACTGAACAGATCAAAACATTAGATTCTAATGGATCTGACAACACATGAAACAAATCTCCTGTGGACTAGTATGAACAGAGGATGGTATTATGATCCAATAATGAGACATGACAGGTAGTGAAGCTAAAGGAATGGAGAGCGAGCAGAGATGACATAGACAAGAGAAGGATGATGTCATTCTAGAGGAGGATGATGTCATTCTAGAGGAGGAGGATTGAAAGGCTGCTTGCTTCACAGAGGAAGAAAGAGAGGAGCTGGTTGATCAACATGGATGGACTGAAGCTGAATGAGTAAAAGGAAACTGATGATGGACGGAGTGTGGGGCCCAATCTCAAATCCCCCCTAAACCCTACGCACTTGTGGAGAACAGAGGATTTAACAAGGGAGGTAATATGATGAGAGCTCCACTTGTTCTCTGATAGGCTAGGTGGAACTTTCACCACATTACTTCCACCAATCAAATCCTCTCAGATATCCACAAGGGCATAGGTCTCTCTCTCACCAGGGTCATGACTCCCATGCGGTCCACCTCTCGGTTGGGGCTGCGGCTGGGGATGCGTCGCGGGGTGGAGGAGCCTGAGCCGGGGGGCGACGAGCGCCCCATGGAGGGGGGGATGGAGCTCATGGAGCGGAAGCGGCTTACCCCCAGGCTGTCCCCACTGCCCACACGGCTCTCGATCTCCTCTGCCAGCATGGCTGTGTTCTCCTTCTCCTCTTGAATCATCCTGGAGGAGGGTGGGTGGGGGCGAGAGAAGGGAAGAGAGGAGAGACGGGGTTGGAGGAAAGTAGGAGAGAGAGGGGGAGGAGAGACGGGGGAGAGAGGAGAGAGAGGGGCAAGAGAGAGAGAAAGCGAGGGGAGAGAGAGCGAGGGGAGGGAGAGCGAGGGGAGAGAGAGCGAGGGAAAGAGAGCGAGGGAGGGAGAGCGAGGGGAGGGAGAGCGAGGGAGGAGAGCGAGGGAGAGAGAGCGAGGAGGGAGAGCGAGGAGAGAAAGCGAGGGAGAGAAAGCGAGGGAGGGAGAGCGAGGGAGAGAGAGCGAGGGGAGAGAGAGCGAGGAGAGAGAGCGAGGAGAGAGAGCGAGGGGAGAGAGAGCGAGGAGAGAGAGAGCGAGGGGAGAGAGAGCGAGGAGAGAGAGCGAGGGGAGAGAGAGCGAGGGGAGAGAGAGCGAGGGGAGGGAGAGCGAGGGGAGAGAGCGAGGGGAGGGAGGGAGAGGGGCAAGAGAGCTGTTAGTGTTATCTCCTTGTTTTCTCTAAAATGAAAAGGGAAAATGTTACTCATCAGATTATTAGAATGATCTCCAGAATGACGGTGAAATCTATCCAATATGCTGATAGTAGGGGTGTGTGTGTACCTGATCTCGTTGTTGATGGCGTCCAGCTGCTCCTGCAGCATGAGGGCCAGGGTCTGAGCGTCGGCCTGGCCAGCAGGGGACAGCAGGTCCACTGAGCTGAAGATGGTCTCGCGCTCGTCGTCCTCCAGGTCTGACGTGTCCAGGTCAGACTCAAACGCCTGAGCAACGTTGGCCAGAACATTAGCCTGCTGCACACGCTCCCACTCCTGTTCATTCAGAGTCTGGACCTGAAAAAGAAAGAAAGAGAGAGAGAGACAGGGGGGAGAATGTGGGGAGGGAGAGAGAGAGAGAGACAGAGAGAGAGAGAGAGAGTGTGGGAGGGAGAGAGAGAGAGAGAGGGAGAGAGAACACCATCAGATACAGAACAAATGGGGGAGGGAGGGAGAGAGAGAGAGAGAGAGAGAGAGAGAGAGAGAGAGAGAGAGAATGTGGGGAGAGAGGAAAAGTTACAGTGAAAGTTAGTCTAATAGTATCGGACGGTCCAGAATACCTTTAAGCCATGCTCTGTAAAACACACTCCACAGCAATGACTAAACACCAACACCACCATCACTCTGACTTACATATCTCTGATGTCCAGAGAGGAAGCAGAGAGGGAGAGAGAGAACACCATCAGATACAGAACAAATGAGAGAGAGAGAGAGAGAGAGAGAGAGAGAGAGAGAGAGAGAGAGAGAGAGAGAGAGAGAGAGAGAGAGAATACTATCAGATACAGAACAAATGAGAGAGGGAGGGAGAGAGACAACAGTTTGTGAGCTGGAGATGATTTCGACACAGACAATAGATAGCTGGGCTGAATGAACTGGAACATCAGTATCTAGATCCACCAGACAGACAGGACACCAGCTGCCAATATTACATTTCAACTGTCCCTCACTAGGACACACAGGGCTGCGGGGGTTCACCTTGGAGGGTTCGTCCCGTAGCGCAGCGAGACGCCCCTTCTGGGGCCGCCTCAGCACCAGCGCGCTGCCGTAGTGGTCCGAGTGGCTGTCCATCATGGAGGAGGCCGACACCGGGTACCTGAAGTCTGGTGTGCTGCCTTGGTGAGACCGCCTGAGAGTGCACATACACCACACACACACACACACAAAATAGATCAATCACAAAGAAAAGAGGTGGACAGAGAGGCCAGAGCACTGGCCAATCATGTGTGGGCCAGAGTCCAGGGCAGCCAATGAGAAAGCTGATTATTTTACCCATGGTGCAGCAGTGAGTTGCTCCTGTTCCTGCCTTGCTCGTTCTCCGCCCGCATCGTCTCAATCTGGATCAATAGCTGCTCCTGAAGGAGGGAGAGAGGAGGGGGAGAGAGGGGGGGGGAGGAAGGAGAGAGGGAAGGAGAGGGAGGGAGAGGGAAGACAGACAGAAATGAGGGGTGTCATTGGCAATGAGAATCCAAACACAGCGATGACAGCTCTCCAGTTGTTCAGAGCAGTCAGCAGCCAGAGTCAACAGTCCTCACCTTCTCATGGTGTGCTTCCTCAACCAGCTTCTTACTGTGCTCCAGATCTCTGATGAGGCCGTTCTGGTGGAGTACAGACAGCACATGGAGAATCAGCACAGCATTGTCCCAGACTGGTTCAGCTAGAGATAATGACCACAGCATTGTCCCAGACTGGTTCAGCTAGAGATAATGACCACAGCATTGTCCCAGACTGGTTCAGCGAGAGATAATGACCACAGCATTGTCCCAGACTGGTTCAGCTAGAGATAATGACCACAGCATTGTCCCAGACTGGTTCAGCTAGAGATAATGACCACAGCATTGTCCCAGACTGGTTCAGCTATAGATAATGACCACAGCATTGTCCCAGACTGGTTCAGCTATAGATAATGACCACAGCATTGTCCCAGATTGGTTCAGCTATAGATAATGACCACAGCATTGTCCCAGATTGGTTCAGCTATAGATAATGACCACAGCATTGTCCCAGATTGGTTCAGCTATAGATAATGACCACAGCATTGCCCCAGATTGGTTCACCTACAGAGGTATGGATAAAATGATATGCCATTTAGCATGTCCTACCCACCTTGTCCTCTAGGGCAGACATCCTCTCCTTGAGGTGAAGCTGTAGCCTAACCTACCCACCTTGTCCTCTAGGGCAGGCATCCTCTCCTTGAGGTGAAGCTGTAGCCTAACCTACCCACCTTGTCCTCTAGGGCAGACATCCTCTCCTTGAGGTGAAGCTGTAGCCTAACCTACCCACCTTGTCCTCTAGGGCAGACATCCTCTCCTGGAGGGGAAGCTGTAGCCTAACCTACCCACCTTGTCCTCTAGGGCAGACATCCTCTCCTTGAGGTGAAGCTGTAGCCTAACCTACCCACCTTGTCCTCTAGGGCAGACATCCTCTCCTGGAGGGGAAGCTGTAGCCTAACCTACCCACCTTGTCCTCTAGGGCAGACATCCTCTCCTTGAGGTGAAGCTGTAGCCTAACCTACCCACCTTGTCCTCTAGGGCAGACATCCTCTCCTTGAGGTGAAGCTGTAGCCTAACCTACCCACCTTGTCCTCTAGGGCAGACATCCTCTCCTTGAGGTGAAGCTGTAGCCTAACCTACCCACCTTGTCCTCTAGGGCAGACATCCTCTCCTTGAGGTGAAGCTGTAGCCTAACCTACCCACCTTGTCCTCTAGGGCAGACATCCTCTCCTTGAGGTGAAGCTGTAGCCTAACCTACCCACCTTGTCCTCTAGGGCAGACATCCTCTCCTTGAGGTGAAGCTGTAGCCTCTCATTGGACTCTGACAGCAGCTTGTCCACCGTCTCTGACAGACGCCTGTTGTGCTCTTCGTTCATCTTCTCCCGCTGGCGCGCCTTCACAACACAAACAAACTCACTAATCAGAAAACCTCCCTGACAGAGCAGGACAGAAAAACCTACCGGTTCCTTGACGAAAGGAAACTTTTCACAACACACATTTTAATTTGCTTTCTTTCCATTTTCTGTTAATGAATAGATTTTTTAGATTGTATGAGGTAAAATCAGAAATGACTTATTTGAATGAGGATGAATATATTGTCTACAATGAAAGTACAACTCTAAAATCAGACAATGCAAGGATCACATCTGTTAACAGTCACCAACTTCTGCCCAACATCACAGACTGACAGCCAGGTGACCTTTGACCCAGTATGTCTCACCCTGAGCAGTTCCTGGTTCTTCTCCTCCAGCTGAGCCTCCATCTGCCTCACCCTCTCCTCCACGTTGCCATGACGCTCCTCTGCCTGCGGGACAGACACAGTCAAATACCTCATCCTGGCAACAACAAAAACATTCCCTAACCTCGACCCTTCAGGAATTTGTACAGATCTGAGAGGGCTGGGTCGATGTGAGAGGACTGGAGAAGTTGAAGAGGGCTGGCTAGGTGTGTAGCTTCTTTCAGATCAATACAAATGATCCTGGAGAAGGATGGAACTGAAAAGGCCCAGTCGGAGACTTAGTACCATATAGGTTCATGTTAGAGGTTATGGGGAGGTTCATGTTAGAGGTTATGGGGGGGGTTGAGGTGCCCATATACCCACAAACACCAGCACCAAGAACCAGACACCAACCAACTACAGATAGCCTGTAGCAGCCATGCACCAGCAGAGACAGGACACAGGGACACATCAGTACAGCCAGTAGCAGCCATGCACCAGCAGAGACAGGGCACAGGGCAGAGGGACACAGAGCAGTACAGCCAAGCCCCATAAAAGCACCGTGACTACATTCCAGCCAGAATACACAGAAACAAGGGGATCTGAGGGTGGAAGAAGGGGAGCCTGTCCTCATGTTGGTGGTTCTACAGGGGGCGTAGACACATGTGGAAAAGGGAGAGAGTTCCTGGCTAAAGGGAAGTCTACTGGGATCCAATTCAAATAAATAGTGAAGCAGCGCGAGTTCGGGAAAACTCAATCCGGCCGGAGAAAGCGGTCTCCTTAGTGGCCGGGCGCCATTCTAAAACCCTGGTGGGTGGGGGTTCCTAGACCCTCTGAGCAAATTATGTAGCACTTCCTGTTTGTGTTAGATCATAAACTATTTTTAGACTTTGGGGGAGGGGAGTGCACAGAAATACACTTTAAACAGATCAGCAGTGCCAAGCTAAGCAGGCAGAGTTAGACCACTGGGCGGGGGTAAGAGATGGGGCTGGGGTGTGAGGGTATTGGGGGGAGGTTTAGGGGTGATTGTAGCCAGTCTACCTTCCTCTGTGTCTTGGCGTCCTTAGAGCCCGAGGCGTCAGGCTAGGGAGGTTGGGGAGGAGGGGGAGGTAAAGGTTGAGGACAGACCAAACGAGGAACAGAGAGAAGACGACAGTGTGAGAGATGAGAGAGAGCAGGAGGTACTTTAGTACAAGACAAAGAGGGAATAGAGTTTTAGTGCAGCTAAAGACTGGCCGACAGGACTAAAGACGGCGGACTGGCCGACAGGACTAAAGACCGCAGACTGGCCGACAGGACTAAAGACCGCAGACTGGCCGACAGGACTAAAGACCGCAGACTGGCCGACAGGACTAAAGACCGCAGACTGGCCGACAGGACTAAAGACCGCAGACTGGCCGACAGGACTAAAGACCGCAGACTGGCCGACAGGACTAAAGACCGCAGACTGGCCGACAGGACTAAAGACCGCAGACTGGCCGACAGGACTAAAGACCGCAGACTGGCCGACAGGACTAAAGACCGCAGACTGGCCGACAGGACTAAAGACCGCAGACTGGCCGACAGGACTAAAGACCGCAGACTGGCCGACAGGACTAAAGACCGCAGACTGGCCGACAGGACTAAAGACCGCAGACTGGCCGACAGGACTAAAGACGGCGGACTGGCCGACAGGACTAAAGACGGCGGACTGGCCGACAGGACTAAAGACGGCGGACTGGCCGACAGGACTAAAGACGGCGGACTGGCCGACAGGACTAAAGACGGCGGACTGGCCGACAGGACTAAAGACCGCGGACTGGCCGACAGGACTAAAGACCGCAGACTGGCCGACAGGACTAAAGACCGCAGACTGGCCGACAGGACTAAAGACCGCAGACTGGCCGACAGGACTAAAGACCGCAGACTGGCCGACAGGACTAAAGACCGCAGACTGGCCGACAGGACTAAAGACCGCAGACTGGCCGACAGGACTAAAGACCGCAGACTGGCCGACAGGACTAAAGACCGCGGACTGGCCGACAGGACTAAAGACCGCGGACTGGCCGACAGGACTAAAGACCGCGGACTGGCCGACAGGACTTCAGCAGAGATTACTAGACAGGATTTAATGACAATAACAAGAGACTGGAGGAAGATGATGGTGGAGGTAGCTGAGTAGAGGTAGCTGGGTGGTTGGGTGGAGGTAGCTGGGTGGAGGTGGTTGAGTGGAGGTAGCTGGGTGGTTAGGTGGGGTAGCTGGGTGGTTGGGTGGAGGTAGCTGGGTGGTTAGGTGGAGATAGCTAGGTGGAGGTAGCTGGGTGGTTAGGTGGAGGTAGCTGGGTGGTGAGGTGGAGGTAGCTGGGTGGTGAGGTGGAGGTAGCTGGGTGGTTGGGTGGAGGTAGCTGGGTGGAGGTGGTTGAGTGAAGGTAGCTAGGTGGAGGTAGCTGGGTGGAGGTAGCTGGGTGGTTAGGTGGGGGTAGCTGGGTGGTTGGGTGGAGGTAGCTGGGTGGAGGTAGCTGGGTGGTTAGGTGGAGATAGCTAGGTGGAGGTAGCTGGGTGGTTAGGTGGAGGTAGCTGGGTGGTGAGGTGGCGGTAGCTGGGTGGTTGGGTGGAGGTAGCTGGGTGGAGGTGGTTGAGTGAAGGTAGCTAGGTGGAGGTAGCTGGGTGGTTAGGTGGGGGTAGCTGGGTGGAGGTGGTTGAGTGAAGGTAGCTAGGTGGAGGTAGCTGGGTGGTTAGGTGGGGGTAGCTGGGTGGTTGGGTGGAGGTAGCTGGGTGGAGGTAGCTGGGTGGTTAGGTGGAGGTAGCTGGGTGGTTAGGTGGAGGTAGCTGGGTGGTGAGGTGGAGGTAGCTGGGTGGTGAGGTGGAGGTAGCTGGGTGGAGGTAGCTGGGTGGTTAGGTGGAGGTAGCTGGGTGGAGGTAGCTGGGTGGTTAGGTGGAGGTAGCTGGGTGGAGGTAGCTGGGTGGTTAGGTGGAGGTAGCTGGGTGGAGGTAGCTGGGTGGTTAGGTGGAGGTAGCTGGGTGGAGGTAGCTGGGTGGTTAGGTGGAGGTAGCTAGGTGGAGGTAGCTGGGTGGTTAGGTGGGGGTAGCTGGGTGGTTGGGTGGAGGTAGCTGGGTGGAGGTAGCTGGGTGGTTCGGTGGAGATAGCTAGGTGGAGGTAGCTGGGTGGTTAGGTGGAGGTAGCTGGGTGGTGAGGTGGAGGTAGCTGGGTGGTTGGGTGGAGGTAGCTGGGTGGAGGTGGTTGAGTGAAGGTAGCTAGGTGGAGGTAGCTGGGTGGTTAGGTGGGGGTAGCTGGGTGGAGGTGGTTGAGTGAAGGTAGCTAGGTGGAGTAGGCTGGGTGGTTGGGTGGAGGTAGCTGGGTGGAGGTAGCTGGGTGGTTAGGTGGAGGTAGCTGGGTGGTTAGGTGGAGGTAGCTGGGTGGTGAGGTGGAGGTAGCTGGGTGGTGAGGTGGAGGTAGCTGGGTGGAGGTAGCTGGGTGGTTAGGTGGAGGTAGCTGGGTGGAGGTAGCTGGGTGGTTAGGTGGAGGTAGCTGGGTGGAGGTAGCTGGGTGGTTAGGTGGAGGTAGCTGGGTGGTTAGGTGGAGGTAGCTGGGTGGTTAGGTGGAGGTAGCTGGGTGGAGGTAGCTGGGTGGTTAGGTGGAGGTAGCTAGGTGGAGGTAGCTGGGTGGTTAGGTGGAGGTAGCTGGGTGGTGAGGTGGAGGTAGCTGGGTGGTGAGGTGGAGGTAGCTGGGTGTAGGTAGCTGGGTGGTTAGGTGGAGGTAGATGAGTAGAGGTAGCTGGGTGGTTGGGTGGAGGTAGCTGGGTGGAGGTAGCTGGGTGGTTAGGTGGGGGTAGCTGGGTGGTTGGGTGGAGGTAGCTGGGTGGAGGTAGCTGGGTGGTTAGGTGGAGATAGCTAGGTGGAGGTAGCTGGGTGGTTAGGTGGAGGTAGCTGGGTGGTGAGGTGGAGGTAGCTGGGTGGTTGGGTGGAGGTAGCTGGGTGGAGGTGGTTGAGTGAAGGTAGCTGGGTGGAGGTAGCTGGGTGGTTAGGTGGGGGTAGCTGGGTGGAGGTGGTTGAGTGAAGGTAGCTAGGTGGAGGTAGCTGGGTGGTTAGGTGGGGGTAGCTGGGTGGTTGGGTGGAGGTAGCTGGGTGGAGGTAGCTGGGTGGTTAGGTGGAGGTAGCTGGGTGGTTAGGTGGAGGTAGCTGGGTGGTGAGGTGGAGGTAGCTGGGTGGTGAGGTGGAGGTAGCTGGGTGGAGGTAGCTGGGTGGTTAGGTGGAGGTAGCTGGGTGGAGGTAGCTGGGTGGTTAGGTGGAGGTAGCTGGGTGGAGGTAGCTGGGTGGTTAGGTGGAGGTAGCTGGGTGGTTAGGTGGAGGTAGCTGGGTGGTTAGGTGGAGGTAGCTGGGTGGAGGTAGCTGGGTGGTTAGGTGGAGGTAGCTAGGTGGAGGTAGCTGGGTGGTTAGGTGGGGGTAGCTGGGTGGTTGGGTGGAGGTAGCTGGGTGGAGGTAGCTGGGTGGTTAGGTGGAGATAGCTAGGTGGAGGTAGCTGGGTGGTTAGGTGGAGGTAGCTGGGTGGTGAGGTGGAGGTAGCTGGGTGGTTGGGTGGAGGTAGCTGGGTGGAGGTGGTTGAGTGAAGGTAGCTAGGTGGAGGTAGCTGGGTGGTTAGGTGGGGGTAGCTGGGTGGAGGTGGTTGAGTGAAGGTAGCTAGGTGGAGGTAGCTGGGTGGTTAGGTGGGGGTAGCTGGGTGGTTGGGTGGAGGTAGCTGGGTGGAGGTAGCTGGGTGGTTAGGTGGAGGTAGCTGGGTGGTTAGGTGGAGGTAGCTGGGTGGTGAGGTGGAGGTAGCTGGGTGGTGAGGTGGAGGTAGCTGGGTGGAGGTAGCTGGGTGGTTAGGTGGAGGTAGCTGGGTGGAGGTAGCTGGGTGGTTAGGTGGAGGTAGCTGGGTGGAGGTAGCTGGGTGGAGGTAGCTGGGTGGTTAGGTGGAGGTAGCTGGGTGGTTGGGTGGAGGTAGCTGGGTGGTTAGGTGGAGGTAGCTGGGTGGAGGTAGCTGGGTGGTTAGGTGGAGGTAGCTGGGTGGAGGTAGCTGGGTGGTTAGGTGGAGGTAGCTGGGTGGTGAGGTGGAGGTAGCTGGGTGGTGAGGTGGAGGTAGCTGGGTGGTGAGGTGGAGGTAGCTGGGTGGTTAGGTGGAGGTAGCTGGGTGGAGGTAGCTGGGTGGTTAGGTGGAGGTAGCTGGGTGGAGGTAGCTGGGTGGTTAGGTGGAGGTAGCTGGGTGGTTGGGTGGAGGTAGCTGGGTGGAGGTAGCTGGGTGGTTAGGTGGAGGTAGCTAGGTGGAGGTAGCTGGGTGGTTAGGTGGAGGTAGCTGGGTGGTGAGGTGGAGGTAGCTGGGTGGTGAGGTGGAGGTAGCTGGGTGTAGGTAGCTGGGTGGTTAGGTGGAGGTAGCTGAGTAGAGGTAGCTGGGTGGTTGGGTGGAGGTAGCTGGGTGGAGGTGGTTGAGTGAAGGTAGCTAGGTGGAGGTAGCTGGGTGGTTAGGTGGGGGTAGCTGGGTGGTTGGGTGGAGGTAGCTGGGTGGAGGTAGCTGGGTGGTTAGGTGGAGGTAGCTGGGTGGTTAGGTGGAGGTAGCTGGGTGGTGAGGTGGAGGTAGCTGGGTGGAGGTAGCTGGGTGGTTAGGTGGAGGTAGCTGGGTGGAGGTAGCTGGGTGGTTAGGTGGAGGTAGCTGGGTGGAGGTAGCTGGGTGGTTAGGTGGAGGTAGCTGGGTGGTTAGGTGGAGGTAGCTGGGTGGTTAGGTGGAGGTAGCTGGGTGGAGGTAGCTGGGTGGTTAGGTGGAGGTAGCTAGGTGGAGGTAGCTGGGTGGTGAGGTGGAGGTAGCTGGGTGGTGAGGTGGAGGTAGCTGGGTGGTGAGGTGGAGGTAGCTGGGTGGTGAGGTGGAGGTAGCTGGGTGTAGGTAGCTGGGTGGTTAGGTGGAGGTAGCTGAGTAGAGGTAGCTGGGTGGTTGGGTGGAGGTAGCTGGGTGGAGGTGGTTGAGTGAAGGTAGCTAGGTGGAGGTAGCTGGGTGGTTAGGTGGGGGTAGCTGGGTGGTTAGGTGGAGGTAGCTGGGTGGAGGTGGTTGAGTGAAGGTAGCTAGGTGGAGGTAGCTGGGTGGTTAGGTGGGGGTAGCTGGGTGGTTGGGTGGAGGTAGCTGGGTGGAGGTAGCTGGGTGGTTAGGTGGAGGTAGCTAGGTGGAGGTAGCTGGGTGGTTAGGTGGAGGTAGCTGGGTGGTGAGGTGGAGGTAGCTGGGTGGTGAGGTGGAGGTAGCTGGGTGTAGGTAGCTGGGTGGTTAGGTGGAGGTAGCTGGGTGGAGGTAGCTGGGTGGTGAGGTGGAGGTAGCTGGGTGGTTAGGTGGAGGTAGCTGGGTGGTTAGGTGGAGGTAGCTGGGTGGTTGGGTGGAGGTAGCTGGGTGGAGGTAGCTGGGTGGTGAGGTGGAGGTAGCTGGGTGGAGGTAGCTGGGTGGTTAGGTGGAGGTAGCTGGGTGGAGAGGGCTGGGTGGTTAGGTGGAGGTAGCTGGGTGGTTAGGTGGAGGTAGCTGGGTGGTTAGGTGGAGGTAGCTGGGTGGAGGTAGCTGGGTGGTTAGGTGGAGGTAGCTAGGTGGAGGTAGCTGGGTGGTTAGGTGGAGGTAGCTGGGTGGTGAGGTGGAGGTAGCTGGGTGGTGAGGTGGAGGTAGCTGGGTGTAGGTAGCTGGGTGGTTAGGTGGAGGTAGCTGGGTAGAGATAGCTGGGTGGTTAGGTGGAGGTAGCTGGGTGGTTAGGTGGAGGTAGCTGGGTGGTTAGGTGGAGGTAGCTGGGTGGTTAGGTGGAGGTAGCTGGGTGGTTGGGTGGAGGTAGCTGGGTGGTTGGGTGGAGGTAGCTGGGTGGTTAGGTGGAGGTAGCTGGGTGGTTGGGTGGAGGTAGCTGGGTGGAGGTAGCTGGGTGGTTAGGTGGAGGTAGCTGGGTGGTTAGGTGGAGGAAGCTGGGTGGAGGTAGCTGGGTGGTTGGGTGGAGGTAGGTGTGTGCCTTTCCAAATCATGTTCAATCAATTGAATTTACCACGGACTGGCCGACAGGACTAAAGACCGCGGACTGGCCGACAGGACTAAAGACCGCGGACTGGCCGACAGGACTAAAGACCGCGGACTGGCCGACAGGACTAAAGACCGCGGACTGGCCGACAGGACTAAAGACCGCGGACTGGCCGACAGGACTAAAGACCGCGGACTTTAGCTAGGTGGAGGTAGCTGGGTGGTTAGGTGGGGGTAGCTGGGTGGTTAGGTGGAGGTAGCTGGGTGGAGGTGGTTGAGTGAAGGTAGCTAGGTGGAGGTAGCTGGGTGGTTAGGTGGGGGTAGCTGGGTGGTTGGGTGGAGGTAGCTAGGTGGAGGTAGCTGGGTGGAGGTGGAGGTAGCTGGGTGGAGGTGGAGGTAGCTGGGTGGAGGTGGAGGTAGCTGGGTGGAGGTGGAGGTAGCTGGGTGGAGGTGGAGGTAGCTGGGTGGAGGTAGCTGGGTGGAGGTAGCTGGGTGGATAGGTGGAGGTAGCTGGGTGGTTGGGTGGAGGTAGCTGGGTGGTTGGGTGGAGGTAGCTGGGTGGTTAGGTGGAGGTAGCTGGGTGGAGGTAGCTGGGTGGAGGTGGAGGTAGCTGGGTGGAGGTAGCTGGGTGGAGGTAGCTGGGTGGAGGTAGCTGGGTGGAGGTAGCTGGGTGGAGGTGGAGGTAGCTGGGTGGAGGTAGCTGGGTGGAGGTAGCTGGGTGGAGGTAGCTGGGTGGATAGGTGGAGGTAGCTGGGTGGATAGGTGGAGGTAGCTGGGTGGTTGGGCGGAGGTAGCTGGGTGGTTGGGTGGAGGTAGCTGGGTGGTTAGGTGGAGGTAGCTGGGTGGAGGTAGCTGGGTGGAGGTAGCTGGGTGGTTAGGTGGAGGTAGCTGGGTGGTTAGGTGGAGGTAGCTGGGTGGTTAGGTGGAGGTAGCTGGGTGGAGGTAGCTGGGTGGAGGTAGCTGGGTGGTTGGGTGGAGGTAGCTGGGTGGTTAGGTGGAGGTAGCTGGGTGGTTAGGTGGAGGAAGCTGGGTGGTTAGGTGGAGGAAGCTGGGTGGAGGTAGCTGGGTGGTGGTAGCTGGGTGGTTGGGTGGAGGTAGCTGGGTGGTTGGGTGGAGGTAGGTGTGTGCCTTTCCAAATCATGTTCAATCAATTGAATTTACCACGGACTGGCCGACAGGACTAAAGACCGCGGACTGGCCGACAGGACTAAAGACCGCGGACTGGCCGACTGGACTAAAGACCGCGGACTTTAGCTAGGTGGAGGTAGCTGGGTGGTTAGGTGGGGGTAGCTGGGTGGTTGGGTGGAGGTAGCTAGGTGGAGGTAGCTGGGTGGTTAGGTGGGGGTAGCTGGGTGGTTGGGTGGAGGTAGCTGGGTGGTTGGGTGGAGGTAGCTGGGTGGAGGTAGCTGGGTGGAGGTAGCTGGGTGGTTGGGTGGAGGTAGCTGAGTAGAGGTAGCTGGGTGGTTAGGTGGAGGTAGCTGGGTGGTTAGGTGGAGGTAGCTGGGTGGAGGTAGCTGGGTGGTTGGGTGGAGGTAGCTGGGTGGTTGGGTGGAGGTAGCTGGGTGGTTAGGTGGAGGTAGCTGGGTGGAGGTAGCTGGGTGGAGGTAGCTGGGTGGAGGTAGCTGGGTGGAGGTAGCTGGGTGGAGGTAGCTGGGTGGTTAGGTGGAGGTAGGTGTGTGCCTTTCCAAATCATGTTCAATCAATTGAATTTACCACAGGTGGACTCCAATCAAGTTGTAGAAACATCTCAAGGATGATCAATGGAAGCAGGATGCACCTGAGCTCAATTTCGAGTCTCATAGCAAAGGATCTGAATACTTATGTAAATAAGGTATCTGGGTTTTTTTTCTTCATACATTTGCAAACATAAAAAAAAACTGTTTTCGCTTCGTCATTTAGGGGTATTGTGTGTAGTTTGATCAGGGGAAAAAATATTTAATCAATTTAAGAATAAGGCTGTAATGTAACAAAACGTGGGAAAAGTCAAGGGGTCTGAATACTTTCCCGAACGCACCATTTGAATATGTTATTTTTTCTTCCATAAGTATTTTAACAAATTCCCTTCCAGTGTACTAAAGTAGTCAAAAGGTTTTAGTATTTGGTCCCATATTCCCAGCACGCAATGACTACATCGAGCTGGTGACTCTACACACTGGGTGGATGGATTTTACATTTGTTTTGGTTGTGTTTCAGATGACGTTTTGCCCAATAGAAACTGAATTGTGAACTATGCATTGTGTCACTGTTATTGTAAATAGGACCAGAAGATGTCACTAAACATTTCTATATTAAATGTGGATGCTCCCATGGTTACGGACAACCATGAATAATGATGAGTGAGAAAGGTAGAGGAAACTGCCTCATTGTCCCTGCAGACCCCACACATACCACACACACCACACCACACACAGAGTAAATACACACCACACACTGACCACACACCACACACACACCAAACACACACACCACACCACACACACACCCCACACACACAGACCACACACACAGACCCCACACACACACACCACACACACCACACACAGACCACACACAGACCACACACACAGACACACACACACAGACCACACACCCCCCACACCCACAGACCACACACACACACACCACACACACAGACCACACACAGACCGCACACACACCACACCACACACACACCACACACACAGACCCCACACACACAGACCCCACACACACAGACCCCACACACACAGACCCCACACACACAGACCCCACACACACAGACCCCACACACAGACCACACACACCACACACACAGACAGACCACACACACAGACCCACACACAGACCCACACACAGACACCACACAGACCACACCCACAGACCACACACACAGACCCACACACACAGACCCACACACACAGACCCACACACACAGACCCCACACACACAGACCCCACACACACAGAGCACACACACACAGAGCACACACACACAGAGCACACACACACAGAGCACACACACAGAGCACACACACAGACCCCACACACAGACCCCACACACAGAGCACACACACAAGGATGAGAAATGGAGGAGTGTCTCTCAGGGAGGCACGATGTTTGACGGCGTGGAGGCGGGACTGACCTTGGTGAGGGCCGCCACCCTCTGGGCTAGCTCCGCCTCCACCTCGGGCAGAGTCTCCGCTTTCCTGATGGTCTGCTGCAGCTTCTGCTCGGCCAGCTCTAAACGCTCCTGCAGCTGCCTGTTCCTCTCCTCTGTCTGGAGACCAATCACATTAATCAATACATTAATCAATACATTCCAACTGTTCCTCTGCTCTGTCTGTAGACCAATCACATTAATCAATACATTAATCAATACATTCCAACTGTTCCTCTGCTCTGTCTGTAGACCAATCACATTAATCAATACATTAATCAATACATTCCAACTGTTCCTCTGCTCTGTCTGTAGACCAATCACATTAATCAATACATTAATCAATACATTCCAACTGTTCCTCTCCTCTGTCTGTAGACCAATCACATTAATCAATACATTCCAACTGTTCCTCTGCTCTGTCTGTAGACCAATCACATTAATCATCACATTAATCAATACATTCCAACTGTTCCTCTCCTCTGTCTGGAGACCAATCACAATCAATACATTAATCAATACATTCCAACTGTTCCTCTGCTCTGTCTAGAGATCAAACACACAATCATCAATATTGTCATCCAGGGGTGTCAAACCATGTATTAGGATGATGATTAGCTGATTATCATTCTCCATCTGAATGTCTTCTTCCGTTGTCTTGGGAACAGGCAGAACACCATATCACAACTAAACCGCCTGTGTAAACGCAGCCTATCTGATTGTCTTGTTGTCCTGGGGGATGATACACAGTGTTTAGGTACTGTCTTGTTGGTCTGGGGGATGATACACAGTGTTTAGGTACTGTCTTGTTGGCCTGGGGGATGATACACAGTGTTTAGGTACTGTCTTGTTGGCCTGGGGGATGATACACAGTGTTTAGGTACTGTCTTGTTGGCCTGGGGGATGATACACAGTGTTTAGGTACTGTCTTGTTGTCCTGGGGGATGATACACAGTGTTTAGGTACTGTCTTGTTGGCCTGGGGGATGATACACAGTGTTTAGGTACTGCCTTGTTGGCCTGGGGGATGACTTGATAAACATACTCCAATCTGGATGTAATCTCCCTGCTAAAACAAGGCTAGCTATTTTCTCTGTTAGCCGTCTCCTCCTCCCCCCTCCAGCAGCGTGCTGGCCCAGTTCTGGCAGCATGGAGGCACAGAGTAAAAGAGAAACCACCAATAGAGATTAGAAAAAGAGAGAAGAGATCAGACAAGAGAAGAAGACCAGGCAGACCAGAGAGGAAACAGAAGGAGGGGAAGAGGACATATACAAGAGAAGAAGACCAGGCAGACCAGAGAGAAAACAGAGAGAGAGAAGTGAATGTGTCTGAGGCGTCTGATTCAGTGCCTGCTGCGTTGGGCAGTCTGTGAATGCACGAGAAGGGGTCCAGGACCCCACAGGCTCTTCCTGCTGTCGGAAAGAGCCGACAATCACACTAACCCCCCCAAATCCACAAATCCTCAAAGCACACACACTCAACCAAAGTGGAAAAACCCTTGTGGGAAAACTCAACTGAGGCTTCCTAACTGGTGGGCTGTAGACGTGAGATACTGTAGGCTCCCTTACTGGTGGGCTGTAGACGTGAGATACTGTAGGCTCCCTTACTGGTGGGCTGTAGATGTGAGATACTGTAGGCTTCCTTACTGGTGGGCTGTAGATGTGAGATACTGTAGGCTCCCTTACTGGTGGGCTATAGACGTGAGATACTGTAGGCTCCCTTACTGGTGGGCTGCAGATGTGAGATACTGTAGGCTCCCTTACTGGTGGGCTATAGACGTGAGATACTGTAGGCTCCCTTACTGGTGGGCTGTAGATGTGAGATACTGTAGGCTCCCTTACTGGTGGGCTATAGACGTGAGATACTGTAGGCTCCCTTACTGGTGGGCTGTAGACTTGAGATACTGTAGGCTCCCTTACTGGTGGGCTGTAGGCGTGAGATACTGTAGGCTCCCTTACTGGTGGGCTGTAGATGTGAGATACTGTAGGCTCCCTTACTGGTGGGCTGTAGATGTGAGATACTGTAGGCTCCCTTACTGGTGGGCTGTAGATGTGAGATACTGTAGGCTCCCTTACTGGTGGGCTGTAGGCGTGAGATACTGTAGGCTCCCTTACTGGTGGGCTGTAGGCGTGAGATACTGTAGGCTCCCTTACTGGTGGGCTGTAGGCGTGAGATACTGTAGGCTCCCTTACTGGTGGGCTGTAGATGTGAGATACTGTAGGCTCCCTTACTGGTGGGCTGTAGGCGTGAGATACTGTAGGCTCCCTTACTGGTGGGCTGTAGGCGTGAGATACTGTAGGCTCCCTTACTGGTGGGCTGTAGGCGTGAGATACTGTAGGCTCCCTTACTGGTGGGCTGTAGACGTGAGATACTGTAGGCTCCCTTACTGGTGGGCTGTAGACGTGAGATACTGTAGGCTCCCTTACTGGTGGGCTGTAGACGTGAGATACTGTAGGCTCCCTTACTGGTGGGCTGTAGGCGTGAGATACTGTAGGCTCCCTTACTGGTGGGCTGTAGACGTGAGATACTGTAGGCTCCCTTACTGGTGGGCTGTAGGCGTGAGATACTGTAGGCTCCCTTACTGGTGGGCTGTAGACGTGAGATACTGTAGGCTCCCTTACTGGTGGGCTGTAGACGTGAGATACTGTAGGCTCCCTTACTGGTGGGCTGTAGACGTGAGATACTGTAGGCTCCCTTACTGGTGGGCTGTAGACGTGAGATACTGTAGGCTCCCTTACTGGTGGGCTGTAGACGTGAGATACTGTAGGCTCCCTTACTGGTGGGCTGTAGACGTGAGATACTGTAGGCTCCTTACTGGTGGGCTGTAGACGTGAGATACTGTAGGCTCCCTTACTGGTGGGCTGTAGACGTGAGATACTGTAGGCTCCCTTACTGGTGGGCTGTAGACGTGAGATACTGTAGGCTCCCTTACTGGTGGGCTGTAGACGTGAGATACTGTAGGCTCCCTTACTGGTGGGCTGTAGACGTGAGATACTGTAGGCTCCCTTACTGGTGGGCTGTAGACGTGAGATACTGTAGGCTCCCTTACTGGTGGGCTGTAGACGTGAGATACTGTAGGCTCCCTTACTGGTGGGCTGTAGACGTGAGATACTGTAGGCTCCCTTACTGGTGGGCTGTAGACGTGAGATACTGTAGGCTCCCTTACTGGTGGGCTGTAGGCGTGAGATACTGTAGGCTCCCTTACTGGTGGGCTGTAGACGTGAGATACTGTAGGCTCCCTTACTGGTGGGCTGTAGGACGTGAGATACTGTAGGCTCCCTTACTGGTGGGCTGTAGACGTGAGATACTGTAGGCTCCCTTACTGGTGGGCTGTAGACGTGAGATACTGTAGGCTCCCTTACTGGTGGGCTGTAGGCGTGAGATACTGTAGGCTCCCTTACTGGTGGGCTGTAGACGTGAGATACTGTAGGCTCCCTTACTGGTGGGCTGTAGGCGTGAGATACTGTAGGCTCCCTTACTGGTGGGCTGTAGACGTGAGATACTGTAGGCTCCCTTACTGGTGGGCTGTAGACGTGAGATACTGTAGGCTCCCTTACTGGTGGGCTGTAGACGTGAGATACTGTAGGCTCCCTTACTGGTGGGCTGTAGACGTGAGATACTGTAGGCTCCCTTACTGGTGGGCTGTAGACGTGAGATACTGTAGGCTCCCTTACTGGTGGGCTGTAGACGTGAGATACTGTAGGCTCCCTTACTGGTGGGCTGTAGACGTGAGATACTGTAGGCTCCCTTACTGGTGGGCTGTAGGCGTGAGATACTGTAGGCTCCCTTACTGGTGGGCTGTAGACGTGAGATACTGTAGGCTCCCTTACTGGTGGGCTGTAGACGTGAGATACTGTAGGCTCCCTTACTGGTGGGCTGTAGGCGTGAGATACTGTAGGCTCCCTTACTGGTGGGCTGTAGACGTGAGATACTGTAGGCTCCCTTACTGGTGGGCTGTAGACGTGAGATACTGTAGGCTCCCTTACTGGTGGGCTGTAGACGTGAGATACTGTACACACACATGCTGGTGTATAGTCTATGTACGATATGACTGCTCCGATCTTGCTGTTGGTTCGATTGGTGTGTGTGTGTGTGTGTACTGACCTGTCGGAACAGGGACTCCTTGTTGGCCACTTGGTTCTCCAGCTTGTCGTTGAGGTCGTGTACGGAGGTGGCCTCACGCTGCGCTGCCAAGTACCTCTTCTCCAGGGTGACAATACGCTCCTCTATGTCCTCCTTCTGGGCCATGGACTAGATGGGAAGCACGGGACAGAGAGACGGATACGCTTAGCACACACACTACACCCGTACACACACACTACACCCGTATACACACACTACACCCGTACACACACCCGTATACACACACTACACTCGTATACACACACACACACACACACACTAGACCCGTATACACACACTACACCCGTATACACACACTACACCCGTACACACACACTACACCCGTACACACACACTACACCCGTATACACACACTACACTCGTATACACACACTACACTCGTATACACACACACACACACACTAGACCCGTATACACACACTACACCCGTATACACACACTACACCCGTATACACACACACACACACTACACCCGTATACACACACACAACACCCGTATACACACACTACACCCGTCACACACACACACACACACACTACACTCATATACACACACACACACACTACAACCCGTATACACACACACACACACACACACACACACTACACCCGTATACACACACTACACCCGTATACACACACACACACTACACTCATATACACACACACACACACTACACCCGTATACACACACACACACACACACACTACACCCGTATACATACACTACACCCGTATACACACACTACACCCGTATACATACACTACACCCGTATATACATACACACACACACACACACACACACACACTACACCCGTATACATACACTACACCCGTGTATACACACACACACACACTACACCCGTATACATACACTACACCTGTATACACACACACACACTACACCCGTATACATACACTACACCCATATATACACACACACACACACACACTACACCCGTATACACACACTACACCCGATACACACACTACACCTGCACACACACACTACACTGCACACACACACTACACCCTGTGATACACACACTACACCAGATACACACACTACACCCAGATACACACAAAAACACCCGTATACACACACACACACTACACCCGTATACATACACTACACCCGTATATACACACACACACACACACACACACTACACCCGTATACACACACTACACCCGTATACACACACTACACCCGTATACACACACTACACCCGTATACACACACTACACCCGTATACACACACTACACCCGTATACACACAAAAACACCCGTATACACACACACACACACACTACACCCGTATACACACACTACACCCGTATACATACACACACACTACACCTGTATACACACACACACACACACACACACACACACTACACCCGTATACATACACTACACCTGTATACACACACACACACACACACTACACCCGTATACACACACTACACCCGATATACACACACACACACTACACCCGTATACACACACACACACTACACCCGTATACACACAAAACACCCGTATACACACACTACACCCGTATACACACACACTACACCTGTATACACACACACTACACCTGTATACACACACACACACACTACACCTGTATACACACACACACACACACTACACCTGTATACACACACACACACACACACTACACCTGTATACACACACACACACACACACTACACCTGTATGCATACACACACACACACACACACACACACAATCCTTACATAAAAACACACCCGTCTCTCTGCAGGCATGTTAGCAACATGTTAACATCCAGTACGTACCTCTCGTATGTCTCTCTGCAGGCGTGTGTTCACGTCTTCACTCTTAATGAGATCCTTGCGTGCCGTGTCCAGGTCCTCCTCCAGCTCGCTGATGCGTCCCGTCATGGCCGCCATGCGCTCCATCATCTGCCCCAGGTCTGACGTCTGTCTCGCCACCACCTCCTGCAGCTCTCCCACCTTCCCCTGGTCCTCCTCCTGGCTCAGAGAGCCGTCTGACGACCTCTACAGACAAGACAGCGTTCAGGTTTCTTAAAGATAGACAGAAACAACTAGGACATGACCTATAACCCCTGACCCTTCCCCTGGTCCTCCTCCTGGCTCGGAGAGCCGTCTGACGACCTCTACAGACAAGACAGCGTTCAGGTTTCTCAAAGATAGACAGAAACAACTAGGACATGACCTATAACCCCTGACCCTTCCCCTGGTCCTCCACCTGGCTCAGAGAGCCGGCCTACGACCGCTAGTTGGGAGACGAGGACACTAGATATTAACTGCTGCAGGGCACGGCCTACGAGGTTTGTGGTTGTTTTATCTTCCTTATTTAAATGCACTGACTGTAAGTCTCTCTTGATAAAAGGGGTCCTACCTTGCCGTTTGTGCTTGGGGTGTTTTCACAGTTGTGGTTGAGCCCTTCCATTCCATCGCCCAGCGACCTCTTCTGGATGTTCTGCTCTCTCAGATAGGACATCTAGGAGAAGATAGTACTTTATTAATACCCCAAAAGGGGACATTTGATTGGACCAGCCAATACATAGAAGACCAATAAATACCCAATAAAGAACAACAGAACCCAGACACTAACAGCAGCACATCATTAATGATTATAAGAAACTAAGGGGTCATGTTAAAAAGCCTCCTAAGGGACTCCACAGTCGGATCAGAGTACTGTTAAAAAGCCTCCTAAGGGACTCCACAGTCAGATCAGAGTACTGTTAAAAAGCCTCCTAAGGGTCTCCACAGTCGGATCAGAGTACTGTTAAAAATCCTCCTAAGGGACTCCACAGTCGGATCAGAGTACTGTTAAAAAGCCTCCTAAGGGACTCCACAGTCGGATCAGAGTACTGTTAACTTCTTAGGGAGCAGCGCATGAGGTGACCGTTTTGGAGAGCCTGGCGTGCCCAAAGTAAAATGCCTCCCATTCAGGCCCAGAAAATAGGATATGCACATATTTAGTACCATTGGATAGGAAACACTCTGAACTTTCTAAAAGTGTTAACCATTTGTCTGTGAGTAAAACAGAACGGATATGGCAGGCGAAACCCAGAGGAATTTCTGGAGGAGTGGAGGCTGAAAAAATAGTGAAGGTGCTACCCTCAAACAATCAAATGTGGTGCTTTCGCCATAAAGCCTTTTTGAAATCTGACAACGCTGTGATATTGCCAAGAAACAGAGCTTGATGAGTATGAAACACTTGTATATTGGTGCATGTTTAATAATTCAACTTTTGGATTTTGAATTTGGCACCTTGCATTTCACCTGGTAGTGTCGGGAGTGGGGCGCTAGCACCCCAACGCACCTTGCTGCTCCTTAAGAGGTTAAAAAGCCTCCTAAGGGACGCCACAGTCGGATCGGAGTACTGTTAAAAAGGCTCCTAAGGGACGCCACAGTCGGATCAGAGTACTGTTAAAAAGGCTCCTAAGGGACGCCACAGTCGGATCAGAGTACTGTTAAAAAGGCTCCTAAGGGACTCCAGTCAGATCAGAGCACTGTTAACTTCTCTAGCACCAGCAGCAGAGGTGACTGTTTTGGAGAGCCTGGCGTGCCCAAAGTAAAATGCCTCCCATTTAGGCCCAGAAAATGGGATATGCATATATTTAGTACCATTGGATAGGAAACACTCTGAATTTTCCAAAACTGTTAACCATTTGTCTGTGAGTCAATCAGAACGCATATAGCAGGCAAAACCCTGAGGAATCTCTGTCCTGGAAAAAGGGATTTTGACACATTGCTCATTTTGGAACCCCTCCCTATTGAAAATGACCATATATAGGCATATGAATGCAGTACATGTCGCTTCCTTATGACGTCATCAACCACAAGACGGTGTTTTCCTCCATTTTGGATGAATTTAGACCATTGAAACACAGCATAGCATGAGGACCACTCGTTCTGAAAACTGTTCACATTGCGCGCGCACGAGAAGTCACGCCGTGTCTTATTTATCGTCTTTAGCGTTCAGTTTATATTCCGGCTGATTTATAATAGTAAATATACGTAAAAGTGTTCCTAAGGATACATTTAAAACTATGTTTGATTGTTTTTGGACAAGTTTATAGGTATAATTTGAACGAGTTGGCGCCGCGTTTCAATGGAGTAGTGGAAGCTGTAGTTTCTGATTATAACGCGCGGACCAAATGGAGGATTTATGGATAAAAGATGTTACTTTTTCTAACAAAAGAACCATGGATTGTCTTCGTTGGACACTTAGGATGACCTCAGCAGAAGTTCTTCAACAGGTAATTGATTTGTTTTCGCTGTGAAATGTGTTATGTGTGCCATGATGGCTAATGGATACATGGCTATTGGAAAATATGTGAGGTGCTAGCCTCAAACAAATGAATGTGCTGCTTTCGCCGTAAAGCCTTTTTGAAATCTGACAACGCTGTGATATTGCCAAGAAACAGAGCTTTTGATGAGTATGGAACACTTGTATATTGCTGGATGTTTAATAATTCAACTTTCGGATTTTGAATTTGGCGCTTTACATTGTCGCTGGTAGTGTCGGGATGAGCCCGCTAGCGACCCACTGGTCCTTGACTCGTTAAAAAGCCTCTTAAGGGACTCCACAGTCGGATCAAAGTACTGTTAAAAAGCCCCTAAGGGACTCCACAGTCGGATCAGAGTACTGTTAAAAAGCCTCCTAAGGGACTACACAGTCAGATCAGAGGGCTTCTCAAAGTTAGCAGGCTAACTTATTCATTGATCCCACTTTGTCAAATCCCCAAATACAGATGACCCTCTCTGACATTAAAAGTGAACAAACACACACTACTGCTTTAGAGGCAAGAGAAGATTCCTACTGAAACGTATAGCTGAACTGGTGGGGTGGGGTAGCACAGGAGGTTGGTGGCACCCTAATTGGGGAGGACGGTCTCGTGGTAATGACTAGAGCGGAATCAGTGGAACGGTATCAAATACATCAAACAGATAGTTACCATGGTTTCCTTGAGTTTGGTGCCATTCCATTCGCCCTGTTCCAGACATTATTAAGAGCCCTCCTCCCCTCAGAAGCCTCCACTGGTGTGTGTTGTCTGGACACCATTTTAAAAACAGTGAGTGAATGCATGAGACTGAAGCACCAGGGAAGAGTCCAGCTTGGGCTGTGAGCCTGACCACAACTATTCTAGTGCTGCCCGGCCCCGGTCAGGGACCAACCACACAAACGCATATATCCCTACACTGCCAGGCAGACACGCTCTCCCCCTCTTTCACAGCTCAGTCGGTAGAGCATGCAACTCCAGGACGGTGGGTTTGATTCCCGGGACCACCAGTAGGTAAAACATAATCATGCATGACTAAGTCCCTTTAGATAAAAGTGTCTGTTAAATGCCATATATTCTGCTGATAATATTAGTATGTAGCCACACACAGCTGTGACGGTTATGAATGGTAGCTTGTTCTCCATGTAATCTTAGAATCCCACAGACGGAACAGACATTGTCATGCAAATTACTGAACGGCCATTTAACTGGAGGGTCATTTAACTGGAGGGTCATTTAACTGGAGGGTCATTTAACTGGAGGGTGGCACTTGTTTCAAGGTATCAAAACAGCATTTAATGTATCCCTTTATATAATTCTGGGAAGAAACATTACTGATCATCACAAAATAAAATGTACATCTAACTGAAAATAGATCACTTTCTGACAGTTACCCGCCTGGGTTTGTGACCGCTGTAACCGGGACAACCCTACTCGCACGCATTCATGCAGGCTGACACACACAGAAGAGAAGTGTGTGTGTGTACTGTACTGCTAGGCTGATTCCCTACTCTCTGAGACGAAGGGAATCAGAGGAGAGATGTGGAGGACAGGAAAATCTAGTCCACTTTCCCTTGATCCTCGAGCCCTTTTGTCCATTTCAATACCACTCATCTCCTCTGACAGCTCTGTGCATTCTGTGTGTGTATACGTCCATTCTGTGTGTGTATACGTCCATTCTGTGTGTGTATACGTCCATTCTGTGTGTGTATACGTCCATTCTGTGTGTGTATACGTGCATTCTGTGTGTGTATACGTCCATTCTGTGTGTGTATACGTGCATTCTGTGTGTGTATACGTCCATTCTGTGTGTGTATACGTCCATATTGTGTGTGCATACGTCCATTCGTGGAGTCCCAGTATCCAGCTCTCAGTTAATAAGTCTTACATCAATGTGTGACTCATGTCCCTACAACACCTGTGTAATCACAGATACTGTGTAATCACAAGACAGTATAACATCACAGATCCTGTGTAATCACAAGACAGTATAACATCACAGATCCTGTGTAATCACAAGACAGTATAACATCACAGATCCTGTGTAATCACAAGACAGTATAACATCACAGATCCTGTGTAATCACAAGACAGTATAACATCACAGATCCTGTATAATCACAAGACAGTATAACATCACAGATACTGTGTAATCACAAGACAGTATAACATCACAGATCCTGTATAATCACAAGACAGTATAACATCACAGATACTGTGTAATCACAAGACAGTATAACATCACAGATACTGTGTAATCACCATACGTAGCCTAAACCTATTTTGTTAAACATGGAAATGATGAAATAAGGTCCATAGTCATTCAAGATGGATTGGTTTTTATTCCCCAGGAAAACTAGTGAGGACTGTTGTCATAGATACGGTTTGCTGATTGACATGCGAGAGTGAGTCGCCACTGGCAAGTTGACTGGGAATATGGTTGAATCCCTCCATGAGGCAATCAAACAGGCAAAATGTCAGCACAGAGACAAAGTGGAGTTGCAATTGAACGGATCAGACATGAGACGGATGTGGCAGGGTCTACAGACAATCACAGGTTACAAAGGGAGAACCAGCCACGTCGCGGACACCGACGTCTTGCTCCTCAGAAAAGCCAAACACCTTCTTCGCCCACTTTGAGGAGAACACAGTGCCACCAACGCAGCCCGCTTTGAGGAGAACACAGTGCCACCAACGCGGCCCGCTTTGGAGGAGAACACAGTGCCACCAACGCGGCCCGCTTTGAGGAGAACACAGTGCCACCAACGCGGCCCGCTTTGGAGGAACACAGTGCCACCAACGCGGCCCGCTTTGGAGGAGAACACAGTGCCACCAACGCGGCCCGCTTTGGAGGAGAACACAGTGCCACCAACGCGGCCCGCTTTGGAGGAGAACACAGTGCCACCAACGCGGCCCGCTTTGGAGGAGAACACAGTGCCACCAACGCGGCCCGCTTTGGAGGAGAACACAGTGCCACCAACGCGGCCCGCTTTGAGGAGAACACAGTGCCACCAACGCGGCCCGCTTTGAGGAGAACACAGTGCCACCAACGCGCCCGCTTTGGAGGAGAACACAGTGCCACCAACGCGGCCCGCTTTGGAGGAGAACACAGTGCCACCAACGCGGCCCGCTTTGAGGAGAACACAGTGCCACCAACGCGGCCCGCTTTGAGGGGAACACAGTGCCACCAACGCGGCCCGCTTTGAGGGGAACACAGTGCCACCAACGCGGCCCGCTTTGAGGAGAACACAGTGCCACCAACGCGGCCCGCTTTGAGGAGAACACAGTGCCACCAACGCGGCCCGCTTTGAGGAGAACACAGTGCCACCAACGCGGCCCGCTTTGAGGAGAACACAGTGCCACCAACGCGGCCCGCTTTGAGGAGAACACAGCGCCACCAACGCGGCCCGCTTCCAAGGAACGTAGGGGCTCGTTCTCCTTGGCCGACGTGAATAAGACATTTAAGCTTGTTAACCTTGGAAAGGCTGCCTGGCCAGACGGCATCCCTAGCCGCGACCTCAGAGCATGCGCAGACCAGCTGTCTGGAGTGTTTACGGACATATTCAATCTCTCCCTTTCCCAGTCAACTGTCCAAACTTCCTGCAAGATGTCCACCATTGTTCCTGTACCCAAGAAAGCAAAAGGGAACTGAACTAAATGACTATCGCCTCGTAGCACTCACTTCTGTCATCATGAAGTGCTTTGAGAGGCTAGTTAAGGATCATATAACTTCTACCTTACCTGACACCCTAGACCCACTTCAATTTGCATACCGCCCCAATAGAGCCACAGATGATGGAATCGCCATCGCACTGCACACTGCCCTATCCCATCTGGACAAGAGGAATACCCATGTAAGAATGCTGTTCGTAGACCTTAGCTCAACCTTCAACACTATAGTACCCTCCAAGCTCATCATTAAGCTGGAAGCCCTGAGTCTGAACCCCTCCCTGTACAACTGGGTCCTGTACTTCCTGACGGGTCGCCCCCAGGTGGTGAACGTAGGAAACAACACCTCTTCGCTGATCCTCAACACTGGGACCCCACAAGGGTGCGTGCTCAGCTCCCTCCTGTACTCCCTGTTCACCCATGACTGCATGGCCAAGCACCCCTCCAACTCAATCCTCAAGTTTACAGACGGCACAACAGTAGTAGGCTTGATTACCAACAACGATGAGACAGGCTACAGGGAGGAGGTGAGGGCTCGGAGTGTGGAGCCAGGAAAATAACCTCTCCCTCAACAAAACGAAGGAGCTGATCGTGGACTTCAGGAAACAGCAGAGGGAGCACGCCCCTATCCACATCTTCGGGACCGCAGTGGAGAAGTTGAAAAGCTTCAAGTTCCTCGTCTTACACCTTACCTGAAATGGTCCACCCACACAGACAGTGTGGTGAAGAAGGCTAAACAGCGCCTCTTCAACCTCAGGAAATTTGGCTTGGCACCTAAAACCCTCACAAACTTTTACAGATGCACAATTGAGAGCATCCTGTCGGGGCTGTATCACCGCCTGGTACGGCAACTGCACCGCCCGCTACCGCAGGGCTCTCCAGAGGGTGGAGGACATCAGACTGTTAAACAGCCATCACTAGCTGGCTACCACCCGGTTACTCAACACTGCACCTTAAAGGCTGCTGCACTATATACACAGACATGGAATCACTGGTCACTTTAATAATGTTTACATACTGCTTTACTCATTTCATATGTATATACTGTATTATATTCTACTGTATTTTAGTCAATGCCACTCCGACATTGCTCGTCCTAATATTATATACATCTTAATTCCATTATTTTACTTTTAGATGTGTGTGTGTGTGTATACAGGGTTAGTACAGGGTTACTACAAGGTTAGTACAGGGTGGTCAGATGAGGCTGACCTCTTTGTGTTGTGATGTGAGCTGTTCTTCCAGCTGGCTGCATCTTTCTACCGCTACACGCAGTCTCTCCCTGACCTGGAAAACACACAGACAATTATTAGTCTCCATTTTACACACTGCTATTACACCTCTACAAAAGAAGAGATCAGCAGGCAAACGATCTCCTCCCCCCTACCAACCTTTTCGTCCAGGGCTTTGTGGTGTTCGAACAGGGACTTGAGTGCCTTGAGGACCTCTACCTCACTGGAGACCCCAGCAGGAGACTGGGCCTGCCTCTTCACCACCGTCATCCTCAGACTGCGTTCATGACGAGACACCAGACACTCCAGATGCTCCAAGAGAAGCTACGGTCATCACACAATACACATCAGATGTTACACGCCATGGTACACACACGTTCCAGGAGACGCTACGGTCAGCACAGAATACACAAGTTACAAACAGCATGTACACGCCACACACACACAGGATTGTGAAATAGTACAGACATGCTTACACACATGAGTGTGTGTGTGTATGTGTTGTGTTGTGCTCAATCCCATGTTGTTGAGCAGCTCAGGGGGGTCCCATCAGAGCTGCAGGCTGACAAAGCCCAGACTCATCCTTTAATCCCCCCTTGCCCCCTCATATCCCCCCCTCTACCCCCTTCCTCCCATATTCTACCCTCCATCCTCCCTCTCTCCTCCTCCTCCTCCCTCCCCCTCTTTCTAATCTCGCCTCCCTCCCCCTTTTTCTCCCTCCCTCCTCTATCCAATCAGTGTCCATCGCTCCTAATTAGACTGACCCAGACTATGCTCATTGCAACTGGACTGGCAGGTGGATTAACCAGTTAGAACCTTACATCTGCCACTAGGCATGAGCAGAGAAGTGACAGACAGGGGAATTAACCTATGGTTGTCTGCGATGTGCCCTGGGAGGGCGGGTGCTCTGTCAACCACTCATTAGGGGTGACCTAATCCTCAGAACAGAGAGCAAGCCCTCTCAAAAACTCAAACACACACGTAAACACACACACACACACACACACACACACTACTAAAACACAAACGAATACCCACAGGTCAAACCAGTGGGGGTTTGACACTGTTAATGGACTATGCTAGGGACTGGGAGGGGACTGTGTGTGTGTGTGTGTGTGTGTGTGTGTGTGTGTGTGTGTGACTGACCCGTGTGTTGTTCCTCTCAGCCTTGAGCTCAGCGATCTCCTCCTCCCTCTCCATCAAATGCTCCCGACACACATTCACCTCCTTGGTCAGAGCAGCAAACTCCTGGACAACATGACATTAACACAACGTTAGAGAGACAGCAAACTCCTGGACAACATCACATTAACACAACGTTAGAGAGACAGCAAACTCCTGGACAACATGACATTAACACAACGTTAGAGAGACAGCAAACTCCTGGACAACATCACATGAACACAACGTTAGAGAGACAGCAAACTCCTGGACAACATCACATTAACACAACGTTAGAGAGACAGCAAACTCCTGGACAACATGACATAATAACATCATAATACGTTTCCATGTTGGTAAACAGGTCGGGGATCGACACACTTCCTGACAGTCAACAGGTCGGGGATCGACACACTTCCTGACAGTCAACAGGTCGGGGATCGACACACTTCCTGACAGTCAACAGGTCGGGGATCGACACACTTCCTGACAGTCAACAGGTCGGGGATCGACACACTTCCTGACAGGCAACAGGTCGGGGATCGACACACTTCCTGACAGTCAACAGGTCGGGGATCGACACACTTCCTGACAGTCAACAGGTCGGGGATCGACACACTTCCTGACAGTCAACAGGTCGGGGATCGACACACTTCCTGACAGTCAACAGGTCGGGGATCGACACAGGAGAGAGGAGAGTAGAGGAGAGACAGAACAGGAGAGGAGAGAGGACAGGAGAGGAGGCTTAACTTTTCATTTAACTTCATATTCCAGTCTCCCTCCAGTCTTCCATCCATCCCATCCATTCAACAGAGTCTCCCTCCAGTCTTCCATCCACCCCATCCAATCAACAGCCACCATGCATTAAGACTACATGCAGTTTACCAACTAGAGACTCTTGCCCTATACCACACACACCTAGTCTCTCACACACACACACACACACCCCTTAACTGATTCCATGCATGGTTGGGTCTACAGAATGAACCATCCTGATGTTTGGTACTGCGGGACAGGTTCCCTGCGTATCCAGGCCTTCTTTGACAACACACTCACGTAAAGACACAGTTCAGTCACCATCACCACCGCCTGGGGAAGCTTCTCTTCTTTCCCTCTCCTATATATTGATCTACTTCTTTGGAGACTGGTACTGATTCCACACTAGAGACCATGGGAGTTTTTGATTGGCCTGACCATGCATAAGTGCCCATCCTTTAGCCAGTGAGAGAGGCGGCAGGGAAAGGGGTTATTATGTAGGGAGTTGGAATGTTGGATTCCTGAATTCCAGAGCACAGTCTGATATATAACCAGCCGCCAGAGAGAGAGAGGCCCTGCCTGTCTGGCTGTCTACTTTAGTACAGCCTGTCCTGCCTGCCTGCCTGCCTGTCTGTCTACTTTAGTACAGCCTGCCCTGCCTGCCTGTCTGGCTGTCTACTTTAGTACAGCCTGCCCTGCCTGCCTGTCTGGCTGTCTACTTTAGTACAGCCTGCCCTGCCTGCCTGTCTGGCTGTCTACTTTAGTACAGCCTGCCCTGCCTGCCTGTCTGGCTGTCTACTTTAGTACAGCCTGCCCTGCCTGTCTGGCTGTCTACTTTAGTACAGCCTGCCCTGCCTGTCTGGCTGTCTACTTTAGTACAGCCTGCCCTGCCTGTCTGGCTGTCTACTTTAGTACAGCCTGCCCTGCCTGTCTGGCTGTCTACTTTAGTACAGCCTGTCCTGCCTGTCTGGCTGTCTACTTTAGTACAGCCTGTCCTGCCTGTCTGGCTGTCTACTTTAGTACAGCCTGCCCTGCCCGTCTGGCTGTCTACTTTAGTACAGCCTGCCCTGCCTGTCTGGCTGCTTACTAACTCAGGTCTGATCACTAGTTCCTCCATTCATCTGATAGGCTGCTTACTAACTCAGGTCTGATCACTAGTTCCTCCCTTCATCTGATAGGCTGCTTACTAACTCAGGTCTGATCACTAGTTCCTCCCATCTGATAGGCTGCTTACTAACTCAGGTCTGATCACTAGTTCCTCCCATCTGATCATATGGGCTGCTGAATTAGCCATATACACTGGAAGACAAACCTCTGTACAGATGTCCTATAGCTTTCCATTCAGAACCTCTCTCTCACGACACCGCCACTTCTGGTGAAATGAGGAAACAAGTTGAGATCGGATCATGAAAACGCCCGGTAGGGTTCTGAAAGTAACTCACACTTTACTTCACAAAGTAACTATTAATATATTACCAAGTTTTGAAAAGTAATACATGATATTGCTAGTTACTCATAAAAAGTAATCAGATTACATTTCGTTACTTTTGTTACCCCCATCACTGCTAAGTAATGCATCATCTAATGTTGCCTTGTTTCATTTTTACCCAGCCCTGCCCCCTTCTCTAATTATCAGCTGATCATTTTTACCCAGCCCCGCCCCTTCTCTAATTATCAGTTGTCGTCAAACACGTGGGTCTCGAAACAAGATTCCCTTCCTCAATAGTGAGCAGCGAATCAAACTAGATGAAAAGCCAAATTGAGTGTGAAATCCTGGCACTTAAAACACTACATTTTCAAAATGTCACAAACTATGAAAATGAATCTGCAACCTGTGTGTCGCTTGCTTTTTCGCCCCTGCGGTGCCCCCGTGGTGCCCCCGCGGTGCCCCTCTCCTCTTTGTACTAAAGACATGTGACCAAACCAGACACCAAGGGAAGCTTTTCTCTTTTCTACATCACCAAAGGCAAAAAGCTTGGGTCAGACATGCTTTAATGTTTAGCACACAAGTCTATCTAGGTTAAGGCCCTGTGGTAACGGCCTAATGTGGGCTCAACTGATAAGCAGCGTGTCTGTCTGTCCAAAGTCCATCCATCACTGCAGCACTAAGAGGCCTGAGCGCAGAGTGTGACCAAAGCACAGCTGAAAGCGCTCCTTTCCCTTTCTGACCTAGCGCTTCGGGGGAAGAGAGAAATACCACTTCCTAGAATATGTTGAGAGCAGAGCGGGTGGAGTGTGTGGGCGCCTAAGTGAGTGTACCGAGTGTCTCCCCGTGTGCGGGGGGTGTCTCGGTGTGCGGGGGGTGTCTCGGTGTGCGGGGGGTGTCTCGGTGTGCCTGTATATCCTAACTCCCCCTGAGACACCGTCGGAGACTGGGGTCACAGCCAGGGTCTACCATTATCAACCATTATCAGCCATTATCTAGGATTAAGTGCCGTAACTAGGATTAAGTGTCGATTAAGTGCCGTTGAGGTTTCACCTTGTCGGCCTGGGGATTCGAAATAGCGACCTTTGGATTAGTTGCTCAATGCTCTAACCGCTAGGCTACCTGTGACCTGTTGTCCTCCTGGTATTACAGTCTAGATAGGACATCGGGTGGGATAAATGAACACAAACTGTTCCGTATTAACAGAAACCTGTATTTGCTGCTGTGGGACACCACCAACGTAGGAAGGTATCTTGCCTCCTTCCAGCATGACAGCTCCCTCCCCTCTCTCTCATCCCAGTATAACAGCCCCTCCTCCTCCCTCCCGCATGACAGCTCCCTCCCCTCTCTCTCTCATCCCAGTATAACAGCTCCCTCCCCCTCTCTCTCTCATCCCAGTATAACAGCTCCCTCCCCCCTCTCTCTCATCCCAGTGTAACAGCTCCCTCCCCCCCTCTCTCTCATCCCAGGATAACAGCTCCCTCCCCCTCTCTCTCATCCCAGGATAACAGCTCCCTCCCCCTCTCTCTCATCCCAGGATAACAGCTCCCTCCCCCTCTCTCTCTCTCTCTCATCCCAGGATAACAGCTCCCTCCCTCTCTCTCTCTCTCTCATCCCAGGATAACAGCTCCCTCCCCCTCTCTCTCTCTCTCTCTCTCATCCCAGGATAACAGCTCCCTCCTCTCTCTCTCTCATCTCAGTATAACAGCTCCCTCCCCCCTCTCTCTCTCATCCCAGGATAACAGCTCCCTTCCTCTCTCATGTTACCTTTATTTAACTAGGCTACAATGACGGCCTACACCGGCCAAACCCGGACGACGCTGGGCCTATGGGACAACCAATCACGGCTGGTTGTGATATAGCCTGGGTTCGAACCTGGGTGTGTGTCTGTAGTGATTCATCCCAGTATGACAGCTCCCTCCATCATTCCAGAAGGACAGCCCTCTCCCCCTCTTCAGAGAGCGCGACCATTAACAGGCCTGTGTAAACCCAAACAGTGTAGACAGTAGAGTCATGAAAACACACACCATCATTTGGGTCTGACTGTGATGCGTCAGACTGAGACAGGTGGCGGGGAGAGGTCCTGTCTGTTTAAACACACAGAGCTAAACTCAATTTACATCCCTGACATGTTTACACCCCAACGACAACCTATGACTCAGACAGACAGAGAGACGGGGGAGGAGAGAGAGAGACGGGGGAGGAGAGAGAGAGAGAGAGAGACGGGGAAAAGAGAGAAAGAGAGAGAGACGGGGGAGGCGAGAGAGAGACGGGGGAGGCGAGAGAGAGAGACGGGGAGGAGAGAGAGAGAGAGAGGAGGAGGAGAGAGAGAGAGAGACGGGGAGAGAGAGAGAGAGAGAGACGGGGAGGAGAGAGAGAGAGAGGGAGGAGAGAGAGAGAGAGACGGGGAGGAGAGAGAGAGAGAGAGAGGAGGAGAGAGAGAGACGGGGAGGAGAGAGAGAGAGACGGGGGAGGAGAGAGAGAGAGGGGAGGAGAGAGAGAGACGGGGGAGGAGAGAGAGAGAGAGGCAGGGGAGGAGAGAGAGAGAGAGGGGAGGAGAGAGAGAGAGAGGCGGGGAGGAGAGAGAGAGAGAGGGAGAGAGAGAGACGGGGGAGGAGAGAGAGAGAGACGGGGGAGGAGAGAGAGAAACACTAAATATACATATTTTATTGTCACATAGGTGCAGTGAAATGTGTTGGTTCTAATACAGGGTTTTTTAAATGTTAAATCTGTTGTCTTGTCCATTCACACTCTGAAAGTCTCATACACAATCCATGTCTCCAGGTTTAACAATCCTTCTTTAACCTGTCTCCATCTACACTGAATGAAGTGGATTGAACAGGTGACATCAATAAGGGATCATATCTTTCACCTGGATTCACCTGGTCAGTCTATGTCATGGAAATAGCAGGTGTTCCTAATGCTTTGTACACAGTGAGAGAGAGAGAGTAGCTACCGGATGTCATGTTTGATAAGTTTGGACATTTCCAAGTGAATGTAAAGAAGAGACATTGTGCAAATAGACGCATGCTGGTCTGAAGGAAGTCCAGTACTGGCTCTGGAGCAGCATGCACAGTCGTGGCCAAAAGTTGAGAATGACACAAATATTAATTTCCAAAGTTCGCTGCTTCAGTGTCTTTAGATATTTTTGTCAGATGTTACTATGGAATACTGAAGTATATAATTACAAGCAGAGTGATCTCCAGCCTTGTCCTCGTCAACACTCACCCGTTTTAATGAGAGAATCACTGACATGATGTCAGCTGGTCCTTTTGTGGCAGGGCTGAAATGCAGTGGAAATGTTTTTTGGGGATTCAGTTCATTTGCACGGCAAAGAGGGACTTATTAATTGCAATTCATCTAATTACTCTTCATGACATTCTGGAGTATATGCAAATTGCCATCATACAAACTGAGGCAGCGGACTTTGTGAAAATAAATATTTGTGTCATTCTAATAAAAAATGGCCACGACTGTACACACAAACCTCTATTAAATACGTAGAGCGGAGCACGGGCATACACTCATCTGAATTAAATGGGAGTTCTCTGTCTGTCTGCCTTCCTGTCTGTCTGTCTGCCTTCCTGCCTGTCTGTCTGCCTTCCTGCCTGTCTGTCTGCCTTCCTGCCTGTCTGTCTGCCTTCCTGTCTGTCTGTCTGCCTTCCTGCCTGTCTGTCTGCCTTCCTGCCTGTCTGTCTGCCTTCCTGTCTGTCTGTCTGCCTTCCTGTCTGTCTGTCTGCCTTCCTGTCTGTCTGTCTGCCTTCCTGCCTGTGTGTGTTCGCTGTGCAGATGTACGGTGGGTAACAGAGGGGGTATGATGTTACCGCTGGTTTGTCTCATCTGTCAGGACTTAGCCCTCTATCAAGGGTTCATGATACAGATGGGTGAGTCACATTGGTGGAACTCTAATGGATAGGGGGCTGGGCCCACGTGGGGGAAGATATAGGGGAAATGACACCGAACAGCTTCCAGAAAGACTGTTGCTTTCAAACTAGGGATTTGTTGGTAAAACAGTGATTGTGCTTATAGATTATGCATGTCTGAACTACACAGTGACACATCCAGCCCAAAGCGAGAGATAAAAAAAAATACTTTGTCAGCTCCAAACTTCCCGGGGCATGTCTTTAATGACCACTGAGGATGGTAGGGAACTTTAAAACAAGTGCACATGTAAAATACAATGTAAATGGTGCTGATACCACGCTCCCAACAGCACTCTGTCATCTGAAGCCACTGAGATGTTTTGCCCTAAACCACACAACTCCAGGCATCTGCGGGTCAAAGCCAAAGTACCCCAGACAATGGGCTTCTGGCTCGGGGCATTTGAGTAGTAGACACTACACTATTTACTCTGCTATTACATCTGGTAAGAGACTGCAGCAGCACTGGTCTGGCAGCCTCTCTACTCTGCTATTACATCTGGTAAGAGACTGCAGCAGCACTGGTCTGGCAGCTCTCTACTCTGCTATTACATCTGGTAAGAGACTGCAGCAGCACTGGTCTGGCAGCCTCTACTCTGCTATTACATCTGGTAAGAGACTGCAGCAGCACTGGTCTGGCAGCCTCTCTACTCTGCTATTACATCTGGTAAGAGACTGCAGCAGCACTGGTCTGGCAGCCTCTACTCTGCTATTACATCTGGTAAGAGACTGCAGCAGCACTGGTCTGGCAGACTCTACTCTGCTATTACATCTGGTAAGAGACTGCAGCAGCACTGGTCTGGCAGACTCTACTCTGCTATTACATCTGGTAAGAGACTGCAGCAGCACTGGTCTGGCAGCCTCTCTACTCTGCTATTACATCTGGTAAGAGACTGCAGCAGCACTGGTCTGGCAGCCTCACTACTCTGCTATTACATCTGGTAAGAGACTGCAGCAGCACTGGTCTGGCAGACTCTACTCTGCTATTACATCTGGTAAGAGACTGCAGCAGCACTGGTCTGGCAGACTCTCTACTCTGCTATTACATCTGGTAAGAGACTGCAGCAGCACTGGTCTGGCAGCCTCTCTACTCTGCTATTACATCTGGTAAGAGACTGCAGCAGCACTGGTCTGGCAGCCTCTCTACTCTGCTATTACATCTGGTAAGAGACTGCAGCAGCACTGGTCTGGCAGCCTCTACTCTGCTATTACATCTGGTAAGAGACTGCAGCAGCACTGGTCTGGCAGCCTCTACTCTGCTATTACATCTGGTAAGAGACTGCAGCAGCACTGGTCTGGCAGCCTCTCTACTCTGCTATTACATCTGGTAAGAGACTGCAGCAGCACTGGTCTGGCAGACTCTCTACTCTGCTATTACATCTGGTAAGAGACTGCAGCAGCACTGGTCTGGCAGACTCTACTCTACTGACTGGCTGGAACAAGTCAGCTTTTGTATCAGTCTTTCTCCCCCTCTCTCGCTCCTTTTCTCCATCTCTCCCCCTCTCTCGGTAAGTCTCTCCGTTTCTCTCCCTCTATCCCAGGCTCTCCCATCTCAGTTTGGTTCCTTCTATGTTTTTTGTATCCCGGGAGAGTAGGAAAACCTTGGTGGTGAATGTCCCTATCTGTCCAATGTCCCCATGCAGGGTTCTATGTTCATACATTGTGTCTATTGGTGGAATAGCGGGTCGAAGGTGGACTGGAACTAATTCTAGCTGCCATTCCACAGCCCTGTTTGTAAAAGATGCTGACGTTGGGGGTGATCTAGATCAGTGGTTCTCTAACCTCTCCTCTGGAACCCCCAGACGTTCTATGGTCCCCGAGGAGAGGTCTGAGAACCACCGTTCTAGCTACAGTGATGTGATGCCTGGGTTAGATGTCTCCACTGATACAAGGCCTTAGGAGGCCACAACACTGTGTACTGTGGTAAGCCACTCTCAGGTTAAGGAGCTTTACATCAGCCAACACAGTGTCACACACACACACAAACACAGACAGACAGTGTCACACACACACACAGTGTCACACACACTTAATTAGTGGAAAGAAACAAAGTGCCAACAGAGATGGGGCCCAGGCTGTGAGTTGAAGTTCTGACACGTGATTCAGAGAAGCCTGTCATTTCAGCCCCAGAGAGCCCAGGTTCAGCCCCATGTTTCAGAGGAGGAGTCTCGTTCCTCTATTGGGTTCAACCCATTCCTGAACCCCCATACTAGTCCTTGACTCACTCTAGTTCCAAACAGTGGATTATTTATCTGGAGGGCAAGGCCCCACTCTAATTTCCACTGATCAGAGCCCCACTGATATCAGAGATTAACAAAGCCCCCAAATCCTTAATCTGGGTTAGGGCAGGGAGGGAGGGCTGCCTCAAGGAGACTACTGCTGCCTCATAGGTCTGTGTTATAGAGATGCGTTGTGGCAGCAGGCAGCAAACAGTGCATTGCAGTAATGTGCAATGTTGACAGAGAGCCTGTGGACTGAGTCAGGAGCAAACATGGCAGTTTCAGAGAGTCCGAGCGTCCTAAAGGGGACCTGACCCAAACTGCCAGACCGAAGCAGACCGCGACTGGCCAAACTCAGAATGGGAGGGAGAAAGGAGGGGACTTGTGTGGGAACCGGTGCCAGGCCCTGGGTCTCAAAGTCCATGCAGAGAAATTCAGTCTCAACCTTTGTCACAGATTCCCAAAACAGACTACACAACCATATACAAAAAAAACTCACGTCAGGAACTTTGGGTAGATATTTTGGGGGGTTACTGTACCCCCTCTCTGTGTGTTTCTCTGCCCCTCTCAGGGTCCCTCAATGGCTAGAAGAACTAACAACCCCCTGGCTATGCTCCACCAGTGAATGAAAAAGAAGAAAAGTTTTCCTCGTCACATTTTCCATGGAATACAGAGTCAGGCTGGATTTATTCACTACAATCAATACTCTCTCTCTCTCTCTCTCTCTCTCTCTCTCTCTCTCTCTCTCTCTCTCTCTCTCTCTCTCTCTCTCTCTCTCTCTCTCTCTCTCTCTCTCTCTCTCTCTCTCTCTCTCTCTCTCTCTCTCTCTCTCTCTCTCTCTCTCTCTCTCTCTCTCTCTCTCTCTCTCTCTCTCTCTCTCTCTCTCTCTCTCTCTCTCTCTCTCTCTCTCTCTCTCTCTCTAAGATGCTGACACAAGATGCCGTGGAACATAAGTCTAAACAGGACTTTGAAGAGAGGAAAGGAAAAAGAGAGAAAGAGTGAATGTAGGAAGAAAAAAAATTGTTAGGCAGCGGCACACGAGGAGAAAAACAGAGATATTTTATAGAAGCCCTCTAAACCAAGAGAGAAAAGAGGAGGAAGGAGGAGTTTAAAACAGTAAAGGACACAGTGAGCAAGAGAGACGGGGAGAGAGACAGGGGAGAGAGACGGGGGAGAGAGACGGGGAGAGAGAGACGGGGGAGAGAGACGGGGGAGAGAGACGGGGAGAGAGACGGGGAGAGAGGACGGGGAGAGAGGCGGGGAGAGAGAGGACGGGGAGAGAGAGACGAGAGAGGGGGAGAGAGAGACGGGGGAGAGAGACGGGGGAGAGAGACGGGGAGAGAGAGACGGGGAAGAGAGACGGGGAAGAGAGACGGGGAGAGAGACGGGGAGAGAGACGGGGAGAGCTATGTAACCACTCACTGCCCTCTGTTAGTATGGGTCTATGGGACTTGACTAAATCTCCACCTTCTAATAAGAGCTTTACTACAGTCCTCTACTGGCCCACATCACAAGACCAGTAAGCTCTCCCTGCCGGCCTCTCTCATTCTCCCTCTCTGGCCTTCGCACGTGAAGAGGGCTCCTGCTTTCCCCACCCACACAAAGCAGCCACTGTGCCGAAACGTCCCCCAGACCCCACGCTCTCCCCCAGACCCCGCGCTCTCCCCTCAGACCCCGCGCTCTCCCCCCAGGCCCCACGCTCTCCCCCCAGGCCCCACGCTCTCCCCAGGCTCTTCATCTCGTCTGTCTCTCTCCATCTCTTCTGTCTGTTACCCTCTCTCTCCCACCATTTTCCCTTCGACTCCCTTCCCCCCTCCTTCTTTCCCTCTCCCCACCTCTCCCCTCCTCTCCTCGAGAGGTGTTACACCATCCAGCAGAGCACCGCTTTTCTTTAACCCCCATACTCCCCCTTTCTCCCCCATCCCCTTCTCTCTTTAAACTTCCGTCTCCTCCTCCATAGAAACACCACCAGGCCTCAAGAACAGACACACACAGACAGACACAGACACACAGACAGAGACACACACAGACAGACACACAGAGAGAGCGAGACAGAGCGTGAGAGAGCTCAGAGAAAAACAGTTCCACTTCAACAAAACCACACTGTGCCTCAGATGGCACTGACCTCAACACGGCACAATTAGCCCAATTCCCCTGTATGGGGCGTAACATCAGATTAAAACTGGCCCAATTACCCCGTATGGGGCGTAACGTCAGATTAAAACTGGCCCAATTCCCCCGTATGGGGTGTAACGTCAGATTAAAACTGGCCCAATTCCCCCGTATGGGGTGTAACGTCAGATTAAAACTGTCCCACTTCCCCGTATGGGGCGTAACGTCAGATTAAAACTGGCCCAATTCCCCCGTATGGGGCGTAACGTCAGATTAAAACTGGCCCACTTCCCCGTATGGGCGTAACGTCGAATTAAAACTGGCCCACTTCCCCGTATGGGCGTAACGTCAGATTAAAACTGGCCCACTTCCCCCGTATGGGGCGTAACGTCAGATTAAAACTGGCCCACTTCCCCCGTATGGGGCGTAACGTCAGATTAAAACTGGCCCACTTCCCCCGTATGGGGCGTAACGACAGATTAAAACTGGCCCAATTCCCCCGTATGGGGCGTAACGTCAGATTAAAACTGTCCCAATTCCCCCGTATGGGGCGTAACGTCGAATTAAAACTGGCCCAATTCCCGTATGGGCGTAACGTCAGATTAAAACTGGCCCAATTCCCGTATGGGGCGTAACGCCGTCAGAATTAAAACTGGCCCACTTCCCGTATGGGGCGTAACGTCGATTAAAACTGGCCCACTTCCCCGTGTGGGGCGTAACGTCAGATTAAAACTGGTCCACTTCCCGTGTGGGCGTAACGACAGATTAAAACTGGCCCAATTCCCGTATGGGCGTAACGTCAGAGTAAAACTGGCCCAATTCCCGTGTGGGCGTAACGTCGAATTAAAACTGGCCCAATTCCCATTGGGCGTAGCGTCGAATTAAAACTGGCCCAATTCCCGTGGGGCGTAACGTCGAATTAAAACTGGCCCACTTCCCGTGATGG
This sequence comes from Brachymystax lenok tsinlingensis, assembly GCA_030435695.1. Lineage (NCBI taxonomy): Eukaryota > Metazoa > Chordata > Actinopteri > Salmoniformes > Salmonidae > Brachymystax > Brachymystax lenok. The sequence goes on from CM059819.1 coordinate 7,535,606, forward strand.
GGCGTAACGTCAGATTAAAACTGGCCCACTTCCCCCGTATGGGGCGTAACGTCAGATTAAAACTGGTCCACTTCCCCCGTATGGGGCGTAACGACAGATTAAAACTGGCCCAATTCCCCCGTATGGGGCGTAACGTCAGATTAAAACTGGCCCAATTCCCCGTGTGGGCGTAACGTCGAATTAAAACTGGCCCAATTCCCCCGTATGGGGCGTAACGTCAGATTAAAACTGGCCCAATTCCCCCGTATGGGGCGTAACGTCAGATTAAAACTGGCCCAATTCCCCCGTATGGGGCGTAACGTCAGATTAAAACTGGCCCAATTCCCCCGTATGGGGCGTAACAGATTAAAACTGGCCAAATTCCCCCGTATGGGGCGTAACGTCAGATTACACAACATGACCACGGTGTCAGCAGGCTAAAACTGAAGACAGCAAAAATATATTCATGGCGCTGGTCGTCAGTCAGCAGTGAACTGTCCCGTCGACCCCGTCAGTCAGCAGTGAACTGTACCGTCGACCCCGTCAGTCAGCAGTGAACTGTACCGTAGACCCCGTCAGTCAGCAGTGAACTGTACCGTAGACCCCGTCAGTCAGCAGTGAACTGTACCGTAGACCCCGTCAGTCAGCAGTGAACTGTACCGTAAACCCCGTCAGTTAGCAGTGAACTGTACCGTCGACCCCGTCAGTCAGCAGTGAACTGTACCGTCGACCCCGTCAGTCAGCAGTGAACTGTACCGTCGACCCCGTCAGTCAGCAGTGAACTGTACCGTCGACCCCGTCAGTCAGCAGTGAACTGTACCGTCGACCCCGTCAGTCAGCAGTGAACTGTACCGTCGACCCCGTCAGTCAGCAGTGAACTGTACCGTCGACCCGTCAGTCGGCAGTGAACTGTACCGTAGACCCGTCGAAGGTCAGCAGTGAACTGTACCGTGGGCCCGTCGAAGGCAGCAGTGAACTGTACCGTCGACCCGTCGAAGGCAGCAGTGAACTGTACCGTGGGACCCGTCAGTCAGCAGTGAACTGTCCTGTCGACCCGTCCAGTCAGCAGTGAACTGTCCTGTCGACCCCGTCAGTCAGCAGTGAACTGTCCTGTCGACCCCGTCAGTCAGCAGTGAACTGTCCTGTCGACCCCGTCAGTCAGCAGTGAACTGTCCTGTCGACCCCGTCAGTCAGTAGTGAACTGTACCGTCGACCCCGTCAGTCAGCAGTGAACTGTACCGTCGACCCAGTCAGTCAGTAGTGAACTGTACCGTCGACCCCGTCAGTCAGCAGTGAACTGTACCGTAGACCCCGTCAGTCAGCAGTGAACTGTCCTGTCAACCCCGTCAGTCAGTAGTGAACTGTACCGTCGACCCCGTCAGTCAGCAGTGAACTGTACCGTCAACCCGTCAGTCAGCAGTGAACTGTACCGTCAACCCCGTCAGTACAGTTTACTACTAACTGACAGGGTTGACAGTGAAGTTCACTACAGACTGTGAGGGTTGAGGGGCTGTGGATGTATGAGCACACGTCCTGGAATGTTCCTGCATTCCACAAGAGGGCCACTCTCTCTGGGGGTGGGAAAAGCAGGAGTCATGAGGGAGAGGTGTGGTCCTATTAACAAGCCGGCTGATAACCTTCAGGTAAAGCCACTCCCTACCACCAGTCTCTCACATTCTTTAGTGTTCCACAACCGTTCCTGTGTAATAACATTGTTGTTGCTATAGGGCTACTATAGAGGGGGCCTGGCAGGAGCAGACATGTCCTGACGTGGTGTACTGTAGACACCATCACCTAGCAGACTGACAGACTGTTCCCTCTTTCTTCCTGGGACCACACACTGATAAAGGGTTCACCACCATGCTTCCTGTTCACAGCTCTGTGTGCTAGGGGCAGGGTGACACAGACACGGTCCGTCCCGAGCGGCAGGGTGACACAGACACGGTCCGTCCCGAGCGGCAGGGTGACACAGACACGGTCCGTCCCGAGCGGCAGGGTGACACAGACACGGTCCGTCCCGAGCGGCAGGGTGACACAGACACGGTCCGTCCCGAGCGGCAGGGTGAAACAGACACGGTCCGTCGGCGGCAGGGTGACACAGACACGGTCCGTCGAGCGGCAGGGTGACACAGACACGGTCCGTCCCGGCGGCAGGGTGACACAGACACGGTCCGTCCCGAGCGGCAGGGTGACACAGACACGGTCCGTCGAGCGGCAGGTTGGCCTGAACCACGGTCCGTCCCGAGCGGCAGGGTGACACAGACACGGTCCGTCCCGGCGGCAGGGTGACACAGACACGGTCCGTCGGCGGCAGGGTGACACAGACACGGTCCGTCCCGAGCGGCAGGGTGACACAGACACGGTCCGTCCCGAGCGGCAGGGTGACACAGACACGGTCCGTCCCGAGCGGCAGGGTGACAGGTTCATTTCCATCAGCAATAGAATTGGTTCTCTTCAGAGTTCTGCATTCTGAGGACCACTCAAGGCATCAATCCATCTCTTTCCCCCGACCAAATGGTTAAAACACTCTGCTTTCTCTCCGGTGCACCAGGGGTGAGAGGGGTTAACAGGAAAGCGAGGCATGTGTTCCCAATGACAGTGTTACGCTGTGTGAGGTCAGCGACCGCTCCAAAAAAGAGAAGAGAAGCTAAATGGAATGAGGAAAAAGGTATCAAACTGGGCAGGGTACAGGAAACACCTCTTAATGGGATTCTCCTCATATTGTCCAGCTATGGAGAATATAACTTAGCAACTCTTTCCCTCCTCTGGATATCATTAGTGTGATAGAGTTTCATTCAACCATCTGTTAAGTATCTGATGTGCTTTTGTATTAGCGTCGGCCGTTGTCTGGAGAGCCCAGAACAGCTTGTTTAACTGAACTCCAGGTCCTTGTGCATTATTAACAGAGGAAACCCAATCCCCCCAGGGCCTGGTTCAAAACCTAAAACCACCCAATCCCCCCAGGGCCTGGTTCAAAACCTAAAACCACCCAATCCCCCCAGGGCCTGGTTCAAAACCTAAAACCACCCAATCCCCCCAGGGCCTGGTTCAAAACCTAAAACCACCCAATCCCCCCAGGGCCTGGTTCAAAACCTAAAACCACCCAATCCCCCCAGGGCCTGGTTCAAAACCTAAAACCACCCAATCCCCCCATGGCCTGGTTCAAAACCTAAAACCACCCAATCCCCCCAGGGCCTGGTTCAAAACCTAAAACCACCCAATCCCCCCAGGGCCTGGTTCAAAACCTAAAACCACCCAATCCCCCAGGGCCTGGTTCAAAACCTAAAACCACCCAATCCCCCAGGGCCTGGTTCAAAACCTAAAACCACCCAATCCCCCAGGGCCTGGTTCAAAACCTAAAACCACCCAATCCCCCAGGGCCTGGTTCAAAACCTAAAACCACCCAATCCCCCCAGGGCCTGGTTCAAAACCTAAAACCACCCAATCCCCCCAGGGCCTGGTTCAAAACCTAAAACCACCCAATCCCCTCAGGGCCTGGTTCAAAACCTAAAACCACCCAATCCCCCAGGGCCTGGTTCAAAACCTAAAACCACCCAATCCCCAGGGCCTGGTTCAAAACCTAAAACCACCCAATCCCCTCGGGGCCTGGTTCAAAACCTAAAACCACACAATCCCCTCGGGGCCTGGTTCAAAACGTAAAACCATGAGGATGTGCCTTGCGAGAGGGACTGAAACCTGAGCCTCCATCATACACACATACAGAGAGAGACCGACCAGATGGATACTAGGCTTAATAGAGAGAGAGAGAACGTGTGTGGGTGGGGCAGAGAGAGAGAGAGAACGTGTGTGGGGGGGCAGAGAGAGAGAGAGAAACTTTTCTTCATTACAGTAGAAACGCAGGACTCTCCCACCTCATCTACAAACTAACTACATTAACCAACAGCTGAAGAAAAAGATCCGTCTGAATAAAGTCAGAACAAAGGTCACTTCAGGGAAGGAATTTCATTAGACAAATGTACTCACCAGCCAAACCACAGACGCTCTTGAATTTACCTCAGCTATACACTATACAAAACTGAGTTCTTCTCTGGTTGAGGTGGTTCCGGCTCATGACCTACCCAGTTCAGATCCACAATTGATATGAACACTTTAGAATTGCATAAGGGCATCATTTCAAACCCGCACCGCGGTTCTGTTGTCCTCCATGGCAGAAACGTTTGGTCGATTACATGCATGTCACAGTCCGTAGGACTACTTCCAGTAGGAATACAATGCCATTCATTAGTCTCATTCGGTTCCTACTCAGAAACCTCTCTCCAGCACTCGTTCTATTGGACCAGCCAGACAGGCCTAGCAGTGTGTGTGTGTGTGTGTGTGTGTGTGTAATCCGTGAGGTCATCAGTGACCGTTTCAGAGGGAACAGGAGGATCAACACCATCATACATGATTGTAGCACCGCGTAACACAGTAACGGCAGTTCATCTGACGGTGCTTTGTGTAACCTTGGAGAGCGCCCAGAACGACAACAGAAGGTTAAAACTCAAGCGTTTTACACTGGCTGGTTGAGTGACTACAGTAATGGGGGGTTGAAACTTACCACCCCCCTTAACCAGAGTCCCTGTGGAGTCTCAATCACTAAGGCCATCTGCTGTGGGAAAAGGCTGCATTGGGGCCTTTCATCCCGTAGCTAAACACACACACACACACACTCCAAAATGCAGCGAGTGTGGGCTTATACAGTAGCTTCACTCTCAGCTTGTGGGAAAGGGCATTAAAGCAAGATAGAACTCTTCTCTCTTTACCACAGTAGTCTAGAATTAAATGGTATATTTAAGCAATAAGGCCCGAGGGGCTGAGGTATATTGGCCGTATATCACAAACCTCTGAGGTGCCTTACTGCTATTAGAAACTGGTTAACAATGTAATTAGAGCAGGATAAAAATAAATGTTTTGAAAATCCCTGTGGTATACGGTCTGATTTACCACAGCTGTCAGCCAATCAGCATTCAGGGCTAGAACCACCCAGTTTATAACAGTGACTTCATCATATTTCAAAAATAACAAAAATAAACACAGAACAGTGTAAACCGAACCCATGTGTCCTGTACAGCAGCCTCACTATCTACAGCAGCCTCAGCAGCCTCACTATCTTCAGTAGCATCAGCAGTCTCACTATCTACACCAGCAGCACTATCTACAGCAGCATCAGCAGCCTCACTATCTACAGCAGCCTCAGCAGCCTCACTATCTACAGCAGCATCAGAAGCCTCAATATCTACACCAGCAGCACTATCTACACCAGCATCAGCAGCCTCACTATCTACAGCAGCCTCAGCAGCCTCACTATCTACACCAGCAGCACTATCTACAGCAGCATCAGCAGCCTCACTATCTACACCAGCAGCACTATCTACACCAGCATCAGCAGCCTCACTATCTACACCAGCATCAGCAGCCTCACTATCTACACCAGCATCAGCAGCCTCACTATCTACACCAGCAGCACTATCTACACCAGCATCAGCAGCCTCACTATGTACACCAGCATCAGCAGCCTCACTATCTACATCAGCAGCCTCACTATCTACACCAGCAGCACTATCTACAGCAGCATCAGCAGCCTGACTATCTACACCAGCAGCACTATCTACAGCAGCATCAGCAGCCTCACTATCTACACCAGCAGCCTCACTATCTACACCAGCAGCACTAGCTACAGCAGCATCACTATCTACACCAGCGGCACTATCTACACCAGCATCAGCAGCCTCACTATCTTCAGCAGCCTCAGCAGCCTCACTATCTACAGCAGCATCACTATCTACACCAGCGGCACTATCTACAGCAGCCTCAGCAGCACCAGCTTCAGGTCTCTTACCTGGGGTAGGGCGGTGTTAAGCTGCCTTTGCAGCGAGTCCCTCTCGTGGCTGACCTCGTGCAGCTTGCCCTGGGTCAGACCTAGGTTCTCCTGGGTCTCCCTCAGCGTGTCCAGTAGCCGGTCGCGTTCCTCCAGCATGGAAACCATCAGCGATTCAAAGTGCCCCTCCGAGTCCGAATGCAGAGGGGAGCCAGACCCCCGCCGGCCGCCCGAAGGCCCCTCCGACTCACTGATGGTGGGCATCACCTCGCACATCATCTAGGATAGGAGGAGAGGGGTGGAGAGAGAAAGGAGGGGAGGCAGAGAAGGAGAAAATGTCAGAGAAGGAAGTCGCCAACACTAACAAGGACAACGCCTCAGGGCTCAATAGGGTCATGATCTTTACATCAGAGTTGAATGACTTATCACACATCAGGATCAACTACAACTTCCCTAAGCAGCGCTCTCCATGGAAAAACATTACGGACACTAAACATGACACAGCAAGGTGACCATGAACAGACAACATTGTGTTTTCTTCATGCGTGACTCTGAGGAAATCATAGAGTTCATTCACAACCGAGAGCACAGAAAAATATCCAGGGAGGTCTGGACACAACAACCTGCCAGCACAGCCTGGATGGCCCGCAAGACACTGGACCTCACACTTGTGTTAAGTTACAAGTGCTGACAGGTACAGACATTTCTGTGTGGTGCCATCTCTGATGTTCTGTGTGACAGAGTGCTTGCAGAGATTCTATGGTTTGTCTCTAGCAGACTCAAAATACACAGTTACACAGCCCGTCAACAGAACCCCCCGGCTAGCGAACAAGATAAAGATCCGGAGCAAGGTGACGACGGTACTCCCGCTATCTCCCCATCTGCACTCAATAAATCAGCAGTTCGGGCTGAGCTGTTGTCTGAAGGGTAGTGGCAGGCACACATGGAGACAACATTCATTTTGCAGTGAGAAAACAGAGCCCAGTGGGGAAGGCCTCCACACACAATCAGGCCTTATATTGCACTAACTGGTTACTGCAATGTGCTGATTTATGATCTAGTAATCAAACTACGTTGTTGGTCTGCTGTAAACCACCGTATTAAACAAGAGGAGAACCCAGTCAAAGCACTCTTTCCTGACACCTGTTCGCTAAGCACAATTCCATTCATTCATATAATAATAATAATAATGCATCTAATTATAATAATTAATGCCATTTAGCAGACGTCCTTATCCAAGCAACTTATAGTCCTGCTGCATACAGTCCTGCAGCATACAGTCCTGCAGCATACAGTCCTGCTGCATACAGTCCGGCAGCATACAGTCCGGCAGCATACAGTCCGGCAGCATACAGTCCTGCAGCATACAGTCCTGCAGCATACAGTCCTGCAGCATACAGTCCTGTTCGTAGGAATCACTCACTATCCTGGCGTTGCATGTGTCATTTTCTAACGACTGAGAAATGCCTTCATCAGAAATAGCTTCTTCATGAAATGAAATGTAATTGGTCACATACACATATTTAGCAGATGTTATTGCGGGTGTAGAGAAATGTTTGTGTTCCTAGCTCCATTAGTGCAATAGTATCTAACAATTCACAACAACACACACAAATCTAAAAAGTAAAAGAATGGAATTAAGATATATATATATATATATCATCATGACCCTGGTGCGCAGAGAGTCAGTATACATCTCGTACAGTAATAGTTGTACTAGTTCCCATCCTGACAGACACCTGGTTAAGTTGGATGATGACACTGCCTTGATCAGCCTGTTGCATGATGACGAGGAACACCACGGCCCGGTCCTAAATGACTTGGTAGAGCGGTGTGACCAATCACACTTGGTCCTCAATACCAATAAGACCAAAGAGAAGTGCATAGACTTCAGGAAGCGAGCAACACCTACCTCTGTAACATCTATCAGAGGTCAGAACATAGAGACTGAAGAGGAATATAAATATCTGGGCGTCCTCTTGGACAATAAGCTTCAGTGGAGTAAATGTACAGCCCTGATCTACAGAAAGAGCCAACAGAGACTGGACTTGCTCAACAAGCTGGGATCGTTTAATGTTAATTGTACTGTACTGACTCTGTTTTACACATCTTTCAGTGAGAGTGGTTCAACTTGTTGTATTGTTTGTTGGTTTGGCAATGCCACTGTCAGCCAGAGAAATATGCTGAGAAGGATTATTACCACAGCAAGCAAGGTCCTTGGAGTCAAACAGACAGGCCTGGATGAGACCTTTAAGGTCAGGGCCCTCCGCAAGGCTCACAAAATAATTTTAGACCCAAGCCCCACCCCCTGTACCCGGACTTTGAACTACTCCCCTCTGGGTGCAGGCACCGGGTACCCCTCAGCAGGAAAAACACAACTAGACAATCATTTGTGCCAGGTGTGATATCCCTCCTAAATAGCTTGGGCTAATGTTCCTATCCACCCAGTAAGGCCAGCAGGCTAATGTTCCTATCCACCCAGTAAGGCCAGCAGGCTAATGTTCCTATCCACCCAGTAAGGCCAGCAGGCTAATGTTCCTATCGACCCAGTAAGGCCAGCAGGCTAATGTTCCTATCCACCCAGTAAGGCCAGCAGGCTAATGTTCCTATCCACCCAGTAAGGCCAGCAGGCTAATGTTCCTATCCACCCAGTAAGGCCAGCAGGCTAATGTTCCTATCCACCCAGTAAGGCCAGCAGGCTAATGTTCCTATCCACCCAGTAAGGCCAGCAGGCTAATGTTCCTATCGACCCAGTAAGGCCAGCAGGCTAATGTTCCTATCCACCCAGTAAGGCCAGCAGGCTAATGTTCCTATCGACCCAGTAAGGCCAGCAGGCTAATGTTCCTATCGACCCAGTAAGGCCAGCAGGCTAATGTTCCTATCGACCCAGTAAGGCCAGCAGGCTAATGTTCCTATCGACCCAGTAAGGCCAGCAGGCTAATGTTCCTATCGACCCAGTAAGGCCAGCAGGCTAATGTTCCTATCGACCCAGTAAGGCCAGCAGGCTAATGTTCCTATCGACCCAGTAAGGCCAGCAGGCTAATGTTCCTATCGACCCAGTAAGGCCAGCAGGCTAATGTTCCTATCGACCCAGTAAGGCCAGCAGGCTAATGTTCCTATCGACCCAGTAAGGCCAGCAGGCTAATGTTCCTATCGACCCAGTAAGGCCAGCAGGCTAATGTTCCTATCGACCCAGTAAGGCCAGCAGGCTAATGTTCCTATCGACCCAGTAAGGCCAGCAGGCTAATGTTCCTATCGACCCAGTAAGGCCAGCAGGCTAATGTTCCTATCGACCCAGTAAGGCCAGCAGGCTAATGTTCCTATCGACCCAGTAAGGCCAGCAGGCTAATGTTCCTATCGACCCAGTAAGGCCAGCAGGCTAATGTTCCTATCGACCCAGTAAGGCCAGCAGGCTAATGTTCCTATCGACCCAGTAAGGCCAGCAGGCTAATGTTCCTATCGACCCAGTAAGGCCAGCAGGCTAATGTTCCTATCGACCCAGTAAGGCCAGCAGGCTAATGTTCCTATCGACCCAGTAAGGCCAGCAGGCTAATGTTCCTATCGACCCAGTAAGGCCAGCAGGCTAATGTTCCTATCGACCCAGTAAGGCCAGCAGGCTAATGTTCCTATCGACCCAGTAAGGCCAGCAGGCTAATGTTCCTATCGACCCAGTAAGGCCAGCAGGCTAATGTTCCTATCGACCCAGTAAGGCCAGCAGGCTAATGTTCCTATCGACCCAGTAAGGCCAGCAGGCTAATGTTCCTATCGACCCAGTAAGGCCAGCAGGCTAATGTTCCTATTGACCCAGTAAGGCCAGCAGGCTAATGTTCCTATTGACCAAGTAAGGCCAGCAGGCTAATGTTCCTCTCGACCCAGTAAGGCCAGCAGGCTAATGTTCCTATTGACCCAGTAAGGCCAGCAGGCTAATGTTCCTATCGACCCAGTAAGGCCAGCAGGCTAGTCTCTTTTTATTGGTATGTAACTGTTATGAAAGTTGTATTGTCAATTTGTATTTAAACACCACCAACGTGTACATGACACGGCAATAAAGTCATTAAAGAGTAATGGCTTCTTCACAATGGCCCTGGTCCGCAGAGTCGGTAGACTGAGAAATGGCTTCTTCACAATGGCCCTGGTCAGCAGAGAGTCGGTAGACTGAGAAATGGCTTCTTCACAATGGCCCTGGTCAGCAGAGAGTCGGTAGACTGAGAAATGGCTTCTTCACAATGGCCCTGGTCTGCAGAGAGTCTGTATACGCTGCTAGAACATGTCATATGGAGGGGGCCCTTTATGCTTTCCAAGGGCCAATTCCTAAATGGAGATTTGTGCTTGTGGTTTGCACCAAAGACTGTGGTGCATCAGATGAAGCCAGACCACTGAGTACCCTTCCATTGACCAGACACTGAGAAAACCAATGTACACAAACACATGTAGACCTAGCCTACACTCACAATCACTCTGGATGTGTGTACAGTACACACTAGCATGTGGAATGTTCTCGACCAAGGGAATATGGTTTTCCATTGTAAATGAGCAGGCATAAGATGTTGGGGATGCAGGCCTGACTGAGCGGTTGACTTCATCCACTGGCTCCTAAACAGGGGGCTCAACACTGGCGATTAGGCCCTGAAGACGGGCCTCCAGACGGGAAAGCCCAGAATCATGTGAGCTGCATTTAAAAAAAACAAAAGGAACTGCAACTAATGAATTGGAACGAAGTGCATTTTAAACTGGGTGGCCGGGGAGGACTAGGGCTTTCCTTTCTTCTACCACAGCCTTCAACGCCAAAGGCACTTGCTTTCAGAAGCCCCTGTGTTCAGTTCAGGGACCTGAGCAGTGGCACTGTACCTTCAATGTCTTTAGGAGCTTGTTTACAAAGCAGGCCCGCCATTGATCCAAAACCATCCAAATCCCCCACATATCTAGGTGATAAATATTCATATTGGCTGCTGCCAAAATGTTTTCCTAGGCAAATGGACAGCAGCGCTCCAATAACAAGGTCAAAACAACAAAACAATGGTGTTTATAAGGGGGAGGGGCCATACTGAAGTGCCACAGACAGAATGACAGATGGTCGCCATACTCTGTGGTGTAACTACCTCAATGTACAAACAACCACCGGTCTGTGTCCATCGTGTCAGTAGGCTTCAAAGTATGGCAGTTCAGTTGTAGACATCTCAATGCAGTGAGTTGGGAGGGGAGGTACACCTACATCACCAAGTAGCGTTACATAAGGCTGAAGTCCCTATATACACACACATCCATGGAACAAAGCGTACACAGAGTTCGTACTGGATGGGCTGCTAACATACACCGTAAACCTGGCTGCTACAGGTAGGCTGAAGTCCAGAGAGAGAGAGAGAGACTAGAGGGTCAAAGTCCGGTAACATTCATGTGTAAACCATAACACCAAGGTCACCGGGAAGGCGATACTTTCGGTCTGGAATGTGACTGTTTTTGATCAACCAACTATCTGCCAAGGAGCGTGTGTTGGTACTGTAGGTCTAGTGTAGCACAGCCCCAACTCTTTCAGAATATAGGAGTACGGACTCCTAGATAATTAACGGTACATCAATCAATTAGCAGGTATCGAAAAGGACTACGAGGAAGTTAAGTTAAACAAGTTAAGTAAGTTACTGCCAAATGCACTCCTTTCCAGAGCTGTGAACCAAATGACCATAACACATGACATATGCCTGGTAGAAAGTTAGTCAAGCTGCCACAATAAAAGGTTATACATTGTTGCAAACAGATCAATGGTTAGCTAACGTTACCTTTGCAAAGTAGGCGAAATTCCTTTGTAAAAAATGTCCACTTGTCTTTTTATGTTGCCGAGCTTTCTTCAACTTAAATGTCTAGCCAATTTCGGTCCAACTAATGCAACGGTACAATTGTATGAATAATCCAAGCCATTCAAAACATGAAATCCATTGAAAAGTTGAAACCCATCCAGGCTGAAAGGTCCCGGACGGCGAACAGAAAACGGGATCCCTAAGGCCGCAGTGCCAGAGGCAGATCCGAGGGAAATACTCCAACCCTAGCTGCTAGGTCACTACTTACTTCTGCATGGCACAAGATAAAAAGTGCCTCAAACTGATTATTAGTATTTGCACATATAATATCCGTGCGATTATTAACTCATCCTGACATGTGTAGACTTTGTTCAAGGAAAAACCAACCGTGTTAGTTAGCCAGCTTGGCAACACTCCTTACAAGGAACAAAAAGTGGAAACAGATGTAGCTAGATAGCTAGCTACCCGTTAGCAAATCAAATGGAGCTAGCTAGGCACTATAGCCGGTTACGACGGCTCATTAGGACTGCAACTAAAAAGTGGAAACGTTACTGTCCAAGACAATACCAGGAGACGCGTATAAAGTGTTCATAATCCAACGTCAAGGGTCAAATGGAGAGAAAAAAAATTAAGACGAAGTCAAAAGAAAACTAAAAATATCCAATGCACATTTTGTGTGGTGTATTTAGTTGTGTTGCCAGCTAACGTTAGCTTAGCTTCCCGTCGATGAGCCGCGTCACCACATCACCGCAAACACCGACACATCCAACACCGGAGATCGCCGAAACTTCCAACTCCTCGGATTGGCCTCGAAACACACTCGATAAAGATGTATCCACGGCCAATTTGTCCATGGGTTACCAAAGTGTCAAATAAACCAGGTTTCCGTCCGAATGCAAGCGTTTAATCCAGTTTTCTTTGGTAGTCCAGCTCGACAGGAGCCGTCCCTCTCCCGGTCGGCTCAGGAGTCACTTCTTGTTGTCCATCGTTTCCTGCTCTCCGGTGCGTCCACACGCTGGTGACGTTCGAACGGTGGGAAGCACGTCGCCGGGGCAGGCTACCGTCCGTGACCCATGTTGCCGCTCATTCAATCATCACACGTCAGATTTACACTATATTATCTTTGTGTGTTTTTTGGTCGTTGTGATTAGCCTGTGTGTGGTGGAATAATGGCAGCATTTTCCCTCTTGTCACATGATTTTTCTTTAAACATTTATAATGGAAGAGATTTAGTTATGATAGATGCACTTATCTTTGAAATATCACACACACACATACTACACCGACACACACACACACCGACACACACACACACACACACACACACACACACACACACACACACACACACACACACACACACACACACACACACACACACAGCATTCCAGAGACATTCCACCGGGTGTCTTCATTAAAGTAATTATGCCCTCCATGTACAGTATGAGACAAATATTGCCAATTTCAAAGTGAATACTTTAATTGCTTATTATCCTCAGCGTCCGGTCTGACCTGAATAATTTATGTCTTAGAGACCGTCTGGGAATTTCCAGTCAATCAAGGGAGTAGACGCTTCAGGGTCCTGCAATATTGGCAGTAATCAGTCAACATAATCATCCTGAGCTCCAACATCCTCTCCAGCTTTTGAGAGCGAGGGAGAAAGAGAGAGGGGAAAAGCGATAGAGAGAAAATGTGAGGGTGGGTTTTGCTTAAATTAGGTATGGTGCCTCAGGATGGTCCTGTTAGACTACAGGATGGTTCTGTTAGAATACAGGATGGTTCTGTTAGACTACAGGAGGGTCCTGTTAGACTACAGCAGTAGTAATGAGACTTCTCATAATGGTGGTATTGGGGCATGCTGGGATTGCTAAACAGACAGTCCCACTCTTATGACATAGCAGGGTGTGTTGGAACTGCAAAGTGACATCAGATCTGCTTCCCTGATCATCCATCACGCTTCCACTTCCATTTCATATTTTATTGATTTGTTGATATTTTATGTTTGTACTTTTATTCACAATTCAGCTTTTAGCTGCCATGTATGCAAAATAAAACTAAACTAAAAATACAGTTGACTTTGTGCTAGACTGTCCTGCCTGTGAACTAAAATGGGAATGGCCGTTTATGTTGTGTATGAGGTAAACGGTTAACCGACCCTTTGAAACTTGAGGAAGGTACCCAGCACTCTACCTGTAAGGTCACACTGATGACAGGGCTAATGGGGTGTCTGCCACTACAGTCTTATCAAACCCTCTCCCCATCTCCCCCTTCCCCTCTCCCCCTCTACCATCCCCCCTACCCATCTCCCCTCTCCCCCTCTACCCATCTCCCCTCTCCCCCTCTACCATCATCCTACCCATCTCCCCTCTCCCCTCTCCCCTCTACCATCCCCCTACCCATCTCCCTTCTCCCCTCTCCCCATCTCCCCTTCCCCTCTCCCCTCTACCATCCCCCTACCCATCTCCCCCTCTCCCCTCTACCATCCCCCTACCCATCTCCCCTCTCCCCCTCTACCCATCTCCCCTCTCCTATTCCTTCTCATTCACTGTGTTCTATCTGCTCTGGAAAGCCTTGGGGGTGAATTAATGGGCCTGTCTCCCCTCTCGTGTTTCACATAGACCTACACCCAACCCAACCCCACCCGTCTGCCACCCCTGTTTGCCAGTCAGCCAACCCCAGGACAGCCGTGCGTTTCCATAACTCTTGACCTCTGTCCCTTTCCTGCCCATTTCAACACATTAAAAATAGATGGCCACCAATGACCACTTCCTCCCCAAGCTCTGACAGCTGACACACCCTACAGGAATGTGCCATGATCATGGCATGGCCACCCAAATAGATTGCTGTGGACCAACTGTAAACAAGGCCATAAACTGTGCATTTGTGTGTCGGTGTGTGTGTGTGATTGCTACAAGTAAACCTCCTAAAGCCTGTGAAGCAGAGATCATCCTTGACCTCCAAGCATCGCCGCGGGAAGTACTGGTGCTGAAGGTGCTGCAGCACTCCCCTGGTGGTGAGATGGTAAAACTGCAAAGATTTGTGTTGCAACAAGGAATGGCTGTTGATGAGGATGGTTTGTCAGTGAGTGGATTATCATTATGAAGTACTTCATTTATCTGCAACAAAAACGTATGTTACAAATATACTGTAGCTTTAAACGATGCCATTTATATAATGTTTACATATCCTACATTACTCATCTCATATGTATATACTGTACTCCATACCATCTACTGCATCTTACCTACGCCCGGTCAGCCATCGCTCATCCATATATTTATATGTACATACTCGTATTTATTCCTTTACTCTTGTGTGTATAAGGTAGTTGTTGTGAATTTGTTAGATTACTTGTTAGATACTACTGCATGGTTGGAACTAGAAGCACAAGCATTTCACTACACTCGCATTAACATCTGCTAACCATGTGTATGTGACAAATAAAATTTGGTTTGATTTAGCTATGGCAAACTAGACAAGACATGCCATTATGCTTGAATTTAATACTACATACTACAATAGATACTGTAAATCTGGGTGATAATAATCCTGGATTTAACTCATATTTGACCACAGGAGGGCAGTGAAAATCAACGTACTTATACTATAGCACTTCGGTCATTCTTGGGCTGCTGTAATATTTGAAAAGTATATATATATTATTTTTTTAACTATAATAAATGCATTTTCTAAAACAGCCCATAACATTAAGTACATATTAAACCTCCAAGAAAACATATTCTCCCACCTCAGGCATTAAAGACCTTTTTATTATTGTCCATTTTTGTCTCATATGGACACCATTTATCTTCATCCCCGTCACAGACAATATGGATGTTGTCTGAATATGATTATAAAAGATACTTGTTATAAAATATACATTTACCTAATGCTCATGTGTCCCCCCAAACCAATTAAATTATTATAATTATAAAATGTGAAATCTCTGAACGATGCTTTATTAAACCCTGAGATAGACACATTATGTGTCAGCGGGCTCATCATTTAAATTAAATTCAGCATTTTAACATAAATCTAATCTTCTTGGGATTGTCCTTAACATTTCAGACTGAGCTCAGAAAACATTAAATTCATATTTATTCATCTTTGCCATGTGATTTAACAAATATTGTCATGTGACGGTGTTGAGAGTAGTGTGACAGGGTTGAAGAGAGAGATAATAAGATCTCATTAATTTGTTTAGATGCAATATTCATGAATAAAGTAAATAACACAACCCTGTCACAGGTTTACAACCCCGTTACAATCAAACATATGACCGGGTTGAGTGTGAGGGGTTTGATTTTCTGGCTCAAAATGGCCTCTGCTCCTCATGTGGTGAAGGACAGGAGACCACATGGTGTGCATGAAATGAATAGATTGTATATTTTTATAGTTTAAAGTATAATTAGGATAAGTACTAGTTTTCCCCCCTTATTTCATGTAACAGGGTTGAGTTGGCCAGCTCGACCATCCCCACCTGACTTTAAAAAACAACAAAATACAGATCTAAAATAATATCATTACTTGTTTCTGTACCGTGAAGTTGAAAATTGTTGAATGATGTCACTTCCTGTTAATGATGGAACAAAAAGGATGGACTGATATTGGTAGAGTTTGGTTGGCGTGACGGGGTTGAGTATAGACTGAGGGGAAGGAGCTAAACTGTGTGATTTTAATCAATAATCAGGAATTTATTTGACTAAAATACTTTATCAACAGAAGAACCCAAATATATGTTTGCATTAATGGCAAAAGTTATTCATTATGTGCACATTTTTATGATCATTTACCAAGTAAAAATGACATGAAATGCCTGGGGGACAAGATACAATTCTTAGTGTCAGTTAAGAAAAAAAAATGATTTTTAATAATAAAGTTTAAATTAATGCTTTTTTAATTTCAATTCATTATACTGGACATTTCAATGTGTATACAAAATCTTTTAACGTTTCATTTTGGTGACCCAATACCTGAAATATAATATAAAAAGTCAGAGTGACTGAAATATTACCTGAGCCCAAGAATGACCCACTTGTATTCAACACAGAACTGTGTGTCAACTTATTTAGAGTTGAGTTTTATTCCAGTACACATGGCAGCTTCAAGATGAATTGTGTATACAACAAGGAATTCACTCATTACTCATATACATCATTTATTTGCAATAGGCCTGTAGGTCTACATTTCCTCAGCAGAATATGAATCAAAGCACTTCTGCTCCACTGATGGCCACATGTAACAGGTGTGTATGATCCAGGAAGAATCATACACACTATTTTAGATACACAAAGATGCTATTTACATTGTATTTTAATGTTTCATGTGCAAGACATAATGGCTAAATTAATACACATACATTCATTTATTTAAAAGGACAATTTTACAGTAATTCATTACATCATATAGACTAAACATTTATTTTAACCAGGGTCCCATTTTGATGTAACACAATCAGAATAAATATATGTAATTGATCCCTTGTTCAACAGACCCTTTCCTATATAGAAAGCTGTCCAGAACGTGACAACGGTCAAGTATTCCAGAGTACATCCCAGTATTACATGACTATCCCCCACATCCCAATACAGATAATAAGAAGAAGCAGGAGTTTAACTGGTTAAACAAGTTGTAGGAGCCATTTGGGCCTACTTCTACGGTTGTTGTGTGGTTTATAGCTGTTCTGTCCTTGTATATTACACGGCATTTGTACACTAGAGGGCACATGCATATAGGCTAGGCTACAGTAAATATATATCTCACAGGAGGTTGATAGCACCTTGATTGGGGATCACGGGACCATGGTAATGGCTGGAGTGAAATGAGTAGAATGATATCAAATACCATTTGCTCAATTCGCTCCATTCCAGACATTATGAGCTGTGCTCCCCTCAGCAGCTTCCTGTGATACATGAACACTTGCAATCCTACTGGTGCTCGAGTGGCTATCAAGAACTTTTGACTTGGTCAGCCAAGACACGTTATAATTGGAGTTACCGCTAAATACGTTTACGGATTAATGAATATTCTTGAGACATTTCATTGTAAAAGTCAGAGACCACTTTTCAAATGTTCTATATTTCCCACCATTCTTCTTTCTATAATGCAGGGTATATGTGAAAGGATGGTTGCCATCGGACTAATTCTCAAATGTTGTCAGGGGCTGGTATTTAACGCCTGATGTTTTGGCCTTGTAGAGCATCACTCCGCACAGCATGGCAACGGCTGCTACGATACACCCAACCATCAACCCCATGTTCATGTTGGTCACTGGAAAGACAAGAAAACACACAAACACCTTTTTTAACACAAAAACTCTTTGTGAATCAAAAAACACCTTTTCATGCAGAGATGCTTTTGAAGATTACTCTGTAGTGGTCCTTCCTAAATCTGCAGTCATTTAGCAGACACTCTTATCCAGAGCAACTTACAGTAGTTAGTACATACATTTTCATGTAGCTTATTTTCTTAATTGTCCCCCGTGGGATTTCAACCCACAACCTTGACCTTGCATTGCAAGTGCCATGCGTTTCCAACTGAGCTACAGGGGACCATGGATAACAACTTCTGCAATATACTGTATCTTCAATAACCCAGAGTACAACATTTGAATTCTAGCAAGGGCTACAGCCGTTACCCTCAGGGTTAGCTTACCTGAGCTCTCTGAACTCCTTCTCAGGCGCAAAGGACCCTGGGAGATGTGGTGATTGGCCGTTTGCATGGCGGCCTCTCTCTTGCGGTGGTGGTGGCCATCAGGCTGGGGGGAGGTGGAGTTGACGCAGCCCTGGGCACACCGGGTGTTGGGGTTCCCAGCCTCACAAAGGATCACTGAACAGCTGATGTACACCTATAGCCAGAGAGTTTAAAGGTTACTGAACAGAGAAGATATCACCTATGACATGACCCTTGAATGATCCAGCAATCTGTCTCCATTTACCTGGTCATGCATTCCAATGAATTTGAAAGCTTCCATTCCGAACTGGAAATGCCTCTGGTGACGGGGTGAGAAGATTTGAACCGTCTCGTCCACAATGCACCTGGTAAAAAACAGACAGGTAAAACCTAGAGTACAGTAAACATGTAAAGTAGTAAAACTATATTTTAGTCTAGAATATTCCCCAGCGTCTATTACACGTGTCACAGTACTGACAAGTGTCCACCACGAGGTTGAAGAATGCCTCAGTGTTTATATTTTATATATATCCTTTCTCTAATCACCATTACTATTATTATTATTTTGAGTGTTATTGTTGATGTCTTTATCTCACTTTGCTTTACCAACAGTATCCTTGCCACTCGTGCTAATAAAGCTGATCTGAATCTGTGTGCTCAGTCTCACCCGTTTTCTATGATGGGGTAGGTGGGGTGGTAGTTGGGGTTGTCGTACGGCGCCGCTCTGCAGGACTCCACGAAGAGCTCAGTGTTGTTCACAGTGGACACGGCCTCGATGTCCATGTAGATCATCTGTTTCACCACCACGTCTAACGGGTAGTCACGGGGATCCACTATATTGGTGAACTGGCTGGTCTGGTAGAACTCAAACTGGTAGGTGAACGTGCCCGAAGCCTTTCTCCACCACCGTGATGCTGTCCCTGTGTGCAGTGAAGCCCAGGGACACGTTGCCACGTTTGGCGTACTGGCAGTAGAACTGGATCTCCACCTGGTGGTGCCTGGTGATGATGTCGTTGGGGTTGTCGAAGGTGGTGATTTCGTTCTTGAAGATGAGGTTGTCGTCGTCCTCCTGGATTGAGAGAGATGGAGAGGAAAATCATCTAGATAGTTACATGTGTGGGCACTGCCAGCACTGAACTTTACACACATCACCAAGATCAATGGGCAATCGTTTCAGTTCTTATACTGCGGTGAACCTCTTGGGGTTATGAGTGAGCATGTTGGTTTCTCTTTTGATGCAAAACTGTTCTGAGGGCAGATTTTCCCACAGGCAGCATAAGCCACCTCACCAACACTCTACATCTTGACCGTTTCTCTTAGGACACCAATTCAAGATGTGTCAGCCTAGTTGGTGCCTTGGGGTGAATATCCCGTCGAACCATGTTCAATATAGAGAACGCAGACAGACACCCAGGAGTGAATGGGTCTCACACAAAGAGGAATACTGTACATATGTCATCCCACTGTAATATTTGACATCTCGGAGGCCTCACCTCTATCTGAGTGCCACAGGCATTGAGGGGGATGACTCCAATGATGTGGGTGCTGTTAGAGAGGTGTTGCAGGTCGCAGGCAGAGTTACTGGGATCGTTGAGGCGGAGATGGTCCTCGTGAATTCCAGTAACAGAGGACTTCTCCACTTCTACAGTCATCTTGGTCTCGTCACACACCACCTTGGCTTTGACTGTCATGGGAGATATTTTGTTATTGTTGTATTTCTTCTTATCTTTTGCATAAATGTCTTAATGAAAGCAATCCGACTGTGAACCAGGATTCGAGTTATTTGGGGTCATTTCAAGTTTCATTTTTATCTTTCCTTCATGTTTGGTGATTTCAGATGTGTTGTCTATGTATATTATGTATCATGCAGTATTCACAGCTTCATCTGTTATCAAAGTGCACAATTATACAATCACACGCCACAGCATACAGTCCAATCACACGCCACAGCATACAGTCCAATCACACGCCACAGCATACAGTCCAATCACACGCCACAGCATACAGTCCAATCACACGCCACAGCATACAGTCCAATCACACGCCACAGCATACAGTCCAATCACACGCCACAAAATAATATCCAATCACACGCCACAGCATATTGTCCAATCACACGCCACAGCATATTGTCCAATCACACGCCACAGCCTATTGATGGTGGAAGAATGTACCAACCCTTTCTGCGTCCGACCTCCACCACAACACATCTCATCTCAGACTGATAAACACTGGATCTGAAAGTATTACAGAAGATCAGGGTGAACAACGGCACCTTGGAATCTTCTTATTACATGGATTATTAGTCTCTCTCTCTCATGTGCGTTGGGAAATTAAATATCATTAAAAGAGTTAACTCCAGAAGGAAGCAGTAGAACGTACAGGAAGTAGAAGAACGTACAGGAAGTAGTAGAACGTACAGGAAGTAGCAGAACGTACAGGAAGTAGAAGAGCAGTTCTGGTGATGTTTCTAGCTTTATAAAACATAAGACCTACCCAGATAGCCCCTCAGTGATGAAGCAAATGGGGAAATACTCCCCCAGATTGTCCTGGATGGGTGTCCACCGGATGAGAAACTCCCCTTGGGTAGTCATGTGATTGGTGATGTTCAGAGGTCCACTGACGATGACATCATCAATCCTAGAAAGGAGACAAAACGGAAAAGGTAAATGCTAAGTGGGATCCTTGCATGACACAACCCTGAATCCTAACCCTAACCTTAACCTCTACCCTAACTTAAATCACAACCCTTACCTAACCTTAACCCTTACCTTAACCGTTTATAAATTGCAACTTATGTGGGGTGACGTCAGAGTCGGACGTCACAAGAATCCCACTTAGCAAAAAGACAGCCACACCAATCCAGATCAATCACAGAAAATACATTTACTCTTAGTTAGAAAACTCTTGGTTTCTTAGACCTGTTGGTGAACCTATACCTTAGGCTGCCTTAAGCCAAATAATTGATTGCAGAAAAAAAATATTTGTAATCACTGAAAAAGTACTACAGGTGATAACGTTTTTAGTTATAGCCAGGACGCATTGTTACAAACAGGACTGAACTGTTACTGTCACGATTCTCTTCTGAGGGGACAGACCAAGACGCAGCGATGTAGCCAGAATACATGATTTAATAATAATACACGGGACAGAACGAAAACAAAACAATAAACGAAGAAACAAGACGTGAGCCCTAACGCTAAATGCTAAACTATACACAAAGAGAACTAAACCTAACCACGACGGAAGGAAACCTAACTAAACCTCGAACGGCGAAACCCAACTAGACAAGAACCCGACTGAACATGATGAACCTGACATGAACATACAATGACCCACGAAACTAAGGTGCAATTCCCAAACATATAAATGGTTCCCAATTAGAGACAACGAGACTCAGCTGCCTCTAATTGGGAGCCATTAACCCAACATAGAACTAGACACCATAGAACTGTGAAAACCCCTAAACCAAAATGAACCCAAAACGCTCCAGCCTGTAAACCCAGGACTGGGCGTTACAGTTACAGCCAGGACGTATTGTTACAATCAGGACTAAACTGTTACAGCCAGGACGCATTGTTAAAATCAGGACTAAACTGTTACAGCCAGGACGCATTGTTACAATCAGTACTAAACTGTTACAGCCAGGATGCATTGTTAAAATCAGGACTAAACTGTTACAGCCAGGACGCATTGTTACAATCAGGACTAAACTGTTACAGCCAGGACGCACTGTTACATCCAGGACACATTGCTACAGCCAGGACGGACAGTTACAGCCAGGATGACCTGTTACAACCAGGAGTGCATGCACTATAAATATAATCCTGTATCATAGACTTTCCTGGATGTTGTCCCTTACGTTGAGTGTGTAGCCTCGGCCTTGACCCTGATCTCCAGCTCTTTGTTGACCTCGGCGTGGAGATGTTCTCCGTTGTGTGGTGTCGGCTGCACGAACCTGGGCAGGTACATACCCTCATCGCAGGACGGAACAATAGAGTCCACTGAAGTGGAAAAGAACACAAACGTACACAAGTAAAGGCCAATACTTGACATATAAATGCCATGTTCGTTGTTTAAAGAATAAATGTGTCCAACCCTCCATCCAGGGGGCGGCAGGTAGCCTAGTGGTTAGAGCGTTGGGCCGGTAACCAAAAGGTTGCTGGGTCTAATCCCCAAGCTGACAAGGGTAAAAGCTGTCATTCTGCCCTTGAACAAGATAGTTAACCCACTGTTCCCCAGTAGGCTGTCTTTTTCAATAGGAATTTGTTCTTAACTGACATGCCTAGTTAAATAAAGGTTCAATAAATAAAATAATCCAATGCATTGTTAACAATCAGAAGAGGAGTCTCTCACCCAGAAGAGAAAAATGCAGAGGGAGTTTGCTGAGGGGAGCAGTGGAGGGATACAGGCTTCCTGGGGTGGTAGTGGGCCAGGTGGCGGTGGTGGTAGTGGGCCAGGTGTTGGTGTTGGTGGTAGTGGGCCAAGGGGGTGGTGGTGGTGGGCCAAGGGGGTGGT
Organism: Brachymystax lenok tsinlingensis; assembly: GCA_030435695.1. Lineage (NCBI taxonomy): Eukaryota > Metazoa > Chordata > Actinopteri > Salmoniformes > Salmonidae > Brachymystax > Brachymystax lenok. The sequence continues at coordinate 7,558,385 of CM059819.1, forward strand.
GGTAGTGGGCCAAGGGGGGGTGGTGGTGGTGGGCCAAGGGGGGGTGGTGGTAGTGGGCCAAGGGGGTGGTGGTAGTGGGCCAAGGGGCGGTGGTGGTAGTGGGCCAGGTGTTGGTGTTGGTGTTGGTGGTAGTGGGCCAAGGGGGGGTGGTGGTAGTGGGCCAAGGGGGGGTGGTGGTAGTGGGCCAGGGGGTGGTAGAGGAACTAGAGCCATCGGTGTAAGACAGGGTGATGTGTTGGTTGGGAAAGTCCTCTACAACCAGCTCAAACCCGTAGACGCCACTTGTTGAAGTGTAGCCGTATTGTAAGGAGCAAGAGCCCTAATAGTGAAGAGGTTAGAACACAAATGGAATAGCTGGTTAAGACTAAAGACAATATTATGTAATCACAAATAGATTGAATGCAAATGAGTTGTGGTTTATGTTGTAATGTTTTGGTCTCAACGTGACAGCCCAGCACATCGTGGAGTGTATCAACAATCACATGAGATTCAAGGTGTTGAAAATAACTGCCCCTCACCAACCTGATCTAGGTAGAAACCTGAAGGCTGGTCACACTTATCGCACTCAGGTCTGACCAATCCGTATCTGCATCTGACACGATCACCGTCAGGGTCAAAGGCCATGAGGTTGTAGGACCTCTGACAGTTCTGGGGAACACTACAATGACATGAGTCAGAAATACAACATATGAAATGAGTAAACTCTAAGGGCTCTATTTTATCAAACCTAACACAATGGTCAGTCTAAGAGCTGGCAGTAGAGCTATAGTTTCAGAGGCACGTCAGAAATACAACATATGAAATGAGTAAACTCTAAGGGCTCTATTTTATCAAACCTAACACAATGGTCAGTCTAAGAGCTGGCAGTAGAGCTATAGTTTCAGAGGCAAGTCAGAAATATTTTTGCTATTTTCACCTCCACAATTATATGTGCAGTTGCTGGCAGTGGGCCTTGATTTGTATTTATGTATTTTATTTAACCTTTATTTAACTAGGCAAGTCACCGAATAAACCAGTTGTGGGTGTGTCGAGGCTTGACCCCTCACTGGCCAATCAGAACGTGTTCCATGGCTAAATATGTGGTTGCTTTAAGTTGTATATTTAAGGTATTTCATATATTTATTGCGTTGTCATCAACTCCAATTAGAATGTTAGTCCGTTACAGCCTAGTTAGTTAAATAGCCTGATCCATGTTTGCAGAAAACAGTATGTTGAACATGTTTACAGTCCACATTGTTCTAATTGTATTGCTTCAATATGGAAATGAACATAGGCTATAGCATGTGCACTAATATAGGTGCAAGGCCTACTGTAAATTGGAGTCTGGACATGGACATGCCAAACGAAGTCAGTAAGCAAGATCAAATTCACTAGGCTATTGAAAAGGCCTGAAAAGACAGGTTATAATTAGAATCAAATTCTAATAAAAACAAAACAACAACTTGTTTAAATAGGCTTTATCTAAATACAGTTACAGCCACCATAATAAATAGCCCAGAGGGTCTGTCTAACTAGCTTTTGTTGTTGTTACGCAACATGATAATATCTGGCTAATGATTGGGGCCTGGAGAAAACAATTATGGACCGGTCTGGACACACCTCAACTATGGCCACCCCGCCCACTATAGCATAAGTGAGCTGAAGTTATACAGGAAATTGCTGATGTCAGGGCTGGAAAACGCTATTGCGACATTTTTTACATAACGAAATTGCCAACGAACTTGAGTTTGACACTTGCGCCTCCTTACTGCCAGCCAAAAATGTAGGAATATGTCAAAAATGTAGGAATATGTCTCAGGGAACTGCGGCTATTCTATCAAAGATGTCAGAGGCAATAACCTATGTTGTATATATAAAACAACTGATCAGTTCAAAGAGGTACTGTATAGGGAGTCAGAAAGTTGTTACCGTATGAAAGGAAGAATGGCTGTGACTGGAGATCTGTTGGGTTCACCAGTATCAGATCTTGATCCCAGATCCACTTGTGTTTCCAGGCTCCAAGATCCAAGACCGTTTACTGTGGGGATCCAACAGCAGCTGTTTTGTCTGTTACAATAACAAAACATCTTTAGATAAGTGGTCACTTGGGCTGGAATGTTATCAAACCCACCATAGCAATATCCTTTACCGGGTGTCTTTGTCACGGTCTTTGGGAAAAAACTCAATGAGGGGAGTTTACCTTGTAGAAGTAGGTTTAGCCAATACTAGTATAGCTAAAACCATTATACCAGATTTGAGTTTACCATGAGTCATTGTGCACAATGCGTGTTCAATAAATTGAATAGATGTATTTCATAACAAACTTACATCAATTGAAAAGGTTTATCACTGGGGATATCTCTGGTCTCGACAGTTTCAGTTTCACACCACTGGTTGTTGTAACCACTCCGTCCTCTGCTGCTGCTGTCAATTGTGCCTCTGACATCTTGGATGGGATAGCCGCAGTTCCCTGAGGAACAAGACCAGCCCTCGTAATCGCACCAATCATGGGTATTCTTGTAGCGGAAATCCACCTGGGGAACAGAAAGTCACATTGTTATGGGACTATAAAACATTAGACTGATGAAGTCTAATTAAACTGATGTTTTGAAACAGCGTTAATAATTGTTTCAATCTCACCAAGAATCATGTCAATATTTTCAACAGAGTCTGTGATAGCATTTGATCTGTGATAACTGGCAGATGATAACAGATCACCACTCACTCACTGCAGTTGGAGATTTGCGCCATATAAATGTTTTGCCTTTTAATATTCTGATATGAATGATAAAGACAAACAGGAAAAGAGAAAGGGGCAATACATACTCTACATAGAAAAGACTCAAACAAACCAAACAGCAGCAGCTACATCTTGGATGAAGTGGGGTTGTTTTTACAGCCAAGTGGTTGGCATGAAATTAATAATATACTTTCATAGACAACATTATACGCGCGTGAAAGACAGTACTCGCTGGGACTTCTTCGGTTGGACCCTGTGTACTATTGACGATACAAATAAATGTAATGTTTAAGAGCTTGTCTCAATAAAGGACAACAGGGGGGGCCATACTTTCACAAATTTGGATCCACGGTTCTATAAATCTATTGTTAATTTCTCTAATTGCAAAACGTCTGCAACCTGTTTTAACTACGATTGAAAAGTGGGTGGTTTGTCATTTTTTCCCAAAAATACAATACATTTATTTGCAAAGTAGGAAATTGTTATCAGCAGCAACCTTAGCTTGTCCGAGTCAAGCGTGGCATTTGGCATGTAATTAAGGAGGTAACGGCTTGGAGATTGTTCTAATTCCATATCTAAAATGATCTGAGTGGCTGTATGGATAGAGTGCCAGAAATCCACGAATTTACTGCAATGACAGAACCGGTGCACAAGGGTTCCTTTCTCTGTCCTACACATGCACCGTATTTGTTAAGGGTTTAGACCAGTGAAACATGTTCACCTGTTATTTTCAGACTGAATAAAACATAACAAACCCAGGTGCTCATTTTGCATTGATGCAAAAGCTTAATAAATCTCAAATGTATTTATTCTATAGCCTCATGTCATAATCATTTAATAAGAACAAAACTTTGCATTCCATGAATTAAAACTCGTACGCTAAATAAAACAATAAATGGTTATTGAATAGAATTGATCTAAATTCACAATTATTGCAATCACTCTTATTAATATACCGTATTACAATGAATTGTATTGGAATAGACGCGATGTGATTCAACATTTCTAAAGAGTCCAACCAACATATGCCAATACTTCAGAATATATATATAAAAGAAATGTGTCACGTGCGCCGAAAGCAACAGGTATTTTAGTCCTTACCGTGACGAGCCCTTAACCAACAACACAGTTTAAAACAGTAAGAACAATTTGCTAAATTAACTAAAGGAAAAATAGTAACACAATAAAATAACAATAACGAGGCTATATACCATGAGTACCGGTATTGAGTCAATGCGCAGGGTACGGGGTAGTCGAGGTAATTGAGGTAATATGTACATGTAGGTATTAAGGTTAAAGTGACTATGCATTGATAATAAACAGAGAGCAGCAGCGTATGTGAAGTGTGAAGTTGTGTGTGTGTGTGCGTGTGTGTCAATGTAGTATGTGTGAGTGTGTGGTTAGAGTCCAGTGAGTGTACATTGAGCCTGTCTGCAAGAGAGTCAGTGCCAAAAAATATTATAAATAGTAATGAAATAATGGGGTCATCGCAAATAGTCCAGGTAGTCATGTGATGAATTGTTCATCAGTCGTATGGCTTGGTGGTAGAAGCTGTTAAGGAGCCTTTTGGTCCAGAGAGAAGAGTCTATGACTTGGATGGCTGAACAATTGGGTCACAAATGCTGCGTTTACACAAGCAGCCAAATTCTGATGTTTTGCCACCAAATAGTATTTTGTCCAATCAGATCAGATCTTTTGCCAATAATTGGGCAAAATATCAGAATTGGGCTGCCTGTGTAAACGCAGCCAATGATCCCCTGAATATCTCTCACCTTGAATGTTCCGTCAACGTTCCTCCCTTTGGGGGTGAAGGACATGGAGCCTCCATAGAAGTGTCCCGCTGAAGCCAGGGAGACCAGTAGCAGCAGATGAAGCAACACCGGTGTGGAGGAGGACATGATGCCTGGATCTCTCTGGAGGATTCCTCTCTACCTATCTGCCCCCAGCATCCAACCTCCAAACCTTTATACCTTCTCAGACACACCATCCATTCAGGAGGAATGTCAGAGCAGATGCCAACGCTGTTTCATTTGTCACTCACCCTGGACATGTTCTCTTTATGACTGGTGCAACTGGTTTTAATTAACTGGGAAACAAAGGCTATAAAACCTTTTCATAATAACCTTAAACGAAAGGTAAAACAAAGTTGTGAGTTATAGTAATTCTGCATATCTTGAACTTTTCTCTGCTAATCTCTGACATTGGCCTGATTTACATTTCCCAATTACATGTTAGTCATTTAGCAGACCAGTATCACTACTCTTTAGTATCACGGCTATCTAGTATCACTACTCTCTTGTATCACTGCTCTCTAGTTTCACTGCTCTCTAGTATCACTACTCTCTAGTATCACTACTCTCTAGTTTCACTACTCTCTAGTATCACTACTCTCTAGTATCACTACTCTCTAGTTTCACTGCTCTCTAGTGTCACTACTCTCGTGTATCATAAGTATCACTACTCTTTAGTATCACTGCTCTGTAGTATCACTATTCTCTAGTATCACTACTCTCTAGTATCACTTCTCTCTAGTATCACTACTCTCTTGTATCACTGCTCTCTGATATCACTAGTACAACTGCTCTCGTGTATCACTGCTCTCTAGTATTACTACTCTCTAGTATGAATGCTCCCTAGTATCACTGCTCTCTAGAATCACTAGTATCACTACTCTCTTGTAGCACTACTCTCTAGTATTACTATTATCACTACTCTCTAGTATCACTGCTCTGTAGTATCACTACTCTCCTGTATCACTAGTCTCTAGTGTAACTAGTATAACTACTCTCTAGTATCACTTCTATCAAGTATCACTACTCTCTAGTATCACTTCTCTCTAGTATCACTACTCTCTTGTATCACTGCTCTCTGATATCACTAGTACAACTGCTCTCGTGAATCACTGCTCTCTAGTATTACTACTCTCTAGTATGAATGCTCCCTAGTATCACTGCTCTCTAGAATCACTAGTATCACTACTCTCTTGTAGCACTACTCTCTAGTATTACTATTATCACTACTCTCTAGTATCACTGCTCTGTAGTATCACTACTCTCCTGTATCACTAGTCTCTAGTGTAACTAGTATAACTACTCTCTAGTATCACTTCTATCAAGTATCACTACTCTCTAGTATCACTGCTCTCTCTTATATCTACTCTATAGTTTCACTAGTATCACTACTCTCTAGTATGCCTTCTATCTAGAATCACTACTCTCTAGTATGGCTCCTCAATAGTATCACTACTCTCTAATATCACTAATATCGCTACTCTCTAGTATCACTACTTCCTAGAATCACTACTCTTTAGTATCACTGCTATCTAGTATCACTTCTCTCTAGTATCACTGCTCTCTAGTATCACTGCTCTGTAGTATCACTACTATCTCCACTCTACTATCTAGTGTGCCTTCTATCTAGAGGATTCCTCTCTACCTATCTGCCCCCAGCATCCAACCTCCAAACCTTTATACCTTCTCAGACACACCATCCATTCAGGAGGACTGTCAGAGCAGATGCCAACGCTGTTTCATTTGTCACTCACCCTGGACATGTTCTCTTTATGACTGGTGCAACTGGTTTTATTGAACTGGGAAACAAAGGCTAAAATACCTTTTCATAATAACCTGAAACGAAAGGTAAAATACAGTTGTGAGTTATAGTAATTCTGCATATCTTGAACTTTTCTCTGCTAATCTCTGACATTGGCCTGATTTACATTTCCCAATTACATGTTAGTCATTTAGCAGACTAGTATCACTACTCTCTAGTATCACGGCTGTCTAGAATCACTACTCTCTTGTATCACTACTCTCTTTTATCACTACTCTCTTGTATAGCTACTCTTTAGTATCACTACTATCTAGTATCACGGCTATCTAGAATCATTACTCTCTTGTATCACTACTCTCTAGTTTCACTGCTCTCTAGTATCACTACTCTCTAGTATCACTACTCTCTAGTTTCACTACTCTCTAGTATCACTACTCTCTAGTATCACTACTCTCTAGTTTCACTGCTCTCTAGTGTCACTACTCTCGTGTATCATAAGTATCACTACTCTTTAGTATCACTGCTCTGTAGTATCACTACTCTCTAGTATCACTTCTCTCTAGTATCACTACTCTCTTGTATCACTGCTCTCTGATATCACTAGTACAACTGCTCTCGTGTATCACTGCTCTCTAGTATTACTACTCTCTAGTATGAATGCTCCCTAGTATCACTGCTCTCTAGAATCACTAGTATCACTACTCTCTTGTAGCACTACTCTCTAGTATTACTATTATCACTACTCTCTAGTATCACTGCTCTGTAGTATCACTACTCTCCTGTATCACTAGTCTGTAGTGTAACTAGTATAACTACTCTCTAGTATCACTTCTATCAAGTATCACTACTCTCTAGTATCACTTCTCTCTAGTATCACTACTCTCTTGTATCACTGCTCTCTGATATCACTAGTACAACTGCTCTCGTGAATCACTGCTCTCTAGTATTACTACTCTCTAGTATGAATGCTCCCTAGTATCACTGCTCTCTAGAATCACTAATATCACTACTCTCTTGTAGCACTACTCTCTAGTATTACTATTATCACTACTCTCTAGTATCACTGCTCTGTAGTATCACTACTCTCCTGTATCACTAGTCTCTAGTGTAACTAGTATAACTACTCTCTAGTATCACTTCTATCAAGTATCACTACTCTCTAGTATCACTGCTCTCTCTTATATCTACTCTATAGTTTCACTAGTATCACTACTCTCTAGTATGCCTTCTATCTAGAATCACTACTCTCTAGTATGGCTCCTCAATAGTATCACTACTCTCTAATATCACTAATATCGCTACTCTCTAGTATCACTACTTCCTAGAATCACTACTCTTTAGTATCACTGCTATCTAGTATCACTTCTCTCTAGTATCACTGCTCTCTAGTATCACTGCTCTGTAGTATCACTACTATCTCCACTCTACTATCTAGTGTGCCTTCTATCTAGAGGATTCCTCTCTACCTATCTGCCCCCAGCATCCAACCTCCAAACCTTTATACCTTCTCAGACACACCATCCATTCAGGAGGACTGTCAGAGCAGATGCCAACGTTGTTTCATTTGTCACTCACCCTGGACATGTTCTCTTTATGACTGGTGCAACTGGTTTTATTGAACTGGGAAACAAAGGCTAAAATACCTTTTCATAATAACCTGAAACGAAAGGTAAAATACAGTTGTGAGTTATAGTAATTCTGCATATCTTGAACTTTTCTCTGCTAATCTCTGACATTGGCCTGATTTACATTTCCCAATTACATGTTAGTCATTTAGCAGACTAGTATCACTACTCTCTAGTATCACGGCTGTCTAGAATCACTACTCTCTTGTATCACTACTCTCTTTTATCACTACTCTCTTGTATAGCTACTCTTTAGTATCACTACTATCTAGTATCACTGCTATCTAGAATCACTACTCTCTTGTATAGCTACTCTTTAGTATCACTACTCTCTAGTATCACGGCTATCTAGAATCACTACTCTCTTGTATCACTTCTCTCTTGTATAACTGCTCTCTAGTATAGCTACTCTTTAGTATCACTGCTATCTAGTATCACTAATCTCTAGTATCACTACTCTTTAGTATCACGGCTATCTAGTATCACTACTCTCTTGTATCACTGCTCTGTAGTATCACTACTCTCCTGTATCACTACTCTAGTATAACTACACTCTAGTATCACTTCTACCTAGAATCACTACTCTCTAGTATAGCTCCTCAATAGTATCACTACTCTCTAATATCACTAATATTGCTACTCTCTAGTATAACTAGTATCACTACTCTTTAGAATCCCTGCTATCTAGTATCACTTCTCTCTAGTATCACTGCTCACTACTATCTCTAGTATCATGTCTCTCTAGTATCACGTCTCTCTAGTATCACTTCTATCTAGTATCACTAATATCTTGTATCAGTAGTATCACTACTCTCTAGTATCACTACTCTCTAGTCCCACTGATACCTCGTTTCACCACTCTCTAGTATCACTAGTTTCATTTCTCTCTAGTAGCAGTACTCTCTAGTATCACTGCTCTCTAGTATCACTAGATAACAACTCTCTAGTATAACTTCTTTCTAGTATCACTACTCTCTAGTATCACTGCTCTCTAGTATCACTACTCTCTGGAATATCTACTCTCTAGTATGACTGCTCTATAGTATCACTACTCTCTAGTATCACTATTTTCACTACTCTCTAGTATCAGTACTCTCTGGTATAATTGCTGTCTAGTATAACTACTCTCTAGTATCACTACTCTCTAGTATCACTCATCACTACTATCACTAATCTTTATTATCACTAGTATCGCTACTGTCTAGTATCACTTCTATCTAGTATCACTGCTCTCTAGTATCACTACTCTCTAGTATCATTGCTCTCTAGTATCACTACTCTCTAGTTCCACTGATACCTCGTATCACCACTCTCTAGTATCACTTGTTTCATTTCTCTCTAGTAGCAGTACTCTCTAGTATCACTGCTCTCTAGTATCACTAGATAACAACTCTCTAGTATAACATCTTTCTAGAATCACTACTCTCTAGTATCACTGCTCTCTAGTATCAATACTCTCTGGAATATCTACTCTCTAGTATGACTTCTCTATAGTTACACTACTCTCTAGTATCACTATTTTCACTACTCTCTAGTATCAGTACTCTCTGGTATAATTGCTGTCTAGTATCACTACTCTCTAGTATCACTGCTGTCTAGTATCACTACTCTCTTGTATGAATGCTCTCTAGTATCACTAGTATCACTAATCTCTACTATCACTGCTCTCTAGTATCACTACTCTCTAGTATCACATGCTCTCTTGTATCAGAAGACTCTAGTATCACTACTCTTTAGTATCACTGCTATCTAGTATCACTTCTATCTAGTATCACTACTATCTGGTTTCACTGCTCTCTAGTATCACTACTCTCTAGTATCACTGCTCTCTAGTATCACTACTCTCGCTATCTCTAGCATCACTAATCTACTATCACTGCACTCTAGGATCACTAGTATCATTACTCTCTAGTATCACTACTCTCTAGTATTAACACTCTTTAGTATCACTGCACTCTAGTATCACTAGTATCACTGCTCTCTCGTGTCACTAGTATCACTACTCTCTTCTATCACTTCTCTCTAGTATAACAGCACTCTAGTATCACTAGTATCACTGCACTCTAGTATCACTAGTATCACTGCACTCTAGTATCACTAGTATCACTGCACTCTAGTATCACTAGTATCACTGCACTCTAGTATCTCTAGTATCACTACTCTCTAGTATCACTGCACTCTAGTATCACTAGTATCACTGCACTCTAGTATCACTAGTATCACTACTCTCTAGTATCACTGCACTCTAGTATCACTAGTATCACTAGTATCACTGCACTCTAGTATCTCTAGTATCACTACTCACTAGTATCACTGCACTCTAGTATCACTAGTATCACTGCACTCTAGTATCACTAGTATCACTACTCTCTGGTATCACTGCACTCTAGTATCACTGCTCTCTAGTATCACTGTTCTCTCGTATCACTGCTGTCTAGTATCACTACTCTATAGTATCACTGCTCTGTTGTATAACTGCTCTCTAGTATTATAGCTCTCTAGTATCACTTCTCTCTAGTATCACAGCTGTCTAGTATCACTACTCTCTAGTATCACTGCTCTCTATGATCACTAGTATCACTACTTTCTAGTATCACTGCAATCTAGTCTCTCTAGTATCACTGCTCTGTAGTATCACTACTCTCTAGTATCACTGCTCTGTGAGTATCCACTAATCTAGTATCACTGCTCTGTAGTATCACTATTCTCTAGTATCACTACTCTCTAGTATAATTAGTACACCTGCTCTCTAGTATCACTGCTCTCTGGTATCACTGCTCTCTAGTGTCTCTACTCTCTGGTATAACTAGTATAATTTATCTCTAGTATCACTACTCTCTAGTATCACTGCACTCTAGTATCACTAGTATCACTAATCTCTAGTATCACTGCTCTCTAGTATCACTACTCTCTAGTATCACTACTCTCTAGTATCACTGCTCTCTAGTATCAGTAGACTCTAGTATCCCTACTCTTTAGTATCACTGCTATCTAGTATCACTACTCTCTAGTATCACTACCCTCTAGTTTCACTGCTCTCTAGTATCACTAGTATCACTACTCTCTAGTATCAGTATTCTGTAGTATCACTGCTATCTAGATTCACTACTCTATAGTATCACTACTCTCTAGTATCACTAATCTCTGGTATAACTACTCTCTAGTATCACTGCTCTCTAGTTTCACTTCTATCTAGTATCACTGCTCTCTAGTATCACTAGTATCACTACTCTCTAGTATCAGTATTCTGTGGTATCACTGCTAACTAGTATCACTACTCTCTAGTATCACTACTCTTTAGTATCACTGTTATCTAGTATCACTGCTCTCTAGTATTACTACTCTCTAGTATCATTGCTTTCACTATCCTCCCTTCTCTCTTGTATCACTTCTATCTAGTATTTCTAGTATCACTACTCTCTAGTATCTCTAGTCTCACTACTCTCTAGTCTCACTACTCTCTAGTATCACTGCTCTCTAGTATCACTACTCTCTACTCTCGCTATCTCTAGCATCACTAATCTACTATCACTGCACTCTAGGATCACTAGTATCATTACTCTCTAGTATCACTACTCTCTAGTATTAACACTCTTTAGTATCACTGCACTCTAGTATCACTAGTATCACTGCTCTCTAGTGTCACTAGTATCACTACTCTCTTCTATCACTTCTCTCTAGTATAACAGCACTCTAGTATCACTAGTATCACTGCACTCTAGTATCACTAGTATCACTGCACTCTAGTATCACTAGTATCACTGCACTCTAGTATCACTAGTATCACTGCACTCTAGTATCTCTAGTATCACTACTCTCTAGTATCACTGCACTCTAGTATCACTAGTATCACTGCACTCTAGTATCACTAGTATCACTACTCTCTAGTATCACTGCACTCTAGTATCACTAGTATCACTAGTATCACTGCACTCTAGTATCTCTAGTATCACTACTCACTAGTATCACTGCACTCTAGTATCACTAGTATCACTGCACTCTAGTATCACTTGTATCATTACTCTCTAGTAGCACTTCTCTCTAGTTTCACTAATCTCTAACTACTCTAGTATCACTGTTCTCTCTAGTATCACTGCTGTCTAGTATCACTACTCTATAGTATCACTGCTCTGTTGTATAACTGCTCTCTAGTATTATAGCTCTCTAGTATCACTTCTCTCTAGTATCACAGCTGTCTAGTATCACTACTCTCTAGTATCACTGCTCTCTATGATCACTAGTATCACTACTTTCTAGTATCACTGCAATCTAGTCTCTCTAGTATCACTGCTCTGTAGTATCACTACTCTCTAGTATCACTGCTCTGTAGTATCACTACTCTCTAGTATCACTGCTCTGTAGTATCACTACTCTCTAGTATCACTACTCTCTAGTATAATTAGTACACCTGCTCTCTAGTATCACTGCTCTCTGGTATCACTGCTCTCTAGTGTCTCTACTCTCTGGTATAACTAGTATAATTTATCTCTAGTATCAGTACTCTGTGGTATCACTGCTATCTAGTATCACTACTCTCTAGTATCACTGCACTCTAGTATCACTAGTATCACTAATCTCTAGTATCACTGCTCTCTAGTATCACTACTCTCTAGTATCACTACTCTCTAGTATCACTGCTCTCTAGTATCAGTAGACTCTAGTATCCCTACTCTTTAGTATCACTGCTATCTAGTATCACTACTCTCTAGTATCACTACCCTCTAGTTTCACTGCTCTCTAGTATCACTAGTATCACTACTCTCTAGTATCAGTATTCTGTAGTATCACTGCTATCTAGATTCACTACTCTATAGTATCACTACTCTCTAGTATCACTAATCTCTGGTATAACTACTCTCTAGTATCACTGCTCTCTAGTTTCACTTCTATCTAGTATCACTGCTCTCTAGTATCACTAGTATCACTACTCTCTAGTATCAGTATTCTGTGGTATCACTGCTAACTAGTATCACTACTCTCTAGTATCACTACTCTTTAGTATCACTGTTATCTAGTATCACTAATCTCTAGTATCACTGCTCTCTAGTATTACTACTCTCTAGTATCATTGCTTTCACTATCATCCCTTCTCTCTTGTATCACTTCTATCTAGTATTTCTAGTATCACTACTCTCTAGTATCTCTAGTCTCACTACTCTCTAGTATCACTGCTCTCTAGTATCACTACTCTCTACTCTCGCTATCTCTAGCATCACTAATCTACTATCACTGCACTCTAGGATCACTAGTATCATTACTCTCTAGTATCACTACTCTCTAGTATTAACACTCTTTAGTATCACTGCACTCTAGTATCACTAGTATCACTGCTCTCTCGTGTCACTAGTATCACTACTCTCTTCTATCACTTCTCTCTAGTATAACAGCACTCTAGTATCACTAGTATCACTGCACTCTAGTATCACTAGTATCACTGCACTCTAGTATCACTACTCTCTAGTATCACTGTACTCTAGTATCACTAGTATCACTGCACTCTAGTATCACTAGTATCACTACTCTCTAGTATCACTGCACTCTAGTATCACTAGTATCACTAGTATCACTGCACTCTAGTATCTCTAGTATCACTACTCACTAGTATCACTGCACTCTAGTATCACTAGTATCACTGCACTCTAGTATCACTAGTATCACTACTCTCTGGTATCACTGCACTCTAGTATCACTGCTGTCTAGTATCACTGTTCTCTCGTATCACTGCTGTCTAGTATCACTACTCTATAGTATCACTGCTCTGTTGTATAACTGCTCTCTAGTATTATAGCTCTCTAGTATCACTTCTCTCTAGTATCACAGCTGTCTAGTATCACTACTCTCTAGTATCACTGCTCTCTATGATCACTAGTATCACTACTTTCTAGTATCACTGCAATCTAGTCTCTCTAGTATCACTACTCTCTAGTATCCCTACTCTCTAGTATCACTGCTATCTAGTATCACTACTCTCTAGTATCACTACTCTCTAGTATCACTAGTATCACCTTTCTCTGGTTCTACTGCTTTCTCGTATCACTACTCTCTAGTATCACTACTCTCTAGAATCACTTTTCTTTAAGAAGCTTTACGTATTGGCTTGAAGGCCTTCGTTAGAGCTTTTGAGTTTGTTTTTCATTTACACCCATATGTGGAATTTGCTTGAGTGAAAATAAGCATATGTTACCAAATGTAACAATGTGCATTTCATGAGTATTCTAATAAGTGTGTACGTAAAACGTTTTAAACATTTCTGTATAACCACAATGAGGACATCGACATATCAAGTCAGTTTTCATAAACCACTTGTTACAGTGCAAGACAAAACATCAGAGTTATCTGAATGGTGACATTAGTTCATGTTCACATTTACAACATAACAGGCATTTCATCATTAAGTCCTTCAGGGAATAATGTCTGGAGGATTAAATCCCAAAACATTCACCTCCCCTGTCTGATATCTTGACTTTCTCTATGCCACAAAATCTAAAAAGGTGGAAATGTCATGCTTTTGGTCGTTTCTCCTGATATAACATTTATGGTTATTAATTCTCTTTTTGAGAGAACGAGATGTTTTTCCTACGTAACACAACCCACATGGACATATAATTTTACCACTGATCCTGAAAGAGAATTTTGACCCATTTTCCAGAAATTCATGGATGATCAATTAAAAGAGAGTGGATCGTGTCTGCATGATAACGTAACTAATCGTTACGTATCACACTAAATGGGGGATACAGAGAACCCTCCCAAATCATATGAATTGCCCTGAGATCAGGTTGTTCAGGAAGCTGGACCTCCGAAAACTAAAGGAAATGGTGGAGAGCTTCATCACTAAAGGAAGCTTTCTTAATGTCACGGTGTACTAAATGTGTACAATTATATAAAAAACACTTGCATTCATTATGGTCCTTTATTTAGTTGTAATGCTTTGCCCTAACCAACTCAACCAATATAGGCCTACAAATTACAGACATATGCGTCATTCTCTCATGAAAAAGGCCTGTGCCAAATAAATTGTCTCATAACCAACATGACACGCCTTGACCGCAAAAATTCACAATTCACAATATTTTCTATTCAAAGAAGTACCTGTTCCAGTGAGACAGGTATTGCTGACTCAATTAACTGCCATACAATCTGTTGCTTGCCAACATAACATGCCCTGCAACAACTCAAATTCAAACATAACATTTAACTGTTTGTGCTAGCATTGCACTCTGTACATGTTTGGCATGACAAGTAGTCCCTCCAGGATTTTGCATCATTCTTTGTTATATTTGCTGTGTCAATTCTGACATTTTGCATGACAATTTGCAAAAAAGATTGTTCAATTTGTTATGAAAATTTGCTAACGGGGAAAAAAATGTGTTGACATGATCAGACAGTTTTTTGCAGAATGTCAAAATCCTGGAGGGACGGGTCAAGGAGTGGCCAATCTATCTCCTAATGCTGAGTGCAAAGCAGACACGCACCGGGTCCCATTTTTACAGTCTTTGACATAACTCCAACCTTCCAACCTTCCAATCTCAGGGCACACACTCAATCACAGCACAGTAGTACTGAAACAGCAACAGTGCCGCCTGCATACTTTCCTGTCAATCTCTACAGTGTATATCAGTATCTAATGGCTGTATGGCGACATGGGATGGATTCCACCTGACAATGCCTTTGAGTTTCAATCCCATGACAGACTGTACCTCTTGAATTTGGCTGATGATCAAGTTATAGGTTTGTGACTGATATTGCACAGTCTTGGCATCACCTTGAAAGGGAAATAATTCCACTTTGAAATTCACACATCCTAGATAAATGTAACACACATAATAATTATTTTTGTCAGAATATATGCTGCCTGTATGCAGCATGTCAAGACCTAAATCAAAGGTTATTCTCAACGTTTAAAGTATGTCTTGTCAACATGACCACCTGAAGAATGCAGACTATAGTCTCTATATTATATTATACTGTATATCTATATTATAGAGCAGGGGTACTCAACTCTTACCCTACGAGGTCCAGAGCCTACTGGTTTTCTGTTCTACCTGATAATGAATTGCACCCACCTGGTGTCCCAGGTCTACATCAGTCCCTGATTAGAGGGGAATCTCCCACCTTGTGTCCCAGGTCTACATCAGTCCCTGATTAGAGGGGAATCACCCATCTGGTGTCCCAGGTCTACATCAGTCCCTGATTAGGGTGGAACAATGAAAACATGCAGTGGAACTGGTTTGGAGCTCCAGAGTTGACTTCTAGAGTTCTAGCCTCTACTCCACAGTGTTCTGTCTCCAAGCAGTGACTGAGCACACAGGTAACGCCTGATATGAATGCCTCTGTATGATACAGCAGCATGAGACAGTCACCACTATACTAATCTGGTGCTGAAGGTGCTGCAGCACTCCCTGGTGGTGAGATGGTAAAACAGAAACATATGTTACAAACATACTGTAGCTATGGCAAACTAGACAAGACATGTCATTATGCTTGAATGTAATACTACATTCTACAACAGATAATGTAAATCTGGGTGATAATAATCCTGGATTTAACTCATATTTGACCACAGGAGGGCAGTGAAAATCAACATACTTATACTATAGTACTTTGGTCATTCTTGGGCTGAGGTAATATACATACACACATATATATATATATATACACACACACACTTTTTTTTAAAAACTAAAATAAATGCATTTTCTAAAACAGCCCACAACATTAAGAACATATTAAACCTCCAAGAAAACATATTCTCCCACCTCAGGCATTAAATCCCTTTTTATTATTGTCCATTTTTGTCTCATATGGACACCATTTATCTTCATCCCCAGTCACAGACAATATGGATGTTGTCTGAATATGATTATAAAAGATACTTGTTATAAAATATACATTTACCTAATGCTCATGTGTCCCCCAAACCAATTAAATTATTATAATTATAAAATGTAAAATCTCTGAATATTGCTTTACATTTTTAAAAATGCTTTAAATTCAGCATTTTAACATGAATCTAATCTTCTTGGGATTGTCCTTAACATTTCAGACTGAGCTCAGAAAATATAAAATTCATATTTATTCACCTTTGCCATGTTATTTAACAGATATTGTCATGTGACAGGGTTGAGACTAGCGTGACAGGGTTGAAGAGACATCGGTTTCCATATAAGCTAGTTTAGTTTACTGTAAAGATCCCTCCAAGATTTACCCCAAAACATTACATTTCATTATATGCAATCATGTAATAAGGACATTAGATATATTAAGAATAATCTGGATTTTATAAACCAAACTGCAGTAAATATCGAAACAAATAAAAACACATCAGGCATTATGGCAGTTAATAACATTCAACAAGTTTCATCAGAACAGTTCAACATGTCATCAAACTGTAGGAACATTTTCCAAGGGCGTTTAGAATGCTACAACAGTTGTTTTGTTTTATTTATTTTACCATTCTATTTTAAAATTTTATTTTTTGTATCTTTATTTAACTAGGCAAGTCAGTTAAGAACAAAATCTTATTTTACAATGACGGCCTAGGAACCATGGGTTAACTGCCTTGTTCAGGGGAAGAACAACAGATTTGTACCTTGCCAGCATGACTATCCTTCTTCTCAGCAGCACCATATTCATTCATTCTATAGCGGATGAGTAACTGGTTTGCAGAGAAGTCAGGGGCACCATATTCATTCATTCTATAGCGGATGCGTAACTGGTTTGCAGAGAAGTCAGGGGCACCATATTCATTCATTCTATAGCGGATGCGTAACTGGTTTGCAGAGAAGTCAGGGGCACCATATTCATTCATTCTATAGCGGATGAGTAACTGGTTTGCAGAGAAGTCAGGGCACCATATTCATTCATTCTATAGCGGATGCGTAACTGGTTTGCAGAGAAGTCAGGGGCACCATATTCATTCATTCTATAGCGGATGAGTAACTGGTTTGCAGAGAAGTCAGGGGCACCATATTCATTCATTCTATAGCGGATGCGTAACTGGTTTGCAGTGAAGTCAGGGGCACCATATTCATTCATTCTATAGCGGATGAGTAACTGGTTTGCCGAGAAGTCAGGCGCACCATATTCATTCATTCTATAGCGGATGCGTAACTGGTTTGCAGAGAAGTCAGGGCACCATATTCATTCATTCTATAGCGGATGAGTAACTGGTTTGCAGAGAAGTCAGGGGCACCATATTCATTCATTCTATAGCGGATGCGTAACTGGTTTGCAGAGAAGTCAGGGGCACCATATTCATTCATTCTATAGCGGATGCGTAACTGGTTTGCAGTGAAGTCAGGGCACCATATTCATTCATTCTATAAGCGGATGAGTAACTGGTTTGCAGAGAAGTCAGGGCACCATATTCATTCATTCTATAGCGGATGCGTAACTGGTTTGCAGAGAAGTCAGGGGCACCATATTCATTCATTCTATAGCGGATGCGTAACTGGTTTGCAGAGAAGTCAGGGGCACCATATTCATTCATTCTATAGCGGATGCGTAACTGGTTTGCAGTGAAGTCAGGGGCACCATATTCATTCATTCTATAGCGGATGAGTAACTGGTTTGCAGAGAAGTCAGGCGCAGGAGAGCAAAACTGGGTAAACTTAGTAGTTTAATAAACAACCCCAAACGGTTCAAAACAAACACGAGAGTACATGGGCACAAAATAAGCCCGTAACGCACCAGTATACAATGGGATTGTCCTTAACATTTCAGACTGAGCTCAGAAAACATTAAATTCATTTTTATTCATCTTTGCCATGTGATTTAACAAATATTGTCACGTGACGGTGTTGAGAGTAGTGTGACAGGGTTGAAGAGAGAGAGAGAAGAAGATCTCATTAATTTGTTTAGATGCAATATTCCTGAATAAAGTAAATAACACAACCCTGTCACAGGTTTACAACCCGGTTACAATCAAACATATGACCGGGTTGAGTGTGAGGGGTTTGATTTTCTGGCTCAAAATGGCCTCTGCTCCTCATGTGGTGAAGGACAGGAGACCACATGGTGTGCATGAAATGAATAGATTGTATATTTTTATAGGTTACAGTATAATTTGGATAAGTACTAGTTTTCCATCTTTATTTCATGTAACAGGGTTGAGTTGGTCAGCTCGACCATCCCCACCTGACTTTAAAAAACAACAAAATACAGATCTAAAATAATATCATTACTTGTTTCTGTACCGTGAAGTTGAAAATTGTTGAATGATGTCACTTCCTGTTAATGATGGCACATAAAGGGTGGACTGAGCATTTCTATTGGCAGTTTGGTTGGCGTGACGGGGTTGAGTATAGACTGAGGGGAAAGAGCTAAACTGTGTGATTTTAATCAATAATCAGGAATTTATTTGACTAAAATACTTTCTCAACAGAAGAACAAAAATATATGTTTGCATTTATGGCAAAAGTTATTCATTATGTGCACATTTTTATGATAATTTCCAGAGTAAAAATTACATGAAACGCCTGGGGGACATGACACAATTCTTAGTGTCAGTTAAAAAATATGATTTTTAATAATAAAGTTTAAATGAATGCTTTTTTATTTCAATTCATTATACTGGACATTTCAATGTGTATACAAAATCTTTTAACGTTTCATTTTGGTGACCCAATACCTGAAATATAATAGAAAAAGTCAGAGTGACTGAAATATTACCTGAGCCCAAGAATGACCCACTTGTATTCAACACAGTACTGTGTCAACCACAGAAGGTTGATGGCACCTTAATTGGTGAGGACAAGCTCCTGATAATGGCTGGAGTGGAATAAGATGGAATGGTATCAAATGCATCAAACAGTTTCCTTGAGTTTGGTGCCATTCCATTCGCTCCGTTCCAGACATTATTATGAGCCCTCCTCCCCTCAGAAGCCTCCACTGGTGTCAACTTATTTAGAGTTGAGTTTTATTCCAGTACACATGGCAGCTTCAAGATTAATTGTGTATACAACAAGGAATTCACTCATTACTCATATACATCATTTATTTGCAATGAGGCCTGTAGGTCTACATTTCCCTCAGCAGAATGTGAATCAAAGCACTTCTGCTCCACTGATTGCCACATAACAGGTGGGGTATGATCCAGGAAGAATCATACACACTATTTTTAGATACACAAAGATACTATTTACATTGTATTTTAATGTTTCATGTGCAAGGAACATAATGGCTAAATTAATACACATACATTCATTTATTTCCAAGGACAATTTTACAGTAATTCATTACATCATATAGACTAAACATTTCTTTTAACCAGGGTCCCATTTTTGATGTAACACAATCAGAATAAATATATGTAATTGATCCCTTTGTTCAACAGACCCTTTCCTATATAGAAAGTTGTCCAGAACGTGACAACGGTCATGTTATCTTGTGAGTACATCCCAGTATTACATGACTATCCCCCCACATCCCAATACATACAGATAATAAGAAGAAGCAGGAGTTTAACTTTGGTTAAACAAGTTGTAGGAGCCATTTGGGCCTACTACGGTTGTTGTGTGGTTTGAGGCTGTTCTGTCCTTGTATATTACACAGCATTTGTACACTAGAGGGCACATGCATATAGGCTAGGCTACAGTAAATACATATCTCGCTGGTGAGGTTGGTGGCACCTTGATTAGGGATCACGGGACTATGGTAATGGCTGGAGTGAAATGAGTAGAGATAGCATCAAATACCATTCTGCTCACCCGCCTCCATTCCAGAACATTATGAGCTGTGCTCCCCTCAGCAGCCTCCTGTCATAAATGAACACTTGCAATCCTACTGGTGCCGAGTGGCTATCAAGAACTTTTGACTCTGGTCAGCCAAGACACGCGTTATAATTGATTTACCGCTAAAATACGCTTACTGGATTAATGAATATTCTCATTGATCCCAAGAGATATTTCATTGTTGTAAAGTCAGAGACCACTTTTCAAATGTTCTATATTTCCCACCATTCTTCTTTCTATAATGTGTGAAAGGATGGTTGCCATCGGACTAAGTCTCAAATGTTGTCAGGGGCTGGTATTTAACGGCTGATGTTTTGGCCTTGTAGAGCATCACTCCGCGACAGCATGGCAACGGCTGCTACGATACACCCAACCATCAACCCCATGTTCATGTTGGTCACTGGAAAGACAAGAAAACACACAAACACCTTTTTTAACACAAAAACTATTTTTGAATCAAAAAACACCTTTTCATGCAGAGATGCTATTGGCTGTTGAAGATTACACTGTAGATGTCCTTCCTAAATCTGTAGTCATTTATCAGACACTTTACATATCGAATGCGCAATCCGAGCTGGCAAAATTCTGGATCATTGTTACTCTAACTTCCGCGACGCATACAAAGCCCACTCCTCGCCCTCCTTTCGCCAAATCGGCCACTTACTTCATTTTTGTTGCTCCCAGCCTATAGACAAAAACTAAAACAGGGATCGCCCTCAGGTCTGTTCAACGCTGGTCTGACCAATCTGATTCCACGCTTCAAGATTGCTTCGATCACGTGGACTGGGATATGTTCCGGATAGCGTCAGACAATAACATTGATGTATATGCTGATTCGGTAAGTGAGTTAATTAGCAAGTGCATCTTGGATGTTGTACCCGCAGTGACTATTAAAACCTTCCCCAACCAGAAACTGTGGATTGATGGCAGCATTCGAGCAAAACTGAAAGCGCGAACCACTGCTTTTAGGGCAAGGCGACCGGAAACATGACCGAATACAAACAGTGTAGCTATTCCCTCCGCAAGGCAATCAAACAAGCTAAGCATAAATATAAAGACAAAGTAGAGCCGCAATTCAACGATCCAGACACACGCAGAGGTATGTGGCAGGGTCTACAGTCAATCACGGACTACAAAAAAGAAAAGCCAGCCCCGTCCACGGACCCTCGGCGATGTCCTGCTCCCAGACAAACTAAACAACTTACTGCTCGCTTTGAGGACAATACAGTGCTACCCGGACATGGCTGCTACCAAAACCTGCGGGCTCACCTTCACCGCAGCCGACGACGTGAGTAAAAACATTTAAACGTGTTAAGCACCTACTTGCAGCGTCGCGGCATCCCCTAACCACGTCACTCCAGAGCATGCGCAGATCAGCTAGCTGGTGTGTTCACGGACATATTCAATCAATCCTTATCCCAGTATGCTGTTCCCACATGCTTCCAAGAAGGCCACCATTGTTCACTGTTCCAAGAAAGCTAAGGTAATTGAGCTAAAGCGAACTATAACGCCCCGCCTCGGTGAGCACTCTCACCTCCGTCATCATGAAGTGCTTTGAGAGACTCACCTGGAGGATCATACTTCACCTCCACCCTACCTGACACCCCTAGACCCACTCCAATTTGCTTACCGCCCCAACAGGGTCCACATGTGCAGCGACAATCACACTGCACTGCCCTACCATCTGGACAAGAGGAATACCTCATGTAAGAATGCTGTTCATCGCCGATCTACAGCTCAGCATTTAACTAACACCCCACAAGGGTGCGTTCTCAGCCCTCTCCTGTACTCCCTGTTCACCCATGACTGCGTGGCCATGCACGCCTCAAACTCAATCATGAAGTTTGCAGACGCACACTACACTGGTAGGCTTGATCACCAACAACGACTAGACGGCTCGAGGGAGTGAGGCAGAGGTGTGAGGGCCTCTCGAGTGTGGTGTCAGGAAAATAACCTCTACACTAACGTCAACAAAACCAGAGGAGATGATCGTGGACTTGGTGGAAACAGCAGAGGAGCAGCCCCTATCCACATCGACGGACAGTAGTGTGGAGAAGGTGGAAATTTCCATGGACAAAACTGATGGCTCACCCACACAGACAGCGGTGCAGTGAATAAGGCGTAACAGCGCCTCTTCAACCTCAGGAGGCTGAAGAAATTAGGGCTTGTCACCAAAAACACTCACAAACTTCTTACAGATGCACAATGAAGAGCATCCTGTCGGGCTGTATCACCGCCTGAGTACGGCAAATCACCCGCTCCGTATTACAACCGTAAAGCGCTCTCCAGAGGGTAGTGGAGGTCTGCACAACGCATCACCAAAGGCAAACTATCTGCCCTTCAGGACATTTACACCACCCCGATGTCACAGGAAGGCCAAAAGATCATCAAGGACAAATAACCACCCGAACTCACTGCCTGTTCACCTCGCTATCATCCAGAAGCGAGGTCAGTACAGGTGTGCATCAAAGCTGGGGCCGTAGAGAAAAGAAAACAGCTTCTATCTCAAGGCCATCCAGACTGTTAAACAGCCATCACTAACATTGAGTGGCTGCTGCCAACATACTGGGACGCTCAAATCTCTAGCCACTTTAATCCTAAACATTTTATGTAATAAATGTATCACTAGTCACTTTATCACTTTATATAATGTTTACATACCCTACATTACTCATCTCATATGTATATACTGTACTCTATACCATCTACTGCATCTTGCCTATGCCGTTAGGCCATCGCTCATCCATTATATTTATATGTACATATTCTTATTCATTCCCTTTACACTTGTGTGTATATGTAGTTGTTGTGAAATTGTTAGATATTACTGCATGGTCAGAACTAGAAGCACAAGCATTTCGCTACACTCGCATTAACATCTGCTAACCATGTGTATGTGACCAATAAAATCTGATTTGATTATCCAGAGCAACTTACAGTAGTTAGTTTATACATTTTCATGTCGTTTTCTTCTTAATGGTCCCTGTGGGATTTGAACCCACAACCCTGGCATTGCAAGTGCCATGCTTGACCAACTGAGCTACCGAGGACAACAACTTCTGCAATGTACTGTATCTTCAATAACTCAGAGTACAACATTTGAATTCTAGCAAGGACTACAGCCGTTACCCTCAGGGTTAGCTTACCTGAGCTCTCTGAACTCCTTCTCAGGCGCAAAGGACCCTGGGAGATGTGGTGTTTGGCCGTTTGCATGGCGGCCTCTCTCTTGCGGTGGTGGTGGCCATCAGGCTGGGGGGAGGTGGAGTTGACGCAGCCCTGGGCACACCGGGTGTTGGGGTTCCCAGCCTCACAAAGGATCACTGAACAGCTGATGTACACCTATAGCCAGAGAGTTTAAAGGTCACTGAACAGCTGATGTACACCTATAGCCAGAGAGTTTAAAGGTCACTGAACAGCTGATGTACACCTATAGCCAGAGAGTTTAAAGGTCACTGAACAGAGAAGATATCACCTATGACATGACCCTTGAATGATCCAGCAATCTGTCTCCATTTACCTGGTCATGCATTCCAATGAATTTGAAAGCTTCCATTCCGAACTGGAAATGCCTCTGGTGACGGGGTGAGAAGATTTGAACCGTCTCGTCCACAATGCACCTGGTAAAAAAACAAACAGGTAAAATCTAGAGTACAGTAAATATGTAAAGTAGTAAAACTATATTTTAGTCTAGAATATTCCCCAGCGTCTATTACACGTGTCACAGTACTGACAAGTGTCCACCACGAGGTTGAAGAATGCCTCAGTGTTTATATTTTTATATATATCCTTTCTCTAATCACCATTACTATTATTATTATTTTGAGTGTTATTGTTGATGTCTTTATCTCACTTTGCTTTACCAACAGTATCCTTGCCACTCGTGCTAATAAAGCTGATCTGAATCTGTGTGCTCAGTCTCACCCGTTTTCTATGATGGGGTAGGTGGGGTGGTAGTTGGGGTTGTCGTACGGCGCCGCTCTGCAGGACTCCACGAAGAGCTCAGTGTTGTTCACAGTGGACACGGCCTCGATGTCCATGTAGATCATCTGTTTCACCACCACGTCTAACGGGTAGTCACGGGGATCCACTATATTGGTGAACTGGCTGGTCTGGTAGAACTCAAACTGGTAGGTGAACATGCCGAAGCCTTTCTCCACCACCGTGATGCTGTCCCTGTGTGCAGTGAAGCCCAGGGACACGTTGCCACGTTTGGCGTACTGGCAGTAGAACTGGATCTCCACCTGGTGGTGCCTGGTGATGATGTCGTTGGGGTTGTCGAAGGTGGTGATTTCGTTCTTGAAGATGAGGTTGTCGTCGTCCTCCTGGATTGAGAGAGATGGAGAGATGGAGAGGAATATCATCTAGATAGTTACATTTGTGGGCACTGCCAGCACTGAACTTTACACACATCACTAAGATCAATGGGCAATCGTTTCAGTTCTTATACTGCGGTGAACCTCTTGGGGTTATGAGTGAGCATGTTGGTTTCTCTTTTGATGCAAAACTGTTCTGAGGGCAGATCTTCCCACAGGCAGCATAAGCCACCACTCACCAACACTCTACATCTTGACCGTTTCTCTGAGAAAAACAATTCAAGATATGTCAGCCTAGTTAGTGCCTTGGGGTGAATATCCCCTCGAACCAGGTTCAATATAAAGAACGCAGACAGACACTCAGGAGTGAATGGGTCTCACACAAAGAGGAATACTGTACATATGTCATCCCACTGTAATATTTGACATCTCGGAGGCCTCACCTCTATCTGAGTGCCACAGGCATTGAGGGGGATGACTCCAATGATGTGGGTGCTGTTAGAGAGGTGTTGCAGGTCGCAGGCAGAGTTACTGGGATCGTTGAGGCGGAGATGGTCCTCGTGAATTCCAGTAACAGAGGACTTCTCCACTTCTACAGTCATCTTGGTCTCGTCACACACCACCTTGGCTTTGACTGTCATGGGAGATATTTTGTTATTGTTGTATTTCTTCTTATCTTTTGCATAAATGTCTTAATGAAAGCAATCCGACTGTGAAGCAGGATTTGAGATATTTGGGGTCATTTCAAGTTTCATTTTTATCTTTCCTTCATGTTTGGTGATTTCAGATGTGTTGTCTATGTATAGTATGTATCATACAGTATTCACAGCTTCATCTGTTATCAAAGTGCACAATTATACAATCACACAGCACAGCATATTGTCCAATCACACAGCACAGAATATTGTCCAATCACACAACACAGCATATTGTCCAATCACACGACACAGCATATTGTCCAATCACACGACACAGCAAATTGTCCAATCACACGCCACAGCATATTGTCCAATCACACGCCACAGCATAAAGTCCAATCAAACACCACATCATAAAGTCCAATCACACACCAAGCATATAGTCCAATCACACGCCACAGCATATTGTTCAATCACACAGCACAGCATATTGCCCAATCACACAGCACAGCATATTGTTCAATCACACAGCACAGCATATTGCCCAATCACACAGCACAGCATATTGTCCAATCACACACCACAGCATATTGTCCAATCACACGCCACAGCAAATTGTCCAATCACACGCCACAGCATATAGTCCAATCACACGCCACAGCATATTGTCGAATCACACGACACAGCATATTGTCCAATCACACGACACAGCATATTGTCCAATCACACGCCACAGCATAAAGTCCAATCACACGCCACAGCATACTATCCAATCACACGCCACAGCATATTGTCCAATCACACACCACAGCATATTGTCCAATCACACGCCACAGCATACTATCCAATCACACGCCACAGCATACAGTCCAAACACACACCACAGCATATTGTCCAATCACACGCCACAGCATATTATCCAATCACACGCCACAGCATAAAGTCCAATCACACACCACAGCATATTGTCCAATCACACGCTACAGCATATTGTCCAATCACACAGCACAACATATTGCCCAATCACACACCACAGCATATTGTCCAATCACACGCCACAGCATATTGTCCAATCACACGCCACAGCATATTGTCCAATCACACGACACAGCATATTGTCCAATCACACGACACAGCATATTGTCAAATCACACGCCACAGCATATTGTCCAATCACACGCCACAGCATATTGTCCAATCACACGCCACAGCATATTGTCCAATCACACACCACAGCATATTGTCCAATCACACGCCACAGCATACTATCCAATCACACGCCACAGCATATTGTCCAATCACACACCACAGCATATTGTCCAATCACACGCCAAAGCATACTATCCAATCACACACCACAGCATACAGTCCAAACACACACCACAGCATATTGTCCAATCACACGCCACAGCATATTATCCAATCACACGCCACAGCATAAAGTCCAATCACACACCACAGCATATTGTCCAATCACACGCCACAGCATATTGTCCAATCACACAGCACAGCATATTGCCCAATCACACACCACAGCATATTGTCCAATCACACACCACAGCATATTGTCCAATCACACGCCAAAGCATACTATCCAATCACACGCCACAGCATACAGTCCAAACACACACCACAGCATATTGTCCAATCACACGCCACAGCATATTATCCAATCACACACCACAGCATATTGTCCAATCACACACCACAGCATATTGTCCAATCACACGCCACAGCATATTGTCCAATCACACAGCACAGCATATTGCCCAATCACACACCACAGTATATTGTCCAATCACACGCCACAGCATGTTGTCCAATCACACGCCACAGCATAAAGTCCAATCACACACCACAGCATATAGTCCAATCACACACCACAGCATATTGTCCAATCACACGCCACAGCATATTGTCCAATCACACGCCACAGCATATTGATGGTGGAAGAATGTACCAACCCTTTCTGCGTCCGACCTCCACCACAACACATCTCATCTCAGACTGATAAACACTGGATCTGAAAGTATTAGAGAAGATCAGGGTGAACAACGGCACCTTGGAATCTTCTTATTACATGGATTATTAGTCTCTCTCGCTCATGTGCGTTGGGAAATTAAATATCATTAAAAGAGTTAACTCCAGAGGGAAGCAGTAGAACGTACAGGAAGTAGCAGAACGTACAGGAAGTAGCAGAACGTACAGGAAGTCACATAACATACAGGAAGTAGCAGAACGTACAGGAAGTAGAAGAGCAGTTCTGGTGATGTTTCTAGCTTTATAAAACATAAGACCTACCCAGATAGCCCCTCAGTGATGAAGCAAATGGGGAAATACTCCCCCAGATTGTCCCGGATGGGTGTCCACCGGATGACAAACTCCCCTTGGGTAGTCATGTGATTGGTGATGTTCAGAGGTCCACTGACGATGACATCATTAATCCTAGAAAAGAGACAAAACGGAAAAGGTAAATGCTAAGTGGGATCCTTGGATGACACAACCCTGAATCCTAACCCTAACCTTAACCTCTACTCTATCTTAAACCACAACCCTTACCTAACCTTAACCCTTACCTTAACCTCTACTCTAACTTAAACCACAACCCTTACCTAACCTTAACCCTTACCTTAACCGTTTTTTAAATTGCAATTTATGTGGGGTGACAGAGTCGGACGTCACAAGAATCCCACTTAGCAAAGAGACAGCCACATCAATCCAGATCAATCACAGAAAATTAATTTACTCTTAGTTAGAAAACTCTTGGTTTCTTAGACCTCTTGGTGAACCTATACCTTAGGCTGCCTTAAGCCAAATAATTGATTGCAGAAGAAAATATTTGTAATCACTGAAAAAGTACTACAGGTGAGAACGTTTTTAGTTACAGCCAAGACGCATTGTTACAATCAGGACTACACTGTTACAGCCAGGACGCATTGTTACAATCAGGACTAAACTGTTACAGCCAGGACGCATTGTTACAATCAGGACTAAACTGTTACAGCCAGGACGCATTGTTAAAATCAGGACTACACTGTTACAGCCAGGACGCATTGTTACAATCAGGACTGAACTGTTACAGCCAGGACGCATTGTTACAATCAGGACTAAACTGTTACAGCCAGGACACATTGTTACAATCAGGACTACACTGTTACAGCCAGGACGCATTGTTAAAATCAGGACTAAACTGTTACATCTAGGACGCATTGTTAAAATCAGGACTAAACTGTTACAGCCAGGACACATTGTTAAAATCAGGACTACACTGTTACAGCCAGGACGCATTGTTAAAATCAGGACTACACTGTTACAGCCAGGACGCATTGTTAAAATCAGGACTAAACTGTTACAGCCAGGACACATTGTTACAATCAGGACTAAACTGTTGCAGCCAGGACGCATTGTTACAATCAGGACTGAACTGTTACAGCCAGGACACGTTGTTAAAATCAGGACTAAACTGTTACAGCCAGGACGCATTGTTACAATCAGGACTAAACTGTTACAGCCAGGACGCATTGTTAAACTGTTACAGCCAGGACACATTGTTAAACTGTTACAGCCAGGACGCATTGTTACAATCAGGACTACACTGTTACAGCCAGGACGCATTGTTAAAATCAGGACTAAACTGTTACAGCCAGGACGCATTGTTAAAATCAGGACTGAACTGTTACAGCCAGGACGCATTGTTAAACTGTTACAGCCAGGACGCATTGTTAAACGGTTACAGCCAGGACGCATTGTTAAATTCAGGACTAAACTGTTGCAGCCAGGACGCATTGTTAAAATCAGGACTAAACTGTTACAGCCAGGATGCATTGTTAAAATCAGGACTGAACTGTTACAGCCAGGATGCACTGTTACATCCAGGACGCATTGCTACAGCCAGGACGGACAGTTACAGCCAGGATGACCTGTTACAACCAGGAGTGCATGTACTATAAATATAATCCTAGATCATAGACTTTCATGGATGTTGTCCCTTACGTTGAGTGTGTAGCCTCCGCCTTGACCCTGATCTCCAGCTCTTTGTTGACCTCGGCGTGGAGATGTTCTCCGTTGTGTGGTGTCGGCAGCACGAACCTGGGCAGGTACATACCCTCATCGCAGGACGGAACAATAGAGTCCACTGAAGTGGAAAAGAACACAAACGTACACAATTAAAGGCCAATACTTGACATATAAATGCCATGTTCGTTGTTGTTTAAAGAATATATGTGTCCAACCCTCCATCCAGGGGGCGGCAGGTAGCCTAGTGTTTCTAGCGTTGGGCCGGTAACCGAAAGGTTGCTGGGTCTAATCCCCAAGCTGACAAGGTAAAAAGCTGTCGTTCTGCCCTTGAACAAGATAGTTAACCCACTGTTCCCCAGTAGGCTGTCTTTTTCAATAGGAATTTGTTCTTAACTGGCTTGCCTAGTTAAATGAAGGTTAAATTAATAAAATAGTCCAATGCATTGTTAACCATCAGAAGAGGAGTCTCTCACCCAGAAGAGAAAAATGCAGAGGGAGTTTGCTGAGGGGAGCAGTGGAGGGATACAGGCTTCCTGGGGTGGTAGTGGGCCAGGGGGCGGCGGTGGTGGTGGTGGTGGTGGGGCTGGGGGTGGTGGTAGTGGTGGTGGTAGTGGTCCAGGGGGCGGTGGTGGTGGTGGGGCTGGGTGTGGTGGTAGTGGGGCTGGGGGTGGTGGTGGTGGTGGTAGTGGGCCAGGGGTGGTGGTGGTGGTAGTGGGGCTGGGGGTGGTGGTAGTGGGGCTGCGGGTGGTGGTAGTGGGGCTGGGGGTGGTGGTGGTTGTGGTGGTAGTGGGCCAGGGGGTGGTGGTAGTGGGGCTTGGGCTGGTGGTAGTGGGGCTGGGGGTGGTGGTAGTGGGCCAGGGGGTGGTGGTAGTGGGTGTGGTGGTAGTGGGCCAGGGGTGGTGGTGGTGGTAGTGGGCCAGGAGGTGGTGGTGGTGGGCCAGGAGGTGGTGGTGGTGGGCCTGGTGGTGGTGGTAGTGGGCCAGGGGTGGTGGTGGTAGTGGGCCAGGAGGTGGTGGTGGTAGTGGGCCAGGGGTGGTGGTAGTGGGCCAGGGGTGGTGGTAGTGGGCCTGGTGGTGGTGGTGGTAGTGGGCCAGAGGGTGGTGGTGGAAGTGGGCCTGGTGGTGGTGGTGGTGGTAGTGGGCCAGGGGTGGTGGTGGTGGTAGTGGGCCAGGGGGTGGTGGTGGTGGTAGTGGGCCAGGGGGTTGGGGTGGTGGTAGTGGTAGTGGGCCTGGTGGTGGTGTTAGTGGGCCAAGGGGTGGTGGTGGTGGTAGTGGGCCAAGGGGTGGTGGTGGTGGTAGTGGACCTGGGGGTGGTAGTGGGCCAGGTGGTGGTGGTCACTGCTGTGGTTGTTGATTGTGGAATAATGTTGGATTGGGTCCACCCCCAAGGAGAAGGAGTTGTAGTGGTTTGGTTCCCCCACCAGGGATAGGAAACGGTTGTTTGGAAGCTGGAGCGTCGGCGTCTCCCTGCATGAAGCGGTGCCCTGGAGGAACTAGAGCCATCGGTGTAAGACAGGGTGATGTGTTGGTTGGGAAAGTCCTCTACAATCAGCTCAAACCCGTAGACGCCACTTGTTGAAGTGTAGCCGTATTGTAAGGAGCAAGAGCCCTAACAGTGAAGAGGTTAGAACACAAATGGAATAGCTGGTTAAGACCAAAGACAATATGCAATATTATGCAATCACAAATAGATTGAATGCAAATGAGTTGTGGTTTATGTTGTAATGTTTTGGTCTCAACGTGACAGCCCAGCACATCGTGGAGTGTATCAACAATCACATGAGATTCAAGGTGTTGAAAATAACTGCCCCTCACCAACCTGATCTAGGTAGAAACCTGAAGGCTGGTCACACCTATCGCACTCAGGTCTGACCAATCCGTATCTGCATCTGACACGATCACCGTCAGGGTCAAAGGCCATGAGGTTGTAGGACCTCTGACAGTTCTGGGGAACACTACAATGACATGAGTCAGAAATACAACATACGAAATGAGTAAACTCTAAGGGCTCTATTTTATCAAACCTAACACAATGGTCAGTCTAAGAGCTGGCAGTAGAGCTATAGTTTCGGAGGCACGTCAGAAATATTTTTGCTATTTTCACCTCCACAATTATATGTGCAGTTGCTGGCAGTGGGCCTTGATTTGTATTTATGTGTTTTATTTAACCTTTAATTAACTAGGCAAGTCTACGAATAAACCAGTTGTGGGTGTGTCGAGGCTTGACCCCTCACTGGCCAATCAGAACGTGTTCCATGGCTAAATATGTGGTTGCTTTAAATTGTATATTTAAGATATTTTATATATTTATTGCGTTGTCATCAACTCCAATTAGAATGTTAGTCCGTTACAGCCAAGTTAGTTAAATAGCCTGATCCATGTTTGCAGAAAGCAGTATGTTGAACATGTTTACAGTCCACAATGTTCTAATTGTATTGCTTCAATATGGAAATGAACATAGGCTATAGCATGTGCACTAATATAGGTGCAAGGCCTACTGTAAATTGGAGTCTGGACATGGACATGCCAAACGAAGTCAGTAAGCAAGATCAAATTCACTAGGCTATTGAAAAGGCCTGAAAAGACAAGTTATAATTAGAATCAAATTCTAATAAAAACAAAACAACAACTTGTTTAAATAGGCTTTATCTAAATACAGTTACAGCTACCATAATAAATACTGGGGCTTGTTAGTTAGTGCTAGTTTATGCTAACTTGCTAGCTAGCAACTTCACTAGCAGTAAATGCTAGCCAGCTAGCTAGTTAGCATAAGCTGCTAGGAGTGCTAGCTAGCAACCTTACTAACAGATCTTCTGAGATAAAACACATTAAAAAAGATAATGTAGCTTAGTTACAGTTGTAAATGTTTCCACTAGTGACTGATAGGTTTACAGTTAATGCTACTTTATAGCCTTTTAGCTATTTTACACAGCATTTTATGTCATAAAGCTAGATAGCTAGCTATTTTCAAATTAGAACCGTGCAATAGCAGAGCAAAAGAATTGCCACAATATTACAAAGAATTGATTAGTTAAATTATGATGTTATTTACATTCCAATGTTATTTAATGTTATTAGTTTTATTCCATTCCAATATTCCAATGAATATTTGTTTTAATGAATTAAAAACAACTATTGTCTCCTGAATGTAATTTTAAAGTGCTGGGATTTAAAATCTTGCATTATTAAAATAATATTTAGTGCAATTGTGCATAATGGATTGTATGGAAAAAGAACAACAAAGAAAGAACAATGAACAGTTACCTCAGTACTTAAAAAAAACGCCCCATTCCTAAAAACATTTAATGAAATAACTAAACAAAGTGTAAACTGTAGCCATTTATTTCCCTTTATAGTTTATTCGCCTAAGCATGACCTTCATCCACATACCAATTTTTCCCCCAAACGTTGCTTCTTTGTGTCAGCAATTAGACTTTGCTCTTAGTTTCCTACTGTATAGGGAGTCAGAAAGTTGTTACCGTATGAAAGGAAGAATGGCTGTGACTGGAGATCTGTTGGGTTCACCAGTATCAGATCTTGATCCCAGATCCACTTGTGTTTCCAGGCTCCAAGATCCAAGACTGTTTACTGTGGGGATCCAACAGCAGCTGTTTTGTCTGTTACAATAACAAAACATCTTTAGATAAGTGCAGTGGTGGAAAAGTACCCAATTGTCATACTTGAGTAAAAGTAAAGATACCTTTATAGAAAATTACTCAAGTAAAAGTGAGTCACCCAGTAAAAACCTACTTGAGTCAAATTATAAAAGTATTTGATTTTAAATATAAAGGAGAGTTAACATTGTAGAAGTAGGTTTTACCAGTATAGCCAAAACCATTTTTTACCAGACTTGAATTTACCATGAGACAACGTGCTAATGTGTAAATAGCCTACCTACTGTGGTGCGGGTTCAATAAATGTAATTCTACAAACTATAATATGATTAACAAACTTACATCAATTGAAAAGGTTTATCACTGGGGATATCTCTGGTCTCGACAGTTTCAGTTTCACACCACTGGTTGTTGTAACCACTCCGTCCTCTGCTGCTGCTGTCAATTGTTCCTCTGACATCTTGGATGGAATAGCCGCAGTTCCCTGAGGAACAAGACCAGCCCTCGTAAGCGCACCAATCATGGGTATTCTTGTAGCGGAAATCCACCTGGGGAACAGAAAGTCACATTGTTATGGGACTATAAAACATTAGACTG
Organism: Brachymystax lenok tsinlingensis; assembly: GCA_030435695.1. Classification (NCBI taxonomy): domain Eukaryota; kingdom Metazoa; phylum Chordata; class Actinopteri; order Salmoniformes; family Salmonidae; genus Brachymystax; species Brachymystax lenok. The sequence goes on from CM059819.1 coordinate 7,592,193, forward strand.
ATGAAGTCTAATTAAACTGATGTTTTGAAACAGCGTTAATAATTGTTTCAATCTCACCAAGAATCATGTCAATATTTTCAACAGAGACTGCGATAGCATTTGATCTGTGATAACTGGCAGATAATAACAGATCACCACTCACTCACTGCAGTTGGAGATTTGCGGCATATAAATGTTTTGCCTTTTAATATTCTGATATGAATGATAAAGACAAACAGGAAAAGAGAAAGGGGTAATACATACTCTACATAGAAAAGACTCAAACAAACCAAACAGCAGCAGCTACATCTTGGATGAAGTGGGGTTGTTTTTACAGCCAAGTGGTTGGCATGAAATTAATAATATATTTTCATAGACAACATTATACGCGCGTGAAAGACAAGTACTCGCTTGTACTTGTTCCCCGGGTGCCCAATGTGGCAGCCACCCGTACGTCTGATTAAAAAGTGTTGGGTTAAAAGCAGAAGTTCCGGTTGGACCTTGTGTGTGTTAACAATAGCCATACATGTAATGCAATGTTTAAAAGGATGCCTCAATAAAGGACAACAAGGGGGGGACCATATTTTCACAAATTCGGATCCACAGTTCTATATTCCATTGTTAATATACATACAAGAATACATTTATTTGCAAAGTAGGAAATTGTTATCAGGAGCAACCTTAGCTTGTCCGAGTCAAGCGTGGCATTTGGCATGTAATTCGTGTGAAAGATAGTGCTCGCTGGGACTTCTTCGGTTGGACCTTGTGTACAATTGACGATACAAATAAATGTAATGTTTAAGAGCTTGTCTCAATAAAGGACAACAGGGGGGACCATACTTTCACAAATTTGGATCCACGGTTCTATAAATCTATTGTTAATTTCTCTAATTGCAAGACGTCTGCAACCTGTTTTAACTACGATTGAAAAGTGGGTGGTTTGTCATTTTTTTCCAAAATACAAGAATACATTTATTTGCAAAGTAGGAAATTGTTATCATCAGCAACCTTAGCTTGTCCGAGTCAAGCGTGGCATTTGGCATGTAATTAAGGAGGTAACGGCTTGGAGATTGTTCTAATTCCATATCTAAAATGATCTGAGTGGCTGTATGGATAGAGCGCCAGAAATCCACGAATTTACTGCAATGACAGAACCGGTGCACAAGGGTTCCTTTCTCTGTCCTACTCATGCACCGTATTTGTTAAGGGTTTAGACCAGTGAAACATGTTCACCTGTTATTTTCAGACTGAATAAAACATAACAAACCCAGGTGCTCATTTTGCATTGATGCAAAAGCTTAATAAATCTCAAATGTATTTATTCTATAGCCTCTTATGTCATAATCATTTAATAAGAACACAACTTTGCATTCCATTAATTAAAACATAGCTACTCATATGTTAAAGAAAACAATAAACGGTGATTGAATATAATTGATCTAAATTCACAATTATTGCAATCACTCTTATTAATATACCGTATTACAATGAATTGTATTGGAATAAACGCGATGTGATTCAACTGTCACGATCTCCTATAGGAGCGGACCAAGACGCAGCGATGCTTCCAGTATACATATTTATTTAAACGTAAACTGGGAAAAATAATAAAAAGGCGAACAAATGAAGATCGTAACTCTGGTGTACATAATCACACAAACAAACAATAACCCACAAAACCCTAGTGCAAAACCACAAACATATATATGGTTCCCAATTAGAGGTAACGACACTCAGCTCTAATTGGGAACCATTAACCCAACATAGAAATACACACCTAGAACCAAAAAACCCTACACCAAAAACTAAACTAAAAACACGCCAGCCTGTAAACTCAGGCCTGGACGTGACAGTAACCCCCCCAAAGGCGCGGACTCCGACCGCGCCAAAAGTCCATGAGGGGGGTCTTCGGGTGGGTCTCTTTGTCCAAGGTGGCGGCTCCGGTGCCGGCCGTGCTGGCCCGAGGTCACGCACCGGAGGCCCTGGGCTAGAAGCCGGAACAGTTCGTGCTGGACTCACAAAGCGCACAGGGGACCTGGTGCAGGAAGCAGGAGCAGGCTGTGCTGGACTCACGATGTGCACAGGGGACCTGGTGCGGGGAGCAGGAACAGGCTGTGCTAGACTCGCGGTGCGCACAGGAACTCTGGTGCGGGGAGCAGGAACAGGCTGTGCTAGACTCGCGGTGCGCACAGGAACTCTGGCGCGGGGAGCAGGAACGGGCCGTGTTGGACTCACGATGCGCACTGGGACTCTGGTGCGGGGAGCAGGAACGGGCCGTGTTGGACTCACGATGCGCACTGGAACTCTGGTGCGGGGAGCAGGAGCAGGCTGTGCTGGACTCACAATGCACACCGGGGACCTGGTGCGGGGAGTAAGAGCAGGCTGTGCTGGACTCGCGATGCGCACAGGGAACCTGGTGCGGGGAGTAGGAGCAGGCTGTGCTGGACTCGCGATGCGCACAGGGGACCTGGTGCGGGGAGTAGGAGCAGGCTGTGCTGGACTCGCGATGCACACAGGGGACCTGGTGCGGGGAGCAGGAGCAGGCTGTGCTGGACTTGCGATGCGCACCGGGACTCTGGTGCGGGGAGCAGGAACGGGCCGTGCTGGACTCACGATGCGCACTGGGACTCTGGTGCGGGGAGCAGGAACGGGCCGTGTTGGACTCATGATGCGCACTGGGACTCTGGTGCGGGGAGCAGGAACGGGCCGTGTTGGACTCACGATGCGCACTGGAACTCTGGTGCGGGGAGCAGGAACGGGCCGTGTTGGACTCACAATGCGCACTGGAACTCTGGTGGGGGGAGCAGGAACGGGCCGTGTTGGACTCACGATGCGCACTGGGACTCTGGTGCGGGGAGCAGGAATGGGCCGTGTTGGACTCTCTATGCGTACAGGGGGCCTGGTGCGGGGAGCAGGGACAGGGACAGGACGTGCTGGGCTCTCTATGCGCACAGGGGGCCTGGTGCGCGGAGCAGGGACAGGATGTGCTGGGCTCTCTATGTGTATAGGGGGCCTGGTGCACGGAGCAGGGACAGGACGTGCTGGGCTCTCTATGCGCACAGGGGGCCTGGTGCGCGGAGCAGGGACAGGACGTGCTGGGCTCTCTATGTGCACAGAGACCCTGGTGCGCAGAGCAGGGACTGGACGTACTGGGCTCTCTAAGCGTACAGGGGGCCTGGTGCGCGGAGTCGGCACCTTTCTACCCGGCTGTTCACTCACCCTCGCCTCACACATGATGGGAGCTGGAATGTCGCGCCCCAGGCTGTGGGCGCGAACCATAGGCAGAGCTGGCGCAGGATATCTCGATCCGAGAAGGTGCACTGGACACTTAGCGCGCAGAGCCGGCACCACTCCTCCAGGCAGCACACTCACCCTAGCCTGACAGATGAGTGGAGCTGGAATGTCGCGCACCGGGCTGTGGACACGCACCAGAGACACAGCACGCAGAACCAGTGCAGGATATCCTGGTCCGAAAAGGCGCACCGGAGACCAGGAGCGCTGAGCCGGCACCGCTCTTCCAGGCTGCACACTCAACCTAGCCCGACAGATGGAATTTCGCGCACCGGTCTATGAATGCGCACTGGAGACACCGTGCGCATCACACCATAGCACGGCGTCTTACCAGTGCGACGCTCCCTCCAAAGAGCACGAGGAGTTAGCTCAGGAGTCCACCCTGAAACGGCCAACCTCCCCGTGTGCCCCTCCAAAAAATTGGGGGGGCTGCCTCTCGGGCTTCCTAGCCATGTTCCAGCATATCTCTCCTTCTCTGGGTTCCATGCTCCATATTTAGCCTCGTAATAGCGCCGCTCCGCCGCCGCTGCTTCCAGCCAATATCTCTTCCCATGTCCAGGACGCCTTGTTCTCTCGCTGCTTGGTCCTTTTCTGGTGGGTTATTCTGTCACGATCTCCTATAGTAGCGGACCAAGACGCAGCGATGCTTCCAGTATACATATTTATTTAAACGTAAACTGGGAAAAATAATAAACAAGCGAACAAATGAAGATCGTAACTCTGGTGTACATAATCACACAAACAAACAATAACCCACAAAACCCTAGTGCAAAACCACAAACATATATATGGTTCCCAATTAAAGGTAACGATACTCAGCTGCCTCTAATTGGGAACCATTAACCCAACATAGAAATACACACCTATAACCAAAAAACCCTACACCAAAAACTAAACTAAAAACACGCCAGCCTGTAAACTCAGGCCTGGACGTGACATCAACATTTCTAAAGAGTCCAACCATATGCCAATACACTTCAGAATCAAATCAAATCAAAACATTTAAAATTATTTGTCACGTGCGCCGAAAGCAACAGGTATTTTAGTCCTTACCGTGACGAGCCCTTAACCAACAACGCAGAGTTTAAAAAAAGTAAGAACAATTAGCTAAATTAACTAAAGGAAAAATAGTAACACAATAAAATAACAATAACGAGGCTATATACAAGGTACGGTAGTCAAGGTAATTGAGGTAATTCATATTTACAGGTAGGTATTAGGGATAAAGCGACTATGCATTGATAATCAACAGAGAGTATCAGCGTATGTGAAGAGTGAGTGTGTGTGTGTGTGTGTGTGTGTGTATAATAAATAGTAATAAAGAAGGGGGTCAATGCAAATAGTCCTGGTGGTCATGTGATTAACGGGTCAGCAGTCATATGGCTTGGTGGTAGAAGCTGTTAAGGAGCCTTTTGGTCGCAGGCTCGGTGCTTTGGCACTGCTTGCAGTGCGGTAGCAGAGAGAACAGCCTATGACTTGGGTGGCTGAACAACAACAAACAGCCAAATTCTGATCTTTTGCAACTAAATAGTATTTTGACCAATCAGATTCGATCTTTTGCCAATAATTGGGCAAAATATCAGAATTGGGCTGTGTAAACGCAGCCAATGATCCCCTGAATATCTCTCACCTTGAATGTTCCGTCAGCGTTCCTCCCTTTGGGGGTGAAGGACATGGAGCCTCCATAGAAGTGTCCCGCTGAAGCCAGGGAGACCAGTAGCAGCAGATGCAGCAACACCAGTGTGGAGGAGGACATGATGCCTGGATCTCTCTGGAGGATTCCTCTCTACCTATCTGCCCCCAGCATCCAACCTCCAAACCTTTATACCTTCTCAGACACACCATCCATTCAGGAGGAATGTCAGAGCAGATGCCAACGTTGTTTCATTTGTCACTCACCCTGGACATGTTCTCTTTATGACTGGTGCAACTGGTTTCATTGAACTGGGAAACAAAGGCTAAAATACCTTTTCATAATAACCTGAAACGAAAGAGGAAATAAAGTTGTGAGTTATAGTAATCCTGCATATCTTGAACTTTTCTCGGCTAATCTCTTACATTGGCCTGGAACTCTCGTGAGGGGAGCAGGAACGGGCCTGATTTACATTTCCCATTTACATGTGAGTCATTTAGCAGACGCTCTGATCCAGAGCCACTTACAGGAGCAATTAGGGTGAAGTGCCTTGCTCAAGGGCACATCGACAGATTGTTCATCTAGTCGGCTAGTAAGCATTTGCACCAGTACTATGCACTTATGACACATGAAAGGTCTTTAAATTAAAATTTAAAAAAAATGATGAGACTAAATGATCAAGATTAAGAAAGATCCGGAATGTTGGTCCATTTCAATTACATTTATTTCACTACTGTTATTGTTACCACTGTAGATAATGGTGAGTTTATTGATTAATGAGTAGGTTTTCATTATGTGTTTTGGTTTGGGTTATTGTGTCTGTGGGGGGAAGAATGGCCACAGCAAATCAAAATGTTTGGTGCGCAATGCATACTGATCATAACGATGCAAAACTTGCTTATGAAAATATAATGAATTGGTCCTGCTACAGATTACTTTTGAAAATACGTCCTTCATTCCCTCCTTGGGTAGGCTGGATAGGTGAAAACAGCCATCCACCACGCTTTCACCAATCCAATCCATATTCACCCATGTTATTGCTCCTTGAGGTGTTCTAATTCTCTTTCCACGCCTGTTACCACGGTGACGATTACACAAACATGGTAATTCATGTCAATCACCTTGAAATCAATGTGTGAGTCAAACATATGTTATTATACTTCTGCTCTGTCCCTATCAGATGGCATGGGTGGGTTGGAATCCAGCAGGCCATGACAACAGGTGATTTATTATCTAAGCTCTCTTGTCAAACATCCGGTGAGGTGAAAAAGGCTTCTTGAATGGAATAACATGTTGGGTAAACAATAGGTCAAAGAACATTTTTTCATGCCCTGCCCCATTGTTTTCAAACAGTGTATGATGCTTCAGGAATGTTCCACAGGACTCAAGGATGTTGCTGGCAAGTCATTGACCTTGTTTGAGATGAAACCGATAGCATGCAGACAAATAGCTTCCAAGGAAACTTTTAATCTGAGTTGGACAATACAATCTCAAAATAAATCCTACATAACCAGTTGACTGTACAATACTAATACTAAATACTAAATACTAAATACTTACAATAGCAAAGGTTGTTCTGCGCGATAGAGACACCAACTCAACCAGACAGTACGTGTTCTATAGATATTGAAGTGAACTAATTCATTCATAGTACAGATTGTAAATGGAGGTAAATACACCTGTCTCCTTATATCTGAGTGAATTCAGTAGCTTTTCACACTCATGCACATTAACACAGATCATCACCAATCACCCAAACACTGATTGTCATGTGGACTTCAGTTGAAATAACAAGGGTGTCTCTCGGAACAAAAAACTGTGCCTGTAAACTGGTGACAATCCGTAAAGTTAAGCTTCATTCAATGACATAATAATTCGTTTGTGCCATACAGTGTGTGTTGTTTGTCCCAGTGTTGGTCTGTTGCTACCCAGGGTCTGTTCTGCCTTACAGTAGACTAGGTGAAGCTCATGATTGATGAAGTGTTTTATTACACGTTGTTAACATCTCAATCCCCCACAGTCATTCAAGGCATTCATCTGCAGACAATAGGGACCGATCAGATTTACTAGAGGGAAGGATTAGAGACTTGAACACCAGAAATGCTGTAAATTATATTGTATTTAAGCATTGTTATGCAGTTGAGACTGGGCTACAACACAGGGAGATGTGAGTTGGTTTCTGTGTTTCTAAGGCAAATGGGAAATATCCTGTTTATATACTACCGGTCAAAGGTTTTAGAACACCTACTCATTCCAGGGTTTTTATTTATTTTTTACTATTTTCTACATTGTAGAATAATAGTGAAGACATCAAAACTATGAAATAACACACATGGAATCATGTAGTAACCAAAAAAGTGTTAAACAAATCAAAATATATTTTATATTTGAGATTCTTCAAATTAGCCACCCTTTGCCTTGATGCCATCTTTGAAAGAAATTCCACAAATGAACTTTGAACAAGGCACACCTGTTGATTGAAATGCATTCCAGGTGACTACCTCATGAGGTTTCCTTCTTAATGCATTTGAGCCAATCAGTTGTGTTGTGACAAGGTAGGGGTGGTATACAGAAGATAGCACTATTTGGTAAAAGACCAAGTCCAAGAACAAGAACAGTTCAAATAAGCAAAGTGAAACAACAGTCCATCATTACTTTAAGACATGAAGGTCAGTCAAGAACTTTGAAAGTTTCTTCAAGTGCACTCGCAAAAACCAGCTATGAGGAAACTGGGTCTCGTGAGGACCGCCATAGGAAATGAAGAGTTACTGCAGAGGATATATTCATTAGAGTTACCAGCCTCAGAAATTGCAGCCCAAATAACTGCTTCACAGAGTTCAAGTAACAGACACATCTCAACATCAAATGTTCAGAGGAGACTGCGTGAATCAGGTCTTCATGGTTGAATTGCTGCAAAGAAACCACTACTAAAGGACACCAATAATAAGAAGAGACTTGCTTGGGCAAAGAAACACAAGCAATGGACATTAGACTGGTGGTAATCTGTCATTTGGTCTGTCCTGAATTCTGTCCAAATATATGATTTTGGGTTCCAACTGCCGTGTCTTTGTGAGACGCAGAGTACTGTAGGTGAATGGATGATCTCTCAATGCGTGGTTCCCACCGTGAAGCATGGAGGAGGAGTTGTCACGGTGTGGGGGTGCTTTGTTGGTGACACTGTCTGTGATTTATGTAGAATTCAAACCACACTTAACCAGCACGGCTACCACAGCATTCTGCAGCGCCATCCCATCTGGTTTGCGTTAGTGGGACTATCATTTGTTTTTCAACAGGACAGTGAACAAAACACACCTCCAGGCTGTGTAAGGGCTATTTGACCAAGAAGGAGAGTGATGGAGTGCTGCATCAGATGACCTGGCCTCCACAAACACCTGACCTCAACCCAATTGAGATGGTTTGGGATGAGTTGGACCGCAAAGCAAAGGAAAAACAGCCAACAATTGCTCAGCATATGTAGGAACTCCTTCAAGACTGTTGGGAAAGCATTCCAGGTGAACCTGGTTGAGAGAATTCCAAGAGTGTGCAAAGCTGTCATTGTAAGAATATTCCTCCAAAAATCTGCTGATGCAATCCATACATGATGATTTGCGAAAAACCTTTGTTTCCACAACTACTGATTGGGAGAGACAAAACTACGGCGACATCATCGACAGGTTGTCACGACTGGACAGAGACATAAATCAACATAATAAACCGTCTGTCATCAGTGTGGGTGGGTTCCGGGTGAAACCAACATTATTCGTTCAGCAGAAGAAGAAACCTGGTGTATGTCGTTATTGCGGGATTTCTGGTCACTGGCAATGAGAACGTCTGAAAAGAAGACGTGTTCTTATGAGGAACGGCCAGGAGAAACCAGGGTCTGTCTAAGGGAAAATCAAGACAACAGCCCCAACGACACAATGCTGATGCAGAAATATAAGAAGCTCTCTCCGGCTCAGCAGCAGAGTTTGCTGGATGCTGTGGAGGGCAACTAATAGACCCACTTTTACATCCCATCTCAGCTGGAAGATTGATGCAGGGGTGTGGATAGGCTCATTTGAACAACCTATTTTTGGCCTTGATGTTATTATGCAACTTGACTCTAGATTGAACATCTCTGAAGGGAAGGTTACGGGGCAAATTAGATAACTGCTGGGATCTACAGTTCAGAACCATGCTATTTGGAATTAGAAGACAAATGAGTGTGGAACTCTGGATATGGAACCAGTGTGCTTGACAGGTGTTGCCCCACCTTGCCCAAAACAATATCCCATCAGCAAGGAAGCTATAGACGCTACTAAAGTAGTGGAGGCTCCGAACGTAATCATACAACGTGGCACACCATGTAATACAGCTACTCTGATGCTTCCTCCAGATACCACATTACTTGAACACGACTGTTGTGAGTTGGTTTTGGATCAGCTCTCTGTTGGGTTTATTAAGAGTCATCCATTGGAAAACCCTGAGTTTATCTTATACACAGACGGTTCAAGCATTGTGGAGGGGGGTATGAGGAAGGCAGGCTGGGCAGTTACTACAGTGAACAATGTCATAGCGACAGGCACTGTCACGTGTGCTCCCTCTCCGGCCTTTAGGTCACCAGGTATGGCTCGTTATGGCGCACACCTGTCACCATCGTTGAGTGACACAATGATTAACTATAGCATACAACTCTCTAATGCAGTAGGGGAAGCAGACGTTCACTTTATGAGTGACACAATGATTAACTATAGCATACAACTCTCTAATGCAGTAGGGGAAACAGACAGACACTTTATGAGTGACACAATGATTAACTATAGCATACAACTCTCTAATGCAGTAGGGGAAACAGACAGACACTCTATGAGTGACACAATGCTTAACTATAGCATACAACTCTCTAATGCAGTAGGGGAAACAGACAGACACTTTATGAGTGACACAATGCTTAACTATAGCATACAACTCTCTAATGCAGTAGGGGAAACAGACAGACATAGCATACAACTCTCTAATGCAGTAGGGGAAACAGACAGACACTTTATGAGTGACACAATGATTAACTATAGCATACAACTCTCTAATGCAGTAGGGGAAACAGACAGACATAGCATACAACTCTCTAATGCAGTAGGGGAAGCAGACAGACACTTTATGAGTGACACAATGATTAACTATAGCATACAACTCTCTAATGCAGTAGGGGAAACAGACAGACACTTTATGAGTGACACAATGCTTAACTATAGCATACAACTCTCTAATGCAGTAGGGGAAGCAGACAGACACTTTATGAGTGACACAATGCTTAAACTACCTTCTACTTCCATTTCTACAGCATATGATAGCAGCACTCAGACAAAGTGGTTTCCCTCCGCATTGACGTCTTCTCACTGGTTTTCCATTGGGTTCCTTCAATGGCGAGTTCACAACTCCTATCACTCTTATTCCTTCACGTGATTTAGGTTTTCTGATCTTTTCACCCTAATCACTAGCCTCACTCGTAGTCATTCTAAATCAGGTTCCGGGGTACTATCATGATAGTTCACACTTACACAACTCTTTCTAGTTATACACCGAGTGTACAACACATTAAGAGCATCTGCTCTTTTCATGACAGACTGACCAGGTGAATCTAGGTGATGTCACTTATTAAATCCACTTCAATCAGTGTAGATGAAGGGGAGGAGAAAGATTAAAAAAGGATGTTTAACTTCACAAGCACCAGCAGCAGAGGTGACTGTTTTGGAGAGCCTGGCGTGCCCAAAGTAAAATGCCTCCCATTTAGGCCCAGAAAATGGGATATGCATATATTTAGTACCATTGGATAGGAAACACTCTGAATTTTCCAAAACTGTTAACCATTTGTCTGTGAGTCAATTAGAACGCATATAGCAGGCAAAACCCTGAGGAATCTCTGTCCTGGAAAAAGTCATTTTGACACATTGCTCATTTTGGAACCCCTCCCTATTGAAAATGACCATATATAGGCATATGAATGCAGTGCACGTCGCTTCCTTATGATGTCATCAACCACGAGACGGTGTTTTACTCCATCTTGGATGAATTTAGACCATTGATACACAGCATGGCATGGGGACACCACGTCCCAAATGAATGTGCTGCTTTCGCCGTAAAGCCTTTTTGAAATCTGACAATGCTGTGATATTGGCAAGAAACAGAGCTTTTGATGAGTATGGAACACTTGTATATTGCTGGATGTTTAATAATTCAACTTTCGGATTTTGAATTTGGCGCTTTAGTTTTTCGCTGGTAGTGTCGGGATGAGCCCGCTAGCGACCCACTGGTACTTGACTCGTTAACTATAGCATACAACTCTCTAATGCAGTAGGGGAAACAGACAGACACTTTATGAGTGACACAATGCTTAACTATAGCATACAACTCTCTAATGCGGTAGGGGAAGCAGAAAGACAGGTTAAAAGAGGCGTGGGAATAACTCCCGATGGGGGACATGACGTAGTACCAGGACAGTGGGTGATGGTAAATAAATATGTAACAGACACATTAGGGTCAAAACAGGAAGGTCCTTATCAAGTTTTGCTCATAACGAGGTCAGCAGTAAAAGGCCAGGGGAAATCACCATGGATACTTGTCACTTATTGCAAGGTTGTCCATGTTGATGACGAAGAGGAGCCTGGAGAATAAAGAACTGATTGATTAGCAATCGGGGGCTGATCTCGGGTGAGGAATTATAGTAAGGATCAGAACCTGAGAAGCTTCTATGTTGTACACCGCAGTCGTCATATTAGGGATATCTAGGAAAAATGTCCAACTTTTTCCTGAAAATCGGGACATGCTACTTAGAGAAATCTATGTGAAATATCTATTTCTCTTGAAACAAGGACCTATTACTTTTACTTTGTTTTCTTTGTTACAGGTTATGAGAATCTATCGTCTGAAGCTGAAGCATTATTCCTTGACCCAAGGACTGTAGCTGAAATGATACAAGATCACCAGTGAAGTGTTCGTTAGAGAAGTCCTTATCAACCAGTGGAACGGAAGAAGAATTTCTCACTACCAGCAGACTGTCAGAACATCATGTCTAATAGTTATTATCTATGTGGGACTGACACCAGTGTGGAAGAGCTGGTCACTTCTAATAGTTATCATCTACAGTGGGGCAAAAAAGTATTTAGTCAGCCACCAATTGTGCAAGTTCTCCAACTTAAAAAGATGAGGCCTGTAATTTTCATCATAGGTACACTTCAACTATGACAGACGAAATGAGAAAAATAAATCCAGAAAATCACATTGTAGGATGTTTAATTTATTTATTTGCAAATTATGGTGGAAAATAAGTATTTGGTCAATAACAAAAGTTTATCTCAATACTTTGTTATGTACCCTTTGTTGGCAATGACAGAGGTCAAACGTTTTCTGTAAGTCTTCACAAGGTTTTCACACACTGTTGCTGGTATTTTGGCCCTTTCCTCCATGCAGATCTCCTCTAGAGCAGTGATGTTTTGGGGCTGTCGCTGGGCAACACGGACTTTCAACTCCCTCCAAAGATTTTCTATGGGGTTGAGATCTGGAGACTGGCTAGGCCACTCCAGGACCTTGAAATGCTTCTTCTGAAGCCACTCCTTCGTTGCCCGGGCGGTGTGTTTGGGATCATTGTCATGCTGAAAGACCCAGCCACGTTTCATCTTCAATGCCCTTGCTGATGGAAGGAGGTTTTCACTCAAAATCTCACGATACATGGCCCCATTCATTCTTTCCTTTACACGGATCAGTCGTCCTGGTCCCTGTGCAGAGAAACAGCCCCAAAGCATGATGTTTCCACCCCCATGCTTCACAGTAGGTATGGTGTTCTTTGGATGCAACTCAGCATTCTTTGTCCTCCAAACACGACGAGTTGAGTTTTTACCAAAACGTTCTATTTTGGTTTCATCTGACCATATGACATTCTCCCAATCCTCATCTGGATCATCCAAATGCTCTCTAGCAAACTTCAGACGGGCCTGAACATGTACTGGCTTAAGCAGGGGACACGTCTGGCACTGCAGGATTTGAGTCCCTGGCGGCGTAGTGTGTTACTGATGGTAGGCTTTGTTACTTTGGTCCCAGCTCTCTGCAGGTCATTCACTAGGTCCCCCGTGTGGTTCTGGGATTTTTGCTCACCGTTCTTGTGATCATTTTGACCCCACGGGTGAGATCTTGCGTGGAGCCCCAGATCGAGGAAGATTATCAGTGGTCTTGTATGTCTTCCATTTCCTAATAATTGCTCCCACAGTTGATTTCTTCAAACCAAGCTCCTTACCTATTGCAGATTCAGTCTTCCCAACCTGGTGCAGGTCTACAATTTTGTTTCTGGTGTCCTTTGACAGCTCTTTGGTCTTGGCCATAGTGGAGTTTGGAGTGTGACTGTTTGAGGTTGTGGACAGGTGTCTTTTATACTGATAACAAGTTCAAACAGGTGCCATTAATACAGGTAACGAGTGGAGGACAGAGGAGCCTCTTAAAGAAGAAGTTACAGGTCTGTGAGAGCCAGAAATCTTGCTTGTTTGTATGTGACCAAATACTTATTTTCCACCATAATTTGCAAATAAATTCATAAAAAATCCTACAATGTGATTTTCTGGATTTTTTTCCCTAATTTTGTCTGTCATAGTTGAAGTGTACCTATGATGAAAATTACAGGCCTCTCTCATCTTTTTAAGTTGGAGAACTTGCACAATTGGTGGCTGACTAAATTCTTTTTTGCCCCACTGTATGTGGGACTGACACCAGTGTGGAAGAGCTGGTCACTTCTAATAGTTATTATCTATGTGGGACTGACACCAGTGTGGAAGAGCTGGTCACTTCTAATAGTTATTATCTCTGTGGGACTGACACCAGTGTGGAAGAGCTGGTCATTTTTAAAGGACTTGGTGAATGATTACCTTGCCAATAGGACAATTGAATATTATTGTCTTGTAGACAATATTTTTTGAGTTTACTCCTATTACAGTATGTGGTATGAATCGTAAGGGACATCATCATTACACCTGTTAATACTTATTTTCTATAACTTTGTTTGAAATCTATTTCTTATTGCAACCGCAAGTAAAATATGCATTTTGTGTTTTATAGAAATGCAAGGTGTTTAATGTGAATGCTTTTTTGCTTACTGCTAATATTTTTTTATACTATCTGTTTTTAATGTTTTTTATTGTTTTCTAAAAATACATTTTAAGTATTTTTATTTTTTAAATGGTCTAGGGGGAGGGTAAGAATATGTCGAAGACAAATACACCACGCAGAGGACGAGAGGTCAATAGAGGACTAAAGGTCAAGAAGACTAAACGTCCATAGAGTACTAACAATCAATGAAAATAGTGTTTTTTATGTAATAGGGGATTCATAATCAATGGGTCAGAGACATGGGAGGAATTTCAGTCCGGCAAGTTCTCTTTGGTCCAAATTGTTTTTACATTGAACCTGAAATAGGATACTTGTTATTTGGCCATTGGCCCAGTTTTATTGCAAGGAATTCTAATTGATCAACCACAGGCTGAGTTATAAAGTATATCCCGTCCCTTTGTTCTGTGGAGAGAACCACAGGAGAGAATCACTGCAGAGAATCACTGAGGACAGGGGAGAATGAACATCTACCTCTCAGCATAACATCTCCTCTTTGAATAAACCCATTTTCCTCCCCCTGATTTGCTTTGGGGTCTGTGTTATTGAAGAGTAACATCAACTGATAACATCAAGGCAAAGGGTGTCTACTTTTAAGAATCTCAAATATATTTTGATTTGTTTAACACTTTTTTGTTACTACATGATTCCATAAGGGTTATTTCATAGTTTTGATGTCTTCACTATTACTCTACAATGTAGAAAATAGTAAAAATAAAGAAAACCCTTGAATGAGTAGGTGTGTCCAAACATTTGACTGGTACTGTATACAATTACCTGTAAGGTTCCTGTCAGGAGAATTTTGTTCTCAATTGTTGACATAAACTATCAATCAGGCTTTGAATAATTCCCAGAGGTTGTAAAGCTCTAGTTAATGAAAAATTAGACAAAGTCCCAAATCTGCAAATAGGTCAGGTTTGTTTATTCATGAGAATTCTGAATCCCAAATGTCTTTTTATATTGTTCAAGCTTTAAGCTGAATACAAATTATACAAATGCTCCACCCTCTCTAGGCAACAGTACTTTCCCACAGCATACATGCATAGCTTATCCCTTTCTGCAACATACAGTCCCTACCAGATCCTCTCGTCCCGAGGACAGGGTTGTTGTTCTCACAAGAAGTCTTTTGTTCTCCCAAATACTCCTTATTACATTGCAAGATAGTACCACCATGTTCCAGTCTCTATACAGTAAACATTTCTAGACACACACACATCAATTGGGTTATCATTGTCTTATAACCCTGTCCCTATTGCATACATTTTCAGAATGGAATATTCTTAGTCATTACTTAAACATACAAATTTCCCTATCAGTCCCTCAGTCGAGCAGTGAATTTCAAACACAGAGAAGGAAGGTTTTCCAATGCCTCACAAAGAATGGCTATGATCAACATCCAACTTGACAGAGCTTAAACAATTTCTGTATATACTTATGTAAATGAAATATTTCTGTATTTAATTTAATACATTTTAAAACATTTCTAAAAACCTGTTTTCAATTTGTCATTATGGGGTGTTGTGTGTAGAAGGGTGAGAGAAAAAATATCAATTTAGCCATTCTG
Organism: Brachymystax lenok tsinlingensis; assembly: GCA_030435695.1. Classification (NCBI taxonomy): domain Eukaryota; kingdom Metazoa; phylum Chordata; class Actinopteri; order Salmoniformes; family Salmonidae; genus Brachymystax; species Brachymystax lenok. The sequence continues at coordinate 7,607,786 of CM059819.1, forward strand.
AATTCAGGCTATAACACAACAAAATGTGGAATAAGTCAAGGGGTATGAATACCTTCTGAAGGCACTGTAGTATAGTGGTGACTGTCTCATGCTGCTGTATCATACAGAGGCATTCATATCAGTCTTTACCCGTGTGCTCAGTCACTGTTTGGAGACAGAACACTGTGGAGTAGAGGCTAGAACTCTAGAAGTCAACTCTGGAGCTTCAAACCAGTTCCACTGCATGTTTTCATTGTTCCCCTCTAATCAGGGACTGATGTAGACCTGGGACACCAGTAGGCTCTGGACCTCGTAGGGTAAGAGTTGAGTACCCCTGCTCTATAATATAGATATACAGTATAATATAATATAGAGACTATAGTCTGCATTCTTCAGGTGGTCATGTTGACAAGACATACTTTATACGTTGAGAATAACCTTTGACTTTGGTCTTGACATGCTGCATACAGGCAAAAATAATGATTATGTGTGTTGCATTTATCTAGGATGTGTGAATTTCAAAGTGGAATTATTTATATTTAAGATGATGCCAAGACCGCCAAGACCGTCACGAACATGACTTGATGCATTGCTTTTTAATACATGTGTCTTCATAAGGACATTGCTTTATTTTCCTATCTTCCTAACATCAACACAAACAAAAGAGACAGTCTATCATTGGATTGTAAAAAAGGTAATTGTACTTCTGTATTGAAATGCATTGTAAGGTGGATGGAATCCAACCCATGTCACCAGACCAACCTGGTCTCAGGGCAATTCGTAGAATGTGGTATGTAAATCGGTCTATTTAGTATGACTTGTTATGTTACAATATGAATGGAATAGCGTCTTACAATATCAAACAAATTAGAGGACGTATAGTATCATACATCTTCGCTGGTCGTACAATACCATATTGAATGATATGACTTTTCATATGTCTCGGAGGACCAGGTCATACTTCTCTGAGACCAGGTTGCTTGTTTCACAGTAACAACAAATGGGAATTGCAGTTAGGGGAACTAAAGACAAAGGTTAGGATAATTTAGGTAAAGGTTAGGAAAATTGGTTAATTTTACAATAAGGGTTAGGAAAAATGCTACAGTTGTCCCCGACTCGAACACGCAACCTTTCAATTAATAGACAGTTGTGGATTACGTCCACCCATCTTCACTGACCAACCTCCCTACTTTTGTTTCTGTCTAAAGTAGCTAGACCATTAGTAGGTATTGTACATCTTGGAGGTGCTCAGAAATACGCTTAGTATGTTTCGTACGGCCCTGAGGTCAGGCTGACCATGCAGCCATTAGATACTTACATTTACTTGAGTCTAAATTGACAGCGTTGATGGGAAAGGGTGCAGCACTGTCACTAATACATTCTTGTCCATCTAAAAATAGTGATGTTTTAGCCTGGAGATATCCAGTCTGTTTGTGCTAACATTCCACTCCTTGTGGCCTTGTGGTTTGAGTCTCCACCATAAGATTGTAAGGTTCAAATCCAATCAACATTTATTTTCTTACACATTTCAAAGCGCTTCATAATAAGATATGTACTATAGAATGTAATCAAATAAAATAGACAGTAGGACTAAAAACAAAACAAGTAAAAACACATCTAAAAAGGTGTCTTAAGATCTTAAAATTGTCTACACTTCCTGAAGCCCTCAGGTCCGTTGTTCCAAAAGCCGGGACCATAGTGGCTGAAGGAAGCCTCACCAGGCCAGGATCATAGTGGCTGAAGGAAGCCTCACCAGGGCAGGATCATAGTGGCTGAAGGAAGCCTCACCAGGCCAGGACCATAGTGGCTGAAGGAAGCCTCACCAGGCCAGGATCATAGTGGCTGAAGAAAGCCTCACCAGGCCAGGACCATAGTGGCTGAAGAAAGCCTCACCAGGCCAGGACCATAGTGGCTGAAGGAAGCCTCACCAGGCCAGGACCATAGTGGCTGAAGGAAGCCTCACCAGACGTTTGGGTTGTGACCTTTGGAACAACTAAAAGGACAATGCCAGAGCAGGATCTGAGGGACCGACCGGAGACATATCTTAAAAGCATTTCAGACGTTTTAAAAGCATTTCAGACGTGCTTAAAAACAAATATGAAAAAAATAAGTCAATTCTAAAACGTACAAGCAACCAATGCAGGGACTTTCAAAGTGTTGTGTTGGGAGTCCGATCCCTGGCCGAGTCATATCAAAGACTGTAAAAATGGGTCCCTCCAGGATTTTGACATTATGCATTGAACTGCCTGATCACGTCAACAAAAATGTTCCCCCATCAGCGCATTTTCATACCAAATTGGACAAAAATGATTGAAAATTGTCATGCAAAATGTAAGAATTGCCTGCCACAGCAAATATCACAAACAATGACACAAAATCCTGGAGGGACTACTTGTCATGACAAACGCATGGTATGACGATGAGTGGCAAGGAGTGGAATGTCAGCACAAACAGACTGGACTTTCCAGGCATGAAATGTTATGTTTCCATGTGAATTGTGTTGTTAGCATGTTATGTTGGCAAGCAACTGATTGTAAAGCATTTAATTGAGTCAACAATACCTGTTCCAGTAAAAGCTGTCGAAATACCTTTTCCCGTAAGTGATGTCAATAGACTGACACGATTGACATCGCTTACCCGAAATGGTGTTTTGACAGCACATTGGAACAGGTACCTCCTTCCAAAGCGTGTCATGTTGGCTATGAGCCAAATTAATCAGCAAAGGACCTTTCCGAGAGAGAACAACCCATATGTGGGGCTGCAGGTAGCCTAATGGTTAGAGCATTGGGCCAGTAACCGAAAGGTTGCTAGATCAAATCCCCAAGGTAAAAATCGGTTGTCCTGCCCCTGAACAACCCACTGTTCCTAGGCTGTCATTATAAATAAGAATTTGTTCTTAACTGACTTGCCTAGTTAAATAAAGGTTAAAAAAAATATCTGGAATTTGTAGGCCTACCTGGGTCTAGTTTGTTAGGCCCCTCTCTCCCTATAAAACACAAGGCCAAATATACACTGGAGTTGCTTACCAAGACGATCTTCAATTAAAGCGGCTTGAAAAATCTATGGCAAAACTTGTCAATTTTTTTACCAGGCAAGTCAGTTAAGAACAAATTACTATTTACAATGACTGCCTACCCCAGCCAAACCCAGACAACAATGGGCCAATTGTGCGCCGCCCTATGGGACTCCAAATCACAGCCAGATGTGATGCAATCTCAGTTTCAAGGTCTCAGCTTGGAGAGAAGAAGTTTTGTGAGGTGTGGTCAGTCACATGATTATGAATAACGAATAAGCTAAATCATGCAAATATGACTTTGTGTGTAAGTATACAAGAGAAGTGCTGAGCGACATGTGTACTTGGTGCATTGAGTAGGTTGGAACCTCTCCATCGCGATGATAATAAAGGATGATTCATTTTATAATGACTTCGAGTGTCACTGTGTAGAATTTCCACGACAGTATGAATACTTTCTGAAGTCACTGATACTTTCAACAGAAAAGCGTAAGAATTTAAAGTATGCTGTCCTTTTCTTATTTGCCTGCATGTTGTCCTCCGATGGTCTATCCTCTAGAGTGAAGGGTGAAATTCCTCTTCAGAGCTGTTCTAGCCTTAAAACTCCCCACTCAAGGGCTCACATTACTGCAGGTGTGGCTTAACTACGTATTCATGTTTCTATTTTAACAGTTTTGGTGAATTAGTATTTATTCCAGTGGCACTTTTAACATAGTCATTTGAATTATAATATTTACAGTATTAGCAGACTAGTGGTGGAAAAAGTATACAAAAGTTATACTTGAGGAAAAGTAAAGAAACCTTGAGAAAATGACTCAAGTAAAAGTGAAAGTCACCCAGTAAAATATTATTTGAGTAAAAGTCTAAAAGTATTTGGGTTTAAACATACTTAAGTATCAAAAGTATCATTTAAAATTCCTTACATTAAGCAAACCAGACAGCACAATTTTCTAGTTATTTTTAATTTACTGATAGCCTCACGCTCCAACACTCAGACATCATTTACAAAAAAAGTATTTGTGTTTACTGAGTCCGCCAGATCAGAGGCAGTAGGGACGACCAAGGATGTTCTCTTGATAAGTGCCTGAATTGGACCATTTTCCAGTCCTGCTAAGCATTCAAAATATAACAAGTCTTTTGGGTGTCAGGGGAAAATGATGGAGTTAAAAGTACATTCTTTAGGAATGTAGTGAAGTAAAAGTAAAAGTTGTTAAAAATATAAACAGTAAAGTCAAGTACAGATATACCAAAAAACTACTTAAGTTGTACTTCAAAGTATTTTTACTTAAGTACTTCACACCACTGTAGCAGACTCAGAAACAAACCAATGGCGAGTGGCAGATGATAAAGGTCATGACATAAACAAATTTAGAGCTTGGGACTAAAACGCTCTACTTGCATAAAGATGATTCTGAGCTAATTGGCTTTACATTTTCCTTGTTGATTTGAATGGTGTCAGCTATTTTTATCTTGTATTCTTTTGAACTTAACATGACTTTAGGTATTTAGAGTAATATATAGGTAGAGAACATTCAACAGAACAAGGCTAAATGTCAATAACTCAATTTGGACAAAAATGCAGATAGAAGCTTAAAGGTCCCAAGCTCTCGAAATGGAACTCATTCAGTGTGGGCCAAACGCTCACAAAGTGTAGATCACTTGACATAACAAGTCAGAGGAACTGGAAGTGGAATCTGTGTAATTACACTGTAACAGCCTGGTAACTGAGGATATTTCAACCTGCCATTACAATAATGATGATTATATACAAGTCATTCCCTAATTTTCCTGTCTGTCAATTGTTAACAAGGGCTTAAAACCTTTTAACCTCTAACACTTTTTTTTCCAATTTTAGACCTAAAATGACCCAAATCTAACTGCCTGTAGCTCAGGACCTGAAGCAAGGATATGCATATTATTGATTCCATTTGAAAGGAAACACTTAAGTTTGTGGAAACGTGAAATGAATGTAGGAGAATATAACACATTAGATCTGGTAAAAGATAATACAAAGAAAAAACATGATTTTTTTTTGTTAATTGTTTTTTGTACAATCATTTTGAAATGCAAGAGAAAGGCCATAATGTATTATTCTAGCCCAGATTCTGGCCACTAGATGGCAACAGAGTATGTGTAACATTTTAGACGGATCCAATGATCCATTGCATTTCTGTTTAAAATGTGGTATCAAGACTGCCCAAATGTGCCTAATTAGTTTATTAATAACTTTTAAAGTTCATAACTGTGCATCTATCTACAACAGGCAAAGCTTTGATGGAAGACGTGCTTCTGCATTGTTAAACATGCTAAATGGAGAAGACCAGGCTCCCTGCCACTGTTTTGGTAAAAAGCTGAGGGACGGGGCTGGGGAAATGTAACCACCCTCAAATTCATAGACGGAGCTATAGATGAAAGGATCCATAGCTAAGAAACATGTTGAGGCTATATAGTTTGTTTATACTTACTTTGTTTACAAACATTGAAGTAAAACAAGGTTATATTTTGGGTTCTTGTGGGGATGCAACACTTGAACTGAACTCATGAGAAATTTATAAATAGTCAAGAATCAATACAGATCATTCATTTATTAGTCATGAAATGATTGCCCCTTTAAAGCAATTAATCATGTTTAAATGAGTGGTGAGGCAGAGAACAGTAACAGACTTATTTGCATAACATGATTCTCAACAACAAAACATTATTCCACTTTCTTGATTCAGGAGTATCAAACAGTTGATCCAAATATGTAGATCACAAAAAATTGAATAAGAATGAACATTTGTGTAGTTAATGTTAACGTTTTCAGTATGTAAACTAGTGTTAAATCCAGTTCCACTTTTCTAATCATATGCAATGAGAGCCTTGCGGTCTTCAGCTCTGCTCTTCTTCACAAAATAGACCATGACCACAGCCAGCAGCATCAAGGTCATGATGAACAGCCCGGCGAAGACTATGGTTCCCATGTCCGATCTGAGAAAATATGTAGCTTCCACATCTACAACAGGAGCTGCAATCAACAGCAAAAACAACCAAATAATGTCGTCATCAGAGTAATGGGAGTTTATATTTGTTCATTTAGGAAAAAGCAGGCAAGGAAAGGCAGTCATGAAAAAGTATTGGGACACAGTCCATCCAGTCAGCATGTTCAGGGTTATGTTTTAGGTCTGGTTAACCCTTTACCTAATCCTAAATGCTTCAACACAATTGTCTGGGACATACTGGTGTTTCTCTGGTCTAATCCTGATCAGAATTAACCCTTTACTAAGTGGGTGAATATTTATAATAAAATTTCACTCTGAAGTGAAAATGGATGGCCCTCCCTTCAGCAAAATATACACTACATGGCCAAATGTCTAACATCTCATTCCAAAATCATGCTCTGTGCAGGCCAGTCAAGTTCTTCCATACCAATCTCATTGGGGCATTGTCATGATGAAACAGGAAAGGGCCTTCCCCAAACTGTTGCCACAAAGTTGGAAGCACAGAACCGTCTAGAATGTCATTGTATGCTGTAGCGTTAAGATTTCCCTTCACTGGAACTAATGGGCCTAGCCAGAACCATGAAAAGCAGCTCCAGACCTTTACTCCTCCTCTACAAAGCTGTACAGTTGGCACTATGCATTCAGGCAGGTAGCACTCTTCTGGCATTCGCCAAACTCTGCCAGATGGTAAAGCATGATTCATCACTCCAGAGAACGCGTTTCCACTGCTCCAATGGCGGCGAGCTTTACACCACTCCAGCCGACACTTGGTATTGCACATTGTGATCTTAGGCTTGTGTGCGGCTGCTCGGCCATGGAAACCCATTTCATGAAGCTCCCAACAAACAGTTCTTATGCTGACGTTGCTTACAGAGGCAGTTTGGATCTCGGTTGTGAGTGTTGCAACTGAGGACAGACAATTTTTTTTTTACGAGCTACGCACTTCAGCACTCGGTGGTCCCGCTCTGTGAGCTTGTGTGGCCTACCACTTACCGGCTGAGCTGTTGTTGCTCCTAGATGTTTTCACTTTAGAACAACAGCACCTATAGTTGACCTTAAGCAGTGCAGAAACTTGACGGACCGACTTGTTGGAAAGGTGGCGTCCTATGACGGTGCCTCTTCAGTAAGGCCATTCTACTGCCAATGTTTGTCTGTGGAGATTGCATGGCTGTGTGCTCGATTTTATACATCTGTCAGTAACGGTGTGGCTGAAATAGCCAAATCCACTAAATTGAAGGGGTGTCCACATACCTTTGTTTAAATAGTGTATTTTCTATGATTTCAATGATTTTACTGAGTTACAGTAAATCAGTCAATTTATATAAATTAATTACACCCTAATCTATGGATTTCACAACTGGGCAGGGGCAGAATCTTCGCGCTCTCCTTCTCAAGCTGAACAGAACATAAACTAGTCTGACCGCAAGTTGGTGCATTTGTTGGACTAGGCCTAATCAAACAAAACATTTCAGAGGAAGCCTTTGACTCTCTTCCTGAACTGCCAGCATAGGCCTACAGAGCAGGCCGGGGCTCAGGGTTGGAATATCCATTGCAGTGTGTAATGCAGCCTAGTTTTATTTACATACTCCCAGCAGCGATCTGAGAAATTCAACTTTGCTCTGTGCTTCTCTGAGCATGCACTAAACAGCCTACAGGCTCACTTGATATTGCGTGTCCAGTGGAGAATCAGAGATGAGGGGCGGCATCGGGCCACATCCATATTTAGCCTAGTAAGCAACTCATTCTAAAACACTGAGAAATGTTTACATTTCATCAATTACATGAACCCTCCCCTGGACTAGATGTCAAAAACCTTCCCCTGGACTGAAACTGAAAAAGCATGACCCTCCCCATTTTCCTCCAGGTAACCATTCTGGAAATCTCCATCCATCCCTAAGAGCGGGGTGATTACCTGCACGGGTATTTCCACCCGCACCTGTCTTATGGTCTGCACTGGGCTGGGCCTCTCTGACCACACGGAAAGGACCCTGGGTTATGTAGTGCCTGTCTGTCTCTCCGTTGGGGAGATCTCGCTTGCGCCTCCGCGACGCTTTGTTCAGGCAACCCTGGCCACACCTAGAGTTGGGGTTTCCCACCTCACACAGGATGACGGTACAGGTGAGGTACACCTAAAGTAGGGTCATGGGATGTGAAAGGGAGATGACCATCCAATAAGATTTTGCTAATACTGGATCAACATCCACAATCAATCATTTGGATTGATATTTGTGAAATCAACATTTAGGTTGAAATCTGTGTCTGAATAAAACCAAACCTGTGCATCTTGATGTCTTCAGGTAAATTCCACATTGATGTAACATGATTATACTCTAATAAAGTCAGTAAATATAACAAAGAAAGAAAGAAGGTGAAGTCAAGTCATTTTGATGGTAAGTTTTACCTGATCGTAGCTCCCAGTGAATTTGAAGGCCTGGACCTCAAAGTAGAATTGAGTTAGGTTACCGGGATAAACCTTGACCGTCTCGTCCTTTAGACACCTTCATTGTAAAAGAAAGAAAGATTTTACTGAGACAGGATGGAGAAAAAAGTATTCATGATTACGTGTAATCTCTCAGTCCCATTTGAAGCTTGCCAATAGCATTATGTGCTTCTCTTAGTCAATAAAGACTGATAGACAAATAGCAACTGTGGAAAACAAAACAAATAATTAGGGAAAACAAAACAACATTGTTTACCATTTTGGAATGCGACATTATGTTGACTGTTAGCTGTTGTTTACTATTTTGGAATGCGACATTATGTTGACTGTTAGCTGTTGTTTACTATTTTGGAATGTGACATTATGTTGACTGTTACCTGTGGTTCACACATTCTTTACTCTTGCAGGTGAACAAAATAAGATTTGCATTTCAGGCCACACTTGAGTGTGTAATTGCTTGTCATGCAGGGCTCCCTTGTAAAGGAGACCTTGGTCTCAGTGGGACTCCACCCTGCCTAAATAAAGGTTCAATATGTAAGAAATACAGCAGATTCCTGCATTTCCTCTTCCACAGCTTCAAGCCCACAGACCCTCCTCACCCGTCTTCGATGAGGTCATAGAAGAGACTGCTGCTGGCGCTGTCATCCGGAGTGACTTTGCAAGACTCCACCAACAGCTGTACCTTGGGCAGATCGGACTGGGCCTGGATGCCCATGTACACCCTGTCCATTAGCTTCACCTTCACTGGGTAAGCACTGGGATCCACCTTCTGGCTGAACTTACTGTCCTTGAAGACCTCAAAGGTGTAGCCGAAGCTACCAAAGTTGGACTCTGTGAACATGTAGTTGGAGCTATGGATCTGGTAGTAGTTGGAAATGCTGACAGTCTTTGGGTACCGGCAGGAAAAGCCGATGTTGATCCGGTTACGTCGCGTGATGGTGGCGTTGACCGCGTCAAAAGAGTTTATTTCATTTTTGAACACCATAAAGTCACCTGCATCCTAGATAGAGGCAGAGAGAGAAACCAGATTTAGGACAATAAGAAACAAAACACAAGAGGAGGAAGATGGCACACCTCCAGGTGTGTGTGTGTGTTGGAATGTTTCTCATACCTCCATCTTTGTGCCACAGGTGTTGAGTGACATGGTTCCCATGATGTGTGTTTGGTTGGAGGTTAAGGAGCAGGATGAGTCGGCTAGCCGCAGCCACTTCATGTCCACCTCAGGCAGATAGGCCTTGCTCACGGCGATGCTGATCCTATTTGCTGTGCACGAAACATTCGCCTCACCTGTTCACAGAGGAGATGACGTGTTGTGTGTATCATCACGTTAGGATTGGATCTTACCCTATATCATACATGGAAGTCTATCTAGCAACAGCTCAAAGATTGAAGGGAGTGAAAAATCAACTAACCTGTAAGTGCGAGGGCTTTGGCCACCGCCACAACCACACATCTCATCTCTGATTGGCTGAAATGAAGAACAAACAAGAACAACAATGACTACAGAATGACAACAACAACTACTGTAAATGTCCCTTCAACGTACCTCTCGTTTGTCTCGGCAGTGAAACAGATGGGAATGTTTTGTTTCAGGTGTCTTTCCTGCGGGGTCCAGCCCAAGAAGAGCCTTGTGACACCAATGCCCTCATCCTGGATCTTCTTGGTCATGTTGGAAGGGCCGCTGACCTGGAAGTCAAATATCCTTTGAGGAAGCAGAAAGACAGAAAACTTAAACCCCTGGACAAGCGCGAGGATGCCAAGGAGTATTTTGTTCATATCAAACTCTGTTCATCTCATTCATTTTTGGTTTTCATGTGCTGTTCAAGCTGGTTAAAAAACGAGCATTGCTAAGTGTTGTGGTCTCTGCAGTCAGTCCAGGCGTAAAACAACAGAGGAAGTCAATGGAGTTTTGGACAGAAAGGTGATGTAGGTGAGAGACCTACTCTTACTTGGCATGGGCGGTTTTCCCTCGGGCTTCGAGCTGGTACAGGTGACCCACAGCGGCATGATGGACATCCCCATGTGAAGGTGTCGGAGTCAAGAACTGTGGTCGTATGTAGCCAGGGAGACAGTTGGGTAGAGCTGGCTGGACTAAAACCACAGAAAGGACAGGTTTTAGATACAGTACCAGTCAAAAGTTTGGACACACCTACTCATTCAAGGGTTTTTCTTTATTTTTTACTATTTTCTACATTGTAAAATAATAGTAAAGACATCAAAACTATGAAATAACACACATGGAATCATGTAGTAACCAAAAAAAAAAGTGTTAAACAAATAAAAATATATTTTATATTTGGGATTCTTCAAAGTAGACACCCTTTGCCTTGACAGCTTTGCACACTCTTGGCATTCTCTATGTAGCCAGGGAGACATTTGGGCAGAGTTGGCTGGACTAAAACCACAGAAATGACAGGTTTCAAACATCTAGTGGGTGTGTTAAAGGGGCATTCTGGGATTGCTACATCCATTATTATACTATTAAATTAATGATATTTAGACATTGATTCTTCAAGACTATAACTTGTAGAAATGCCTCAGGAGCTTAGTTCAACTGTCTTAATAAATCACTACCTAAAATACAAGCTTGTTTTATTTAATATAATGTTTGTATAGCTTCATAACATGGTTAAAGCTATCATTTTGATCTCATGGATAGTCAGTCCTTGTATCCATAGCTATCATTTTGATCTCATGGATGGTCAGTCCTTGTATCTATAGCTATCATTTTGATCTAATGGATGGTCAGTCCTTGTATCCATTGCTCCGTCTATACATTTGAGAGTGGTTGCATTTCTCCAGACCCATCCCTCAGCTGTTTACCAAAAAAAGTGGCACGGTGTTGGAATCACAGATTGCCCCTTTAGAGGATCCACAGCGACATGCTTGTCTGTAAACAATGATTGACAATGCTTCGGACTAAATTGTTGTTGTGGGGTGATATTCTCAGGGGGAGTAGGGTGTTTGTTTTTAGCTAGATTGATAGCATTTTGTGCTGCTCTCAGTAAATATAGGTACATTGTAATTAGGGAGATTAAAACCATGCAGATTGCCATTTTGGAATGCACCATCATCTTTACTGTCATTCCACCAGATGAACAAAACAAAATGTGCATAAACAAACTAAGAGTTCAATTTTGAAACCTATACCACTTTTACCAACATGCAAGTCTGTTTTATTTGGCTATATGTCACTAATCTATACATATTATACGACTAGACAAAACGCTATAAAAATCACATTTAATTAAATTGATTGGTTGGTTCACTATGCCAAAAGGAGGCATTCAACTGTGAGATGCTACTTACTCTCCAGGGCAAACTGCAAGGGCACACGGCTGAACGGGGTTGGACTCGGGTTATTGACATAGGACTCGTTCAGTGCCTTTATGGTATAATTTGATTTATATCCTGTCATGTTGACGTCTACAGTGGGGTGGTCCTGCAGCAGCATCTCAAATACATGCAACCCTATAGCCAACAGGCCCGTGGCATGCAGAGTGCACTGGACCTGGAGGGACCAGAAGATAGTGATTAAACTGCTGATCTAGGAACAGTTTCTCCCTGGCCACGTAATCCTACTCATTATTATCTGAAAAGGAAAAGCTGATCCCAGATCAGTGCACCTACATTATGTTGGAATGTTAATTGTGCTCAAGTGGATTGAATGAATATAATAAATAATAATAAACAAGGGTCTTTCACACTAGACCAGGGATCTTCAACATTATCTTGCCCAGGGTCCCCATCCCAGGCAAACCGGTGACCCAGGAACCAACATCATACAGTTAGCAAAAATGTTTTTTTTCTTCACACATCAGGTAAATGATAACGGCAAGGAGAAGTAATCAACATTTTAAAATGAATAGATAGTTTTCATTATTTTGACCCCCCCCACATTATAATTGGAATAGGAAGTGTAAACTTCAATAGCGTATTAGCTAGAATGGTGACTCCAAACACATTTTCACTAAGAGCAGCTGTTTATCTGGTTAAACAAAGGTTAGCCATGTGTTGACAAAACATTATGTCCAAGTCAAGAAAGCTTACCAGCAGCACTTGCCGCACTGGTAGCCTATGCCGCATTCACATGCTATCAGAGTTATCGGAAGTGGGAACGACCTTCCAAGTCGGAGTTACAAGTGGGAAACTTGGAGAAAATGTTGTTACCCGAGTTGCCATGACGTTTCACCACTGACCTTTCACCTTTTCAACCAAAAGATGACAACAAATCCCTTTTTGACAATTAAAACGTTATCAATGAGGATAATGTAGCTAGTTTGACCAAATCGTCAAAGTTAAGCAGGCTAGCTTTATTATTAGCACTGTTAGCTAGCTTATCAAGCAAGCTAACATCGTATTGGTTAAAGAATTGTTCTAACTTCAAAAGGCACATGAAAAACATTCATGTTGGACTTATGACTTCCCACTTGCCAGTTTCCACATTTCCCACGAGCACATGAAGCCACCCCTATTCGCGGGTGCTTTTTAAAATCCTAAGTCAAACACTCCAGTGAGTGTAATTGGATACCATGAGTGTAATTTGATCAATATTCAGAGTTGAGAAATAAAGCTGACATCATTAGAAATAAGATATTCTCCTCTTTTCTACTGTGGGTATGTAATAAGAAATGTGTTCATTCTGTTGTTGCTAGCGATATTCATAAAAACATTGAGGGGGGAACCCCTGCAGTACCTCCGCGGGATTGATCACGTGCCTTTGAAGACGGAACAATTCTTCAACCAATCTGATTTTAGCTAGCTTGATAATACCCCATACACTAAACCGTTAATAAACGGGCTTGATTGCATCTACAGCAATCTGCAGGGTGGGACATTGTTTATTTTATTACCCTGTCAAGTGTAATGTTGGGCTGTGCGACATTCACAGGGAAGTGGCACCTCACGTCATCTCCATCTGGGTCATAGGCCAAGAGAGGAAGACTGGAAAAGCAGTTCTGAGGAACTCTACTCATGACATCACAGAGAGAAACAAAAAAAGACACTCATTAGTAGATAATAATCCCAGATAACAGAGACATGACTGTAGTCTTATCTAGATGCAGAGTAAAACAGAATGTATTGTTTAACCCTTTAGACCACAATAGAATTCTAGAATGCTGCTGTAGATGACTGAGGCGGCCCCTACGGGTTCCAAAGGGCTCAGGTTGAAATATGCCACTGAGTTTAGTATGTGGTTGTTTGGCAGAAGCTCTTTTTGATACATTCAGTTTGCTTCCCTCATGGTCGTACCGCAGGGTTGGGACAGTTGCCGTGACAGGAGGTGTGTTTTGGGTTGGAGGCCCCGGGCTAACCCGTAACCCCAAATCCACCTCGGTGTGTATTGTCCAGTTGGTCTTTCCATTGACATTGGAGCCCCAACAGCAACCTGAGTCACTACAATGACAGGTTGAATCAGTGCATTGAAGTGTTAGACTAGCATGATATCATTCTGAGAGATACAAGGTTTTTCTAGCGATTCCATCCACATCATCAATATAACTGTTATTTCCACAGTGCTCAGATTGCAATGTGATGTCTTTCAAACATTAAAATGCAGCAAAATGTTGTTTGATGGGATCGGAGCACGACAGACAACAGTAACTATAAAGTGTTTGTTTGTGTGTGTGTGTTGGGGGGGGGTCAAGATGCCTGGATGACATGCGTACTACTCTACTTCCTGTCTCTAACACCCAGAGGCTGATGTCAACCCCTTCCTCCACCACACCCAGAAAATCCAAGTTTACCTCAGGGTGTAGGATTGGGTTTTCTGGTCCCTAGTGAAGTTCCGAGTGAAGTGTCCCTCCGACTGGCACCAGAGGTTTTGGCCGGACTGGTCCTTGTCGGTTTGCACGACAGGTTCTTGTCGATTGGCACTGCCATTACAGTAGCCGCTGGTGCACTTCCAGGATAGCTGCTGTTCACACCTGCCCCGGCCATTCTCACGATAGTGGAATTGTACCTGCCAGCACACAAGTCAGGGCCCATATTCACACACAGTCTCAGAGTAGGAGTGCTGATACAGGATCAGTTTTGCCTTTTAGATCATAATGAATAAGAGTATACGGACAGGGGGGACCCTGATCCTAGATCAGCACTACTACTCTGAGAAGCTTTTTGAATATAGGGCCCCGATAGGGGAGATAGGTCAGGTTGCATTAAGAATGTTTAGAAATGGTTGCACCAAGACAGAAAGAATGGTTGCACCAAGACAGAAAGAATGATGGTTGCACCAAGATAGAATAAATAAGTAATACATGTTTGATATAATCTATTAATTAATGTTATTGAATGGTTCTCAAGAGTGCATTATATGGTAAATGTACTGTAATATTGTCCCATTTCTCATGCTATTTATCAACTTGAAGATCTGTCCCCCAATTTCTTCCAGCACAGAGTTTATGTAGAGAAACTGCTAAATCAATTTCTTCCATCACCTAGTTTATGTAGAAATCAATTTCTTACTTTCATTGGATGTGGAATTGATTCAGAGTGTTGTTTTAATTTTTTATCAATTGCACTTAAGATTTTCCATTTGCAATTTTACTAACAGGAAATTAACACAAACTACACTGTAAACCCCAAGGCATTTTTAACTCAAATACTACTAGTAAGTTGAACTCAATTTTATTTTACCTTTATTTTACTAGGCAAGTCCGTTAAGAATAAATTCTTATTTTCAATGATGGCCTAGGAACAGTGGGTTAACTGCCTGTTCAGGGGCAGAACGACAGATTTGTACCTTGTCAGCTCGGGGACACTAACCACTAGGCTACACTGCCGCCCCAAAAAGTTGTGACGAAAAGTTACTTTAAATGTTTATGTAGTACGGACTCAAAACTAAATTATAGTCACAACTCAATTCAACTCAATTATTTTAAATAATACAGCTGGGAATTTGTGGAAAGTTACCGGAATTTTGCAAACCTACTAGCAGGCCTTACGTGGCCTGTAAACCATGAGTTTCAGACCAATGTATTAAAGTAAAGATAGGATTCATCATAAGGCCTCATGAGATATGTAATGTACTGTCATAAAGCATTTTATTATAATAATAACATTCACCTAGGAACTCACTTGGTGAAGGCCCCAGGACTACAATTGAATGAATTCAACAACCATGTCTCTGTCACTAACAAATACAGTCATGGGTGGTAAACTCTACACTTCACTCTACAAGGCACACTGGTAAATTAAATTAGAGGCGTGGCTTAGTGGGGGCATTAGTCTAAATGTTCAAGTAGATACAACTCAAATCTGGATTCCTACGCGGTTACAGTGACAATATCACTTTAAGTAACTATACTGAGATACAGTGGTGGACAAAGTACTACATTTTCGTACTTGAGTAAAAGTAAAGATACCTTAATAGAAAATGACTCAAGTAAAAGTAAAAGTCACCCAGTAAAAATAATACTTGAGTAAAAGTCTACAAGTATTTGGTTTTAAAAATACGTAAGTATCAAAAGTAGATTTGCTAAAATGTACTTAAGTATCAAAAGTAAACGTATAAATCATTTCAAATTCCTTATTTTAATCAAACGACACATTTAAAAACGAAAAGAGAATTGTATGTATAACCAGGGGCACACTACAACACTCAGACATCGTTAACAAATGAAGCATTTGTGTTTAGTGAGTCCGCCAGATCAGAGGGAAAAGGGATGTTCTTTTGACGAGTGTGTGAATTGGACAATTTTATTGTCAACATTTGATTTCGGAATGTAGTGAAGAAAAACTCAAAGTTACTCACATATATTTTCCTCGGCACCCAAAAGCACTCATTTCGAATGCTTAGCAGGACAGGTAAATAGCCGGTTCGGGAACAAGCGGTCATCACTACTGCCTCTGATCAGGCAGACTACCTAGACGCAAATGCTTCGTTTGTAAATTATGTCTGACTGTTGGAGTGCGCCTCTGGCTATGCATAAATAATAAAAATAAAAAAATAAAAAAATCTTGCTGTCTGGTTTGAAAAGAAATTTGAAATGATACATAACATTTACTTAAGTACATTTAAAACTAAATACTTTTGTGATTTTTACTCAAGTAGTATTTTACTGGATTACTTCACTTGAGTCATTTTCTATGTTTGCTTTTACTTAAGTACGACAATTGGGTACTTTTTCCACCACTGGTTATGAGTGTTATAGTAGTAAAGGCACCGGCAGGTTTGGCATGTACTTTGTAGACCATCCATTGACTATTTATTGCAAATAAAGTTATGCACTCATAGGAACCTACCTCCCCTGTCCATTTCGAGTCTGGGTGCATGTATCCCGGTACTGTACAGCGCATAGTCCCACCATAGTACGTCGAATCCGTGCTGTGGCAGACGGCACTGCTGAGTACCAGCAGGAGCAGCATACCAAGGTCCATGATGTCTTTCTCTTAGCCAATCTGTCTAATCATCTCCTTCAAGTTCCTCGTTCCTATTCATTAATATGGTGGAGGCGTGTAGTAATTCAGTGACTGGAATAACCGGGTTTGTGATGCTCTTCAAAGTATTTAAAAAAAAAAAAAAGTGATCCTGTGTTGCCTCACGTTATAAGAAGATTGCTATAAACATTATATATATATATATATATATATATATAACATTATATATGTCAACATGTTTACACAGGGCACAGCCGTAAAAGAGATCCAGGTCTCAGTCTGTTTTCCCTGTTAAAATAAAGATTTTAAAAATAAAAAAAAGTAGTGGAGAAGGTGGAAAGTTTTAAGTTCCGCGGCGAACATTACTGACAAACTGAAATGGTCCACCCACACAGACAGCGTGGTGAAGAAGGCGCAACAGCGATTTAACAAGAGGCGCAACAGCGCCTCTTCAACCTCTGGAGGCTGAATAAATTCGGTTTGTCACCAAAAACACTCACAAACTTCTACAGATGCACAATCGAGAGCATCCTGTCGGGCTGTATCACCGCCTGGTACGGCAACTGCTCCGCCCATAACCGTAAGGCTCTCCAGAGGGTAGTGAGGACTGCACAACGCATCACCGGGGGTAAACTACCTGCCCTTCAGGACACCTACACCACCCGATGTCACAGGAAGGCCAAAAAGATCATCAAGGACAACAACCACCCGAGCCACTGCCTGTTCACCCCGCTATCATCCAGAAGGCGAGGTCAGTACAGGTGCATCAAAGCTGGGACCGAGAGACTGAAAAACAGCTTCTATCTCAAGGCCATCAGACTGTTAGACAGCCATCACTAACATTGAGTGGCTGCTGCCAACATACTGACTTACATCTCTAGCCACTTTAAAAATAGGAATTGGATGTAACAAATGTATCACTAGCCACTTTAAACAATTTTGTATATAATGTTTACATATCCGACATTACTCATATCAAATGTATACACTGTACTCTATACCATCTACTGAATCTTGCCTATGCCGTTCGGCCATCGACTTAAATCTCTAGCCACTTTAATAATTAAAAATTGGATGAAATAAATGTATCACTAGCCACTTTAAACGATGCCATTTATATAATGTTTACATATCCTACATTACTCATCTCATATGTATATACTGTACTCCATACCATCTACTGCATCTTGCCTACGCCGGTCAGCCATCGCTTATCCATATATTTATATGTACATACTCGTATTCATTCCTTTACTAGAAGCACAAGCATTTCGCTACACTCGCATTAACATCTGCTAACCATGTGTGTGTGACAAATACAATTTTATTTGATTTGAAGAACTTATACTGGTTCCCCCACAGTTTCATTTTGAAGAACCCCTAAGGATACTCCCGGAACCTTTTCTTTTTAGAGTTCACCAAACTGGCCAAACTGCGTCGCCAGTTTGTAGAGCTGCGACCAGACAAATAGGCATACAAAAAAAGTTGAAACAATCAAAGCTCTTACAAAACTGTTTGTTTCCGACTTTACGAGGGGCACATGAACGCAGCATCACCTCTGATCGAACTTCGCGAACATCCCAGCATTTCTGATCCCCACTGGCACCCGTACCTCTAGAAAGGCAGCAAGATGGCTGCGGAGCCGAACAAGACAGAAATTCTGACCATTTTTAAAAGACTACGGTCTATTCCAACTAACAAGGTAACAAAAAAATAAGTCCTTACTGTCTATTCACTAATTTAATGATCCATTATTGGAGGTGGAACGTAGAGCAGAAGTGATGACGTCCGAGCTGGTCTCTGGGCCTTAGCAACGACGACCAGCGAGAAGCTGCCGTTAGCGCACTGGGCTAGCAGGCGAAGTTAGCCTCTCCAACTCGGCCACGTATTATATAGTTATTGTGTATCGTTAACGGGCCCTGCTTGGCTAACATAGTTAGCCAGTCTGGTGACTTGTTTATTTGACCCAGAACGAGTAAGGCCGGGGTCAATGTCTGAAAGATTGTCTAACTAACGTTAGCACCAAAGCCAACGTAATTGGACTCCTAGCAAACGTTAGCTAGCTAGCCATTAGGTTATTTTGCTTGTAAATCCAGATGTCCAGCTAATTAGTTATTACCAAAATGCAAAGTTGCCTAGTTTAATGTACCAAGCTAAATTCCCGGGGTCGACTACCTCATCCATAGCCGAGAACGAGTTACCTTTTGCGACTGATGTTATCTTCTTCCCAGGGGAACTTTAAGAGCCCCGACGCTCGGTATGAACTTGAACACGCATCACTTGCGCTACGGTTTTGGAAATAAGGATCTTTCATATCAGCGATAAACAATTTCCGAAAAGGTAAAGTAGTACACACCGTTTTATAGGGTTACTCTCCCAACACGGCCGTATCTCCATGTTACATCCCGTGTTGACGGAAGACTGAGGCCACCACCTGTGCTAATTGGCAATTAACACAATTCGTGTGTAATGGAAGAAGGCCGCCAGAAACGGGTTGTAACTGAAAAATACTGTCGGCAGCAGCTGTGAAGTCGGTTAAAACTGTGTATATTTTGCATTTGTGAAATGATTGATGTGATATGAACTTAAAGGGCTTTATGTTTCTAGAACCGTATCGCAATTGAGAATCATTTACCGTTTAGATGGAGTATTTTGCTGTTCTGCCAGCCAGTTTACCTATGAAAAGAACCCACACTCAACAAAAATATAAACGCAACATGTAAAGTGTTGGTGCCATGATTCATGAGTGGAAATAAAAAAATCCCAGACATTTTCCATGTAAACAAAAAGCTTTTCTCAAGTTTTTGGCACAAATTTGTTTACATCCCTATTGGTGAGCATTTCTCCTTTACCAAGATAATCCACCAACCAGACAGGTGTGGCATATCAAGAAGCTAGCTAACGAAGCTGATTTAAACAGCATGACTACTACGCAGCATGACTACTACTGCTGAGGACAATAAAAGGCCACTTTAAAATGAGCAGTTTTGTCACACAACATAATGCTACATACAGTTGAAGTCGGAAGTTTACATACACTTAGGTTGGAGTCATTAACTCGTTTTTCAACCACTCCACACATTTCTTGTAAACAAACTATAGTTTTGGTAAGTTGGTTAGGACATCTACTTTGTGCATGACACAAGTAATTTTCCAACAATTGTTTACAGACAGATTATTTTACTGTATCACAAGTTTACATACACTAAGTTGACTGTGTCTTTAAACAGCTTGGGAAATTCCAGAAAATGATGTCATGGCTTTAGAAGCTTCTGATAGGCTAATTTACATAATTTGAGTCAATTGGAGGTGTACCTGTGGATGTATTTCAAGGCCTACCTTCAAACTCAGTGCCTCTTTGCTTGACATCATAAGGAAAATCAAAAGAAATCAGCCAAGACCCCAGAAAAATAATTGTAGACCTCCACAAGTCTGGTTCATTCTTGGGAGCAATTTTCAAACACCTAAAGGTACCACGTTCATCTGTACAAACAATAGTACGCAAGTATAAACACCATGGGACCACACAGCCATCATACCGCTCAGGAAGGAGACGCATTCTGTCTCCTAGAGATGAACGTACTTTGGTGAGAAAAGTGCAAATCAATACCAGAACAACAGCAAAGGACCTTGTGAAGATGCTGGAGGAAACTGGTACAAAATTATCTATATCCACAGTAAAACGAGTCCTATATCGACATAACCTGAAAGGCCGCTCAGCAAGGAAGAAGCCACTGCTCCAAAACCGCCATTAAAAAGCCAGACTACGGTTTGCAACTGCCTGTGGGGACAAAGATTGTACTTTTTGGAGAAATGTCCTCTGGTCTGATGAAACAAAAATAGAACTGTTTTGGCCATAATGACCATCGTTATGTTTGGTGGAAAAGGGGGGAGGCTTGCAAGCCGAAGAACACTATCCCAACCGTGAAGCACGGGGGTGGCAGCATCATGTTGTGGGGGTGCTTTGCTGCAGGAGGGACTGGTGCACTTCACAAAATAGATGGCATCACAAGGGAGGAAAATTATATGGATATATTGAAGCAACATCTCAAGACATCAGTCAGGAAGTTAAAGCTTGGTCGCAAATGGGTCTTCTAAATGGACAATGACCCCAAGCATACTTCCAAAGTTGTGGCAAAATGGCTTAAGGACAAAAGTCAAGGTATTGGGAGTGGCCATCACAAAGCCCTGACCTCAATCCCAGAGAAAATTTGTGGGCAGAACTGAAAAAGTGTGTGCGAGCAAGGAGGCCTACAAACCTGCCTCAGTTAGACCAGCTCTGTCAGGGGGAGTGGGCCAAAATTCACCCAACTTACTGTGGGAAGCTTGTGGAAGGCAACCCAAAATGTTTGACCCAAGTTAAACAATTTACAGTCAATGCTACCAAATACTAATTGAGTGTATGTACACTTCTGACCCTGACATTGGATAAACAAACATCGTCAATAACACAATAGAAAATGTATTTACCGTGTGTGTAAATGTAATAAGATTAGGGAGGTAAGGCAATAAAAATAGGCCATAGAGGTGAAATAATTACAATTTTATCATTAGCATTTAGCAGGAATGAACACCAGAGCTGTTGCCAGAGAATTGAATGTTCATTTCTCTACCATAATACGCCTCCAACGTTGTTTTAGAGAATTTGTCAGTATGTCCAACTGGCCTCAACCGCAGACCATGTGTAACCATGCCAGCCCAGGACCTCCACATCTGGCTTCTTCACCTGTGGGGGGAAGGGGTGGGGTGCTGTGCTGAGGAGTATTTATGTCTATAATAAAGCCCTTTTGGGGGGACTCATTCTGACTGGTTGGGCCTGGCTGCCAAGTGGGTGTGCCTATGCCTTCCTGGGCCCACCCATGGCGGCACCCCTGCCCAGTCATGTGAAATACATTGATTAGGGCCTAATTCATTTATTTAAATTGACTGATTTCCTTATATGAACTGAAACTCAGTAGAATCTTTGAAATTCTTGCATGTTGTGTTTTTATATTTTTGTTCAGCATATAAGGTCACTCATTGGACCTTTTAAGGACTAACGGTAAGCTTGCCTTGGTTTAAATAATACAAACACACAGTGTTAGAGAAGAAAGGAAGTTCCTTGCTCAGAACATGAGAACATATGAAAGCTGGTGGTTCAATATTCCCAGTTCTTCAATATTCCCAGTTAAGAAGTTTTAGGTTGTAGTTATTATAGGAATTATGACGCGTCGACTATTTCTCTCTATACCATTTGTATTTCAAATACCTTTGACTATTGGATGTTCTAATAGGCACTATAGTATTGCCAGACTAATCTCAGGAGTTGATAGGCTTGAAGTCATAAACAGCGCTGTGCTTCAAGCATTGCTAAGAGCTGCTGGTAAACGCAGTAAAGTTGGAATGAATGCATACGAGCCTGCTGCCGCCTACCACCGCTCAGTCAGACTGCTCTATCAAACCATAGACTTAATTATATAATAAGAAACACAGAAATACGAGCCGTTGGTCATTAATATGGCCAAATTCGGAAATTATCATTTAGAAAACAAAACGTTTATTCTTTCAGTGAAATACGGAACGGTTCTGTATTTTATCGGACGGGCGGCAACCCTAAGTCTAAATATTGCTGTTACGTTGCACAACCTTCAATGTTATGTCATAATTATGTAAAACTCTGGCAAATTAGTTTGCAACGAGCCAGGTGGCCCAAACTGTTGCATATACCCTGACTCTGCATGCAATGAACGCAAGAGAAGTGACACCATTTCCCTAGTTAATATTGCCCGCTAACATGAGTTTCTTTTAACTAAATATGCAGGTTTTAAAAAATATACTTCTGTGTATTAATTTTGATGTTTATGATTAGTTACATTCATGCAACGATAGCTTTTTTTGTGTTTCGATGATAAATTAACAGCTACCCCATTGATTATTTGCAATGCAGGACAAGCTAGTTAACCTAGTAATATCAACCATGTGTGGTTAACTAGTGATTATGTTAAGATTGATTGATTGTTTTTTATAAGATAAATTTAATGCTAGCTAGCAACTTACCTTGGCTCCTTGCTGCACTCGTGTAACAGGTGGTCAGCCGCCCACGCAGTTTCCTCGTGGAATGCAATGTAATCGGCCATAATCGGCATCCAAAAAATGCCGATTACCGCTTGTTATGAAAAATTTAAATCGGCCCCAATTAATCGGTTGACCTCTAGTCCTAAGGGTACCGGATAGCACTAAAGCAGGCACAATTCCGAAATAATAAAGTGATTTTTTTCCTCAAAGTTGCTGGATGTCATATATCCTACTTATATCAGTACACTTGTAACAACTTAAGCATTACAAAACTTCTATTTGATCAATTAAGGCTCATGTAGAAAATAAGCCATTATATGTTGACCAAATTGGACATTCTCATTGACCTTTGACACTTAACACCTCGCTTGGGTAGCAAATAGTTTTGAAAATTGCCACCTGATGGAGGAGACAGATTCTTTTTAGCAGTTTCCCCTCTCGTGTCACCTCTTCTTCTCTGATTGGGTGCATCTCAATAGTCTATATTCTATTCTTCCTTTTCTCTGTAATCTTCCTTAATAAAACAGCTGGTGGAGCACTATCAGTAGGTCTTCCCCAGCAGTAGAAATAACTTCTTATTGAGATGAACTCACAGCCATTTTAAAAAGCAAGACAGCTATTCATGAACATCCTATCGTTGAGGCTGCGTTCATTATATGTAGAACCTGAGATCTTGTGTAAATAACCCTGGAGTTTAGTCATTGACAATGAACATGGCTTTATGGTTAATGTATGAGTGTGTTGTCCATGGCTGTAACTACGCAGCTTCTTCTCTTCCCTGTTTAAGACCACATCCAGACATGTCTGCTGTAGATATGTAGCTAGCTAACTAGGCAGTGTATTGTGTGTTTTGTTTCTGTGCAAGGCGTGCTTTGACTGTGCTGCCAAGAACCCCAGCTGGGCCAGTATACCATATGGAGTGTTTCTGTGCATCGACTGCTCTGGCATTCATCGCTCTCTAGGAGTGCACCTCAGCTTTATCAGGTAGCTGTCTGTTACACCCACACACACACACACACACGTCATGACTCGACAATCACAAGTTTTACTGTCATTGAAGAGGTGCCGTGCCGTACGCTGTCAAGGAGAACATTTGATACAATCCCCATGTTGTTTTGTTGTTCATCTCAGATCCACTGAGCTCGACTCCAACTGGAACTGGTTTCAGCTGAGATGTATGCAGGTCGGAGGCAACGCCAACGCGGTACGTCAACATAATGACATTCCATTATACATAGACGTTGAACAACACACAACTTTAAACAGGACCTGCTCTGGGTCTGACTCTCTACCCTCTTGTCTGTCTCCTGGTGAAGACGGCCTTCTTCCGCCAGCATGGCTGCTCCACCAATGACACTACCGCCAAGTACAACAGCCGCGCGGCACAGATGTACCGAGAGAAGATCCGACAGCAAGCCAACACGGCGCTGTCTAAATATG
The DNA here is from genome assembly GCA_030435695.1 of Brachymystax lenok tsinlingensis. Lineage (NCBI taxonomy): Eukaryota > Metazoa > Chordata > Actinopteri > Salmoniformes > Salmonidae > Brachymystax > Brachymystax lenok. The sequence goes on from CM059819.1 coordinate 7,632,072, forward strand.
GGTCTGACGTGAGTATGGGCTGTGAGCGCAGCTTCAGCGGTCACCCAAACGTACCATACCTAATGTAGCATGTATGCATGTAACAAGTCGCTCTTAACCCAGAATTTTAAACCAGGCTCACAGTGATATATCCCTACTCCCAAGTTGTGGCTGTAACCACTGAACATTGAGCTGTTGGAATTACACCATGTTTATTGAGTTGTTTAAATTCCTACTGATATTATTATGTCTTATGGTTATCTATATAGGTCTATATATTATTATTATGTCTTATGGTTATCTATATAGGTCTATATATTATTATTATGTCTTATGGTTATCTATATAGGTCTATATATTATTATTATGTCTTATGGTTATCTATATAGGTCTATATATTATTTTGTCTTATGGTTATCTATATCGGTCTATATATTATTATGTCTTATGGTTATCTATATAGGTTTATATATTATTATTATGTCTTATGGTTATCTATATAGGTCTATATATTATTATTATGTCTTATGGTTATCTATATAGGTCTATATATTATTATTATGTCTTATGGTTATCTATATAGGTCTATATATTATTATTATTATGTCTTATGGTTATCTATATAGGTCTATATATTATTATTATTATGTCTTATGGTTATCTATATAGGTCTATATATTATTATTATTATGTCTTATGGTTATCTATATAGGTCTATATATTATTATTATTATGTCTTATGGTTATCTATATAGGTTTATATATTATTATTATGTCTTATGGTTATCTATATAGGTCTATATATTATTATTATGTCTTATGGTTATCTATATAGGTCTATATATTATTATTATGTCTTATGGTTATCTATATAGGTCTATATATTTCTACTGTGATAATATTCCTCCACTGAGAATTCCTCCACTCCACAACGAACTCCCCACAACAAACTCTCCCTCTCACAGCCACCCATATCAGATACACATTGGCCTGTTGAGTCACCAGCGAGTGGGCAAACTCCACGTGTGATGTCACCAGCAGCATTAAGACATGTCTTGTGGATAGACCACACAATACATAATTACCCACAAACACCATATCTGTTCTTATTGGTGCAGTTGCTTGCAGGTGCACTTCCGGGTCCTCACAAGGCTTTTTCAGATACCAATTCAGATTTGAATGTGCTGTGAGTGTGTAGAGGTGTTTCATATTTTAACTCACTAGTTTCAAATCATCAACTATGGTCTTCAGTTTGGGCCAAACTGTTTAAGCAGGTGTGATAGAGCTGGGCTATATTTAAAATGGGAAATCAATACGGCCCTTATGACCAGAATATTCCTTTCCCAAATCTAGTGGGTATAGACTTATGATGTCTATATCTATAGAGGCCAGGGGTTGATTTTGCTCTGGGCCATCTCAATCAAATGTATTTATAAAGCCCTTTTTACATCAGCTGATGTCACAGAGTGCTGTACAGAAACCCAGCTTAAAACCCCAAACAGCAAGCAATACAGATGTAGTAACACGGTGGCTAGGAAAAACTCTCTAGAAAGGCAGGAACCTAGGAAGAAACCTAGAGAGGAACCAGGCTCTGAGGGGAGGCCAGTCCTCTTATGGCTGTGCCTGGTGGAGATTATAAGAGTACGTGGCAATTAAGGCCAGATCGTTCTTCAAGATGTTAAACCGTTCATATTTGACCAGCAGGGTCAAATAATAATCACAGTGGTTGTAGAGGGTGCAACAGGTCTGCACCTCTGGCGTAAATGTCAGTTGGCTGTGTGAATACCGTCCGTAAACCCTTCTTCTTTGTCTCTCAGCTGTGGATTGACTCATCCAGTGTGAGCAGCCAGCCTGCAGCCCCAGAGAAGAGACAGACAGACTTCTTTGATGAGCATACTCAGGTAGGCCTGAGGTCTACTGTTCAAATCACACTAATCAGTGTTTTGTGCTTCTGTGTTCATTCTGTGTGTGCAGTAGTGTTTGTTCTGTGTGTATGTGTGTATTATTTAATGTGACTGAATTGGTGTATTTGCAGCCTTCAAACAGCTGGGATGTGACGGCTCCTTCCCTGACAGAACACAATGGAACCCTCACTCCTCAACTATTGGAGGACACACCCAAAACCCCCCACACCGCCAGCACTCGTGAGTCTCACACACACACAGTCCCCCCTCTCCTATCCTTTCGTCTGGAGCTTTCCCATATGTTTCTGAGGTTGAATTAGACTGAATTAGGTGATCTGTGATTGTATTTGACATTCTCAGAGCTGGAGGAAGGACCAAGCATTGAGGGACTGAGCACTGAGCAATCTCCCAAAGTCACTATAGGTAAGTCGTCAGCCAACATCCTGTTCCTCCTCTGCCTCCTTTCACATGACAACAGCTCCTCTCCTCACCTCTCTCCTTTCACATGACAACAGCTCCTCTCCTCACCTCTCTCCTTTCACATGACAACAGATCCTCACCTCTCTCCTTTCACATGACAACAGCTCCTCTCCTCACCTCTCTCCTTTCACATGACAACAGCTCCTCTCCTCACCTCTCTCCTTTCACATGACAACAGCTCCTCTCCTCACCTCTCTCCTTTCACATGACAACAGCTCCTCTCCTCACCTCTCTCCTTTCACATGACAACAGCTCCTCTCCTCACCTCTCTCCTTTCACATGACAACAGCTCCTCTCCTCACCTCTCTCCTTTCACATGACAACAGCTCCTCTCCTCACCTCTCTCCTTTCACATGACAACAGCTCCTCTCCTCACCTCTCTCCTTTCACATGACAACAGCTCCTCTCATCACCTCTCTCCTTTCACATGACAACAGCTCCTCTCCTCACCTCTCAATGATCTTTGCTTACCTTAAAAACAAGGAATAGGTTATGGTCACATTGTGACTGTAGCCATTTACAGACCTCAACATCCACAGTAACCCCCCCTTCCCCTGATATTCTGGCAAGGGTGCCCTTGTTGGCTCTTCCCAGAATTGGACATTTGGACCACGCACCAAATTGTCCCTACCCCTCCCATACATAGCCCACCCTGTAATACAGTCACTGAAGGTTTTCCATGTGACCGTGGAGCCCTCAGTAACACCTGTGTCTGCTTTGTCCGTAGAGGACTCGATGCGTTTGTCGTCAGATCAACCACAGCTACCCAAAGGTGATTGGAACGCCTTTTTAAAAGCTGCCGTTAGCACATTGGCTGGCCAGATTTTCAGGAAGCATGTTTTGTTCTGTACTTGACTGACACCTCACCTGATTGTGACAGGCTAAGCCCCTCCCTCCCAGCTCTAACTAAAATGTGTGACCGCCAAGGCTTTCTTCTTTCTTCCAGTCTCCTAAAATTTAATCCAACAGTCAGACAACCCCTATTCAACATGTAGCCTCGGTCACAGACCTAGCAGACTTAGTGTCTTTCATTCAACATGTAGCCTCAGTCACAGACCTAGCAGACTTAGTGTCTATCATAAGTTTTCACTCCCGTTGGACTTCTTCATGTTGTATTGTGTTATGAAGTGGTGTTAAAATGTATTTACATGTTCTTTTTTTCGTCACTGATCTACACAAAATAGTCTCATGTCAAAGTGAGGGATACAATTCTGTACGGACTTTCTTCTTTTGACTGTCATTTAGATCAGTATTGTGGAGTGACTACAATGTGATTGAGCCATCCTTAGTAGATCAGTATTGTGGAGTGACTACAATGTGGTTGAGCCATCCTTAGTAGATCAGTATTGTGGAGTGACTACAATGTGGTTGAGCCATCCTTAGTAGATCAGTATTGTGGAGTGACTACAATGTGGTTGAGCCATCCTTAGTGGATCAGTATTGTGGAGTGACTACAATGTGGTTGAGCCATCCTTAGTGGATCAGTATTGTGGAGTGACTACAATGTGATTGAGCCATCCTTAGTGGATCAGTATTGTGGAGTGACTACAATGTGGTTGAGCCATCCTTAGTGGATCAGTATTGTGGAGTGACTACAATGTGATTGAGCCATCCTTAGTAGATCAGTATTGTGGAGTGACTACAATGTGGTTGAGCCATCCTTAGTGGATCAGTATTGTGGAGTGACAACAATGTGGTTGAGCCATCCTTAGTGGATCAGTATTGTGGAGTGACAACAATGTGGTTGAGCCATCCTTAGTAGATCAGTATTGTGGAGTGACTACAATGTGATTGAGCCATCCTTAGTAGATCAGTATTGTGGAGTGACTACAATGTGGTTGAGCCATCCTTAGTAGATCAGTATTGTGGAGTGACTACAATGTGGTTGAGCCATCCTTAGTAGATCAGTATTGTGGAGTGACTACAATGTGGTTGAGCCATCCTTAGTAGATCAGTATTGTGGAGTGACTACAATGTGGTTGAGCCATCCTTAGTAGATCAGTATTGTGGAGTGACTACAATGTGGTTGAGCCATCCTTAGTAGATCAGTATTGTGGAGTGACTACAATGTGGATGAGCCATCCTTAGTGGATCAGTATTGTGGAGTGACTACAATGTGGTTGAGCCATCCTTAGTGGATCAGTATTGTGGAGTGACTACAATGTGATTGAGCCATCCTTAGTGGATCAGTATTGTGGAGTGACTACAATGTGGTTGAGCCATCCTTAGTGGATCAGTATTGTGGAGTGACTACAATGTGATTGAGCCATCCTTAGTAGATCAGTATTGTGGAGTGACTACAATGTGGTTGAGCCATCCTTAGTGGATCAGTATTGTGGAGTGACAACAATGTGGTTGAGCCATCCTTAGTGGATCAGTATTGTGGAGTGACAACAATGTGGTTGAGCCATCCTTAGTAGATCAGTATTGTGGAGTGACTACAATGTGGTTGAGCCATCCTTAGTGGATCAGTATTGTGGAGTGACAACAATGTGGTTGAGCCATCCTTAGTGGATCAGTATTGTGGAGTGACAACAATGTGGTTGAGCCATCCTTAGTAGATCAGTATTGTGGAGTGACTACAATGTGGTTGAGCCATCCTTAGTAGATCAGTATTGTGGAGTGACTACAATGTGGTTGAGCCATCCTTAGTAGATCAGTATTGTGGAGTGACTACAATGTGGTTGAGCCATCCTTAGTAGATCAGTATTGTGGAGTGACTACAATGTGGTTGAGCCATCCTTAGTGGATCAGTATTGTGGAGTGACTACAATGTGGTTGAGCCATCCTTAGTAGATCAGTATTGTGGAGTGACTACAATGTGGTTGAGCCATCCTTAGTAGATCAGTATTGTGGAGTGACTACAATGTGGTTGAGCCATCCTTAGTAGATCAGTATTGTGGAGTGACTACAATGTGGTTGAGCCATCCTTAGTGGATCAGTATTGTGGAGTGACTACAATGTGATTGAGCCATCCTTAGTAGATCAGTATTGTGGAGTGACTACAATATGGTTGAGCCATCCTTAGTAGATCAGTATTGTGGAGTGACTACAATGTGATTGAGCCATCCTTAGTGGATCAGTATTGTGGAGTGACTACAATGTGGTTGAGCCATCCTTAGTGGATCAGTATTGTGGAGTGACTACAATGTGATTGAGCCATCCTTAGTAGATCAGTATTGTGGAGTGACTACAATGTGATTGAGCCATCCTTAGTAGATCAGTATTGTGGAGTGACTACAATGTGATTGAGCCATCCTTAGTAGATCAGTATTGTGGAGTGACTACAATGTGGTTGAGCCATCCTTAGTAGATCAGTATTGTGGAGTGACTACAATGTGGTTGAGCCATCCTTAGTAGATCAGTATTGTGGAGTGACTACAATGTGGTTGAGCCATCCTTAGTAGATCAGTATTGTGGAGTGACTACAATGTGGTTGAGCCATCCTTAGTAGATCAGTATTGTGGAGTGACTACAATGTGGTTGAGCCATCCTTAGTTTTGTCCCGTCACAGCCATTAAACCCTGTAGCTGTTTTAAAGTCACAGTAGGACTCATGATGACGTCATTGCACGGTTTCCTTCCCGTCCGGCAGCTCAGTTAGGAAGGACGTATGTATCTTTGTTGTGTCTGGATGGTTTGATAAACCAGCCAAAGCTCCCGAGTGGCACAGCGGTCTGAGGCACTGCATCTCAGTGCTAGAGGCGTCACTACAGACCCTAGTTCGATCCCGGGTTGTATCACAACCGGCCATGATTGGGAGTCCCATAGGGACTGGCCCAGCTTCGTCTGGGTTTGGTTGGGGTAGGCCGTCATTGTAAAATAAGAATTTGTTCTTAACTAGTTAAATAAAATAAAATGAATAACTTGATCATGCATAAAGGAAATTCAGTGTCTGCTTTTAAAATGTTTTACCCATCTACCAATCGCTGCCCTTCTTTGAGGCATTTGAAAAGCTCCCTGATCGTTGGTTGAATCTCTGCTTGAAATGCACTACTTCACCGCGGGAAAGGAGGATACCTATAAAGTCAAAGTCACCATTATTAGTCAGTTGTACAACCGAATGCCTTCAACCGAAATGTTTCTTCCGCATTTAACCCAACCCCTCTGAATCAGAGAGGTGCGGGGGGCTGCCTTAATCAACATCCACGTCTTGGCGCCCGGGAACAGTGGGTTAACTGCCTTGTTCAGGGGCAGAACGACAGATTTTTTCCTTGTCAGCTCGGGGATTCGAACTTGCAACCCTCCGGTTACAAGTCCAACGCTCTAACCACTAGGCTACCTGCCGCCCCCTAGTCAGTTATACAACTGAATGCATTCAACTGAAATGTGTCTGACCTTAGAGGTTGTATGTTTGGGGTACCAAGAAAGGGTCATTCAAATCACATTGACCCCTATTCATTCACACGCTGAGGCCTTGCAACTTATTGTGTGATTTGCTACACAAATGTTTTCTGCTCAACTCATTTAGGCTTGCCTATATCTATACAATCAAGATATTTGAGTTATTCATTTTTCTTAATTTGTGAACATTTTATATTTTATTTTCAGTTTGATTTGGAGTATTTGGTATGGATCAATGATTTTGTGCGTATCGTTTCAGTTCTACATCGTAACAAAATGTGAAAGTCCAACAAATACTTATTATAGTAACTGTATGTCCTATAACTTTAGAATAACGTAAACAAATGATACTATTTCAGTCAGGTGTATGACAATGGTGCTGTCCTTCAGCTGCAAAGATATAACACTGCTGACTGTAGCACATGGCTTGTCTTGAAACTGCTTTGACTGGATAAACGGACTGTTGGAATGCTATTTCTCATCTGAGTGTGACGTGTTCTTTGCGTAGCGTCTGCTAAGGGTACTGAATGTTTGCACCTTTTAACAGAGGGGAAACGTACAACGGTTTGTGCGTTCACATGTATGGGGGGGCCGCCTATGCATTTGTAAACATTGGTGTGTGCTACTTGCGTTCCTTTTTCAAAGTTATGCAGAGCGACTACAACTCGGGAGTCCCTGGCCTGTCGCTGTCCACCCGTGTTCTAATGATGAGCTTTGTGTTACAGATGTGAAGCAGTCCATCATTGGGAAAAAGAAGCCCACCACTACTAAGAAAGGGGTAAGTTACACCCCCTTCAGCACTCAGATAGGGGGCTCTGCATGACGAGCAGGGTTTTGGCTGGTCACGTGATCTGACTAGGAAACAAGTGGAGCCCTAGTTCTGGCATGTAGTTAGGGCTCGATGGTGTTGCTGGATAAGTCACGTTGACCAGAAAAACGAATGTCCCAAATCAGAACCACCAAACCCTGGCTAATGAATCAAGAGTGCATTGAGCAAACTGTGAATGTAATACTACCACTTGTCCACTGGGAGTCAGTTCCTCTGTCTGTCCCCAGCGGTGTGTAACCATCTCCTCTGTGCTCCTCTCTGCCTCCAGCTGGGTGCTAAGAAGGGCCTGGGGGCCCAGAAGGTGAGCAGTAAGAGCTTCTCGGAGGTGGAGAAACAGGCCCAGGTAGCTGAGAAGCTGAGAGAGGAGCAAGCAGCTGATGCTAAGAAACAGGCAGAGGAGTCCATGTGAGTGAACCCCAGCTTGACAGTCCGAGAGCATGGAAACACCTCCGCCCCACATTCAGCCCTTTCTGCTGTTTAGTGTGTACGCTAAATTAATATTTGCTGTCTTCTCATGGCCAGACTGTTCAGAGGTTGGATAAATCATGCTGCAAATAATGCAGCCTACTTCTGCGTACACAAAGTGAATAGAAGGGATCCTTGAGGACATCAAGTAGTGACATCCGCTGGCGCAATAATCGTATTATCGTGTAACCGACAATTATGGACCATAACCATGGATTTGTTTGTTATTGTCTTAATACATTTCACACACGAAGAGGGTAATGTTGGTAATCATTTTACGAGGAGAACAGCATGGTTGGGAGGGGAATTTTCTTAAAATTCCACTCTAAATTCCACTCTAACTTCTCTAATTATTGCAAATGAATGTAGAACAATTGACAAATGTGTCTCTTTTCGCAGTGTGGCCTCCATGCGCCTGGCCTATAAGGAGCTGGAGATTGACAGGAAGATGGACAACAAGAAGATGCAGAACATGGAGGGTAAGAAGAGAGAGCAGGCTGAGAGACTGGGCATGGGCTTCGGCAACCGCAGGTAATCAAGTTATCAGTGTTCAAACCATGTTTTCAAAGAACAGTAATGTTTCTCCCATGGAATAAGCATTCCTTGAGCACTACAAATATCAATCAAGTGCTGCCTGTTTGCATGTGCTAATGTAGGCTATAGCATTCCTGCTTAAAGGATACTTCGGGATTTTGGCAATGAGGCCCTTTATCTACTTCCCCAGAGTCAGATGGACTCGTGGATACCATTTCTATAGTCTCTGTGTCAAGTTTGAAAGAAGTTAGAGTTTTGTGAGCCAATGCTAACTAGTGTTCGCGCAATGACTTCCAGTCATTATGCTAATGCTAGTAAGCAATTGAGCATGGGCTAGTTAGCAACTTCCTTCAAACTGCACGCATAAACATAAAAATGGTATCCAGGAGTTGATCTGACTCTGGGGAAGTAGATAAAGGAGTTGACCTGATTCTGGGGAAGTAGATAAAGGAGTTGACCTGACTCTGGGGAAGTAGATAAAGGAGTTGACCTGACTCTGGGGAAGTAGATAAAGGAGTTGACCTGACTCTGGGGAAGTAGATAAAGGAGTTGACCTGACTCTGGGGAAGTAGATAAAGGAGTTGACCTGACTCTGGGGAAGTAGATAAAGGAGTTGACCTGACTCTGGGGAAGTAGATAAAGGAGTTGACCTGACTCTGGGGAAGTAGATAAAGGAGTTGACCTGACTCTGGGGAAGTAGATAAAGGAGTTGACCTGACTCTGGGGAAGTAGATAAAGGAGTTGATCTGACTCTGGGGAAGTAGATAAAGGAGTTGACCTGACTCTGGGGAAGTAGATAAAGGAGTTGATCTGACTCTGGGGAAGTAGATAAAGGAGTTGATCTGACTCTGGGGAAGTAGATAAAGGAGTTGATCTGACTCTGGGGAAGTAGATAAAGGGCCTAATTACCAAAATCCCGAAGTATCCCATTAATTGTTTACGCTTTTGGTTGGTGTCCCACTCTTTGATGGGATGCCAGGTTACAGTGTAGCTTTAACTTCAGTGGGGTTTGTGTGTTTACAGTGTGTCTGTGTGTGTGTAGATTGTGTTGCAGTACATTATTGTGTGTGGACATGACTTAAGTGTGTGTGTATTCTGCGTATTCCAGCACCATATCTCACTCGGTGATGTCAGAGATGCAGGTGATTGAGCAGGAGACGCCCTTGGGGGCCAAGTCCTCGCCTCGCACCAAACTGGACATGTTGGATGAGCCGGGCTTCTCCTCCGGACCCCCTAAGTATGCCACACCCCAAACAGATCAGAATGTCTTCTCCTAAGGAGTAGTAGTGTATAAACAGGTCTGTCCAATTCCAAATGGACTTCTAGCCCCTAGCTAGCCACATCCCAGGCACTGGGGTTGTTGTATACAGCTGAAAGGACTGGATTGGTATTAACAATGTGGTAATGGCTCCACCTTGCCTTCAGATAGGCTAGATATAATTGTCTTCATCTTGCTAAGACACCTATCCAATCCTTTCATAATTATCCAAGAGCCTTGGGTCTATGGGTCAGGGGTAGAGCCTTCGGTCAATGGGTAATATATCCCTTCATCTACCTCTGTTTCCTCAGATCTAATCCATTGTGAATGTGTCCTTGTGTATCCGTACCTAACCAACGCATTGGATCTATCCCTGCCTGTGTGTGTGTGTGTTGTTGGGACAGGTACAAGGACAACCCGTTCACGGCGGGCGACGGCTTCGGCTCACGGTGGGACTCTGATGGGGGCGTGGCCTCCTTCACCTCCTCCTGGGCCCTGGAGAAGGAGGAGCCTAGAGAGGAGGTGACCATCTCCAGCATCCAGCCTATCGGAGAACGGCCCAGTCGGCGGAAGGCGGAGGCAGCGCCGCCCATGTCCGAGTCGAGCGAGGCCAGGCAGAAGTTTGCCAACGCCAAGGCCATCTCTTCTGACATGTTCTTCGGCCGCGAGAGCTACGGCGAGGTAAAGTTACACCGCTGTATTACCAACAAATACTAAGCCACCTGTCAACTGAACGGCAACCTCTAGAGCAAGGCAGGCTGCATTCAATAAGACTACCGCTGGTCTGGTCTAGTATGGTGGTGACTAGTCTAGTATGGTGGTGACTAGTCTAGTATGGTGGTGGCTAGTCTAGTATGGTGGTGGCTAGTCTAGTATGGTGGTGGCTAGTCTAGTATGGTGGTGGCTAGTCTAGTATGGTGGTGGCTAGTCTAGTATGGTGGTGGCTAGTCTAGTATGGTGGTGGCTAGTCTAGTATGGTGGTGGCTAGTCTAGTATGGTCTAGTCTAGTGTGGTGGTGGCTAGTCTAGTATGGTGGTGGCTAGTCTAGTATGGTGGTGGCTAGTATGGTCTAGTATGGTGGTGACTAGTATGGTCTAGTATGGTGGTGACTAGTATGGTCTAATATGAAGGTGACTAGTCTGGTCTAATATGAAGGTGACTAGTCTGGTATGGTGGTGACTAGTCTGGTATGGTGGTGACTAGTCTGGTATGGTGGTGACTAGTCTGGTATGGTGGTGACTAGTCTGGTATGGTGGTGACTAGTCTAGTATGGTCTAATATGAAGGTGACTAGTCTAGTATGGTGGTGACTAGTCTAGTATGGTCTGTGACTAGTCTAGTATGGTCTGTGACTAGTCTAGTATGGTGGTGTCTAGTCTAGTATGGTCTGTGACTAGTCTAGTATGGTGGTGTCTAGTCTAGTATGGTCTGTGACTAGTCTAGTATGGTGGTGTCTAGTCTAGTATGGTGGTGTCTAGTCTAGTATGGTGGTGTCTAGTCTAGTATGGTGGTGACTAGTCTAGTATGGTGGTGACTAGTATGGTCTAGTATGGTGGTGACTAGTCTAGTATGGTCTGTGACTAGTCTAGTATGGTGGTGTCTAGTATGGTGGTGTCTAGTCTAGTATGGTGGTGACTAGTCTAGTATGGTGGTGACTAGTATGGTCTAGTATGGTGGTGGCTAGTCTAGTATGGTGGTGACTAGTCTAGTATGGTGGTGACTAGTCTAGTATGGTCTAATATGAAGGTGACTAGTCTAGTATGGTGGTGACTAGTCTAGTATGGTGGTGACTAGTCTAGTATGGTGGTGGCTACTCTAGTATGGTGGTGACTAGTCTAGTATGGTGGTGACTAGTCTAGTATGGTGGTGGCTAGTATGGTCTAGTATGGTGGTGACTAGTATGGTCTAGTATGGTGGTGACTAGTCTAGTATGGTGGTGACTAGTCTAGTATGGTCTAATATGAAGGTGACTAGTCTAGTATGGTGGTGACTAGTCTAGTATGGTGGTGGCTAGTCTAGTATGGTGGTGGCTAGTCTAGTATGGTGGTGACTAGTATGGTGGTGACTAGTCTAGTATGGTCTAATATGAAGGTGACTAGTCTAGTATGGTGGTGACTAGTCTAGTATGGTGGTGACTAGTCTAGTATGGTGGTGGCTAGTCTAGTATGGTGGTGGCTAGTCTAGTATGGTGGTGACTAGTCTAGTATGGTGGTGGCTAGTCTAGTATGGTGGTGGCTAGTCTTGTATGGTCTAGTATGGTGGTGGCTAGTCTAGTGTGGTGGTGGCTAGTCTAGTATGGTGGTGGCTAGTCTAGTATGGTGGTGGCTAGTCTAGTGTGGTGGTGGCTAGTCTAGTGTGGTGGTGGCTAGTCTAGTATGGTGGTGGCTAGTCTAGTATGGTGGTGACTAGTCTAGTATGGTGGTGACTAGTCTAGTATGGTGGTGGCTAGTATGGTGGTGGCTAGTCTAGTATGGTGGTGACTAGTATGGTCTAATATGAAGGTGACTAGTCTGGTATGGTGGTGACTAGTCTAGTATGGTGGTGACTAGTCTAGTATGGTCTAATATGAAGGTGACTAGTCTAGTATGGTGGTGACTAGTCTAGTATGGTGGTGACTAGTCTAGTATGGTGGTGACTAGTCTAGTATGGTGGTGACTAGTCTAGTATGGTGGTGGCTAGTCTAGTATGGTGGTGTCTAGTATGGTGGTGTCTAGTCTAGTATGGTCTGTGACTAGTCTAGTATGGTGGTGTCTAGTCTAGTTTGGTGGTGTCTAGTCTAGTATGGTGGTGACTAGTCTAGTATGGTGGTGACTAGTATGGTCTAGTATGGTGGTGACTAGTATGGTCTAGTATGGTGGTGACTAGTATGGTCTAGTATGGTCGGTGACTAGTCTAGTATGGTCGGTGACTAGTCTAGTATGGTCGGTGACTAGTCTAGTATGGTCGGTGACTAGTCTAGTATGGTCGGTGACTAGTCTAGTATGGTGGTGACTAGTCTAGTATGGTGGTGACTAGTCTAGTATGGTGGTGACTAGTCTAGTATGGTCTAATATGAAGGTGACTAGTCTAGTATGGTGGTGACTAGTCTAGTATGGTGGTGACTAGTCCAGTATGGTGGTGACTAGTCTAGTATGGTGGTGACTAGTCTAGTATGGTCTAATATGAAGGTGACTAGTCTAGTATGGTGGTGACTAGTCTAGTATGGTGGTGACTAGTCTAGTATGGTCTAATATGAAGGTGACTAGTCTAGTGTGGTGGCTAGTCTAGTATGGTGGTGACTAGTCTAGTATGGTGGTGACTAGTCTAGTATGGTGGTGACTAGTCTAGTATGGTCGGTGACTAGTCTAGTATGGTGGTGTCTAGTATGGTGGTGACTAGTCTAGTATGGTGGTGACTAGTCTAGTATGGTGGTGACTAGTCTAGTATGGTGGTGACTAGTCTAGTATGGTGGTGACTAGTCTAGTATGGTCTAATATGAAGGTGACTAGTCTAGTATGGTCGTGACTAGTCTAGTATGGTCGTGACTAGTCTAGTATGGTCGTGTCTAGTATGGTGGTGACTAGTCTAGTATGGTGGTGACTAGTCTAGTATGGTCTAATATGAAGGTGACTAGTCTAGTATGGTCGTGTCTAGTCTAGTATGGTGGTGACTAGTCTAGTATGGTGGTGACTAGTCTAGTATGGTCGTGTCTAGTATGATGGTGACTAGTCTAGTATGTTGGTGACTAGTCTAGTATGGTCTGATATGAAGGTGACTAGTCTAGTATGGTGGTGACTAGTCTAGTATGGTGGTGACTAGTCTAGTATGGTGGTGACTAGTCTAGTATGATGGTGACTAGTCTAGTATGGTGGTGACTAGTCTAGTATGGCTGTGTCTAGTATGTTGGTGACCAGTATGGTCATGCTGGTTAACTTTGCTGGTTAACTTTGCTATTATCCCCATAGCAACATGGTCCATGAAAAGGCTCAATTCAACATGATGTTGATGTTTCAGAACTCTGGACAGCGACCTCTAACCAATGCTGGATAAAGCGTATGTTATAAAATAATATTTAGTTTATTAGTGTTGCATCATTGTTCTTATGTAATATAACCATATAGAATTTCAGTAGCACGTCTTAGTGATGGACTGTCCCATCCCCACGGCCTCCACAATGGATTAGTCCAATCAGACAGGCGCCAATCAGACCGGTGTCTTGTGCATCATTTAAAAATATATATAATATTGTGACTGACTGCTCAACTAAAGAAATATTGGTCAACAGCATATCGACCAAACAGTCGACCAGTCGACTAAATGGGATCAACCCCAAGCGAATGAGATTGGTGTTGGTGTTGACTAGTCAAGCGAATGCGATGGTGTTGTCTAGTCTAATGAGATGGTGTTGTTCTGTCATTCCCCAGTATGAGGCCAAGACGCGTCTGGAGGGCCTGTCTGGTAACACGTCCATCAGCTCTGCTGACCTGTTTGGGGACGGGAGTGACCGTGACACAGGTAAGGGTCAATGGTGTGTGTTTGAGTATTTGTTAATGTGTGTGTTTGTGATCTCTGTCTGTCTCTGTCTCTGTAGGGGTGGCAGGTTATGAGAGTGTGTTTCAGTATTTGTTAATGTGTGTGTGATCTCACTCACTCTCTCTGTCTCTGTAGGGGTGGCAGGTTATGAGAGTGTGTTTCAGTATTTGTTAATGTGTGTGTGATCTCACTCACTCTCTCTGTCTCTGTAGGGATGGCAGGTTATGAGAGTGTGCTGCCGACGGGGCCGGACATTGCTCAGTTCAAACAGGGGGTGAAGACAGTGGCGGGCAAGATGGCCGTGCTGGCCAACGGCGTCATGAACACCATACAGGTGAGAGGACCAGAGACACCTCACCACAATACAGTTACACATACAGAGATACTGTACTGTCTCCTGTCTAGTAGGACACATAACGGAAAATGTTTTGCAACTAAACAACGGAAATTGAACGTCAGGTGGTTTACCCTGTTTCAGGTTGGTTCCTAATGATCACCACTCTGTTCTCTAGTATTGGAAGGAAAACGTACCACTCTGTTCTCTAGTATTGGTAGGAAAACGTACCACTCTGTTCTCTAGTATTGGAAGGAAAACATACCACTCTGTTCTCTAGTATTGGAAGGAAAACATACCACTCTGTTCTCTAGTATTGGAAGGAAAACATACCACTCTGTTCTCTAGTATTGGAAGGAAAACATACCACTCTGTTCTCTAGTATTGGAAGGAAAACATACCACTCTGTTCTCTAGTATTGGAAGGAAAACATACCACTCTGTTCTCTAGTATTGGAAGGAAAACATACCACTCTGTTCTCTAGTATTGGAAGGAAAACATACCACTCTGTTCTCTAGTATTGGAAGGAAAACATACCACTCTGTTCTCTAGTATTGGAAGGAAAACATACCACTCTGTTCTCTAGTATTGGAAGGAAAACATACCACTCTGTTCTCTAGTATTGGAAGGAAAACATACCACTCTGTTCTCTAGTATTGGAAGGAAAACATACCACTCTGTTCTCTAGTATTGGAAGGAAAACATACCACTCTGTTCTCTAGTATTGGAAGGAAAACATACCACTCTGCTCTCTAGTATTGGAAGGAAATCATCACTAGATGGATGTTAATGTGCTGACCCAGCTTCTTGTGTTTGTGTTAGGATCGCTATGGAGCTTACTGAAGAGACCAGGACGACCAGCACCCACCTGCAGGGGTAGAGGGAGCCATGACGTCATACTGACAGAGCAGAGGGGAGGGGGGGGGACAGAGCAAATCACTACTGACTGGTATCTGTAGTGAGAGTAGAGAGAAAGGAAGCGAGATTGCATGAATGGAGGGGGACCCTACACCCCCAGCCCCCATCCACTTTTTAGAGAGTGAGACAAAGTTTTATTTTCAGCTAAGAAAGCACTGTAAGGTGTAAAGTATTTTTTTCTGTTCTAACTAGTCTTGTTTTCTATACTGTTTTTGGTCTCTGATTTCAACAAATATTAATGGTATAAAGTATTCTCTAATAATTATATGATAACCAATCCTCTCTAAGTTGAACTATGCTTTTTGACATTGTTTTTACTGTGTGTTTTCAACCGTTTCTCACTATTTGAACAAACAGACAGAGCCGTATATGTTGAACCATTCAGCATTAATATCAGCAAAGGGAAGCAGTAGTCCAGGATGGTTGATTATCTGTTTTCATTTTAGTTACCGTGACAATGGATGACATTCTCTGGTCGAATGGAGAGTTAATCACACAAAGTTAAATTGTAAGAACGTTTTAACTGAACTCCACACAGCATGAATCAAACACAACACCTCCACTCTCTGACTGAGGGACGCAATCTACCAAGGTCAGGAGATGGACGCGGTGTGTATATTTTAGAAACGTAATGACCTAGCCCATCTTGTGGTGCGATATGAGTTCTTCACCAGAGTCTGAAAGGTTTGCGCTGTGCATCTCAGAAGATTGCTATATATATATATATATATATATATATTTATATATATTAGTTCCTCGACCACAAAAAAAAGATGACCTTGAACGTCACGATTGGCAGTAGTAGTGAGGGTTGATCTCCTGTCTAGAACTTTCCATAGCACTAGATATGCACTTGGTTCAAAGTCATTTAACGCAATTGTCTGTTTTGTATGGAGGTCCCCTTTCCATTTTATTGGTGCTAGCTGATATGATCATTATAGAGTTGAGGCTCTCATTCCTGGGCTGCATTACGGCAGCAGTAATGGACTGGAGAAGGTTTCACCCTCCTGGACCGGCCCCTGATGGCAGCAGTAATGGACTGGAGAAGGTTACACCCTCCTGGACATGCCCCTTAGTTTGATATACACCACAGGAGGTTGGTGGCACCTTAATTGGGGAGGACATGCTCGTGGTAATGGCTGGAGCAGAATCAGTGGAATGGTATCAAATACATTAAACACATGGGTTTCCGCTCCGACTGTTATGAGCCATCCTCCCATCAGCAGCCTCTGCTGATCGACATGTTAGATGGTTTTCTGTTGACGGGAGAAGGAGATTCAGAAGGCAACCACTGCTTCTCTGTAACAGCCGTGCGTTAAGTTGGGGACAGCGTTTCACGGGAAGCTTCAAACTTGATCCGGGACCTTGTTTTGTTTTTTGCCCTAACGCTACAACCCTGATTTTAAAATATTCAAAGCTTGATGAGTGGTTTTTTTTTTTATTCGCTGTGTAGGGCAAAAAACTAAATCTGCACGGGGGAAAACCCTGGACTATACCACCACTGACCTGTTGACATTTAGTCATTATTTTTGAGGCATGACCGTCACCATGGGTATGGCTTTGAGTGTGTTCACCCATGCCCTCATGTGGCCCGGTCTGTACCTGGATGTCCCACTAGTGATGAATAAAGCCTGAAGAATGGCTAAATGACCCATGAAAACAAAAGTTATTTATTGTACGCTACAAAAAGAGTTAGATTTGTGTCAATAAAGATTGAAATCCATCACTACGGTTGCCAACTGTTTAGTTCATGGACTGAATCCTAATTGTCTGCATGACAAGGGCTGCATTTACACATGCTGCCCAATTCTGATCTTTTTTTCCCACTAATTGGCCTTTTGTCCAATCACATCAGCTCTTTTGCAGAGCTGATCTCATTGGTCAAAAGAAAATCTGGTTTGTTCTGTGTGTGTAGCAGCTGTAGTAGCACGTTACATAACAGCAAATGAATGGTAGTTGTATTAACAATGAAAACCTACCTAGGATAAACAATGACTGGGTGGTACCAGATTATTATTCTGGCATTTTATTGAACACATTTGTAGGATTCATAAAAAATGTACAACATTCGCACATGATTTCAAATAAGTACATCAGACCTTTCCTTTTTCCTCTGCTAAGTGAACTTTTGAAAGGCACTCAGAGCCACAACATTCCACTTCCCCCAATCATCTTCCAACATTTTTTTCACAGGAAAAACAACCTGGTTTCAATGTATTTCCAGATGGTTGCTTTCAAGTAGTCTGGATAAACTACAAAAATCGATTCTTAATTCTCAACCCCAATTATGTAACAATTAGACAGGAGGGCAGGTAGCCTAGTGGTTAGAGCAGTGGGCCAGTAACCGAAAGGTTGCTGGATCTAATCCCCGAGCTAACAAGGTCAAAAATCTGTTCTGCCCCTGAACAAGGCAGTTAACCCACTGTTCCTAGGCTGTCATTGTAAATAAGAATTTGTTCTTAACTGAATTGCCTAGTTAAATAAAGGTTAAATTACATTATTAGGAACAACACAATTAGGTAGTTAATATCAATAATTGAGAATACAGCATATTTAATATACAAATGAAAGATTTCATTACATGGTCACATTGTTCATTTGTTTTTCTACCCACTGTGCCAAACAGAAGGGGGATGTAGGTTATGGCTGAATTCTCTCCTTCCTCCAATTAACGTCCCCTCATGGCAATTAACGTCCCTTCACAGATTTGAAAGGAAGTGACTAGTATACGAAATATGGTGGAAACTCCCACTAGCCCATGCCAAATGCCAATCTAGATTTGTGGGAAGGAGTGAACAAGTGCACACTTCGGGAGAAAGGAGATATTGAGACAGCCACATAGAGAACTTCAACCAGCCTCAAAGTCATTCGCTGTAATGCTGTAGGTCCAACTGCACAGAACCCATCAGGGCTAGCTGTAGTGGGTTGTTTAACTGGAGACATTTAAGAGGGATTGTTCCCAGTGACAGACGGCTAAAGTGACTGATCATCACCAGCGGTGCGAAAGATATCTCATACTACTTGGTCAATAACACCACTGGGTAATGTATAGTTTACAAAAGGAGAAAATGAAAATCGTACACAATCAGCATCAATTCATCATATAAAATCACTGGTTTGATGGAAGATATGACAGGAATCACTCAAATTACAAAAATAAAGAACAGGGGAATGCAAAAGGCAAGGATCCGTATGGTACTCTGGCATGCCCTAGCAACAGAACTGCATGTTGATCTTATTTGAGGGCCCCAGTTGAAATAGAGCAGATTAACCAGCACAGGCTTTACAGTGGGTCTGTGGGGGACTTGAGTCCCTGTGTGTCTCTGGCTCTGTATTTTACTGAGGGTCTCCCTCTTTAGTGTCGATCCCTATCCAGCTGGTCAGGTGACCTTCAATGACCTTGTGCCCTCAGCCCCAGTTATAGAAGTAGATATTCTGCCAGACAGGTAGGTAATCCATTAGTGGGCCTGGAAGGACAAGTGGAGGATAAGGTTAAGCCAATCAGGACAATGAACACATTAACTGACAAGATGCAGACTGGCAGAACTTGGAAGCCACCGTGCATGTCAGCAGACAGTCGACCACCAAGAAAAAGGTAAACAACGGAACAAATGCATCCCATGCCATTTTCAGATACTTGGTTTCTATAAAAAGTAAACACTTACGAGCAACCAGCCCGACGCCAGGAACGTTGTCTGCCAGAAATCGGAGTAGGAACAGGATCTTTGTCCTACATGAAACAAAATCGAAAGGTTTAAAAAGCAGCACACATTTGATAGAAAATATGCCATGTTCCAGTGGTCATTATGGTAAAGAATTTCTCTAGCCAGAGAATCTGTTGTAGTTTTGATTTGCTCAGAACTTATTTTATTCAGGGGAACCCATTGAGACCAATGTCTAGTTTACAATGGTGCCCTGAGGACAACAATACAACAAATCCAAAATGATCAATACCAATAAACTCCAAATTACTGAATCAACACTACAGCTCCAAACACTACACATACTGTACAATCATTTACATTCCATCCAAACACCACACATACTGTACAATCATTTACATTCCATCCAAACACCACACATACTGTACAATCATTTACATTCCATCCAAACAGTTGCAATTCTCATAAAATTTCCTCAACATTAAAGTCCCAAACTGCCCTAGAGGCACCAGAGTCAAGATGTAGGGAGTTTTGTAGGCTATAAGCCCAGATATTTATAGGAGGGAACATGCTCGATGAAAGAACCATCCAATGCATAAATATATCTACGAGAATTAGAAAACAGCATACATTTAGTTCTGTTGTAGTTCCGATTCTACTAACTCAGAGAATCTGTTGCAGTTCCAATTCTACTAACTCAGAGAATCTGTTGTAGTTCCGATTCTACTAACTCAGAGAATCTGTTGCAGTTCCAATTCTACTAACTCAGAGAATCTGTTGTAGTTCCGATTCTACTAACTCAGAGAATCTGCTGTAGTTCCCGATTCTACTCAGAGAATCTATTGCAGTTCCCGATTCTACTAACTCAGAGAATCTATTGTAGTTCCCGATTCTACTAACTCAGAGAATCTATTGTAGTTCCCGATTCTACTAACTCAGAATCTATTGCAGTTCCAATTCTACTTACTCAGAGAATCTGTTGTAGAAAGGGGAGCGGAGCAGGTAGTACAGAAGCAGAAAGGCTCTCCTCCTCACCTCTGCCCTCTCCCGCCGGTTCAGAAATGTAGTGTCACTCATCAAACCAAAACTGGGGAGAGAACAGACCAGGGGATACCTCTTTATCCCACTCATGTTACAGTGCCTCCTTCATGACACTGCTTTTAAATGACCTGTATAGAAGAGTATGTGTACGGCTAACATCTTTTAATAGTGGAACACATATCATGCATATATCATGTGTCCGGTAAGTGTGTGTATTTATTTGTGATTCCTCTTAACACATTTCAGTGTAAAGAGAAGAGCGCATGGTTACCTGGTCATTTCCATGGCTCCAGATACGAGCCACGGTTTCCAAGAGCCTCTCCCACACATTCCCAGGCAGAGCACTGTGTTTGGGAGCAGCGTTGAGGAAAACACACATACCCTCTGAAGTAACACATTCCAAAGTATAGACTGACTGGAGAATGAGAAATCCTTGAGGTTGCAGTTTCATTTACCATTGATTAGGTCAAATAATAGTATACTGTATATACAGTGTAGTGATGTATTCCACTAGTAAGGGACGTGCTGTTAAGATGAACAGAATGCTTCTAGGCCATACAGAGGTATGATACGGAATCATGCAACCATTTCAGCCAATGTACTTTATAGCTGCCGTACCAGACCAGATTCTATAGAGGCAGTAATCATGTGATGACATTGTGCATGTTTCTTTCTCTAGTGTCTCTGTGGCAGAGTCCCAGAGTAGGAAGGATACAGTGTACCAGCGGGCGTCCGATGTACATGGACTCTGCTATGATCTCCTGGACCCCCAGGGCAGTGGGACTAGAGGTCAGATCCTCCTGCACAGCACACCTCTTCTCCCTACTGGGGGCTGCCCACAGACGGGCCTGCAGAGACGGGGCTGAGAGAGAGGTTAGGGACAGATAGTACATTCCTGATAAATAGTATTGGCACGGTCCTGAATGTAAACATTGCACTGGAACATGTGTAGTCTTACCATTGCCCAACGGCCTCATCACCCTCCCTGACCGCTGGCCCACGAAGGAGCTGTCATCCTGGTGGTCATCATGGTCCTCATCTGTAGGAGAGGAGGGAGAGGTACAGAAATATATTTAGGTCCAGGTAGTAGTTCCAGGTTGTCTAGATTGTAAACTCTGCAGTATATGGTCCGGTCCTGGTGCGACCCAGGACATTGGCACATTGGTTATAGCCAATGAGATAGCAGAACAAAAAGTGGACACAAAACTGCCCCAAAGTTGTTTTGAATCAAATGAACAAAGAGAGTCATGTTTAAGTTGTATTGTTTGGATACAGCGGTACCTGCCAGACAACCTGCATTATTCAAAAGTTCAACATAAAATGTCTGACGTGCAAACTCTTGACTTCTGTTACCATTGCCGAGCTGTGCCTCCCTGTCCAGTGGGGTAATAGGAGGGGACGTCTGCATGCCAGATTTGTACCAGAAGAGCAGTAGGAAGCGCAAGACGGCTCTGGAGAAATGTTGGACAGAGAGAAAGAGAACAGAGAGGGGAGTGAGGTGGAAGGAGAGAAATGGAATGTAACACCATGCAACATAACATCCCAGTAACCATGACGTTTTTCAACCATCACAGACAATATAAAGAAAAGCACAGTTTATAAAATCAGACCTACAGGCTGACGTTGTCCTTTACTAATCCACGTATCACTGCATATCTCACTGTCCTTTACTAATCCACGTATCACTGCATATCTCATTGTCCTTACTAATCCACGT
Organism: Brachymystax lenok tsinlingensis; assembly: GCA_030435695.1. Classification (NCBI taxonomy): domain Eukaryota; kingdom Metazoa; phylum Chordata; class Actinopteri; order Salmoniformes; family Salmonidae; genus Brachymystax; species Brachymystax lenok. The sequence goes on from CM059819.1 coordinate 7,654,047, forward strand.
ATCACTGCATATCTCATTGTCCTTTACTAATCCACGTATCACTGCATATCTCACTGTCCTTTACTAATCCACGTATCACTGCATATCTCACTGTCCTTTACTAATCCATGTATCACTGCATATCTCACTGTCCTTTACTAATCCACGTATCACTGCATATCTCACTGTCCTTTACTAATCCACGTATCACTGCATATCTCACTGTCCTTTACTAATCCACGTATCACTGCATATCTCACTGTCCTTTACTAATCCACGATCACTGCATATCTCACTGTCCTTTACTAATCCATGTATCACTGCATATCTCATTGTCCTTTACTAATCCACGTATCACTGCATATCTCATTGTCCTTTACTAATCCACGTATCACTGCATATCTCACTGTCCTTTACTAATCCACGTATCACTGCATATCTCACTGTCCTTTACTAATCCACGTATCACTGCATATCTCATTGTCCTTACTAATCCACGTATCACTGCATATCTCACTGTCCTTTACTAATCCACGTATCACTGCATATCTCATTGTCCTTTACTAATCCACGTATCACTGCATATCTCACTGTCCTTTACTAATCCACGTATCACTGCATATCTCATTGTCCTTTACTAATCCACGTATCACTGCATATCTCATTGTCCTTTACTAATCCACGTATCACTGCATATCTCATTGTCCTTTACTAATCCACGTATCACTGCATATCTCATTGTCCTTTACTAATCCACGTATCACTGCATATCTCATTGTCCTTTACTAATCCACGTATCACTGCATATCTCATTGTCCTTTACTAATCCACGTATCACTGCATATCTCATTGTCCTTTACTAATCCACGTATCACTGCATATCTCATTGTCCTTTACTAATCCACGTATCACTGCATATCTCATTGTCCTTTACTAATCCACGTATCACTGCATATCTCATTGTCCTTTACTAATCCACGTATCACTGCATATCTCATTGTCCTTACTAATCCACGTATCACTGCATATCTCATTGTCCTTTACTAATCCACGTATCACTGCATATCTCATTGTCCTTTACTAATCCACGTATCACTGCATATCTCATTGTCCTTTACTAATCCACGTATCACTGCATATCTCATTGTCCTTTACTAATCCACGTATCACTGCATATCTCATTGTCCTTTACTAATCCACGTATCACTGCATATCTCATTGTCCTTACTAATCCACGATTCACTGCATATCTCATTGTCCTTTACTAATCCACGATTCACTGCATATCTCATTGTCCTTTACTAATCCACGATTACCTGCATATCTCACTGTCCTTTACTAATCCACGATCACTGCATATCTCACTGTCCTTTACTAATCCACGATTACCTGCATATCTCACTGTCCTTTACTAATCCACGTATCACTGCATATCTCATTGTCCTTTACTAATCCACGTATCACTGCATATCTCACTGTCTCTTTACTAATCCACGATTACTGCATATCTCACTGTCCTTTACTAATCCACGATCACTGCATATCTCATTGTCCTTTACTAATCCATGTATCACTGCATATCTCACTGTCCTTTACTAATCCACGTATCACTGCATATCTCATTGTCCTTTACTAATCCACGTATCACTGCATATCTCACTGTCCTTTACTAATCCATGTATCACTGCATATCTCACTGTCCTTTACTAATCCACGTATCACTGCATATCTCATTGTCCTTTACTAATCCACGTATCACTGCATATCTCACTGTCCTTTACTAATCCACGTATCACTGCATATCTCATTGTCCTTTACTAATCCACGTATCACTGCATATCTCATTGTCCTTTACTAATCCACGTATCACTGCATATCTCATTGTCCTTTACTAATCCACGTATCACTGCATATCTCACTGTCCTTTACTAATCCATGTATCACTGCATATCTCATTGTCCTTTACTAATCCACGTATCACTGCATATCTCATTGTCCTTTACTAATCCACGTATCACTGCATATCTCATTGTCCTTTACTAATCCACGTATCACTGCATATCTCATTGTCCTTACTAATCCACGTATCACTGCATATCTCATTGTCCTTTACTAATCCACGTATCACTGCATATCTCATTGTCCTTACTAATCCACGTATCACTGCATATTTGTTTGACATTGTGCACTATGCAGCATGTTGTAGAGCCATCAAAAGGGATCAGGTTAAAACGTGGGTTAGATATTTGTCCACGAGGGGCTCCTTCATTCCTTACTTAGTGATCTGGATGAGCACTATGACCAGCCAGCGACCTCCTTCCCCCCACAGCTTGGTGGCCCCCATCTCCAGGAACACCTCCACGTACTCCACCACTGACAGACAGGTGAGAAGCCTCTGCTGAGAGAGAGACTGAACAAACACAACCACACACAGTCAGGGATTGCAGTCAGTTCCGATAGCACTTCTCTGTTTCAGAGTGTTTTCTTCCATTTTGTGCCCAATGAACACAACCCAGCTTAGACTGTTGTGGACCTCACCATGGGTAAGGTTAGACTATTGTGATTGACCTGGTGGAGGTGGACCTCACCATGGGTAAGGTTAGACTATTGTGATTGACCTGGTAGAGGTGGACCTAACCATGGGTAAGGTTAGACTGTTGTGATTGACCTGGTAGAGGTGGACCTAACCATGGGTAAGGTTAGACTATTGTGATTGACCTGGTAGAGGTGGACCTCACCATGGGTAAGGTTAGACTATTGTGATTGACCTGGTGGAGGTGGAACTCACCATGGGTAGGGTTCGACACAGCCCTTTGCGCAGAATGCCATCATTAAGCAGCACCAGCAGGTTGGAGGCAGAGTACACTGCAAAAACACACACAACAACAAACTGATCCACCAGTTGAAGTTCCTGAATGCTTCTGGTTCATGGTTATACTGCAGTCAATAACACTTTAACTGTGAGGTCCTAACCTACCCAATTCAGAGATTTCGTGGGAGTCAGTGAAACGCCCTGTGAAATAGACACAAAAACACTTGAGGACTGATGGTATGTCAAACTGTTGTAATGTTGTTTCAACAGAGAACCAATCAAAGAACTTGGCTAAATATTTCCAATAATAATTACATTTCATAAGGTAGAGTTATGCCTGGCATGGACCATGCCAGACTCTACACAGGGATACTGACAACACTATGTAACAAATAGTTATATTTAAAGTTTGCACTCTGAATCATACACCAGATGCATGGCTTTGACTGTTTTTCATATGCTGAATTAGAGAATAACATGCCTTTGTTTTCATGATCAAACACGAGATTGTAGTGTTGAGAGGCACATCAGGCGATGCATGGTCAATGTTTTGGGAAGAGGTGTAGGCAATTACCTTGGCAACGTGGATACATTTTTGAGGACCTATGCACGCTCAGAAAAAATGTGAACTCAGAAATCTCCCACGTCGACTTCAGTGCGTTCAAGACAAATGGGACCTCGGAAAAAAACTTCTTTTTTTAAAGGTCATCACTCGGGAATTCGGGCCTCTTTCTGCAGCTCCGACTTTCCGAACAAAATATCCCCGACGTCATGATTTGACCTCGTATTTGTCCGAGTTCCCAGTTGTTTTTGAACGCAGCAAACCACCCGCTCCGGCTTTCACTTTCAAACTCACCTGAAATGAGGTACGACAGCGTTCTTACGGTGCTCTCCAGTTGTCCAGTCGCTGCAGGGTTCTTGGTAACGTACTCCCGATACCGCTCGTAGAGCCGGGTCAGTTTCTCTGTGTACAATTTAGACATTGCAGAAAACTGCTAAATCAAAACATGTACGGAAACTATCACCTACACATTATACTTCCGCAACTGATGTCTGCTTCCTGTGACGAAAAACACTCTTTCACGCCACATCGATACAGCTACGACCGGAAGTAACTCTTTCATAGTACGTTTGAATTAACGTAGCAGGTTAGGAGACCATGGTTAATGTTAGGAAAATGGTTAGGGCAAATATTTGTATAAGATTGTTATATCTGTGGTTAGGGTTGGCGAAGACACTCTCTCAACCTGCTACGATAATCACTTCCGGACGTAGTTTTCTCGAAGTGGCGTGAAACTGACTGCACAGGGCGCTTCAGTGTGTTCGAGCAGTAAGCCGAGCGAAGCCGAGCGAAGCCGAGCGAAGCCAGGAAGGTGCATCTCCAACAGCCAACAGTCGGACACTGTAGTTGTTTTCCAACAGCAGGGCTCAGATCAACATGGGTGTGTCAACATAGCTGCTGTTGTTTAGAAACGTTTTTCTGTGTAAATGTCCAAATAAACTTTTTGTATACCTCCATATGACACACTACAATGAATTGGTTAGAGAGAAGTCTCAAATATAACTTCATGTTGTATTCCCTGTAGCTTTAGAAAGCAGTCAAGATGTTTCCTGTTTCTTTCAAGTCTTTGGCAACATTCTCGTGGGTCAAAACCTCAAATGGATTGGTTTGCACATAGTGCCTCCCACAATGCAGGTGATGGCTGCATGGTGCAGTTGGTGACAAGCGACTTCATAAATAAAAACGGCATGACCTTTCATCACATGATTTTTGTAAAGTTCATGCAGTCCACATGTAGTTGCATTTTGGTCAAATGTGTATACATCATGCAACACACTGAAAGTTGGTGATCAACACTGATCAACATATTGACAGAGGTGAAGCCCATGTCATGAAGACATGTTTTAAAGAGACAGGAACAGGGGTATATTAAAGACTGGCTGTGGTCTCATGGAATTTTAAAATTGAATGATGGGAAGTTATTTTTGTAAACGTTTGTTTCCGAAGTCTGACATTTTGGCTTATGCTACAATTCCTATGTCTATTTGGAGCTTTAGAAACGTTCCTCCCAGGCCGTGGTGGAAAAAGTACCCAATTGTCATACTTGAGTAAAAGTATAGATACCTTAACAGGAAGTTACTCAAGTAAAGGTGAAAGTCGCCCAGTAAAATAGTACTTGAGTAAAAGTCTAAAAGTCTTTGGTTTTAAATATACTTGAGTATCAAAAGTAAATGTAATTGCTAAAATATACTTAAGTATCAAAAGTACATGTATTGCTAAAATATACTTGGAAATGTATTTGCTAAAATATAGTATCAAAAGTAGGAGTAAAAGTATACATAATTTCAAATTCCTTATATTAAGCAAAGCAGACGGCACCATTTTCTTGTTTTTAAAGTGTATGGATATCCAGAGGCGCACTCCAACACTCAGACATTATTTACAAGAGATGCATTTGTGTTTAGTGAGTCCGCCAGACCATAGGCAGTAGGGATGGCCACCTGTTATCTTGAATTTCACAATTTTCCTGTCCTGCTAAGCATTCAAAATGTAACAAGTACTTTGGGTTGTCAGGGAAAATGTATGGAGTAAAAAGTTAAATATTTTCTTTAGTAATGTAGTGAAGGAAACGTAAAAGTTGTCAAGAATATAAATAGTAAAGTAAAGTACAGATACCCCAAAAAACGACTTAAGTAGTACTTTAAAGTATTTTTACTTAAGTGCTTTACACCACTGCTCCCAGGTGGGCTTCAAGTCGTTAAGAGAGTGTGGAACTAACATGTCCTATATATGTTGGCCTTCTTTCTTAATGATAATGAAGCTGATAAAATAGGTTCTGTTTTTCTGTATCAACATAACAACTGATTTAAATGGTTGGTATTTAGTGAGGCCCCAAAAAGGCTCCGACTGCATGTGTGGGTATGGATTTGGGTATACAGACCCACGAGCCACTGCGCCCCTCATGATGAGTTCAGATTTTTTTGTGGCCCCCATCCCTGGTCTAGCTCATCCCCACACACATCCTGACAGACCAGCAGGCCTTCACAACCAGCCCAGGACCCCGGTAACAATTCACAGAAGTAAATCAATGTTCCCTTTTTTAGCACAGAATATTTTGTTGTGACAGAATACATTTAGAAAATCTTTACTGACTGAGGTTGTATATCCTGAGCAGTATTTGTTAGATTGTCAGAGTAACCATGTTTGGGAAGAAGCAATATCATTAACTTAGCCTACAATACGAACAGTGGTGATTTTAGCATGGAAATCTTGGTTGGGCAAAATAAAAATGTGGGTTGTATACCAGCAAAGCCACTACACTACACAACACAACACTAAACAATACATTAATTGCACTATAACGGTGTCAAACGGTGCCCACAAACTGCGGAGCCTTGTCTGGCAGCGAAATAGTTCATTCAGCCTAATTTACTGCCTTTAAAAAAAACATAGCTGATATGGCTGACTTGCTTAAACAAATGTGGTTTCTACTGACAATTGAGATTTACAAACTATGGCATAAGGGAACGACCAGCAGATAAGAGGCAATCCTTAACTTCAATGAAGACATTAATGAGCGAGCTAGGACGGACGTAGTCAATATAACAATTTTTTCAGCACTTTTGAAATGTACAGCAACAGAATTCAGAACATGGGCCATTTTTACAGTGTTGTCCTTATACACAAAGTCAGAATCGTGGGATAAATAAAAGGGGCATATAAGCAGATAATGATTGCTCTTACAATATTCGATGATTACATTTCTCAAAAACAGGTTATAGGCTACATGTGCACCACCAAGTCAGAACAGTAGGATAAATTAAGAGGTGAAAATAGACCAAATTATTAGGGTGAGGCACATGGGCTACTAACAGCTTACTACACAACATACACTTAGTATTACTTTCTTAGCTACAGTATACATATCTCCCTGGCACTTGAACAGGAGGTGGTGCGGCGGTCCTCCGAGGGCAAATCTTGTCAGCAAACTTTGTCAGCAAAGTCTGTCATTCTCTGGATTTATGGTGCTTTCAAGACAACTGGGAACTCATGAAATTATCAGTGATCTTCAGGTCGTATCTCTAGAAAGAGGCCTGAGTTCCCGATTTACAATTCCGAATTGGATGAAAGTTCGAAACGTATTTTCCCAGTCGTAGCTCGTTTACCCGAGGTCCCAGTTGTCTTGAACTCACTAAAGTCAGATTTTGCTGTTCAGAGTTAACAGTTGTTTTGAGTACGGCACAAATCATGCTTCATTGACAGCATGACCAATATAGAATGTTTATCATTTTAAACTAGGAAAAGAGACCCTTAACATCCACTCCACTGAATAGTAGGCTAATGATTGCTTTGCAATGCTTGCAGTTAGCCACTGATTCCTTCCAAATGACTCATTGTTGAATTTGAGATTTCCAACTTGTTGTGTAATCTTTATGTACAATGGCCGATGAGCACCGATACGTTTTATCTATAATTTCTCTTCATTATTTCTCTTCATATGACAAGGATTAAAAATGATTTGCCAGTAGATTGTCGACTTGATTCATGATGTCATCATCTAGCTAAGATTTTGAAATTATGATGTTGACATGATCAATCGAATCAAAGCTCCTGTAGATATAATGTAATTTGACATTTGTATGCGGCTTTATTAACTCAATTATATATATACTTTTTACATTGTTTGCAAACTGATATGTGTCACGTATTAATGCTAAAATAACATAACAATAACAATATATATTTTTTGCTAAAAATGTGGGGCTCAAAACAGGTGAGGCTCTGCCCCACCTGTCCTGAATGACGAGTTGCCATTGAATATGAACATAGTCATTCTCAACAATGATGAACTTTAACCAACTCAACACCTGTCACATGTAAGCCTACCGGTACATGACGACCTAATAGGAAACTGAAATCTAGTAGTCACGCCACTTGCGGTTGTGTAAAGTGGGAGGACTCTCATGTGAAGAGTTAGCTGTGTTTCACCAATGAACTTCTGGTTGAGAAGTCAGAATAAAAGTCCACTACTGAAACTAGAGGAAAATGAACAAATTATTTAAAAATACAGAGCAAGGTCCCCAACTGAAAAAAAATGGTTATTTAATTTTTTATTAAGAATGTAATATACTTGAACAATATGGTAATTAATTAAACTTTAATGAGTTCATCATGATTAGAAAGGTCTATTATCTATGGTCTTTATCCTTTATCCCGCCCCCTTCTCACACACACACGCACGCACGCACGCACGCACGCACGCACGCACGCACGCACGCACGCACGCACACACACACACACACACACACACACACACACACACACACACACACACACACACACACACACACACACACACACACACACACACACACACACACACACACACACACACACACACACACACACACACACACACACACAGACAGACAGTTTGGAGGAATAGCACAGGGTCAGCGCCCCCTGGAGCATTAAAGAGGTTTAGTGCCTTGCTCAAGGGCACATCTTCATGAGAGCTTTTACTTTGAAGCCTGAAAACAGGAAGTTCAGTTTTTGTGTTGCCAGCAAACATATTACACACCTCTAAAGATCAAAGTACAAGAACATAGCGACATTTTATGCGTGAGAAATCATTCCTAAAGTTAATCCTTAGGAATTGCATTGTTGAATGAACGATGGAGTTTGAGCGTCACCATTCTATTGCGGTGGGGTGATAGTGTGAAATCAACATCTGCATCGGTAGTAACACTTTTGACGGATGTATTATGCATTCATAAGAACTTCGTCTTCAGATAAAAAAGGTAAATGCATTTCATCTCAATGCTTGACAGCCACCGTATCGGCACTATATTGTCTTATGCCGTTGTTTTGTTATTTCATCATTTATTTATCCTTGTTCCAGGTTTTCCAGGAGGCTATTGTATGCAAGAGGGTGGACCGAATTGGGTTAAGGCTAACGTTACAGTAAGAATGTCACGAGTTAAATCAGACTCACCCTCCGCGGTTACCGATGTACATGAAGGCTCAAAGATGCAGAGAGTAATTTACGTTACTTACCTCATAGCTGTCCTGGATATCACATGGATGTTTTTACAGTTTTCCATCACTCCTGTAAGTATTTGTGTTTTAATGTCTATTCTATTGTAATACCCACGTTACAAAAGTGGTTGTTTTTGTTGTTATATGATTAGCCTAATTGATAGAGACGAGAAAGTTTATTTCAATATTTCAATACTTTCGATAGCAGAATGGCTCCAAAAAGTAGGCTACGTGTGCTATGCATTCATTTGCCGTTATTCAAATGTATTGTAGATATTTGCCATTTGCTAATAGGTTTGAACAGTTATAAATGGCCTTGGGATTGTTGACATATTTGACATAGGCCTACATTTAAAAAAAAATTGGGCTACTAACAGCTTACAACACAACATACACTTAGTATTATTTTCTTAGCTACAGTATACATTTCTCCCTGGCATATTACATAATTTATGCAGCAGCATACAAGACATTTTTGGAATCACCTTGTTGTGCTGTGCTCACTTGAACAGGAAGGTGGCGCGGCGGTCCTTTGTGGGAAAATTTGGACCTATATAATATATTTATATTTATATGTTTTTTACATTGTTTGCAAACTGATATGTTACATGTATTAATGCCAAAATAGCATGCAAAACAGGCAAGGCCCAATTTATTTTATATAAAATATATATATTTTTATTATTATATTTTGCAAAGAATGTGGGGCTCAAAATAGCTCTGACCTAATTATTATAATAATAAAAATATGTATATGAATTTAAGTTTGTGACCTCTCACCATTCAGTATTTGGCGAAGAAGCTGGGATTTGACACCCTATGGATTGGCTATTTGCAAACCATGGTTGGTGTCGTCCAATTGTTGGGAGGTCCGATATTTGGCAGGTGAGCAAAACTCTTGAATGAAATACATAATCTGTTACATAACCACAGTCTGTATCTTTAATCTCCAACTCTGGTCAAAGACTCACAATTTGCTGCTGGCATATTGAGCCTTAAAGTGCTGTCACTTAAATGTAATTGAGTTATGGTTCAGTGACTTAGGGCAACGAACCATACAGAGAGGGCTTATCAGACCTGAATCCAGACACAAGATCGCAGCTGTTATGTGTTGGTGGCCATATGTTGGCAGATGTCAATATAGAGCAGTGTTATTTTTCTGTTGTCGGTAGGTTTGCAGACCTTTTTGGGGCCAGGGCTGCAATGTGTCTATCCTGCACTGCCTCTGTAGTCTACTATGGGTTACTGGCGATAGCTGACAGTCCTCTCATGCTCTTCATCCACAAACTCCCCGCTGTCTTGATGCATGGCTTGCCTGGTAAGTGCTATACTGCCTGTTGTTTATTTAACCTTTACTTTAGCAGGGAGTCCCATTGAGACCAAGGTCTCTTTTTAAAGGGAGCCCTGCATGACAAGATCAGCAGCAATTACACAATCACAGTTGGAGACAAATATACTAACTGTTGTTCCCTTCATACTCAAACTCCAAGATAAGTCCCCAGCGTATGTACCGTGCCTAGGACCTACTGTACTAGACAGCTCTCTAACAGATCCTATAGGATCTACTGTACTAGACAGCCCTCTAACAGATCCATATGTGTCTATCTATACCCCATATGTTCCAGCGTTACTAAAGTGTGGATAAGTCTGACTTGTTGTGCTCCTCTCTCCTCCTCTCACCAGGATAAGTCTGACTTGTTGTGCTCCTCTCTCCTCCTCTCACCAGGATAAGTCTGACTTGTTGTGCTCCTCTCTCCTCCTCTCACCAGGATAAGTCTGACTTGTTGTGCTCCTCTCTCCTCCTCTCACCAGGAGCCCAGATGGTAGTGACTGACCTGACAGAACCTGACAAGCGGGCAGATGCCCTTGGCAAGCTGGGCCTATGTTTTGGCATTGGCATGGTTGCTGGCTCCACCTTGGGCGGTACACTCAGCACACGCTATGGGTGAGTGAAGCACCTCAATGATTTTAGTCCAATCCGAGAGCTGGAATCCGATTCTAGTCCAATTTGAGAGCTGGAATAAAGCCGTGTGACATCCCTGCTCTGGCTTTTCCAGGGAGACATTTGCTGCTTGTGTAGCTGCTGGAGGGAGCTTCATCAGCTTCCTGTTGGTTTGGACGTTTATCCCTAAACACACTAAGATACAAGCTCCACAGAACAACACAGACAGTAAGACTCTACACCTACCACACAACACACTATTCACTCTCTAAAGGGGTTGTGCGTGAGTGTGTGTTTGTGTGTGTGGTGCACAAAATAACATTTCAGCTTTATCTGACACTTACTGTGGCCTGTGTGACGTGGGGACATCCATAATGTGTGGTATTTGACACGTGACTTCATATGTGAGTTGCGTGTGACGTATTTTCCTGGTCCTGCAGAGAAGAGCAATGCCAAGTCAGTCTTTGACCTGGGTGAGATCACCAGACTGATGAAGTTCCCTGGTGTGGCCAAAACCTTCATGGTCAAGATCATCTCAGGTCTGCCATCAGGTGGGTGTCCTCCACTATTACCTATAAGAGTTGTTTATTCTCCACCTGTGAGGATGTCTTAGTTTAGACTCATCTGAGGGAGAACTAATCACTTAGCAGGAATGTGTTGCTGTCCAACTGGAACCAGTGATGCAGTGAAAGGGTAAAAGCACGTTAACACAGTTCACCTACAGATTTTATTTGGAGAATAGCATTTATGCACGCAAACCAATGTTCAGCGTTTAACAATCTTAATAAAAACTACATCACCTCATCTCAACCAATGTTCAGTGTTTAATGACCTTTTTTAAAATTATTATATATATATATATTTTTTTTTTTTTACACGTTATTGTCTTTTTAATGTGTCTGTCTGTGTTTGCATGGAGTCCTTTTTAACAACCTCTAGGGATTCTGTCTCAGGTATCTTTCAGGTCATGTTCTCCGTTATCGCCATGAACTTCTTCCAGCTGGAGCCAGAGCAGAACGGCTACCTTATGGCCTACTTTGGGGTCGTGTCAATGGTATGGAGCAAGGATGCTCACGACATTTACATTTAGTCATTTAGCAGACACTGTTATCCAGAGACACATTATATTTAGTCATTTAGCAGACACTGTTATCCAGAGACACATTATATTTAGTCATTTAGCAGACACTGTTATCCAGAGACACATTATATTTAGTCATTTAGCAGACACTGTTATCCAGAGTGATTTACAGTTAGTGCAGTCATCTTAATATATATGTGGTTGTCCCACCTAGCTCAGTCATAGTAAGTATTTTTCCTCAGTAAAGTAGTTAACCAGCAGTGTCAGTGGGAAAAGACGTGTGAGAGTTAGTTTGTTTCTTTCATACGCTCATTGTGCCTCTAGACTATTTTTATTTTGTGATATTTTGCACCTATGATGCTAAATTAGCGTTGACGTTGCTCGACTGGCGATCAGTGTTCACCACATTGTTTGACCACTACATGCCTGGTTAGGACAACACAATGTATTTACAGTAATTAAAAGTTTAGATTTCTAAATTCTCCTGAAAATCTCCAATATATCAAATCCCCTCCCTCGTGGGAACAGGATTTAATAGAGCAGCTCTGGTGTCAAATTTTTCCAGGTAATCCAAGGAGGAGTGATTGGCCGGCTGACCTCAAAGTACTCTGAGAACTCACTGCTTCTCCTCTCCATCGGCATGTCAAGTCTGGTGGGCCTGGCTCAGGTACACAGGATTCATTTCATCTTGTGATAAATGCAGAGTTGTATATATTCACCGTAGCAAAACGTTCAGCAAAAAAAGAAAAAAAAAAAGACCCTTTTGTAAAACCTTTGATCTTAAAAGGTTAACGTTTCGTTCTCTCCTTGGCAGGTCTTCATGGCTAACGTGTTCCAGTTCTGCTTCATCGTCCTCCCCATGATGTTCTCTCTCAGCGTGTTCAACGTCATCACTGACAGCATGCTGACAAAGACTGTGCCTTCCTCTGACACCGGTGAGACAGTTAAGCGTTTCAAACACAAATGTTGAGAACTGTGAAGGGGGGCATCAGTTAAACAGTAAATCATTGCCTAACCTAACAAACAAAACAACTTCAGAGAAAGAATCACACTGGTGTTGGCGTAACATTCTGAAAGAAACAGTTTAGCGTTGAAGTACAACTTCTGTCTGTTTCCTCTGGACATTTTTCTGATTGGTTCTCTTCACTCTTCTGCAGGCACGATGCTGGGGCTGTGTGCCTCTGTGCAGTCTCTGCTTCGCACCATCGGGCCCACAATTGGAGGCTTCTTGTACCACAACTACGGAGTGGCCTCTTTTGGGTTCATCCAGTTTGTCGTGAACATGGTAGTGTTTGTGTTTATGCTTAGAAACATGGCAAACAGCAAAGACGAGCACAGACAATGACATTCCACAGACTTAAATACATAGGGCATTTTAAAAGTGACCTAAATATAATTTTATATTATCAGAGAATTTCTATAATGGACAAAAATATAATTGCAACATGCAACAATTTAAAAGATTTTACTGAGTTACAGTTCATATAAGTAAATCAGTTGATTGAAATAAATTCATTAGGCCCTATTCAATGGATTTCACATGACTGGGAATACAGATATGCATCTGTTGGTCAAAGATGCCTTAAAAAAAGGTAGGGCCGAGGATCAGATAACCAGTCAGTATCTGCTGGACCACTATTTGCCTCAAGCTGATTGTGTCCTGTGGAATGTTGTCCCACTCCTCTTCAATGGCTGTGCCAAGTTGCTGGATATTGGCTGGGAACTGGAACACTGTCGTACACGTCGATCCAGAGAATCCCAAACATGCTCAACCCGTGACATGTCTGGTGAGTATGCAGGCCATGGAAGAACTGTGACATTTTCAGCTTCCAGGAATTGTGTACAGATCCCTGTGACATGGGGCTGTGCATTATCATGCTGAATCATGAGGTGATGGCGGTGGATGAATGGCATGGCAATGGGCCTCAGGATCTCATTACGGTATCTTTGTGCATTCAAATTGACATCGAGAAAATGCAATTGTGTTCATTGTCCGTAACTTGTGCTGCTTGCCCATACCATAACACCATGGGGCACTCTGTTCACATCAGCAAACAGCTCGCACACATGCCGCCATACACGTGGTCTGCGGTTGTGAGGCCGGTTGGATGTACTGACAAATTCTCTAAAATGATATTGAGGTGGCTTATGGTAGAGAAATGAACATTCAATTCTCTGGCAACAGCTCTGGTGGACATTCCTTCAGTCACATGCCAATTGCACACTTCCTCATCTGTGGTGTGCTGGTTTTTTTCACATTTGAGTGGCCTTTGTCCACAGCACAAGGTACACCTTTGTAATGATCATGCTGTTTAATCAGCTTCTTGATATGTCATACCTGTCAGGTAGATGGATTCTCTTGGCAAAGGAAGAAATGCTCACAACGTAAACAAATTTGTGCACAACATTTAAGAAATAAGCTTTTTGTGCGTATGGAACATTTCTGGGATCTTTAATTTTAGCTCATGAAATATTTTTGTTCAGTGTATATTGCTGACAGCTTAGTCATTGGAAATATACAATGTATCTGAATATTGTACTTGTGATTTGATATTCAATAAAACAGGAACGTTCAGATGAACAGTTGTTTACTGAAGATGCCACAGCATATAAAATCCTTTGTCGATTCTGCAAATGTGATTGTGTTTCTGTTGAACAGAAGGTGTGTGTGTGGGGCAATAAACCCAATCTATTAGTAACTAGTAGATGGTCACTGCTGTGGTTGTGTTCTCTACAGAATCTAAATTTAATATTTGCTCAACCATTTAAAAAAACTGAAGATAAAATGTTTGGTTTAAAATATTTGTTAAAATGTTTATTTCAAGGTCTCACACATTCCATATTCCTATAAAAGACTTCATCTCTCGTTGCAACATGCCTAACACCTGCTCAAAGCATGTTATTTTGTCATGGAAAAGACCAAAACCCCCAAGGAAGCCTCTGTAACAAATCTTTCTGTAATCATCTCTGCATTGCAATCGTGCATTAATTCAACTTCACGGTCCTCTCAGTCATAATATCAGAATTAAAAAAGGAATGATATGCAGTCATGATGGGGAGAGGGAAATGAAACCTCAATGGACGGCTGTATGACACGCTGCCAACCAATAACAGCACTGAATAGCACTTTGCAGTGGAGCGCTAAAACTATCATTGTGTGACTAGTCAATCTACAGCACATGGAAGCCTGGGCCAACAAAGGCTTTCAGAGGACTCATTTTCCCTTTCAATAGACAAACTGTTGCCTACAGGGATAGTTCACCTGAATGTCATCATTTTCTCAGCTTGCAGGTTGTCGTCGGGCCAGGGAGTGTCTACAACCACAAATAGTAGGTTATTACTTTGCTAAAAGCAACCAGACTTTAGCGTCACTATCGATTACCGCCAGGCGTGGTTTTACGCAGAGTTCATTTTGGCACGCAGTTTATTTCAAGCTAAAACAAGTGAAACGGAGGTCAATACCAATCTTAGCCGGTGGTAGCTGTAGGAAAGTAACTGAATCCGAACCGTAGTTGCAGTCAATCACAAAAAGAATTTAATCAATTACTGATTTTGATTGAACCAACCCTTTAAAATGACCCCATGGAGTGCAGTGCAAAGGAGCCCAGGATTTGTCCCAAGGTCTTAAAAACACTGGAAGAGTGGATGCACCTCAATAGTCCAATGCGGTTTCATCTCCTCACCTTTCACCTGCGCTAAATGTAAAAGAGGTGGAGAGGAGAAAGAAAATCACCCTCCACCCTCCTGATTTGTCAACTCAGCATGAGAGGCTAACATAAAGACGAGGAGACCATTCTTTAGACTATTGAAACACACCCAGTGTCTCTCTGGCCTCAGCATCACCAATAGTGAGGCCTTCCAGGAATTCTTTGTGTGGAATTTGCTACAAAAAAGGCTTTATTTTGCTGCTGCAATTCTGCCATTTTACATGGCAATATACGATGATTTTGTCCAATTGGTCTGGAAAATGCACTGATGAGGGAAAGGTTGTCGTGTGGCTTGATTGAACCATATTATGCGGTAAATGTGAGATGATTGGTTGAAATTGCGAGCGCTCTTTTTGTACTGCGGTGATGGGTACATTTTATGCGATAATATTGTGACGATTTGATTCTGAAATAGTGTGCTGATTGGTCAAATTTGCAAGCCCGCACCTAATATGCAGGGAATTGTTGATTTAGCAACATTCTTTGGGGAGGGGGACTGAATAACATCAAATGAGGACAGAACTATCGCTATGGGCGGAGCATGGGAGGGGCGGAGCAGCGTCCTCCAGGGGCACGTTCAGCAGGACGCAACGTTTTGGAACGTTCAGATAGAAATATGCTATGTAGAACAAACATGCTTCTCTGACATGTAGATTAAGGAATCATGTCGGCTCCAATAGTGGCGTAACTATCTGCAACATTCGAGAACGTCTGGCAACTGAACATGGCCCAGGACTCTCAGCAGCCATTCTGATTGGTCTGAAGATACTCTTGATGCAGTTTCTCCTGGGCCTCGTAGAGTTTCCGCAGTTTCTTGGCCTGTCCCTTACTGAGATCCTTCCCCTCCACATCATGGGTGGGGAAACCCTGTTGGAGGAGCAGAACATGGCTGTCAAAACACTTGATATTCAATAAAGCCTTGTAGCCACTCAAGATATCAATTGTTGTATATTTACCGTTTCATCAAAGCCGGAATACTTTTCGGTTTCAGAGCGGAACATATCGCATGGGGAGATTTTCATCTTTGCAAGTTTGGCCAACTGTGATGAGACAACCATGAACAGACACATCAATATACCTACATCTAGACATGAGGCTGGTAACATCAGTATTACTGCCCTCAGATCAGTTAGCATAGGGGTCACATCAATATACCTACATCTAGGACAGGAGGCTGGTAACATTATTACTGCTCTCAGATCAGTTAGTGGAAGACAGTGGTCCTGCCATAGATAAAGGACTCTGCCATTGAGGGAATTCCACCAAAGAGGAGTCCTCCTCTCTCCATCTCTATGGTCCTACTAACCTCCTGCTCCTGCTTCTTCTTGGCAGCCTCCTCTTTCTTGTTCTTCTTCTCATCCTCGATCTTCTTTTTCTCATTCCTCTCCCTCAGCAGGGTCTCTTTATCCACCAGTTTCACCACAGTGGGAAGGCCTAACAATGACAACACAGCCAGTCATCACGGTGGCTGCTACTAGTTTTCGCTGATCTATAGGGTGTGTGTGTACATATTGTGGTCAGTGCATTTACCTTCATGGTCTTCTAGACGCACCCCCAGCTCAGGTAAGGTGTCATTACGGACCGCGTCACACAGCTGTAGCACCTCTGTCACTGAGAACACAGAGTCAGTCACCGCGTCTACAAGTCTCACATTTCCAGCAGCAGGCAACTATGTTAAATTATATATATTTTTTGGAATAACTTGGGAGGGAGGAAGTATTTACCATTCTGTTCTCTGGCAATTTTGCGAACAGATTCTCTGAAGTCTGACAGCACCTTCAGATAGGGCATCACTGTGGTCTCCATCTGCAAGCAGCCTCAGTTAGCTTGACTAGAAACAGCCACAGAATCACAACGTCAACGAGAACACAGACAGAATAACAACAATATGATTTATTTTAAAATCCAAAGTCACTTAGTCATACATATGGGTGATCCCGGGAATCAAAGCCACTATCCTGGCGTTGCAAACAGCCATCCTCTACCAACGGAGCTGCAGAGGACCACTGCAATCTGGAGGAGAGATGGTGGTGGCCCATCCCAACAGTAGATCATGTCGAAAGCACCTCGACTGCCAAGAAGCAACCTGGTATCTCCAGGACAATACTTACATCCACATGGTGACCATCTCCTCCCACTGGGAATCCAATAGGCTCGGACCCTTCAACGGCCCCAAAGGTCTACAACACAGACAGGGTTAGAGAATTTCATCAGAACAAAAGGATGTGGTCTCCTGATAAGTAAAATGACTGAATAGGTTTCTATCATACCGCTTAGCTATAGTGGTGGAAATATCATGTGACCCGTTTTCACTTTCTACATCGCGTCTCATTTTTAATACTGAATGTATTCACAAGATTTATGTGATGGCACTGTTGTTTTGTCATGCCATTCAAAATGGGTTTATCTGGCACACTTCAGCTCTAGTCTTGTGTAATACTGGAGTGTATTCACTAGGAACCAAATGGAACCAAACAGGGAGGAACTGAATTTGTCCAATAGAAACTCATTTTGGTGGCAAAACATTTTGCTACGGTGCAAAACATTTTGCAACGGTGTGCAATGAATGAATACACCCCCAGGTATGCTGCACAAGCTCTCCCTCACCTTGAGCATGTCAGTCAGGTAGAGAGCGATGCTCTTCATCAGCATGCGGTTGGGCTGCAGCTTGGAGCTCTTCCTACTGGCTATGTAAGTGTTGCTCTGGGTCACCAGCGCCCTCATCTCCTCCATGGTGCTGCGCGTGTCCACGTTGTCACACAGCGCCTCGTGGACTGCTGCCTTCCTCGCATAGAAACTAGACAGGAACAATGGAGGAGTGGGCGGGGTTTACTCTCAGAAACTAAACAGACAGAGCCAAATGTGAGTGGGGTTTCCTCTCTAGTCTACACAGGGAGCTGCCACCAGGGGGCAGTCATTCAGAACAGATGATTAAGTGGTACATTGTTTGAGTACTCCCTCACACCTGCAACACAGGGTTGTCATAAAACATGACATTACATGGAATGACAACTGACTACTAAAGTCATATCAGCACTCTTTACCAAAATTCTGTTATGAAGCTTGAAACACTGAAACCTTATTGATGCTTTCAGATGTTTAGATTTTCATGTGCCATGCCTCATAAGAGGTTTCAAAAAAATGTAATTCCAGGCCAAGCTCCAAGTGACTTTAAAGGCATTATTACCAAACCTTCAAAACGAAGTCGTATCGATTATTAACACCAGGCTTGTGACGTTTCTCCTCTCACCTCTCATTGAGCTCCATCTCCGCTGCCTCCCACTTCTCAAACTGTCCGGTGATGTCACAGGGAGCTCGGAGAATGTCTTTGACGTTGAGGAAAAACTCCTGTGAGGGGAGGAAGAAGACCAAATGAAAAAGAAAGTCCCCTTGTGGTCAGCAGACTCAAACAGGTGCACGTTGAGTCCTTCCAGCCGGATAGTAGAAGAAAAACTAAAACAATTTCATGAAAATAAAACACTCCTACACTAACATGCTAGCTGCTCCTGTAGACTGCGCTAACGCTAGTTGGCGATGGTCCTATCAGAGCCGGCGGCAGAATGAATCAGTTGGACAGGCCAACAAGCAGCGAGATAGCACCCCTCTGTCTCAGTACGTGTAGCCCAGGTATCTGATGCTATCTGGCCAAAAAGAGTATGGCATGTCATCATTTTTTACCATGGGTTTTATAGTAAGACGTAATTTAACTGAGAACATGCATGACCTTTCAATGTGGCATGAACACAACCAGTCATGATGTTTTCATCCGATTGTTAAACAAATCACTTCAAAAAAGTAGATTATCTTTTATTATTTTACTAGGCAAGTCAGTTAAGAACAAATTCTTATTTTCAATGACGGCCTAGGAACAGTGGGTTAACTGCATGTTCAGGGGCAGAACGACAGATCTGTACCTTGTCAGCTCGGGGAATTGAACCTTTCGGTTACTAGTCCAACGCTCTAACCACTAGGCTACCCTGCCACCTTTGTACGTTCGTTCCAAATAATTACAGCGTCACCGGAGAAAGCATCCCAGCGGGCAAAGCAGCGCCTCTGTCTTATTGTATGTAGCCCAGGTATCTGATGCAGTCTGGCCCAAAAAATGATAACATACTGAGACAGGGTGCTGTTTCACTGCTCAGATGCTTGTCAGCGTCCGTCTCTCAAATAAATAATCAGTATTTAAATATTTTATTTAGGCGGGCAAGGAGGTATGGTAGGGTGGGCCAGGCCCCCTAAGCCCCGCCCATAACGCAGGCCCTGGGCTCCAGAAACTACATAAAAGGGCTGAGATGCCAAAATGTGGAACTACCTGTTTAAGACTTTAGAGGAGCACCTCTGGGCTAGATCATCACTTACATTTAGGAATTTCTCGTACTGGACAGCTGACTCCATGGTGTTGGAGGAGTAATCCAGGGTGTCCTTCCAGGAATGCATCAGGAAGGCTAGACGGAGCTGCCGAGCTGAGGGGAACACAGAACAGCTGTTAGCTTGCACGCAGACGCCACGCACACACACATTGACATAACATAATGCTATTGTTTTAGTGGCTACTGAGAAGTTGCGTCACCTGTGTTCTTCGCCAGGGCATCCTTGATGGTGATGAAGTTCTTGAGAGATTTGGACATCTTGCAGCCTGCGATGGTCAGGTGACCAGTGTGCAGGAAGTAGCGAACCCAGTGGTCGTTCTCAAAGTAAGCCTGCGTGGACAAGTATCCTGCTTGTTATTCAACTTGAATACTACGGTTGCATTCCAATTCCCTACCCTTCTCCCCGAAGTGTACACTCATTCACTTGCCCTTGTGGACTTCTCTGCTACTATAGGCCAATGCTTTCAAATTCTAGAGGGGGAGTGAACAAGTGCACACTTGGAGTACACAAAACGGACCACTGTCAATGTCATAGAAACAGATCACTTGAGACTAAACCCTTACCTCTGACTGAGCCAACTCATTATCGTGATGGGGGAATCGGAGGTCAAACCCTCCCCCGTGGATGTCCATGGACTCTCCCAAGATGGAACCAGCCATAGCGGAACATTCGATATGCCAGCCAGGCCGTCCCTTTCCCCAGGGTGAGTCCCAGGACGGCTCCCCCGGCTTAGAGGCCTTCCACAGGGCAAAGTCATTCTGCGACCTCTTCTCACTGAGCTGGTCTGCCGAGACACTCAGATCTCCTGCAGGACACAGAGCACAACCAATAACTCACATACATTGTGGCACTTTGGGGTTTTTAAAAGCGCATGATAAATGATTCATATTATTACCCTCTCCCTCCTGCAGAGCTTTCATGTCACCGACCGCTTCAGGTACCAGCTTGCCGTACGCGTGCTTCTGGCTGGTGTCAAACTTGGCTGTGTCAAAATAAACTGAACCGTTGGACTCGTACCTGCCGACAGGGAAAATAAAAAAGAACCCGACAGAGAGAGTGATGAACAAAGACTTGTTTTAAAACTAATTAGAGGAGGGGGGGCATGAATGATAACAGAGACCATCTCTCCCTTACCCGAAGCCATTGTCTAGGATCTTCTTTACAAAGTCCACGATCTCTGGGCAGTACTCGCTGACGCGGGTGAGTACATCCGCGGGAAGGACCTGGGGGTTGCACACAGAATAGGTGGGGAAATCAGTCATTTTAACAATCCTCATCAGATTGGCACTAGAAATATAGTCATTTTAATAGTAAAATATGAATGTTATATTAATGCTAAAATACTGTATGGTTTATGTGATAGGGCCCTGTGTTTTTGCATAATCGTGTGACATAAGACGTGATCCTGTGTTTTAACTCTTATCCAGCAATGAGAAGCAATTATCTGAGGATGGTGCTGGTCTATCTGACAGAAAAAGAAAAGGGGACAGCTTGATGAAAACACTTTAAAGAAAAAATAATCAAATTCAGGTCATGTGACATAATAGTTATGTGCTTCCACCTACATTCAAGATTACTCATCTGATAAGGAGCACCGACACTAGAAAAGTTCATAGTAAAATACAATTAACAATAAAATATGGGTTGTGTGTGCTTCCACCTACATTCAAGATTACTCATCTGATAAGGAGCACAGACACTAGAAAAGTTCATAGTAAAATACAATTAACAATAAAATATGGGTTGTGTGTGCTTCCACCTACATTCAAGGCGTCCATGTCGTTGTGGTACTCCCCTTCCCAGAACTTTGGAAGAAGAGAGAAGATGGAGTTCTCGGTCACTTGACTGCCAAATTGAGCATCCAACCAATCAGACAGCAGGTCTTTGGCCTTCTCCAGTAACACCTTTAAAAATAACAAAAGAACACATTTGACTTCTGTTGTCGCTGGTTTTTCTTTTTCGTAAAGTGCGTTGCACAAGAGGTTGGTGGCACCTTAATTGGGGAGGACGGGCTCGTGGTAATGACTGGAGCGGAATCAGTGGAACGGTATCAAATACATCAAACACATGGTTTCCAGGTGGTTGATGCCATTCGCTCCGTTCCAGCCATTATGATCCGTTCTCCCCTAAGAAGCCTCCACTGGACTGTGTTGAGACAATCAAATGTGACTTGACTAGGTAGCTCAGTCCAAACCTCTGGAAGTGTATTAGACTTGTCAGGAACCGTAGAGATCCATGTTGTACAGCAGGGAGGAAATCTTACCTGAGCTAGGCGTTGTATGTCAGCCTCCCCAGCCTTGCTCTCCACCGCCCCCTGCAGGGGTCCCAGGGCAGCAGCAACAGCCGAGTCTAGCCTCTCCAGCATCTGTTTCTTGTCTGGGTCTGTGGTCTCGGCCAGCTTGGCCTGGAAGGGCTGCAAATTATATGGAGTGAATGGGATGTTAGAGGTGGTAATGTGGCATCCAGCACCATAGTTCACCACTCTCTCTATATATGGGACGGTTCATTCTCACCCCCCACACAGGGGGGAACTTTAGAACCTGAGAGTATGCCCAGGACATGCCAAACACTGTTCGACAGATGACCAATCACACAGCCACACCTGTAAATAATGACTGATTCATGTGTCATTAACTTTCTATACACTATAAAAAGTTTGCCGTCTTACCCCTCTGGCACTAAGGACATCCTGCAGTATCTGGACAGCCGCTGGCTTCTTCTCCCTGTACTGCTCCAGGAGGTAGTTCTGTCTGGCACGCCTGATGATCTGACAGACAGACAAATGATCACTAACCATTCAGCCAACTGTTCAGTTTTCACAACATGTTGTTTTGTACCACTGCAGGTTACCTTGTCATCGATGTCAGTAATGTTCATGCAGTAGAACACGTCATATTTGAAATAGTTCATCAGAATCCTTCGGAGGATATCAAAAGATATGTAAGATCTGAAAAACAAAAATGAATCAATCATTTGATTTGGACAGACATCTCAACATGCATATTGAAACTGATTTGAAGGTTCTACAGCAGGAAATAGTCTTATTTATAGACCATTTTTTTCCAGAACAGTTATGAGTCAGGAAAGTATGACCCTTGTTCCATCAAAATGTAATCATTAAAGATGCACTATGCAGAAACCACGCCACCTTTTACTGGGTGCTGAAATTCAGCCAGAAAATGACATACTGCACCTTTAAAAGGCATTTAAATTCCAGTTAGGGGAGTTGTAAGCCCTTACTAGGTTGGCCACCTCACCTGCATTTTTCTGGTTTCTTCTTCTATTTGTGACAACTGGACAAAACCTATTGGACAGTAGTCTATACCTATTAGACTAAACCTACTGGACAATAGACTACACCTATTAGACTATACCTATTGGACTATAGACTAAACCTACTGGACAATAGACTACACCTATTAGACTATAGACTACACCTATTGGATTAAACCTATTGGACTATAGACTACACCTATTGGATTAAACCTATTGGACTATAGACTAAACCTATTGGACTATACACTATATATATATTGGACTAAACCTATTGGACTATAGCCAGAAGCCTGAATCTAATGTGACCAGCTAGTACCATTTATGGTTATACTACTGTGTTCCTGGAAAAGTTGAATTGCGCTTTTGCTTTCACAATGAATGTCACACCAGATGGGTACAGTGAAAGGTATGTAACAAAACATCTATTATTATCATCATTACCATCTTCAGAACATGAGTCATGACAAGCGCTGGAGACAGTAGCTATGAGTATTCTGTGAAAATATTTGTGACTGGTGTACCAATTGGTATAGTCCATTGTCCAATAGGTATAGTCTATAGTCCAGTAGGTTTAGTCTATAGTCCAGTAGGTATGGACTATACCTGTTAGACTAAACCTGTTGGACTATAGACTATACCTATTGGACTATAGACTACACCTATTGGAATACACCTATTGGACTATAGACTACACCTATTGGACTATAGACTACACCCATTGGACTAAATCTACTGGACTATAGACTACTGGACTAAACCTATTGGACTATAGACTATACCCGTTGGACTAAACCTACTGGACTATAGACTACTGGACTAAACCTATTGGACTATAGACTATACCCGTTGGACTAAACCTATTGGAGTAAACCGCTCTTTGCGGCGAGGTGTGGGTGTCACAAACTGCTAGTCTTGTTACTTCCTGAAGGGAACTTTACCTGGCATGTCCCATGTGAGAGGCGTCATAGACAGTGGGTCCGCAGCAGTACCACGACACCTTGTTTCCATTCTGGGGAACAAACAGCTCCTGCAATAATAACAGTCTGGTATTAATAATAGTCAATTTAGCTGACACTTCTATCCAAAGCGACAGTCATGCATGCATACATTCTACGTATGGGTGGTCCTTGGAATGGCACCCACTACCCTGGTGTCACAAGTGCCATCTACCAACTGAGCTACAGAGATGGGATCCAAATCTAAACCTTTAAGCGTACATTGTCATGCAGTGTCCTTCTATCCCGTTTGATCATAAGGATTCAGCCAATTCAGAAATGGCTCTCAAACGAGCAAAACAAAAAAAAGAAGGTCAACATGTCACCTTGGTGCGTGTGAGGCTGTTGTAGAGTCGCAGCTTTGGCAGGTTGGACCCGGCTGGGGCAGACCAGGGGGGCTGGACCCTCTTTCCCTTTACTAAAAAAAACAGGAGGACACATTTAATAAGAACATTAGTCAAACTTCTCTCTAACGGGGGCATGCTGTTAAATGATGTCACATTTAAAGTCAGGCAAATTATTGAATTCCCACAAATCTCTGAATTCACCAATTAAAACATTGAAGACATTTTAGTGATTTGAGCGGGCAACTGTCTGAGGTCATGCAAGCCACCACTCTAGTCTGATGACAACCAGCCCTGGTCTCCAGAGCACAGGAACACCATGCAGTCTGATGACAACCAACCCTGGTCTCCAGAACACAGGAACACCATGCAGTCTGATGACAACCAGCCCTGGTCTCCAGAGCACAGGAACACCATGCAGTCTGATGACAACCAGCCCTGGTCTCCAGAGCACAGGAACACCATGCAGTCTGATGACAACCAGCCCTGGTCTCCAGAGCACAGGAACACCATGCAGTCTGATGACAACCAGCCCTGGTCTCCAGAGCACAGGAACACCATGCAGTCTGTGGGCCTTCATCAAAGCTGCAGGCCTGCTACCAGTAGGCTTAGTTTGCGTGGGGGGAGGGGTGGAAAGCAACACACTAGCTAGCCCTCAAAGTGTGTGTCAAAAACAAACACAAAACCCACACAGGAAGGAACATGTGATGATATATATATATATATATATATCTCTATACACACACACACAGTGGGGAAAAAAAGTACTTAGTCAGCCACCAATTGTGCAAGTTCTCTCACTTAAAAAGATGAGAGGCCTGTAATTTTCATCATAGGTACACTTCAACTATGACAGACGAAATGAGGAAAAAAAATCCAGAAAATCACATTGTAGGATTTTTATGAATTTATTTGCAAATTATGGTGGAAAATAAGTATTTGGTCAATAACAAAAGTTTATCTCAATACTTTGTTATATACCCTTTGTTGGCAATGACAGAGGTCAAACGTTTTCTGTAAGTCTTCACAAGGTTTTCACACACTGTTGCTGGGATTTTGGCCCATTCCTCCATGCAGATCTCCTCTAGAGCAGTGATGTTTTGGGGCTGTCGCTGGGCAACACGGACTTTCAACTCCCTCCAAAGATTTTCTATGGGGTTGAGATCTGGAGACTGGCTAGGCCACTCCAGGACCTTGAAATGCTTCTTCTGAAGCCACTCCTTCGTTGCCCGGGCGGTGTGTTTGGGATCATTGTCATGCTGAAAGACCCAGCCACGTTTCATATTCAATGCCCTTGCTGATGGAAGGAGGTTTTCACTCAAAATCTCACGATACATGGCCCCATTCATTCTTTCCTTTACACGGATCAGTCGTCCTGGTCCCTTTGCAGAAAAACAGCCCCAAAGCATGATGTTTCCACCCCCATGCTTCACAGTAGGTATGGTGTTCTTTGGATGCAACTCAGCATTCTTTGTCCTCCAAACATGACGAGTTGAGTTTTTACCAAAAAGTTCTATTTTGGTTTCATCTGACATTCTCCCAATCCTCATCTGGATCATCCAAATGCTCTCTAGCAAACTTTAGACGGGCCTGAACATGTACTGGCTTAAGCAGGAGACACATCTGGCACTGCAGGATTTGAGTCCCTGGCGGCGTAGTGTGTTACTGATGGTAGGCTTTGTTACTTTGGTCCCAGCTCTCTGCAGGTCATTCACTAGGTCCCCGTGTGGTTCTGGGATTTTTGCTCACCGTTCTTGTGATCATTTTGACCCCACGGGTGAGATCTTGCGTGGAGCCCCAGATCGAGGAAGATTATCAGTGGTCTTGTATGTCTTCCATTTCCTAATAATTGCTCCCACAGTTGATTTCTTCAAACCAAGCTGCTTACCTATTGCAGATTCAGTCTTCCCAACCTGGTGCAGGTCTACAATTTTGTTTCTGGTGTCCTTTGACAGCTCTTTGGTCTTGGCCATAGTGGAGTTTGGAGTGTGACTGTTTGAGGTTGTGGACAGGTGTCTTTTATACTGATAACAAGTTCAAACAGGTGCCATTAATACAGGTAATGAGTGGAGGACAGAGGAGCCTCTTAAAGAAGAAGTTACAGGTCTGTGAGAGCCAGAAATCTTGCTTGTTTGTATGTGACCAAATACTTATTTTCCACCATAATTTGCAAATAAATTCATTAAAAATCCTACAATGTGATTTTCTGGATTTTCTTTCCTCATTTTGTCTGTCATAGTTGAAGTGTACCTATGATGAAAATTACAGGCCTCTCTCATCTTTTTAAGTGAGAGAACTTGCACAATTGGTGGCTGACTAAATACTTTTTTTCCCCACTGTGTGTGTGTGTGTGTGTGTGTATATCTCTTGGGCTATATCTGACACTATGATTCCATATTGAACAGGGGCTTGGGCTATATCTGACACTATGAGTCCATATTGAACAGGGGCTTGGGCAATATGACACTATGAGTCCATATTGAACAGGGGCTTGGGCTATATCGGACACTATGAAGCTCTTGCCCAATGTATTGCTCCTGAAATAATGAAGGATAGGCCCAACAGCTTTAAATGTAGCATCTCATTTTAGATGGTCGTCAGCAGATCACAAGGGTACAGCCAGAAGCCTGAATCTAATGTGACCAGCTAGTACCATTTATGGTTATACTACCATATTACTGGAAAAGGTTTAATTGCACTTTCAATGAATATCACCTTTCACTGTACACATCCGGTGTATGTGACAAAACATTTTTGTATTTTTAAAACAAGTGCTGGAGACAGTAGCTATGAGTATTCTGTGAATATATTTGTGACTGGTGTATCGAGCATCACGAAGCCAACAGTACAACGGTCAGGACTACTCTCACAGAATACTCTTAGCTAAGGTCACCGTCTCCAGCACTTGTCATAACTCATGTTCTGGAAAAAAAAGAACAAATGTTGTATTGTCACATACACCAGATAGGTGCAGTGAAATGTGACATTCATTGTGAAAGTGAAATTATACCTTTACCCGCAAACCACTCCAGCCCCTCATGTTGAGATCTGTTTTAGTGTGGCCCCCACCTCCCTCAAAGGTGTCCATCCCTGATTTAAATGCATTCGGGACACCTGATCATAGCTAGAAGAATGCCATTAATTTAATGGACTGGGGGGGTGCCATGACTGCTCTTATGCAGTGGGCTACTCTAGTCTAAGGGGAGCATCCCTATCCTGTCCATGGGCCCTGGACTCTACTCACTGCTGCTATCTGGGCTGGGGGTGTCCCGCTGCAGGGATGCTATGTGCCTGTACCAGCGCAGAGCGTGCACGTGCTGCGGAGCCGGGGGCCTGTGTAGGAGCTCAAAGACCTCCTGGTCCACCCGAGAGGGGCTGAACCCAGCCAGGTAGCTGCGGGAGCTCAGGTACTTATTCAGAGCCACGTTGGCTGTGGCCTCCTCACTTGTGTGCAGCAAGAAGCCATAATCAAAGGCTGTGGAAAACAAGACAGCACACATTCACCCACAGACAAGACACCATTGAAAAACCAAAACTAATTTGGGATTGGTGCCGTCTCTAGACAAGGCAAAGAATTGATGCCCAAGAGCGTTGTGCTGCTGTAGATGTTAATCAACCCTCTTGCTGATCAATGCCATCTGAAAGTTGACAACTGGCTAAGAGCTTTGGCTATTTCATCTGATTTGGTGTATTAACTTAAAGGCCCAAGCTATCATTTCAACAACCTGACCCTGCCACTTTGTTTGGTGAACTGGGGGGGGGAGTCTAACCTGTCAAATTCATAAACGGAGTTACAGGATGCAATGAGATGGGCATTACATACAGTATATTCATTGTTTATTTACAAATACTTAAACGACAACATAAACAACACTGTATTAACCTTGCATTTTGACCACATCATTGGTTGTTATGACACAGCTGTACTAAGATCATAACAGTGCAGGAGGATATCTTAACCGATCCCATTACCCCTCCTGTTGTGTTCGTTTCATGTTAATTCATTCTGTGTTCCCGGTCCAAAATGACCGCCCCATTATAGCAGATTATAAATCCATAATAATACATATATTATCACCTAATGTTGTGTTAGATCTTTTTAATCAACTTAAGTTCTTGTGACCATCACAAGTTTTCAACTTCTATTTGCTATTCATGGCCTGTAGGCCTCATTGACCTGAGCTCATACAACTCGTTTTTGAGTAAAAAAATAAACATAATGTATGGATTATTGACTATAACAAATACTCAGATGAAACATACTGTGCTATTTATCACAGACTACTTTGTGTTAAAGTTTAACAAGGACTCTCTCCCCCTCAACAGTGTCATGATCAAAGATATGATCAAGAGCCTCACATACAGTATATCGTTTGGTCATTGTGCTGCCACAGAATGAATTGTGAGCAAGGCCTCAAAAAAGCTTTATATACCAGAGCTGCAAGAAAAGCTCTATATATTATTGAAACAATGTTGCGATTGTTTGTGAGAATTCCAACAGGTGTGGTTCCTGTGGGGGAAAGATTCTATTGGGGAAAGGTTCCCCTGGGGGTTGCCATGGAAGCCAAGAAGGGGGGTGAGGTGTGTGTGCTCTCAAACACACATGCATGTGGGGGTCTGGGAGAGGATGTGTGTCCATCTGATGAATGGACATGTGCCTGAACTAAATTGTATACACTAATTGTAGTCTCACCCATTAATTTCTAATGACCGGTCATGTTTGACCGTGAACACCACAGGTGTACAAACGTTAAATAAAAACAAATAAAAATGTACTTGGTGTGTTGTGTAACTGACAATTAACCTGTACGTTTATGTCGTTGCTTTTTGTTTGAATTGTTTACGTGTTCGCTATGCGGGGGAAATGATAAGATTAGCGGAACTACGTGGCTAAGAACTGTTGTAACGGGGATTATTATCGTAGCAACACATCTTTAGAGTGAAGGCAATCCCACGCTGTGTTGGCTAAGTGGTCATGTCTTCGGCTGTAGGTCCTAAAGGTTGACGTGTGTATGTTAGGATGGTAACGCTATAATAATTAAGGATGAAGCGTGAATTTATTCCAGGAATAATAAATGTGAAGTTTGATTTCCTCCCTTCTGTAATAAGCAGCCAATGAGGTATTTTTCATTTTAATGTGTTTAATCTGATACTGTTATAGCTCCGGCTAAACTGTTTATGTATGTAAGCACTTATATCTTATAGTTATATCAAACTAATGAGTCACTCGTAAGCCAAGAAAGTTGTAAGAGTGTGTTCAACTGTATTTTCATTTACTTTATAGTTCTCACGAAAGGTGATAATTCTGACTAAAAACACAGAATAAAACCGGCAGTTAAAATCAAGGAGCGGTTGTGCTCGTGGTTACTGGAGGGACCTACATGTTCAGATAATAAACCTGGAAACGGGTAAATCGGTCCAATTGACCGGAACACA
This sequence comes from Brachymystax lenok tsinlingensis, assembly GCA_030435695.1. Lineage (NCBI taxonomy): Eukaryota > Metazoa > Chordata > Actinopteri > Salmoniformes > Salmonidae > Brachymystax > Brachymystax lenok. The sequence continues at coordinate 7,684,030 of CM059819.1, forward strand.
GCAGGAGGGTTAACAATGGAGAGAGTTCAATGTTCAGAGACTGTTTGTAGACGACTAGCTAGCAGTAGTAGCAGATATTTTCACAAACCAACTAGTACAATAGAGTGTTATTCTATGGTATTCGTGGAAAAGGCTGAATCGAGCTTTCGCTCTCAAAATGAATGTCACTTTTCACTGTACCTATCCGGTGTATGTGATAATACAGAACATTTTCCTTTCCAGCACACGACCAATGCCTGGAGACAGTGACAGTAACTAAGAGTATTCTACTAAAATAGTCGTGGCTATTATCATAGAAAACTCATATCTACCGTCACTCTCCAGCGCTTGTCATGACTCATGTTCTGGACATTGACTGTGAAAGCTTGATTCAGCCCTTTCCAGTAATACGGTAGTATAACCATTAATAGTGCTACTAGCTGGACAACACTCTGATTTAAATACATTCGTGACGCTTGATCACACCGACAGTGTGAACCAGAATGGCCGTTGCAGTGCGCTCTTTGTGGTGCATACCTAGGATTTATCGAATGTATGCATCAAATGGTATTCTGTAGACGGCTTGACAGAAATGGTAGCAGAAGGCGAATGTTTAACTTTTGTTGCACACATCTCCAGATGATGCTGCGTACCATTTTGCACAATGACGCTGTAGATGTGTAGAATGGCATTCATTTCATTGACTATTGAAATAGCTAGCCTTACCGTAGCCAACATTCAATATCCTGCAATAATTTATATTCTGAGAACGCGCATCAGATTATTTATTAACGCATTTGCCTTCAAGAGCCGCTGCTGATATTTGGAAACATTAAAAACATGCATCGATTTCAATACATACCTAACTCTCCCGAGCTTGACATGTCAACAGCCTGCAATTTCTGATGCAACAATAACGTGCCCGGACGTCCACTCTCTAGTCTAACCAATGACTGGATCACTGTTTTCTCTAGACATCCGCGTTGCCTCCCGTTTTTATGGTCGTCACTGGTTACCACAGCCACAAAGTCAGAAGGCTCAACCAATCATTTGAGGGAGTGTGATTACGCGACCAATCAGACAAGGGAGTGTTGTGATGACGCGTGTTCCGTTTCACGGGAACCGCCTCATTTTCGAAATGGAATATATTGTGTTCAAGTTTGAACCAAATTACTAAAGACATTCGGCAACAAGAATTGGCAATGTCACTAAAATGCATAACATTGAGAAAGGACAAAAGTTTTGGCCAAATGGGTAGGTAAGAGTGGGTAGGTAAGTCGCACAAAGATGTATGAATGAATGTCACCAGGGGAAAGACAAAAGCCAAAGAGAAGGAGCACTCATGTATACCATACACTTTTACAACATTTATTTCATTTGAATAATGTTGAAATACTACATGGAATGTTCCTCAAATAAAACTGAAGATGAGACTTTGAAACGGATGTTCTAACTCTGTGGTCACTAAAGACCCCGTGGCCCTTATTGCAAGAATATGTTATGATGAGTATCATTTTATGTGTAATGGCTAGATCAAACTGTATTCCTATCAGGTAATACTGTCTATACAAGTACCATGTAGGAATAATGTATTTGTAACAATATCGGTAAAAACAAACATTTCAAACAAAGTTACTTTTGTCCTCCGAAGAGGGGGGTGGATGGGCCAATAATAAGAATGTTTGTTAAATAGTATATAAGTGGGGTTAGGGAGTTGAGTTTCCCCTTACACTAGAAAGAGCTTTGGGCGTCTAGAAAAGTGCCATTTAAATCCAATCAATTATTAAATGTTTTGCCAACTTAATCATATGTTTGACATCTTAAATGATCGTGCCCCAGGTTATATGAAAAACCACATTGATATGGTCTATAACCACCAGTCACAATACCCAGAGCTGGTGTTCTGTCCTGTAAAATCCCAAGAGTAAACAGTACTGCGAGGAGCACGTTTCTCTATACAGGCATTTGTCTATGGAATAGCCTCCCCTTAGAGATCAAGCAAATGAAAAGTAGCAATGGCTTTACAAAGCAGGAAAAGGTTTTCATTTGGACAAGGTTGTCTAAGTAAGAGAAACCAGTCCACTGCCCCTTGTGCCCCAATACTGCTGGTCAGGTGTATTTATTTGAATGATAGGTATGATGTGTAATGAATAGATTGTTTTAATGTAAAAATTAATATGGTTGATTTTTTAAAGGTTAGGGAGAAGTGCAGTGAATAGTGACACTTTTTAGGATGTCAATATAAATTAATGTATTTATGGTTGTTTGCAATTTTGTCTTGCCTTTTAATCATTGTTATGTGTTATTGTTTTTACCATCGAGGACCACTTTGGAAACAAGCGTTTTAATTAATACTTTCAAGTGATATCCTCTGGGTCCACATTGTACATTTTGTTGTATATGTCTTTTACCCAAAATAAATAAAAAAAAATTTAAAAAATCTTCCATAGCTTGAAGACCATGCCTTTGTACAGTTTGATTGGCGACAGCTAGTGTTACTGGGGTGCGACACATAACGAAAAAGATAGACAAAATACAATTTACATATATTTAAAAACACTAACGTGTGTGTGTGTGTACGTGTGTACACATCTATCAGTTACACATACAGTACTTGTCAGTACATACACACATCAAGTAGGTGACATTGGGGAGAAGCGTTGTGCCGTGATGTGTTGCTTTATTTGTTTTTTGAAACCAGGTTTGCTGTTCACTTGCACCATAAGATGGAAGGTAGTTCCATGCACTCATGGATGTGTATAATGCTGGACGTTTCCTTGAATTTGTTCTGGACCTGGGGACTGTGAAAAGACCCCTGGTGGCATGTCTGGTGGGGCAAGTGTGTGTGTCAGTGCTGTGTGTATGTTGACTATGCAAACAATTTGGAATATAGTCAGTCTTTCCTCAACTCATAGCCAAGAGAGACTGGCATGCATATAATTTATATTAGCCCTTTGATTACAATGAAGAGCAAGACTGTAGTTGCTAATGCTTACAGTGAGGGGAAAAAGTATTTGATCCCCTGCTGATTTTGTACGTTTGCCCACTGACAAAGAAATGATCAGTCTATAATTTTAATGGTAGGTTTATTTGAACAGTGAGAGACAGAATATCAACAAAAAAATCCAGAAAAACGCATGTGAAAAATGTTATAAATTGATTTGCATTTTAATGAGGGAAATAAGTATTTGACCCCTCTGCAACACATGACTTAGTACTTGGTAGCAAAACCCTTGTTGGCAATCACAGAGGTCAGACGTTTCTTGTAGTTGACCACCAGGTTTGCACACATCTCAGGAGGGATTTTGTCCCATTCCTCTTTGCAGATCTTCTCCAAGTCATTAAGGTTTCGAGGCTGCCGTTTGGCAACTCGAACCTACAGCTCCCTCCACAGATTTTCTATGGGATTAAGGTCTGGAGACTGGCTAGGCCACTCCAGGACCTTAATGTGCTTCTTCTTGAGCCACTCCTTTGTTGCCTTGGCCGTGTGTTTTGGGTCTTGTCATGTTGGAATACCCATCCACGACCCATTTTCAATGCCCTGGCTGAGGGAAGGAGGTTCTCACCCAAGATTTGACTGTACATGTCCCCGTCCATTGTCCCTTTGATGCGGTGAAGTTGTCCTGTCCCCTTAGCATAAAAACACCCCCAAAGCATAATGTTTCCACCTCCATGTTTGACGGTGGGGATGGTGTTCTTGGGGTCATAGGCAGCATTCCTCCTCCTCCAAACACGGCGAGTTGAGTTGATGCCAAAGAGCTCCATTTTGGTCTCATCTGACCACAACACTCACCCAGTTGTCCTCTGAATCATTCAGATGTTCATTGGCAAACTTCAGACGGGCATGTATATGTGCTTTCTTTTGCAGGGGGACCTTGCGGGCGCTGCAGGATTTCAGTCCTTCACGGCGTAGTGTGTTACCAATTGTTTTCTTGGTGACTATGGTCCCAGCTGCCTTGAGATCATTGACAAGATCCTCCCGTGTAGTTCTGGGCTGATTCCTCACCGTTCTCATGATCATTGCAACTCCACGAGGTGAGATCTTGCATGGAGCCCCAGGCCGAGGGAGATTGACAGTTCTTTTGTGTTTCTTCCATTTGCGAATAATCGCACCAACTGTTGTCACCTTCTCACCAAGCTGCTTGGCGATGGTCTTGTAGCTCATTCCAGCCTTGTGTAGGTCTACAATCTTGTCCCTGACATCCTTGGGGAGCTCTTTGGTCTTGGCCATGGTGGAGAGTTTGGAATCTGATTGAATGCTTCTGTGGACAGGTGTCTTTTATACAGCTAACAAGCTGAGATTAGGAGCACTCCCTTTAAGAGTGTGCACCTAATCTCAGCTCGTAACCTGTATAAAAGACACCTGGGAGCCAGAAATCTTTCTGATTGAGAGGGGGTCAAATACTTATTTCCCTCATTAAAATGCAAATCAAATCAATAACATTTTTCACATGCGCTTTTCTGGATATTTTGTTGTTATTCTGTCTCTCACTGTTCATATAAACCTACCATTAAAATTATAGACTGATAATTTCCTTGTCAGTGGGCAAACGTACAAAATCAGCAGGGGATCAAATACTTTTTTCCCTCACTGTATATGGTTGAATTATCGGCATACATGGACACATGCTTTGTTTAATGCCAGTGGCAGATCATTGGTAAAAATAGAAAAGAGTAGAGGGCCTAGAGAGCTGCCCTGCGGTACACCACACTTTACATGTTTGACCTTAGAGAAGCTTCCATTAAAGAAAATCCTCTGAGTTCTATTAGACAGATAGCTCTAAACCCATGATATGGCAGATGTTGAAACGGCATAACACATACGTTTTCTCAACAACAGGTTATGGTGCGGGCGGCAGGTAGCCTAGTGGTTAGAGCATTGGGCCAGTAACCGAAAGGTTGCTAGATTGAATCCCCGAGCTGACAAGGTAAAAATCTGTCGTTCTGCCCCTGAACAAGGCAGTGGTAAACTATCCGTAAACCAGCATTCGCGTCCTCACACTCCGTCATCTGATTGGTTGTTTCCCACTAACTGTAAACCGGCATACGTGTCATCACACTCCCTCATCTGATTGGTTGTTTCCCACTAACTGTAAACCAGCATACGCGTCATCACACTCCCTCATCTGATTGGTTGTTTCCCACTAACTGTAAACCAGCATACGCGTCATCACACTCCCTCATCTGATTGGTTGTTTCCCACTAACTGTAAACCGGCATACGCGTCACCACACTCCCTCATCTGATTGGTTGTTTCCCACTAACTGTAAACCGGCATACGTGTCATCACACTCCCTCATCTGATTGGTTGTTTCCCACTAACTGTAAACCGGCAGACACGTATGAACAAGAGGCACAACTCCGATATAAAGTTGCTTTTTTCAAAGTTGTCAAAATGCCACGTGTGTCCACTTCTATCAGTGCATTCATAACAACCTAACCATTACAAAACTTCTATTCAATCAAATAAGGTTCACATAGCAAATTAGCAATTCCATTTTTTGTTGACCAAATTCACAATCTCTCATTGACCTCCATACAAAAATTCCTCACTTTGTGGTCTTATTTTCGCAGACACAGTTTGGACTGAGTAATCCCTCTCGCTTCTTCTTCTCTGGCTCTGAACTAGAGAGGTTCCGGAAATGGATTCTCATTTCTTGTAAATGCAGTGGCGGTCGGTGCCGTTTAGGATGAGGGAGGACGATTATTGTTTTTAGGAGTATGGCCTTATTTCTATTACAGCATATTGGATGACTGTCATTCCATTCACGCAGTTCAATGTAACATCCATCAATATTTTTAGGCTACTACATGATACTCAAATTTTCCCTATACCCATCATTAGGTTGCTACAACCTATCCTTTAAATTAAAGTTTACAACGTAGGTGCACAGGTCGAGAGAAAAATGTGAGTAATCAAGGTGACAGACAGTGACACATTCAATACCACCTTGCACACTCTTGCCTGCATCTATCTGATACAGGGTGTAATCATTAGTCCGTCAGTTGCAAACGAGAGTTTCTATTGGACAAATTCAGGTGTTTATCCCCATTTCGTTCCATTTAAGAAACGTTCAACAGAATCGGCACACCCCTGACAACACACAAATACAGTTCACTTTCATAGCAGCCACACACAAACAGCATGAACATTTTTCTTTTTGCATAATTCCTTTTTACATCTACATGCTGTCCTCCTCTCACCTTTTCAGTTCGCTTGTGGACTTCAGTGCACAACACATCAGCTGTCTGTGACCAGGTGAAAAAAACGTTCTAAGCCAAACCTTCATATCATAACCGCTAACAGCTACACACAGCCTGCATCGTTGTCACCATATTAGCTAAACCAACATCATAGTCAACATAGCTACTAGAACTAACACGTTAGTAAACCCTTTACAGTCATGCAGTACAGTGTACAGTCGGCAAGCAGTTTAGCAGTTACACCGGCGGGCCCCGGTGGCAATAAAAAAATAAAACCAAAAGCTTACCTTGACTTGGAAGAGTTCCAGTGTTGGATAGCCATAGCCAGCTAGCAAACATAGCATCCCTCTCTGTTTGAGCCGGGTGTTAGAGTAGGCTAAACTAGCTAGCTACATTCGCTAGTTAAGTGAAAGTGAAAAGAATACAACTAAATATAGATAGCTCTCTTTCTCTCACTCTCTCTTGCTTCTACTTCATTTTTAAATAAATAAATTAGTTCAAAACTGTTCAAACATTGTCTTTCTCTCTCTTTGACTCAACTATTCACCACATTTGATGCATTGCAGTGCTAGCTAGCTGTTGCTTATGCTTTCAGTACTAGATTCTCTGATCCTTTGATTGGGTGGACAACATGTCAGTTCATGCAGTAAGAGCTGTGATAGGTTGGAGGACATCCTCCGGAAGTTGTCATAATTACTAATAATTAGTCTATGGAAGGGGGTGAAAACCATGAACCTCCTAGGTTTTGCATTGAAGTCAATGTACCCAGAGGAGGACGGAAACTAGCTGTCCTCCGGCTACACCACTGTAATACCCTACGGAGTGCTGTTGAGGCTACTGTAGATCTTCATTGCAAAATAGTGTGTATTAATCAATTATTTTGTGAAGTGAATATATTTAGTATAGTTTTATGTAAAAAGGATAACTTTTTTAATGTTTCACTATAAAAAACAAATTAAAAAAATTCACTGAGGATGGTTCTCTGAGGAGCCTCCACTGAACCCGTGGTGATATAAAATATTAGCAATAGCGATATTACTGTGCAATGTTCACATTCTATTTTCTGGATAGGTATTTTAAGTATCAGCCAACCACATCGTGTTGTCAAGAGTAGTAGGCTAAGGCCCAGTTCTGGGACATTTTAGTGACAGAGGGCATGGGTAGGAAGGCCCCACTTGCATACAACCACACACACACACACACACACACACTCATGAAGAAGTTTCACTTTCACTTACACACAGAGCACAATGAAGAATGAACATTGAGAGGGAATTGACATTGATTAAAGAAAATAAGAAGAAACAAATTGGGACTAGAATTTAGTAAAATAATAATGTAAAGGTTAAATATGTTAAATGTTAAAGGTTGAAAACATGGGGAAACATACAGTGGGAGATATTAAAAGTGATTAGGAAATATACAGTAGGAGATATTAAAGGGTGATTAGGAAATATACAGTAGGAGATATTTAAGGGTGATTAGGAAATATACAGTAGGAGATATTTAAGGGTGATTAGGAAATATACAGTAGGAGATATTTAAGGGTGATTAGGAAATATACAGTAGGAGATATTTAAGGGTGATTAGGAAATATACAGTAGGAGATATTTAAGGGTGATTAGGAAATATACAGTAGGAGATATTTAAGGGTGATTAGGAAATATACAGTAGGAGATATTAAAGGGTGATTAGGAAATATACAGTAGGAGATATTAAAGGGTGATTAGGAAATATACAGTAGGAGATATTTAAGGGTGATTAGGAAATATACAGTAGGAGATATTAAAGAAGGTAAGAAACCATTTTTCTTGTTATTGAATGTTGTGCTAAAATTATAATAGACCACAAAACAATTGGGTTTAGTTAAGGCCACTGAAGGTGTCTTAAATTTAATTTGCTGTTGATTTTCTGAAACCCTGTGTTGTCAAAGAGTCTCACTAAACCCTAAATCTCAACTAAATGTTGTAATAGATAATGTGTAAATTGAGTAGGTTGAGATGACTAAACTGCTTGGAGTAACTCTAGATTGTAAACTGTCATGGTCAAAACATATTGATGCAGTAGTAGCTGGGATGGGGAGAAGTCTGTCTATAATAAAGTGATGCTCTGCAACACTATCAACAAGGCAGGTCCTACAGGCCCTAGTTTTGTCTCACCTTGACTACTGTTCAGTCGTGTGGTCAGGTGCCACAAAAAAGGACTTAGGAAAATTGCAATTGGCTCAGAACAGGGCAGCACGGCTGGCCCTTGGATGTACACAGAGCTAATATTAATAATATGCATGTCAATCTCTCCTGGCTGAAAGTGGAGGAGAGATTGACTTCATCACTACTTTTATTTAGGAGAGGTATTGACATGTTGAATGCACCAAGCTCGGACACCCATGCATACCCCACAAGACATGCCACAAGAGGTCTCTTCACAGTCCCCAAGTCCAGAACAGTCTATGGGAGGCACACAGTACTACATAGAGCCATGACTACATGGAACTCTATTCCACATCAAGTAAGCAGTAAAATTAGGAATTTGTGGAACAGTGGGGACTGTGAAACACAAACATTGGCACAGACACGCACACACAATAACATACGCACTATACATACACATGGATTTAGTACTGTAGATATGTGGTAGTGGTGGAGTAGTGGCCTAAGGGCACACAGTGTGTTGTGAAATCTGTGAATGTATTGTAATGTTTTTAAAATTGTATAAACTGCCTTAAATTTGCTGGACCCCAGGAAGAGTAACTGTTGCTTTGGCAGCAGCTAATGGGGATCCATAACAAATACAAATACAAGTGCATGGCATTTTACTCTAGGTTTCTGAAATAGACTTGATTAATTGAGGAGTTTTAGCATCTGGTTAATTAGTCTATCGCTGGTATAAAGTAACCTAACCGGAGACCCAACTTTAGGTACTAAGTGCATTGGTAGGAGTCATAGGGAGGGGGTGTCCCAGGGCTAAAATGTGTAAAAACCTGTTTTTGCTTTGTCATTATGGGGTATTGTGTGTAGATTGATGAGGGGAAAAAACGATTTAATACATTTTAGAATAAGGCTGTAACGTAACAAAATGTAGGAAAAGTCAATGGGTCTGAATACTTTCCAAATGCACCGTACTTTGTCAAGGTGTACGGCCTGTCGGACGACCTGGTCAATCAACTGTGGATAGTGCTGCAGCACGCCATGGGCAAGGCTGGAGGCCGCAGTGACGCTGGTGCAGTGTTTCCCAACACATTACAACACCTCGACAGGTTATTCAAGCTCTACCACAACACTGTGTCCATGAGGGTGCAGGAACTGGCTGCAGAGGACATGATGGCCAACAAGATTGTGTCCCTCCTCACCTAGTTCCTCAATTAATACTTACAAAAGTAAGTCTATACTACCCTCTCTGTGACTCGTACAGACAATTGTAAATGGTTTAGATAAGATTTTACATGAATCAAAGGGCAGTACAGAATAAAGGCAATACCACGGCTAAGGGCTGTATCCAATCACTCTGCGTTGTGCGTAAGAACAGCCTTTAGCCGTGGTATTTCGGCCAAATACTGCACACCCCCGTGCCATATTGTTTAAACATGGCATGAGGCTGGTAGCATAGCATCTCTCTCCATTGAATACAGGCAGTATTCTCACCCTCATCAAATATTCAAAAAAGAATTACAATAATGAGATGTATCCACTAATCCAAAGAAAGGATAGGCAGGCGCTAGACAACCCGCTGTGCCGAGAGCAGCAACTATGTCATCCAAAAACATGGCAGACATTGGATGAATATGACATATTGATATCTTTGGCTGCAAGTGATGATTTTTTTGATCTGCCTCAGTGACAATTATTTGAATAATTCAATGGCTGTTTTGTGCACAAAGCTGATGACTAAAGTGCAGTGCTTGACTTGGACTGAAATAGCTTCCGGTACAAACATTAGGTGCAGGAGCTCCACAATACTTTTTGAGCTAATATTCTATAAGACGAACAGGAGCTCAAACAGTAGAACATGTGAGGTGCCGGCACTCATCTCTGGTGAGCTCCTGCCCAAGTCAAGCAATGCGAGAGTGTCTTTATTATGCATTTTCAAATCTTACTTCTCTATGTGGTCGTGCAATTTAAATTCGCTTTCTGGGACGGGTGTCAGTTCAACTGCAGTACCGAAGCCAAACTGTAGGAGCAGTCGAAACCGTGATTCTAGACCGGAACCGTGGCCCCTTGGGATAGACGGTCAGCCTTGAATATGCCCTATCCATGCAGCCTGGAACGTGCCACAGCGTCCGACCCAGCGTGTAGTAGCTAGCTAACTTGGTGTCGTTGAAATCGCTGCTGAAATGTTTCTGAACTAAAATATATTTGAAAAGGAGTCATTTGAACATACGATGTGAGTTTTTTATTTTTGATTTCACCTACTATCAAACTATTTAGCTAGCTAGCTGTCTGACTAACGTTAACATAGCTAACTAGCCGGCGCTTCCCATAATTTGCTGCTAGCTAACGTTAGCTAGCTAATGGCAGTATAAGCGGACAGTTAGTTAACGGCTGAATTGCACAACTAGCTATATTAACCAAACAAGGCAACTGGCTATTATCTTTCTGCCTTGGAATTCACAAAGTTGACCCGGCATTAACGTTACCTAGCTAGCTAACGTTAGCTGACATGAAAGATATTTATAACTAACCCCTTCTGTCTGTGCTGATATCTTGCTTGGAGACCATGATTCAGTGTGGTTGCGTTTCAGGCTGTGTTTTATGCAGTCGTGCTGCGCATCTGTCATTGGCAAACTCAAATAGCACTGCTGTTATCACACCATCACGTTACTAGATTTTTTTGCTCACTGAATGGAATAAATGTTTCCCACCCACTTGTCACATCTGTTTGAGAGAAGGTCCTTTCTACCCAAGTAGCTTACGGGAGAAGGTTATTTTATTCTAGTTGCCTGTGTGCTTCAGTTTTGTGATGATGTTTTATCATGCGTTTTTGACTGTAGAGTACCTCTGGCAGAGTCATGGCAGAAGCTCACCAGGCTGTGGCGTTCCAGTTCACCGTCTCTCCAGACGGCATTGATCTGCAGTTGAGCCACGAGGCCCTGAGACAAATCTACCTGTCTGGCCTGCATTCCTGGAAGAAAAAGTTTATCCGCTTCAAGGTGCTCTAACACTTAAATTGTATTCAAACTTTGTCTCAAGGGAAATTTTCCGCCAGGCATACCAATACCAAGTTATACCAGAATTTCAACCACATCAGACGACGTAAATACAACCAACAGTGACGTTGATGTGTCAAACAGCTGAATATCATTTCCTCCACAGAATGGGGTGATGACCGGGGTGTACCCTGGCAGTCCCACCGGCCTGATGTTAGTGGTGGGGCTGTACATGGGGAGGGCAAAGTACGTCCAAGCTGACCCTTCGTTGGCACTGTTCACCAAAGTGGGTGCTCACCTGCCTGTTAGGTAAAGTCTCAACTCGCTATCCAATGATGCTGACTAAACTTAGAAAAATATAGAATCACATAGATAAAATGACAATTTATGGATGTTTATGGCCAGTAAGTGATGCTTTGCCTCTCTCCTTGCAGTCGCTACATGTCCTCTGAGAACCAGCAGGTGGTTGGCGGGGTGCTAGTTGGCACAGGGCTCTGGGTGGCTATTTTTTTTACCATGCGAACTGCACTCAAGTGGCTGCTCTCCTGGCATGGATGGATGTATGCCCATCACGGCACCGTGCCATGGAGGACACGCATCTGGCTGGTGAGTCGACTGAAAATGACCATGTCACGTGTTGCCTCGTGGGAAACCAATGCCGGGTAGAGGTGGGGGCTACAGGAATATTATACCTAGAAGGCTCATATCATGTCAGAAATATTTCCCCCAGACAAAATAAACAAAAGACTGGTGGAAAGAAAATATATATAGGATCCTTTTTATTTGAAGGTAGACTTCTCCTTTAACAGACCAGCCCATAATTGTGAGTGCAGGTACTGGTGAAAATCTTCTCCGGAAGGCGGAATCCCCAGTTGTACAGCTTCCAGACATCGTTACCACAGCTCCCTCTGCCCTCGGTGAAAGACACCATCAAAAGAGTGAGCGACAGAAACAAAACGCATGTCCGCTTAACCATCTTTTTTTAATTTTATGGATTAAAACCATTTACTAGAGGGGTACAATGTGGCTATTTATAGAACTCCTGAAGGTGTGCAATGTTAGATTGTCATACATGTCTCCTCTGCTAGTACCTTGAATCTGCCCGTCCGCTCATGGACGACGAACAGTACTTGAGGATGGAGGGTCTTGCCAAGGATTTTGAGAAAGGCCTGGGTCCTAAACTTCAGTGGTACCTGAAACTCAAATCCTGGTGGGCTACAAATTATGTAAGTCACATTTTAATTAAATATTGTTTTCATCAGATTTTCTTAGATATCTTCATTAATTTTCCATAGCTTTTTCTATGATTCCCACATGTCCATCTTCCTGCTTGTCTTGCTGTTCTCAGGTCAGTGACTGGTGGGAGGAGTACATCTACCTAAGAGGCCGTGGACCAATCATGGTCAACAGCAACTACTATGCAATGGTAAGAGTCAGAACTAGCATTATTTATATATATATATATATATATATATATATATATATATAATCAAGCTGCTAGGAATGTAATAATATCACAGACTTACTAAACCCAGGGGTACAACATCGCGAGACTTGTGTGAACGCTTGTGAAACAAGACCAGACAGACCAGGCCGGGGTTTGGGGTTTGAGAAGTGAAATATAATTCAAAAGTTATTTGTTTTCTCGAACTGTAAAGGCACAACCTAGATTGGAGCCAATGTCTTAAATAGTTGAACATGTTATTACTCCAACCTCGTGAAACTGACACGTTTGAATTTTTGTCAAAAACCATTAAAACATACAGTCTACCTGCAGTGAAGCCGCTCAACATTTACATTACATTCAGTCATCTACAGTGGGGAAAAAAAGTATTTAGTCAGCCACCAATTGTGCAAGTTCTCTCACTTAAAAAGATGAGAGGCCTGTAATTTTCATCATAGGTACACTTCAACTATGACAGACGAAATGAGGAAAAAAAATCCAGAAAATCACATTGTAGGATTTTTTATGAATTTATTTGCAAATTATGGTGGAAAATAAGTATTTGGTCAATAACAAAAGTTTATCTCAATACTTTGTTATATACCCTTTGTTGGCAATGACAGAGGTCAAACGTTTTCTGTAAGTCTTCACAAGGTTTTCACACACTGTTGCTGGTATTTTGGCCCATTCCTCCATGCAGATCTCCTCTAGAGCAGTGATGTTTTGGGGCTGTCGCTGGGCAACACGGACTTTCAAAGATTTTCTATGGGGTTGAGATCTGGAGACTGGCTAGGCCACCCCAGGACCTTGAAATGCTTGTTCTGAAGCCACTCCTTCGTTGCCGGGCGGTGTGTTTGGGATCATTGTCATGCTGAAAGACCCAGCCACGTTTCATCTTCAATGCCCTTGCTGCTGGAAGGAGGTTTTCACTCAAAATCTCACGATACATGGCCCCATTCATTCTTTCCTTTACACGGATCAGTCGTCCTGGTCCCTTTGCAGAAAAACAGCCCCAAAGCATGATGTTTCCACCCCATGCTTCACAGTAGGTATGGTGTTCTTTGGATGCAACTCAGCATTCTTTGTCCTCCAAACACGACGAGTTGAGTTTTTACCAAAAAGTTATATTTTGTTTTCATCTGACATTCTCCCAATCCTCATCTGGATCATCCAAATGCTCTCTAGCAAACTTTAGACGGGCCTGAACATGTACTGGCTTAAGCAGGGGGACACGTCTGGCACTGCAGGATTTGAGTCCCTGGCGGCGTAGTGTGTTACTGATGGTAGGCTTTGTTACTTTGGTCCCAGCTCTCTGCAGGTCATTCACTAGGTCCCCCCGTGGTGGTTCTGGGATTTTTGCTCACCGTTCTTGTGATCATTTTGACCCTACGGGGTGAGATCTTGCGTGGAGCCCCAGATCAAGGAAGATTATCAGTGGTCTTGTATGTCTTCCATTTCCTAATAATTGCTCCCACAGTTGATTTCTTCAAACCAAGCTGCTTACCTATTGCAGATTCAGTCTTCCCAACCTGGTGCAGGTCTACAATTTTGTTTCTGGTGTCTTTTGACAGCTCTTTGGTCTTGGCCATAGTGGAGTTTGGCGTGTGACTGTTTGACGTTGTGGACAGGTGTCTTTTATACTGATAACAAGTTCAAACAGGTGCCATTAATACAGGTAATGAGTGGAGGACAGAGGAGCCTCTTAAAGAAGAAGTTACAGGTCTGTGAGAGCCAGAAATCTTGCTTGTGTGTATGTGACCAAATACTTATTTTCCACCATAATTTGCAAATAAATTCATTAAAAATCCTGCAATGTGATTTTCGGGATTTTTTTTCCTCATTTCGTCTGTCATAGTTGAAGTGTACCTATGATGAAAATTACAGGCCTCTCTCATCTTTTTAAGTGAGAGAACTTGCACAATTGGTGGCTGACTAAATACTTTTTTTCCCCACTGTAAAAGACCCATCCAGAGCAACCCACAGGGGCAACCAGGGCACGTCGACAGATCTCCCATAACGGGGACATGAACCAGCGACCTATTGGCCACCGCCCCAAGTCCCCAACCGCTAGGCCACCAGGCCACCAACCCTCCAAGACCCCCTCCCCACAGTTCCTGAGAGCTGCCCTCAACCATCCAAGACCCCCTCTCCCACCATTCCACACACCCAAATCCCCCCAAGCCACCGTCCCCCAATGCCCAAACCAACAAAATGAACAAAATAGAAAACCAAAGGAAAACAACAACTGGATATGTTTCGGTGCATGTGTGGCAATATTTACGTGTGTGTGTGTATATGCATGCGTACAAGCACCTGCGCGGCATCAGCCTCAGGCAATATTATTTTTTACTTTTATCTTTGACTGTCATTCTATCCCCCACTCAGCACCTCCACTCCCACTTGTCTCCAGTTCTACATCTACATCTTAATCCTCAGCTTCCTTCAGCCTATCCCATATATCTCTGCTGGCCACCCTCTTCAGATTTCTACGCACCATATATCTTTCAACTATGCTGTGATGTCTAACACACTTTGAATCTATCTAATCGAATAGAATCCACAGATTGCGAGTTGAAGATGAATACTTTTACTAAGAGTATTAGTAATTGACTGGCCTGGTCTCTCCAGATCTCCCAACAATGCTATTTCTAGGGTCAATTTTAGATTAATGTTCTGCTTTTTCAGCCATTCCTGAACCTGAGACCAGAAACAGGCTACCTGAGGACAATACCAAAACAAATGGTCTATTGATTCTGTATCCTCACAACAAAATCTGCAGAGTTGCGATGATTGTATGCCCCAAATATTCAACATTTTGTTTGTTGCAAGAATTCTGTACAATAGTCTTAAATCTTGCATTGTTTTATATACCCTGTGCCATGGAATTCTCTCCCCAGCTATTTTGTAATCTGTATGGCAGGTGCTAACGAGAGCAGTGATACTAGCGCACTGCTGGCGAGAGCAGTGATGCTGGCGAGAGCAGTGATGCTGGCGAGAGCAGTGATGCTGACTAAGGAGTTCATCAGGGTGCTGGCGAGAGCAGTGATACTAGCGCACTGCTGGCGAGAGCAGTGATGCTGGCGAGAGCAGTGATGCTGACTAAGGAGTTCATCAGGGTGCTGGCGAGAGCAGTGATGCTGGCGAGAGCAGTGCGGGTTTCTTTCTCATCTTATTCAACTGTCACCATGCACCTGCAACAAAGATCAGATGTGCGAGTGGCGTTTTTAAATGTTACATGGACGGAGTGCGTTTCATTTGACAGCCTGCACATGCACAGTTCGGCGTGAGACGACCGTTAGACCCGATGACGTGTTTCTACGCATGAGCTTAGCTAGCCAACGCCTCCGTGACATCGCCTACAAGTATGATCAGGGATTTCTATTGGAGAAGCACTTTTAGCCTATTTTCCTACTGTACTGTCTTTGATAATAGTATGTGTTATTAATATTGTTATGTGTTTATGGATGTTTACCAATTTGGCAGTTCATCAGACTATTTGATCAGATTCTCTTGCCAATATTTTTCTTTATCCATTCATTCAGTGATTGTCAGCTTTTTCTCCATTCTCACTCCCTCTCTCTCTCTTAGGACTTCCTGTATGTGTTTCCCACCAGCCTGCAGGCCGCTCGGGCAGGCAATGCTATCCATGCCATCATGCTGTACAGGAGAATGCTGGACCGAGCGCAGATCAAACCGGTAAATAGCCTTTACTTTTGGTCACTGCTTCTCATCTATTTGCTTTATGACCGTAATGTGTGTTCCTCTTCCCTCTGTATTTAATACCAAATGACATAAATATGGTTGTTTCTGTTTCACACTTGCGGACGGGATGTTTTCTCTGGTGCAGCTCTTTGCACTGGATAAAAGAGTTCCTCTTTGCTCCGCCCAATGGGAGCGCTTGTTCAATACGTCCCGCCTCCCAGGCCTGGAACGGGGTAAGAGGAGGGAGCGTTGTTGTCACAGACCAACTTTGGATCCAGCTCACCCCCACCCTTATCCCTCGCCCCCCATTCCTGTCCTCATGGAATTCCCGTTTCACCAGCATGTTCCATAAAAACAAACTCCTGTATCACCCATTTGGCCTGCATTCTTAACTGTTTGGTACTGTCTGACACTGTGAGTGATTGTAAGTCCTTATTGGAATGACTGTTTTTGCACCTAGTGTTATTGTACAGGAATATAGTTTATTTTGACCCAGGCAAGCATATTTCTCAAGTCTGTAACATGCTGGTGAAATAGGATATTATTATTTTTTAAATCTCCACCCATGTGTCTTTCTTCTCTTCCGTGGGAGAACTTTTCCCATGAGCCGTTCTGGTTCCTCCACCCCACCCCTGTAGCACCCCTCCCGTCAGTTTCTAGGAGAGCAGGCTTTCGTGCTTTGGTCATTTTTTCATTTTATTTCTATTTTCCTTTTTGCCTTTCAGCTCATGCTTCAAAATACCATTCCAATGTGCTCAGCGCAATATGAGCGTATGTTCAACACCAGTCGTATCCCAGGCGTAGATACAGGTAGATGGCCACCTCTTCCTCCCCAGTCTCTCAATCACACAGACTAAAGCAGCTCTAACAACCAATTTCACATTGAACAGATTATTTGATCATTCTATTATTTAGCAACGTGTACATTAAATGTATGCAGACTATGCACAAATATATCCAGTCAATGTGCCCTTTCATATAGGCCAACTGGCATCGCAGGATGGAGCTGTTTTGTAAGTTGACATAACAGATTGGCTATTTAGGCCCTGGAATAAAACAGGCTATTTTTTTTGTGACCGAGGCTACAAAGTGTCCTGAAATAGACCCCCCCCATAGACTCCCATGATTCATTGCAATCCTCTTCATTGTGTGTTTTAACTTTTGTTTCATGCCAAAGAATCCCACTGCAGTTCTCACTGCTTCTTGGACATTACATCAACCATAGTTTGAGCTTAAGAGCACACTCTCTCAAGTCTTTGCTTGAAACAACAGTTCAAAGCACATTTAGTCTCTCCAAGGTATCTCCTTGATACTCTGTCTTAGCTGCTAGAAAACCCTTTTTATACATGGTGTAGTACCGAAGTTTCCACCTTTTTTACGTGCTAATTCTTCAGTAGGTCCAAATTGTGTGAATAGTTTATCAGAGCTTCTTAAAGCAATAATCATATTCTTGTTAAGATTTAGTTAGAAGTTACACAAAGTTGTCCCTCCCTACCCTTGTGCTTGTCCAGACACCATTCAGCATATGCAGGACAGCAGGCACATCGTGGTGTACCACCGGGGGGGCGCTACTTCAAGGTGCCCATGTTCTACGACGGTCAGGTGCTGTCGCCCAGAGCCGTAGAGCAACAGATGGAGCGCATCCTGGCTGACCCCTCTGAACCCCAGCCGGGGGAGGAGCGCCTGGCCGCCCTCACTGCTGGGGACAGGTACGCTAACGCTACACAAGTAATGTATGCCATTTAGCAGATGCTTTTATCTAACGCGACGTGTCCATTTTCCTATGGGTAGCCCAGCTAGAATGAAACTGCCCGTTACAAGTACCATGCTCAACCAACTGAGAGACACTTTAACAAACACCCACCATCTCAGATTGTTGTGAAATTGTTTCTGAGAAATTAACTTCATTGATTGCACCCGAATTGGCAATATTTTTAAATGATAGGATTCATATAATATTCAATAAATATAGTACATAACATCTGATTTGGATCCAACAATGAGTAAGACATGAGGATTTCGCAGCCCCCCCCCCATACCCCACGCCAATCCCAACCCACAAACAGACCCAATTGGATCAACCCAAATATTGAAGTTGGTGTAAAAATCCACTGTCTGTGATAAATTCTTTTATCAAAACGTTTCCCCAATGGTATGTTCACCCCACTTGGCAGGGTGCCCTGGGCGGAAGCCCGCGAGGCCTACCTGAGACAGGGCAGGAACCAGCAGGCCCTGGACACTGTGGAGAAGGCTGCCTTCTTTGTGACCCTGGACGACACCGAGCAGCGTTACAAGGCTGATGATCCTGTCCGATCCCTGGACAGCTATGCCAAGTCCCTGCTGCACGGAAAATGTTACGACAGGTGAGACCGAGGGCTCCAATCCTTCATATTATGCACAGTGAGTGTGGGAAATGCGCTCTACAAATTAAATATTATCGTCATCTACCTGAGCCCTCATTTATTCTACAGATTACCCTTTACAAAAATGTTCAAGAATAAGCTGTTATAACTACTTAGGAATGTTACTGAATGTTTATAAATTGTTTATAGACATTTTCATAAATGTTATGAATGCTTATGAATTAAATCACTTTTAAATACTTGTATAATAAAACATCTATAATTAAATCCTAGAGTTTGTAGCTTACTCCATGCTCAAGCACTGGTTTGTGTTTGTCTTTTTCCTGTAGGTGGTTTGATAAGTCCTTCAACCTCATCGTGTTCAGGAACGGGACCATGGGTCTGAACGCGGAGCACAGCTGGGCAGATGCTCCCATCATAGGGCACCTCTGGGAGGTAGCTTGCAGAGGAGAGCCCTTCTGCTTCTTTAGTTGTCTTAACCTATACAGACACACTGTAAACATGATCAGGAATAGATAGCTGGCAAAACAAATGGTGCATGTCTCTAAAATGATGTAATCGTCTAATTGTAGCATGTGCTGTCGATGGACCCTGTCAAGCTGGGTTACACAGAGGAAGGCCACTGCAAAGGAAACCCACACCCGTCCCTCCCAGGCCCTCAGAGGCTGCAGTGGAACATCCCAGCTGAGGTATCCCACCACAGGGGGTTTGGGTTAAACTACAATGTTGTAGGGATGTTCCCCTTTTCAAAAGTGATTTATTGTTTTCAGAATTATCATCAATTAATGCACATCAGTAATGCACAGACAGGTCTTTCCATTCTGTTTCATTGTTATGGTGATCAAACCTGATCCCCAGTGATCCTGTCTGTTTCGTACAAGTGTGATAATAGATTAGACATTAGAAATACCATCAGATTTCACACCTTTAAGCCTGAGCTCTAATCTTTCTGAAGACCCCTCCCTTCAACTGTCTCATTTCAAATCTTCAAATGAAATCAAGAACTGAGGCTCTTTGATCAAATACATCAGAGACCCCAAGTGAAATGGGCTGATTCCCAGTGTCTTTGTTCCCCTGTGCGGTGCCTCAGTGTCAGACGGCCATCGCCAGCTCTCTGATGGTGGCCAAGGCCCTGGCAGACGACGTTGACTCCCACATCATCCCTTTCAACTGCTTCGGGAAGGGCCTGATCAAAAAGTGTCGCACCAGCCCCGATGCCTTCATCCAGATCGCCCTGCAGCTGGCTCACTTCAGGGTAGGGTCATTATCTCTGCCCCTGTTGACAGGCAACAGTAAAGAGGATCAGCTGATTGGATGAGTCCATTGGCTGATTAGGCAATTGGAAGGATGGAGGGAAGGATGGATATATGAAAACCCAGGTTGAGAATTTAGCTTCCTTAGGACATGTGAATTAATACCAGCGTTAAGAGATGGTGCTGTAAGTAGCTGTCAACAATCTGTAGTTTGATGAGATAAAAATCCTCTTTAATAAGGACCATAGCTATAACAAATACTTGTATTATTTATTAACCAAACATGACAAGACTAAAATGTGTCAGCAACAAAAATCTGTAATGCTTTAGCTGACAGGTATAATGCCTTGTTACTTGTTATAAGCATTTATGGGCCTTTATTATGTCTTATACTACTGTATGCGTTATAATATGTTATAACTACATTACTGGACGGTTAACTGAGTCTTTACTCTAGTTATATGTTATAACCACA
Source organism: Brachymystax lenok tsinlingensis (assembly GCA_030435695.1). Classification (NCBI taxonomy): domain Eukaryota; kingdom Metazoa; phylum Chordata; class Actinopteri; order Salmoniformes; family Salmonidae; genus Brachymystax; species Brachymystax lenok. The sequence continues at coordinate 7,704,593 of CM059819.1, forward strand.
TTACAGGACAGTTAACTGAGTCTTTACTCTAGTTATAATATGTTATAACCACATTACAGGACGGTTAACTGAGTCTTTACTCTAGTTATAATATGTTATAACCACATTACAGGACGGTTAACTGAGTCTTTACTCTAGTTATAATATGTTATAACCACATTACAGGACAGTTAACTGAGTCTTTACTCTAGTTATAATATGTTATAACCACGTTACTGGACGGTTAACTGAGTCTTTACTCTAGTTATAATATGTTATAACCACATTACAGGGCGGTTAACTGAGTCTTTACTCTAGTTATATGTTATAACCACATTACAGGGCGGTTAACTGAGTCTTTACTCTAGTTATAATATGTTATAACCACATTACAGGGCGGTTAACTGAGTCTTTACTCTAGTTATAATATGTTATAACCACATTACAGAATGATTAACTGAGTCTTTACTCTAGTTATAATATGTTATAACCACATTACAGGGCGGTTAACTGAGTCTTTACTCTAGTTATAATGTTATAACCACATTACAGGACAGTTAACTGAGTCTTTACTCTAGTTATAATATGTTATAACCACATTACAGGAGGTTAACTGAGTCTTTACTCTAGTTATAATATGTTATAACCACATTACAGGACGGTTAACTGAGTCTTTACTCTAGTTATAATATGTTATAACCACATTACAGGACGGTTAACTGAGTCTTTACTCTAGTTATAATATGTTATAACCACATTACAGGGCCAGTTAACTGAGTCTTTACTCTGGTTATAATATGTTATAACCACATTACAGGGTAGTTAACTGAGTCTTTACTCTAGTTATAATATGTTATAACCACATTACAGGACGGTTAACTGAGTCTTTACTCTAGTTATAATATGTTATAACCACATTACAGGACGGTTAACTGAGTCTTTACTCTAGTTATATGTTATAACCACATTACAGGACGGTTAACTGAGTCTTTACTCTAGTTATAATATGTTATAACCACATTACAGGACGGTTAACTGAGTCTTTACTCTAGTTATAATATACTATAACCACATTACAGGACGGTTAACTGAGTCTTTACTCTAGTTATAATATGTTATAACCACATTACAGGACGGTTAACTGAGTCTTTACTCTTAACAAAATGTGAACCTGACTTTCCTTATTCACCCCTGAGTGGATAAATAAATGTTTTATTAAATTGAATTTGTCATCCAGGACAAGGGGAGGTTCTGTCTAACGTACGAGGCATCCATGACACGCATGTTCCGAGAGGGTCGCACCGAGACGGTGCGTTCTTGCACCGTGGAGACCTGTGCCTTCGTCCGCTCCATGGTGGAAGACACCCCGGTAAGGATCCTGGTTCAACTGTGATGGTGGGTCTGTGAGCAGTACAGAAACTGAAAAGTTGTGGGTCAGTCCTCAAGAAAAATATATATTTTTGAATAAAATAATAATAATAATATATATTTTTATGCCCCCAAAAAATGCTTCAACCAACTATTTCCATATCTTTCTCATGGGAGAAATGGTTAGATTGTGATATCTGGATGTGATTGCCCAAAAGTACCCCTGCACCGCTCTGTTTCAGAGGGGTTGGGTTGAATGTGGAAGACACATTTGGGTTGAATGCAACTGACTAGGTATCTCCCTCTCCTTCCTTTCATATTGTCTCCTTGTCTCTTCCTACCATTCCTTGTCTTCTCTGTAGAGAGAGCCGCGACTGAAACTGTTGAAGGAAGCTGCGACGAAACACCAGCAGCTCTACCGGCTGGCCATGACTGGAGGAGGCATCGACCGCCACCTCTTCTGTCTCTACGTGGTCTCCAAGTACCTGGGGGAGGACTCGGCCTTCCTCAAAGAGGTCACATGCAGTATTTTTACTTGTGGATGTTACTATTCATCTTTAAAGAGGAATGGAGATCTTTGTGTGTTTTCCTTTGAGAGGTTTGTATGTTAAAGTGTGTGTGTGTGTCCTCTCCCATAGGTGCTGTCAGAGCCCTGGAGGCTGTCCACCAGTCAGACTCCCCTCCAGCAGGTGGAGTTGTTTGACCTGGCCAGACACCCGGAGTACGTGTCCAGCGGGGGAGGCTTTGGTCCGGTGAGTTCCCTGCCTGACCTCAATAGGGCCCTCTACTCAAAATGAATAGAGCCCTTCTGTTCCCAGTAGCATTAAAGATTGTCAGATGTTTTCAGACCAGATTCGGGGTGTAATGCCGCCTTAAAACATAATTGCACAATCTTATTGTCTGTGTTCTTCATCCTGGTGCTCAAAAATCTTTATGTAAACCAACACACTGAATATGAACGCAAAATGTAAAGTGTTGGCCCCATGTTTCATGAGCTGAAATAAAATATCCCGGAAATGTTCCATACGCACAAAAAGCTTATTTCTCTAAAATTTTGTTCACAAATTTGTTTACATCCCTGTTAGTGAGCTACTTTGTCAAGATAATCCATCCACCTGACAGGTGTGGCATATCAAGAAGCTGATTAAACAGCATGATCATTACACCGGTGCACCTTGTGCTGGGGACAAAAAAAAAGGTCACTCTCAAATGTGCAGTTTTGTTACACAACAGCAATGCCACAAATGTGTTTTGAGGAACCGTGCAATTGGCATTCTGACTGCAGGAATGTCCACCAGAGCTGTTGCCAGAGAATTGAATGTTAATTTCTCTACCATAATTTCTCTACCAATGTCGTTTTTAGAGAATTTGGCGGTACGACCAACCGGTCTCATAACGTGTATGGCGTCGTGTGGGTGAGCGGTTTGCTTATGTCAACGTTGTGAACAGAGTGCCCTGTGGTGTTAGGGTATTGGCAAGCATAAGCTATGGACAATTAACACAATTGCATTTTATCGATGGCAATTTGAATGCACAAAGATACCGTAATAAGATACTGATGCCCATTGTCGTGCCATTCATCCACCGCCATCACCTCATGATTCAGCATGATAATGCACAGCCCCATGTCGCAAGGATCTGTACACAATTCCTGGAAGCTGAAAATGTCCCAGTTTTCCATGGCCTGCATACTCACCAGACATGTCAACCATTGAGCACGTTTGGGATGCTCTGGATCTACGTGTGTTCCAGTTCTCAGCCAATATCCAGCAACGTCACGCAGCCATTGAAGAGGAGTGGGACAACATTCCACAGGCCACAATCAACAGCCTGATCAACTCTATGAGGAGGAGATGTGTCACGCTGCATGAGGCAAATGGTGGTCACACCAGATACTGACTGGTTTTCTGATCCACACCCCTACCTTTTATTTATTTAAAATGGTTAATTTAACTAGGCAAGTCAGTTAAGAGAAAATTCTTATTTACAATGATGGCCTACCAAAAAGCAAAAAGGCCTCCTGCGGGGACGGGGGCTGGGATTAAAAATGAAAATAAATTAAATAAAAATATAGGACAAAACACACATCTCGACAAGAGAGACAATACTACATAAAGAGAGACTTAAAACAATAACATAGCATGGCAGCAACACATGACAACACAACATGGCAGCAGCACAACATGATAGCAGCACAAACAGGGTACAAACATTGTTGGGCACAGACAACAGCACGAAGGGCAAGAAGGTAGAGACAACCACACATCACACAAAGCAGCCACAAGTGTCAGTAAGAGTGTCCATGATTGAGTCTTTGAATGAAGAGATTGAGATAAAACTGTCCAGTTTGAGTGTTTGTTGCAGCTCGTTCCAGTCGATAGCTGGCAGCGAACTGAAAAGAGGAGCGACCCAGGGATGTGTGTGCTTTGTTTTGAGAATGACACAAATATTAATTTCCACAAAGTTTGCTGCTTTGTGTCTTTTAGATGTTTTTGTCAGATGTTACTATGGAATATTGAAGTATAATTACAAGCATGTCATACGTGTCAGGCTTTTATTGACAATTACATGAAGTTGATGCAAAGAGTCAATATTTGCAGTGTTGACCCTTCTTTTTCAAGACCTCTGCAATCCGCCCTGGCATGCCTTATGGCAAGGTGCTCCATCATGCTGGAAAAGGCATTGTTCGTCACCAAACTGTTCCTGGATGGTTGGGAGAAGTTGCTCTTGGAGGATGTGTTGGTACCATACTTTATTCATGGCTGTGTTCTTAGGCAAAATTGTGAGTTAGCCCACTCCCTTGGCTGAGAAGCAACCCCACACATGAATGGTCAGGATGCTTTACTGTTGGCATGACATAAGACTGATGGTAGCACTCACCTTGTCTTCTCCGGACAAGCTTTTTTTCCGGATGCCCCAAATAATCGGAAAGGGGATTCATCAGAGAAAATGACTTTACCCCAGTCCTCAGCAGTCCAATCCCTATACCTTTTGCAGAATATCATTCTGTCCCTGATGTTTTTCCTGGAGAGAAGTGGCTTCTTTGCTGCCCTTCTTGACACCAGGTCATCCTCCAAAAGTCTTTGCCTCACTGTGTGTGCAGATGCACTCACACCTGCCTGCTGCCATTTCTGAGAAAGCTCTGTACTGGTGGTGCCCCGATCCAGCAGCTGAATCAACTTTAGGAGATGGTCCTGGCGCTTGCTGGACTTTCTTGGGTGCCCTGAAGCCTTCTTCACAACAATTGAACCGCTCTCCTTGAAGTTCTTGATAATCCGATAAATGGTTGATTTAGGTGCAATCTTACTGGCAGCAATATCCTTGCCTGTGAAGCCCTTTTTGTGCAAAGCAATGATGATGGCACGTGTTTCCTTGCAGGTAACCATGGTTGACAGAGGAAGAACAATGATTCCAAGCACCACCCTCCTTTTGAAGCTTCCAGTCTGTTATTCAAACTTAATCAGCATGACAGAGTGATCTCCAGCCTTGTTCTCGTCAACACTCACACCTGTGTTAACGAGTGAATCACTGACATGATGTCAGCTGGTCCTTTTGTGGCAGGACTGAAATGCAGTGGAAATGTTATTTTGGGATTCAGTTCATTTGCATGGAAAAGAGGGACTTTCCAATTAATTGCAATTCATCTGAGCACTCTTCATGACATTCTGGAGTATATGCAAATTGCCATCATACAAACTTAGGCAGCAGACTTTGTGAAAATGAATATTTGTGTCATTCTCAAAACTTTTGGCCACGACTGTAGAGTGCAGTGATGTGCCCTATAAGGAGCATTGGTGGCAAATCTGATTGCCGAATGGTAAAGAACATCTAGCCGCTCAAGAGCATCCTTACCTGCTGATCTATAAATTACGTCTCTGTAATCTAGCATGGGTAGAATGGTCATCTGAATCAGGGTTAGTTTGGCAGCTGGGGTGAAAGAGGAGCGATTACTATAGAGGAAACCAAGTCTAGATTTAACCTTAGCCTGCAGCTTTGATATGTGCTGTGAGAAGGACAGTGTACCATCTAGCCATACTCCCAAGTACTTGTATGAGGTGACTACAGTGAGGGGAAAAAAGTATTTGATCCCCTGCTGATTTTGTACGTTTGCCCACTGACAAAGAAATGATCAGTCTATAATTTTAATGGTAGGTTTATTTGAACAGTGAGAGACAGAATAACAACAAAAAAATCCAGAAAAACGCATGTGAAAAATGTTATAAATGGAATTGCATTTTAATGAGGGAAATAAGTATTTGACCCCTCTGCAAAACATGACTTAGTACTTGGTGGCAAAACTCTTGTTGGCAATCAGAGGTCAGATGTTTCTTGTAGTTGGCCACCAGGTTAGCACACATCTCATGAGGGATTTTGTCCCCCTCCTCTTTGCAGATCTTCTCCAAGTCATTAAGGTTTCGAGGCTGACGTTTGGCAACTCGAACCTTCAGCTCCCTCCACAGATTTTCTATGGGATTAAGGTCTGGAGACTGGCTAGGCCACTCCAGGACCTTAATGTGCTTCTTCTTGAGCCACTCCTTTGTTGCCTTGGCCGTGTGTTTTGGGTCATTGTCATGCTGGAATACCCATCCACGACCCATTTTCAATGCCCTGGCTGAGGGAAGGAGGTTCTCACCCAAGATTTGACAGTACATGGCCCCGTCCATCGTCCCTTTGATGCGGTGAAGTTGTCCTGTCCCCTAAGCATAATGTTTCCACCTCCATGTTTGACGGTGGGGATGGTGTTCTTAGGGTCATAGGCAGAATTCCTCCTCCTCCAAACACGGCGAGTTGAGTTGATGCCAAAGAGCTTCATTTTGGTCTCATCTGACCACAACACTTTCACCCAGTTGTCCTCTGAATCATTCAGATGTTCATTGGCAAACTTCAGACGGGCATGTATATGTGCTTTCTTGAGGAGGGGGACCTTGCGGGCGCTGCAGGATTTCAGTCCTTCACGGCGTAGTGTGTTACCAATTGTTCTCTTGGTGACTATGGTCCCAGCTGCCTTGAGATCATTGACAAGATCCTCCCGTGTAGTTCTGGGCTGATTCCTCACCGTTCTCATGATCATTGCAACTCCACGAGGTGAGGTCTTGCATGGACCCCCAGGCCGAGGGAGATTGACAGTTCTTTTGTGTTTCTTCCATTTGCGAATAATCGCACCAACTGTTGTCACCTTCTCACCAAGCTGCCTGGCGATGGTCTTGTAGCCCATTCCAGCCTTGTGTAGGTCTACAATCTTGTCCCTGACATCCTTGGAGAGCTCTTTGGTCTTGGCCATGGTGGAGAGTGGAATCTGATTGATTGATTGCTTCTGTGGACAGGTGTCTTTTATACAGGTAACAAACTGAGATTAGGAGCACTCCCTTTAAGAGTGTGCTCCTAATCTCAGCTCGTTACCTGTATAAAAGACACCTGGGAGCCAGAAATCTTTCTGATTGAGAGGGGGTCAAATACTTATTTCCCTCATTAAAATGCAATTCCATTTATAACATTTTTCACGTGTTTTTCTGGATTTTTTTGTTGTTATTCTGTCTCTCACTGGTCAAATAAACCTACCATTAAAATTATAGACTGATAATTTCTTTGTCAGTGGGCAAACGTACAAAATCAGCAGGGGATCAAATACTTTTTTCCCTCACTGTACCTCAAGCTCTAAACCCTCAGAGGTAGTAATCACACCTGTAGGATGAGGGGCATTCTTCTTACCAAACCGCAACCACATTTTTTAAGGCATCTTTGACCAACAGATGCATATCTATATTCCCAGTCATGTGAAATCCATAGATTAGGGGCCTAATGAATTTATTCCAATTGTAACTCAGTAAAATCTGAGAAATAGTTGGGAAAAACCTGTAAAATAAATCTTAAATCAAAAAAAAACATTTTAAATGGCCCAAGTTTTCTCTAATTTAGCAATTGAAAATCCAGTAGGATATAGTGTGATTATCTCTGTGCTGCCGTGTAATCCTCTTTTCCACACGCTGATTGTGTTTCTCTCTTTGTGTGTCAGGTGGCAGATGATGGATATGGTGTGTCCTACATCATCTTGGGAGAAAACCTCATTAACTTCCACATCTCCAGCAAGCACTCGAGTCCTGAGACGGTGAGTTGGCTGATCCACATGGCCTATCTTGAATGTGGCTTTCAATCAGCTGTCCTCACTTGAAACAAAGACATCGCTATCGCCTGGGTAACATACAGACCTGAGTTTCATGGCTGACCAGCCACTTGATACCAGCTGCATCTCCATATAGGTTCTTTTGTATCAGTTTGCCTTAGAACGTGTCCATTCTAAAGGTTTATTTTATCAGCTTGTTTTAGAACGTGTCCATTCTAAAGGTTTATTTTATCAGCTTGTTTTAGAACGTGTCCATTCTAAATTGTTTCCTCTCTGCCCAATAGGATTCTCATCGTTTTGGAAACCACATCAAACAGGCCATGCTCGACATCCTGGCCTTATTTCAGCTGGATGCAAATGCCTTGGCGTGATTTTATCCCCCCTACCTGAAAATCTCAACTTGAACTCTTCCATAGGCTTACTCAAATGATATTCTGTATTACGATCTTAGAATGTGTTTAAAAATCATACAATATTAACAGAATAAGAGTATATAGGAATGATTATAGAGGTGTTTTTGCCATTTTAAGTTGTGTATTGCATGCTAGCCCACAGACCCATGCTGCCATGTGTTGTCCTATGTTAAGGTTACACTCAGCTCATTTCAAAGTGCTGGTGCCTTAATGCACTGAGGTAGTTGTAGTGAGATTTGGAGAGTGAAGTGACCAAATGGCCGTGAACATTTCAGTCAGAGCTTACAGTACACCCGCTGTCTTTTGAGCTACTAGCCATGTATTTTGAACTGAGCAAAAAGCATTTTGTCTCTGGGTTTTAATATCAGTTGTTGTGTTGTTGTTGTTTTTTACCATTGCTCTGTGTACCACCAAGTAAAGGACTGTGGCAGGGGTAGGGTATCCATTTTAGGACAACTTCCATGGACAGGTGATGCTATCCTAATATGGACACCGTAACAGGCTAGAGTCTGACACGTTTCAATAGAATGATGAGTGACAGTTGAAGGATCATACTTAAGGCCTGGGTTGTCCAGACACAAGTCCTGGACTAAAAAGCACTTTAGATGGATATTCTCCATTCAACATGTTTTTCTGTCCAGGAATATTCTAAATCTGTGTCCAGGAAACCGTCCCTTTATGTACTACAGTATAATTACCGTTGGTAAAGTCTTAAAGGGATAGTGCTGAATGAACTCATGGATACCATTTTTATGTCTCTGCTAGCTGTACCTATAGACAACCAGTCATTGTGCTAACGCTAGTTAGCAATGGCTCACCGAACTACCTTCAAACTGCACCATGAGGCATTACACATTTTGTTTGTTAGATGTAAAATTGTAAAGTTTAATTAAAAATATTGATGAAATTTGAATTTCAAAAGTATTTGTCTGCTGTAGAAGGTATTCCTTTGTTGCTAAGGCGATAGCAAGGCAATAGCGTTACCTGTTTCATTATAAATATGTAAAACAGCGTATATACCAAAATAAAAGTCATCAGTGGATGAATAGTTGTATACTTGTTTGCCGTTTTTGCTGCACTGTTAGGAACTAGTGTAACAAGCATTATACTGCCCCTGCTGTAACGTATGATAAACTGTGTTCACTACCAATACACATTTGATGTCAGCCCAACAGCCACAGCTGTTCTAACCCAGAAGATGGATCTCTTTAATTAGTATACCAGTACATTCACTTTGGCCTTTCTCCTGTGTCCTCTTCACCCTGAGGCTGTCCTCTGGTAGATGCCTGGTAGGTATGCCTTGGCGGGTGGATGTACAAGTCCTGTCATAGTCCACAGCTGAAAAGCACTGCACTACTACACTGCTAAGGTCCCGACACATATTTTCTGTTGTGACTTTCCACTTTGGAGACTGATGATACGTAGCCCCGGGCTGAACTCAGACGTCTCCCCGCAGTGCAACTCATATCTACTGTTACTGCTCTACTCAGAGCTTTAGAAGTCATTACAAACACTAACTGCCGTTAGAAATGGACATGAATATACACATTCATTATTAACAACAATGTTAAATGTGCATTCATATATCCAGGCTTAAACCAGGCCAAGGTGACATGATGACACATATCTCATTTTAGTTTGCTGTTTACCACACCGTTGTAGATGAAGTGAGCATTTTTATTTAAGATATTTACAAATAAAACAAATATAATTTCATGCAAACATAGCATAGTCTGTCTCCACCTGCTGTCTCATTTCTCTCCCCTTCTTCCTCAGTCGCTGCACTGTCTGACCTGATGGCCAATCAACATAATACTAATAACACACACAAGGCTATGCAGATGAGCCATCAAAATGTCAAAAAGGACTTGGCCATATGCCAATGTCTGGATAGAGCAACAGGGATTACATTTCCCACAGGAAATAAAACGTATGAACTCTGTTGTGTAATTATACAGGGACAAGGATTACATTCTGCACATCCTCCTCCAAGGCCAGCTGTCTGGACCTCATGGTTTCATCCAGCATTAATGGTCAACAAGCTGTCATAGTGAGTTTGTGAATTTGGCTTAAACATTTCTTGGGACACAAATCATTCATACAACTATACAAAAAAGTCACCATCATTTGTCACGGTTTATGAATCTCTCTCTCTCTCTCTCTCTCTCTCTCTCTCTCTCTCTCTCTCTCTCTCCTCTTGTGTGTTTGAGTGGGTGTGTGGGCGTGGTTCCCAATCTCAGTCTGATTGTCTGCGCCAGCTGTAACCACTTACCTATTCCTTTATATGTTCAGTGACTGGTGTCTCATGTTGTCAGATCGTTGTGGCTTCCCTGGTGTCGTGTCGGGTTTCTGTGCTCGTCTCGCGCCCTCCTTGTGTGGATATTCTGCTGTGTTCCTTCCTCTCCATCTGGACATTCTTCCCTGGATTTCTCCGCACACTGTTCTTCACACCATCATCGGATTGTCCGTCCAAGTCCCTGCGTCAGATCCCTTCTGAGTATTGTTTGTCTGACCTGTTGCATCTCTGTGTTCATTAAACCATCGTTGCTTGCATCTTGCATCCGCCTCTGACTTGTTACATCATTAGGAAGCATGTAGAAAGACTCCATCCCACTCATGGGTTGGTGTGCCGTATAATGCCACGGGTTGGTGTGCCGTATAATGCCACGGGTTGGTGTGCTGTATACTGCCACGGGTTGGTGTGCCGTATACTACCATGGAAAGATAAGCCTTTGGTTTATTCTTGATCAGTATTATTTTTGAAATAAATGTAGCCTCCACCTGGGGGTAAATGTATCCTCCACCTGGGGGTAAATGTAGCCTCCACCTGGGGGTAAATGTAGCCTCCACCTGGGGGTAAATGTAGTCTCCACCTGGGTGTAAATGTAGTCTCCACCTGGGGGTAAATTCAGCCTCCACCTGGGGGTAAATGTAGCCTCCACCTGGAGGTAAATGCAGTTTCCACCTGGGGGTAAATGTATCCTCCCCCTGGGGGTAAATGTATCCTCCACCTGGGTGTAAATGTATCCTCCACCTGGGGGTAAATGTATCCTCCACCTGGGGGTAAATGTAGTCTCCACCTGGGGTAAATGTAGCCTCCACCTGGGGTAAATGTATCCTCCACCTGGAGGTAAATGTAGCCTCCACCTGGGGGTAAATGTAGCCTCCACCTGGGGGTAAATGTAGTCTCCACCTGGGGGTAAATGTATCCTCCACCTGGGGGTAAATGCAGTTTCCACCTGGGGGTAAATGTATCCTCCACCTGGGGGTAAATGTATCCTCCACCTGGGGGTAAATGTATCCTCCACCTGGGGGTAAATGTAGCCTCCACCTGGGGGTAAATGTATCCTCCACCTGGGGGTAAATGTATCCTCCACCTGGGGGTAAATGTATCCTCCACCTGGAGGTAAATGTAGCCTCCACCTGGGGGTAAATGTATCCTCCACCTGGGGTAAATGTATCCTCCATCTGGAGGTAAATGTAGCCTCCACCTGGGGGTAAATGTATCCTCCCCTGGGGGTAAATGTATCCTCCCCCTTGGGGTAAATGTATCCTCCATCTGGGTGTAAATGTAGCCTCCACCTGGGGGTAAATGTATCCTCCACCTGGGGGTAAATGTATCCTCCATCTGGAGGTAAATGTAGCCTCCACCTGGGGGTAAATGTATCCTCCCCCTGGGGGTAAATGTATCCTCCACCTGGGGGTAAATGTATCCTCCATCTGGGTGTAAATGTAGCCTCCACCTGGGGGTAAATGTATCCTCCACCTGGGGGTAAATGTAGTCTCCACCTGGGGGTAAATTCAGCCTCCACCTGGGGGTAAATGTAGCCTCCACCTGGAGGTAAATGCAGTCTCCACCTGGTGGTAAATGTATCCTCCACCTGGGGGTAAATGTAGCCTCCACCTGGGGGTAAATGTATCCTCCACCTGGGGGTAAATGTATCCTCCACCTGGGGGTAAATGTATCCTCCATCTGGGGGTAAATGTATCCTCCACCTGGGGGTAAATGTAGCCTCCACCTGGGGGTAAATGTATCCTCCATCTGGAGGTAAATGTAGTCTCCACCTGGGGTTAAATTCAACCTCCACCTGGGGGTAAATGTAGCCTCCACCTGGAGGTAAATGCAGCCTCCACATGGGGGTAAATGCAGTTTCCACCTGGGGGTAAATGTATCCTCCACCTGGGGGTAAATGTATCCTCCACCTGGGGGTAAATGTATCTCGCACCTGGGGGTAAATGTATCCTCCACCTGGGGGTAAATGCAGCCTCCACCTGGGGGTAAATGTATCCTCCACCTGGGGGTAAATGTATCCTCCACCTGGGGGTAAATGTATCCTCCACCTGGGGGTAAATGTATCCTCCACCTGGGGGTAAATGTATCCTCCCCCTGGGGGTAAATGTATCCTCCCCCTGTGGGTAAGTTGCCATTCTGGCTTATTAGTAAGTCTTATTTTGTTCTCATTTGGGCTTATTAGTAAGTCCACTAAATGTTTATACTTCCCAGTCACAGATTGATGACGGATAGACATCGGAATAGTCCCAGTACATAGAGGTCTCTGTGACATTTACTATGCATTTGACATTTACATCTGAGCTGATCTCACAAATGATCTACCGGACATGCAGTAATAAGCTCCGGATGAAACATTTGGTGTGCGAGGCAGTTCACTTGTTAAATGTCAAATGATAGTACTTCTCAGTGCTGTTGTGCTGGTTTCATTATGAGCTGTTTAAATATAATGGGTCCAATGATTCCTACTACAATAGGGCTTTTGAACATTTCCATAACATCTGTGGGTGTGGGGAAATTACAGTGTTTAGTGAAAGTAGAAACATTTTGTTGTACAGTTTCATTCTTCTCCAGCTGCTCAGATAAGAGAGATGACCTGATCTCCACAGTGTCTGGGTGATATGATCATCAGTTAGGAGAGATGACCTGATCTCCACAGTGTCTGGGTGATATGATCATCAGTTAGGAGAGATGACCTGATCTCCACAGTGTCTGGGTGATATGATCATCAGTTAGGAGAGATGACCTGATCTCCACAGTGTCTGGGTGATATGATCGTCAGTTAGGAGAGATGACCTGATCTCCACAGTGTCTGGTTGATATGATCGTCAGTTAGGAGAGATGACCTGATCTCCACAGTGTCTGGGTGATATGATCGTCAGTTAGGAGAGATGACCTGATCTCCACAGTGTCTGGTTGATATGATCGTCAGTTAGGAGAGATGACCTGATCGCCACAGTGTCTGGGTGATATGGTCATCAGTTAGGAGAGATGACCTGATCTCCACAGTGTCTGGGTGATATGATCATCAGTTAGGAGAGATGACCTGATCTCCACAGTGTCTGGGTGATATGATCGTCAGTTAGGAGAGATGACCTGATCTCCACAGTGTCTGGGTGATATGATCATTAGTTAGGAGAGATGACCTGATCTCCACAGTGTCTGGGTGATATGATCACAGTTAGGAGAGATGACCTGATCTCCACAGTGTCTGGGTGATATGATCATTAGTTAGGAGAGATGATCTGATCTCCACAGTGTCTGGGTGATATGGTCATCAGTTAGGAGAGATGACCTGATCTCCACAGTGTCTGGGTGATATGATCATCAGTTAGGAGAGATGACCTGATCTCCACAGTGTCTGGGTGATATGATCATCAGTTAAGAAAATCAGATTCCATCAAGATGGTCTAGTGGTCCAGATCTGGCTCTGCTATCTGAACACCTCTCCTGAATACATACTCACCATAAACATCTTCAAAACAATCTAGATCAATCCCTGATCATGTATCAGTTTGTAACCCTTTTATTTTTATATTTTTTATTTTTTTGAACCTTTATTTAACCAGGTAGGCTAGTTGAGAACAAGTTCTCATTTACTTACCTGGCCAAGATAAAGCAAAGCAGTGCGACAAAAACAACACAGAGTTTCGCATGCGATAAACAAACGTACAGTCAATAACACAATAGAAAAATCTGTATACAGTGTGTGCAAATGGCATCCCAGTACATTTCTCTCTTTGCCCATTAAAAGAGTAGGTTTGTATAGCATCCCCCTTCTCCTCACGCCTGCTGGTGTCAACGTCATCCTTCACCAGGACCAGAGCAGGGTCAGTATCCATCAGAAATCGAATAAAGCTTGCACCAAGTCCCAGTGTTGTTTAATCTTGGCAGTACCTGAGCACAGACAATGGCTTGGGTAGTTCCCTGTGATTCAATTTGCTGTTCCACCTTGGCTGTGATACAGAGATTGCATCCACCCTGTAATGAGGTCATTCATTTCGCTTTGATGCACTGGGGCTGTCCAGTCTGAGATCTAAAGGTGGCTGCCGGCAAAGACTGCCTGAGTAACACACCATACACAACACCCCACCCTACAGACCATATACAACACAACATACACAACACACCACACCCTACACAACACACCATACACAACACACCATACGCAACTCACCATACGCAACACAACACACCCTACACAACACACCATACGCAACACACCATACGCAACACACCACACCCTATACAACACACCATACGCAACTCACCATACGCAACACACCACACCCTACACACCATACCCAACACACCATACGTAACACACCATACACAACACACCACACCCAACACACCATACCCAACACACCACACCATACAACACACCACACACCATACACACCACACGCTACACACCCTACACAACACACGCAACACACCATACGCAACACACCATACGCAACACACCATACGCAACACACCACACCCTACACACCATATACAACACACCATACACCACACAACACACCATACACAACACACCGTACGCAACTCACCATACGCAACACACCACACCCTACACACCATATACAACACAACACACCATACGCAACACACCATACACACCATATACAACACAACACACCATACGCAACACACCATACGCAACACACCATACAACACACCACACGCTACACACCATACACACCACACCCTACATAACACACCATGCGCAACACACCATACACACCACACCATGCGCAACACACCATACACAACACTTCCAAAAAAAAATACACCACACCCTACACAACACACACCATATACAACACACCATACACACCATATACAACACAACACACCATACACAACACACCATACACAAAACACCATACACACCGAAACATACACAACACACCATACACATCACACCATACACAACACACCACAACAAAGCACAAGATGATACAAAACAACATTAAAAACACAAACACACTGCAGAAATGACTGCGACATTGTCATCTGTCCCCCAATGTCTGCACCTCTGTCTTGCTATGTCCTCCAGCACGCTGTCAGTTTGAGTTGTTGATAGACTTCATTTTATTTCCCTCCCGAGAAACAAGTATATATCTCAATAAAGAACAACAATAAAAGCACAAAGAAATAATATGGACAGACAAGTAGAATGAAGGAGTGAATGTACAAGGTTTCAAGTAGACTATGACATTATTTTCCCCTGAAGCAATGTCTGGAGAAACACTGAAACTGAAACATTATGCATGGTGATTATACAGGATTTACAATATTACCCCAGATCCAATTTCCATCTGCAAGCAGACTGGAGCCATGTTGGGGGGGGGTGGTGCCTGAAAACCAGCTGCCTCAAAAGATCATCAGTGTTGTCTCTAACAAACTGTTCGACATGTGTTACCGGGGACTTTGGTCTCATATGGGAGCTGCTCAAATCTCATGTTATTCCAATGGGACAAGATGCCTTTGGAGGACAAATACAGCTTTATTAGAGAGAAGCTGGAGAAAGTCTGGATTCCCACAGTCTCCTGGGGGGGATTGGACAAAAGATCAGGATTTGCTGCAGGTGGCAGTCAATAATGAATGGCTTTGTAAGACTCACTGGAGTTATGAGAGCTCTATTCATATGCATCCGTTTAGACTTGCACACAGCGGAAAAGGTTATACTCAGTAGGGCTATATGCACTATATATACAGCAGTATGTGGAAACCCCTTCAAATGAGTGGATTAGACTATTTCAGCCACACCCGTTGCTGACAGGTGTATAAAATTGAGCAGCCAGCCATGCAATCTCCATTGGGAAACATTGGCAGTAGAATGGCCTTACTGAAGAGCTCAGTGACTTTCAACGTGACATCGACATAGGATGCCACCTTTCCAACAAGTCAGTTCGTCAAATTTATGCCATGCTAGAGCCTAATCACATCAGTGCCCGACCTCACAAATGCTCTTGCAGCAATGTTCCAACATCTAGTGGAAGCCTTCCCAGAAGAGTGGAGGCTGCTATTGCAGCAAAGGAGGGACCAACTCCATATTAATGCCCATGATTTTGGAATGAGATGTTAGACAAGCAGGTGTCCACATACCTTTTGTCATGTAGTGTGTCTCCTATACTCAGAAGGGCTATATACACTATACTAGGTACACCAGCCCGTTCACGAAACTGGATGGCTCCTACAGACAGTGAGTTACGTGGTCGTGGCTTGCTATATAAAGCAGACAGGTATTGAGGCATTCAGTAACTGTTTCATTGAACGTTCGAATGGGCACAACGAGAGACCTGCGACTTTGACTGTTGTAATACCGTAGGTGCCAGGCGAACTAGATCCCGTCTTGCAGAAACGGCAGCCCTCCTGGGATTTTCACACACGACAGTGTCTAGGGTTTACAGAGAATGGTGCGACAAACAACAAACGTAAGGTCAGCGGCAGTCATGTGGGCGAAATCAGCTTGTTGATGAGAGAGGTCGAAGGAGAATGGCAAGAATTGTGCAAGCTAACAGACGGGCCACAAACAGACAAAGAACGGCGCAGTACAACAGTGGTGTGCAGAACGGCATCTTGGAACGCACAACTCTTCGGTCCTTGTCAAGGATGGGCTATTGCAGCAGACGACCACACTGGGTTTCACTCCCATCAGCTAAAAACAAGAAGTAGCGGCACAAGTGGACACTCGATCACAAAAACTGGACAATTGAGAAGTGGAAAATGATTGCCTGGATCATGACAGCTAGTTCAGTTTACTTGAGTCTCCAGACCTCAATCCAATAAAACATATTTGGGATGAGACGGAACAGCCTGTTCTCAGCATGAATGTACCGCCGTCTAATCTGCTGTCACGATCGTCGTTATAATAAATGGACCAAGGCACAGCGTGCGTAGAGTTCCACATATTTAATAAATGTGAAACATGCAAAAACAACAAAGAAATAACTGATCTGACAATAAGTAGCGCTCAACAGCACTAGCACAAAACAATATCCCACAAATGCAGGTGGGAACAGAACACACTAAGTGTGATCCCCAATTAGAAGTAACAAAAAACAGCTGCCTCTAATTGGGAACCATACACAAAACCAACATAGAAACAAAACAACTAGAAAACTCCCCTTAGTCACATCCTGACCTAAAACACCATAGAGAACCCCGAGGGCTCTCTATGGCCAGGACGTGACAGTACACCCTCCCAAAGGTGCGGACTCCGGCCGCAAAACCTGAACTAGATGGGGAAGGGTTCGGGTGGGCAACTAGCGTTGGTGGCGGCTCCGGTGCGGGACGTAACACCCGCTCAGACCGCGGATCCGGCCATGGAGCCGGGCTGAACGCCGTGCCCGGACTGGGCCCCGGCGCAGAGGAAGGCTCCGGCCTAGGAGCGGGACTGGAGGCCTGGTGCGTGGAGCCGGCACAGTTTGCACCAGACTGGTGACACGCTCTTCAGGGCGAGTGCGGGGAGCTAGCACTGGACGTACCGGGCTGGGAAGGTGCACTGGAGGCCTGGTGCGTGGACCCGGCACAGGTTGCACCGGACTGGTGACACGCTCTTCAGGGCGAGTGCGGGGAGCCGGCACAGGACGTACCGGGCTGGGAAGGTGCACTGGAGGCCTGGTGCGTGGAGCCGACACAGGTTGCACCGGACTGGTGACACGCTCCTCTAAACGCCTGCGTTGCAGCATACTCCTAGCCTACACCAAATCTTGGGCTCCTTTTGGCCGCGGACCCCGGCATCATCGCTGTCCTCCTATCTTCCTCGGCGACTCCCGTCAAAGGAAGGGTCTCGCATCCACCCAGTATTTCCTCTCAAGACCAACTCTCCTTTACCTTCGGGGCACGCTGCTTGGTCCTGACTTGGTGGGATATTCTGTCACGATCGTCGTTATAATAAATGGACCAAGGCGCAGCGCGCATAGAGTTCCACATATGTAATAAATGTGAAACATGCAAAGAAATAACTGATCTGACAATAAGTAGCGCTCAACGGCACTAGCACAAAACAATATCCCACAAACACAGGTGGGAAACAGAACAACCTAAGTATGATCCCCAATTAGAGGTAACAAAAAACAGCTGCCTCTAATTGGGAACCATACACAACACCAACATAGAAACAAAACAACTAGAAAACCCCCCTTAGTCATGTCCTGACCTAAAACACTATAGAGAACCCCGAGGGCTCTGCAGCAATTGTGTGAGGCCATCGCGTCAGCATGGACCAACATCCCTGTGGAATGTTTTCGACATCTTGTAGAATGACCCGAAGAATTCAGGCTGTTCTGGAGGCAGAGGGGGGTCCAACCCGGTACTAGGTGGGTGTACCTAAAAAACTGTCGACTGAGTATGAGACATATATAACTCTACTGAGTATGAGAGACATTAATAACTCTACTGAGTATGAGACATACAGTATATAGCTCTACTGAGAATGAGACATCAATAGCTCTACTGAGTACGAGACATATTTTGCTCTACTGAGTATGAGACATATATAGCTCTACTGAGTACGAGACATATTTTGCTCTACTGAGTACGAGACATATATAGCTCTACTGAGTGTGATACATATTTTGCTCTACTGAGTATGAGACATATATAGCTCTACTGAGTATGAGACATATATAGCTCTACTGAGAATGAGACATCAATAGCTCTACTGAGTTGAGACATTTATAGCTCTACCGAGTATGAGACATATATAGATCTACACCTTAGCCAAATACATTTAAACTCAGTTTTTCACAATTCCTGAGATTTAATCCTAATAAAAATGTCCTGTCTTAGGTCAGTTAGGATCACCACTTTATTTTAAGAATGTGAAATAAAAATTGTTGAGAGAATGATTCATTTCAGCTTTTATTTCCTTCATCACATTCCTAATGGGTCAGAAGTTTACCTACATTCAATTAGTATTTGGTAGCATTGCCTTTAAATTGTTTAACTTGGGTCAAACGTTCCGGGTAGCCTTCCACAAGCTTCCCACAATAAGTTGGTTGAATTTTGGCCCATTCCTCCTGACAGAGCTGGTGTAACTGATACAGGTTTGTAGGCCTCCTTGCTCGCACACACTTTTTCAGTTCTGCCCACACATATTCTATGGGATTGAGGTCAAGGCTTTGTGATGGCTACTCCAATACCTTGACTTTGTTGTCCTTAAGTCATTTGCCACAACTTTGGAAGTATGCTTGGGGTCATTGTCCATTTAGAAGACCCATTTGCGATCAAGCTTCCTGACTGATATCTTGAGATGTTGCTTCAATATATCCACATAATTCTCCTTTTTCATGACGCCATCTATTTTGTGAAGTGCACTAGTCCCTCCTGCAGCAAAGCACCCCCACAACATGATGCTGCCACCCCCGTGCTTTACGGTTGGGATGGTGTTCTTCGGCTTGCAAGCCTCCCCCTTTTTCCTCCAAACATAACGATGGTCATTATGACCAAACAGTTCTATTTTTGTTTCATCAGACCAGAGGACATTTCTCCAAAAAGTACGATCTTTGTCCCCATGAGCAGTTGCAATCCGTAGTCTGGCTTTTTTATGGCGGTTTTGGAGCAGTGGCTTCTTCCTTGCTGAGCGGCCTTTCAGATGATGGCGATATAGGACTCGTTTTATGGTGGATATAGATACTTTTGTACCTGTTTCCTCCAGCATCTTCACAAGGTCCTTTGCTGTTGTTCTGGGATTGATTTGCACTTTTCGCACCAAAATACATTCATCTCTAGGAGACAGAATGTGTCTCCTTCCTGAGCGCTATGACGGCTGCGTGATCCCATGGTGTTTATACTTGCGTACTATTGTTTGTACAGATGAACGTGGTACCTTCAGGCGTTTGGAAATTGCTCCCAAGGATGAACGAGACTTGTGGAGGTCTACAATGTTTTTTCTGAGGTCTTGGCTGATTTCTTTTGATTTTCCCATGATGTCAAGCAAAGAGGCACTGAGTTTGAAGGTAGGCCTTGAAGTAGAGCTATATATGGCTCATTCTCAGTAGAGCTATATATGTCTCATTCTCAGTAGAGCTACAGTGAGGGAAAAAAGTTGATTTTGTACGTTTGCCCACTGACAAAAAAATTATCAGTCTATATTTTTAATGGTAGGTTTATTTGAACAGTGAGAGACAGAATAACAACAACAAAAATCCAGAAAAACACATGTAAATTGATTTGCATTTTAATGAGGGAAATATGTATTTGACCCCTCTGCAAAACATGACTTAGTACTTGGTGGCAAAACCCTTGTTGGCAATCACAGAGGTCAGACGTTTCTTGTAGTTGGCCACCAGGTTTGCACACATCTGAGGAGGGATTTTGTCCCACTCCTCTTTGCAGATCTTCTCCAAGTCATTAAGGTTTCGAGGCTGACGTTTGGCAACTCGAATCTTCAGCTCCCTCCACAGATTTTCTATGGGATTAAGGTCTGGAGACTGGCTAGGCCACTCCAGGACCTTAATGTGCTTCTTCTTAAGCCACTCCTTTGTTGCCTTGGCTGTGTGTTTTGGGTCATTGTCATGCTGGAATACCCATCCACGACCCATTTTCAATGCCCTGGCTGAGGGAAGGAGGTTCTCACCCAAGATTTGACGGTACATGGCCCCGTCCATCGTCCCTTTGATGCGGTGAAGTTGTCCTGTCCCCTTAGCAGAAAAACACCCCCAAAGCATAATGTTTCCACCTACATGTTTGACGGTGGGGATGGTGTTCTTGGGGTCATAGGCAGCATTCCTCCTCCTCCAAACACGGCGAGTTGAGTTGATGCCAAAGAGCTCCATTTTGGTCTCATCTGACCACAACACTTTCACCCAGTTGTCCTCTGAATCATTCAGATGTTCTTTGGCAAACTTCAGACGGGCATGTATATGTGCTTTCTTGAGCAGGGGGACCTTGCGGGCGCTGCAGGATTTCAGTCCTTCACGGCGTAGTGTGTTACCAATTGTTTTCTTGGTGACCATGGTCCCAGCTGCCTTGAGATCATTGACAAGATCCTCCCGTGTAGTTCTGTGCTGATTCCTCACCGTTCTCATGATCATTGCAACTCTACGAGGTGAGATCTTGCATGGACCCCCAGGCCGAGGGAGATTGACAGTTCTTTTGTGTTTCTTCCATTTGCGAATAATCACACCAACTGTTGTCACCTTCTCACCAAGCTGCTTGGTGATGGTCTTGTAGCCCATTCCAGCCTTGTGTAGGTCTACAATCTTGTCCCTGACATCCTTGGAGAGCTCTTTGGTCTTGGCCATGGTGGAGAGTTTGGAATCTGATTGATTGATTGCTTCTGTGGACAGGTGTCTTTTATACAGGTAACAAGCTGAGATTAGGAGCACTCACTTTAAGGGTGTGCTCCTAATCTCAGCTCGTTACCTGTATAAAAGACACCTGGGAGACAGAAATCTTTCTGATTGAGAGGGGGTCAAATACTTATTTCCCTCATTAAAATGCAAATCAATTTATAAAATTTTTCACATGCGTTTTACTGGATTTTTGTTGTTATTCTGTCTCTCACTGTTCAAATAAACCTACCATTAAAATTATAGACTGATAATTTCTTTGTCAGTGGGCAAACGTACGATCAAATACTTTTTTCCCTCACTGTATTTTCTCGAAGCATTTCACGGTAAGGTCTACACCTGTTGTATTCAACGCATGTGACAAATACAATTTGATTTGATACACACAGGAATCTGTTGAGCGTGAAAAACCTAACAATGTTGCAGTTCTTGACACAAAAGGCGCTTACATTTTTCGTCTTTCCCATTCACCCTCTGAATGGCACACATTCACAATCCATGTCTCAAGGCTACACTGATTGAAGTGGATTTAACAAGTGACATCAATAAGGGATCATAGCTTTCATCTGGTTAGTTTATGTCATGGAAAGAGCAGGTGTCCTTAATGTTTTGTATCCTCAGTGTACGACTCTTATACTCAGTACAGCTTATAATGTACATGTCTAATTGATAGTGAAGAACAACCGTGACCAGTCGATAAGATCTGAAAAAAAGATTTTGGAGTTTTTGGAGACGGGAAGCAAGTACAGGGTGAGGATTTAATTATAAATAGACATGAAACTAAACATGAACAGCGTCTGGAGATGAGAAACAAACAACATCAATGCAGACACGGGAATGAAACTGAGGAAGTGACAAATATAAGGGAGGCAATCAACGACGTGATGGAATCCAGGTGAGTCCATGAAGCGCTGTTGCGCGTAACGATGGTGACAGGAGTGCGGAATGATGAGCAGCCTGGCGACCTTGAGCGCCAGAGAGGGAGAGCGGGATCAGACGTGACAGTACCCTCTAGGGGCGCCACCTGGCGTCCTACCTGGGTGAGCCCGACAGGCCGGCCGAGGCATGGGAGCCCAACGAGCCGGCTGAGGCATGGGAGCCCAACGAGCCAGCTGAGGCATGGGAGCCCAACGAGCCGGCTGAGGCGCGGGAGCCCAACGAGCCGGCTGAGGCGCGGGAGCCCAATGAGCCAGCTGAGGCATGGCGTGGGAGCCTGCCGAGCCAACCAAGGCTTGTGAGCCTCTCAAGCCAGCTGAGGCGCTGGAGCCTGACGAACCAACTGAGGCATCCCCGGTTGCTTTGGCAGCGGTACCCGGACCCGACGTCACCCCTCCAAAAATAAAAAATAAATTAAAAAACTCCCTGGTGACAGGTGTGCGTAACGATGAGCAGCCTGGCGACCTCAAGCGCCAGAGAAGGGGAGCGGGAGCAGATGTGACAGGATATCTGTTCAACCTGAAAATGAATTGCACCCACCTGGTGTCCCTGGTCTAAATCAGTCCCTGATTACATGAGGAAAACGAAAAGAAGCAGTGGAACTGGCTTCGATGTCCAGATTTGAATTGAGGGTCTAAAGTATACCACGGTGGTCATTTATGATTGTCTCTATAAAACAGCATAATTACAAACCATGTAATGTAGCATGTCTCTTACTCTGCATCTCTGGTTGATACTGTATCAAAGCAGAACGTCTATTTACGTGACCAGTCAATTAGATTATAACAAAGAATTTGGAGTTGAAATGTTCATGACATTCTGATAGCAATTCTTCCTCTAGTCATATTCCCATTAGATTAGATTTGTTTATATCTTTAGACTTCTGACAGTCTGTATACTACGATTTATTATTGACTATCAAACAGCCACATTGCAGTTGACAAACCAGTTCATCTAGAAGGTAATATCTACATTTAGCTCCGTAAATAAACTGAAATATATCCTGTAGTTAACTGTGGGGTCAGAAGGTTTACTGGGAGTAAAGTGTCTCTCAGCCACTGAATACACTGGCACTTTTAGATTGTTTCTGTTGATGTTTACACCAGTGTTTGTTTGTGTTGATGTTTACACCAGTGTTTATGTTTGTGTTTATGTTTACACTGGTGTTTGTGTTGATGTTTACACTGGTGTTTATGTTTGTGTTGATGTTTACACTGGTGTTTGTGTTGATGTTTACACTAGTGTTTATGTTTGTGTTGATGTTTACACTGGTGTTTATGTTTGTGTTGATATTTACACTGGTGTTTGTGTTAATGTTCACACAAGTGTTTATGTTTGTGTTGATGTTCACACAAGTGTTTATGTTTGTGTTGATGTTTACACTGGTGTTTGTGTTGATGTTTACTCTAGTGTTAATGTTTGTGTTGATGTTTACACTGGTGTTTATGTTTGTGTTGATGTTTACACTGGTGTTTGTGTTGATGTTTACACTGGTGTTTATGTTTGTGTTGATGTTTACACTGGTGTTTGTGTTGATGTTTACACTGGTGTTTATGTTTGTGTTGATGTTTACACTGGTGTTTGTGTTGATGCTTACACTAGTGTTTATGTTTGTGTTGATGTTTACACTGGTGTTTATGTTTGTGTTGATATTTACACTGGTGTTTGTGTTGATGTTTACACAAGTGTTTATGTTTGTGTTGATGTTTACACTGGTGTTTGTGTTGATGTTTACACTAGTGTTAATGTTTGTGTTGATGTTTACACTGGTGTTTATGTTTGTGTTGATGTTTACACTGGTGTTTGTGTTGATGTTTACACTGTTGTTTATGTTTGTGTTGATGTTTACACTGGTGTTTGTGTTGATGTTTACACTGGTGTTTATGTTTGTGTTGATGTTTACACTGGTGTTTATGTTTGTGTTGATATTTACACTGGTGTTTGTGTTGATGTTTACACTGTTGTTTATGTTTGTGTTGATGTTTACACTGGTGTTTGTGTTGATGTTTACACTGGTGTTTATGTTTGTGTTGATGTTTACACTGGTGTTTATGTTTGTGTTGATATTTACACTGGTGTTTGTGTTGATGTTTACACGAGTGTTTATGTTTGTGTTGTCTACACTGGTGTTTGTGTTGATGTTTACACTAGTGTTTATGTTTGTGTTGATGTTTACACTGGTGTTTATGTTTGTGTTAATGTTTACACTGGTGTTTGTGTTGATGTCATCAATACCCTCTTCCCAGTACCAACCAACCAGCCCCCGCTGGTAACTTGAATGTCCATCTCAAACAAACACACACTGCCCTGAATCTCTTTTACAAATCCCTACCAGTCTGTGTGCCCCGAAATTACCCACAACCACCCACCCTTCACCTCAAGAACCCTGTGTCTCTCATTGCCTCCCAGGCAGCACTTCAGTGATCTGCCTGCCTTCCTGCCTTCCTGTCACACTCCAAAGGTCCACGTGCCTCATGATTACTGTTCTATGTATAATAGGTAGCATTCATCATCCACTAGTGACAGGAAATGATGGAGGAGTCTGGGGCGCAAAATAAAACCCAGAGCCAGAGCACTAATCTCTTCCTCTCCTCTTTTCTTTCTCTGTTAATACAATGACATGCTCATATTCCTCCCATTAACCCACTCATCCCCACTCCACTAATACAACGACATGCTCATATTCCTCCCATTAACCCACTCATCCCCACTCCACTAATACAATGACATGCTCATATTCCTCCCATTAACCCACTCATCCCCACTCCACTAATACAACGACATGCTCATATTCCTCCTATTAACCCACTCATCCCCACTCACATCCCTACAGTAAACCAGATGAAGTGTGGGGATATAGAAGTTTATTTGTTACACTGTTTTAGGATAGCACCCCCCCCTCCCTCCTCTCTGTCTCCCTACCCCTTCCCTCTTTCTTTCCATCTCTCACCCTCCCTCCCTGTCTCCCTGTCTCCCTCCCTCTCGGTCTCCCTGTCTCCCTCCCTCTCGGTCTCCCTGTCTCCCTCCCTCCCTCCCTGTCTCCCTCCCTCTCGGTCTCCCTGTCTCCCTCCCTCCCTCCCTGTCTCCCTCCCTCTCGGTCTCCCTGTCTCCCTACCCCTTCCCTCTTTCCATCTCTCACCCTCTTCCACATATCATTCTTTGTTCTTCCTCTATCCCCATATTCCATTATTCATTTTATTTTTCACATTCTGTCTTTCCCAACCCTCTTTCTGTAGCTCCCCAGTTCATTTCAATCAAGCTGGAAATGGGGACGTTCAAGTAAACAGCATAACATATCACCAATGCAATCAGAGAGCATCCCTCCCTCCCTCCCTCCCTCCCTCCCTCCCTCCCTCCCTCCCTCCCTCCCTCCCTCCCTCCCTCCCTTCCAATGCACTGCAGCTCCTCCCTGCACCTTGCTCAGCAGCAGCCCCTCCCTCTCTCTCTCTCCCCTCTCCCACTCTCCCCTCTCCCACTCTCTGTCTCACTCAGCTCGGTGCAGCATGTCTGTTAGAGTGTCTGAGACACCGGAGCCTGTGTTTACAAGCAAGCCTATCAGTGGAGGTGGATTTAGAGCATCTGGAGGACCCAGGCATCTCCCATGCTCCTCACCGGGGACTCACCTCGTTTTATCTCGCCTCGGGTATCCCATTTCTCCCTTTGAATCCTCCTTTCAATGGCCTCTTCAATCTCTGCCCTGCTCTCTGAGGCATTTTGGATTTCCTTGGCAACGTGGAGCAGCTTAAATTAGAATTCTGTGCATGACGGTCCTGGTAAGTAGCCTCCTCTGTCTGTTCTGTGGGCTTCCAGCACTGAGCCATAGAGACAGGCTCATCATGGTGCAGTGGTAGGGCAGAATTGGCAGGAAAATATTTGTCTGGACAAATGGTACGTATTGAAAGGGGGGAAAGGGAGAGCGAGAGAGAGGGAGGGATGGGATGTTTGATCATTGTACTGAATAGGATTCAGGACCAGGTTTGTTCTGTAGCCTGGATGCTGCCATTTATTCATATGTGTAAGAGCATACATGTAGGCTGCTGTGTGTGTATGGTATGTGTGTGTGTATGGTATGTGTGTGTGTATGGTATGTGTGTGTGTATGGTATGTGTGTCTGTGTGTGTGTATGGTATGTGTGTCTGTGTGTGTGTGTATGGTATGTGTGTCTGTGTGTGTGTATGGTATGTGTGTCTGTGTGTGTGTATGGTGTGTGTGTTATGTGTGTCTGTGTGTGTTTGCATATGTGCACCAGTTTGTACCTGTATGTTGTGTGTGTACGGTGTGTCTGTGTGTCAGTACAGGGGTGTCTGTGTGTGTACGGTGTGTCTGTGTGTTTATACGGTGTGTCTGTTTGTGTGTACGGTGTGTTTGTGTGTGTGTACGGTGTGTCTGTGTGTGTGTACGGTGTGTCTGTGTGTCAGTACGGGGTGTCTGTGTGTGTACGGGGTGTCTGTATGTGTATACGGTGTGTCTGTTTGTGTGTACGGTGTGTCTGTGTGTACGGTGTGTCTATGTGTGTGTATGGTGTGTCTGTGTGTGTGTACGGTGTGTCTGTGTGTGTGTACGATGTGTCTGTGTGTGAGTACGGTGTGTTTGTGTGTGAGTACGGTGTGTCTGTGTGTTTAGTACAGTGTGTGTCTGTGTGTGAGTACGGTGTGTGTCTGTGTACGGTGTGTCTGTGTGTGAGTACGGTGTGTGTCTGTGTACGGTGTGTCTGTGTGTGAGTACGGTGTGTGTCTGTGTGTGTGTGTACGGTGTGTCTGTGTGTGAGTACGGTGTGTCTGTGTGTTTAGTACAGTGTGTGTCTGTGTGTAACTGTTTCTCTTTGTGTGTGTGCATGAATGTCTCTGTATGTGAGTCTCTCATGTGCTCCTGTGTCGCTGCTGTTTCCATATGTATTTTAAAAGGTGTGTCATATTGCTAGTGTAGGGGTGTGTGTGATGGAGCGCTGTGTGTTCCTGTCTGAGTGCTCCTCCACCACCATGCTTATTGGACCTCCAACTAATCTGTCCTTGTTAGCACGCCTCTTTCCATCAAGACCCTAAACACGCCGTCTAGCCTGACACGGATTTGCTTCCGGAGGTCAAACCTCATTCAATCACAATGAATTTGCTGTGTTCCCTCTGGGGTTTCATTTCACCCACAGGTTCCAGGGAAGGCTTTTTGTCCCATTTTGTATGTAGGTCAAACACCCCAGCCTCTCATCCGTTCTCTCTGTGTGTGTCTGTGTGTCTGTGTGTATGTCTGTGTGTCTGTGTATGTCTGTGTGTGTGTCTGTGTGTGTGTGTGTGTCTGTGTGTGTGTATGTCTGTGTGTGTCTGTGTGTGTGTGTCATCCTTTCATCCTTCCAGCCTGCATTATTTGCATCCCTCATAATGCTGCCTGGATGCAGTGCTCTGGCACACAGTAGAAATCTATAGAGACTCTTCCACCTCCTATAGAAGTACAGTACAGCAGCTGCCTGGAAGCCACAAGCTGATACCTCTAGCTGGTGAATTTGTGGCTGTTTTTGCTTAGAGACACACACTACACTGTTGGTCACTGTACACGAGGCCCCCTAAAACAGGCGAGACTGAAAAAGAGACTTCTCTTCTACTGGTTTCACCCCACTGCAATTTTTTAACACTTGTGAGACCCAAAGATGCAAAAATACAACGTTTCCTAAATTGCGTCCTAATCTCAAAGAATCCTGTCCAACACTACCTAGTTCACCTCCATAGACCCACGCGTCTATCTCTGTGTAGTATTGTTGCGTCAGTAGGATTAGTTTGGCCTCAGCAGCCTCTGAAACGCTAGCAACATGTCTACTCGTCTGAAGTCAGACTAGTCCCCTACACAAGCATATGTTGAAGGCCATTACATTAAATGTTTTTTCCTGTCTTCTCTAATATGTAGTGATTATGAAGAAAACAATACAGAGAGAAACAAACAATCTGAACCGGAGATAGAGGAAGTGTTGAAAAACCCAACATTGGGCTGAAAGGTTTGACCTGACACACAGGGCTATATTAATATACTGATAGAAAAGGGTTTGACCTGACACACAGGGCTACACTAATATACTGATAGAAAAGGGTTTGACCTGACACACAGGGCTACATTAATATACTGATAGAAAAGGGTTTGACCTGACACACAGGGCTATATTAATATACTGATAGCAAAGGGTTTGACCTGACACACAGGGCTACATTAATATACTGATAGAAAAGGGTTTGACCTGACACACAGGGCTACATTAATATACTGATAGAAAAGGGTTTGACCTGACACACAGGGCTACATTAATATACTGATAGAAAAGGGTTTGACCTGACACACAGGGCTATATTAATATACTGATAGAAAAGGGTTTGACCTGACACACAGGGCTCATTAATATAATGATAGAAAAGGGTTTGACCTGACACACAGGGCTACATTAATATACTTATAGAAAAGGGTTTGACCTGACACACAGGGCTACATTAATATACTGATAGAAAAGGGGTTGACCTGACACACAGGGCTATATTAATATACTGATAGAAAAGGGTTTGACCTGACACACAGGGCTACACTAATATACTGATAGAAAAGGGTTTGACCTGACACACAGGGCTATATTAATATACTGATAGAAAAGGGTTTGACCTGACACACAGGGCTACATTAATATACTGATAGAAAAGGGTTTGACCTGACACACAGGGCTACATTAATATACTGATAGAAAAGGGTTTGACCTGACACACAGGGCTATATTAATATACTGATAGAAAAGGGTTTGACCTGACACACAGAGCTCATTAATATACTGATAGAAAAGGGTTTGACCTGACACACAGGGCTATATTAATATACTGATATAAAAAGGGTTTGACCTGACACACAGGGCTACATTAATATACTGATAGAAAAGGGTTTGACCTGACACACAGGGCTACATTAATATACTGATAGAAAAGGGGTTGACCTGACACACAGGGCTACATTAATATACTGATAGAAAAGGGTTTGACCTGACACACAGGGCTATATTAATATACTGATAGAAAAGGATTTGACCTGACACACAGGGCTATATTAATATACTGATATAAAAAGGGTTTGACCTGACACACAGGGCTACATTAATATACTGATAGAAAAGGGTTTGACCTGACACACAGGGCTCATTAATATACTGATAGAAAAGGGTTTGACCTGACACACAGGGCTACATTAATATACTGATAGAAAAGGGTTTGACCTGACACACAGGGCTACATTAATATACTGATAGAAAAGGGGTTGACCTGACACACAGGGCTACATTAATATACTGATAGAAAAGGGTTTGACCTGACACACAGGGCTATATTAATATACTGATATAAAAAGGGTTTGACCTGACACACAGGGCTACATTAATATACTGATAGAAAAGGGTTTGACCTGACACACAGGGCTATATTAATATACTGATATAAAAAGGGTTTGACCTGACACACAGGGCTCATTAATATACTGATAGAAAAGGGTTTGACCTGACACACAGGGCTATATTAATATACTGATAGAAAAGGGTTTGACCTGACACACAGGGCTCATTAATATACTGATAGAAAAGGGTTTGACCTGACACACAGGTCAAACCCTTGTGTTTTCCTTCCAAGTTTCCTTCCAAGTTCTGCAAATATTTACAAACAAATACTTCAAGAGTTACTTCGATGCCTCATCTACACATCAAAATAACAAAAATGTATCTTTAAAAAAACTTGTGGATTGTGAGGTCAGAATAGTGCCATGACGACCATTCGTTACATGGTAAAGAAGAGAGATAGGAGGTTATCTCTCCAGATGATGCCAGAAAGGACAAAAAACGTACTGAAAGTAAGTTAGATGTTCTCCAGACATAGAAACCCCCCCAAATAGTTGATCCTTTCAAAAAGATGCACCACCGTTCAAAAGTTTGGGGTCACTTAGAAATGTCCTTGTTTTTGAAAGAAAAGCACATTTGTTGTCCATTGAAATAACATCAAATTGATCAGAAATACAGTGTAGACATTGTTAATGTTGTAAATGACTATTGTAGCTGGAAACGGCAGATTTTTTATGGAATATCTACATAGGCGTACAGAGGCCCATTATCAGCAACCATCACTCCTGTGTTCCAATGGCACGTTGTGTTAGCTAATCCAAGTTTATAATTTTAAAAGGCTAATTGATCATTAGAAAACCCTTTTGCAATTATGTTAATGTAACAGTATAGCTTCTGTCCCTCTCCTCGCCCCTACCTGGGCTCGAAGCAGGAAACCTCTGCACACAACAACAACTGCCTCCCACAAAGCAACGTTACCCATCACTCCACAAAAACCGCGGCCCTTGCAGAGCAAGGGGAACAACTACTTCAAGGTCTCAGAGCGACCCCGCTAGCGCACCCCGCTAGCTAACTAGCCATTTCACACCGGTTACATTAGCACAGCTGAAAACTGTTGCAATAAAACTGGCCTTCTTTAGACTAGTTGAGTATCTGGAGCATCAGCATTTGTGGGTTCGATTACAGGCTCAAATAGCCAGAAACAAATCAATTTCTTCTGTAACTCGTCAGTCTTTTCTTGTTCTGAGAAATGAATGCTATTCCATGCCAGAAATTGCCAAGAAACTAAAGATCTTGTACAACGCTGTGTACTACTCCTTTCACAGAACAGCACAAACTGTCTCTAACCAGAATAGAAAGAGGAGTGGGAGGCCCCGGTGCACAACTGAGCAAGAAGTACATTAGAGTGTCTAGTTTGAGAAACAGACACCTCACAAGTCCTCAACTGGCAGCTTCATTAAATATGCAAAACACCAGTCTCAACGTCAACAGTGAAGAGGCGACTCCGGGATGCTGGTCTTCTAGGCAGAGTTCCTCTGTCCAGTGTCTGTGTTCTTTTGCCCATCTTAATATTTTATTTTTATTGGCCGGTCTGAGAAATGGCTTTTTCTTTGCAACTCTGCCAAGAAGGCCCAGCATCCCGGAGTCGCCTCTTCACTGTTGACGTTGAGACTGGTGTTTTGCAGGGTACTATAACATTATTTTCAGAATCAGAATGTTTTCCTCATTTGGATCTATGTTTGGGTCTCACGGGGTAAAAGGGGAAAGAAGCAGCAGGTCTACAGCAGTGTTTGTATTGTATGTGCTGCAGCTTTAGGTTAATACATACAGCACGTATCACCATAACAAGGTGCCAGTAGATATCAAACTACACAATATCCATGTCACACGAAATGTGGGGCTTTCACCTCGTGACTGAGTGAGTGATTAAAACCACGACGGTTACCTGGCAACACGTTACTGTAGGTGGTCTAACGTAGCAATCTATAAAGCCTTCATAAACACTCTTCTCCAATTAGTCTTGCCATAATGCAAGCACAGATTCTTTAGCAAGTCCATCTGTTCAAGCACAATATCAACACGTGATTCCTTATAATAAGTAGAGCATGCTAATGATCAGGATATCAGGCTCATTCATATCAATGACGTGCAGTAGAAACATACTGTAGCAATAGAATGTTCATTAAGTACCGCTTAAAGCAGGACAACGTGTGTGAGCGCCACGGCGCCCCTGGTTGTTTCAATACACTCACTGTTCATTGGCTACTACCGTTCGGCTGATGTATGAGCCTATTGGGTGCCGCTGCAGTCTTTAAACATGCGATTGCTTAACCGTGACATATAAGACAGGAAGTCATCACTCATCACTGTTTTTTACTCTGTAAGCAGATGTGTCTCACGCATTATTCTGTTTCATACTCTCAGACTACACAACAGAGATGTTCCAGAGATGCAGGCATGGTATAATGATGGTCTATAGCCTTGCTGTTGCGTTGTTCTCCTGACCTGTTGTGGTCATATGAAGGGTCTGGGCTGAATGTACACCTCAGGGCCTTGGTACTTAAACTGAACCAAATAACCATTGGCTCTTTCTCCCATTTAACCTTTTTAATTGATTGTGTTGTCTGTACTGTTGGGTAGCATGTAACCACTGGGAACGCCAATCTATATGCGGTTCCAAGATTGATAATTGCACTTTGATTGATTTGATTCAAATGGGAATGTTTTAACTATCTAGCAGAGGATGCTTCCATAGCGCCCTATTTGGATTTTAATAGGATGGAAAACAAAATAGTGGTTAAGGTTGAGGACAATGCAGACGATGGCTTTACACGCCACAGTCTCTCTGGTTGTCCGACTGGTCATTACAGTAATGACGTGGTTCACTATCCCGCTTTTGTTACACACAAGACGGAATAGAACGCAAGTCATCAACAAGCCATCACTAGTTCAACTCTTGACACGCATCCGCACCACCCATCTCTTGCATTGTGTGACCCTGTTGTGAGCAGTAGCTTTCCATGTAAATCAAGTGTGTGCAGAAGATATTTAGTGTGCCTGTCCTGTACACTAGTCCTCCGTGAGACACGGGGAAGTAAGATGGTGAATGAAGCTACAGAATGCTGTAATAGTCATGTGGCAAGATGGACGGATTATAATCTCAATAGGGAGAGTGTTAAGGATGATGCTGAAACCACAGCATTGCAGTATACAGATGTAGGATCTTAATTTGATCACACTTTTATTGCTGAAAATGTTCCGTAAAGCAGGAAATGAAAATTGTTGTGTATTTAAGGTTTAAAAGCTTCTAAAGTTTGTAATTTCCACTATAAATTTCAGACTTGATTTTCCATAACGAAAAATGTATCAACCCCTACAAAAATATCCATGAATTATAATCCACATCATAATTCACACTTCCTGTTGCTGCAGGACTATTTTCCTGCTCTAGCAAATTTGCTCAAATTTGGGGATGTGTACACCGCGTGCAAGCGGGAGGGACAGGTGAGACAAACAGACAGACAGACAGACACAGGCAGATCAGTCACAGGGGAGCCTACTCAATCTTGCTCTCTACAAATGCATTCACAAGGTCACAGTGGCGCTTCGCTGCAGCAGCCTCTCCCATTTGAATGTAATCATAACAGCTTTATGTAAAATATGATCCAGGCATGGTGGAGGATGGGGTTTGATTCCCCCTCTGACTCCTACACTCCACCGGCTCTATAACGCAGGGATCTTTACATATTCTAAAGCAAAGTGTGGGCTACCGATTAAACACTCCTCCTGCCCATTTGTTGTAATTGTCACTGTGAATATTTAGGGAAGTGTTGGCTAGAGTGAGCTATATAAGCTAAATTAATATGAGAATGAAGATAGCTGGTGGTAATTATTATACGGGTGATTTGGGATGAAAAAAATCCCCAGAATCGCCCATTGTGCTGTCCATAAAGGGCCTTAAGAAGCTTGGCTGATGGAAAATTGCCTTCAGGATTGCATTGAGCCACAGTTTTCAATTCTACTGGAAACTTGGATCCCTGTTGATACAGAGGGGAAAAGGTTTGTGTAATTACCAGCTTAAGCTGCTGCTATAGCGGGGAATTTCCAAGAGGAATGGTGTTAATGAGGAAAGAAGCATCCCAGTATTATTATTAGACATTCAGTCAGAGCAGAGAGAGACAGATCTGTGTGGAAATATTACCAATTAGACTCGGCACAGACTTTGCACCGCAAGTCATTTCATACAGAACAAAGCACCCCAAATGAAGTGAAACCAACCGAACAGCGACCGCTACAATGTGTTCAGCAGTCGTTTAGCACTCGTACAGGGATGTGTCATGCAGCACCAATTTTCTGCATATTACATAACGAGCTGATGTTACTACAGATCGGATATTCTATTTGTGTTTTTCATATTTCAGTTTTTCTTCATCTGGTGTTTTCCAGTTCCTTAAACACAACAGCTACGGGTATTAGAACATAGTGTAGCTAATTACATAAGACATCTTACTTACTAGTCCCTATGTACTGCACATTGGAGCAGGCCAGTTGGTGGAAGTGGTGGGATCTCCTTGTAGGGCCAAGTCCAATGGATAAGCATTACAGAGGCATAGATTAACAGCAGTGGAGGCTGGTGACTTGAAAAATAGAGGAGGATGGGAGACCCACGGTATAGGAGTGGAATGCACGGACTAATTATTTTAGCCAATATGATTATGTGTTATCATCTTTGCTAAGTAAATACTGGAGGAAAGTGGAAAGCCTAAAAATGTGCTGCGTCAACCTCTCTCTTTAATCTAACTTTTAATGGATGATGCGATGGAAGCTATCAAATCATTCTGAAATGTTTTCAACATCCTAGAAAAGACAGTCGAACGTTCGATATGTTCGGCAAGTAATGCATTGTAACGTGCAATTACCTCTGTAAGCTCCTTGTAGTTGCCCTTGTTGGCAGAACTTCCCTCTCATCATGTCCTCTATCGATGCAGCTTTTTCCCAGAAGCTTGAATCTGATGTGGGCATTTACATACTCCCTGCTTTTGTTTTGCCGTTTAACTGAACGATCCATGTTCTTCAGGTCACTGTACCCACCTTTCCACCAAGGCTCAGACTCTCCAAAAAGCAGGCAAGGCCTGATGAAAGGCTCCCTGTTAACCAACTATACTTTTGAAACCAGTTGGTATTGAACAGAGGTCAGAGGTCGACCCTCGCTTTAAATTCGTACCTTTTCCGTGTACCCCAGAGAATGAAAGAGGTTCTTCACAAAAAGTCCACAACATTTTCGTCAGCGTTGGCCATTCTACCATTCTGGCAGGGGAAAACTGCACACTCGCGCTGGTAGCTAGCTAGCTACTGAAGTTAGCAAGGCTAATGTCATAAATGTTTTTTTTTTAAATGCACTAACTGGACACAAAAATTAAGTTCTAAAACCAAGAAAATAATGTATAATATACCTCCTCCATCTCCTGTAATTTGAAAAAACTAATTTAAATTGAACAATATCCCAAAGATTCTCAACTATCACTTTTCATCTCTATCCGACAATGTCACGAAGCTTCTCAACACATTGAACCCCCATAATGCTCTGTGGCAATCCCAATACAATGCTAGGTTCATTCTCTGACCCTAATTCTGTGATTGGATGGACAACATGTCAATTCATTCTGCAAAAGCTTTGATTGGTTGCAGGACGTACTCCGGAAGTGGTCATAATTACCATGTATATCTATGGGAGGGGGTGAGGCCTATGAGCCTCCTAGGTTTTGTATTGAAGTCGGACGGAAGCTAGCTGTTCTCCGGCTACACCATTGTGCTACCCCAGACAGTGCTATTGAAGTTACTGTAGGACTTCATTGCAAAAAAATGTAATTTACTCAATTATTTGGTGACATATGAATATATTTAGTATAGTGTTATCTAAAAAATGATAACTATTAAATGCTTCAAATGCTTTTATTTTTATGAAATTTCACTGAGGAAGATGGTCCTCCCCTTCCTCCTCTGAGGAGCCTCCACTGATTAACAGTAACCGCATATTATTTTGTTGTTAATTTTACAAAGTAATTAGTAATTGACACTAAAAAGTCAAATTCAAAGTATTTAAATGATGGAGAATTAGCCTACATGAGAAGCGGCCACTTTGGGAACATTTTGGGGGTCCCTGTGTCTTCAGATTCACAGACACCCAAATATCACCTGAGTATATTTTGACATGGCCTGTGGATTAACCAGACACACCATTTCTCTTATTAGTAGTATTCATTTGCCATTTACCTTGAAACATATTATCACCATTATTTTCTTCCATTGTTGTGTCTCAATGGGCCACTAGGCTAGAAATAGGAGCTAAGCGCAATGGTCAGGTCACTCTGAGGAAGACGTCAGCTGGACGTCGAAACGTCAGTCGCCTGTTGTACAGTGGATCAAAGTGAGCTAAAATAAATACATCTCTGCTTATTTTTTTGGGGGGGGAAGTGCTCCAACTCCTTTCTACCTGGAACTATTTCTTGGGGAGCCCTTAACTTGAAGACCATATCAAGATGTTTTTTCTAAATCAAGAAAAGGTATAACACAAGCTCTCTGGTAGAAGCTCAGCTCTTCGAATCCCCCCTGCCTAGTTTCGCAATCTTCACTTCAGTGTGCAAGGGCTTATTCTGTGGGATTCAAGGCTGCAGATAGATACGATTTGCAAAGCTGGTAAAATCCCTTATTCTACAAGACAGAGAAAAGACAGAGAACAATAGCTCTTCTATCAACACTCCATTTCTGTCTGGATGTGCTGTGACATTGTGCCCTAACAAATCAGCCCATTGGGGAATCCCAATGTGGTCGCAGTATAAAAGGTCTTCTTCTCCTTTCCTGCACCAGCACTGACTGGAAAAAGTGAAAGCAATCATGGTATGGAGTCATTCAATACTCAGCTTTCACCTTCCACATGTTGTCAGTCAAGAAAAGGAGATGAGGAAGCCTCTTTAGACTACTGGGACCAACTGCTGTCTGGTTGCCATGGTAGCGGACAGTCATTCCAAGTGTTCTGTCTCTGAGATCCAGTAACCAATTGTAGTTCTTGCTCTGGCAGTTCCTCCCATGGCACACATACATTAGAGAAAAAGGCCGGCCCCTAAAATAGTCCCAATCCAATATCATAGACAAGCAACCAGGACGTTGAAACCGTCGGAGCAAACATGAATTTGAACTGAGATCATCTTTCAGTCCAGTAGCAGCAGGTGGAGGCTTTCACCTAACCAAACCTACATGTACATATTACAACAATCAATCACCCCAACTACCTCGTACCCTAGTACACTGACTCGGTACCGGTGCTACTTGTATATATATAGCCTGTATATAGCCTCATCATTGTTATTTTATTGTGTTACTGTTACATTTATATCTATTTGCAAATTTTCTTACTTTTTAACTGCATTGTTTGGAAAAGGCCCGTAAGTAAGCATTTTACGGTAAAGTCTAAACTTGTTGTACTGTATTTGGCGCATGCGACAAATAACATTTGATTTTATTTGTGTTGTGGTTGGAGCCCTGTATCCAAGCTGTCAATTTGATCCCTTTGTTTTGTATGTTCTCTAGAGTAGATTTGCACACAATGCAAATATTCTGGGTAGCCATTTGATTACCTGTTCAGGAGTCTTATGGCTTGGGGGTAAAAACTGTTGAGAAGCCTTTTTGTCCAAGACTTGGCACTCCGGTACCGCTTGCCATGCGATAGTAGAGAGAACAGTCTATGACTGGGGTGGCTGGGGTGGCTGGCTTTCCCTCATTTCCCTCATTTTTAGGCTAATGAGGGAAAAGAGCTAAGAAAAGGAAGCCATACAAAAGCATTGAGATGCACCCCATGTCCCTGAAGGAGGGGAGCACAGATGTGCTGCAGGCGAGAGTCTGTTGAATTAGATAAGAGAAGACAGACGAGACAGTTCTAAGTCATCAATGAGCTCTAATTTACTTCATTTCTCATGTAAAATCAACCTGCTACACATGCAAAGTGTAATTTTATGAAGTACTTAATAATATCCAGCTTTTAATTTCATGCAATCTACAGTATGTAGCCTACACCTTTGACAGTAGTTTGAAAATGTTGAATTGCTTTGAAATTATCTTTGTTTGATGGTTTGTAAAATTGGAGAATATTTATTGATTTTGGCACAATCTGTCTGAGAAGTGTGTATTTACAGTATGTCAACATCAAGGTGTCCAGAGTTTTTTGCCGTAAGTCAACTTTTAACAGATTCTCAGCTGTCAAAAACTCAAAGCTTTGATCTAAATCTTATAGTAGTCAAACAGAACATCAAAAGAGGGTAGTTTTAGAGAAAAAAGAAAGCTCAAAGCATAAAAAAATAAGTTCTTTCCGTTTCCATTTCAAATTGAACGTATTGGGAAGCCAACTGCTTTACCCTCATTAGCTTCATGGTATTACAGTATCATTGAGATGTGAGGCTAACTCATTAGCTTCATGGTATTACAGTATCATTGAGATGTGAGGCTAACTCATTAGCTTCATGGTATTACAGTATCATTGAGATGTGAGGCTAACTCATTAGCTTCATGGTATTACAGTATCGTTGAGACGTGAGGCTAACTCATTAGCTTCATGGTATTACAGTATCATTGAGACGTGAGGCTAACTCATTAGCTTCATGGTATTACAGTATCATTGAGACGTGAGGCTAACTCATTAGCTTCATGGTATTACAGTATCATTGAGACGTGAGGCTAACTCATTAGCTTCATGGTATTACAGTATCGTTGAGACGTGAGGCTTACCCAACCAGACTTATTGGTTACACTTCATGTGACAGTACCATTGACAGACCTTTTGATTTATTTAGATGGGATTAATTGAAACAAGTGTCTCTAAATATTATTTTGTCCAGTAATTTGAGTAATTTGGTAAAGGAATTTTGAAGCAGGAAAGTACAAATTAGAAGTATCATCCTCTTTTAATTCCCTGGTTTTCACTGATAGGCATACTGAGTCATCTACGGTGTTGATGCCCAGCATAGCAGAATTGCTGCCTGTAAAATCAATCTCTTCCTCGCCTTGAAGGTCAGTCAGTATGTTACCAATTTGTGTGGAAGGGGAAGAGAAATAACAACATCCAACATGTTTGCGTTTTGTGTTCTGACAAGTGGAAATGTGGAAATAGGTTGTGTGCTTGACGGTGTTCCCATGTCTCTATACAAAGTCATAGAAAATCCTTCATTCTTCATGTGTTGTGAATGATTGAAAACATGTAGTGAATGATTGACAACTATCCTTATTTGCACAGCTGACACAATAGGCCAAGTTGTCTCATCTATAGTATGTTGTGTACGATTGTTTGCTATAGTTAGTTTTGAATAGTTAGCCTTGAATAGTTAGCTTTTAATATTAAACTTTGAATAGCTGGCCTTGAATAGTTAGCATTGAATAATTGGCCTTGAATAGTTAGCATTGAATAGTTAGCCTTGAATCATTAGCATTGAATTGTTAGCCTTGCATATTAAGCCTTGAATAGTAGGCATTGAATAGTTAACCTTGAATAGTTGGCATTGAATAGTTAACCTTGAATAGTTAGCCTTGCATATTAAGCCTTGAATAGTTGGCATTGAATAGTGAGCCTTGAATAGTTAGCATTGAATAGTTAGCCTTGAATCGTTAGCATTGAATAGTTAGCCTTGCATATTAAGCCTTGAATAGTTGGCATTGAGTAGTTAGCCTTGAATAGTTGGCATTGAATAGTTAGTCTTGAATAGTTAGCCTTGAATATTAAGCCTTGAATCATTAGCATTGAATTGTTAGCCTTGCATATTAAGCCTTGAATAGTAGGCATTGAATAGTTAACCTTGAATAGTTGGCATTGAATAGTTAACCTTGAATAGTTAGCCTTGCATATTAAGCCTTGAATAGTTGGCATTGAATAGTGAGCCTTGAATAGTTAGCATTGAATAGTTAGCCTTGAATCGTTAGCATTGAATAGTTAGCCTTGCATATTAAGCCTTGAATAGTTGGCATTGAGTAGTTAGCCTTGAATAGTTGGCATTGAATAGTTAGTCTTGAATAGTTAGCCTTGAATATTAAGCCTTGAATAGTTGGCATTGAATAGTTAGCCTTGAATAGTTGGCATTGAATAGTTAGCCTTGAAAAGTTAGCCTTGAATATTAAGCCTTGAATAGTTGGCATTTAATAGTTAGCCTTGAATAGTTAGCATTGAATAGTTAGCTTTGAATAGTTAGCCTTGAATCGTTAGCATTGAATAGTTAGCCTTGAATAGTTAGCATTGAATAGTTAGCCTTGAATATTAAGCCTTGAATAGTTGGCATTTAATAATTAGCCTTGAATAGTTAGCATTGAATTGTTAGCCTTGCATATTAAGCCTTGAATAGTAGGCATTGAATAGTTAGCCTTGAGTAGTTGGCATTGAATAGTTAGTCTTGAATAGTTAGCCTTGAATATTAAGCCTTGAATAGTTGGCATTGAATAGTTAGCCTTGAATAGTTGGCATTGAATAGTTAGCCTTGAAAAGTTAGCCTTGAATATTAAGCCTTGAATAGTTGGCATTTAATAGTTAGCCTTGAATAGTTAGCATTGAATAGTTAGCTTTGAATAGTTAGCCTTGAATCGTTAGCATTGAATAGTTAGCCTTGAATAGTTAGCATTGAATAGTTAGCCTTGAATATTAAGCCTTGAATAGTTGGCATTTAATAATTAGCCTTGAATAGTTAGCATTGAATAGTTAGCCTTGAATAGTTAGCCTTGAATCGTTAGCATTGAATAGTTAGCCTTGAATCGTTAGCATTTAATAGTTAGCCTTGAATAGTTAGCATTGAATAGTTAGCCTTGAATATTAAGCCTTGAATAGTTGGCATTTAATAATTAGCCTTGAATAGTTAGCATTGAATAGTTAGCCTTGAATAGTTAGCCTTGAATAGTTAGCATTGAATAGTTAGATTAGCATTGAATAGTTAGCCTTGAATAGTTTAAGCCTTGAATAGTTGGCATTGAATAGTTAGCCTTGAATAGTTAGCATTGAATAGTTAGCCTTGAATAGTTAGCATTGAATAGTTAGCTTTGAATAGTTAGCATTGAATAGTTAGCCTTGAATATTAAGCCTTGAATAGTTGGAATTTAATAGTTAGCCTTGAATAGTTAGCATTGAATAGTTAGCCTTGAATAGTTAGCCTTGAATCGTTAGCATTGAATAGTTAGCCTTGCATATTAATCCTTGAATAGTTGGCATTGAATAGTTAGCCTTGAATAGTTAGCCTTGAATCGTTAGCATTGAATAGTTAGCCTTGAATCGTTAGCATTGAATAGTTAGCCTTGAATAGTTAGCATTGAATAGTTAGCCTTGAATATTAAGCCTTGAATAGTTGGCATTTAATAGTTAGCCTTGAATAGTTAGCATTGAATAGTTAGCCTTGAATAGTTAGCCTTGAATAGTTAGCCTTGCATATTAATCCTTGAATAGTTGGCATTGAATAGTTAGCCTTGAATAGTTGGCATTGAATAGTTAACCTTGAATAGTTGGCATTGAATAGTTGGCATTTAATAGTTAGCCTTGAATAGTTAGCATTGAATAGTTAGCTTTGAATAGTTAGCATTGAATAGTTAGCCTTGAATATTAAGCCTTGAATAGTTGGCATTTAATAGTTAGCCTTGAATAGTTAGCATTGAATAGTTAGCCTTGAATAGTTAGCCTTGAATCGTTAGCATTGAATAGTTAGCCTTGCATATTAATCCTTGAATAGTTGGCATTGAATAGTTAGCCTTGAATAGTTGGCATTGAATAGTTAACCTTGAATAGTTGGCATTGAATAGTTGGCATTTAATAGTTAGCCTTGAATAGTTAGCATTGAATAGTTAGCTTTGAATAGTTAGCCTTGAATCGTTAGCATTGAATAGTTAGCCTTGAATAGTTAGCATTGAATAGTTAGCCTTGAATCGTTAGCATTGAATAATTAGCCTTGCATATTAAGCCTTGAATAGTTGGCATTGAATTGTTAGCCTTGAATAGTTAGCATTGAATAGTTAGCCTTGAATATTAAGCCTTGAATAGTTAGCATTGAATAGTTAGCCTTGAATAGTTAGCATTGAATAGTTAGCCTTGAATCGTTAGCATTGAATAGTTAGCCTTGCATTATAAGCCTTGAAAAGTTGGCATTGAGTAGTTAGCCTTGAATCGTTGGCATTGAATAGTTAGTCTTGAATAGTTAGCATTGAATAGTTAGCTTTGAATAGTTAGCCTTGAATCGTTAGCATTGAATAGTTAGCCTTGAATAGTTAGCATTGAATAGTTAGCTTTGAAAAGTTAGCCTTGAATCGTTAGCATTGAATAGTTAGCCTTGAATAGTTAGCATTGAATTGTTAGCCTTGAATAGTTAGCATTGAATAGTTAGCCTTGAATATTAAGCCTTGAATAGTTAGCATTGAATAGTTAGCCTTGAATAGTTAGCATTGAATAGTTAGCCTTGAATATTAAGCCTTGAATAGTTAGCATTGAATAGTTAGCCTTGCATTATAAGCCTTGAATAGTTGGCATTGAGTAGTTAGCCTTGAATCGTTGGCATTGAATAGTTAGTCTTGAATAGTTAGCATTGAATAGTTAGCTTTGAATAGTTAGCCTTGAATCGTTAGCATTGAATAGTTAGCCTTGAATAGTTAGCATTGAATAGTTAGCTTTGAAAAGTTAGCCTTGAATCGTTAGCATTGAATAGTTAGCCTTGAATAGTTAGCATTGAATTGTTAGCCTTGAATAGTTAGCATTGAATAGTTAGCCTTGAATATTAAGCCTTGAATAGTTAGCATTGAATAGTTAGCCTTGAATAGTTAGCATTGAATAGTTAGCCTTGAATCGTTAGCATTGAATAGTTAGCCTTGCATTATAAGCCTTGAATAGTTGGCATTGAGTAGTTAGCCTTGAATCGTTGGCATTGAATAGTTAGTCTTGAATAGTTAGCATTGAATAGTTAGCTTTGAATAGTTAGCCTTGAATCGTTAGCATTGAATAGTTAGCCTTGAATAGTTAGCATTGAATAGTTAGCTTTGAAAAGTTAGCCTTGAATCGTTAGCATTGAATAGTTAGCCTTGAATAGTTAGCATTGAATAGTTAGCCTTGAATCGTTAGCATTGAATAGTTAGCCTTGCATATTAAGCCATGAATAGTTGGCATTGAATTGTTAGCCTTGAATAGTTAGCATTGAATAGTTAGCCTTGCATATTAAGCCTTGAATAGTTGGCATTGAATAGTTAGCCTTGAATAGTTAGCATTGAATAGTTAGCCTTGAATAGTTGGCATTGAATTGTTAGCCTTGAATAGTTAGCATTGAATAGTTAGCCTTGAATATTAAGCCTTGAATAGTTGGCATTGAATAGTTAGCCTTGAATAGTTAGCATTGAATAGTTAGCCTTGCATTATAAGCCTTGAATAGTTGGCATTGAGTAGTTAGCCTTGAATAGTTGGCATTGAATAGTTAGTCTTGAATAGTTAGCCTTGAATATTAAGCCTTGAATAGTTAGCCTTGAATATTAAGTCTTGAATAGTTAGCATTTAATAGTTAGCCTTGAATAGTTAGCATTGAATAGTTAGCTTTGAATAGTTAGCCTTGAATCGTTAGCATTGAATAGTTAGCCTTGCATATTAATCCTTGAATAGTTGGCATTGAATAGTTAGCCTTGAATAGTTGGCATTGAATAGTTAGCCTTGAATAGTTGGCATTGAATAGTTAACCTTGAATATTAAGCCTTGAATAG
The DNA here is from genome assembly GCA_030435695.1 of Brachymystax lenok tsinlingensis. Lineage (NCBI taxonomy): Eukaryota > Metazoa > Chordata > Actinopteri > Salmoniformes > Salmonidae > Brachymystax > Brachymystax lenok. The sequence continues at coordinate 7,748,094 of CM059819.1, forward strand.
TTGGCATTGATTAGTTAGCCTTGAATAGTTAGCATTGAATAGTTAGCTTTGAATAGTTAGCCTTGAATAATTAGGCTCATAGGTCATAGAATAGTATTTGTATGTATTATGGATCCCCATTAGCTGCTGCCAAGACAGCAGCTACTCTTCCTGGGGTCCAGCAAAATTAAGGCAGTTATACAATTTAAAAATCATGACAATACATTCACAACACATTAAGTGTTTGGCCTCAGGCCACTACTCTACTACCACATATCTACAACACAAAATCCATGTGTACGTGTGCTTGTAGTGCATATGTTATCGTGTGTGTGCATGTGTCTGTGCCTGTGTTTGTGTTTCTTCACAGTCCCCGCTGTTCCATTAGGTGTATTTTTTATCTGTTTTTTTAAATACAATTTTACTGCTTGCATGAGTTACTTGATGTGGAATAGAGTTCCATGTGGTCATGGTTCTATGTGGTTCTGTATAGATGGTGAATGTATAGGCATTCACAGTGTAAGTGGACCACTCCCTGTGATAACCAGCTTCCTTGCTCAGCTGCATCAGGAGAGAGAAGGGGAGGGGAGGGGGCATGGGGAGACGGATGGAGAGAGAAGGGGAGGGGGCATGGGGGAGACGGATGGAGAGAGAAGGGGCGGGGGCATGTGGGGAGACGGATGGAGAGAGAAGGGGAGGGGCATGGGGGAGACGGATGGAGAGAGAAGGGGAGGGGAGGGGGCATGGGGGAGACGGATGGAGAGAGAAGGGGAGGGGGCATGGGGGAGACGGATGGAGAGAGAAGGGGAGGGGGCATGGGGGAGGCGGATGGAGAGAGAAGGGGAGGGGGCATGGGGGAGACGGATGGAGAGAGAAGGGGCGGGGGCATGGGGGAGACGGATGGAGAGAGAAGGAGGGGGCATGGGGCATGGGGGAGACGGATGGAGAGAGAAGGGGAGGGGAGGGGCATGGGGGAGACGGATGGAGAGAGAAGGGGAGGGGCGGGGGCATGGGGGAGACGGATGGAGAGAGAAGGGGGAGGGGAGGGGGCATGGGGGAGACGGATGGAGAGAGAAGGGGAGGGGGCATGGGGGAGACGGATGGAGAGAGAAGGGGAGGGGCATGGGGGAGACGGATGGAGAGAGAAGGGGCGGGGGCATGGGGGAGACGGATGGAGAGAGAAGGGGAGGGGCATGGGGCATGGGGAGACGGATGGAGAGAGAAGGGGAGGAGGGGGCATGGGGGAGACGGATGGAGAGAGAAGGGGAGGGGGCGGGGCATGGGGGAGACGGATGGAGAGAGAAGGGGAGGGGGGGGCATGGGGGAGACGGATGGAGAGAGAAGGGGAGGGGGCATGGGGGAGACGGATGGAGAGAGAAGGGGAGGAGGGGGCATGGGGGAGACGGATGGAGAGAGAAGGGGAGGGGGCATGGGGGAGACGGATGGAGAGAGAAGGGGAGGGAGGGGGCATGGGGAGACGGATGGAGAGAGAAGAGGGAGGGGCGGGGGCATGGGGGAGACGGATGGAGAGAGAAGGGGAGGGGAGGGGGCATGGGGAGACGGATGGAGAGAGAAGGGGAGGAGGGGGCATGGGGGAGACGGATGGAGAGAGAAGGGGAGGGGCATGGGGGAGACGGATGGAGAGAGAAGGGGAGGGGAGGGGGCATGGGGGAGACGGATGGAGAGAGAAGGGGAGGGAGGGGGCATGGGGGAGACGGATGGAGAGAGAAGGAGGAGGGCGGGGCATGGGGGAGACGGATGGAGAGAGAAGGGGAGGAGGGGGCATGGGGGAGACGGATGGAGAGAGAAGGGGAGGGGGCATGGGGGAGACGGATGGAGAGAGAAGGGGAGGGGGCATGGGGGAGACGGATGGAGAGAGAAGGAGGGGGCATGGGGGAGACGGATGGAGAGAGAAGGGGAGGGGCGGGGCATGGGGGAGACGGATGGAGAGAGAAGGAGGAGGGGGGGCATGGGGGAGACGGATGGAGAGAGAAGGGGAGGGGCGGGGGCATGGGGGAGACGGATGGAGAGAGAAGGGGAGGGAGGGGGCATGGGGGAGACGGATGGAGAGAGAAGGGGAGGAGGGGGCATGGGGGAGACGGATGGAGAGAGAAGGGGAGGAGGGGGCATGGGGGAGACGGATGGAGAGAGAAGGGGAGGGGCGGGGGCATGGGGGAGACGGATGGAGAGAGAAGGGGAGGGGGCATGGGGGGAGACGGATGGAGAGAGAAGGGGAGGAGGGGGCATGGGGGAGACGGATGGAGAGAGAAGGGGAGGGGGCATGGGGGAGACGGATGGAGAGAGAAGGGGGAAGGGGCATGGGGGGAGACGGATGGAGAGAGAAGGGGGAAGGGGAGGGGGCATGGGGGGAGACGGATGGAGAGAGAGTAGTTGGGGAGAGAAAATTGTGTCAGAATGTGATGAGAACGAGAGGTCCAGAGAGGAAAGGGCTAGCAGTCCTACAACTGCAGGAGAGAGGAGGAAGAGGAGAGAGGAAGGCCCACTGTGCTTCCTCTCAAGGTCATTACTAAGAGGACATGGAGAGACAGGGAGAGAGGGATGGAGAGACAGGGAGAGAGGGAGGTGGAGACAGGGAGAGAGGCAGGGAGAGAGAGGGGTTGAATTTCCTGTTTTTATGGGTTTAATTTCCTCCGAAGTGGAAAGAAATTAGATCATGCACTAAACTCCAATACAAACATGCAGAGTGATTTGAGACAGAAAGCAACATTGGTAATGGATTCTCTTGTCATTTTAAGGGTTATTTCAATTACATTGTTTGGTCTGCTCATATAAAATAACAAAATAACAAATAAAAAAAATACATAATACAGTAGAATATCCATGTAACCATTCTCTCACTGTAACGTATTTTCACAGGAAGACAAAACATCAAATAAGGCTGCATGACTTTAGGTTAGGATTACAACTAAAGTACCAAAGCACTATGCCTTTCATCTACACGTCCATGTTATTGTCTGGACATGCAGTGGGCGATACAGGCTGCGTTTACACAGGCAGCCCAATTCTGATCTTATGCCCAGTTATGAGTTGGTCAAAAGAGCAATTCTTAACAAAAGATCAGAATTGGTCTGCCTGTGTAAATGCAGCCTTAGTCATGTGTTAGTGAGTTGTTATTCCATTCCCTTTTGACTCATTGTGTTTGGCATTTCATCACGGTACGAAATGACATCACAACATTTACATTTAAGTGCTTTTATCAGTTGAAATATCAAAATGTCTCCTTCATCCTTTTTATATTCCTTGGCTGGTAGACTGATGTCCTGTCTGGGCTAGATAAAGGCCAGCCATTTCGTCTATCAGATATCTAACAGATGTTTTATTGTGTGGCATATTCCAAACCATCAATTAGCATCAGTGAGATTTCACAGTCATTAACCCAATACATTCATGAACCCAAGGTTCAATTCTCATCTTTATTGTGTGGCATATTCCAAACCCTCAATTAGGTTGGGTGGAGGTCTGTGAATGCTTTAAAACCAACCATATCTATCCATTCACGAGCCACACAATAATACTGTATAGTGAAAGGCTGAACCATTTTCTGGCAGTTTGAAACAAAAAAAGTAGACTTTGGTGTATTACAGGGGTTGTGTATATAGTACTGTCACTATACAACTCCCAGAAAAAAAATGTCCATTTAGATTAGAGGAGAAATGTAGAAGACGGTTAGACCTTCTGGGTTGCTGGTTCTGCTCAAATAACACTGCTAACTGTTCTAATGGCAATACCTTCTCTCCGTCTGGCATTTGTAAGGTGTAATTTGTGTTAGCGCACTGCTACCAGCGGAATCCCTCTCATCCCACTGGCAAGTCTGTTCTGTTAATCGCACAACTATGTGACACAAGTTGGGCAACGAGAGATACTTTCGAGCACCTCCGCCGAACAATTGAAGCACTCTTGAAAAACCATTATGTATTGCAGGGAATGAGCCCCCTCACTTCTCATCTGTGTGAGTTCAAGCTGTTTATATGCTGATTTAGCACCACCACTTATCAGCAGTGACGACATGCCGGCTCTCTGGCAGGAGAGCTGTTTCTGTTCCACTTGATACTTCCATTCATACTCTAACACACCTGGACAGCTTTCTACAACTCTCTACAGTACACTCATCATTTTGCTCCTCTCGCTGATGGAAACCCAGTCGAGGTAGAGCTGTGGTACTGATCTAGTGCGTAGTACTACCGGCATATTATACTTTCATTATACTGTAATAGAGCGTTTCTCAGAAATACCTGAAAAACAGATGTCTGTAGATGAAAGTGAAATACTTCCTAGAGTAGTTATCTTTCAGAGAATGCATCAGAGACCACAGAAATGGTTAGCTTACTACTTTATAAACCCCATAAACAATGAAATCTTACTGTACTGCCCAGTGGTTAAAAATGATGTCGACTGCAGCAACTCTCAGAAGCCAAATGCAGCATGTGCCATAGAACTAGAATCCATAGAACAAGCCTCCCTATTCAAGTCAATGATGGTATAATGGGCGGATTCTATTTCTATGGTATGTGCCACATAGTTTTGGATACTGCGGTTACCGTGGTCCTACTCTTCCCTTTAATCATTCGTTTATGTCCAGGAATCTGTCCCTGGAGAAATGTACAGTCTAATGAACATGTTTAGTATCTGTCCCTGGGGAAATGTACAGTCTAGTTAACATGTTTAGTGTCTGTCCCTGGAGAAATGTACAGTCTTGTGAAGATGTTTAGTATCTGTCCCTGGAGAAATGTACAGTCTAGTTAACATGTTTAGTATCTGTCCCTGGGGAAATGTACAGTCTAGTGAAACCACAATGTTTGGTTAGTTGCTGTATGTTCAGTATGTATATATGCCTATATGACTTGCATACAAGTGAGCCTCCCTGTAGCATGTATTTCATCAGATGTTTTTGGACTTGGCACTTCTCTTTCACCATGCATTTTGGAAAAAAACAAACAGTATTTTTTTATTAACTTTTGAGTTTGTAGATTCTTGTTGCACTGTGCAGACAGCCTTTCTTCCTCTCGGTCTCTGTGGGCTTTAGCCAGGAGTCAGTGAAATGGTTTGAGGACAGTGACATTTGCCCTGTCCTTTAGGGACATTTAGCCACATTAGCACATATTGATGGATGGTACAGATTTTTGCTTGAATGTCAAGTAAAGGCCTCTCAATAAAGAGAATGCCCAGATAGCTATTATTCTAACTTAGCATGGCTTCTTCACAGAGCCCATCCCACAGACATGGATGAGCCTCAAATTGTATGATCAATGTGGGAAGCAGAGCTTGAAGGCTTTTGCAAGTTAAAGCGCCCCTGAGTCTAAAGCAAATAGGGGTTTAAACAGTCTCTCTCTCCGTTTATCTCTTCTCTGCAGCAATCTCTGTTGTATATCACTCCAAGGTCGACAGCTCGCCAGCCAGCCGCATGGTAGTGTTGTGTTTATTTGCAGGCAGCACACTTGTTTATTCACGCCATTTAATGCATTGAATTAAAGCACACAAAAAGGTACTTCTCATTCCAACTACTTGTCACAGGGAGATTGACAGGCGACTCCAGGTGCTGCTAACACCTAGAACAGTAACTGACAGACCCTGGAACCCACAAGGCAGCCCATTCTCCCTTGGCCAGCAGATTAAGAGTTCATAAAGCCAGGATGAAGAATGTATCTGTCCCTCACGGTTGGGTGGACAGTAGTTCTTTGGGGTTTACATAAGACTTACAGTCCTAAGTCGATAGAGCAGCAGTTGGTGTTTAGGACCCTGACACACAGATAAGAGAAGAGTAACAGAGAAGAGTAACCTGCAGTCGGGAATAGACAGAGTAGAAGGTCCTCCAGGCAATTGCACCTGTACAGAACAATACATTATGTTCCATAGAAGCCTGGCATAATTGTCTTTCACGGTGGAATGAGGTATCTCTCCATGATTTGTAAATTATGCTGACATTTGTTTATTGCTGTAAATACTTTGTCTGCTTCATTTAGTTGATTGGGTTTTATGAGAGAGCCTAATCGGAAGTGAAAAATACTAATTTGAGCTTTGCTGTCCATTGCATAAAAAAACCCAATTAAAGCTGTAATTCAGCTGTGTCCTCTGTGAGTGGTGTAGTTACTAAAACGCCAGAAATAGTTTTAAGAATATTTTAGTTGTGAAATGAAATCTGAGGTTTTCTGTTCACCTTCTGGTATTTCACCTGATATTTCTACCACTTGTCTAACCCAGAGCCTTTAGTCCAAATCTGAGGCGAATGTAACCCTGTGACATCATCTTTTGGGCAAGAGTTATGATCTTTGTCTGTTGTGTGGCTAAAGTATTGTTTGTTAAATAAACACAATCTGTTTTTTGTATCAATAATACTTCAGGTGATAAGTGACAAACCTGACAAAGTAATATATTTAAAAAAAAAATGTTTATACATGTAGTTCTTCTTTAAATGTACCAACCATCCCTCTTACTTGTGTCTCTGCAGGTAAGCAGTAGAATGGTGTCCGGGGAGGCAGGTGGGCACAGCTACCTGGTGGCGTGCTGGCAGCCCATCCTGGTCCTAATGCTGGGCACTGTCCTCTCCGGCTCCACCACCGGCTGCCCGTCCCGCTGTGAGTGTAACGCTCAGGAACGTTCCGTGGTGTGTCATCGACGGAGGCTGGCCTCGTTTCCCGAGGGCATCCCCATCGAGACGAAACTACTGGACCTCAGCAAGAACCGTCTGAAAAGCCTGGGGCCTGAGGAGTTCATCAACTACCCACAGCTGGAAGAGCTGCAGCTCAATGAGAACAATATCTCCTCCATGGAGCCTGGGGCTTTTAGCAACCTTGCCGGCTTGCGGACTCTGGGGCTGCGCAACAACCAACTTAAGCTAATCCAGTTGGGAGTGTTCACAGGCCTCAGCAACCTCACCCAGCTGGACATTAGCGAGAACAGAATTGTTATCCTCCTGGACTACATGTTCCAGGAACTGTACAATCTGAAGGCTCTGGAAGTCGGCGATAACGACCTGGTGTTCATCTCTCATCGAGCGTTCCACGGCCTCAGCAGCCTGGAGCAGCTGACCATGGAGCGCTGCAACCTGACCTCGGTGCCCACCGAGGCCCTGAGCCATCTGCACAACCTGCTGTCACTGCGACTACGCCACCTCACCGTCAATGCTGTCAGGGATTACTCCTTCAAGAGGCTTTACCGCCTGAGGGTGTTAGAGATCTCTTACTGGCCCTACCTGGACACCATGACCTCCAAATGCCTGTACGGCCTCAACATCACCTCCCTGACCATCACAAACTGTAACCTCACCGCCATCCCTTACCAGGCCATCCGACACCTTGGGCACCTTCTCTTTCTCAACTTGTCTTTTAATCCCATTCACACGGTGGAGGGGAACAAGCTGCACAATCTGCTGAGGCTCCAGGCCTTCCACTTGGTAGGAGGGAGATTAGCCACAATCGAGCCCTACTCCTTCCGGGGCTTGAACCACCTCCGAGTCCTCAACGTATCCAGCAATAGCCTGAGCACTCTGGAGGAATCCGTCTTTCACTCCGTGGGGAACCTGGAGACCCTGGCTCTGTACGATAACCCACTGGCCTGCGACTGCCGACTGCTCTGGGTCTTCCGCCGCCGCTGGAGGCTCAACTTCAACCGGCAGCAGCCCGCCTGCTCTTTGCCCGAGGCCGTGCGGGGCAAGGAGTTCAAAGACTTCCCCGACATCCTCCCTTCCGATTCCTTCACCTGCCAGAAGTCTAGGATACAAGACCACAAGGCATTGCAGAGGCACGTGGACGAGGGCACAACGGTCCATTACACATGCCAGGCGGACGGCGACCCAGCCCCTGTGATTATGTGGCTGTCCCCCAAGAAGCAGTTCATCACCACCAAGTCCGTGGGGCGTCTCAGCGTGTCACCCGAGGGCACGCTAGAGGTGCGCTACGCCCAGATCCAGGACAACGGTACCTACCTGTGCATCGCCAGCAATGCAGCAGGGAATGACACCAAGCCTGCCCACCTGCATGTGCACAGCTACTCGCCCAACTGGCCACACCAGCCCAACAAGACATTTGCTTTCATCTCCAACCAGCCCAGCGAGGATGGGGCCAACGGGACCCTGGCCCAGGTTCCCTTCCCGTTCGACGTGAAGACTCTGATCATCGCCACCACCATGGGATTTATCTCGTTCCTCGGCGTCGTCCTCTTCTGTCTCGTCATCCTCTTCCTCTGGAGCAGAGGAAAAGGCAACGTCAAGCCAAACATAGAGATTGAGTATGTACCCCGTAAGGCGGAGGCAGGTGAGAGTAGTCCAACCAGTGATGCGCCGCGTAAATTCAACATGAAAATGATGTGAGACTCAAGGTTACTGACTTCAAAATGAGGGTGGACACACTATATTCTCTTTAAATATATGTGGAATTTATGAGAGATAGACATCTTGATACAATACCCAAGACTGTTTAACCTTCAGGGACTGAATCTTAAACAGCGAGTGTTGGATTTAAAAGTATTCAAATCTCTGTGCGTTTTTATGGGCAATAGTCATTAAGGAAAATAGGACAGAACAAGCCAGTCATGTTTTATGCTCCTTTCAACCTGAAAAGGGAGATTGTCTTTATCTAGTCTTTTGATTGTTTTTTTTCTGTATCTTGTTCTTCTTCCCATGTACACTGAGCAAAGGAATGGTCGCAATACCACTTAAAGGGGTAGTTCACAAAAATACTGAAATTGACAGCAGCAACGGAAAGAGGAATATCATGTCAATTTGTTTGAACTATATCTTTAATGGTTATGGGTTTTGAGCATATTACTGTATTATGAGCAGGCACAATTCAAGCAATGTGCGTACAGTGCATTCAGAAAGTATTCAGACCCCTTGACGTTTTCCAAATGCTGTTACGTTACAGCCTTATTCTAAAATTGATTAAATTGTTTTTTTTAACTCATCAATCTACACACAATACCCGATAATAACAAAGCAAAAACAGGTTTTCAGACCCTTTACTCAGTAAACAGCTGTATTTGGGTAGTTCCTCCCATTCTTTTCTGCAGATTCTCTCAAGCTCTGTCAGGTTGTATAGGGAGTGTCGCTGCACAGCTATTTTCAGGTCTCTCCAGAGATGTTTGATCGGGTTAAAGTCCGGGCTCTAGCTGGACCCCTCAAAGGCATTCTGAGACTTGTCCCAAAGCGTGTTGTCTTTGCTGTGTGCTTAGGGTCGTTGTCCTGTTGGAAGGTGAACCTTCGCCCCAGTCTGAGGTCCTGAATGCTCTGAAGCAGGTTTTCATCAAGGATCTCTCTGTACTTTGCTCCGTTCATCTTTGCCTCGATCCTGACTAGTCTCTCAGTCCCTGCCGCAGAAAAACATCCCCACAGCATGATGCTGCCACCACCATGCTTCCCCGCAGGGACGGTGCCAGGTTTCCTCCACACGTGACGCTTGCCATTCAGGCCAAAGAGAGTGTTTAGGTGCCTTTTGGTAAACTCCAAGCCAGCTGTCATGTGCCTTTTACTGAGGAATGACTTCCGTCTGACCACTCTACCATAAAGGCCTGATTGATGGAGTGCTGCACAGATGGTTGTCCTTCTGGAAGGTTCTCATATCTTCACAGAGGAACTCTGGAGCTCTGTCAGAGTGACCATCGGGTTCTTGGTCACCTCCCTGACCAAGGCCCTTCTCCCCCGATTGCTCATTTTGGCCGTGCGGCCAGCTCTAGGAAGAGTCTTGGTGGTTCTAAACTTCTTCCATTTATGAATGATGGAGGCCACTGTGCTCTTGCAATGCTGCAGAAATGTTTTTCGAACCTTCCCCAGATCTGTGCCTTGACACAATCCTGTCTCTGAGCTCTACGGACAATTCCTTCGACCTCATGGCTTGCTCTGACATGCACTGTCAACTGTGGGACTTTATATAGACAGGTGTTTGCCTTTCCAAATCATGTCCTATCAATTGAACCACAGGCTGACACCAATCAAGTTGTAGAAACATCTCAAGGATGTTAAATGGAAACAGGATGCAAATATTTTTTTTAATTTGAATACATTTGCTAAAAAATCTAAACACCTGTTTTCTCTTTGTCATTATGGGGTATTGTGTGTAGATTGATGAATATTTTTTTATTTAATCCATTTTAGAATAAGGCTGTAACGTGACAAAATGTGGAAAAATGGAAAGGGATCTCAATACTTTCCGAATGCACTGTATATTAAGAGATAAAGGTAAGCTAGAAAGGCATAGAATGGCATATTCTAATTTGTAAAAAAAAAAATATATATATTATGCTTGACAATCATCAAAATCACAAAGGTCATTGGTATAAATCACGGAATAAGTACAATGTAAAATATCAGCAATGAAGTTTGGGTCTTCTGATGCCATTTTGTCTACTTAATGTGCAGTGGCTCAAATCCTTTCCTAGCAAACTAGGAACGTTCCCTGAACATTAGCTTCCCCTTAAGTTTTAGTTAGGGTTTTATTTAACATTAGGATGATAACATCCCCCCCAAAAATTCAATAATGTTTTTGATAAAAAATTATTTTGTACAATATTTTTTTTTAAATTAAATATCATTGGAATGTTCTCCTAACATTCCCTAAAATGTTGTGCACAACATCTGTAAGAACCACCACAGAACATTCCCCAAACGTTCTCATTAGGTTTCCAGGTAATGTAATAACACAATGTAGCAGTAATGTTTTTACAACATACTGCCGCAACAAAATATGAGAGCAACGTTCTGGGAACCTTCTTGCAAAATGCAAATGTTTTATACAAACATTGTATAATCATCAGCACAAGTGGACAGTTTTTGTGTTATGAGAACATTTGCCGCAACCTAACAAATGTTCTGGGAACTTTCACAAAATAATTTTTTTGTTTGCTGGGTTGTTTGCATAATCACAAACATGCTTCAAATGATAATTGTGATATTCAATTTGATGCCTTATGTTGTTTTTTTTGGTCAGTGTGTTCTCCTGTTTGCAGTGATCAGGAACCAGTTGTTGTAATACAGTTGATGTGTTAACAGGGTTTTATGTGGTGAAATACATTTTACAGCCATAGTCTGCTCTGAAAGTAATGTGTTCATAAACCCTTAAACCACTGGTTTTGAAATAATGGACGGAATGAAAGAATATTAAAACAATAAAGTTTTATACAGTAATTGTGTGAATTTTTGATGCTATTCCACTCAAGCACATTGAAAGGGCACCAAATGAGTCTATTTGCCTACTGTATATCCCCAAATGTGAATACTGTAGTAGGCTAAACACTGTTGACAAGCCTAGAATTTCAGGTCTCAGAGTTGGTTTTCTCCCTTTTGTATGCGCTAGCCAAGCCAGATGGGGGATGCTATAACGAGTTTATTCTTTCATACTGTGAGTGCAGCTGTGAATAATTTACAGGGGATGAAGTTGCTATGAGAACACCAAAGAAGTGAATATGAAACTGTGTCATCCTGACACTCTAGGAGTTGAACACGAAAGGATATTATTTGAGTAGATCCTGCTACAGTATCAGAGGCCAGGGAGGAGCTGTGAAATATGGCAGTGGTTCCCAAACTTTTTTTAGTCCCGTACCCCTTCTAACATTCAACCTCCAGCTGCGTACCCCCTCTAGCACCAGGGTCAGCGTACTCTCAAATGTTGTTTTTTTGCCATCATTGTACGCCTGCTACACACACACTGTACGATACGTTTATTAAACATAAGAATGAGTGTGAGTTTTTGTCACAACCCGGGTCTTGGGAAGTGACAAAGAGCTTTTATAGGACCAGGGCACAAATAATAATATAATAATGATCAACAATTTTGCTCTTTATTTACCATCTTACATATAAAACCTTATTTGTTCATGGAAATTGGGAATAACTCACCACAGGTTAATGAGAAGGGTGTGCTTGAAAGGATGCATATAACTCTGCATGTTGGGTTGAATTGGAGAGTCTCAGTCTTAAATCATTTTCCACACTCAGTCTGTGCCTGTATTTAGTTTCCATGCTAGTGAGGGCCGAGAATCCACTCTCACATAGGTACGTGGTTGCAAAGGGCATTCTGAGGCTCTCCTGTTGAGATATCAGTAAGTGGACTGGAGGCTGAGTATGAAAGGGTTAAAGAATCCAGTTGTTTTTTAATGAATTTATTTGCAAATTATGGTGGAAAATACCTGCGTGATTTGGTCACATACAAACTCACTCAGGTGCTTCGCTATATCACATTCGACCTGTAACTTCTTCTTTAAGAGTTCATTTGCACACCAAAAATCATACAATAATGGAAAGACCTGTGTGTTGTCATTGTTAATGCAGACAGAGAAGAGCTCCAACTTCTTCATCATAGCTTCAATTTTGTCCCGCACATTGAATAGAGTTGTGGAGAGTCCCTGTCATCCTAGATTCATTCAGACGGGAAAAAACATCACCCAGATAGGCCAGTCGTGTGAGAAACTCATCATCATGCAAGCGGTCAGACAAGTGAAAATCATGGTCAGTAAAACTAAACTTTAAGCTTGTCTCTCAATTCAAAAAAACGTGTCAATACTTTGCCCTTTGATAACCAGCGCACTTCTGTATGTTGTAAAAGCGTTACATGGTCGCTGCCCATATCATTGCATAGTGCAGTTCAGGGGCTTTGTGGCGAGTTCAGGGGCCTTGCTTTAACAAGGTTAACCATTTTCACTGTTGTGTCCAAAACATCTTACAAGCAGTCAGGCATTCCCTTGGCAGAAGAAAGAGCTCTTGGTGGATGCTGCAGGGTACCCAAGTGGTTTGGAGGAACAACTGCTTGCACAAGAACACCACTCCACTATGTCTCCCTGTCATGGCTTTTGCGCCATCAGTACAGATACCAACACATCTTGACCACCAAAGTCCATTTGATGTCACAAAGCTGTCCAGTACTTTAAAAAAATCCTCTCCTGTTGTCCATCAGTTTCCAGTGGTTTGAAGATGAAACGTGGCTGGGTCTTTCAGCATGACAATTGATCCCAAACACACCGCCGAAGTAAGGAGTGGACATATACCAGGAGCTGTGCCAGGCCCGCCAGTCGTCTGTTGACTCATCCAGCTGTAAATCATAGAATTCACTGGCTTGTATGCGAAGCAGTAATTGTTTCAAAACATCTCCTGCCATGTCACTGTTTGATGAAGGTATTGTCTGTATAGTTTGGTTGGCCTTTCCCCCCAGATGTGTCGCAGCCATATCCATGGCAGCAGGAAGAATTATGTTCTCCACAATAGTATGGGGCTTGCCTGTCCTAGCCATAATTTGCACCATATAAATTCATTAAAAATCCTTACAATGTGATTTTCTGGATTTTTTCCTCATTTGTCTGTCATAGTTGAAGTGTACATATGATGAAAATTACAGGCCTCTCTCATCTTTTTAAGTGAGAGAACTTGCCTGGTGGCTGACTAAATATTTTTCAAATGGGCATGTTTTGTTTGTCTAAATCCTCTCACAAGAGTGAAGGTTTCATCGAGTTGTGAGATAGTACTTTTGCACATATAACACACTGTGGCTGAGGAAAGGACTACTCAAGAATACACTACCGTTCAAGAGTTTGGGGTAACCTAGACATGTCCCTGTTTTTGAAAGAAAAGCACATATATTGTCAATTAAAATAACATCAAAATGATTAGAAATACAGTGTAGACATTGTTAATGCAGACAGAGAAGAGCTCCAACTTCTTCATCATAGCTTCAGATTTTTATTGAATAGATTGTGATTCCCTGTCATCCTAGATTCATTCAGCGGGAAAAAACATCACCCAGATAGGCCAGTCGTGTGAGAAACTCATCATCATGCAAGCGGTCAGACAAGTGAAAATCATGGTCAGTAAAACTAAACTTTAAGCTTGTCTCTCAATTCAAAAAAACGTGTCAATACTTTGCCCTTTGATAACCAAGCGCCTTCTGTATGTTGTAAAGCGTTACATGGTCGCTGCCCATATCATTGCATAGTGCAGTTCAGGGGCTTTGTGGCGAGTTCAGGGGCCTTGCTTTAACAAGGTTAACCATTTTCACTGTTGTGTCCAAAACATCTTACAAGCAGTCAGGCATTCCCTTGGCAGAAAGAGCCTCTCGGTGGATGCTGCAGGGTACCCAAGTGGCGTCGGGAACAACTGCTTGCACACGCATTACCACTCCACTATGTCTCCCTGTCATGGCTTTTGCGCCATCAGTACAGATACCAACACATCTTGACCACCAAAGTCCATTTGATGTCACAAAGCTGTCCAGTACTTTAAAAATATCCTCTCCTGTTGTCCTGGTTTCCAGTGGTTTGCAGAAGAGGATGTCTTCCTTAATTGACCCCCCATAGAAGTAACGGACATATACCAGGAGCTGTGCCAGGCCCGCCACGTCTGTTGACTCATCCAGCTGTAACGCATAGAATTCACTGGCTTGTATGCGAAGCAGTAATTGTTTCAAAACATCTCCTGCCATGTCACTGTTTGATGAAGGTATTGTCTGTATAGTTTGGTTGGCCTTTCCCCCCAGATGTGTCGCAGCCATATCCATGGCAGCAGGAAGAATTATGTTCTCCACAATAGTATGGGGCTTGCCTGTCCTAGCCACTCGGTAGCTCACCATATAAGACGCTTCTAGCCCCTTCTTATTAATGGTATCTGTTGCTTTTATACATGTCTTACTATTCGAAAGTAATCTTAATTCTTGCTCAAAAAATTCCTGTGGCTTATTTTTCAAATGGGCATGTTTTGTTTCTAAATGTCCGCACAAGAGTGAAGGTTTCATCGAGTTGTGAGATAGTACTTTTGCACATATAACACTCTGTGGCTGAGGAAAGGGACTACTCCCAATATACACTACCGTTCAAGAGTTTGGGGTAACCTAGACATGTCCCTGTTTTTGAAAGCACATATATTGTCCTATAGCTCCTATGATTAGAAATATAGCTGGTATATCTACTATATCTCCTATAGCTCCTATATCTCCTATTGCTGGTATATCTCCTATATCTAATCTAGCTGTTATATCTCCTATATCTCATATAGCTCCGATAGCTCCAATAGTTCCTATAGCTGGTTTATCTCCTATTGCTGGTATATCTCCTATATCTAATCTAGCTGGTATATCTCCTATATCTCATATAGCTCCGATAGCTTCTATTTCTCCTATAGCTGGTATATCTCCTATATCTCCTATAGCTGGTATAGCTCCTATTGCTGGTATATCTCCTATAGCTAATATAGCTCCTATATCTCCTATAGCTCATATAGCTCCTATAGCTAATAAAGCTCCTATATCTCCTATAGCTGGTATATCTCCTATATCTCCTATAGCTGGTATATCTCCAATAGCTGGTATATCTCATATAGCTCCTATAGCTGGTATATCTCCTATAGCTGGTTTATCTCCTAAAGCTCATATAGCTGGTATATATCCTATATCTTCTATAGCTGGTGTATCTCATATATCTCCTATATCTCCTACAGCTCCTATAGCTAATATATGTCCTATATCTCTTACAGCTAATATCTCATATAGCTAATATATCTCATATAGCTAATATACAGTATCTCATATAGCTCTTAAATCTCCTATATCTCCTATAGCCTCTGTATCTCCTATAGCTCCTATATATCCTATAGCTCCTATATATCCTATAGCTCCTATATATATATATATATATAAGATATATAGGAGATATAGGAGATACAGGAACTATATTAGCTACAGGAGGTATTTAGCTATAGGATATATAGGAGATATAGGAGATACAGGAACTATATTAGCTAAAGGAGCTATTTAGCTATAAGGTATAAATAGGAGATATAGGAGATACAGGAACTATATTAGCTATAGGAGCTATTTAGCTATAGGATATATAGGAGCTATAGGAAATATAGGAACTATATTAACTATATGAGCTATATTAACTATAGGAGCTATTTAGCTATAGCTCCTATAGTTAATATAGCTCATATAGTTAATATAGTTCCTATATTTCCTATAGCTCCTATATATCCTATAGCTAAATAGCTCCTATAGCTAATATAGTTCCTGTATCTCCTATATCTCCTATTTATACCTTATAGCTAAATAGCTCCTTTAGCTAATATAGTTCCTGTATCTCCTATATCTCCTATATATCCTATAGCTAAATACCTCCTGTAGCTAATATAGTTCCTGTATCTCCTATATCTCCTATATATCTTATAGCTAAATAGCTCCTTTAGCTAATATAGTTCCTGTATCTCCTATATCTCCTATATATCCTATAGCTAAATACCTCCTGTAGCTAATATAGTTCCTGTATCTCCTATATCTCATATATATCCTATAGCTAAATAGCTCCCATAGCTAATATAGTTCCTGTATCTCCTATAGCTCCTATATATCCTATAGCTAAATAGCTCCTATAGCTAATATAGTTCCTGTATCTCATATATCCCTTATATATCCTTTAGCTAAATAGCTCCTATAGCTAATATTGTTCCTATATCTCCTATAGCTCCTATATACAGTTGAAGACGGAGGTTTACATACACCTTAGCCAAATAAAACTACGTTTTTCACAATTTCTGAAATGTAATCCTAGTAAAAATGCCCTGTCTTAAGTCAGGATCACCACTTTATTTTAAGAATGTGAAATGTCAGAATAATAATTTGGAGAATGATTTATTTCAGCTTTTATTTCTTTCATCACATTCCTAGTGGGTCAGAAGTTTACATACACTCAATTAGTATTTGGTTGCCTTGCCTTTAAATTGTTTAACTTGGGTCAAACATTTCGGGTAGCCTTCCACAAGCTTCCCACAATAAGTTGGGTGAATTTTGGCCCATTCCTCCTGACAGAGCTGGTGTAACTGAGTCAGGTTTGTAGGCCTCCTTGCTCGCACATGCTTTTTCAGTTCTGCCCACAAATATTCTATAGGATTGAGGTCAAGACTTTGTGATGGCCACTCTAATACCTTGACTTTGCTGTCCTTTTGCCATTTTGACACAATTTTGGAAGTATGCTTGGAGTCATTGTTCATTTGGAAGACCGATTTGCGACCAAACTTTAACTTCCTGACTGATGTCTTGAGATGTTGTTTCAATATAACCACATAATTTTCCTTCCTCACGATGCCATCTATTTTGTGAAGTGCACTAGTCCCTCCTGCAGCAAAGCACCCCCACAACATGATGCTCCACCCCCATGCTTCACGGTTGGGATGGTGTTCTTCGGCTTGCAAGCCTCCCCCTTTTCCTCCAAACATAACGATGGTCATTATGGCCAAACAGTTCTATTTTTGTTTCATCAGACCAGAGGACATTTCTTCAAAAAGTACGATCTTTGTCCCCATGTGCAGTTGCAAACCGTAGTCTGTCTTTTTTATGGCGGTTTTGGAGCAGTGGCTTCTTCCTTGCTGAGCGGTCGATATAGACTCGTTTTACTGTGGGTATAGATACTTTTGTACCTGTTTCCTCCAGCATCTTCAGAAGGTCCTTTTCTATTGTTCTGGGATTGATTTGCACTTTTCGCACCAAAGTACGTTCATCTTTAGGAGACAGAACGTGTCTCCTTCCTGAGCGGTATGACGGCTGCGTGGTCCCATGGTGTTTATACTTGCGTACAATTGTTTGTACAGATGAGCATGGTACCTTTTCCAAGATGGCGTAGCAGTGCAGACGTGTTTTTGCTCGTCCCCTCGTGTACGTTTGTATTTTTCGTGTATATTTTATATTAAATATACATTCCGGTAACCTGCCTCACTCAATGTGTTACGGAACCGCTATTTCTTTTAGACCTTTTTGGACAGAACTCCATCGGAAGCTAGTCAGCTAATTAGCTACACGCTATTTAGTCACTGTTAGCCACTGCTAGCGGCCTTTACCTTCTGCACAGACAGCAGCACTTTTTTAGTTTTGATAATACTTGCCAGCCTGCCACCATCGGACTGTTTCTCCACTACTAAACCCTGGACCAGGACCACTACACCTGATCTCCACAGCTAGCTAGCTGCCATAGAGTGACCCAGCCCTGAGCCAGGCCCACCTCCCGGCCTCCTCCCAAACACGGCTAGAACCCACTACTCCACCGGTTCCTTGCCGTAAGCTCTCGACCCTGGCACCGAATTCATCGCTTGCTACCGAGTGGCTATAGTGGCTAACGCACTTTATTGGCTATAGTGGCTAACGCTAATTTATTCTACCACACCCAGAAATCTGCTCCTTTTATTCTCTGTTCCCAACAGACTAGAAGAAGACCTGTTCTGTTAGCCTTTAGCCGTACCCTCATCCTACTCCTCTGTTCCTCGGGTGATGTGGAGGTAAACCCAGGCCCTGTGTGTCCCCAGGCACTCTTATTTGTTGACTTCTGTAATCGAAAAAGCCTTGGATTCATGCATGTTAACATCAGAAGCCTCCTGCCTAAGTTTGTTTTACTCACTGCTTTAGCACAGTCCGCCAACCCTGATGTCCTTGCCGTGTCTAAATCCTGGCTTAGGAAGACCACCAAAAATTTTGAGATTTCCATACCCAATGACAACATTTTCCGCCAAGATAGAACCGCCAAAGGGGGAAGAGTTGCAATCTATTGCAGAGATAGCCTGCAAAGTTCTGTCATACTTTCCAGGTCTGTGCCCAAACAGTTCGAACTTCTAATTCTAAAAATGTATCTCTCCAGAAATAAGTCTCTCACTGTTGCCGCCTGCTATAGACCCCCCTCAGCTCCCAGCTGTGACTGGATACCATATGTGAATTGACTGCCCCCCATCTATCTTCAGAGTTCGTTCTGTTAGGTGACCTAAACTGGGATATGCTTAACACCCCGGCAGTCCTACAATCTAAGCTAGATGCCCTCAATCTCACACAAATCATCAAGGAACCCACCAGGTACAATCCTAAATCTGTAAACATGGGCACCCTCATAGATATTATCCTGACCAACTTGCCCTCCAAATACACCTCTGCTGTTTTCAATCAGGATCTCAGCGACCACTGCCTCATTCCCTGCATCTGCTATGGGCCCGCGGTCAAACGACCACCCCTTATCACTGTCAAACGCTCCCTAAAACACTTCTGCGAGCAGGCCTTTCTAATCGACCTGGCCCGGGTATTCTGGCAGGATATTGACCTCATTCCGTCAGTCGAGGATGCCTGGTCGTTCATTAAAAGCAACTTCCTCACCATCTTAAATAAGCATGCCCCTTTCAAAAAATGTAGAACTAAGAACAGATACAGCCCTTGGTTCACTCCAGACCTGACTGCCCTTGACCAGCACAAGAACATCCTGTGGCGGACTGCTATAGCATCGAATAGTCCCCGCGATATGCAACTGTTCAGGGAAGACAGGAACCAATACACGCAGTCAGTCAGGAAAGCAAAGGCTAGCTTTTTCAAACAGAAATTCGCATCTTGTAGCTCTAACTCCAAAAAGTTTTGGGATACTGTCAAGTCCATGGAGAATAATAGCACATCCTCCCAGCTGCCCACTGCATTGAGGCTAGGTAACACGGTCACCACCGATAAATCCAGAATAATCGAAAATTTAAACAAGCATTTCTCAACGGCTGGCCATGTTTTCCTCCCGGCTAACCCAACCCCGGCCAACAGCTCCGCAGCTACTTGTCCGGGCCTCCACAGCTTTTCCTTCACCCAAATCCAGATAGCAGATGTTCTGAAAGAACAAGACAGACAATCTGGACACTCTCTTTCTAAAACTATCCGCCGCCATTGTTGCAACTCCTATTACCAGTCTGCTCAACCTCTCTTTCGTGTCGTCCGAGATCCCTAAAGATTGGAAAGCTGCCGCGGTCATCCCCTTTTTCAAAGGGGGTGACACTCTAGACCCAACTTGCTATAGATCTATATCCATCCTGCCCTGCCTCTCTAAAGTCTTCGAAAGCCTAGTTAATAAACAGATCATTGACCACTTCGAATCCCACCGTACCTTCTCCACTGTGCAATCCGGTTTCCGAGCTGGTCACGGGTGCACCTCAGCCACGCTCAAGGTACTAAACGATATCATAACCGCCATCGATAAGAGACATTACTGTGCAGCCGTATTCATTGACCTGGCCAAGGCTTTTGACTCTGTCAATCACCACATCCTTATCAGCAGACTCAACAGCCTTGGTTTCTCAAATGATTGCCTCGCCTGATTCACCAATTACTTTGCAGACAGAGTTCAGTGTGTTAAATCGGAGGGCCTGTTGTCCGGGCCTCTGGCATTCTCTATTGGTGTGCCACAGGGTTCAATTATTGGGTCTCTGTATACATTAATGATGTCGCTCTTGCTGCTGGTGACTCTCTGATCCACCTCTATGAAGACGACACCATTCTGTATACTTCTGGCCCTTCTTTGGCCACTGTGTTAACTAACCTCCAAACGAGCTTCAATGCCATACAAGTCTCCTTCCGTGGCCTCCAACTGCTCTTAAACGCTAGTAAAACCAAATGCATGCTTTTCAACCATTCTGCCTGCACCCGCCAGCCCGACTAGCATCACTACCCTGGACGGCTCTGACCTAGAATATGTGGACAACTACAAATACCTAGGTGTCTGGCTAGACTGTAACTTCTCCTTCCAGACGCACATCAAACATCTCCAATCCAAAATCAAATCTAGAATCAGCTTCTATTTCGCAACAAAGCCTCCTTCACTCATGCTGACAGACTTGCACTAGTAAAACTGACTATCCTACTGATCCTCGACTTCAGCGATGTCATCTACAAAACAGCTTCCAATACTCTACTCAGCAAACTGGATGCAGTCTATCACAGTGCCATCCGTTTTGTCACCAAAGCCCCTTATACCACCCACCACTGCGACCTGTATGCTTTAGTCGGCTGGCCCTCACTACATACGCGTCGACAGACCCACTGGCTCCTGGTCATCTACAAGTCCCTGCTAGGTAAAGCCCCGCCTTATCTCAGCTCGCTGGTAACCATAGCAGCACCCACCCGTAGCACGTGCTCCAGCAGGTATATCTCACTGGTCACCCCCAAGCCAATTCCTCCTTTGGCCGCCTTTCCTTCCAGTTCTCTGCTGCCAATGACTGGAACGAACTACAAAAATCACAGAAACTGGAGACACTTATCTCCCTCACTAGCTTTAAGCACCAGCTGTCAGCGCAGCTCACAGATCACTGCACCTGTACAACATAGCCCATCTGTTAATAGCCCAACCAACTACCTCATCCCCTACCGTATTCATTTATTTATCTTGCTCCTTTGCACCCCAGTATTTTGTACATTAATCTACTGCACATCTACCATTCCAGTGTTAAATTGCTATATTGTAATTACTTCGCCACCATGGCCTATTTATTGCCTTACGTTCCTTATCTTACCTCATTTGCACACATTGTATATTGATTAGTTTTTTTCTACTGTATTATTGACTGTATGTTTGTTTTCTCCAATGTGTAACTCTGTGCTGTTGTATGTGTCGAACTGCTTTGCTTTATTCTTGGCCAGGTCGCAGTTGTAAATGAGAACTTGTTCTCAACTTGCCTACCTGGTTAAATAAAGGTGAAATAAATAAAAAATAAAACCTTCAGGCATTTGGAAATTGCTCTTGTGGAGGTCTACATTTTTTTCGGAGGATTTCTTTTGATTTTCCCACGATGTCAAGCAAAAAGGCACTGAGTTTGAAGGTAGGCCTTGAAATACATCCACAGGTACACCTCCAATTGACTCAAATTATGTAAATTAGCCTATCAGAAGCTACTAAAGCCATGACATCATTTTCTGGAGTTCCAAGCTGTTTAAAGGCATAGTCAACTTAGTGTGTGTAAACTTCTGATCCACTGGATTTGTGATACAATGAATTATAAGTGAAATTATCCGTCTGTAAATAATTGTTGGGAAAATTACTGAGTCACAAAGTAGACTTGCCAAAACTATAGTTTGTTAACAAGAAATTTGTGGAGTGGTTGAAAAACGAGTTTTAATGACTCCAACCTTAGTGTATGTAAACTTCCGACTTCAACTGTATCCTATATCTCCTATATATCCTATAGCTCCCTCCTATTTGTGCCAAGATACTCTTGTTGGTTTTCTTTTACATTATTTTTAAACAATATATATATATATTTTTAAGAAAGACTGAGGCCTTTAATTTTTTGTTGTTGATATAGTGCAATTTTAGCCATGTTAAGCAGTTTCCTCCGAATCCCTGATTAAGCACTGTTGTCAAGTTGATAACAATAGACTTAACAGAGATTTCTGCCATTTGCATACCATGGGCACAACAATTACACTCATCCTAAACCAATTAGGATGCAACAGGCTCTAGCAGTTTTGGCCAACAAGCAGGTTAGAAAGTTAGACATTTCTGCTATTGCCTTGCTGTGTTACATCCTCATGTCAAAGGATGCAAGAGCCTTAGGTAAGTTAAATGTTATGCTAGTTAACTGACAGTTTGCATAGCCAATCAGCTGACCTAAATAATGGTTTGTATCATAAAATATGAAATTACTAGTCAACGGATGCCATGACTACGAACGGCATTTGTCGTGCAATTATTAGTCTGTGGTATAACCCTGGTATGTAGCCCTGCTGACAGAGGGTTCAAGTGTTAGCTTCCTGCTAAACGGAAGGTCAGTATGTGCTCAGGTGACGTGTGTGTTTGTGGCTGTGTGTGTTCCAACCACCTTGCCCTCCAGCCCTGTTCCCTGCAAATGACTAAACCACTGGCCATGAAGAAACAACAGCGACATGCTTTTCACGTCGATCAGCGAGCCAGACCGGCCTCGGGGAGTGGGGGCTTAACGCAGAAGGAGGCAGTGCTCCAAAGTCTAGTCTGCTGATGAACAACAAGAAGTGCTAATGTAATGTACTGTGTTTCTGTGAGTGTGTAAGATAGAGAGCGAGAGGGATGTGAGCTGTCTATTTGGAATGCATGCATGAATCTGAGTGGTGTAAATTAATACTAGCGAGGACTGCCTAATATGACTGAGTGGTGAGTGGCATAACCCGTGAGACTCCTGTTTCTGTAGCCCGAGGCAGCTTGATGTAACACAGTTTGGGAACCACTGCCTTAAAACTATATCCAAGTGCTTATTAATGTCAATGGTTGTGAAAGCTCAGAATACAATACTGTACCATCTATGGAGTAGTGACAGTACATAGCAATGCTGTACAGAGGAACCATTCATAATTCAATAGATATGGATGGATTCTTGAACAAGTAACACACACTCATCTATTATGATTTGGAGGTCTTAGAGATAGGTTACTGTAATAAATAAAAGCATGTTGTATATGAATGACATGGATTCATGTGGCAGGGATGTGTCTGCTGTCTATTTTAAAGTAAAACCACAACACATGGATACCCTATAGATTCAGTACCAGGAAGTAGAACAGTTGGAAGTTCTCTACAGAGAATCTGTAAAGTGAAATGTCTTCTGCCTGTGATGTCTCCGACGGTGTCATATCAAGCTAACAGGCATGATTTATGTATGCACTGTTGGCTCTTTTCCCCCAGAACAGATCGATACCTCTCAGGCACTGACATGCTGTTACGGTCGAAGCATAAGGGGGACCTGTTCATAATTCTACACAGCTAATGTCTTAGCTTCCATTAACCCTATCCGTGCAAACAAGAGACACATCGTTTAAAACTAGCTGCTGTGGCAAGATGAAGACAACAACATTGACCCAGGGTTTATGCTCCATACTGAAGGTTGCGTGATAACCTGATCCATTATGGATATCAACAATAGCTGAGCTGCTAAGTGTGGGTGGGTGCAAATGGTAGTCTTTATGTAGACTTATACAAATGCCTTCAGAAAGCATTATTCAAATGTTGTTGTGTTACAGCCTGAATTCAAAATGGATTAAATAGATTTTTTCCCTCCCCCAGCTACACACATTAACCCATAATGACAATGGGAAAACATGTTTTTAGACATTTTTGCTAATTTATCTGGCAGCAATTACATCCGTTAGTCTTTCTGGGAAAGTCTTTAAGAGCTTTGCACACCTGGAGTGTACAATATTTGCACATTATTCTTTATAAAACTCTTCAAGCTCTGTCAAGTTGGTTGTTGATCATTGCTATAAAGTAATTTTCAAGTCTCTTGCCATAGATTTGTAAAAATGATTCCACTTTGACATTATGGGGTATTGTGTGTAGGCCAGTGACACAAAATCTCAAAGTAATCCATTTTAAGTTCAGGATGTAACGCAACACAACAGAGATGTGAATACATTCTGAAGGTACTGTATATTAAGAAGATGTAAGCCTTGGAGCAATGCCACAATAACATTTAAATTCTAAACATATTAAGGTAGACATATGAAGTGATGGTGAAGTGTAGCGTAGGATATGTTTACTGTAGACATATATAACGTACACATGAAATGTGGCCTTGTGGTGTGTCGTCCCTGAGATTCTAAGGTTGGGAGTTCGATCTCTAGCCAAGTCATATAAAATAAATTGGACCCGATGCATAAAGGTGATGTATTGGGGGTAATGCCCTGCGATAGACTAGCATCCTATCAAGCTGATATAGAAACAGGGGCAGTCTCCTGCTCCTATGAGCCATTCCGGCTTGCACAAGCCAAGGATACTTAGTACAGTACCTCAAATTCAACAACCTTCTTGTTGTCGTCTCAAATGGACTCATCTGCCATTTGTAAAGACATACAGTATTACTGGATGCCATTTCCTCCAGGGGGTAAACAACTGAAAGCTCTGAATACAAGGCCACAAGATATAATGGGTCCCAGGAGAAAGGATGGGGATTCAATGTGGGAGTAGGGCAGCACCTTAATAAAAAAGGATTATGCCTCTGTAAGCCCATGTGAATTTTCAGGGCTTAAGATATAATATATGTCTAAAGAGCACTGAGTAGATTGAAACATGGACTCTCTAGAGGGGAAATGTGATTTGTGATGGACAAAGTGTTTGTGTGTGTGTGTGTTCATGAATGTGGGTGTGTGTGTGTGTTCATGAATGTGTGTGTGTGTTCATGAGTGTGGGTGTATGTTCATGCAGTGTCATTGCTATTGTGTGTGTGTGCACGCGCCAGCTGTGTGACTGACCTCCGTGAAGAACCACCAGGGACAAACAAGATCACACTGCACACTGCCCTAACCCATCTGGACAAGAGGAATACCTATATAAGAATGCTGTTCATCGACTACAGCTCAGCATTTAACACCATAGTACCCTCCAAACTCGTCATTAAGCTTGAGACCTTAGGTCTCGACCCAGCCCTGTGCAACTGGTCCTGGACTTCCTGACCAGCCGGCCCCAGGTGGTGAGGGTAGGAAACAACATCTCCACCCCGCTGATCCTCAACACTGGGGCCCCACAAGGGTGCGTTCTCAGCCCTCTCCTGTACTCCCTGTTCACCCATGACTGCGTGGCCAAGCACGCCTCAAACTCCATCATCAAGTTTGTATCATCATCAGTGGTAGGCTTGATTACCAACAACGACGAGAAGGCCTACAGGGAGGAGGTAAGGGCCCTCGGAGTGTGGTGTCAGGAAAATAACCTCTCACTCAACATCAACAAAACTAAGGAGATGATCGTGGACTTCAGGAAACAGCAGAGGGAGCACCAACCCATCCACATCGACGGGAGAGTAGTGGAGAAGGTGGAAAGTTTTAAGTTTCTCAGCATAGACAGCACGGACAAACTGAAATGGTCTACCCACACAGACAGCGTGGTGAAGAAGGCGCAACAGCTCCTCTTCAACCTCAGGAAGCTGAAGAAATTTGGCTTGTCACCAAAAACACTCACAAACTTCTACAGATGCACAATCGAGAGCATCCTGTCGGGCTGTATCACCACCAGGTACGGCAACTGCTCCGCCCACAACCGTAAGGCTCTCCAGTGGGTAGTGAGGACTGCACAACGCATCACCGGGGGTAAACTACCTGCCCTCCAGGACACCTACACCACCCGATGTCACAGGAAGGCCAAAAAGACCATCAAGGACAACAACCACCGGAGCCACTGCCTGTTCGCCCCGCTATCATCCAGAAGGTGAGGTCAGTACAGGTGCATCAAAGCTGGGACCGAGAGACTGAAAAACAGCTTCTATCTCAAGGCCATCAGACTGTTAAACAGCCACCACTAAGATTGAGTGGCTGCTGCCAACATACTGACTTAAATCTCTAGCCACTTTAAATAATAGAAAATTGGATGTAACAAATGTATCACTAGCCACATAAAACAATTTTGTATATAATGTTTACATATCCGACATTAATCATATCAAATGTATACACTGTACTCTATACCATCTACTGAATCTTGCCTATGCCGTTCGGCCATCGACTCAAATCTCTAGCCACTTTAATAATTAAAAAGTGGATGTAATAAATGTAACACTAGCCACTTTAAACAATGCCATTTATATGTTTACATATCCTACATTACTCATCTCACATGTATATACTGTACTCTATACCATCTACTGCATCTTGCCTATGCTGTTCGGCCATCGCTCATCCATATGTTTATATGTACATACTCGTATTCATTTCTTTACACTTGTGTGTATAAGGTAGTTGTGAAATTGTTAGATTACTTGTTAGATACTACTGCATGGTCGGAACTAGAAGCACACGCATTTCACTACACTCGCATTAACATCTGCTAACCATGTGTATGTGACAAATAAAATTTGATTTGATTTGAGATCTCTGCCCTCTATGTGAAGCCCCACCAAGGACAAGCAATATCTCTGTCCTCTCTGTGAAGCCCCACCAAGGACTAACACGATCTCTGTTCTCTCTGTGAAGCCCCACCAAGGACAAACAAGATCTCTGTCCTCTATGTGAAGCCCCACCAAGGACAAACAAGATCTCTGTCCTCTCTGTGAAGCCCCACCAAGGACAAACAAGATATCTGTCCTCTCTGTGAAGCCCCACCAAGGACAAACAAGATCTCTGTCCTCTCTGTGAAGCCCCACCAAGGACAAACAAGATCTCTGTCCTCTCTGTGAAGCCCCACCAAGGACAAACAAGATCTTTGTCCTCTCTGTGAAGCCCCACCAAGATCTCTGTCCTCTCTGTGAAGCCCCACCAAGGACAAACAAGATCTCTGTCCTCTCTGTGAAGCCCCACCAAGGACTAACAAGATCTCTGCCCTCTCTGTGAAGCCCCACCAAGGACTAACAAGATCTCTGCCCTCTCTGTGAAGCCCCACCAAGGACTAACAAGATCTCTGCCCTCTCTGTGAAGCCCCACCAAGGACTAACAAGATCTCTGCCCTCTCTGTGAAGCCCCACCAAGGACTAACAAGATCTCTGTCCTCTCTGTGAAGCCCCACCAAGGACTAACAAGATCTCTGTCCTCTATGTGAAGCCCCACCAAGGACAAACAAGATCTCTGTCCTCTCTGTGAAGCCCCACCAAGGACAAACAAGATCTCTGTCCTCTATGTGAAGCCCCACCAAGGACAAACAAGATCTCTGCCCTCTCTGTGAAGCCCCACCAAGGACAAACAAGATCTCTGTCCTCTCTGTGAAGCCCCACCAAGGACTAACAAGATCTCTGTCCTCTCTGTGAAGCCCCACCAAGGACAAACAAGATCTCTGTCCTCTCTGTGAAGCCCCACCAAGGACAAACAAGATCTCTGTCCTCTCTGTGAAGCCCCACCAAGGACTAACAAGATCTCTGCCCTCTCTGTGAAGCCCCACCAAGGACTAACAAGATCTCTGCCCTCTCTGTGAAGCTCCACCAAGGACAAACAAGATCTCTGCCCTCTCTGTGAAGCCCCACCAAGGACTAACAAGATCTCTGTCCTCTCTGTGAAGAACCACCAAGGACTAACAAGATCTCTGCCCTCTCTGTGAAGCCCCACCAAGGACTAACAAGATCTCTGCCCTCTCTGTGAAGAACCACCAAGGACTAACAAGATCTCTGTCCTCTCTGTGAAGCCCCACCAAGGACTAACAAGATCTCTGTCCTCTCTGTGAAGAACCACCAAGAACCATTTAACATTGTCCCTTATCACACGAATAGAAAAACGAATGAATTATTGACCGACAGTCCAACCATGCATTATTCAAGTACTGTACCATTGCATTTCATATTGGATGTTTTACTGTACCTCACAGGAGGCAGGTTGCCTTGCACTGCACATGACTGGGTGCTGTGTTTAATATTCAAATATCAAAATATAAAACAGTCAGTCCCAGACAACATAGAACTCTATTGTGTCTGTGTGAACTGAGAGGAGCTTCTGTGATTTAACTCTAGCAACTGATTGATGATGGTCCCAGAAAACATTTGACCGTTTCTTTTTCTGGAACATATTGTTGTCTTGAGTCAACAGAGAACAGGTCTTGTGGTAAGTCGTTAGAGAGTACAGGGAGCTGATAGTCAAAGTGAATGCGTAACTGCTTTATCAGATGGTCTGTGAGAGAGAGCTAGATAAACATTACCGTTCAAAAGTTTGGGGTCACTTAGAAATGTCCTTGTTTTTTTAACGAAAAGCACATTCTTTGTATTTTGGAAACGGCAGATTTTTTATGGAATATCTACAAAGGCATACAGAGGCCCATTATCAGCAAACATCACTCCTGTGTTCCAATGGCACGTTGTGTTAGCTATTTCAAGTTATCATTTTAAAAGGCTAATTGATCATTAGAAAATAATATGCATGTATGTAAATGGTGTGAATAGACAGTATGGACCGTTTGTGAATATACTTGTAAAAATGTCAATTTGTTAACGCCTACTGTATATGTATGTTCATCCGGTCCATTCGCTGTGTTATCATTGAGCATTGAAATCCATCGTTTTTTTTTCTTAAAAACTGCATTCTACGCTATGTGAGAGCCAAAGCATAGACATGGCCTTGTAATGTCAAAACAGGGATTTATTTAGTCATAGTTAATGAAAAAAATATACCAGGATAGAAAAAACAGTCCGCAACTGTAACACAATGTAGAATGGCATAACACTTGAAAACAGACCAAGTGATTGTCATGACAGAACTGGTTGGAAGTGTTCAGATGCTTAATGTTTCATCAGGACCATAAATTCACTTAGTACAAACCCACAGGGTACAGTGAATATAGATAAGAGCCTAGGGCCTGAAAAAAGATACTGTTATGACCTAGAGGCATGAGAATGACAATGAGCGTGGAGATGTGTATTGGCCTACTGATGAGGAGGGGCTGTGTGTGTTGGCCTACTGATGAGGTGGAGCTGTGTTTGTTAGCCTAATGATTAGGAGGTGGGACTGTGTGTGTTGGCCTACTGATGAGGTGGAGCTGTGTGTTTTGGCCTAATGATGAGGAGGTGGGACTGTGTGTGTTGGCCTACTGATGAGGTGGAGTTGTGTGTGTTGGCCTACTGATGAGGTGGAGCTATGTGTTTTGGCCTACTGATGAGGTGGAGCTGTGTGTTTTGGCCTACTGATGAGGTGGAGCTGTGTGTTTTGGCCTACTGATGAGGTGGAGCTGTGTGTTTTGGCCCACAGATGAAGAGGTGGAGCGGTGTGTGTTGACCTACAGATGAGGAGGTGTGTGTTGGCCTACTGATGAGGAGGTGGGGCTGTGTGTGGTGGTCTACTGATGAGGAGGTGGGGCTGTGTGTGGTGGCCTACTGATGAGGTGGAACTGTGTGTGTTGGCCTACTTATGAGGAGGAGCTGTGTGTGTTGGCCTACTGATGAGGAGGTGGGGCTGTGTGTGTTGGCCTACTGACGTGGAGGTGGGGCTGTGTGTGTTGGCCTACGTATGGGTAGGTGGAGCTGTGTGTGTTGGCCAACAGATGAGGAGGAGCTGCATGTGTTGGCCTTCTGAGTAGGTAGAGCTGTGTGTCTTGGCCTACAGATGAGGAGGTGGAGCTGTGTGTGTTGGCCTACTGATGAGGAGGTGGGGCTGTGTGCCTTGGCCTACAGATGAGGAGGTGGGGCGGTGTGTGTTGGCCTACAGATGAGGAGGTGGGGCGGTGTGTGTTGGCCTACTGATGAGGAGGTGTGTGTTGGCCTGCAGATGAGGATGTGGGGCTGTGAGTGTTGGCCTACAGATGAGGAGGTGGGGCTGTATGTGTTGGCCTACAGATGAGGAGGTGGGGCTGTGTGTGTTGGCCTACAGATGAGGAGGTGGGGCTGTGTGTTGGCCTGGAGATGAGGAGGTGTGTGTTGGCCTACAGATGAGGAGGTGTGTTGGCCTACAGATGAGGTGGTGCGGTGTGTGTTGGCCTACTGATGAGGAGGTGTTTGGTTTGGCCTACTGATGAGGTGTGTGTTGGCCTACTGATGAGGAGGTGTGTGTTGGCCTACAGATGAGGTGGAGTGGTGTGTGTTGGCCTACAGATGAGGAGGTGGAGCGGTGTGTGTTAGCCTACAGATGAGGAGGTGGGGCGGTGTGTGTTGGCCTACAGATGAGGAGGTGTGTGTTGGCCTACAGATGAGGAGGTGGGGCGTTTGTGTTGGCCTACAGATGAGGAGTTGGGGCTGTGTGTGTTGGCCTACAGATGAGGAGGTGTGTGTTGGCCTACAGATGAGGTGGAGCGGTGTGTGTTGCCCTACAGATGAGGAGGTGGTGCGGTGTGTATTGGCCTACTGATGAGGAGGTGGAGCTGTGTGTGTTGGCTTGCAGATGAGGAGGTGTGTGTTGGCCTACTGATGAGGAGGTTGGGCGGTGTGTTTTGCCCTACAGATGAGGTGTTTGTTGGTCTACTGATGAGGAGGTGTGTGTTGGCCTACAGATGAGGTGGGGCTGTGTGTGTTGGCCTACAGATGAGGAGGTGGAGCTGTGTGTGTTGGCTTGCAGATGAGGAGGTGTGTGTTGGCCTACAGATGAGGACGTGGGTGTTGGCCTACAGATGAGGAGGTGGGGCTGTGTGTGTTGGCCTACAGATGAGGAGGTTGGGCGGTATGTGTTGGCCTACTGATGAGGAGGTGTGTTTTGGCCTACAGATGAGGAGGTGGGGCGGTGTGTGTTGGCCTACAGATGAGGAGGTGTGTGTTGGCTTACAGATGAGGAGGTGTGTGTTGGCCTACAGATGAGGAGGTGTATGCTGGCCTACTGATGTGTAGGTGTGTGTTGGCCTGCAGATGAGGAGGTGGAGCGGTGTGTGTTGGCCTACAGATGAGGAGGTATGTGTTGGCCTACAGATGAGGATGTGGGGCGGTGTATGTTGGCCTACAGATGAGGAGGTGGGGCGGTGTGTGTTGGCCTACAGATGAGGAGGTGTGTGTTGCCCTACAGATGAGGAGGTGTGTGCTGGCCTACAGATGAGGAGGTGTGTGTTGGAATACAGATGAGGAGGTGTATGCTGGCCTACTGATGTGTAGGTGTGTGTTGGCCTGCAGATGAGGAGGTGGAGCGGTGTGTGTTGTCCAACTGATGAGGAGGTGTGTGTTGGCCTGCAGATGAGGAGGTGTGTGTTGGCCTACAGGTGAGGAGGTGGAGCTGTGTGTGCAGTAATAAATTATGACAATAGGCAGGCAGCACGATCATACCGTATTTACACTACACATTCATTACGCTGAAAAAGCTAGGATTTCAGCTCATTATCTATTTATGTTGAGATACTCAAGCTCCTAAGTAGTGGGACCCACTGGAAAGAAAATGTTGACTACAGTAAAAAAAGAGAAATGGCAAGCTAAACATGAAAAGAGCAGATACAGTAACTATGAAAAAAAATGCTGTCTCATCACTGGACTCCCAAAAGGACTTCCCAGGCCAATGTACGATATGTTCCATGCCTTGAAAACGTAAACTCTGGAAGGCCTTTGAACTGAACAGGACCTTTTTGTTGTTTTCAGTTCAGTTAGCACCCCCGACCCAAACCCAAGGAAAATGAACGATGTCTGAGGTTTAGAGATATATTAAGAAGTACAGGACACCAACCCTATCTGAACCCATGTTTTTGTTTTCTTAAAACCGTGATAAAAAGAAAATGCATTCGGTTTCATAGGCTATATATAAAGCATGTACACAGCATTATCTTGTCTGGTAAGGGCTACATGGTGCTAAGCGTATGTTTATTTAAATAAAGTACAAAATTATTTAACCTTTATTTAACTTGGTTGTATCATGACGATTCAGAACTTCATTATTTTAAACAGGCCTATGATGTGGCTGATGTGGCAAGAGTTTCCTGTTACAGTGATATATTCTCCTCTGATGTGGCAATAGCTTCCTGTTACAGTGATATATTCTCCTCTGATGTGGCAATAGCTTCCTGTTACAGTGATCTATTCCCCTCTGATGTGGCTGATGTGGCAATAGCTTCCTGTTACAGTGATCTATTCCCCTCTGATGTGGCTGATGTGGCAATAGCTTCCTGTTACAGTGATCTATTCCCCTCTGATGTGACAAGAGCTTCCTGTTACAGTGATCTATTCCCCTCTGATGTGAAAAGAGCTTCCTGTTACAGTGAACTATTCCCCTCTGATGTGACAAGAGAATCCAGTTACAGTGATCTATTCCCCTCTGATGTGACAAAAGAATTCAGTTACAGTGATCTATTCCCCTCTGATGTGAAAAGAGCTTCCTGTTACAGTGATCTATTCTCCTCTGATGTGACAAGAGAATCCAGTTACAGTGATCTATTCCCCTCTGATGTGACAAAAGAATCCAGTTACAGTTATCTATTCTCCTCTGATGTGACAAGAGAATCCAGTTACAGTGATCTATTCCCCTCTGATGTGACAAGAGAATCCAGTTACAGTGATCTATTCTCCTCTGATGTGACAAAAGAATCCAGTTACAGTGATCTATTCTCCTCTGATGTGACAAAAGAATCCAGTTACAGTGATCTATTCCCCTCTGATGTGACAAGAGAATCCAGTTACAGTGATCTATTCCCCTTTGATGTGACAAGAGAATCCAGTTACAGTGATCTATTCTCCTCTGATGTGACAAAAGAATCCAGTTACAGTGATCTATTCTCCTCTGATGTGACAAAAGAATCCAGTTACAGTGATCTATTCCCCTCTGATGTGACAAGAGAATCCAGTTACAGTGATCTATTCTCCTCTGATGTGACAAGAGAATCCAGTTACAGTGATCTATTCTCCTCTGATGTGGCTGATGTGACAAGAACTTCCTCTTCACTCTGTTACAGTGATCTATTCCCCTCTAGGTGATCCACCACATTTCTCCACAGAATGCAGAGGGACTCAGATCAATTTTTAATCAAATGACTATGCTGATCAAAGCTCACACTCGCTGTGGAGATCACGCCACCCATGAAGCTGGAGCATTTTCCATCGACTCAATCAACGTCTGTAGTATTCTCTCTGGTATGCAATCTGGTTTCCGCTCATGTTATGGCTTTGACACTGCGACCGTAAAGTTTCTAAATTCTGTCACCACCGCCCTTGACTATTTCTATTGACTTGGCCAAAGCTTTTGATACGGTAGACTATTCCATTCTTGTGGGTCGGCTAAGGAGTATTGGTGTCTCAGGTATGCTTACTACCTCTGAGGGTTTAGAGCTTGAGGTAGTCACCTCATACAGGTACTTGGGAGTATGGCTAGACAGAACACTGTCCTTCTCTCAGCACATATCAAAGCTGCAGGCTAAAGTTAAATCTAGACTTTCCTCTATCGTAATCGCTCCTCTTTCACCCCAGCTGCCAAACTAACCCGGATTCAGATGACCATCCTACCTATGCTAGATTATAGAGACGTAATTTATAGATCGGCAGGTAAGGATGCTCTCAAGCGGCTGGATGTTCTTTACCATTCGGCCACCAGATTTACCACCAATGCTCCTTACATGACACAACACCACACTATACTCCTCTGTAAACTGACCATCTCTGTATACTCGGAGCAAGACCCACTGGTTGATGCTTATTTATAAAACCCTCTTAGGCCTCACTCCCCCCTATCTGAGATACCTAATGCAACCTGCCTCCTCCATATACAACACCCGTTCTGCCAGTCACATTCTGTTAAAGGTCCCCAAAGCACACACATTCCTGGGTCGCTCCTCTTTTCAGTTCGAGCAGCTAGCGACTGGAATGAACTGCAAAAAACACATTTAAACTGGACAGTTTTATCTCCATCTCTTCATTCAAAGACTCAATCATGGACACTCTTACTGACACTTGTGGCTGCTACGCGTGATGTATTGCTGTCTCTACCTTTTTGCCCTTGCCTATGCCTAAAAATGTTGATACTATGTTTATGCTGCCACCATGTTGTGTTGGCATGTTGTGTTGTTGTCTTGTTGTCATGTTTATGCTGCCACCACGTTGTGTTGTCATGTTGTGTTGTTGTCTTGTTGTCATGTTTATGCTGCCACCACGTTGTGTTGTCATGTTGTGCTAATACCATATTGTGTTGTCATGTTGTGTTGTTGTCGTGTTGTATCTTGTTGTCATTTTGTGTTGTTGTCATGTTGTGCCAATACCATGTAATGTTGTTGTCATGTTGTGTTGTTGTCATGTTGTGCTAATACCATATTGTGTTGTATGTTATGCTGTTGCCATGTTGTTTTGTTGTCATGTTGTGTTGTTGTCATGTTGTGCTAATACCATGTTGTGTTGTTATGTTGTGTTGCTGCCATGTTGTGTTGTTGTCATGTTGTGTTGTTGTCGTGTTGTATCTTGTTGTCATGTTGTGTTGTTGTCATGTTGTGGCAATACCATGTAATGTTGTTGTCATGTTGTGTTGTTGTCATGTTGTGCTAATACCATGTTGTGTTGTTATGTTGTGTTGCTGCCATGTTGTGTTGTTGTCATGTTGTTTTATTGTCATGTTGTGTTGCTGCCATGCTGTGTTGTTGTCATGTTGTGTTATTGTCATGTTGTTTTGTCATGTTGTGTTGCTGCCATGTTGTGTTGGTGTCATGTTGTGTTGTTGTCTTAGGTCTCTCTTTATGTAATGTTGTGGTGTCTCTCGTCGTGATGTCTGTTTTGTCCTACATTTTTCTTTTTAATCCCAGCCCCCGTCCCCAAAGGAGGAATTATTTCTTAATAACTGACATGCCTAGTTAAATAAAGGTTAAATTAAAAATTAAAAATGATAAAAGACTGAAGTAATCAGGAAGGCACTGGGAAGAAGGAAACTGCCATTTTGATGTTATGGTTGCAGGAAAAACAACATCTTTCACTGACTTGAATGAAGGGAACATGGTTGTGTTTCATGTGTGGAGGAGTAGCAGGAAATTACACAGATTTATTGACTGTAGTGTATTGATTGTAATAGGAGTTAGTGTATTCCCATGGCAACCTTGTTATCGATGTTCTCACATACTCAAAGGAAAGCAACTTCATGGAAAAAGGAAGGAATCAAGCTTTTGTCTTTGTAAATGTTAGTTTGTTGTACTGTAGTAGGCCTGCACAGCCACTTGTCTTCATAACACTAGCATAAGAATGGCTTGATCTGCCGTCATGCTTCTTGTTCATTACATGATGATTGTTCAATCGCTGTAATATGGCCTTAAGAATGGAACTACAAATATTTGAGGTGTTGAATGAATTACATTTTTGTATTTCTTTTATTACATTTTATTTTTGTGTCAAATCGCCAGTTGCCAACCCATCCCTTATGGGATTAATTGACACATAAACAAACATTACAATAATTCCCTGTGGTAATTAATTATGATTCTTCTTCCGGTGTTCTCTGCATTGCGCATCGCATAAAGAGTGAACAAATGTAAGATAGAAATCAATACATAATAGTAAATAAGGTTATCCAAATAACAGTTATATCCCTAGAGCAGTAAAATAATATACATACATACATACATACATAACATACAGTGGCAAGAAAAAGTATGTGAACCCTTTGGAAATATATATATTAAAAAAATCCAGTTAATCTTCTTTTCCATAATTAGCTATTAATATTTGTAGTAATGTATGCAATTTATACAAAGGATTTTTACCTCTCACCAGTCTCGCCATTACCAGAATTACATTATGGCAAGCAATTATTATTTTAGCAAACAATTATTGTGATTCATCCTTATTTTAGCAAACAATTATTGTGATTCATCCTATATTGTCCCTAACATCTTTTACTCCCTCGAAACAGTTGTGGGATACACACACACCCACACCCACACCCACACACACTCATACACACTCAACCCCTTTCCCCCACAACAACCATAGACTCAGATTCTCAACAGTTGCACCATCCCAGAGCCCAACTCAAGAAAGGTCTTGATTTACGAATGCATATACAGTTGCAGCTGTATGAGAAGGCCTGCAAAACTGAGCAAAACAATTGGCAGAAATGGGTAGATTTGATTTACCATTGTGACGTACTAGATGATGGAGGTCAGATATACCCCCTTCCCCTGAAACACCCACAACATGGTCCCCCGTAGTGACCATTATCTCAAGCATCTCCGTGCAGTCAGACCTTTGATTTTGTGCCACCATGGCCACAATAATATGCCCCCTCTCTGAATGTCCGAGTGTGACCCCCTCCCCATGGGTTACTGCAGCTAGTGTTGACAGCACTGCCACTGCCTGGGTGGGGGTATCCCACCGGAATCCCCACCGACTAGGTACAAGGTCGTCAAGGTTCTCAGCAGCTTTGAGAATTTCCTTGTATATTTTGCTCTCCCATCAGGGGGCTTTGGCTTTTCAGGACCAACCCTGTCAGGCAGGCTCAGAATCTTGAGGGGGCGGTGCTGCTCTAGGTCTCTGACCGCATTTTGGCAGCACACAGGCCGCTTACAGCAGGCCCATAAAACAGATAGGGACATTAGTATCTGGGTTGTTCAGGTGGGTGTCTACAGTTTAGGGTTGTGGACCGTTCCATCAATATAGAACCATAAATATATAAATTAGATCTATAATCTTTTTTATTTTTATTTAGTTCCCCATGATAGGACAATAAATAAATTAGATGTATAATTTATTTTATAATGCTGTTCCACAAGGATAGGACAATAAATGAATAAATGAATATATAATATCATCTGCACAACATTGAAAGCTCTCTCACAACCCCTGCTCACAGAAATACATTGGTTCTGGGATATGCAACAATTTCCTTTCTCACTCCACGCCACCCTTTCCCAAACACCAAAAAATACACACCACACCATCGATCTCAATACATCCACATATACTGTGCCTTCTGTTTACTGTGTTTTTATCTCCACCATGTTGAATTAGTGCTTTTGTTTTCCAATTAGTTATATTTGAAGATGAGATTCGCATGGGATTTTGTTATTTAAAACAAAATGTGGATCTCCATTAGCTAACGCCGTAACGCTAGCTAATCTTCCTGGGGTCCAACACCAATTAACAAGACATTACAAACAACCCCAATCAAGACTTCACAAACATTCAACAAGTAGACAACACAGATAATTAAAATACCTGACAGGAAACACATTTAACATTCAGTTGATGCTTTCTATTTGCTGTCCAGTCATATGGTCTATCACATAAGATGTTCTTAAATGTTTTTCTTGAAGGTGGATTGGTAAAAAGGTGGATTAGTAATAAGTTCCATTCAGCTATAGCTCTAAATAAAACTGTAGATTTAAGGCGATTTGTCCTTGGCTTGAGTTGTTTTAGCTGCCCTGAATTTGCCTGTCTGGTTTGGTTGTTATGCATGTTGCTAGTTGGACTGAAAAATATATATATTTTTTTAATATAACATTCCTAAAGAAAATCAGAAGACTAGATAGTAATTTGTTTTTAATGTGAAGCCATGAGAGATTCTGATGCATTTTAATAATATTCATTCGATTAGAGCAATGAAGAGCTAATCTGGCAGCCCTGTTAGGAGCTTTTTTATATCTTTCTTTGCTGCAGATGACCATATAACCGGACAGTACTCTAAGTGTGATAGGACCAGGGATTGACCATATAACCGGACAGTACTCTAAGTGTGATAGGACCAGGGATTGACCATATAATTGGGGGTCATCAGCAAGCATATATCTTGAACCAAATACAATAGATTTGGTTTTAGAAATGTTCAACACCAATTTGTTCATTTCAACCCACTCAGACACTATTCTTAGTTCACTGCTCAGTACATCTGTTAGCTCATTACATTCTGATGCTGCACTATACATTGTAGAGTCATCAGCATACATGACCACTCTTGCTTTGTTCATTACTGAAGGTAAATCATTAGTAAAGAGTTGAACAGTGGGCCTAGGGAGCTTCCTTGAGGAACACCACAATGGATATATCTTTACTATTTGAAAAGCTACCATTAAAGAACAATTTTCCTTATCCTGGATAGATAGCTTTTCATTGTATACTATGGATCTGAAGCGCTGTAAGGAGAAACTCTCTAACTACACATTCTGGAACTTCTCCTTCTTTCTCTTGGATACCAGGAAGTACCAGATTCTCTCTCATGGATCTAGTCTGTATGTCCAGTAAGGTTTCTCTCAGAACGATGTTCTCATTTTTAAGTTCATTAACTTCGGTTTCAATCTTATCGACTGTCCCTTTTAGCTTGTTTGTGTCTTTCTCCATTGTCGCAGCATTTTCGTCACTCCTCTCGAGGCTCGCCTTCAACTCTTTTATATCCTTATTGACTAGTTCAAGTATGCCCAGTTTGTCATTTATTGATTTTAACAGATGGGTTTCGGCCTTTACCATTCCCGCTGGTGAAAATATTAAATCGTCTGTGTCTGTAGAAGAGTCCCTTTTTTTGTTTTGAAATAGGTTCCCCTCTCTTACTCTCCGTCATGTTGAAATAGGTTCCCCTGTCTTACTCTCCGTCATGTTGAAATAGGTTCCCCTGTCTTACTCTCCGTCATGTTGAAATAGGTTCTCCTGTCTTACTCTCCGTCATGTTGAAATAGGTTCCCCTGTCTTACTCTCCGTCATAATGAAATTGGTTCCCCTGTCTTACTCTCCATCATGTTGAAATAGGTTCCCCTGTCTTACTCTCCGTCATGTTGAAATAGGTTCCCCTGTCTTACTCTCCGTCATGTTTGGGTGTTGCTTTTTTTCGTAATATTTGTCGATACATTTCTCTAGTCATATGATTTTTTTTGTATTGTTATCCAGATTGAAGGTTATTACCCACCAGATTTTGTAGTGCTAATATTAGTCTAACTTACCGATATTGAATATTATGTTTTTATCTTGAGGTGGTCTACATAGCTGTGTTCAGTCCACCATCTTGTAGTCATCTTGTCAGAACGGCCAGTCCTAGGGAGAGTAGCAACAGTGCTGAACTTTCTCAATTTATAGACAATTTGTCTTACCGTGGACTGATGAACATCAAGGCTTTTAGAGATACTTTTGTAACCCTTTCCAGCTTTATGCAAGTCAACAATTCTCAGGTCTTCTGAGATCTCTTTTTTTCAAGGCATGGTTCACATCAGGCAATGCTTCTTGTGAATAGCAAACTCAAATTTTGTGAGTGTTTTGTATAGGGCAGGGCAACTAACCAACATCATCTCATTGAGGGGTTCACATACTTTTTCCAACCTACACTGTGAATGTTTAAGTGATGTATTCAATATCTGGGGACCTGGGCAGACCAGGGGTTGCAAAGTGCATTAACCCTCATCTGCAATCAGGCCCAATTAAACAGAAAATTGCACACTGTGTGTGTGTGTATTGTTGTGACTTAGATTTTTATTTATTTTACTAGGCAAGTCAGTTAAGAACAAATTCTTATTTTCAATGACAGCCTAGGAACAGTGGGTTAACTGCCTGTTCAGGGGCAGAACAACAGATTTGTACCTTGTCAGCTTGGGGATTTGAACTTGCACTCTAACCACTATGCTACCCTACCGCCCCAGAGTACAGAAGCTGAAGGTCAGATCTGATGAAGGATCAGATCAAATATTTTGACCAATTTATGCAGAAATCCAGGTAATTACATACTTTGTCTTGCCACTGTATACAGATAAATAAATACAGAAAAAATAAACAGAAGGTACTTGAACCCAGTCTGGGAGACAAGCCTATACATGGGAGACAAGCCATATGGGAGACAAGCCTATACATGGGAGACAAGCCATATGGGAGACAAGCCTATACACACTCTATATACACACGTGCCATTTACCACATAGAAACTCAAGATTTTTACAATTGAATTATAGGTAGCCCTTTTTCTTTTATTCCAGCCTTTATCTAAATATTCCGCAAACGGAAATACACAATGGACAAAACACCATTTCAGTTTCTCCTCATCACTCAGCCACATAATGGCAGGGTCCTATCATTTGTGTTTAGTAATGGTAGTCAAATTAATTCTCATCATTTATTTAGCAGACGCTTTTATCAAAAGAGAATTACAGTCATGCATACATACATTTTACACATTTACATTTTACTTTTTCAATGTTTCTATGGCGTTATGCACATTTTCTTTCAAGTTGAATGTTAACACTTGTTTCCTAATGGCATCGATAGTAACTCATATCCATTTGTCATTATCTCTCCTTGCATGACGCAGATGTGGACCTTCAGCACCTTCTGCTGTTAGGACTACAAGAGCATATTGAGCACTGTGTAGACTCTAGAGAGAGCTACAACACAGCTTCCCAGCGACCAACCGGCTTCCCACAACGACAGTGATGGAATTCATTAATCTTTGCCAACCTGCAGGCGTCTGGCCCACACCGACGTGCCTCGCACTGCTTCCAAATGTGAACGTTATGATAAGTGGCACGAAGAAAGAGAACTGCTTAATGGTCAAATTCTCAGCTCTGATGTCTATTTACAATCTACTGACCCTGGAACTGACCATGTATATAGCTACTGACCCTGGAACTGACCCTGTATATAGCTACTGACCCTGGAACTGACCCTGTATATAGCTAATGGCCCTGGAACTGTCCCTGTATATAGCTACTGACATGGAACTGTCCCTGAAATAGCTACTGACCCTGGAACTGACCCTGTATATAGCTACTGACCCTGGAACTGACCCTGTATATAGCTACTAACCCTGGAACTGACCCTGGATATAGATACTGAACCTGGAACTGTCCCTGTATATAGCTTACTTACTCTCTCCTGATCTTCTTATTTCTATTTCTCATGTGTTTTTACTCTGCTTGTGTTTAATGTTTTATAGTACTACCGCATTGTTGAGGAAGAGCAAGAAAGCCATTTCACTGTACTAGTGCACGTGACAATTAACACTTGACACTTTGTGGAAACTACTAATGGGTTCAGGGTAAAACAACATTTTAAGATAATTGCTCAATACCTTCCCAGTTACTGAGAAATAATTGTTGTTTACAAAGGAATTACCACTTGTGAAACTGAATAGCATTCGTTTGTATCCACATTAATTAGCTTCTGAAAGCCACCACATGTGGATAAATAAATAATAATTTATTTATATGGCATCTCAAGCAGACTGAAAACCTCTAATGATCTCTTTTTCCACTCAAGCAGAGTGAATGTCTGGGGAAATAGTGACTAATGTCACAACGACTTTGATGCACTGCTCCTCCTACGTTTGGGGGAAGAAGTGACACATGACCTTATTCCACACTTCAGAGTGATGCTGGCTTTTTAGAAATGGTATGCAATCCTGAAAATGCCCCCCCCCTTATACATTTATGCTTTTTTCTCAGATGGCAGAGAACCACCTTTTGGGCGGGAATGGCCCATTACAGCTGAAAAGATTACATTTTCTGTTTAACTGGGCCTGATTGCGGATGATGGTTAGTGCTATTTGCAACCCCTGGTCTGCCCAGGTCCCCGGATATTTGATAACATTTATTTGGCAGTGGTCGTTGGGCTAATTAACTGAATTGATGAAATGCATGACTGGTGCCCCGCATTCCAAATACCACTGCTGCTTCAGCAACCTCTTACAGCCAGCAGCTAATAGCACTGCCGCTAACGGTGTCTATAGCGGCCAATCAACTGCCCCTGTACCGGCACCCTTCTGCTAGCTGACAATTGAAGCCAAGCAG
Organism: Brachymystax lenok tsinlingensis; assembly: GCA_030435695.1. Taxonomy (NCBI): domain Eukaryota; kingdom Metazoa; phylum Chordata; class Actinopteri; order Salmoniformes; family Salmonidae; genus Brachymystax; species Brachymystax lenok. The sequence goes on from CM059819.1 coordinate 7,789,821, forward strand.
GGATTTGACACGGAGTGCTTGGATTGAAGATTCTTTGGTAAGTTAAGTCACTGTTGGTAGTGGGATTGGTTGGCCAGTCAACCCACAATCTACTGTATTCTGTAAAGGGCCCCATCCTGGTCTTGACAATAGTTATCAAACATCCCATGGCACCTTAGGCAAGAGTCTATGTACCCAACCTCTCATAAACCACAGTGACTGTCTATGTACCCAACCTCTCATAAACCACAGTGACTGTCTATGTACCCAACCTCTCATAAACCACAGTGTCTGTCTATGTACCCAACCTCTCATAAACCACAGTGACTGTCTATGTACCCAACCTCTCATAAACCACAGTGTCTGTCTATGTACCCAACCTCTCATAAACCACAGTGTCTGTCTATGTACCTAACCTCTCATTAACCACAGTGTCTGTCTATGTACCCAATCTGGGCTCTCATACAGTATCATACCATCAATAAGCCACTTAAAAAGCAGTATACTATAATAGCTAGCTGATTAGGGATGGGTACCGAAACCCGGTATTAAACGGGCCCCGGGGCTAAATTATGAAAGACCGTAGTATCGATAAGCTCCGACGTTATCGGTTCTGCTTTCGGTACTGGAGAAATTAAGAAAATACATTTCCTATTTATCATTGCTACATAAATGTCATCTTGCACATTTTCTCTCACCAACCGTTTCTAATTTGCAATAAGATTAAGACATTCGTCTATGATGCATTTTCACACACACACACACACACACACACACACACACACACACACACACACACACACACACACACACATATATATATTTCCAAAGGGTTCACATACTTTTTCTTGCCACTGTATGTTATGTATGTCTGTATGTATGTATGTCAGACCAAGATGCAGCGAGGTTTCCAGTGTACATACTTTTATTTACGAAACGTAACTGGCAAAACAATACAAAGATCGTAACTCTGGCGTGGCTCAACTACACACACACACACACACACACACACACACACACACACACACACACACACACACACACACACACACACACACACACACACACACACACACACACACATATACACACACAAGAAAGAGCCTGCTCTTAATTGGCGGAGAGAACAAAACATTCAAAGTGTGGTTACACATCACCAGAGTCGATGCTGACAACGCTCGTTGCCACAAGTGCAACAAGACTTTTGCTTGTAAGGGCTGAAAACACAAGCAATCTGTCCAAACATCTATGAAAAGTGCATCATGTACAGGCAGAGAAATGCACAGTTTGACTGCCTATCTCGTAGTTCATCTCTCGTTGGCTGATCTGCGTTAGGTATGTATGGTAGCAGCCTAGAGCACACGCACGGAGTTAACTAGATTATGAGAACATGGGTTCATGATCAAAAGGAACCATTAGCCCGCTGATTGATTCGCTATGGGTGCGTTCAGAAATTCAATCACTAATTTAAAGTATTTTGCAACTTTTTTGTTAAAGTTGCAGCTACAATGAACCAACCCAAAGTCCAAAAAAAAAAAAAAGACAAAGACAAGCCCAAAAGCCCCTTCACGCTGGCAGCTAGTGGGAGGATGACTGAGGAGAGGGTGAATGAGTGCCACCTAGCCGTGACCAAGTTCAAAGTGAAAGGCCTACACCCCTTTGCAACAGTGGAGTCCATGGGCTTTAGGTAACAATCTGTCAGTATATATTGAGTTGTATTCATGTTTAGGATATAGTAGTATACAAGGGTTGAATGTTAGTCCCCTCACTCCACAATACAATACGGAAACAACACAACAATTCAATAATGATAATTCAACACATGAAAACAATATTTTTTTACTGTAGGGAGATGAGCAAGGCACTCAACCCCAAATATACCCCTCCCTCCAGGAGTTACCTCAGTGACACATTCATTCCTACTTGGTGTGGTGTAGAAAAGGCCAATGTTATCACTGAGCTGAAAGACGTGCCAAGCTGGCCATCACCAGCCTCTGTCAGGACCACTATCTCACTGTTACAGTGCACTACACAAGCCAGGACAGTGTAAAACAGAAGGTCCTCCACACCAGGGCAGTGTACAAATCGCAAACTGGCGATGTAGTGGCAGAGGAGATCTCAGACATTCTGGAAGAGTTTGAGACAGAGCCGAGCAAGATTGTAGCTGTGACTGTTGATAATGCTGGCAATATGGATGTTGCCATCAAGAGGCTACACATCCTAAAAATAGGATGCTTTGCACACACACTGAATCTGGCAGCGCAGAAAATCTACTAAATGACTTCCATTGATAAATGGGCAGCCCGAATCAGAGCAGTGGTCGTGTGGTTCAAGAGATCCTCGATGTCCAAAACAGTCTTGAAGGAATGGCAGCAGCTCCTTGGTAAGAAGCCAGTTCAATCTATTAAAGTATTATTTTGAAATTCCCACATTTAACAATTTAATTCAATATTCAAGTGTGCGGTAATTAAATGTATCTTGTTTTTTGTTGTTATTTCAGGCCTTCCGCAACACTCACTCATCCTTGATGTCAAGACCAGATGGAACTCGCTCTATCTAATGATAGAGAGATTCATGGAGCAGTATCCAGCGATCCAAGCAGCAGCCTTGGACCCACGCCTGCGAAAAGCAATGACCAAGGACAACCTGGACCGTCTGAAGGACGAGGACTTCCATAAGGCTGAGGAGTTTGTCCAATCCTCTATACATCCACACTGTGTGTGTCATGTGAAAAGAATGCCACCTGTGGACAGATCATAAACATCCTCCACAAACTGGAAGAGCACTTCACTGTCAAGAACGAAGATACAACGTTTGTGGCAACCATCAAAGAGTAGGTGTGGGAGAACCTCTCCGAGCGCTATCAGGATGAGGACATTCAAGCCTTCCTGCATGAGGCCACAGCAATGGACCCCAGATTTAAAGGGATGCCGGTGAGTGACGCCACCTGGGACAGGCTGAGGAAGGCAACTGTTGAGACCAATGTGACAGGAGCAACACCAGGGCTGTCAGAGGAGCAGGAGCAGACAGACACAGAGCACCAGCAAAAGGAGGAGGAGTCTGAAGAAGGAGAGGAAATGGAGGAGACTTTCCCTCCATTGTACAAAACAAGAAATGCCTTGGAGGAGCTGTTCTCAGAGGACAGGGAGTTGAGGTTGACTATCCAACAGGACACCTCGTCCTTCACCCTCAGCGAGCGTGTTGACCTAGAGGTGGAGCTCTACGAAGGCCTACCTCCCATCCCATGGCTGAAGATCCTGTGATGTGGTGGTGGGAGAAGAGAGCTACTCTGCCCCTCCTCACAAACATTGCAACAAGCTACCTCTGTGCTCAAGCCTCCTCCACCCCTAGCGAGAGGGTATTTTCAACTGCAGGGAACACAATACGCCAGGAGAGGTCCCGACTTCTGCCAGAGAAGATAAATATGTCGATCTTAACAAAATGAACCGATTAGAATACCGTTAAAGTACCGGATCGATAAGCAGTATCGGTAAGAGTAGTAATACCATTAAAATCTTAATGATACCCATCCCTATAGCTGATAAAGCAGTATACTATAATGGCTAGCTGATAAAGCAGTATACTATATTAGCTAGCTGATAAAGCAGTATACTATAATGGCTAGCTGATAAAGCAGTATACTATATTAGCTAGCTGATAAAGCAGTATACTATATTAGCTAGCTGATAAAGCAGTATACTATATTAGCTAGCTGATAAAGCAGTATACTATATTAGCTAGCTGATAAAGCAGTATACTATAATGGCTAGCTGATAAAGCAGTATACTATATTAGCTAGCTTATAAAGCAGTATACTATATTAGCTAGCTGATAAAGCAGTATACTATATTAGCTAGCTTATAAAGCAGTATACTATAATGGTGTTACGAGAATTATGTTCTCAATATTCATAAACTGAACTTCAATTAAACTACTCCGTCTGTAACCCAGAATTTGTAAGATACTGGTTGAAATGAAACAGACAGAAGCCCAGTCTACAATTGTCATGTCCAGGCCAGAGTTGTAGGCTGGCGTGTTTAGGTTTCGTTTTTGGTGAAGGTTTTTTTGAGTTCTAGGTGTTCTATTTCTATGTTGGGGTAATGGTTCCCAATTAGAGGCAGCTGTGTGTCGTTGTCTCTAATTGGGAACCATATATATGTTTGGGGTTTTCTGTTAGGTTTTGTGGGTTATTGTTTGAGCATAGCTTGTTTTGTGTTTAGTTTTGGTCAATGTCACGATCTTCGTTACGTTTACATTTTGTTGGTTACCCAGTTACGTTCGTATTAAAAATGTATACTGGAAGCATTGCTGCGTCTTGGTCTGTCCCTTCTGAGGATCGTGACAACAATTGTCAAATGTCAGAATGTTTATTCACGAGAGCTCTGGACTCCAAATGGGAACACAGTCTTTTTATATTGTACAAGCTTTATGCTAAACACAAATGATACAAATACTCCACCCTCTCTAGGAAATAGTATTTTCCCACAGTACACATTTATCACAATCTTGCAACATAAGTCAATCTGGACAGCTCCTAGCCGTTCCTCCCTTCCCGAGGACTGGGAGGCCTTTCTTATCTAGTTGTTCTCACAAGAAGTTCCTGTTCTTAGTTTCACAGTGGTCACAAGTTGTCTGTCACAAGCAGTTCCTGTTATCATTTCCTACTTTCCTACGCACAAACATTCAAGCCATTATACAGAGACAGGGTAAAATACTGTTAGTTATTGTCTTATCATTACTTTAAACATATAAATCATTTAGTCATTAAACATATAAATCATATGAATTTATTCATAACAAATGTCTAGCTGATAAAGCAGTATACTATAATGGCTAGCTGATGAAGCAGTATACTATAATGGCTAGCTGATAAAGCAGTATACTATAATGGCTAGCTGATAAAGCAGTATACTATATTAACTAGCTGATAAAGCAGTATACTAAATTAGCTAGCTGATAAAGCAGTATACTATATTAGCTAGCTGATAAAGCAGTATACTATATTAGCTAGCTGATAAAGCAGTATACTATATTAGCTAGCTGATAAAGCAGTATACTATATTAGCTAGCTGATAAAGCAGTATACTATAATGGCTAGCTGATAAAGCAGTATACTATATTAGCTAGCTGATAAAGCAGTATACTATAATGGCTAGCTGATAAAGCAGTATACTATATTAGCTAGCTGATAAAGCAGTATACTATAATGGCTAGCTGAAAAAGCAGTATACTACTTTAGGTAGCTGATAAAGCAGTATACTATAATGGCTAGCTGCTTTAAAGGACCACAATGGAAATTAGTCCCAGACTTTATTGTGTGTTATCCTCGATGATTTTACTCATGTGAATGTATGGCTTTTTCAAGTTTTATGTGTGCTTGTTTTGTAAAATGGTCAAATGAATAAACTAAACTATTCCTATATCTTCTTCATCTTGGTGTGCTGGTGCAAAATGGCTGCAGTAGTTGACTGACATCCCCTCACCCCCCAAAGCAAACACAGACCCAATAATACATGTCATTTAATCCCCTCACCCCCCAAAGCAAACACAGACCCAATAATACATGTCATTTAATCCCCTAACCCCCCAAAGCAAACACAGACCCAATAATACATGTCATTTAATCCCCTAACCCCCAAAGCAAACACAGACCCAATAATACATGTCATTTAATCCCCTAACCCCCAAAGCAAACACAGACCCTATAATACATGTAATTTAATCCCCTCACCCCCCAAAGCAAACACAGACCCAATAATACATGTCATTTAATCCCCTAATCCCCCAAAGCAAACACAGACCCTATAATACATGTAATTTAATCCCCTCACCCCCCAAAGCAAACACAGACCCAATAATACATGTCATTTAATCCCCTAACCCCCCAAAGCAAACACAGACCCTATAATACATGTCATTTAATCCCGTCACCCCCCAAATCAAACACAGACCCAATAATACATGCCATTTAGCCACCTTCAGTCAAGCATGCTTAGATTGTACACACTGGTGGTACAGTGAATCAAACCGACTGTCCTGGCGTTGCAAGCACCATGCTCTATTAACTGAGCTACAGAGGACCACAATGTAACGTACATTTCTTGCCTTCCATCCTGAAAACTCTACAAGCCCCACTCTGTGTCGTACGTAAATGTACAGTTTACATTACATTATACATGATGGGGTTTGCGTTTGAGCTGAAGCCTTTCTGCAAACAGCCGTTCACGAGGGGCAAACGTAGACTCCAGGGATAAGAACCAGGATCAAGAGCATGCATCAAAAGTAAAGATCAGCAACATGTCCACGCATCAGGAGAGAAGATCAGGCTCAAGAACGCATAGGAGACACATGAGCTGGGGTCAATGACATGCATTACAAATAAGCACAGAATGAATGGAATGAGGAGAACAGAGCGTTCAGTCCATCCAGGCTTACCAATGATCTACAGTGGGGATATGGGACTTTGTTTGAAGGAGGAAAGGATATATTATTGACAGCCCTGTGAAGAACAGTGATTGGGGGAAAAAAAGGAGTAATAGATCAATTATCCTCAATCTTTGACAGATTACATCAATGGTCTGAACAAAGTCCTGCAAACGATGAGACTGTGACAATAAACTGATATATATCCAATTTTGGGACAGAGAAATGTAACATGGTTATATGATATTGCGGCTAGGCCATGATACATTGGCAATTTTTGGGGCAATGTTGCTGCAATTTTTTTTTTAAGAAAATATAAATAAAAATTATAGTTAGCGTAATTTTGATGGGCAGGGCTACCCAGTGGCCAGTTTTTAGGAATCGTCCAATCAGAGCGCATATATTGGTCATGTGATCCGCCATTCTAAAATATTTTGGAAAACATGACAACCGTTTTTGAGCTCAAGTGAGAGAAAATCAACTCCCGTTTTGGAGTGAAATGTTGGCCATTCACGTCTCAAATGTTTCCGCACTACAATATTGGATCATGATACGTTAATAAATACTTACTGTGTTCAGTTTGTCATGTTTAACTGTCAAAAATATCCACACTGGGGTGCATGCCAATCGATTAGCATGCTAACCAAAACCTATGCTAAGTCAATGGGACAAACAGGCTAATTCGCTAGCTAGCTAGCCATGTAGATTTTACGTTTTTTTTAAGGTACACCAGCTGATGTCACAAGGTAGGCCAAAACACCATCCCACCAAAACAGGTCTACATTTCCGGGCGGTCTTTTCAAACAGCTCTTACATTAAAAGACCATTTTCATAATTTTCACAATTTCACAGTATTATTCTAACCTCATAGTGTGGAAATATATATAAAACATGGGGAAATCATGTTTTTGACTGCACTGGGCCTTTAACAGACCATTGGCTGACACTTTTAACAAGGATATAAAACATAGCTGCTGTATTGTCTCGTTATGATAAATTATTTAATGTTTAAATCAAATATAGATGGTCCCAATTACTAATTTCTAATTCAACATAGTTTATTAATGCATTTAGTTAATTTTTAATCCTGTCAACATTTAGATCATGGAACAATGTAACATTAGCACACAATTATATTGTTCGGCTTCTACGAATTCCGCAGACTTCCTGGGAGATGTAAGACCAAGGGAAAAGCACTGCTGCTATCTCGCTCTCCAACCACGGTGCATGAATTAAGGAGCAAATTGAGGAAGACAGGAGATTCAACTAGTGTTTGAGGACAATGGAGGTAAATTAAAAAGCATCTTTATTGTTAAAAGAGATGTAAGGCCACCATGGCTTTTCCTCACAACGTGATGAAGGCTGATCTGTACGAATCGATATGCTGATGTTATCAGTTTATCCAGTGGATATATATGTAGCAGACATGAGTCGGTTACATGGTTGCTCATGGTCTCGTGAGCAGCCTGTGACTTCAAAATCAGTGTCAGCCCTTGGCCCAAAAGATAATTTCCTCTTGGTCTAACGGTCAAGATGTTGCTATCTCATGTGGAGGACCAGGCTTCAGATTCCGTCCGTGACATATAGGCCTACTACGGGTAACTGCCAAAATAAAGGAAACATCAACATACTCTAGAGGGTCATAATAGGGAGTTGGGCCACCACGAGTCAGAACAGCTTCAATGCACCTTGGCATAGATTCTACAAGTGTCTGGAACTCTATTGGAGGGATGCCACACCATTCTTCCACAAGAAATTCCTTAATTTGGTGTTTTGTTTAATGTGGTGGAAAACGCTGTCTCAGGTGCCGCTACAGAATCTCCCATAAGTGTTGAATTGGATTGAGCTCTGGTGACTGAGACGGCCATGGAATATGGTTTACATCGTTTTCATGCTCATCAAACCATTTAGTGATTACTCATGCCCTGTGCATGGGGGCATTGTCATCCTATGGGGGCATAGCCATGGTAACCAAAATAATGGCCTGCCCAGCATATACATGATTGGATGTTAATTGCTTGATTAACTCAGGAACCACACCTGCGTGGAAGCACCTGCTATCAATATACTTTGTTTCCCTCATTTACTCAAGTCTTTCCATTAATTTGGCAGTTATATAGTTGGCAATTTCTATGCTGCAGTAGGCAACATATAATGGGAGTTAGTTACAGTGTATTCTAAAAAGAGAGAGGACAGTGCATTCTACGAAGACAGAGGACAGTGTATTCTACGAAGAGAGAAGACAGTGTATTCTAGGAAGACCGAGGACAGTGTATTCTAGAAAATGAGAGGACAGTGTATTCTAGGAAGACATAAGACAGTGTATTCTAGGAAGACAGAGGACAGTGTATTCTAGGAAGACAGAGGACAGTGTATTCTAGACAGAGAGAAGACAGTGTATTCTAGGAAGACAGAGAGAAGACAGTGTATTCTAGGAAGAGAGAGGACAGTGTATTATAGGAAGAGAGAGGACAGTGTATTCTAGGAAGAGAGAGGACAGTGTATTCTAGGAAGAGAGGGGACAGTGGATTCTAGGAAGACAGAGGAAGTGTATTCTAGAAAGAGAGAGGACAGTATATTCTAGAAAGACAGAGGAGAGTGTATTCTAGGACGAGAGAGGACAGTGTATTCTAGGAAGACAGAGAACAGTGTATTCTAGAAAGAGAGAGGACAGTATATTCTAGAACAACAGAGGACAGTGTATTCTAGGAAGAGAGAGGACAGTGTATTCTAGGACAGTGTATTCTAGGAAGACAGAGGACAGTGTATTCTAGAAAGAGAGAGGACAGTATATTCTAGAAAGACAGAGGAGAGTGTATTCTAGGAAGAGAGAGGACAGTGTATTATAAGAGGAGAGAGGACAGTGTACTCTAGGAAGACAGAGGACAGAGGACAGTGTATTCTAGGAAGAGAGAGGACAGTGTATTATAGGAAGAGAGATGACAAAGTCAAAGTCAAAGTCACCATTATTAGTCAGTTGTACAACCGAATGCCTTCAACCGAAATGTGTCTTCCGCATTTAACCCAACCTTTCTGAATCAGAGAGGTGCGGGGGCTGCCTTAATCGACATCCACGTCTTGGCGCCCGAGGGAACAGTGGGTTAACTGCCTTGTTCAGGGCAGAACGACAGATTTTTACCTTGTCAGCTCGGGATTCGAACTTGCAACCCTCCGGTTACAAGTCCAACGCTCTAACCACTAGGCTACCTGCCGTCTGTCTTTCTAGTATATTCTAGAAAGACAGAGGACAGTGTATTCTAGGAAGAGAGAGGACAGTGTATTATAAGAAGAGAGAGGATTGTGTGTTCTAGGAAGACAGGGGCAGCGTATTCTAGGAAGACAGGAGACAGTGTAGTCTAGGAATACAGGGACAGCGTATTCTAGGAAGACAGAGGACAGTTTATTCGAGAAAGAGAGAGGACAGTGTATTCTAGGAAGACAGTGCACAGTGTACTCTAGGAAGACAGAGGACAGTGTATTCTAGGAAGAGAGATGACAGTGTGTTCTAGGAAGACAGAGGCAGGGTATTCTAGGATGGACATAGAATAGTATGGGGAACTGTTGCCACATTGGTTCAATATTGAGTATGAGCGTGAGTAAATTTGTCTTCTGTAATACATTCTGGATAATTAAGATGTACTGTTGTTATCACTTTGCTGTAATGAGATATATCATACACCCAATAGATTTGCTTCTGGCAGAGAATAATACTGTACCAGGAAGTGTGTATTCTAGGAAGACATAAGACAGTGTATTCTAGGAAGACAGAGGACAGTGTATTCTAGGAAGAGAGAGGACAGTATATTCTAGGAAGACAGAGGACAGTGTATTCTAGAAGGAGAGAGGACAGTATATTCTAGAAAGACAGAGGACAGTGTATTCTAGGAAGAGAGAGGACAGTGTATTCTAGGAAGACAGAGGACAGTGTATTCTAGAAGGAGAGAGGACAGTATATTCTAGAAAGACAGAGGACAGTGTATTCTAGGAAGAGAGAGGACAGTGTACTATAAGAAGAGAGAGGACAGTGTATTCTAGGAAGACAGTGGACAGTGTACTCTAGGAAGACAGAGGACAGAGGACAGTGTATTCTAGGAAGAGAGAGGACAGTGTATTATAGGAAGAGAGAGGACAGTATATTCTAGAAAGACAGAGGACAGTGTATTCTAGGAAGAGAGAGGACAGTGTACTCTAGGAAGACAGTGGCAGTGTTTCTAGGAAGAGAGAGGACAGTGTGTTCTAGGAAGACAGAGGACAGTGTATTCTAGGAAGAGAGATGACAGTATATTATAAGAAGAGAGAGGATTGTGTATTCTAGGAAGACAGAGGACAGTGTATTCTAGGAAGAGAGAGGACAGTGTACTATAAGAAGAGAGAGGACAGTGTATTCTAGGAAGAGAGAGGACAGAGTATTCTAGGAAGAGAGAGGACAGTGTATTCTAGGAAGAGAGAGGACAGTGTATTATAAGAAGAGAGAGGATTGTGTATTCTAGGAAGACAGAGGACAGTGTATTCTAGGAAGACAGGGACAGAGTATTCTAGGAAGACAGAGGACAGTGTATTCTAGAAAGACAGAGGCAGTGTTTCTAGGAAGAGAGAGGACAGTGTGTTCTAGGAAGACAGAGGACAGTGTATTCTAGGAAGAGAGAGGACAGTGTATTCTAGTAAGACAGTGGACAGTGTACTCTAGGAAGACAGAGAACAGTGTATTCTAGGAAGAGAGAGGACAGTGTATTCTAGTAAGACAGTGGACAGTGTACTCTAGGAAGACAGAGGACAGTGTATTCTAGGAAGAGAGATGACAGTGTGTTCTAGGAAGACAGAGGCAGGGTATTCTAGGATGGACATAGAATAGTATGGGGAACTGTTGCCACATTGGTACAATATTGAGTATGAGCGTGAGTAAATTTGTCTTCTATAATACATTCTGGATAATTAAGATGTACTGTTGTTATCACTTTGCTGTAATGAGATATATCATACACCCAATAGATTTGCTTCTGGCAGAGAATAATACTGTACCATTTGGACTGTCCTAGTTGTCACTATCCCCCATGCAGAGCACAGCCAGCTGTTGGCTACCAGACAGCAGCAGCCTGTAGGGAGGAGCAACCATTGATATCTTTCATCTACCCTCTCATGGTTAAGAGAGCTTACATGAAAACCATACAGGCTTAGAATCTGGTTAGTATTCATGCCAACATCTCTCCACATTGATAAACTGAATAAACAATGTTCTCGATTGTTCCTCCGATTGGATAAAGGACTCATTTTAACAAATGAAAAATCCACATAAAACAGGAAATCTAGAACTCTCCCAGGATAAGACTATTCCATGGATTTAAGAGCATTTACAATGGAGATTATTTTTTGCGCATGCTTTTAAAGTCCAGGAGTAGGTTTAATCTGGGTCTGAGAAACCAGCCCATGGAGTGGAAGGTTTAATCTGGGTCTGAGGAACCAGCCCATGGAGTGGAAGGTTTAATCTGGGTCTGAGGAACCAGCCCATGGAGTGGAAGGTTTAATCTGTGTCTGAGAAACCAGCCCATGGAGTGGAAGGTTTAATCTGTGTCTGAGAAACCAGCCCATGGAGTGGAAGGTTTAATCTGTGTCTGAGAAACCAGCCCATGGAGTGGAAGGTTTAATCTGTGTCTGAGAAACCAGCCCATGGAGTGGAAGGTTTAATCTGTGTCTGAGAAACCAGCCCATGGAGTGGAAGGTTTAATCTGTGTCTGAGAAACCAGCCCATGGAGTCGAAGGTTTAATCTGGGTCTGGGAAACCAGCACGTGGAGTGGAAGGTTTAATCTGGGACTGGGAAACCAGTCCATGGGGTGTTAGCCTGCCCTACTGTACCCTCCTGTAACCACCACTGGAACCAATCTGAAATCAAACCAAAAACAGACACAGACCTGGAACCAATCTGAAATCAAACCAACCACAGACACACAGACCTGGAACCAATCTGAAATCAACACGGCCACAGACACACAGACCTGGAACCAATCTGAAATCAACCTGGCCACAGACGCACAGACCTGGAACCAATCTGAAATCAACCCGGCCACAGACACACAGACCTGGAACTGATGGAACTGGAACTGAATCAGTAAGGCTGTAAAAAGCCAGCATGGGTGAGCCAAAGTTGATTTTCTCTCCTTCCCTTCTCACTTTAGTGCTGTCCTGACAGGAGAGGTCTCTGATTGCCATGTGAAGAGACATGTCTGTGTTCTAAGTGAATCTTCCATCTGTCCCCCAGGCTGTCCTTCATCCTTCTGCATGCATGCACACACACACACACACACACACACACACACACACACACACACACACACACACACACACACACACACACACACATACCACTCCATCATGTCTCACCGGGGAGATGTCCATTGGACATCCATGTTTGCGGCCTCCGTTCATTTCATATTATCCCCATGAGAGTTTGTTGTGCACATTCTAGTTGGAGCCCATGCTGTCCCAGTTTTGTTAGAGCTGTCACAATAGTTTCCCACATCAGTGATGCGTGCCGTTGACAGTTCCCAGATGCAGGAGACTGGAGGTGAAGTAGCGTAACGACAGCCTGTCAACCTGCTAGCTAGCATCTAGTCTTCTGTAGCGTCGGGTTCAGCAGCCATTTTCCCTTATCAACAAGCTATCTACCTCTACGGATCATTACTATTTTCATCAGACCATCTCTCTTAGAAAAACACTCCGCGAGGTATGAATATTTTGGACTTGACCACTGTCAATCCATAGACCACCAATTTGTTTGAATACAGAAACTACTTTGGCCCACTATATTTGATCACTACATCAGAGTGCCTCTCAATATCAAAGGGACTGTCTGTGGCTCAGGCAATCATCATGCAGGACCAGTAATAAGATTTTCCTTGCTATAGATCGACACAATTTATAGCTCCCAGCTCTTGGACAATTCAGACAGAGTACAGTTGACTCTTGATAAATGCAACGGCTTGGGACTGTTGTGTGACAGGAATGAGAGTTTGCACTCATCTGAAGTGCATTACTCATGAGTTCACTCCGTAGAATATAAGATTATGCGGTATGAAATTACATTGTGAGGCTATCTGTATCGACAGCAAATTGCCTAGTCATTCTCTCAAAATTCATTATTCATTTATTTCCCCACACACTTTGGTTTGATTAAATCCGCTGCTGCATGGAAAATGCAATCAATTTTGTCTGTGGACCTCAGTTTTCTGCAATTAGGCCTTAGCCATTGATTTGAAGTATCTTTTCAGCAGACTTTATTCATTAGCTCAGTCTATTATAGAGGTGCTGTACCATTGTTGACAACACGATGATACGGTCTGTACAATGAACCTCTTTTATGTACCCTTTGATAGAATTTGGTGGAGTAGCTCTAGGTAGTCAGTAAAGATATCAGTGAGTAAGTGAGTGGTCCATATAAAGTAGAACTCTTCCTTCATAATTCTGTCTTTACAGCTATTTAAATGATTAAAGAATGCAGATGTCACAAGCAGTCAGTAGTGTATGTCGTGACAGCAGTTGACAAAGACATACATCTGAAATAAGACCAGTGATGTGGCTCCCGAGTGGCGCCAGGCGGTCTAAGGCATTGCATCTCAGTGCTAGAGGTGTCACTACAGATCCTGGTTCGATTCCAGGCTGTATCACAACCGGCCGTGATTGGGAGTCCCACAGGGCGGCGCACAATTGGCCCAGCGTCGTCCGGGTTTGGCCGGGGTACGCCGTCGTTGTAAATAAGAATTTGTTCTTAACTGACTTGCCTGGTTAAATACAGGTTCAATAAATAAAATAAATACAATTGTGGAGTAGTACATTTAGTTCAACTAGTAATGTAACTACATTTAGTTCAACTAGTAATGTAACTACATTTAGTTCAACTAGTAATGTAACTACATTTAGTTCAACTAGTAATGTAACTACATTTAGTTCAACTAGTAATGTAACTACATTTAGTTCAACTAGTAATGTAACTACATTTAGTTCAACTAGTAATGTAACTAAATTTTGCAGTAGCTTGGTGGCATTTGAACTAAATTGAAATGTTGGTACCGTTTTGATGGGGTCAAATTGGGGTCATGGTAGGGGCTGCACCAAATGTGTGCTGTATTATAATAATTGATTATGCTTATGTTGTATTAATAGAAGGGGAAGGGCTATAAGACCCGCTCCCCCTCCACATTTATAGGGCCCTAGACTACAATATATATATATATATATATATATATATATATATATATATTCATTGTAAGGTTTTAGAATTGTTCCACAGTCTTTTCTAAGTCTCTGCCTCTTATGAAGAAACAGTCTGAGAATTGTGTGAATTATTGCATGGGGTCTGTGAGAAAGAACTTCAATGATAAACATAGAGACCTGCAGGGGAGTAGAAGAGATAAGAGGCTAGTCAGACATACCTCTATAAATCAACTTGGGGGAGTGGACATTTACTGCTGAGGCCTTAGAAAACACTGGAACTATTGTATCTCTTGCAAGTTAGTATAGCTGTGTATGCATGGGCTTGGTCTGAGGAGTAGCAGGTACTGACGTATGCAGTGACATCACAGGGGGTTGACTACAAGCATGATGAAAACAACTTGGACTTTTCCTATGGGGCAGAACTCAGAAGAAACATCAACTGTATGTGTGATGTTGATCTTTGACTTCTGTCTACAGCTGTATTTTGATTAAAATTGTTAGGATTTATAAGTGCACTTTTTAAATGTTTCTTATTTGTTAAGTAAATAAAACGGAGCACAGAAAAACAGAACCAACATTTTCAGTAGTTCATTTTTCTTTAGCCGTATAGTGATGTAGATAACTACTGGAATACACACTACTTTTTAGCCATCTAGTGATGTAGATAACTACTGGAATACACACTACTTTTTAGCCATCTAGTGATGTAGATAACTACTGGAACTACACACTACTTTTTAGCCATCTAGTGATGTAGATAACTACTGGAACTACACACTACTTTTTAGCCATATAGTGATGTAGATAACTACTGGAACTACACACTACTTTTTAGCAAAAAGAAAAGCATGTGTGAAGTAGGCAATGATGTCCTTTCTTTTTCGGCATCAGACCTGTCTAATTCATCAGACCTGTCTAATTCATCAGCCCTGTCTAATTCATCAGACCTGTCTAATTCATCAGCCCTGTCTAATTCATCAGCCCTGTTTCATTCATCAGACCTGTCTAATTCATCAGACCTGTCTAATTCATCAGCCCTGTCTAATTCATCAGACCTGTCTAATTCATCAGCCCTGTTTCATTCATCAGACCTGTCTAATTCATCAGACCTGCCTAATTCATCAGCCCTGTCTAATTCATCAGCCCTGTCTAATTCATCAGACCTGTCTAATTCATCAGCCCTGTTTCATTCATCAGACCTGTCTAATTCATCAGACCTGCCTAATTCATCAGCCCTGTCTAATTAATCAGACCTGCCTAATTCATCAGACCTGTCTAATTCATCAGACCTGTCTAATTCATCAGACCTGCCTAATTCATCAGACCTGTCTAATTCATCAGCCCTGTCTAATTCATCAGACCTGTCTAATTCATCAGACCTGTTTAATTCATCAGGCCTGCCTAATTCATCAGATCTGTCTAATTCATCAGACCTGCCTAATTCATCAGACCTGTCTAATTCATCAGCCCTGTCTAATTCATCAGACCTGTCTAATTCATCAGACCTGGCTAATTCATCCAGAGGGATATATTCCTGCAATTTGTAGTCTATGACATTTCAGATTTAAATGTGATAATTTATCCCTAAGTAGTCTGGATGCAGTGAACTACTTTGTCAAAGTAGCTTTGGTTGACTATGTAGCTTGGTAAACAATATTTTCAGAGTAGCTTCCCCAAAGCTGAAGAAGATTAATTGGTTAACTAACAAATTATTAGGAGACAGCCATGGTTAGTTTGGAGACAGCCATGGTTAGTTAGTAGATAGCCATGGTTAGTTTGGAGATATCCATGGTTAGTTAGGAGATAGCCATGGTTAGTTAGGAGATAGCCATGGTTAGTTAGGAGATCGCCATGGTTAGTTAGGAGATAGCCATGGTTAGTTAGGAGATAGCCATGGTTAGTTAGGAGAGCCATGATTAGTTAGGAGATAGCCATGGTTAGTTAGGAGATAGCCATGGTTAGTTAGAAGATCGCCATGGTTAGTTAGGAGATAGCCATGGTTAGTTAGGAGATAGCCATGGTTAGTTAGGAGATAGCCATGGTTAGTTAGAAGATCGCCATGGTTAGTTAGGAGATAGCCATGGTTAGTTAGGAGATAGCCATGGTTAGTTAGGAGATAGCCATGATTAGTTAGGAGATAGCCATGGTTAGTTAGGAGATAGCCATGGTTAGTTAGAGATAGCCATGGTTAGTTAGGAGATAGTCATGGTTAGTTAGAAGATCGCCATGGTTAGTTAGGAGATAGCCATGGTTAGTTAGGAGATAGCCATGGTTAGTTAGGAGATAGCCATGGTTAGTTAGGAGATAGCCATGGTTAGTTAGGAGATAGCCATGGTTAGTTAGAAGATCGCCATGGTTAGTTAGGAGATAGCCATGGTTAGTTAGGAGATAGCCATGGTTAGTTAGAAGATCGCCATGGTTAGTTAGGAGATAGCCATGGTTAGTTAGGAGATCGCCATGGTTAGTTAGGAGATAGCCATGGTTAGTTAGAAGATCGCCATGGTTAGTTAGGAGATAGCCATTGTTAGTTAGGAGATAGCCATGGTTAGTTAGGAGATAGCCATGGTTAGTTAGGAGAGCCATGGTTTGTTAGGAGATAGCCATGGTTAGTTAGGAGATAGCCATGCTTAGTTAGGAGATAGCCATGGTTAGTTAGGAGATAGCCATGGTTAGTTAGGAGATAGCCATGGTTAGTTAGGAGATAGCCATGGTTAGTTTGCACTGCAATATAACTGTTGAATCCTCCAAAATGACGTCACTGAGGATAACTGTTTAAAAACAGCTCCATGGCAAAGAGTTTCAATGATGTGCTACCTAGTGTTTTCCAGTATTGACTTTAAGACATCAGCTCTACAGACAAGGCTGAATCATGTGGAGTTTTCTAGGATGCCATCCAGAACCTAAAGCACAGCCCTTGTCATAAATTATAACGAATGCTTTATTTATCAGACATTGCGGTTAGGATTTTGAGGATTCATCTTGAAGAAACCATGAGAAAAACAGTGCACTGATAGTTGACAGTCATCTCCCCACCAAAGAGAGAAAGAGACAGATGGGGAAGAGAGAGAGGGGGCAGTTTATTCACCGGACAGTTTATTAGGCACCCCTTTCATGATAATGGTTCCCTCCTACAGACAGTGAGTCAAGTGGGCGTGGCTTGCTATATAAAGCAGGCAGACAGGCATCGAGCGTTCGGTTACTGTTCGATTAAACGTTAGAAACGAATGACCTAAGCGACTTTAAGCATGGTATGATCGTCGGTGCCAGGCGTGCCGATTCCACTATCTCAGAAACACCAGGCCTCCTGGGCTTACAAGTCTAGGGTTTACAGAGAATGGTACAACAACAAACATCCTGTCAGCGGCAGTCCTGTGGGTGGAAACCGCTTGTTGGTGAGAGAGGTCGAAGGAGAATGACAAGAATCGTGCAAGCTAACAGGCGGGCCACAAACAGACAAAGAACGGCGCAGTACAACAGTGGTGTGCAGAACAGCATCTCGGAATGCACAATTAGTCGGTCCTTGTCACGGATGGGCTATTGCAGCAGACAACCACACACTGGGTTCCACTCCTATCAGCTAAAAACAAGAAGAAGCGGCGCAAGTGGGCACGCAATCTCCAACACTGGACCGTGTCCAGGTCCGACTCAGTACTAGATGGGTGTACCTATTAAACAGGCCACTGAGTGAGAGAGAGAGAGAGAGAGAGAGAGAGAGAGAGAGAGAGAGAGAGAGAGAGAGAGAGAGAGAGAGAGAGAGAGAGAGAGAGAGAGAGAGAGAGAGAGAGAGAAATTATTTATATGAGAGAGAGAGAGAGAGAGAGAGAGAGAGAGAGAGAGAGAGAGAGAGAGATATGTTAAAATTGACATTTTGGGCATAGAAGAACATATAATGTAAGAAGTAATGGCATGAGACGCAGTATATGCCACTGAGTGAGAGAGAGTGAGAGTGAGAGAAAGAGAGAGAGAGTGAGAAGGGGAGCGATAGAGAGAGAGAGAGAGAGAGAGAGAGAGAGAGAGAGAGAGAGAGAGAGAGAGAGAGAGAGAGAGAGAGAGAGAGAGAAATTGAAATTATTTATATGAGAGAGAGATATGTTAAAATTGACGTTTTGGGCATAGAAGAACATATAACGTAAGAAGTAATGTCATGAGACGCAGTATATGAGCTGAATATACATCACATGTGGTCTATTCTGTGTTATGCAATGTGATTCATCATATGTCATGCTGTCCAACAGTTTGAGGACCCACAATGAAAGCTAGCAACATGCTTAAGTTATGGGACTGTGAGTCTTGGCATATCCATAATTAACTCATCAACGATAAATATTTAGATTTATTGTCTGACTTCTAATCATACTCAGTCGAAAAACAAGTCTCGTCATCAAGCTTTTCATTTGACTCCCAAGTACACTGCTAGCATGCTGTACACTCACTAGGGAAATTGTAGATGAGTAAAGAGATGTAAAGAGACAGAAGCCAGTCAGACAGTTGTCTCCAGACATTATTCACCAGTCAGAACAAAATCGATCTGTCAGAGGTGAGCCTCAGGGAGCCACACTCACTGTCTGAGCTCTGTGCCAGAGTCAATACGCTTGACGACACATTATTACTGCTTTACATATTCACTCATTTTGGTTTTGTTGGTAGTCTCTGAAAAGTTGGGCCAGTCAGGGCCACCACACAGAGATGTCTGAGGGCCAGAAGTCAACATGGCGTCACGTCCCACACATTCTCACACGGTCCCCACAAGGAGATGTAGCTCTAACAACTGTATTAGGAAGGTTGTTATGAATGATACCGAAACGCCCATAAAGGTGTTATGACTGTTTTTGTAATGGTGCTATGACTGGTTTCATAAAGGTGTTATGAATGCTTATCTATACTCCCTTTAAGTGAAGTGTTAAAGATAGGATGTAGCTGCTCCTAATTCAACACCCAAACCCCCCCATAACCCCATAAACCCAATCTGGCACCACTGGCACCTCTGAGATTGGACGCATTCAGTTGAGGGTGGAACTACTTCCTGTGTTTCTATCCAATCACATGAAGGTTACATAGAGGTGAAATAAATCAGCCTGGAGGAAAAAGTTGTCCTAAATTCTTCCATCTCATTTAGAGTGAGAGGGACCTGGCGATTAGGAGAGTACAAATGACGCCCAAGGCAATAGGGACTGTTTCCTGTGTGGTAGTACTGGGTACTGTAATAGATCCCAAAAGGTCCTAATTTGGGATATTTCACCTAATGGCTTTCAAATATGTCTCTTAGAACTGCTCCGAAAAACACACCGTTAAGCCCTAGTACCATTCACAGCATCCCACATCACATTGTTAATGTACACTACCATTCACAGCATCCCACATCACATTGTTAATGTACACTACCATTCACAGCATCCCACATCACATCACATTGTTAATGTACAGTACCATTCACAGCATCCCACATCACATTGTTAATGTACACTACCATTCACAGCATCCCACATCACATTGTTAATGTACACTACCATTCACAGCATCCCACATCACATTGTTAATGTACACTACAATTCACAGCATCCCACATCACATTGTTAATGTACACTACCATTCACAGCATCCCACATCACATTGTTAATGTACACTACCATTCACAGCATCCCACATCACATTGTTAATGTACACTACAGTTTTCTACTGTATTAAGGTGGGCAATATGTTCATTTTCATTCTCTTCCATAGTTTCCTTTCTTTGCCAACTGGTAATAAAATCAACCCCTGCATCCCCATGTTCTATCGAGCCACCGGTGGCTGAATGTCTTGATTTCATGGGTTTCAGGTAAAAAAAGATTGGGTCTTGGCTGTGTAGAGCAGCGCCTCCTGAAAATAGAATTTAAATTTCAAGCCACATTAAGCTATTGCTATGGCTGTGAGGCTGGGGAAATGTCTTTGGTTAGTCCCATCTCCGTGCCGACAGTCTCCGCGCCGACTGTCTCCACGTGTCACTCCCCAACTCCCTAAGCCTATATCATTTCATGGCCGTCTAAAAGGTGCAGCTAGCTCAGAAGAACAGGAGGCCGATCCCCTGGGTGTGTGGCCCTTCTCCTGGCTGTGCACCACGGTGAAGTGACAATGTCACATCAGCTTTAGCGGTGGATTACTATCCTGCTGCTGACACTCAGACTCATGTCTCTGTCATGCATAAAGAAGCCCTCTGCTCGGTTTGTGACTCACCCTTTAGAGTCAGAGAGATGAGGTGCAGAGGTATTTTCTCTGTTGGGTTTGTGAATCATCTTTTAGAGTCAGAGAGATGAGGTGCAGAGGTATTTTCTCTGTTGGGTTTGTGAATCATCTTTTAGAGTCAGAGAGATGAGATGCAGAGGTATTTTCTCTGTTGGGTTTGTGAATCATCTTTTAGAGTCAGAGAGATGAGATGCAGAGGTAGTTTCTCTGTTGGGTTTGTGAGTCATCTTTTAGAGTCAGAGAGATGAGATGCAGAGGTATTTTCTCTGTTGGGTTTGTGAATCATCTTTTAGAGTCAGAGAGATGAGATGCAGAGTTATTTTCTTTGCTGGGTTTGTGAGTCATCTTTTAGAGTCAGAGAGATGAGATGCAGAGGTATTTTCTCTGTTGGGTTTGTGAGTCATCTTTTAGAGTCAGAGAGATGAGATGCAGAGGTATTTTCTTTGCTGTGTTTGTGAGTCATCTTTTAGAGTCAGAGAGATGAGATGCAGAGTTATTTTCTTTGCTGGGTTTGTGAGTCATCTTTTAGAGTCAGAGAGATGAGATGCAGAGGTAGTTTCTCTGTTGGGTTTGTGAGTCATCTTTTAGAGTCAGAGAGATGAGATGCAGAGGTATTTTCTCTGTTGGGTTTGTGAATCATCTTTTAGAGTCAGAGAGATGAGATGCAGAGTTATTTTCTTTGCTGGGTTTGTGAGTCATCTTTTAGAGTCAGAGAGATGAGATGCAGAGGTATTTTCTCTGTTGGGTTTGTGAGTCATCTTTTAGAGTCAGAGAGATGAGATGCAGAGTTATTTTCTTTGCTGTGTTTGTGAGTCATCTTTTAGAGTCAGAGAGATGAGATGCAGAGTTATTTTCTTTGCTGGGTTTGTGAGTCATCTTTTAGAGTCAGAGAGATGAGATGCAGAGTTATTTTCTTTGCTGGGTTTGTGAGTCATCTTTTAGAGTCCGAGAGATGAGATGCAGAGTTATTTTCTTTGCTGGGTTTGTGAGTCATCTTTTAGAGTCAGAGAGATGAGATGCAGAGGTATTTTCTTTTTTATTCATTACCGAAAAAAACACTTGAAACCTTTATTACATACAACTCTTCCCTCTGCTGCCAGAAACAGGTACCATGAACAGTCACATCATGAGAAAACATTTCACAACCCTAGTAGCAGCAGCAAATGTTTGAGCCAACAATGTAAAATGCATTTACATATTGAGGCCAGAATTCATTCACTGCTTATAGGCCTATACCTTAGGATGAACCATTCAACTAAAGTCTTATTGAGATGCTTAATATTCAAGACTTCACTTGTTTACATGTTGAAAGGTGTCAGCCAAACCTAATTGTGCATTCATGTGGAATAACTTGAGTTGACCCATGGTAGCAGGACTGAAACAATTATGTTACTTCACCCTCATAATAAATAGAGGATTGTTGTGGTTTTCTTAATAATCTGGAGAAGAGATAGAGAGCCTCAGAGGAGACATTAATAGAATAGCAGAACCTTTTGACGGGTTAAGCCTATGAGCCTTCTGACTATACTGAATGACGGGTGAAGCCTATGAGCCTTCTGACTATACTGAATGACGGGTGAAGCCTATGAGCATTCTGACTATACTGAATGACGGGTTAAGCCTATGAGCCTTCTGACTATACTGAATGACGGTTGAAGCCTATGAGCCTTCTGACTATACTGAATGACGGTTGAAGCCTATGAGCCTTCTGACTATACTGAATGACGGGTGAAGCCTATGAGCCTTCTGACTATACTGAATGACGGGTGAAGCCTATGAGCCTTCTGACTATACTGGATGACGGGTGAAGCCTATGAGCATTCTGACTATACTGAATGACGGGTGAAGCCTATGAGCCTTCTGACTATACTGAATGACGGGTGAAGCCTATGAGCATTCTGACTATACTGAATGACGGGTGAAGCCTATGAGCATTCTGACTATACTGAATGACGGGTGAAGCCTATGAGCCTTCTGACTATACTGAATGACGGGTGAAGCCTATGAGCCTTCTGACTATACTGAGTGACGGGTGAAGCCTATGAGCATTCTGACTATACTGAATGACGGGTGAAGCCTATGAGCATTCTGACTATACTGAATAACGGATGAAGCCTATGAGCCTTCTGACTATACTGAGTGACGGGTGAAGCCTATGAGCCTTCTGACTATACTGAGTGACGGGTGAAGCCTATGAGCCTTCTGACTATACTGAGTGACGGGTGAAGCCTATGAGCCTTCTGACTATACTGAATGACGGGTGAAGCCTATGAGCATTCTGACTATACTGAATGACGGGTGAAGCCTATGAGCATTCTGACTATACTGAATGACGGGTGAAGCCTATGAGCCTTCTGACTATACTGAGTGACGGGTGAAGCCTATGAGCATTCTGACTATATTGAGTGAAGGCGGCAAATGTTTGTCAAGCAGACAAACATCATCAAACAAACAGATTTGACAAGAGACGTACTGTTTTTATGAAGTCCCTGGTTAGATATCTGAGAATCGACCTTCCATAATCCACACAGTAGTAGATTATATTCAAAGCACAGGTCACTGCTTTCAGTCCACATGTTTCTGCAACAACAACAAGGCTTTTTCAGAGGGGTTAAATGGAACCTTCAGGGAATGTCTCACTGAGCAGGAGGTAGATGTTTTATTAAGTCAATGACATGAGGTGCATCACCAGCACAAAAGAGAACAGAAATAGTTTGAATTCATATGAGCTTTAAAAGCTTTTTTTCTGTGGGTAGAATGAGCAGTGCCAATCTAAAAGTGTGTTGTCTGTTGATAGAATGAGCAGTGTCAATCTAAAAGTTAATTCTCATCTATGGCTGGTGACCTTTGGGAACCCTTCATTCCGAAGCTGGCTGGTGTGTAGGTTACATTGAATAGATGAATCCCCCCCACACCCATAGTCGTAGACTCTGAAGAGAACATGGCCTGCCTATTATCATGGAAATGCTGACTCACAATGACTCCTCATTACTTGTGGACATGCTTTTTAATACAACGGTGAGTGTAAGAATGACAGCCATTTTATTAAGTGACTGTTACGTGTCAAGGCCCTGGGATCTTCTAAAGAGTTGTTTAACGGTGAATGTGGATTATTACCATCTCCATCTTTTTTTCAGTATGACGTTCATATTGTCATCTGCAATGATTAAAAAAAAGATATACACTACCAGTCAAAATGTTTAACACACCTTCTCATTCTCTGGTTGTGAGTCAGCCAAGAGTGTGCAAAGCTGTCATCAAGGCAAAGGGGGGGCTACTTTGAAGAATCTAAAATATAACATGTATTTTGATTTGTTTAACACTTTTTTGGTTACTACATGATTCCATATGTGTTATTTCATCATGTTGATGTCTTCTCTATTATTCTACAATGTAGAAAATAGTAAAAATAAAGAAAAACCCTTGAATGAGTAGGTGTGTCCAAACTTTTGACTGGTACTGTATATTTGACATAATCAGGATGATGACAGTGATTTCAGTAAATTAGAATAAGATGATAGTATAGTAACCATGGCCCCAGGCCTCTATAAACCATGTAGCGGGAGAGTGCCCCAGGCCTCTATAAACCATGCACCAGGAGAGTGCCCCAGGCCTCTATAAACCATGTAGCGGGAGAGTGCCCCAGGCCTCTTTAAACCATGTACCGGGAGAGTGCCCCAGGCCTCTATAAACCATGTACCGGGAGAGTGCCCCAGGCCTCTATAAACCATGAAGCGGGAGAGTGCCCCAGGCCTCTATAAACCATGTACCGGGAGAGTGTCCCAGGCCTCTATAAACCATGTACCGGGAGAGTGCCCCAGGCCTCTATAAACCATGTACCGGGAGAGTGCCCCAGGCCTCTATAAACCATGTACCGGGAGAGTGCCCCAGGCCTCTATAAACCATGTAGCGGGAGAGTGCCCCAGGCCTCTATAAACCATGTACCGGGAGAGTGTCCCAGGCCTCTATAAACCATGTACCGGGAGAGTGCCCCAGGCCTCTATAAACCATGTAGCGGGAGAGTGCCCCAGGCCTCTACAAACCATGTACCGGGAGAGTGTCCCAGGCCTCTATAAACCATGTACCGGGAGAGTGTCCCAGGCCTCTATAAACCATGTACCGGAAGAGTGCCTGAGGCCTCTATAAACCATGTACCGGCAGAGTGCCTGTGAGTAGGGGGTGGGAGTTGCCACATCTGTCTGAGATGGACTAAACTGCCAAGTTACTGGATTTGATGGGCTGAAGCCATCAGTGTAGCAGTGTGGAATAAAAGCATCTCAGAGGGAAAACAGGTGCCTAACCACCATATCCTCTCTCGCTTCTACTCCCTCACTCTCTCATCTCTCACCACAGACAGGACAGGGCTGATTCCACGCCAGAGAGGGAGGACCACTTCTACTCCACAGCACAAGACAGACACAAACGTGCATATCTCTCCATGCACAGCATGTCTCGTATGGAACCACATTAGCTCCGGCCCAGTGCTAAAACACGTTTCTACGGCAACAGCGTCAAGCCGAGCACCAAATCTTTACTTCTGCATGTTGTTGTCTACAGCGATAGTGGATTTCACAGAGCATTTAATTCTGCATGTTGTTGACTACAGCGATAGTGGATTTCACAGAGCCTTTACTTCTGCATGTTGTTGTCTACAGAGATAGTGGATTCCTGTGGTGGAGGATCTTGACTTGTGGGTCAACTTTGAGATCAATGCAGTGAAAAGCAAAGCAACGGTTTCAACATACTGAATCTGCACTGTAAGTAAAGCAACGGTTTCAACATACTGAATCTGCACTGTAAGTAAAGCAACGGTTTAAACATACTGAATCTGCACTGTAAGTAAAGCAGAGAAGTTCACTTTTTGTTCTACATTATGTCTTCCGTGGGGTTAATAACCTCATGTCACTGCTTGGGTACGACAAAGCTAAATTTAGACACCAAATTCTATTACTATGAAAGTGCTGACATAGCAAATTGGCAGAACTTTAAAGGCAGTAAACAAGCATAAACACGGTTCTATGTTGTTGGAACTGCTGTAGCAATCTGTTAGTGAGTCGAATTGTTAGTAGTGCCAACCCTAAACGATTTACTTGTGTTCAGTCAAGGTTTGGGCCGACTTGATAGGATTGTTTCTTTCTTAAATTCATATCCCAACCCAAACAGTCTACCGTGTGTCCACTAAAACCAATCTTATTTCTGACTGAGCATAGTTCCTTGGGCAGAACATAAATCAAAGCATGTGAGCCCAAATCCCAAACATACCATGCAGATGTTTTATACTATACACATGATGAGAGTACATGGTTGAGCATCACACTTCTCAGCTTCTCCAATAGGTACAGTACTATGACTAAATGACAAATCTTTTACTAAAGGAGTAAAATGAGATATGTGTCTTGACATCCACCTGTGCCCAATGTTATATGAAGTTGAAATGGGTTGGTAAGAGAAAGGTATGAGAATATGATGTCTGAATGTGAATCCTTCCCTGGAACGTGCTGAACATATCTCTCATCAAAGTGTTTCTCTACTTGGTTGTCTACCTTGTGTACTGGAGTAGGGACATGTCATACTGTGTGTGTGTGTGTGTCAAGAGGTTGTTTCAACATCAATGGCTTAATGTACAAGAAGTGCAAAAGATGTCACTTTGCCCCAAAGAGCCACAGAAATAGGTCAGTCACCCACCTGGAAGATCAAAGAGTCACCTGATCTGATAGAAGAGATCCGTCTTTCATCTTTCCACCAGCTAAAGGTAGTTCTGTCAGAGCAGTCATTGATATTCTGATTTGGTTCAACAGATATGAATAGACCCTACCAACCACTATATTACCTTCAGGGCTGAGAGTCAGCCTGTGGCCTCGTCTATTGTGTATGTTGACTGCAATGGGGGTGGGGGAAGCAGGAGAAGAATACTCTCTTGTCCAATGGGGGTGGGGGAAGCAGGAGAAGAATACTCTCCTGTCCAATGGGGGTGGGGAAGCAGGAGAAGAATACTCTCTTGTCCAATGGGGTGGGGAAGCAGGAGAAGAATACTCTCCTGTCCAATGGGGGTGGGGGAAGCAGGAGAAGAATACTCTCCTGTCCAATGGGGGTGGGGGAAGCAGGAGAAGAATACTCTCTTGTCCATTTTCCTTATAGTTCACGGAAATGTGTATTTCTGCTCACAACGCAATGCTAGTCTGGAATAATGGTAAGATAGCTAGACTGGTTCCATTACCTTGGAGCGGTCTATAGTAAGTATAGATATTTTAGGTGTGGCTAGGGATGTAGGCCAACAGGTATTGGTTGTATGGTACTTATGTCTGTTGTCTTCCATTGGTTGAGAAAAAGACCAATGGCATCATGCAGTCTTAAGTGATGTCATTATACTATAGTGCAACACAAGGCAGAAGCCCTGGGTGCACAGTGTCTGTGATGTTATTTATAATTCATGGATAATACTGTTTTGTTGTAGCACATTCATCTATTTTCACCTGGTACATACTGAGTCATCATTCATGATGGCGGTTAACATGAAGCTAAATATGGAAACTGCTATAGTGAAGCAAAGGTGTTATTAGCTATGAAATGTCAGCCACTGCCACTACCTGCACTACTCCATGTTACCACACAGGGGCGCTAAACGTAAAAACATTTAGACCAGTGAGAGGTAAACAAGAGCAGTAGCCTGTGCGGACTGACTAGCGCTCTGTTTTCACTATTGATTCACGTCACTGATTCAGTCTGAAACCACTTCAAAATAGAGGCTCATCGATTTTAGATTTAATGTGATTAAATGTATAAGTAAAAAGATTTGGTCTTCTGATTGGTTGAACGTGATCCAATCGCTGAATAATTGGAGTTGCATAATGCACCTTATTATATGTGGGGGGGAGACTGTTTAATTGAAGGCAAGTGCAGACTGATTCCAAGTGCAGACTGATTCCAAGTGCAGACTGATTCAAGGCTTCAAGGGCAGAAAGAAGGGAGTTTCTGGATAGAAATCCACTAACGATCACTCTAAAGTTAAATGTCATGAACTTTCATTGACACAGGCAAGATCACGATCGAAGAGTGCTCACCGCATTGATTTGAAATATACTGAGTGCACCACCAATGGATTGTGTCAGAGAGTTTTTACATGAACAGAAAGAGGTATCGATGTGAGCATGACGCAACGAACAATGTGACGTCATCACAAGCCTGTTAACGCACTGTTTGATTTTGATTTTAGGTGGGCATTAGAGTGAAACACAGAACTAGAAATAGAGAATCAAACTAGTCTACCACAGACTGTCTCCTGCTGTGCCAGACAATACTACAGTATACTGCTGGAATATTCATATCAGAATAATTTCTTACAGGTAGGAAGGGTTCAAAGGACGATGTTTATTTGGACAATAATGGGTGCAAATAAAAACATTATTTTAAAAAGGGTCATTACGTGTTACAAATAGAACAAAAATGTCCCAAAAAGTATTTAATCTCAGGAGTCAATCCAATCCCTTTTAGTGAGATATCAAATGTAGCCTATTGTTAATGTTAAAGGAGCAATATGCAGAAATCACTCCGCCATTTCCTGGTTACAAAAATTTGAGTAAATAGTTAACCTGATTTCAGTTTAAGTGACGAAACAAGCAATGTAAAGTGTAGAGAATCATTGTACCATCTAAATCAATAACCAAAAATATTGTATTTCCAGCTGTTTGAAGCTGGTGTGGAAAACCGAAAGCAAAAGAGGCAAAAACAAAATTTAAGAACGGGAAGCATAGAAATAGCACACATAGAACAAATCTAGTGTCTTAGACTTGCTTT
Source organism: Brachymystax lenok tsinlingensis (assembly GCA_030435695.1). Taxonomy (NCBI): domain Eukaryota; kingdom Metazoa; phylum Chordata; class Actinopteri; order Salmoniformes; family Salmonidae; genus Brachymystax; species Brachymystax lenok. Next base: position 7,818,445 of record CM059819.1, read on the forward strand.
CAATGAACGAATGACAGATCTATAACTCATATTTCTATGTGAATTTGGTCAGATCGCCCAAAAAGTTACATATAGCATCATTGATAAACCCTTAAAGTTAACCCTTTTCAGCAGAACGTGTGTCATTATATAGCAACACCCAGTGGAATCATTTTTATGATCTTAAGTCCTTATTGATTCAAAGAGAGGTCTATGGTTCATGATGAGTTTTTGATGCATAAGAGGGTCATTCAAAAGTCATAGACATAATCTAGTGCAAGAAAAGTGTAAACAGAAACAGCACACGCTACCTTGTCAATTCCCATGGAGAAACATATACTCTACTTGAATGTTATAATATATAGCAATTTTTTATTCTATTTTATTTTACCTCTTTTATCATTGAGATAAAATCCCTTTTGCCTACGTTGAAAAGATGTTGTGTACCTTTAGCATGCATGATGTAAATAGGTCTATGGTCCAAATAAGGTGCATTTCTGTGACTGTAGGCTACGTGTGAGTGTGCGACAATGACTGGCCTTTGTGAATAGGCCTATTATCTGAAATTACAGTACCCTTATTGTATATTTTGTATTAATATCCTTTACTGAACCAGAGAAGTCACATTGAGATAAGGATCTCTATTTCAAGTGAGCCCTGGCCAAGATAGCAGCACAGTGCCTTCAGAATGTATTCATTCCTCTTGGCTTATTCCACATTTTGTTGTGTTACAGCATGAATTTAAAATTTAATGAATAGATTTATTCTCTCTCACCCATCTACACACAATACACCATAATAACAAAGTAAAAACATGTTTTAAGAAATGAAATACAGAAATATCTAATTTACATAAGTATTCACACCCATAAGTCAATACATGTTAGAATCACCATTGGCAGCGATTACAGCTGCAAGTCTTTCTGGGTAAGTCTCTAAGAGATTTGCACACCTGAATTGTACAATATTTGTTGGTTGTTGATCATTGCTAGACAGCCATTCTTAAAGTCTTGCCATATATGTTCAAGACGATTTAAGTCAAAACTGTAACTAGGCCACTCAGGAACATTCAATGTCGTCTTGGTAAGCAACTCCAGTGTATATTTGGCTTTGTGTTTTAGGGTATTGTCCTGCTGAAAGGTGAATTTGTCTCCCAGTGTCTGTTGGAAATCAGACTGAACCAGGTTTTCTTATCGAATTTTGCCTGCTTAGCTCTATTCCATTTATTTTTATCCTAAAAAAAACTCCCTAGTCCTAGCCGATGACATGCATACCCATAACATGATGCAGCCACCACCATGCTTGAAAATATGAAAAATGGTACTCAGTGATGTGGTGTGTTGGATTTAACCCAAACATAACACTTTGTATTCAGGACATAAAGTTACTTTCTTTGCCACATTTTTTGCAGTTTTACTTTAGTGCAGTATTGCAAACAGGATGCATGTTTTGGAATATTTTTATTCTGTACAGGCTTCCTTCTTTCCACTCTGTCAATTAGGTTAGTACTGTGGAGTAACTACAACGTTGTTGATCCATCCTCAGTTTTCTCCTATCACAGCCATTAAACTCTGTAACTGTTTTAGTTGCCATTGGTCTCATGGTGAAATCCCTGAGCGGTTTCCTTCCTCTCCGGCAACACAGTCGGAAGGTCGCCTGTATCTTTGTAGTGACTGGGTGTATTGATTTAACCTTTTGATGCACCATCCAAAGTGTAATTAATAACTTCACCATGCTCAAAGGGATATTTTATGTCTGCTTTTTATAAAAAGTGTACCCATTTACCATTAGATGCCCTTCTTTGCAAGGCATTGGATAACTTCCCTGGTGTTTGTGGTTGAATCTGTGTTTGAAATTCACTGCTTGACTGAGGGACCTTACAGACGATTGTATGTGTGGAGTACAGAGATGAGACAGTCATTCAAAAATCATGTTAAACACTATTATGGCACACAGAGTGAGTCCATGCAACTTATTATGAGACTAGTTCTGCACATGTTTACTCCTGAACTTATTTAGGCTTGGCATAACAAAGGGGTTAAATACTTATTGACTCTAGACATTTCAGCTTTACATTTGTTTTATTAATTTGTAAAAAAAAGTGTACATTGCTCAAAATATGAATTCTACAGGACCTTTCAAATGTCCTAGAACATTGAAAAAGAATAACAGCAACATAAACATTAGTTAATTAAAACTATAAAATAAAAAAATAAAATAAAAGGAATGGCTTAGCTTCAGAATGTGTTTGGGCTCATGACATTGAACTAGAGATTGTGTTTAGGCTCATGCCATTGGGCTTCAGAATGTGTTTTGGGCTCATGACATTGGGCTTCAGATTGTGTTTGGGCTCATGACATTGGGCTTCAGATTGTGTTTGGGATCATGACATTGGGCTAGAGATTGTGTTTGGGATCATGACATTGGGCTAGAGATTGTGTTTGGGATCATGACATTGGGCTAGAGATTATGTTTGGGATCATGACGTTGGACTAGAGATTGTGTTTGGGATCATGACATTGGGCTAGAGATTGTGTTTGGGATCATGACATTGGGCTAGAGATTGTGTTTGGGATCATGACATTGGGCTTCAGACTGTGTTTGTGCTCATGACATTGGGCTTCAGATTGTGTTTGGGATCATGACATTGGGCTAGAGATTGTGTTTGGGATCATGACATTGGGCTTCAGACTGTGTTTGTGCTCATGACATTGGGCTTCAGATTGTGTTTGGGATCATGACATTGGGCTTCAGACTGTGTTTGTGCTCATGACATTGGGCTTCAGACTGTGTTTGTGCTCATGACATTGGGCTTCAGATTGTGTTTGGGATCATGACATTGGGCTTCAGATTGTGTTTGGGGATCATGACATTGGACTAGAGATTGTGTTTGGGATCATGACATTGGGCTAGAGATTGTGTTTGGGATCATGACATTGGGCTTCAGAATGTGTTTGGGATCATGACATTGGGCTTCAGATTGTATTTGGGATCATGACATTGGGCTTCAGACTGTTTTTTGTGCTCATGACATTGGGCTTCAGACTGTGTTTGTGCTCATGACATTGGGCTTCAGATTGTGTTTGGGATCATGACATTGGGGTAGAGATTGTGTTTGGGATCATGACATTGGGCTTCAGACTGTGTTTGTGCTCATGACATTGGGCTTCAGATTGTGTTTGGGATCATGACATTGGGCTAGAGATTGTGTTTGGGATCATGACATTGGGCTTCAGACTGTGTTTGTGCTCATGACATTGGGCTTCAGATTGTGTTTGGGATCATGACATTGGGCTTCAGACTGTGTTTGTGCTCATGACATTGGGCTTCAGACTGTGTTTGTGCTCATGACATTGGGCTTCAGATTGTGTTTGGGATCATGACATTGGGGTAGAGATTGTGTTTGGGATCATGACATTGGGCTTCAGATTGTGTTTGGGGATCATGACATTGGACTAGAGATTGTGTTTGGGATCATGACATTGGGCTAGAGATTGTGTTTGGGATCATGACATTGGGCTTCAGAATGTGTTTGGGATCATGACATTGGGCTTCAGATTGTATTTGGGATCATGACATTGGGCTTCAGACTGTTTTTTGTGCTCATGACATTGGGCTTCAGACTGTGTTTGTGCTCATGACATTGGGCTTCAGATTGTGTTTGGGATCATGACATTGGGGTAGAGATTGTGTTTGGGATCATGACATTGGGCTTCAGATTGTGTTTGGGGATCATGACATTGGACTAGAGATTGTGTTTGGGATCATGACATTGGGCTAGAGATTGTGTTTGGGATCATGACATTGGACTAGAGATTGTGTTTGGGATCATGACATTGGGCTTCAGAATGTGTTTGGGATCATGACATTGAACTAGAGATTGTGTTTGAGCTCATGACGTTGGACTAGAGATTGTGTTTGGGCTCATGACATTGGGCTTCAGATTGTGTTTGGGGTCATGACATTGGGCTTCAGATTGTGTTTGGGATCATGACATTGGGCTTCAGATTGTGTTTGGGCTCATGACGTTGGACTAGAGATTGTGTTTGGGCTCATGACATTGGGCTTCAGATTGTGTTTGGGATCATGACATTGGGCTTCAGAATGTGTTTGGGATCATGACATTGAACTAGAGATTGTGTTTGAGCTCATGACGTTGGACTAGAGATTGTGTTTGGGCTCCAGATTGTGTTTGGGATCATGACATTGGGCTAGAGATTGTGTTTGGGCTCATGACATTGGGCTAGAGATTGTGTTTGGGCTCATGACGTTGGGCTAGAGATTGTGTTTGAGCTCATGACATTAGGTTACATTTCTTGAAATAGGAAAGAGTATTCTCAGTGGTGGAAAAAGTACCAAATTGTCATACTTGAGTAAAAGTAAAGATACCTTAATAGAAAGTTACTCAAGTAAAAGTAAAAGTCACCCAGTAAAATACTACTTGAGTAAAAACCTACAAATATTTGGTTCTAAATATACTTAAGTATCAAAAGTACATGTAATTGCTAAAAAATAATTTCAAATTCCTTATTTTAAGCAAAGCAGACAGCACCATTTTCTTGTTTTTAAAATGTATGTATAGCCAGGGGCACACTCCAACAGTCAGACATCATTAACAACAGATGCTTTTGTGTTTAGTGAGTCTACCAGATAAGAGGCTGTAGAGATGACCAGGGATGTTCTCTTGATAAGCGTGGGAATGGGACCGTTTTCTTTCCTGCTAAACGTTTTGGGTGTCAGGTCAAATGTTTGGAGTAAAAAGTACATTATTTGATTCATGAAGGTAAAAGTAAAAGTTGTCAAAAAATATAAATAGTAAAGTAAAGTACACATACCCCCAAAAACTACTTTAATAGTACTTTAAAGCATTTTTACTTAAGTACTTTACACCACTGAGTATTCTAGGCCATTTATTCTATGAAAGGGTCTCACATGAAGCAGTTAACCAAATAGCTACCCGGTCTATCAGCATTGACCCTTTTTGCACCAACTCTTTTGACTCATCACATACGCTGATGCTACTATTACTTATCATGTTGCCTAGTCACTTTACCCCTACCTATATGCCAGTGGAGGCTGGTGACTTGAAAAATTGAGGAGGATGGGAGATGCACAGTATAGGCGCGGAACGCACGGAGACGACAAAGTGTGTTTAAAAAATCATCAAAGATGAATTATTTTAACACAAAGCATTTAATAAAGACATTTATAGTACAATATTGTCAGTGTAACCGGTGTGAAATGGCTAGTTAGCTAGCAGGGTGCGCGCTAACAGCGTTTCAATCGGTGACGTCACTCGCTCTGAGACCTTGAAGTAGCTGTTCCCCTTGCTCTGCAAGGGCTGCGGCTTTTGTGGAGCGGTGGGTAACGATGCTTCGAGGGTGGCTGTTGTCGATGTGTCCCTTGTTCGAGCCCAGGTAGGGGCGAGGAAAGGGACGGACGCTACACTGTTACATTGATGCTGTTGACCCGGATGACTGATGGCTGCGGAAAAGGAGGAGGTCAAAAGGGGGATGAGTGTAACCTGTGTGAAATGGCTAGGGACAGAAGCTATACTGTTACATAAGGAAGGGGAATGAGAGGGCTACTTACAGTGTTGGAAAGGGTTCACAGCAGTGATTGAATGGGGATATGAAGCATGAGTTGCTGTGTTCAGAGGCTTGACTTCAGTGCAGGACAGGAATTGACTGGAAAGACAAAAAACAATAAGACAACACACTACACAGTTAGACCAAAGAGGTAAGAATAAGTTAGTCCTAGCAAGGAGTAAAATCATTGATGTGTAATAATGTGATTGTGTTTGTGTATGTGATTGACTCTACATACAGTAATGAGAGAAAATTGATAGGGGTACTCAGTGCTTGGAGAGGAAACCTTCAACTTGCCAGTGGATGAGCAGGCACATGAGACGTGGCTTCAGTTCACGTCAGGAGAGAGTTGACAATTGCAGTAGAGTGGAGTAGTCATCACCTCTTAATCAGTGACCAGGAATGGATTTAGCTGTAAATACAAAATGGCAGATACATTCCATTACAGCTGCGCCATCGTAGGTTTGAACAACAAGTTTCTCCATGAAGTTAAACTCAGATATCTCAAAATTCACAAATTCAAATAGACTGTGCATCTCGCCCACTTGACACATCAAAGTACCTGACGATAACAGACAACTGCAAGCAGACTGGTGGCACCATAGGTCCCAGAGTGGTGGAGCAATTTTTACCCCGTGGGGCCTGGAGTTTTTCCTTATCTGTTAACCTAACCAGGAAAACTCTGGACCCTATAAGGTATGACAGTGATTAATCAGTTGTAAAAAGGTTTTATAAGGGCTATGATGGGACCAGTTTTTTCAGGTCACATGGTTTTCCTATGATGGGACCAGTTTTTTTTAGGTCCCATGGTTTTAGAAAACTGAAAAAAACTCCTTGGCCCTGGGGGAAGCAACCTTATACTTGTTCATATGAATCACATTCAGACTAAATTAGGAGGGGGATTTCCTCTACCCAGACACAGAGACAACAACTGATAGAGAATAGAACTCACAGGGCTGAGTATGCTTTATGCATGTTTGCATCATGCAGGCCTATGCAACTGTAGGCCTTAAAAATGTACTCAAAATCTGTAACTATTATGTTGATTGATTCATTCCAGTTAATAATTTTGGATTGAAAACATATAGGCAGCTTAGCCAGCCCAATTTTGAATATAAACCACATTTGATCACATTCACATTTTCTCCTGACACACCAATGTACTATAAATACATAACGATACCAATTAGTTTACCCTGACCAAATGGGACAGCGCACATAGGCTGTATGCAGCAGCACTTATTAGTAGCCTACCGTTGATCAGACTGAACAATTGTCTCGTTTTCATCCCATACACCATGTCAGATCTCTAATGATAATGTGTAGCCTAGGCTGCTGCAACATATATGTAACAAGTTTGTAATTGTGTCTGTCCGGAGTGATTATGTGATATCATATTTGCTAAATAACTATCGGGAGTTATGTGGAAAGCGTACTTGAACGCGCACGAAAAAATATGCTGCGTCAACCTCTCTCTTTAATCTAACATTTAATGGATGATGCGATGGAAGCTATCAAATCATTGTGAATTGATTTCTACATCCCAGAAAAGACAGTCGAACGTTCCATATGTTCAGGAAATAAAGCATCGTAACGTGCAATTACCGCTGTTAGCGGAACTTTCCCTCTTGTGGTGTCCTCTAAAAGCCTATTATTGCATGCCCAAAAAACGCAATGGTGTTGATAATCCGTTTGAGGACATCTCGTAGTTTGAATACGCAGACCTTCGTTATGATCAATGCGGCTTTTAACCAGATGCTTAAATCTGATGTGGGCATTTACATACTCCCTGCTTTTGTTTTGCCGTTTAACTGAACGATCCATGTTCTTCAGGTCACTGTACCCACCTTTCGACCAAGGCTCAGACTTTCCAAAAAGCAGGCTAGCAATACAGGCGGCTTGATGACAGGCTCCCTGTTAACCAGCTATACTTTTGATACCAGTTGGCATTGAACGCCCTCACCTTCTCATCCGTCTTCATGAAACTAATGATCCTAATCCTATGATTGGATGAACAACATGTCAGTTCATTCTGAAAAAGCTTTGATTGGTTGGAGGACGTCCTCCGGAAGTGGTCATAATTACCATGTATGTCTATGGAAGGGGGTAAGGCCCACAAGCCTCCTAGGTTTTGTATTGAAGTCAATGTACCAAGAGGAGGACAGAAGCTAGCTGTTCTCTGGCTACACCATGGTGCTACCCCAGAGTGCTGTTGAAGTTACTGTAGACCTTCATTGCAAAACAGTGTGTTTTAATTAGTTGGTGACATATGAATAATCTAAAAAGGATCACTTTTTTAGTGTTTCACTATTTTTATTTTGATGAAATTTGGATGGTCCTCCCCTTCCTCTGAGGAGGAACCTCCACTGGTACAGTTGGTCGGAAGTTTACATACACCTTAGCCAAATACATTTAAACTCAGTTTTTCCCTGTCTTAGGTCAGTTAGGATCACCACTTTATTTTAAGAATGTGAAATGTCAGAATAATAGTAGAGAGAATGATTTATTTCAGCATATATTGCTTTCATCACATTTCCAGTGGGTCAGAAGTTTACATACACTCTTTAACTTGGATGGTGTTCTTCGGCTTGCAAGCATCCCCCTTTTCCCTCCAAACATAATGATGGTCATTATGGCCAAACAGTTCTATTTTTGTTTCATCAGACCAGAGGACATTTTTGCAAAAAGTACCATCTTTGTCCCCATGTGCAGTTGCAAACCATAGTCTGGCTTTTTTATGGCGATTTTGGAGCAGGGGCTTCATCCTTGCTGAGCAGCCTTTCAGGTTACGTCGATATAGGATTCATTTTACTGTGGATATACAGTTGAAGTTGAAGTTTACATACACTTTTTCAACCACTCCATAAATGTCTTGTTAACAAACTATTGTTTTGGCATGTTGGTTAGGACATCTACATTGTGCATCACACAAGTAATTTTTCCAACAATTGTTCACAGACAGATCATTTCACTTATAATTCACTGTATCACAATTCCAGTGGGTCAGAAGTTTACATACACTAAGTTGACGTTGCTTTTAAACAGCTTGGAAAATTCCAGAAAATTATGTCATGGCTTTAGAAGCTTCTGATAGGCTAATTGACATAATTTGAGTCAATTGGAGGTGTACCTGTGGATGTATTCAAGGCCTACTTTCAAACTCAGTGCCTCTTTGCTTGACATCATGGGAAAATCAAAAGAAATCAGCCAAGACCTCAGAAAAAAATTGTAGACCTCCACAAGTCTGGTTCGTCCTTGGGAGCAATTTCCAAATTACTTGTGTCATGCACAAAGTAGATGTCCTAACCGACTTGCCAAAACTATAGTTTGTTAACAAGAAATTTGTGGAGTGGTTGAAAAACGAGTTTTAATGACTCCCACCTAAGTGTATGTAAACTTCCGACTTCAACTGTATCTACCTCAATTACCTCGTACCGCTGCACAGTTTTTGTAACTGTTAGGGCCCAGGCTATCCACCTATTTGTGTGACTGTTAGGGCCCAGACTATCCACTTGTTTTTGTGACTGTTACAGTAGTTAGCCTGGATTATATCCCAGAATACATATTGCAGGATCTTGGTAAATGGTGAACCCTACAATACTGTGAACTCTAAAACAGTAATACTGTTCAGTACATTAGTCAAGAACGTCTTTGTACAAAGTGGCATACCATATGTAGATTTTTTATTTTGATTTAACCTTTATTTAACTAGGTTGCTAATGTTAGCTACGTGGCTAACGTTAGCTAGGCTAGGGGTTAGGGGTTTGGATAGGGTTAGGTTAAAGGGTTAAGGTTAATGTTCATTTTAGAGGAAGGGTTAGCTAATATGCTAAGTAGTTGCAAAGTAGTCTAGCTAAAAAGTAGTAAGTAGTTGTTGCTAATTAGCTAAAATGCTAAAGTTGCCCATGATGAGGTTCGAGTTCGCAACATTTGGGTTGCTAGACGCTCGTGTTATACGCCCGACCAAGCACCCTACTTTAGTTTTTGCCTTAAGTAATGTAATTTTCTGTACTGGCCAATGATTATAATGGCGATTCTGGTCCAACCATAAATTCATACGTTGTGCCCCTGGCCTGAGAGGATGGAAGTTTAACATGTAGATCGATGTAGTAACATTAGGCTAATGTTAACTAGCTGGTCTGGCGCATTGTTGCCAATGAAAGGAAGTTAGGCTAACGAGCAAGCATTTTAGCCAGGTAGCCTAGGACCATTCTATATACCTCTGGCCCTTCTTTGGACACTGTGTTAACTAACCTCCAGACGAGCTTCAATGCTATACAACTCTCCTTCCGTGACCTCCAACTGCTCTTAAATGCAAGTAAAACTAAATGCATGCTCTTCAACCGATCGCTGCCCGCACCAGCCCGCCCATCCAGCATCACTACTCTGGACAGTTCTGACTTTGAATATGTGGACAACTACAAATACCTAGATGTCTGGTTAGATTGTAAACTCTCCTTCCAGACTCACATTAAGCATCTCCAATCCAAAATTAAATCTAGAATCGGCTTCCTATTTCGCAACAAAGCATCCTTCACTCAAAGCAGTTGCTTTATGAGCCTGAAAATACATGATCTAAGTGATTGATAACAGAGTATGTGAGTGAAGCGGAGCGTGCACAATTTGACTGGAGCACTGAGCGAGATTCCCTGGAGCGTTGGCCTTCTCGCCCGCTCTAATTTCGCTCCTACAGCGCTCAATTCACGAGCTCAGGGCATGCCCGCTCCCAGCATGCATCTGTAGTCTACTTGTGTGCTGCTATAGCCCCTTCACTAAACATTTTCATAAAGAAACTGATAAAACACACAGGTGCAAAATCAAGGTGACTTACTAAGATGAGGACCAAGAGAGGGACTGCAGTGATGTCATTTCCACAACTAAAGAATCATTGTGGAATCTGAAAAGACACATATCCCTAAAGCATGATTTTTGTCACATGGGCCGTGAAATGCTTACTTACAAGCCCTCAACCAACAATGCAGTTTTAAGAAAATATAGTCAATCAAGTCAATCAAAAAAAGTAAAAAATATGTAACACAATAAAATTATAATAATGAGGCTATATACAGGGGGTACCGGTACAGAGTCAATGTGCGGGGGTACAGGTTAGAAGAGGTCATTCGTACATGTACTGTAGTAGGGGTAAAGGGACTATGCATAGATAATAAGTAGCAAGTAGCAGTTGTGTAAAAACAAAGGGGAGGGGGTGCAAATAGTCCAGGTGGCCATTTGATTAATTGACTTGCTGTTTTTCGAGGATCTGGGGACCCATGGCAAATCTTTTCAGTTTCCTGAGGGGGAAAAGGTGTTTCTTGGTGTGTTTGGACCATGATAGTTTGTTGGTGATGTGGACACCAAGGAACTTGAAACTCTCTATCCGCTCCACTACAGCCGCGTCGATGTGAATGGGGGCGTGTTCGGCACTCCTTTTCCTGTAGTCCACGATCAGCTCCTTTGTCTTGCTCACATTGAAGGAGAGGTTGTTGTCCTGGCACCACCCTGCCAGGTCTCTGACCTCCTCCCTATAGGCTGTCTCAACGTTGTCGGTGATCAGACCTACCACTGTTGTGTCGTCAGCAAACTTAATGATGGTGTTGGAGTTGTGTTTGGCCACACAGTCATGGGTGAACAGCGAGTACAAGAGCTGACTAAGCACGCACCCCTAAAGGGTCCCCCATGTTGAGGATCAGCGTGGCAGATGTGTTGTTGCCTACCCTTACCACCTGGTGGTGGCCCGTCAGGAAGTCCAGGATCCAGTTGAAGAGGGAGGTGTTTAGTCCCAGTGTCCTTAGCTTAGTGATGAGCTTTGTGGCCACTATGGTGTTTAACGCTGAGCTATAGTCAATGAATAACATTCTGACGTAGGTGTTCCTTTTGTCCAGGTGGGAAAGGGCAGTGTGGAGTGTGATTGAGATTGCGTCATCTGTGGATCTATTGGGGCGGTATGCGAGTTGGAGTGGGTCTAGGGTTCCGGGATGATGGTGTTGATGTAAGCCATGACCAGCCTTTCAAAGCACTTCATGGCTACAGACGTGAGTGCTACGGGGCGGTAGTCATTTCGGCAGGTTACCTTCACTATGTTGGGCACAGGGACTATGGTGGTCGGCTTGAAACATGTAGGTATGACAGACTCGGTCAGGGAGAGGTTGAAAATGTCAGTGAAGACACTTGCCAGTTGGTCCACGCATGGTCTGAGTACACGTCCTGGTAATCCATCTGGCACCGCGGAGTTGTGAATGTTGACCTGTTTAAAGGTCTTACTCACATCGGCTATGGAGAGTGTGATAGCACAGTCGTCTGAAACAACTAGTACTCTCATGCATGCTTCAGTGTTGCTAGCCTCGAAGCGAGCATAAAAGACATTTAGCCCATCTGGTAGGCTTACGTCACTGAGCAGCTCGCGGCTGGGTTTCCCTTTGTAGTACGTAATAGTTTTCAAGCCCTGCCACATACGACGAGCGTCAGAGCCGGAGTAGTAGGATTCAATCTTAGTCCTGTATTGACGCTTTGCCTGTTTGATGGTTCGTTTGAGGGCATGTCAGGATTTCTTATAAGCGTCCGGATTAGTGTCCCGTTCCTTGAAAGCGGCAACTCTAGCCTTTATCTCAGTGTGGATGTTGCCTGTAATCCATGGCTTCTGGTTTGGATATGTACTTATTGATGAAGCCGGTGACTGAGGTGGTATACTCCTCAACGCCATTGGCTGAATCCCGGAACATATTCCAGTCTGTGGTGTACTTACTATGTGCACATGCTAAAATAAAGAAATTAAGTGGGTAGATAACAAGGTGTGTCATTGTAGCAAAGTTCAGTATTTATAAACAAAAAATCTGATCTCTTAAACAGTTCCTTCATTTTCGTTCTATTATCTATACAATAGGCCATAGATTTTGGCCTGCCATATTCCAACTTTCAAGGAGTTTTTCGTTTTGATTGGGTTATTTTGCCTTAAAACCTTAAAAGGCCTATCTATAGAAAAAAAAGAAAACTCTGCATCCTTGCCCAGAATGGCAAGAGTCAAAGGGTGTTTACCATCCCCAGTGGCTCTGCAAGCGCAGAGAAGATATTCTCCCCTGCTGGCCTGCTCTCGAGGCACCATCGCATGAGCCTGAATCCACAGACTGGCCAAACTGGTGTTTCTAGAAATGAATTCAAAAGGCACTGTAGACTGAGCCTGATAGGACGTTTTTTGTTTAATTTGTATTTAATTCTAAGTAAGTCGCAGCCTATTTTCACAATTTATAGACTATAGTAATTTAATACAACACAATGTTTTTAATGCTGAGCGCTTAATGTCACCGACTCCCTATCCGCCTAGTGTGTCACACTCACTAATGATTCACAATGTGTTTCTTTGTAGGCTATTACCTTGAAATAATTGAAATAATATAGCCTAAATAATTCATTTTCTTAGGCTCCCTGTCTGGGTCCTCCTTTTTAAAGTGTTTGTATGGTGTTTAATATGACATGTAGCCTATTTTAAATGATGAACACTTCTTACATTCACCTTTTCATGTTAATTATAATAGTTTTCATTCAAATCATATGGTGTGGTTTCAATATTTCAAAACCAAATGGTCGGTCCAGGTAGTCACAACAATAGATGGGTGTTGGTTGAATGGTAGGTCCAGGTAGTCACAACAATAGATGAGTGTTGGTTAAATGGTCGGTCCAGGTAGTCACAACAATAGATGGGTGTTGGTTAAATGGTAGGTCCAGGTAGTCACAACAATAGATGGGTGTTGGTTAAATGGTAGGTCCAGGTAGTCACAACAATAGATGGGTGTTGGTTAAATGGTAGGTCCAGGTAGTCACAACAATAGATGGGTGTTGGTTAAATGGTAGGTCCAGGTAGTCACAACAATAGATGGGTGTTGGTTAAATGGTAGGTCCAGGTAGTCACAACAATAGATGAGTGTTGGTTGAATGGTAGGTCCAGGTAGTCACAACAATAGATGGGTGTTGGTTAAATGGTAGGTCCAGGTAGTCACAACAATAGATGGGTGTTGGTTAAATGGTAGGTCCAGGTAGTCACAACAATAGATGGGTGTTGGTTAAATGGTAGGTCCAGGTAGTCACAACAATAGATGGGTGTTGGTTAAACTGTGATTTTAATGAATGGAGCGAATTTTGAGTGGCAGTTTTTTTTGGGGGGTTTGAAGTGCCAGAGCGGTGCACAACCGCTCAACTCCGATCACATTCTCTGATTGATAGTTGGTGTTCAGCAGTCATGAAAGTATACCTTATTTATACTGAACAAAAATATAAACGCAACATGTAAAGTGTTGGTCCCATGTTTCATGGGCTGAAATAAAAGAAGATCTCAAAAGTTTTCCATATGCACAAAAAGCCTATTTAAAAAAAAAAAAAGATAATCCATCCACCTGACAGGTGTGGCATATCAAGAAGCTGATTAAACAGCATGATCGTTACACAGGTGCACCTTGTGCTGCGGACAATAAAAGGCCACTCTATCAACACCAGAGCTGTTGCTAGATAATTTAATTTGAATTTCTCTACCATAAGCCGCTTCCAACATCGTTTTAGAGAATTTGGCAGTATGTCCAACCGGCCTCACAACCGTAGACCATGTGTAACCATGCCAGTCCAGGACCTCCATATCCGGCTTCTTCAACTGCAGGATCGTCTGAGACCAGCCACCTGGACAGCTGATGAAACTGTGGGTTTGCACAACTGAAGAATTTCTGCACAAACTGTCTCAGGGAAGATCATTTGCGTGCCACTGGCACGCTGGAGAATTGTGCTCTTTACGGATTAATCCTGGTATTAACTGTACCGGGCAGATCATGCACGGCCCCATGTCGCAAGGATCTGTCCACAATTCCTGGAAGCTGAACATGTCCCAGTTCTTCCATGGCCTGCATACTCACCAGACATGTCACCCCTTGAGCATGTTTGTGATGCTCTGGATCAACGTGTATGACAGCGTGTTTCAATTCCCGCCAATATCCAGGAATTTATTGAAAGGAGTGGGACATTCCACAGGCCACAATCAACAGCCTGATCAGCTCTATGCAAAGGAGATGTGTCGGGCTGCATGAGGCAAATGGTGGTCACACCAGATACTGACTGGTTCTGATCCACACCCCTACCTTTTTTTAAAGGTATCTGTGACCAACAGATGCATATCTGTATTCCCAGTCATGTGAAATCCATAGATTAAGGCCTAATGCATTTATTTAAATTGGCTGATTTCCTGATATGAACTGTAACTCAGTAAAATCTTTGAAATTGTTGCATGATGGGTTTATATTTTTGTTCAGTGTACTTTGAAGAACTCATAAAATAGTTATTTTGTCAGACAGAATAGGCAGCAGCTCTACAGAGATGAGATGATGACTTGGAATGAAATAATAAAGTCATCAAATAAAACAAATATGTGATTAAGTAAAGTAATGTGAATAAATGATGGTTAATACGTGATAAACAGTAATGGGCAGTCACTACCATCATGGGACTTTTATTACTTGTTTTATTCTGTGTTACAGAATTCAACCAACATAATGCCAAGTGCATTTAATGTCTTAAAAAAATTATCGAAACCGAACCATAATTATTTTTTAAATAATCGAACCGAAACTGAACCGACCTCAAAAATCACGAATCGCTCAGCACTAGCAGTAGGCTCGCATTCAGTTCATCAGGTAAGGTAGGTTAATGTGTACGCGACAACATAACCTGTCATCACTAGAACGCCACATTACTTTTCTCAATTAAAACCCTTGTATAAGGCAAGCAAAACAGTGTCCCTTATTCACGACCAAGGATGGTCAAGGTCATTTAAATGAATTCCGCATTGTAACTTTACACAGAGACAGTCAAGCATGGTATTGATACTTCTGTTAACAGCTGCCATATCACTACAGGACACATACAATGCCATTAGGGTATGGTATGCTTTCGTGGAGTTAATTGGTCAAGAGATGGGAAGAGAGTGCCGGAGAGAAAGAGAGAGAGATAACGAAAGAGAGAGGGGGAGAGAGATAACGAAAGAGAGAGGGGGAGAGAGAGCGAGAGAGGGGGAGAGATAACGACAGAGAGAGGGCGCGAGAGAGAGTGTGTGTGTGTTGTTAGTCTATGCTGTTTTGAGGGGTCAACACTCACCAACTCAACACTCACAGCTGCAAATTATTGTTGTTCAATGCTGCCCAGAGGGCACTGCCTCCCCTTTTGTGCGATCAAGCGCGAAACAAGCACGCACAAGTAAGTCAACTAATGAGAAGTAGTAGTCTAACCGTCCAGCAACAGGTAGGGGACATTTCTTCCGTAATTGAACATGGGTCGGATACTTGCTCTACCAATGTAAGCTATTATAATAGGATTTCTGGAAATCGGCGGTCAGCGAGATATATCCGGCAAGGCAGTGGCTTTAGGACGTTTTTTTTCGCTCACCGCCTGCAGGCTCTGTTTTGTCCCACTTCATTTATCCACCAAGTGCGCATTAGACGGAGACTGGAGCGTGTGTCCGTCCCATTGATGAGAAAACAAACCAGGCTACAAACAGCATGTCATCTCCAGACAAGACAACCCAAAGGAATGAAGTCCTGAATAACATACGGAGGTCCTCGATGGTGGCGGGACATGGGAGAAAACAGTCGGAGTTTGAGATGTCACAAGCCGCGTCAGCCTCACAACCTGGGGCGCTTATTTCTAACAACAGGTTACTGTGTGACGCCGAGGGCATCACCATTCACACAACTGTCACTCGACCGTCGGTGTCTCACCTACCCGGGCTCAATCTGAACCCCCGGATGTCCGTATACAGCTCATCTCGTCCAGTTATCGTCAGCCGTGCTTACATTCAAGGACGCGCTTATAACTTTCTGGAAAGACCATCTGGATGGAAATGCTTCGTGTATCACTTCTCGGTGTGAGTGTTTATGATGAATAACGTTGATATAACAATAACACATTACTTGCATTTGTCAACCATGCCAACTGCTTTGTGGGCGTTTTGCAATGTGCCAAACGGTTCAAAGCAGTTAAAGGGCATTGACACTAGGATATCCTTTGGATTATTTATAGTAGTCCTAATACAATACTATACACGTGATTAAAAGTACAATTATGTTACTGAATTACACTTTAGGCTATAAATGGAGGCTATATGTAGATTTTTACAGCTGAACAAACTCACTTCAGTATTTAATGAACATCATGTGGGCACTGACGTCAGACTGCTATTACGTAGTATTGACTGTTTTGTCTGAACATGTCATTTTTGCCAAACTTTATGGGCTGGTTTCCTGGACACATTAAGCCTATGCCTGGTCTAAAAATACTGTATATTTCAATGGAGATTCTCAGTTGAGCAGACCTTTTAGTCTAGTACTAGGCTTATTCTGTGTCTGAGAAACCAGCCCTATATCATTATGTTGTCCAGGGGAAACCAGCCCTATATCATCATGTTATCCAGGGGAAACCAGCCCTATATCATCATGTTGCCCAGGGGAAACCAGCCCTATATCATCATGTTGCCCAGGGGAAACCAGCCCTATATCATCATGTTGTCCAGGGGAAACCAGCCCTATATCATCATGTTGTCCAGGGGAAACCAGTCCTGTATCATCATGTTGTCCAGGAGAAACCAGCCCTATATAATCATGTTGTCCAGGGGAAACCAGCCCTATATCATCATGTTGCCCAGGGGAAACCAGCCCTATATCATCATGTTGTCCAGGGGAAACCAGCCCTATATCATCATGTTGTCCAGGGGAAACCAGCCCTATATCATCATGTTGCCCAGGGGAAACCAGCCCTATATCATCATGTTGTCCAGGGGAAACCAGCCCTATATCATCATGTTGTCCAGGGGAAACCAGCCCTATATCATCATGTTGTCCAGGGGAAACCAGTCCTGTATCATCATGTTGTCCAGGGGAAACCAGCCCTATATCATCATGTTGTCCAGGGGAAACCAGTCCTGTATCATCATGTTGTCCAGGGGAAACCAGTCCTGTATCATCATGTTGTCCAGGAGAAACCAGCCCTATATCATCATGTTGCCCAGGGGAAACCAGCCCTATATCATCATGTTGCCCAGGGGAAACCAGCCCTATATCATCATGTTGCCCAGGGGAAACCAGCCCTATATCATCATGTTGCCCAGGGGAAACCAGCCCTATATCATCATGTTGCCCAGGAGAAACCAGCCCTATATCATCATGTTGCCCAGGGGAAACCAGCCCTATATCATCATGTTGTCCAGGAGAAACCAGCCCTATATCATCATGTTGCCCAGGGGAAACCAGCCCTATATCATCATGTTGTCCAGGGGAAACCAGCCCTATATCATCATGTTGTCCAGGGGAAACCAGCCACATATCATCATGTTGCCCAGGGGAAACCAGCCCTATATCATCATGTTGCCCAGGGGAAACCAGCCCTATATCATCATGGTGTCCAGGGGAAACCAGCCCTATATCATCATGTTGTCCAGGGGAAACCAGCCCTATATCATCATGTTGCCCAGGGGAAACCAGCCCTATATCATCATGGTGTCCAGGGGAAACCAGCCCTATATCATGGCATGTTGTCCAGGGATGTGGGCATACTGTAAGTGTTTCGGGGGCCTGATCTCTGGCTGAGGAATGTTCAGTCTGAAGACCAACCCCCAGTGCTCAGTATCTCAGTATCTCAGTATCATGTTGCGTTATGTAGAGAGTGTGCTCACTCTGGTATTGGCACGGTGTGCTCTAGCCAACAGCTCGCAGATACGCATAGCCGACATTACGTGATGACATTATTATGGACAAAAGAGCAAGATTATTTTACTTGTCAAATGGCAGCTAAGCATTGATGATTGTATCATCAGAATAAGACCTTTGACTTGTTTGGGGGGGCCGGGAAGGAGCACAAAACTCATCACCTTGCATTTTCACCAACATGTGAAGTTGACCATAATTTACTTAATCTGTCGCCTAATACACTGCATGCTTTCCAGACGAGTCGTAGCGGGAGGACCACACAACATGTCATTGTGTGACTCCAAGTTTACTTGGATATGATGGTTATTATATCAATATTTCCACATAAAAGCGTTTCCAATGAAATTTCTCACATAATAATTCCTTTTACCGACACAAACAAATCCCGCCTTGTCTATTTTTTTGTTGTTGTTGACTTTTGGAAAGTATACATAATTGTTTTCAGTTTCCATGTAAAGTCTGTCATGACATTTTTTTTTAAAACCTGAAATGTACTTTACTCACATGAAAAGGTTGGATGGAAACCTGGTTTCTAACGGTGATATGTGGTTGTCTCACCTAGCTACCTTGAGATGAATGCACCAACTTTAAGTCACTCTGGATGGAGCGTCTGCTAAAGAACTCAGATGTAATGTTTATGTTATTTCATTGTTGTGTAACTATAAGAGTGGGAGGCAGGAATGAACATTGGCTTATCACTGACCCAGAGTGAGCGTTCCAGACAGAATGCTATCAGGACTGCAGGACCTCCCCCACAAGAGAGGAGAGAGAGAGAGAGTGTGTGTGTGTGTGTGTGTGTGTGTGGTTGTGGTTGCATGGTTGAAAAGTTCCATTACACCATGACCTCTGTAGGGTTGGCATGTTGCCTCAAGCTAAACATGTGCTACTTACTGTATGCTGTTTACAATGCTTCCATTGGTAATGACATGGCAACATTTTGTTGGATACATACATTTACTTTCAGATCCTTAGACTCTACTAAACATTGTTGAGTCATGGCGTTCACAATGATTGAGATATATAACAGGGAGAGTGAGACCCGACACAGTGACGCTGCCACATGAAACTATCACATGGTCCCTTCGCTCCACAAGCCAGCCGTCAGTGACTTCACAAGTCAACCTGCCTTAGATGTGTTCTATCATAGAGAGTGCCTGATAGTAACATGTGATGTGATTACCGGTACACAGTGCTGCTGTCTACCCCTCTCTGCTCTGTCCTGCTACCCCCTGCAGACGCAGTAGACTGGAAGAGATCCTGCTCATCAATAACACATGGAGCTTAGAGATGATGATGATGCTTACAGTATTGTGTAGAGCTCGATAGGGCCCACTATACAGGAGCCAGTAAAGCCCATGTTATGGATATGCCCACACAGCCCACTATATAGGGGCCAGTAAAGCCCATGTTATGGATATGCCCACACAGCCCACTATATAGGGGCCAGTAAAGCCCAT
Source organism: Brachymystax lenok tsinlingensis (assembly GCA_030435695.1). Taxonomy (NCBI): domain Eukaryota; kingdom Metazoa; phylum Chordata; class Actinopteri; order Salmoniformes; family Salmonidae; genus Brachymystax; species Brachymystax lenok. The sequence goes on from CM059819.1 coordinate 7,838,197, forward strand.
GTTATGGATATGCTCACACAGCCCACTATATAGGGGCCAGTAAAGCCCATGTTATTTGTGTTATTAAGGATCCCCATTAGATCCTGCCAAGGCAGCAGTTACTCTTCTTGGGGTTTATTATGGATCCCCATTAGTTCCTGCCAAGGCAGCAGCTACTGTTCCTGGGGTTTATTATGGATCCCCATTAGTTCCTGCCAAGGCAGCAGATACTCTTCTTGGGGTTTATTATGGATCCCCATTAGTTCCTGCCAAGGCAGCAGCTACTCTTCTTGGGGTTTATTATGGATCCCCATTAGATCCTGCCAAGGCAGCAGCTACTCTTCCTGGGGTTTATTAGGGATCCCCATTAGTTCCTGCCAAGGCAGCAGATACTCTTCCTGGGGTCCAGCAACATTAAGGCAGTTGTACAGTATACAATTACAAATATTACATGACATTACATTTCATAACACTTTTCACAACACATTCAGTGTGTGTCCTCAGGCCACTACTCTACTACCACTTATCTACAATACAACATCCATGTGTTCATGTGTGTAGAGTGCTTGTGTTAGCATGTGTGTGTATGCGTGTGTGTGTCTTCACAGTCCCAGCTGTTCCATAAGGTTCTATCTGTTTTTTTTATTATTCTACTTACATCAATGACCTGATGTGGAATAGAGTTCCATGTAGACCATGGCTCTATGTAGTACAGTGTGCCTCTCATAGTCTGTTCTGGACAGTTGATCCCTGTTCTTCTCTGTTCTATGTATTTGAGTTTTAAAAAGGCATCAAAAGTTTGTAATTTCCACTTTGAAATTTCAGACTTGATTGCCCTAACGAAAAATGTATCAAACCCGACCAAAAATGTCCATTACTTGTAATCCACATAATAATTCACATTTCCTGTTGCTGCAGGATTAAAATTAAATGCAGGATCCAAATTAATATCCTACATCTGTAGCTTCCATCAATGCAAGTAACTTGTATATTACCAACAGTTGGAAAGTGTTTTGACAGGAGCAAGGAGGCTAGTTGAGGGGGCCAGGGCTTTTATCTTAGTATTGCTATAGTAATGAGGTTCATATGGTAGGTCTATCTGGCTGCTGGTGTACACCTACACAAACTGCTGGATATCATCTCAATAGGATTCCCATTGACTGATGGAAAGTCATCCAACTTGTCAAGGGGTGGAAATGGCCATTTACAACGTCATCTGCATTGTGTCTGGCTCAGTAGTGTTGTAGCAGCTTGTAGTCTTATCTTGTACAAAGAAAAGCACTTTATCTCAGTCCTCTTGAGGACTCACAGTGGTCTGATTGTTGGTTTAGTTGGAAAAATAACATATGACCTTGAGATCAAATAGAATGGCAGGATGTTGTTGTCCTTTCAGATTGTCAGGGGCTGGCACGGTAGTGGCATTAGAATGTGTGGATGTCTATTTGTCTATTTGTGTGTGTGCGCACACGCGCTCACATGCGCGCGTATGTGCAGAATGTCTTTATGTTTGGTGTGAAGTAGGTGTGTTTGATCTGGTGACACATATACTGAGTCCACGTCAGTTGAGGCCTGAGTTCAGCTGAGGTAGCTACTCTACTGGCTACAGGCCCACTGCTGCACTGCTCTACCCTGTTAGCACACTGCAAGGCACGCACAGAGAAACTGACTCTACAGTCAAACACACCTAGTGGCTCATGAAGGATAGATACTGAACATCATGTCGATTTATGACTGAGAAATAAAACACTCAAAGTGGGTTAACACCGTGAGTGCTTTAAGTCATAGTTCTCAGCTTAAAGTGGGTTAACACTGTGAGTGTTTTATGTCATAGTTCTTAACTTAAAGTGGGTTAACACTATGAGTGCTTTAAGTCATAGTTCTCAACTTAAAGTGGGTTAACACCGTGAGTGTTTTAAGTCATAGTTCTCAGCTTAAAGTGGGTTAACACCGTGAGTGTTTTAAGTTATAGTTCTCAACTTAAAGTGGGTTAACACCGTGAGTGTTTTAAGTCATAGTTCTCAACTTAAAGTGGGTTAACACCATGAGTGTTTAAGGTCATAGTTCTCAACTTAAAGTGGGTTAACACCGTGAGTGTTTTAAGTCATAGTTCTCAGCTTAAAGTGGGCTAACACCGTGAGTGTTTTAAGGTCATAGTTCTCAGCTTTAGAGCTCCAATATGTAACTTTTGGGGGCGTCTGTGTTTTCTCTTGACTGCTTTCAATCATTTTTCACATACTCTGTGTTGTTTTATATACCTCTCCACGTCATACATAAAGTGACTTGAATGTTGTTCTGTCCTGCAGGTTCCTCATCGTGCTCGCCTGTCTTATCCTCAGTGTTCTCTCTACTATAGGGCAGTACCAGGCTCTGGCACATGGCACTCTCTTCTGGGTGGTGAGTTATTATATTATTATATACTCTACTATAGGGCAGTACCAGGCCCTGGCACTCTCTTCTGGGTGGTGAGTTATTATATTATTATATACTCTACTATAGGGCAGTACCAGGCTCTGGCACATGGCACTCTCTTCTGGGTGGTGAGTTATTATATTATTATATTCTCTACTATAGGGCAGTACCAGGCTCTGGCACTCTCTTCTGGGTGGTGAGTTATTATATACTCTACTATAGGGCAGTACCAGGCTCTGGCACTCTCTTCTGGGTGGTGAGTTATTATATTATTATATACTCTACTATAGGGCAGTACCAGGCTCTGGCACATGGCACTCTCTTCTGGGTGGTGAGTTATTATATTCTCTACTATAGGGCAGTACCAGGCTCTGGCACTCTCTTCTGGGTGGTGAGTTATTATATACTCTACTATACGGCAGTACCAGGCTCTGGCACTCTCTTCTGGGTGGTGAGTTATTATATTATAATATACTCTACTATAGGGCAGTACCAGGCCCTGGCACTCTCTTCTGGGTGGTGAGTTATTATATTATTATATACTCTACTATAGGGCAGTACCAGGCTCTGGCACATGGCACTCTCTTCTGGGTGGTGAGTTATTATATTATTATATTCTCTACTATAGGGCAGTACCAGGCTCTGGCACTCTCTTCTGGGTGGTGAGTTATTATATACTCTACTATAGGGCAGTACCAGGCTCTGGCACTCTCTTCTGGGTGGTGAGTTATTATATTATTATATACTCTACTATAGGGCAGTACCAGGCTCTGGCACATGGCACTCTCTTTTGGGTGGTGAGTTATTATATTATTATATACTCTACTATACGGCAGTACCAGGCTCTGGCACTCTCTTCTGGGTGGTGAGTTATTATATTATTATATACTCTACTATACGGCAGTACCAGGCTCTGGCACTCTCTTCTGGGTGGTGAGTTATTATATTATTATATACTCTACTATACGCAGTACCAGGCTCTGGCACTCTCTTCTGGGTGGTGAGTTATTATATTATTATATACTCTACTATACGGCAGTACCAGGCTCTGGCACTCTCTTCTGGGTGGTGAGTTGGAACAGCAACATGCTCTCAATTGAATTAATTTCATGAAGCACATTTTACATCAGCAATTGTCACAAAGTGCTTTACAGAAACCCAGCCTGAAACTTCAAAGAGAAAGCAATGCAGAGGCAGAAGCCCAGTGGCTAGGAAGAACTCCCTAGAAGGCAGAAACCTGGAAAGAAACCTAGAGAGGAACCAGGCTTTGAGAGGTGGCCAGTCCTCCTCATGTTTACAGTCAGGTTTGGGTAATTCAGTAGGATATTTATGTTATTTACTGCCAAAGTGTAACACCCACCTGGGTGATGCCACAGGAGACAGAATGCTTACACTGGGGAGGTGACGATTGATGAATCAGTCAGCCAATTAGGAATCAGTGAATAAATGTATGCTTTTTGGTTACTTGTCAGTAGGCCAAACCCAAAATGATACTGCTTTTCTCCACAATATTCAGATCCTTATTGTGTAACAGAGTTACTAGGCCAGCAGAGGGCAGATCCTTATTGTGTAACAGAGTTACTAGGCCAGCAGTTGACAGATCCTTATTGTGTAACAGAGTTACTAGGCCAGCAGAGGGCAGATCCTTATTGTGTAACAGAGTTACTAGGCCAGCAGTTGACAGATCCTTATTGTGTAACAGAGTTACTAGGCCAGCAGTTGACAGATCCTTATTGTGTAACAGAGTTACTAGGCCAGCAGAGGCAAAATCCTTATTGTGTAACAGAGTTACTAGGCCAGCAGAGGGAAGATTCTTATTGTGTAACAGAGTTACTAGGCCAGCAGAGGGCAGATCCTTATTGTGTAACAGAGTTAATAGGCCAGCAGAGAGCAGATCCTTATTGTGTAACAGAGTTACTAGGCCAGCAGAGAGCAGATCCTTATTGTGTAACAGAGTTACTAGGCCAGCAGAGGAAAGATCCTTATTGTGTAACAGAGTTAATAGGCCAGCAGAGAGCAGATCCTTATTGTGTAACAGAGTTACTAGGCCAGCAGAGAGCAGATCCTTATTGTGTAACAGAGTTACTAGGCCAGCAGAGAGCAGATCCTTATTGTGTAACAGAGTTGCTAGGCCAGCAGAGGAAAGCTCCTTATTGTGTAACAGAGTTACTGGGCCAGCAGAGAGCAGATCCTTATTGTGTAACAGAGTTACTAGGCCAGCAGTTGGCAGATCCTTATTGTGTAATAGAGTTAATAGGCCAGTAGACGGCAGATTCTTTATTGTGTAACAGAGTTACTAGGCCAGCAGAGAGCAGATCCTTATTGTGTAACAGAGTTAATAGGCCAGCAGAGAGCAGATCCTTATTGTGTAACAGAGTTACTAGGCCAGCAGTTGGCAGATCCTTATTGTGTAACAGACTTAATAGGCCAGCAGAGAGTAGAACCTTATTGTGTAACAGAGTTACTAGGCCAGCAGTTGACAGATCCTTATTGTGTAACAGAGTTACTAGGCCAGCAGAGGGCAGATCCTTATTGTGTAACAGAGTTACTGGGCCAGCAGAGAGCAGATCCTTATTGTGTAACAGAGTTACTAGGCCAGCAGAGGGCAGTAGTGGTCTATTTTCTCTACACTATAGAAAGGTCATTCTTCCAATGACAGTCCTCTCTCTCCCCACCCGCCCAACCCTTCAGCACAACATGCATGGTCAGATAGCTATCCCAAACACCAAACCTTACCCTAAACTTCAGCCAAACCAGGCCCCTAACACCAAACCTTACCCTAAACTCCAGCCAAACCAGGGCCCTAACACCAAACCTTACCCTAAACTCCAGCCAAACCAGGCCCCTAACACCAAACCTTACCCTAAACTCCAGCCAAACCAGGCCCGTAACACCAAACCTTACCCTAAACTCCAGCCAAACCAGGCCCCTAACATCAAACCTTACCCTAAACTCCAGCCAAACCAGGCCCGTAACACCAAACTTTACCCTAAACTCCAGCCAAACCAAGCCCCTAACACCAAACCTTACCCTAAACTCCAGCCAGACCAGGGCCCTAACACCAAACCTTACCCTAAACTCCAGCCAGACCAGGGCCCTAACACCAAACCTTACCCTAAACTCCAGCCAGACCTGCATTTTACATTTTATTTCAACTTTACCCTTGTTTGATTCCTTTCCCTATCCTTATGTTTAAAGACCATTTCATTCTTTAACTCTCATTTTAGGGAATAATACTGTAATGACAATAGTTAATTGGATGGAAGCACTCTTCATTGTATGGCGGAAACTCATTCACATCCACCTGGATGGGTCTGCATAGCCATAGTCCAAATGATATTATTTGTGAACCAAAACAACTGTTAACTTTGTCCATGCTCACAGATCTGTGTTGACATACACTTCCCTGAATGTGACGTCTGTGCGGTCAGCCAAAGAAACTCTGAATTTTGAAACCCATCCAGATCCTGTCCCTAAATCCATCCCTCGGACCTAGACACCACTGACCAGCTGCTGAGTTAAACAGCTCTTGTGTTTGTATGCTTAGTCTGGCTGACAGATCCCTTCTGCAGTCAGAGGAACGGAGACAAAAGGAGAGGAAAGAGGGGGACTACCCTTGAGGGCCGTCCTAGAGGAGAAAGAGAGAGGGGAAAGAGAGAGGAGAAAGAGAGAGGGGAAAGAGAGAGGAGAAAGAGAGAGGGGAAAGAGAGAGGGGAAAGAGAGAGGGGAAAGAGAGAGAGAACGAGGGATTAGGGTTAGACGGGAGCGGGGTCGGAGTGTGGGGGCCACAAGGGTACGCACACGCAGGTTGAAAGTTCACCTCAGCCAGTGTCTAACAGGATTAAATGATGCTGTCCACTCATCAGGACGACGCCCAGAATCACAGATTAATCTGCGCTTGCAGAGGTGGGATTAGCAGGCCCTAAATAGAGGGGCCTTTCTGTTTGCCAGGGGCCCTAACTAGAGGCCCTTCTGTTTGCCAGGGGCCCTAACTAGAGGCCCTTCTGTTTGCCAGGGGCCCTAACTAGCTCTGCTCGGACAGTTCTCTTTTGTTTGTCAACTATAGGAAAAATAAAAAAAGAGATGTGTGAGCCGTCAGAATGCGAAAGACTGTTTTGATCAAATACATGACGCTACCCACTTAATGTTCAACTGATCAGGGACACTGCTTTTTTTCTGTGGCCATATGTGTCCATATACATATCCCTGGATTTGATATCTTCGTTTTTTGTGTCTATATTTTAGTGCCACGTGTGTGTCTGACCTCAGTATAACTACGTTAGTAAGCCTGATCAGAAAGGGGCCTATAGGTGGAATGACTGGACCTCAATGCTGATGACCCTGCCCTCCGTCCTCCTCTCTCCCCTCCACTCCCATCCCCACCACAACAACAACAGCTCTTCCTTTGTCTGGTTTGCACCCCAGTGCACGTGAGGTCACCACTTTACTCACTGTTAACAAGGTCCAGTGTAGATTCTCTCTTCCTGGAAGGAGTAACCTAGTGCATCTGTGGCACTTTTGTGATTTAATAAAACTTTGATTTAACCTTTTATTGAACTAGGCAAGTCAGTGAAGAACAAATACTTTTTTTACAATGACGGCCTACCCCGCGGCCAAACCCTCCCCTAACCCGGACGACGCTGGGCCAAATGTGTGCCGCCTTATGGGACTCCCGATCACGGCCGGTTGTGATACAGCCCGGGATCAAACCAGGATCTGTACTGACGCTTCTAGCGCTGCGATGCAGTGCTGTAGACCTCTGCGCCCCTCGGGAGCCCTGATACTAACATGTGTTCGCCCAGCGCCAAGATGGAACATATATTGGGCATCTGTCACTCATAAAAGTCCATTAAAGGTTATTGATTTTGTATTGGTCTTCTAAATTGCTAAATGCTAAACTTGAATGGAATTGTAATAGGCGTTCATTTCAGTTTGTTGTTTGATTCATGTCATGCACTGGGAGCCATTTGATGTATAGGAACATATTGGTTGTTTTGACCATTCAGGGACAAAGGAACTAGAAGCAATTGTCCTGGTTGCTGATGTTATCCCTACTGTACATTATATATCTTCTTCTATTGTCCTGGTTCCTGATGTTATCCCTACTGTACATTATATCTCTTCTTCTATTGTCCTGGTTCCTGATGTTATCCCTACTGTATATTATATCTCTTCTTCTATTGTCCTGGTTCCTGATGTTATCCTTACTGTACATTATATCTCTTCTTCTATTGTCCTGGTTCCTGATGTTATCCCTACTGTACATTATATCTCTTCTTCTATTGTCCTGGTTGCTGATGTTATCCCTACTGTATATTATATCTCTTCTTCTATTGTCCTGGTTGCTGATGTTATCCCTACTGTATATTATATCTCTTCTTCTATTGTCCTGGTTCCTGATGTTATCCCTACTGTACATTATATCTCTTCTTCTATTGTCCTGGTTCCTGATGTTATCCCTACTGTACATTATATCTCTTCTTCTATTGTCCTGGTTCCTGATGTTATCCCTACTGTACATTATATCTCTTCTTCTATTGTCCTGGTTCATGATGTTATCCCTACTGTACATTATATCTCTTCTTCTATTGTCCTGGTTCCTGATGTTATCCCTACTGTACATTATATCTCTTCTTCTATTGTCCTGGTTCCTGATGTTATCCCTACTGTACATTATATCTCTTCTTCTATTGTCCTGGTTCCTGATGTTATCCCTACTGTATATTATATCTCTTCTTCTATTGTCCTGGTTCCTGATGTTATCCCTACTGTACATTATATCTCTTCTTCTATTGTCCTGGTTCCTGATGTTATCCCTACTGTACATTATATCTCTTCTTCTATTGTCCTGGTTCCTGATGTTATCCCTACTGTACATTATATCTCTTCTTCTATTGTCCTGGTTCCTGATGTTATCCCTACTGTATATTATATCTCTTCTTCTATTGTCCTGGTTCCTGATGTTATCCCTACTGTACATTATATCTCTTCTTCTATTGTCCTGGTTCCTGATGTTATCCCTACTGTACATTATATCTCTTCTTCTATTGTCCTGGTTCCTGATGTTATCCCTACTGTACAATATATCTCTTCTTCTATTGTCCTGGTTCCTGATGTTATCCCTACTGTACATTATATCTCTTCTTCTATTGTCCTGGTTCCTGATGTTATCCCTACTGTACATTATATCTCTTCTTCTATTGTCCTGGTTGCTGATGTTATCCCTACTGTACATTATATCTCTTCTTCTATTGTCCTGGTTCCTGATGTTATCCCTACTGTATATTATATCTCTTCTTCTATTGTCCTGGTTCCTGATGTTATCCCTACTGTATATTATATCTCTTCTTCTATTGTCCTGGTTGCTGATGTTATCCCTACTGTACATTATATCTCTTCTTCTATTGTCCTGGTTCCTGATGTTATCCCTACTGTACATTATATCTCTTATTCTATTGTCCTGGTTGCTGATGTTATCCCTACTGTACATTATATCTCTTCTTCTATTGTCCTGGTTCCTGATGTTATCCCTACTGTATATTATATCTCCTATTGTCCTGGTTCCTGATGTTATCCCTACTGTACATTATATCCTATCTTCTATTGTGCTGGTTGCTGATGTTATCCCTACTGTACATTATCTCTTCTTCTATTGTCCTGGTTGCTGATGTTATCCCTACTGTATATTATATCTCTTCTTCTATTGTCCTGGTTCCTGATGTTATCCCTACTGTACATTATATCTCTTCTTCTATTGTCCTGGTTCCTGATGTTATCCCTACTGTACATTATATCTCTTCTTCTATTGTCCTGGTTCCTGATGTTATCCCTACTGTACATTATATCTCTTCTTCTATTGTCCTGGTTGCTGATGTTATCCCTACTGTACATTATATCTCTTCTTCTATTGTCCTGGTTCCTGATGTTATCCCTACTGTACATTATATCCTATCTTCTATTGTGCTGGTTGCTGATGTTATCCCTACTGTACATTATATCTCTTCTTCTATTGTCCTGGTTGCTGATGTTATCCCTACTGTACATTATATCTCTTCTTCTATTGTCCTGGTTCCTGATGTTATCCCTACTGTACATTATATCTCTTCTTCTATTGTGCTGGTTCCTGATGTTATCCCTACTGTACATTATATCTCTTCTTCTATTGTGCTGGTTCCTGATGTTATCCCTACTGTACATTATATCTCTTCTTCTATTGTCCTGGTTGCTGATGTTATCCCTACTGTATATTATATCTCTTCTGTTGTCAGAAGCTGTTCTTAGTGTACTAGGGCCATGTGTTTTTATTAATCGTGTCACATGACCTGAATTTTAACCTTTATTTAATAAAGTGTTTTCATCTAACTGTCCCTTTTTCTTTTTATGTCAGATAGTCCAGCACCAATCCTACAGCACCATTCTCCTGCACCATCCTTAGACGTTTGCTTTCAGTTTTGGTCTAATTCTCATTCCTGGAAAAGGAAGGTTTACAATGCAGGTCATGTGACATAAATAACCAACACACAGGGCCCGATAATATATTAGTCCTGTTCTGGTTCCCTGAAGGCCGGCACACTTCACCCATCCTGGATGTAGTGTTGGGCTGCAGATCGTCCAGCACGCGCTGTTTTAGGGACCACCAGCCTGACGACATATTTCACAACATTATACATGTAAAATCAGTGCACACTTGGTTCTCAAATGACGTTCAGAGGTGCTAAGTACTCTGGGCCAGCTGTTGATGTGTCTGAGCCTTTTTCTATCTGATAATCACTTTCTCTCTCTCTCTCTCAAATTAAGTGGTTTATTGGCATGGGAAACCTATGTTTACATTGCCAAAGCAAGTGAAATAGATAATAAACAATAAACATTAACAGTAAACATTACACTCACAAAAGTTCTCTCTCTACACCCCCACACCCCCCTCTCTCTTTAACAGGAGATAGTGCTGGTGGTGTTATTCGGTGTGGAGTATGGTGTGCGGCTGTGGTCAGCAGGGTGCCGTAGTAAATATGTTGGCGTCTGGGGCCGGCTGCGCTTTGCCAGGAAGCCTATCTCCATCATCGGCAAGTGCCTGGAACCAACTCCACACTGGCGTCCTTAGTCTTCAGATAAAATAAGATAAAAACATGTACAATAATGGCAATTATTTGCATTCAGTATGCAAATAGATATCCTAATTAAGTAACAGTGACAATTCAACAACCATGGGATCCATCCTGTAACATGGCCCCCTCCTGTAACATGGCTCCATCCTGTAACATGTCTCCCTCCTGTAACATGGACCCTCCTGTAACATGGCTGCCTCCTGTAACATGGCTGCCTCCTGTAACATGTCTCCCTCCTGTAACATGGCTGCCTCCTGTAACATGGCTGCCTCCTGTAACATGGCTGCCTCCTGTAACATGGTCCCCTCCTGTAACATGGCTGCCTCCTGTAACATGGCTGCCTCCTGTAACATGGCTGCCTCCTGTAACATGGCTCCATCCTGTAACATGGACCCTCCTGTAACATGGCTCCATCCTGTAACATGGTCCCCTCCTGTAACATGGCTCCATCCTGTAACATGGCTGCCTCCTGTAACATGGCCCCCTCCTGTAACATGGTCCCCTCCTGTAACATGGCTCCAACCTGTAACATGGCTCCCTCCTGTAACATGGCCCCCTCCTGTAACATGGTCCCCTCCTGTAACATGGCTCCAACCTGTAACATGGCTCCCTCCTGTAAAATTGGTCCATCCTGTAACATGGTTCCCCTCCACTGTGCGCTTCTCTGCAGATTTGATTGTAGTGGTGGCCTCCATCGTCGTGCTGGTAGTAGGCTACAATGGACAGGTTTTTGCCACGTCTGCTGTCAGGTAAGACACTGGCCCTGGACTCTCATGTCCAAAGTTTTCTATGTTTACAGCACTATCATGCAGGGCTCCAGACTGCGCCCATTTAGTTGCATTTTGCTACGCTTTTGACTTGGCTGTTGCGAGTTCCATTTTTGTATTGGTCACATTGGTGCAAGCTGCACATTCTACGGGGTCACCTCACTCCAAACTTGGCTGAAACCATGTGATTTGGTCAAATAGTCATGTGCATTATTATCCTCATGATTCTCTGCCCCTGTGCCTGTTTCACTGGGGCCTGCTGCTGTAATGAAGGTCTCTGCCCCTGTGCCTGTTTCACTGGGGCCTGCTGCTGTAATGAAAGTCTCTGCCCCTGTGCCTGTTTCTCTGGGGCCTGCTGCTGTAATGAAGGTCTCTGCCCCTGTGCCTGTTTCTCTGGGGCCTGCTGCTGTAATGAAGGTCTCTGCCCCTGTGCCTGTTTCTCTGGGGCCTGCTGCTGTAATGAAGGTCTCTGCCCCTGTGCCTGTTTCTCTGGGGCCTGCTGCTGTAATGAAGGTCTCTGCCCCTGTGCCTTTTCTCTGGGGCCTGCTGCTGTAATGAAGGTCTCTGCCCCTGTGCCTGTTTCTCTGGGGCCTGCTGCTGTAATGAAGGTCTCTGCCCCTGTGCCTGTTTCTCTGGAGCCTGCTGCTGTAATGAAGGTCTCTGCCCCTGTGCCTGTTTCACTGGGGCCTGCTGTAATGAAGGTCTCTGCCCCTGTGCCTGTTTCTCTGGGGCCTGCTGCTGTAATGAAGGTCTCTGCCCCTGTGCCTGTTTCACTGGGGCCTGCTGCTGTAATGAAGGTCTCTGCCCGTGTGCCTGTTTCACTGGGGCCTGCTGCTGTAATGAAGGTCTCTGCCCCTGTGCCTGTTTCTCTGGGGCCTGCTGCTGTAATGAAGGTCTCTGCCCCTGTGCCTGTTTCTCTGGGGCCTGCTGCTGTAATGAAGGTCTCTGCCCCTGTGCCTGTTTCTCTGGGGCCTGCTGCTGTAATGAAGGTCTCTGCCCCTGTGCCTGTTTCTCTGGGGCCTGCTGCTGTAATGAAGGTCTCTGCCCCTGTGCCTGTTTCTCTGGGGCCTGCTGCTGTAATGAAGGTCTCTGCCCCTGTGCCTGTTTCTCTGGGGCCTGCTGCTGTAATGAAGGTCTCTGCCCCTGTGCCTTTTTCTCTGGGGCCTGCTGCTGTAATGAAGGTCTCTGCCCCTGTGCCTGTTTCTCTGGGGCCTGCTGCTGTAATGAAGGTCTCTGCCCCTGTGCCTGTTTCTCTGGAGCCTGCTGCTGTAATGAAGGTCTCTGCCCCTGTGCCTGTTTCACTGGGGCCTGCTGTAATGAAGGTCTCTGCCCCTGTGCCTGTTTCTCTGGGGCCTGCTGCTGTAATGAAGGTCTCTGCCCCTGTGCCTGTTTCACTGGGGCCTGCTGCTGTAATGAAGGTCTCTGCCCGTGTGCCTGTTTCACTGGGGCCTGCTGCTGTAATGAAGGTCTCTGCCCCTGTGCCTGTTTCTCTGGGGCCTGCTGCTGTAATGAAGGTCTCTGCCCCTGTGCCTGTTTCTCTGGGGCCTGCTGCTGTAATGAAGGTCTCTGCCCCTGTGCCTGTTTCTCTGGGGCCTGCTGCTGTAATGAAGGTCTCTGCCCCTGTGCCTGTTTCTCTGGGGCCTGCTGCTGTAATGAAGGTCTCTGCCCCTGTGCCTGTTTCTCTGGGGCCTGCTGCTGTAATGAAGGTCTCTGCCCCTGTGCCTGTTTCTCTGGGGCCTGCTGCTGTAATGAGCGAGCCACTCACTCACTCTCTCCCCGCATTCCAGGAGATTTTTATTTTCTTCCGATTGTTTAGGCTGTAACATTTCAAAATCCAATTGCGGGTAATAAACAGCTTTGGAAGCAACTACGGTTGTCGCTGTTGTCGCTGTTGAAGAGAGGAGGTTCTCAGCTTTCTGTAGGTATGGTTTTTATTTCTCAACTCTCAGTAAGCTCTATATATCAACTATTTTACAACCAAGATATTTGATATGGCTTTGAGATACGCAGCTCGAGAAATGCGAAACGGCCATTGCATCAGCCATAGCCTCATTGGGTAGTAGGCTACAACTGCAAGGACATTGACTTTAGATTCCTACATGGTCACCATCAGTGGGTATTATGTTTAGAGTTAGCGATCTAGCTAATGTGTTTGCAGTTTTCACTTACTCAGGTGGTGAAATAGTCCCAAAATAAATCAGTCTGTGATATTATTGCACATAAAAGATGTGGGCAAATGTATCTCTATTGAACAACAAAAAAAATATACATTTTGGAGCCCCATTTTAACAGCTATAACAACTATGGCCTATTTGACTCAAAACTCATGACATCACTGGATTCGTTATTATGCATTCCTGCATGGAGATGTTAGATGAAACAACGTATTTCTTGAATACCATCTCAGTAGTCTGTCTATAACTAAATAACTTGAATACCATCTCAGTAGTCTGTCTATAACTAAATAACTTGAATACCATCTCAGTAGTCTGTCTATAACTAAATAACTTGAATACCATCTCAGAAGTCAGTCTATAACTAAATAACTTGAATACCATCTCAGTAGTCTGTCTATAACTAAATAACTTTATCAGATGATTACCAATTGTTTTCTATTGTGTGATGCCGCAGAAAAACAAATTGGTGCCACCAGTTCCACCAGGGGGAATGTTTGTCTGGAGCCCCAATCATGAGACAGAGAGTGTGTTTTTGTTCCAGAGGGATTCGCTTCCTGCAGATCCTGCGTATGCTTCATGTGGACCGGCAGGGAGGGACGTGGCGTCTGCTGGGCTCTGTGGTCTTCATCCACAGGCAGGTTAGTTTGGGTCCTTGACAAGCGCTATAAAAATACCATGTATTCTTGTTATTATGAGTTGTTCACTGCACAGACAAACAGAGTTGACTAACACACACTCCTAATTTAATGCTGAACGATAACAAACTTTATTTGTTATTAATAACTTTATTCCTCCTAGATAACTATGTTAAATAACGTGTGTGTGTGTGTGTGTGTGTGTGTGTGTGTGTGTGTGTGCATGCCTTTGTGTGTGTGTGTGTGTGTGCCTTTGTGTGCGTGTGTGTGTGTGTGCCTGTGTGTGGGTGTGTGTGTGTGTGTGTGTGTGTGTGTGTGCGTGCCTGTGTGTGGGTGTGTGTGCCTTTGTGTGCGTGCGTGTGTGTGTGCCTGTGTGTGTGTGCGTGCCTGTGTGTGTGCGTGTGTGTGTGTGTGTTTCCAGGAGCTCATCACCACGCTGTACATTGGTTTTCTGGGGCTCATCTTCTCCTCCTACTTTGTGTACCTGGCAGAGAAGGATGCTGTGGACAGCAATGGAGCCAATGAGTTCGGGAGCTACGCTGACGCCTTGTGGTGGGGGGTGGTAAGGCTGCTGTGTGTGTGTGTGTGTGTGTGTGTGTGTGTTTCACAGGAGGTTGGTGGCACCTTAATTGGGGAGGACAGGCTCGTGGTAATGACTGGAGCGGAATCAGTGGAATTGTATCAAACACATGGTTTCCAGAAGTTTGATGCCATTCCATTGACTCTATTCCAGCCATTATTATGAGCCGTCCTCCCCTCAGCAGCCTCCACTGGTGTGTGTGTGTGTGTCTGGCTTCACTTAACAGGGCGGGTGTCTGGGATGACTTTTCTAGCAGTCTTTGTCTTTGCAGGTGACCGTCACCACTATAGGCTATGGAGACAAGGTGCCTCAGACGTGGATCGGCAAAACCATTGCGTCATGTTTCTCAGTCTTTGCCATCTCCTTCTTCGCCCTACCAGCTGTAAGTGCAGGAATAATCAGGTGGAAAGATACTGTTTGTTCATCAGTAACACCGTGAAGTAAACTCTTAGAAAAAAAGGGTTATTCGTTTGTCCCCATAGGATAACCTTTTTTCATTCCAGGTAGAACCCTTTGGTGGTGAAAGGGTTCTACTTGGAACCCAAAATAGTTATTTTCAGAGGGTTCTCCTTAGGGGACAATTAAAGAACCCTTTATGGTACTAGGTAACACCCCTACTTTTGTAGTGTAGTAATCCTCTGCGTTTGTTTGCAGGGGATCCTGGGTTCAGGCTTTGCTCTGAAGGTTCAACAGAAACAGAGGCAGAAGCACTTCAACAGACAGATCCCTGCAGCTGCCATTCTCATCCAGGTGAGTCTGACAGAGACAGTCCCAGTTAAACCGACATCAATGTGCTAGATAAGCAATATTAGCTTCCTCCTCTCTGATTACAACT
Organism: Brachymystax lenok tsinlingensis; assembly: GCA_030435695.1. Lineage (NCBI taxonomy): Eukaryota > Metazoa > Chordata > Actinopteri > Salmoniformes > Salmonidae > Brachymystax > Brachymystax lenok. The sequence continues at coordinate 7,853,684 of CM059819.1, forward strand.
CAGAGTAAACTGTCTGTTCCACAGCTCCAACCCGGGGCCCTCTGCCTTGCTAAACACGCTTGACCGCCCTCTTTGACAACGTACGAACCAGTTGAGCTATAGAAAAGGATCCAATTCGATGGCACAATTGGCAACATTTCAAGCTAGCCGTGAAGTGAGCTTTTCGGCCCATTCTTATCTCTGTTATACCAGCACACTCTTTTACTTCACAACAACTGTTCCGTTTCAGAACACCTATTATTCTGGAGATGCTGGGGAGCATGGTTAGGTAGATGCGTTCCTCACTATTCCTTACAAGTCCCTTCATCTCCAGTCAACTGTGGTGTAGATTCCAGTCGTCACCTGCAATGTTAATGTCTGTTTACTTCCTTATCAAATTCTCTGTCCAGACTTCGTGGAGGGTCTTTGCTGTGGAGAACCCTGACTCGGCCACCTTCAAGATGTTTGTGAGGAGGAGACCTGCTCTGCTCAGCTCCTCTGTATCCAGTCCCAAGCCCAAGAAAACGGTCAGCTGTCCATATAGAATCACTGGTTATCAGATTGATGCTATTTCATTCATTCATCCATCCATTCATTCATCCACCCACCCATTTATTTACCCATCCAGCCATCCGCTGTCCGTCCGTCCATTGACCCACCCATCCATTCATCCATCAGCCATCCATCCTTCCATCCATTTATCCATCCACCCACCCACCCATTCATTAATTCATTCATCCATCTATCCACCCATCCATTCATCTATCCGTCCATCCATCCACCGTCCTTATACCCACCCACCCATCCATTCATCCATCATCCACCCACCCACCCATCTGTCTATCCATTCATTCACGTCTGTCCCTCTGTAAACAGGTGAAGCTGAGGAGGAAGTTGAAGAGCAGTGAGAAGGACGACGGACCTGGTTCTCCCACTGTTCCCAGTATCTCCTACGACTCTGTGTTCAGTAGTGGGAGAGAGCTCAGCTCTGACGTCTACAGCACTGTGTGTACAGGTAGGAGAGGGGTACTCTCCTATATATATTTACCCTGCATCTTAGTGGCTTAGAGTAGCCTAAAGGGGCAGTTCACCCACATTTTAATGGCACTCTGCCAGGGGTTATCAGAGCCAATTCCATGTATGTCAATTGAATGATGATTAATTTAATTGATGAATTAGACATTTCCCACGGTTTTCAACACACTCTGTATTCTCTTTACCGCTCTGTTTCTGTTTCTCCCCCTCTCTCTTTTTCCCTATCTGCTGTTTCTGGCTTCTGTTTAGCTGAAGCCCTAGGATGTGGTGAGCTCCTGTTACTGTCCACTCCTCCTGTCCAGTCACTGTTACTGTCCTCTTGACCAATCACTGTCACTGTTACTGTCCTCTTGACCAATCACTGCATCTGTTACTGTCCTCTTGACCAATCACTGTCACTGTCCTCTTGACCAATCACTGCATCTGTCACTGTCCTCTTGACCAATCACTGTCACTGTCCTCTTGACCAATCACTGTCACTGTTACTGTCCTCTTGACCAATCACTGCATCTGTCACTGTCCTCTTGACCAATCACTGCAGCTGTCCTCTTGGCCAATCACTGTCTCGGTTACTGTTATATCTGTCTCTCACTGCCTGCTCCTTCTGTACAGTTGTGTATAGGTATATAACCCTTTAGTCAGTCAACTGCAGATCAATCAGTCTTCAGTTGAATATGTGGGTTCCAGCACATTGGCAGAAGCATATTGAGGTTGTAGTGGTTCTGGAAGCCCCTTCAAAATGTCTCAGTTGTGCCACCATTCTATCTTGTTATCATGATTATCTTAGTAGCTTGTTGGTGTTTCAGGCTGAGTATCTATAAAGCACTCATGACAACTGCTGATGTAAAGAGGGCTTTTTAAAAAATACATTTTAATGCATCCAAAGATAACCCCAACCCATTGCCCCCTTAGTCCCCATCCACCTGCCCGCATCCTCCGTCCCCACCCAGAAACCACGCTTCCCATCCATCCCGCCTAGCCCCCACCCGCCTCCACCTCCGTGACCCGTAGAAAGCATGCCTCCCAGCCCTTCCCATCCCACCCAGTGGATCATGTATCTACTAGATTGCTAGCCACATGATCCTCTTGTGTGTTTGTCGCCATCCCTCCCTCCTCTCCTCTTCTTGGTCTCACAGATACCCAGCAGTCCTGGACCTCTCTTTCCTCCCTTACATTCAGCTCGCCACTCCCAGGTAACAAAGCACTGAGCTCTTTTGTTTTCGCTACAGAAATATATAAATGTGAAAGGGGTTGCATGGATTTTTGTTTATGACATGATAAGATCATAGGGAAATCTTCTGTCACTTGGATATGCATATTCTGAGTGTGTGTGTGTGTGTGTGTGTGTGTGTGTGTGTGTGCCTGCGTGCGTGCGTGCGTGCGTGCATGGGACTGTGTGTGTGTGTGTTGGCAGTGAAAAAGACCCCTGGTTTGTTGGAAGTGCAGCCCCCTCGTCCCCTCCAGAGGAACAGCAGCTTTGGGGACGATCTGGACCAAGAGGATCAGTGTGTTCTGATCCCAGTCACCCACGTGTCACAGTGAGTCTGTTTCCCTTTCAGTCTGTCGTCTATCTCCCACGTGTCACAGTGAGTCTGTTTCCCTTTCAGTCTGTCGTCAATCTCCCACGTGTCACAGTGAGTCTGTTTCCCTTTGTCTGTTGTCTATCACCCACGTGTCACAGTGAGTCAATGACACAATGACATCATCATAATCCTGCTCTCTGATTGGTTCCTTCATAATGACATTGTTATAACCCTGCTCTCTAAGTGGTCTATTCATAATGACATCATCATAACCCTGCTTTCTGATTGGCCCCATCATAATGACATCATCACAGTGAGTCTTTTTCCCTTTCAGTCTGTGCTCTATTTCCAGCCTGAGCCTCAGTTACCGTAACAGCGCTTGCGCCTCGGTTACCGTAACAGTGGTTGAGCCTCGGTTACCGTAACAGCGCTTACGCCTCGGTTATCGTAACAGCGCTTGCGCCTCGGTTACCGTAACAGCGATTGCGCCTCGGTTACCGTAACAGCGCTTGCGCCTCGGTTACCGTAACAGCGCTTGCGCCTCGGTTACCGTAACAGCGGTTGCGCCTCGGTTACCGTAACAGCGGTTGCGCCTCGGTTACCGTAACAGCGGTTGAGCCTCGGTTACCGTAACAGCGGTTGAGCCTCGGTTACCGTAACAGCGGTTGTGCCTCGGTTACCGTAACAGCGCTTGCGCCTCGGTTACCGTAACAGCGCTTGCGCCTCGGTTACCGTAACAGCGGTTGCGCCTCGGTCACCGTAACAGCGGTTGAGCCTCGGTCACCGTAACAGCGGTTGAGCCTCGGTCACCGTAACAGCGGTTGAGCCTCGGTCACCGTAACAGCGGTTGCGCCTCGGTCACCGTAACAGCGGTTGAGCCTCGGTCACCGTAACAGCGGTTGAGCCTCGGTCACCGTAACAGCGGTTGAGCCTCGGTCACCGTAACAGCGGTTGAGCCTCGGTCACCGTAACAGCGGTTGAGCCTCGGTCACCGTAACAGCGGTTGAGCCTCGGTCACCGTAACAGCGGTTGCGCCTCGGTTACCGTAACAGCGGTTGCGCCTCGGTTACCGTAACAGCGGTTGAGCCTCGGTCACCGTAACAGCGGTTGAGCCTCGGTCACCGTAACAGCGGTTGAGCCTCGGTCACCGTAACAGCGGTTGCGCCTCGGTCACCGTAACAGCGGTTGCAGCTCTTTTGATGATGACTAACCTTGTCTGATACCTGAAGACTTAGCTCCCTGAAGACACGCACAGCGGTTGCGCCTCGGTTACCGTAACAACGCTTGCCGTAACAGCGGTTGAGCCTCGGTCACCGTAACAGCGGTTGAGCCTCGGTCACCGTAACAGCGGTTGAGCCTCGGTCACCGTAACAGCGGTTGAGCCTCGGTCACCGTAACAGCGGTTGCAGCTCTTTTGATGATGACTAACCTTGTCTGATACCTGAAGACTTAGCTCCCTGAAGACACGCACAGTTAGACACAAAGACGCATGCACACACACACACACACACACAAACAAACGCGCTTGCATAGTATGTGTATCATGGGCATGGTGAAAGCCACTGTGATATAGACCTCTGTGAGAAAAGTGGTGTAAATGAGGCTGAGTTCCTGTCCCTGAAGGCTCCATACTAAACAGTGGGGTAAATGGGTCAGGCTGGCTATTGCATGCAGGGACGTCATTAACTGGGACCCTCTCTCTGCCCCATTGCCTGCTAAACCCCTTGAAACCAGCACGGCCCCATTAAACAATGCTCTTAATTAAACAAGCAGGGACCACTGTGTTCCCGAGTGGTGCAGCGATCTAAACCAGTCCCTGGTTCGAATCCAGGCTTTATCACATCTGGCCGTGATTGGGAGTCCCATAGGCCGGCTCACAATTGGCCCAGCATTGTCCAGGTTTGGCCGGTGTAGGCCGTCATTGTAAATAAGAATTTGTTTTTAACTGACTTGCCTAGTTAAATAAAGGTTCAATGTACATAATTGTAATATATATATATATATATATATATAATCACTTTCTAGGCATATTAGTCTGATTTATCCTTCATTAAAATGGCTGCCATTATCAGCTCACTGTGTAACTATGAGGATCTATGTCATCAGGTCCTCTAATGATCTCCGTGTGTTAATAATTCATGGTTTTACCCTGATAGGCTACTGTCAGGTACAGTAAGGTATATCATTGCTTGATTGGGGCCTGTGACCCCAACAATGGGTGTCTACTGGCTATAGATAGATGCAGGCTTATTATGGGCAGATATTGCTCAGATGACACAGCAGTTATTTGAGATTTGTAAAACTTCCTGGATCTTCCTACTGGCCTTTTAATGTTTCTTGCAATTGTTTTGATGAGTTAACATGTGGTGTATTTTGACCAACAAGATAAGGTTCCAATTTGTTCCTGTTTATCTTATCCTGATTGCAGTGGTGGACAGTCGAGGAGGGAGCTCCTTTCTTTCCCAGCAGGGGAGGGCACTGGAGAGGTCATGAATGGCAGGCAGCTACTGTTCAGCTCCCTGGTAGATAACAGCCAAGATGACTCCACAATCTTTAGCACAATGATAGCAGGGGAGGGCGGCCATTTTGTGATAGTGCTGCTGTTGTAGTTTGGTTTAAGACTCCCCTCAGTCATTGACAGCTACTAGTATGAAGATAGAGTAGCACCTATAGACATTCATAACGTGTCAAATCAAAGATGTTAACTCATCCTGGTTGTTTTTGGACGAAAAAGGTAGGAGTAGTCAACATTTCTTGCCAGAGGTCCTGGCAGCTGCTCTGAGATCAGAGAGAGAGGGAGTGGCTGTTTAGACCAGGGTGTTGACACCAGTAATGACATGACCTTTTCCTGTCACTTTCAGCTCCTTTGATATGCCTGCCTTGTTGTTGTCCCCAACAAACAAACAAACAAACAGAAAGACAGACAGTAAGACACAGTCCAGACCCACACTACCAAGGTAATTTCTCCTCTTATCACCCAAGTGTCTCTTTGGTGAAAGAGGGGGAGAGATGGAGAGAGAGTTAGAGAGGGCGGGATTGCATCCATGGGTGTTTGTCTAGGCCAGGGGATATATTAGTGCATGGTCTTCTAGGTTTATGCATGGTGTGTATGATTGTCTAGGCCAGGGGATATATTAGTGCATGGTCTTCTAGGTTTAGGCATGGTGTGTATGATTGTCTAGGCCAGGGGATAAAGTTAGTGCATTGTCTCATAGGTTTAGGTTTAGGCTTGGTGTGTATGCTTGTCTAGGGTGGTAAGATTACTGCAAGAGTGCAGGGACGACAGAATGAAATGGACTATTAGTTGCCTACCCAGTAACAGAATGAAATAGACTATTAGTTGCCTACCCAGTAACAGAATGAAATAGACTATTAGTTGCCTACCCATAACAGAATGAAATAGACTATTAGTTGCCTACCCAGTAACAGAATGAAATAGACTATTAGTTGCCTACCCAGTAACAGAATGAAATAGACTATTAGTTGCCTACCCAGTAACAGAATGAAATTGACTTAGTTGCCTACCCAGTAACAGAATGAAATAGACTATTAGTTGCCTACCCATAACAGAATGAAATAGACTATTAGTTGCCTACCCAGTAACAGAATGAAATAGACTATTAGTTGCCTACCCAGTCACCCCCTTCAATTCCTCTTCCTCTATGGTGGATGTCCCCAGTTCCCCTTCTCACTCCTCCCCAGATCAGAGTGGCGTGCTGCTGGTTCCCTCACTGTTCTATCAGGTGTGATGAGACCAGACAGACTACAGGTTCTTTCAGGTGTGATGAGACCAGACAGACTACAGGTTCTATCAGGGTGATGAGACCAGACAGACTACAGGTTCTATCGGGGTGATGAGACCAGACAGACTACAGGTTCTATCGGGGTGATGAGACCAGACAGACTACAGGTTCTATCGGGGTGATGAGACCAGACAGACTACAGGTTCTATCAGGGTGATGAGACCTGACAGACTACAGGTTCTATCAGGGTGATGAGCCTGGACAGACTACCGGTTCTATCAGGGTGATGAGACCTGACATGCTACAGGTTCTATCAGGGTGATGAGCCTGGACAGACTACCGGTTCTATCAGGGTGATGAGACCAGACAGACTACAGGTTCTATCAGGGTGATTAGACCAGACAGACTACAGGTTCTATCAGGGTGATGAGACCTGACAGACTACAGGTTCTATCGGGGTGATGAGACTTGACAGACTACAGGTTCTATCAGGGTGATGAGACCAGACAGACTACAGGTTCTATCAGGGTGATGAGACCAGACAGACTACAGGTTCTATCGGGTGTGATGAGACCAGACAGACTACAGGTTCTATCAGGGTGATGAGACCAGACAGACTACAGGTTCTATCGGGTGTGATGAGCCTGGACAGACTACAGGTTCTATCAGGTGTGATGAGACCAGACAGACTACAGGTTCTATCGGGGTGATGAGACCAGACAGACTACAGGTTCTATCAGGGTGTGATGAGACCAGACAGACTACAGGTTCTATCAGGGTGTGATGAGACCAGACAGACTACAGGTTCTATCAGGGTGATGAGACCAGACAGACTACAGGTTCTATCAGGGTGATGAGACCAGACAGACTACAGGTTCTATCGGGTGTGATGAGACCAGACAGACTACAGGTTCTATCAGGGTGATGAGACCAGACAGACTACAGGTTCTATCAGGGTGATGAGACCAGACAGACTATAGGTTCTATCAGGGTGATGAGACCAGACGGACTACAGGTTCTATCAGGGTGATGAGACCAGACAGACTACAGGTTCCTTTTAATGGATGCTAAGCACTAGGACCATCCACCACTTAGTTAAAGCGCTACTCTGAGCTTAGTTTTTACAACGACACTCAAAGACAGATTCACTAAAGTTTTGGAACCACCTGTGTTTTTTGAGGCCCTTTATCAGAGGCAAATGACAGAGACAAAAAAAACATAAATGTTTCCGAGCCACATACATATTCATCAATAGATTTATTTACTGTATGTTGCAAAACCACTTAGTTGACACCCACTGGGCAAAAACTGGTTGAATCAATGTTGTTTCCACATAAATTCAACCGCAAAATGTTTATGTGATGATGTTCAATCAATGTTGAAAACTGATTGGTTTAGAAAAAAGTCAACATAAGGGGAATTTTGTCTTTTTCAACAAAATGTTTACCTAAATCCAATGACATGGTTAATTATTTAGTTAATTTTACATTTATTTCACGTTAGTTTACAACTGAACCAAATGTGAATCAAAACTAAACGTTAAACTTGTGTCTGTGTCCAGTGGGCAGTGATTGCTGTGAATTAATCCTCGTAGGATAATCAGCCCTAAACTCTCTGCTGGAAGTGTAGTCTGTAGGGAATGGCCCCATCTCAATCTGTCTCAATCTGTTTATTCAGAAGAAATGAGGCCGGGGTCAATTTAGGCAGCATTTATGCTGACACACCCTGACACTCTTCAGCTGCAGAATTACCCTCGTGCTCTAGGGCAGCGATTCTCAACTGGTGGGTCGCGGGAGATTTTGAGTGGGTCATGGTTGTCTGAGTAAAAAATATTATGATCATGTATGAAGAAATACTCCAGTCTGAACTCAAAGGACTTAAAACAAGGAGAAAGTGTGTAGACATGATAACACATATTTTAATAAATAATTCTGGAAATGTTTTCTTCAATCACAGTATTTTCAATATAGAGCTGTTATCAGTATTATGTTTGTTGAGTTTACATTCTTCATATGGGAACCATTTTTATTATTGAAAGAGGTGGGAATGTTGTTCCCTTGTCATATAATTGCTACATTTACTATCAGTATAGCATTTGAAAATACAATATCGTTTTCCAGATTGTATTTTGATGATTATTTTTCGCGATGCGAATATTGGGGCGCGACTGAGACGAACTGATTCAATTTGGTCCCGAGGAAAAAACAGTTGAGAACCACTGTTGTAGGGTACTGTACAAATGAATTTCCTTGTGACAGTAAGGTTTACTTGACTAGTTTTGACTTGAGAATATTCATGGATTGTTAGTAAGCAACTCCAGTGTATATCTGTCCTTGTGTTTTAGGTTATTGTCCTGCTGAAAGGGGAATTCATCTCCCAGTGTCTGGTGGAAAGCAGACTGAACCATCTTTTCCTCTAGGATTTTGCCTGTGTTTAGCTCCATTCTGTTTATTTTTTATCCTGAAATACTCCCCCAGTCCTTAACGATTACACGCATACCCATAACATGATGCAGCCACCACTATGCTTGAAAATATGGAGAGTGGTACTCAGTAAGGTATTGGATTTGCCCCAAACATAACACTTTGTATTGAGGACAAAAAGTTAATTGCGTTGCCACATTGTTTTGCAGTATTACTTTAGTGCCTTGTTGCAAACAGATGCATGTTTTGGAATATTTTATTCTGTACAGGCTTCCTTCTTTTCACTGTCAATTAGGTTATTATTGTGGAGTAACTACAATGTTGTTGATCCATCCTCAGTTTCTCCTATCACAGCCATTCAACTCTGTAACTGTTTTAAAGTCACAATGGGCCTCATGGTGAAATCACTGAGCGGTTTCCTTCCTTTCTGTCAACTGAGTTACGAAGGACACCTGTATCTTTGTAGTGACTGGGTGTATTGATACACCATCCAAAGTGTAATTAATAACTTCACATCATGATCAAAGGGATATTCAATGTCTGCTTTTTATTTTTACCCGTCTACCAATAGGCACCCTTCTTTGTGAGGCATTGGAAAATCTCCCTGGTCCTTGTGGTTGAATCTGTGTTTGAAATTCACTGCTCGATTGAGGGACTTTACAGATAATTGTTTGTGTGGTGTACAGAGATGAGGTAGTCATTCAAAAATATATTATTATTGCACACAGTGAGTGCATGCAACTTATTATGTGACTTGTTAAGAAGAGGCTTGCCATAACAAAGGGGTTGAATACTTATTGACTCAAGACATTTCAGATTGTCATTTTTAATTAATTTGTAAACAAAAATAGAAAAACACAATTCCACTTTGACATTATGGGGTATTGTGTGTGTGTGTGGGCCAGTGACAAAAAAAAATACAGGCTATAACACAAAAAAATGTGGAAAAAGTAAAAGGTGTGTGAATACTTTGTGAATACTTTGTTATAAAAATCCCTCATAGCCATCTCTCTCACGCAGGCTGCAGGAGACTCACAGAGCAGCTATCCACGTGATCCTACGGATGCGCTACTTTGTCGCCAAGAAGAGATTTCAGGTGGGTACGTTGTTCGTAGGAGGGTTTTTGACCAGCAGAACGATCCACTGTATTGACAGATACCACTACCTACATTCTGGTATAGGCTGCCACACCTGGGTTCAAATACTATTTCCGGTATTTTAATTATTTTTCAATACATTTCAAAACAAGTATTCAGATAACCTTTATTCGGGAAAAACAAAACAAGTCGTTGAATACTGAAATGTATTTGCAAATACACTTGGAAAGTATAAAACAAATACTCAAATACACTGACTCGAATGCATTTAACCCATGCATTTGAAAAATGTGAAAGTACTTTCACATACATTTTGGTCGACAATTAGTTTTTTACAAATAACCATTCAAATCCTCAAATAAAAGTACTTGTTTTGGGCTGTTTATTTGAAAATACTCAAATAAACATAAAAAAGTATTTAAATAAATACTCAAATACACATGTATTTGCACCCAGGTCTGAATGCTACTACTATTTCAGCGCTTTCCTCCTTCCCTCTCTACCCTAACAACATTACAATCCACTCCATACATTCAGACGTCCCCCCCTCCATCCTGGTTCTTTCTGGTTGCCCTCAGCAGTCAACACACAGCATTTCCTGTTTTATCAGCAGGCTGTTAGCCGCAGACTAGCGCTAGGTAACGCTTGGGACAATGATGTCACGCTGATGACTGTTTACCCTCCTCTTAATGGGACTGCCTGTCCTCACGTCCTCTTAACGGGTCTGCCTGTCCTCACTTCGGTGTGACTGTTTGCCTTCCAGACAGGCTGCCTTGATCAAGTCACACCGGGACTAGGATACTCTGTAGTGTTCACATTGCTGTGTGTGTGTGTGTGTGTGTGTGTGTGTGTGTGTGTGTGTGTGTGTGTGTGTGTGTGTGTGTGTGTGTGTGTGTGTGTGTGTGTGTGTGTGTGTGTGTGTGTGTGTGTGTGTGTGTGTGTGTGTGTGTGTGTGTGTGTGTGTGTGTGTGTGTGTGTGTGTGTGTGTGTGTGGAATGTCTTTATGTTTGGTGTGAAGTAGGTGTGTTTGATCTGGTGACACATGTATATCTTTGGAACGCCATCTACTGTGAGGCTACTGTGTGGAAGTACAGCAACGTCTGAGTCCACATTAGTTGAGGCCTGAGTTCAGCTGAGGTAGCTACTCTACTGGCTACAGGCCCACTGCTGCACTGCTCTACCCTGTTAGCACACTGCAAGGCACGCACAGAGAAACTGACTCTACAGTCTAACACACCTAGTGGCTCATGAAGGATAGACACTGAACATCAGTGGTGGAAAAAGTACCTGTCACACTTGAGTACAAGTAAAGATACCTTAATAGAAAATGACTCAAGTAAAAGTCACCTAGTAAAATTCTACTTGAGTAAAAGTAAAAAATTATTTGGTTTAAAATATACTTAAGTATCAAAAGTAAATATAATTGCTAAAATATACTTAAGTATCAAAAGTAAAAGTATAAATCATTCCAAATTCCTTATATTATGCAAATCAGATGGCACCATTCTTGTTTTTTTTATTTATGAAAAGCCAGGGGCACACTCCAACATTCAGACATAATTTACAAACAAAGCATTTGTGTTTAGTGAGTCCGCCAGATCAGAGGCAGTACGGATGTCCTTTTGATAAGTGCGTAAATTGGACTTGTCCTGTCCTGCAAAGCATTCAAAATAAAACGAGTACTTTTGGGTGTCAAGGAAAATGTATGGAGTAAAAAGTACTATATTTTCTTTAAGAATGTAGTGAAGTAAAAGTTGTAAAAAATATTAATAGTAAAGTACAGACACCCCAAAAAACGACTTAAGTAGTACTTTAAAGTATTTTTCCTTAAGTACTTTACACCACTGCTGTGCATCATGTCAGTTTATGACTGAGTTAACACCATGAGTGTTTTAAGTCATAGCTCTCAGATTAAATTGGGTTAACACCATGAGTGTTTTAAGTCATAGCTCTCAGATTAAATTGGGTTAACACCATGAGTGTTTTAAGTCATAGCTCTCAGATTAAATTGGGTTAACACCATGAGTGTTTTAAGTCATAGCTCTCAGATTAAAGTGGGTTAACACCATGAGTGTTTTAAGTCATAGTTCTCAACTCATTGGGTTAACACCATGAGTTTTTTAAGTCATAGTTCTCAGATTAAAGTGGGTTAACACAATGAGTGTTTTAAGTCATAGTTCTCAGATAGATTAAAGTGGGTTAACACCATGAGTGTTCTAAGTCATAGTTCTTTCTCAGCTTTAAAGCCGCAATATGTAATTTTTTGTGGGTGACTGTGTATTGTCTTGACTGCTTTCAATAGTTGTGTGTGCGTGTGGTATGACTGTCTGATGTGCTTACATCAGAGAGAGATCTTTTCATATATTCTCTAGTCTCCAACTCCAACTTCTTTTCACAAGCTGTGTTAGAAAGACTCCTTTTTACAAGATGGCAGCTTTTTGATCCGTTGAGTTCTTTAGAGTTTTTACTGCTGAGGGTTTAACACTGTGTGTGTTCTGCAGCAAGCACGTAAGCCCTATGACGTGCGGGACGTGATCGAGCAGTATTCCCAAGGACACCTGAATCTCATGGTGCGCATCAAGGAGCTACAGAGGAGGTGGGGCTGCATCTCAAACTGTCTCCTAAGTCCCATTCATTTCAAAATGATATCAAGGTCTTTATGCGGGTTAGCTCATCCATTGCCATTAACTCACTGATAAAAGTACATATGACTGGCACACTACAGACCCACTGGGCCTAGACATCTAGTTTTGATTTACATTTAGTTGAGTTGTCAACTAACGTGAATTCAACGTCAAATCAACTAAATAAAATCACCATGTCATTGGATTAAGGTTAAAAGTTGAGAGAAAAAAAGATGAATGCCCTCACGTTGGTGACGTTTTGCAAAACCAATGAGTTTTCTACGTTGATACAACGTCATCACATAGATTTGCGGCATGCTGTGCCGTGACTGCACCTGTATATAACCCAATGCACCGCATTCAATGTGTTTAATTCTCCTCTAGACTGGACCAGTCTCTAGGGAAGCTGACCCTGTTCCAGACTAGCTCAGGTAAACAGCTATCTACTGTAACTTACAGAATCTTAGAGGGTCTGGAAACAGTACTATATCTCTACTGTATCTTACAGCATCTTAGAGGGGGTTGGACACAGTACTATATCTCTACTGTATCTTACAGCATCTTAGAGGGGGTTGGACACCGTACTATATCTCTACTGTATCTTACAGCATCTTAGAGGGGGTTGGACACAGTACTATATCTCTACTGTATCTTACAGCATCTTAGAGGGGGTTGGACACCGTACTATATCTCTACTGTATCTTACAGCATCTTAGAGGGGGTTGGACACAGTACTATATCTCTACTGTATCTTACAGCATCTTAGAGGGGCTGGACACAGTACTGTATCTCTTCTTGTTTCTTGTTACGTCTTCTTGTTTCACTGTTCTATGACTTGGACCATGATGCTTTTGGGGCCAAAGACAAAGCCAAAGACAAGGGCACCAACACCATCGGCTCCAGACTCAACAGGATGGAGGACAAGGTAGGATGTTACGCCATGTTACACCCTCTGCTCTCTGAACAGAGTACGGCTACTCATCTACAGGGGCCGTTTCTATTGTGCCTTTAACCAGATTTCAAAGCACTCCATTTTGTGCCACCTTACCCACAGCCAATGTTAAGCACCCAACTCAGTGACACACAGCAGCCATTTTGTGCCAAATCAGTTTGACTATAGAAAAGCTATCAATTTGGTTCAACTGTGTTCAGACTGATGCTTTGCAGAGGACAGTTCTTTGTTTTCCTCCAGCACAGCGGTCTGATAGGAGTGAATTCACTCTACACCGACACAATCAGTCCCCTAATGATATCCCTAAATAGAAGGAGTTGACAACCAGGGTGGATTTTCATTTACAAAACCTTTCAATTTTTCTATTTGTTTTGGCTCTTTTGATCATTTAATGAGGGATGACAATGTCTTGGTTTGTTTTCCCAAGATTAAAAGGATTTGGTGATTTCCCTGAAAAAGGCAGATAACGAGAACATTAGAATACACATTTCCAAAACAGACAATAAAATAGAAAGAGTATCTATTAATTATATTATATTAGTCTGTACAGCATTGACTTTTCTGTTTGTCCAACTACTTACAGATACAACTCATGGACCAGACGCTCAACCAAATCGCAGAGTCCCTTACCCAGCTGTTGTCTGGGACAAGCCGGGGGCAGGGGGACATGGGAGGAGCACAGGGGCAAGGTAGGAGGAGGTCACAAGGTGGGGCAGGTGTCCCCAGCCAGGATAGCCTACCCAGCTACGAGCAGCTCTCCACCGCGACCCTCCATCCACCCCTCAACCCCAGCCTCAGCCAGGACAAGAGCTCCTGAAGCCGAGAAACACCAAAACCTTTTTGGTGCTTTCTCTCTTTGTCTTATTCTGAGATCAGTGTTCTTCATGATAATGAACCAGCTGTGTAGTGCTAGGGCAAAAAACTAAGCGTGCAGTCAGTGGGGGCCCCAGGACCGAGATTGGGAAACCCTGCCCTAGAAAAGAACTGTGTAGACAGGAGATTTAGAAACTCGTGGAGGATAATTGAATTAAATAAAAATATATATATATATATTGTTAAAAGTGAAACCAACACGTTTCAGGTTTTGGCCTTCTACTTTAAACGAAGATAATTGTATTTAATTCCAATGTCCTCCCAAGAGTTGCTCAAATCTCCTATCTACTTCAGTTTGCTCCTCAATTCATGCACCTTGGTTGGAGAGCGAGATAGCGGCAGTGCTCCCTTCCCTAGAACAGAACAGTGCCTTAGCCTACAGGACAAGCCAGCTAGACTCACAGACAGGATATATTTTTCTAGATCCTGGATATGATTATGTTTCTGAATTCTCATTTAATACAATTGTCAATGTTCCGGGGACCTTTTCTTGGAAATGTGAGCAAGCGCCATATTCAAAGTCTTTCCCCTCAATCAAAAGGAAATAAGATTAAAGTGCATATATAATATGATTCCAGCTGTGTAAGAGTATTGGAATGTTACAATATCAAAAAAGTAACAGTAGTATTCTATTTGATTGAAATATGTTGATATGCAAAGCAAACCCTTCAGTGAAAAGGTAGCTGTGTTTTGATGGTGAATATGGAATGATGTCCATACTAAAAGTAATCAGTTATAATTACACAATATGTTTTCAAAAGTTCTCCATGTATGTACCGTCAAAACATCAACTGAAGTGTTGGGGCCGGGGTGAGGGTGTTTATGTAGATTTTTTTCAATGCAGTCAAATTGTGTAACTGTCCTGTTTTATAAAGATGTTGCATTGCCAATAAATGAATGTGGCAAATATCCATAACTTTTTGAGGGTGATTGTCAAACGATTCTGTTCAACCATGGATCTTGCATCAATAATTAGTTATAGGTTATTACATCCAAATTAGGTCATATCAATGTCCCATTGGAAGCTGTATGTGTGGAATGTGCCTTAAAGGGCTATAACATCTAAGAAACATTGTCCTGTCCCTTTAAAAACCACAACATTAAACCCCCGGGGTAGACTCCATTCCATGAAGACCAAAGGGAGGGAAGAGTTAATTGCACCTAGATCCCCTTCCCCTCTCATGTCTTTGGCCTTGGGGGATGGTGGATGGAAGGACCAGTGGCGTGGCTAATACCAGAGCTTTGGACAGATGACCTCAGCTGCAGCAGATGGTGACCTCATCCCGCTTGCCTTCCGGGGATCCTTCCATTCCTTCAGTAGTAGTAGGCACACAGATAAAAGACCAGATGACCATCTGGGCCCTGCCTGCCTTCTGCCTGGGTGCTCATGACAATAGCATCCCCTCTCTAAGTGTGGTGTGTAAGTGTGGGGGTCTTTGTGGCAGTCATTGTGGTGCTTTTGGAGGTGGGTGAGGGGAGAGGAGAGAGGTGTTGCTATAGGGACACTGCTGGGTTCTAGTGCTTTGTAGAGGTCCGGTTGACTGGTCCTACTGGTCATTGTGTGAGTGAGTCAGTGTGATAAGACGGGCTTGGTATTATGGCCAACAATGAGGGAAATGACTGCTCATGTGCTGCTCCCCAAACTCGTCCTTTGTCATGCTGGTGATCGCTACTATGTTTCAATGTTGGTCTATGTTAGATTCAGAATGGTCCTCATATTCTGGGTAGGGAGACAAATAAACCCCTATGCTACTGCACTAACTGGTATTCAATCAACTACATGTCAAGAAACACTGACCTACTAAACCTAAACATAACATATTCCTGAATTAAGTTTTCCTGAGGTCGTGATAGAATTCCATAGATGTTTGACTTCTTAGAAGGTCTATTGATTAAATCTCACAACCATTCCGTCCTAGCTTAATAAAATGGGCCTATACAGTATTAATACATAGATGGTCTTTCATCCTTTTGATTCCATTATAAATGACAACTGTTACAGAGCAAACCAAACTATTGCCAATAAAAGCCTGCTTGTCCACGTGTGGTGTTATATACTCAGTCTTCCCTACAGGCAGATCAACTGTCACTGTATCATGCACTGACAAAGGAGAGGGGAAAAGTTAAATCATGAAGGGAATTCTATCAGTGGGTGGGCAATGGAGAGCCCTTGGGACAGATTTAATGAATAATTTTGATTGTAAAATTGGATGCCTTGGGGGGACACAATATAGATAGACCATCTGTTTCTGCAGGAAAGTACAAAGAAAGTGCACTACTCCGGGCAGAATTCATTCAATTCAAACTACTGCAGGTACAAACTATAATATTGACAACTCTATGAAATATGGAACCAAAATGAACGATGAAATGCTGTGAAAAAGTGACTATAGTCAATAACCATATAATATACCACTACTGTGTACTAGACTAGTTGATTCGTTTTTCGTTAATGTCTAAAGACTTATCTGAATTAAAGATAGTGTATAAAGATAAATATTGTATAAAGATAAATATATCTATAATTTATAAAGATATTTTGACTAATAATTGTTTGTCTGTGTAGCCTATAGGTCTTAATTGGTTCGGCCTACAGATAGAACGAAGGGCTAGTAGACCTTGGAACTAAAAATAACCATTCGAATGGGTTTCGGCACGAGAAGTAAGGATAATACAACGCACGTGACTGACAAAGAAGAATGTAACTTTGTCAGTAAGAACGTGGGGGGTCTGGGAGCGTTCATTTTGCCACCAATCCGCATTTGCAGGTGAAAGAAATGGCACACTCTTTCTCCACATGTCCCTTCTTCCATGTCGCAAACCCCCGATGCCAGATGGCCACTTAAATTCTTCAGGGTATTGTTCTTTTCCTGCTGTATGGCCAATCCTTGAGACGTGCGAACCTTAAATTGTCCTGCAAATCTCCCATCCTCCCACTGCATAATTTATATGCACGCATCGCTCATGGATCTATTACTCACTGTTTTTGCTCGATTGCTATTGCAGTTGACTTAAGTATATGCATCTACATTATCATATAGTCACGCTTACTCCTTATTCTCACAATAAAACAACTATTAGTTTATGCTTTATTCTTCCACTAGAACCAGACCAAATCTGACACATTTCATTGTGGTTCATGTATTCATGTCCATTTTATAGGGACCGTTATGTCAACAATTTCAAAGTTGACACATTAAATAATCTCTACCGTCAGACGTAGGTTAAGATTTAAAAGAAAAACGTATTACACTTCTAAACTATTTTTATGTTTTATTTACACCAGACGTATTTGCTTTAGAAAAGGTAAGTCATAGTGTGCACCTGCCATTAACGGTTGGGCATCTTCATAGCCTGTTATTTAAGAGCGAAAGCACTTGGAGTTAATACAGCATTTGTAAAGAAACGACAATCATGTGTAAAAGTCTTGGTGTGACATTGTATCGTTTTTTACTATACAGATGTCGGTGTTAAGGCACAAATCACAGATCTTCCCCAATACCCTGTTTAGGCCTAATCAGTCAGAAACCCACATCGGTCTCTTATCAGAAATATGCTTACATGCTGTTGACTGGATGAGTTGATTTGCATATCGACAGGGAGGGTAATAGCATCTGCGATGGTAATTAGGCTATAGTGGGTCTGCGTGTTCTATTTGCGTCCATGCGGAATTACGCACAGCAAGTGAAAGCTCGTGATTGGTATATCTACCAAAAAGGCATAATGCAGACAGATTTTTTTCCTTGAACAATGCCCATGGACATAACATATTCATTCAGTGTAGGGCTAGTCTATAGGCCTACTGCTGCTACAATTTGTTGAGGCACTCGTCAAGTGCTGTCAATTGGAACGAGTGCTGCTCTTATTGTTTCTCTAGGGTGTGAGGGGTGTGCATGGGCAGGTGGTCACCAATTCAATAAAATGAGCAGAACGTCAACAAAATGTAAACTAAATAGTTTTAATAGTATTTTTTCACGGATACAATTCGACAAACAATATCTCAGAAACCTTAGTTGAATTAAACAAATTAAATACAGTTGAAACTTAAATAAAATAAATAAAACAGTATTTTAAATAAAGACAAAACATTGTTACTTTGGCATAAACATAAGCCAACATATTTTGGATGGTTACTCCATCTTTTCTTGTCCAAGACAGACAATAATAGCAAAAAAAGGCAGAAACCTGTGGAAAATTAGGCTATGGTAGGATTTGTCCGCGGGGTTTATCGAATTATTTGAGCTTTGCGTGGCGTTTGTTCAAGGGGAATTGAGAGGGAAGAATTGGGCTGGGTGCTCTTCATCCCAGGCGTTGATCTTCTCCTCCTCTTTGGGAAGAAATCTGCGGGGAAGAAATGTAGAACGGTTAGTCTTTAATTCATATTAGAGTCATTCATACGAGAACGTCAACGTTACGTAGTCGGCAAGCCATTAAAACGAGTTGCTTATTAAGGGGTTATATAGCGTCACCAAGAAAATGTAGACCTACCTGTAATTTGAGTAACGTTGACTGCACGTTCATAAGAGGTTGTCCTCGACCTCTTACGCCGAATACACCGTGTTGATTTGGAGATAAATGTCCTCATATTGGGGGAATTGGACCAATTCTCTTGGTTGACTTCGTTGGAACAAAGCGCACTCTGTTCACAGTCTGATAGAGGGGTTTGGTTGAGGCAACAGCCACGCACATTATCAGTGACAACCTCTGCGGTATAGTCTGTGTTTGATGTCACAACCTGAACCCTCATGCCTCCAACTTTCGTCGACTCCTGGTAGAAGGCAGGTGTTGAGTCCACTGACATCCCTTCCCATTCGTAACTCCCGGGAAGTGGTGTGTCTGTCTCGAAGTGGAAATTCCATCGACGCTGATCTCGTTCAGAGATTTCCCTCAGCTTCGCCTTCAACTCGCGGTTCAGCGCGTCATGGTCGACGGGACCAAATAAGTTCCGACAAACGCTTGTATGGTGATGGGGAAGAGTCGCTCTTTGTGCCACCGGGCTCTCCAAACCAGTTGGCGTCTGAAAGTTTGTCATGACGTCCAGTCTTGAAGAAATACGAAATTGATTCACACTAGGCTGTTTCTCCTAACTACAATGTAACTTAAACTGCGACTACTGATATAGGTAGGCTATAAGACCGGAGGATGCCGCCTATGTAGTGGCCGGTCTTGCTTATTGGTTGGCCCTTGGTTTATTCACGCCCCTTTCTAATTAGTCTGCTTACTGGGGGATGGTTGGAATGGCGCCAAATGAGGTTGACTTTTTGCTTCCTTGCGAAGGGTTTGATGATGTAACCTTTCTGCACTGCAGGAGGGATGGTAGCCTACATACTACTGCTATTTGGGGCTGGATTCAATATGTATCGTATAGCTGGATTTACATTTAAAGGCAATCAATTCACAGCAAACAATGCATTTTTATTTTAATTTTACCTTTATTTAACTAGGCAAGTCAGTTAAGAACAAATTCTTATTTGGCCTACCCCGGCCAAACCCGGACGACGCTGGGCGGGTGGCCTGCTTTGTCTGAGCAGTCTCATAGCTGGATTGAAATGTAAAAGGAATGAGCGGAGACGGCAATAACTGTAAACCCTGTCTTTATCGGCTCATCGGCCTTTACATTTCATTGCAGATCTCCTGCGATATTTCAGCCTTTAATAAATGCGGCTATTTTAAAAGGTTTTTAACCGTGTTGGCCTATACCTTTTAACAAAAGACAACTTTGCATCGAAAATGTGTCATATCCTCAGTGGAACAGATAGACAACCAATAGGTTTCATAACATTATACGAGGTTATTTGAAGTCTGTTCAAATGATATAGGGGACCGTCAGGCTCTCCCAGAAGTTTGGTTGGTGCATAAAATCACTAATTCAGATAAGCAAAAATGTGTGACGGGTCCGAATTTAAAAAAAAGTTGCATAATTGAATTTGTTATTTTCACTTCTTCATGGATAGTGGTAGACCAGGCCTGGGCAATTCTAGTCCTCAGGGGCCTGATTGGTGTCACTTCTCACCCATCCCTAGAAACACACCTGATTTAAACTAATTGCATTCTAAACTGAAGATCTTGATTAGTTGATTATTGGAGTCAGGTGTGTTAGCTGGGTCTGGGGAAATGTGTGACACCAATCAGGCCCTGGAGGACTGGAGTTGTCCAAAGCAGACGTGTCTGCTTTGCAGCCTTCTTCAGTGTGTAGGTAGAGACCTTTTCCATTCAAAACAGCATTTATAGGCAACACAGGTGAGCAACCAATGAGCAGCAGGTGCTTCTAATTAGGGTTGCCACTCATCTGTCAATCAAAAAGGATGTGGCCTTTCTGGTCTACCTGTATACAAGTTACAAGCAAGTGGTGTGGTGGCCTGGCCTACCTTTGTGTGGTTTATTAATTTTCAATATAAATACAATGTTCTTCATATACTTATGGGGTTAGCCTCATCTAAAGATCCATCAACCATGTTTCATTAAAACCAACCTAAGACCACGTTAGACCACTCTGGAGCTGTTTATTTGTAACTTTATGGTTCTATACTGACCCCCAGTGGCAAGTATTATAGCATCCACAACCTAACCTATTGTCGGTCCAATTTGGGAGGCACAGGGGCTTATTCAGGTGAAGGCAATTTTACAATAACATAGAAATACATTGTGAAGAACAGATATGATTCCCATGTGGACCAGGGAATCTCCTCAGCTTTATATGACATCAGTTGTTATATCATATCAGTTGTATCATATCAGTAATCAGTTGTATCATATCAGTTGTCATATCAGTTATTGTATCATATCCGTTACTGTATTATATTGTTGTATCATATCAGTTATCAGTTGTATCATATCAGTTATTGTATCATATCCGTTATTGTATTATATCATTATTGTATTATGTTGTTGTATTGTTGTCTCTACCTTCTTGCCCTTTGTGCTGTTGTCTGTACCCAATAATGTTTGTACAATGTTTTGTGCTGCTACCATGCTGTGTTGTTGTCTTAGGTCTCTCTTTATGTAGTGTTGTTTTGTCTCTTGTCGTGATGTGTGTTTTGTCCTATACTTAAATGTTATTTATTTTTCATTTTTAATCCCAGCCCCCATCCCCGCAGGTCTTTTGCCTTTTGGTAGGCCGTCATTGTAAATAAGAATTTGTTCTTAACTGAGTTGCCTAGTTAAATAAAAAAATCAAATCAGTTCTGTTATTGTATTATATCTGTTGTATCATATCCGTTATCCGTTGTTGTATCATATCCGTTGTTGTATTATATCCATTATCCATAATTGTTTCATATCCGTTATCAGTTGTTGTATCATGTCCGTTATCCGCTGGTTGTATCATATCGGTTATCTTCTGGTTGTATCATATCCGTTATCCGCTGGTTGTATCATATCCGTTATCCGCTGGTTGTATCATATCCGTTATCCGCTGGTTGTATCATATCCGTTATCCGCTGGTTGTATCATATCCGTTCAGTTGTTGTATAATATCAATTGTATAATATCAGTTCAGTTGTTGCATCATTTCAGTTGTCATATTATCAGTTATTGTATTATATCAGTTCAGTTGTATCAGGTGTGTGTCAATGTCAATGTCAATGTCACCATTATTAGTCAGTTGTACAACCGAATGCCTTCAACCGAAATGTTTCTTCCGCATTTAACCCAACCCTCTGAATCAGAGAGGTGCGGGGGCTGCCTTAATCGACATCCACGTCTTCGGCGCCCGGGGAACAGTGGGTTAACTGCCTTGTTCAGGGGCAGAACGACAGATCTTTTCCTTGTCAGCTCGGGGATTCGAACTTGCAACCCTCCGGTTACAAGTCCAACGCTCTAACCACTAGGCTACCTGACAATTGTACTAGTCACATGCACTGAATACAACAGGTGTAGACCTTAGTGAAATGCTTACTTACGAGCCCCTAAACAATGACGTAAAAAAATAATGAATAAGAGTTGAAAGTAAAAAAGTAAAAGAACAGCAGTAAAATAACAATAGCGAGACTATATACAGGGGGGTACCAGTACAGAGTCAATGTGGAGACTATATACAGGGGGGTACCGGTACAGAGTCAATGTGTGGGGGCACCGATTAGTCGAGGTAATAGAGGTAATATGTACATGTAGGTAGAGTTATTAAAGTGACTATGCATAGATGATAACAACAGAGTATCTGAGGTGTAAAAGAGGAGGGGGCAATGCAAATAGTCTGGGTAGCCATTTGATTAGATGTTCAGGAGTCTTATGTAATCCATGGCTTCTGGTTGGGGTATGTACGTACAGTCACTGTGGGGACGACGTCATTGATGCACTTATTGATGAAGCCAATGACTGATGCGGTGTACTCAATGCCATCGGGGGAATCCAGGAACATATTCCAGTCTGTGCTAGCAAAACAGTCCTGTAGATTAGCATCTGTTTTGTCTGACCACTTTTTAAAAATGTATTTATCGAGTCACTGGTGCTTCCTGCTTGAATTTTTGCATGTAAGCAGGAATCAGAAGGATAGAATTATGGTCAGATTTGCCAAATGGAGGGAGAGCTTTGTATGCGTCTCTATGTGTGGAGTAAAGGTGGTCCAGAGGTTTTCCCCCTCTGGTTGCACATTTAACATGCTTAACATGCTTGTTAAGACCGATTTAAGTTTCCCTGCATTAAAGTCCCTGGCCACTAGGAGTGCTACCTCTGGGTGAGCAATTTCCTGTTTGCTTATGGTGGAATACAGCTCATTGAGTGCAGTCTTAGTGCCAGCCTCGGTCTGTGGTGGTATGTAGACAGCTATGAAAAATACAGATGAAAAGTCTAGGTAGATAGTGTGGTCTATAGCTTATCATGAGATACTCTACCTCAGGCGAGCATACCCTCGAGACTTCCTTAGGTATCGTGCACCAGCTGATATTTACAAAAATAAATAGTCCGCCGCCCCTTTTCTTACCAGACGCCACTGTTCTATCCTGCCGATACAGCGTATAACCAGCCAGCTGTATGTTGATAGTGTCGTCGTTCAGCCACGACTCCGTGAAGCATTAGATGTTCGTTTTTAATGTCCCGTCGGTAGTTTAATCTTCCTTGTAGGTCATCAATTTTATTTTTCAAAGATTGCACATTTGCTAGCAGAATGGAAGGCAGTGGGGGTTTATTCGATTGCCTATGAATTCTCAGAAGGTAGCCCGCCCTCCGGCCCCTTCTTCTCCGCCTTCTCTTCAGGCAAATGACGGGGATCTGGGCCTTGTCAGTTGCTGCATTATATCAGTTGTATTCTAGCCCATTGAATAATCCCCTATAATGTAGCCCTGTGTATCACATTGTTCTGATGCGATGCACTGGTGCTGCAGACAATGATGCAAAGATAATGGAGCTCATTGGAGACTGATTGGTCAGAGGAAGGCCACGGTGTGGCTTACCAGCCTGCTGCTTCCTGGAGTCTCCAAGGGCTCACCTGGTGTCACTTGCCCCAGGGCAGAGATCGGTGACTGGAGGGAAGCTGACTGCACATTAGACCATAGCCATGCCAGAGCGAAAATACACGCCTCTGGTAAGTCACTATGTTAGCGACTGTAAGAGGATCACATCTTATGAGGCACTGTTGAACAGGTTGGCCAAACTCTCCAGCGTGTCTGTTGATTTGTCGTCATTTTTTTCATTGGAGTGTGCAGGCACTATTCTATATTTATGTCTGTGATAAAGTGTTCAGCTTTAAAGAACCACTTCTGACATTTATTTGGTTCTTGGAAATATTATTTCACAACCTATTACAGAGATGGCAAATTGTCAGTGGACCCACTCTGATGGGAAACACATCTGACAGTGTGTGGCTTTCATTCCTGTTGGGGGGTTTAAACACAGTGATACTCAAATAGCTGTGGGACAAATTCAGGTTTAATTCAACATTTCCTCTGGGCCTTAACATAAATGACTAGTTTTAAAAGAAAAGTCAACAACACTCTGCCTTACATTCCAAATATGTTTCATTATTGAAGTAGTAGAACACTTGTGAGAGCTCATAGAAAATCTGCATTAATTTGTAAACAAATGATGACACAGTGTGCATCATACTTACGGAGACTGTAGAGTTGGTTGAAGTTGCCTCGTCAAACTATTGGCCCATGACCTCATTATTTGAGTGATAACGGCCCATTAATCTAGTGGAGCAGAAATCACAATACAGGAAGCAGGAAGCAGGCACACTGACTCAAGCCTGCATGCCCCTATGCTGAGGAGAATACCGTACACGTATACAAACAGGTACCCGCGTATTCCCTCGCCATTCTCCCCTCCCCACACACACACACACACACAACACACCCTCTTCACCTGATGTCACTTGAACTCTTCCTGTGACCTTGCATGCAAATGTAATGTTTGCATGGACAATGGACCTTTCCCCTCACACAATCCTTCCTGCTCCACATTCAAATAAGACGTAAAATGATAGCATTGGTCAATATTTTTGCCAACATATCCACTGACACAAAAAATAGACACGGAAACATTCTATGTGCGGAGTTTCATAGAGCAATTAGGATCATACATACCCTCTGAGTGAGGACAGTGAGCTGAAGGACAGTGACATAGGAAGAATGGACCCCAGAATCAGGTTTGAGAAGCAGTGAAATACTAGTTTATGACTAACTTGTATTTTCTTATGAAAAGAGCATCTTTGTTCTACTATTTCCACCTTAATAAATGTACCCTTATGGCACCGCGTGCCCTGAGGCAACAAAAAAACATTTTGGGGGGCCTAAATCTCCCCCCAAAAATAGGATGAAATATATTTTGGGGGATGAAAAACCTAAATGTGTGCAGAAGAGGATTAAATTAGTTTGGGGGGGGTTGGATCTTTGCCCATAACCTGTCCAAACGATTGGCCATGATCCAAATACATTTCACTGAGTGGCCATTTATTACCAAATAAGGTAATAAGCTGAAGCTGCTTGTTGTTTTTGCTGTGCAGGCATGGGCCTCGAATCTCTTCCCATTTCTTATTATCATCTTTACCAGGCATCCCAGGCAAATGAGCACTGTCAAGCAATGTTGACTCAGATGCAAATTCTTAATCGCTGCCAGTAGGAGACAAATCTTTTATGGTTCTTTTCCAGCAGTCTAATCTCATCTGGCAGCCAACCCGCAGCTCAGTCTAGGGAAGAATATAGGTTAAATACAGCAGTCTAATCTCATTTTACAGCCAACCCTCAGCTCTGAGGTGAGTGGCATCCATCAATTGAGAAGAAAAATAAAAGCCAACTACTCCTTTCAGTTACATGGAGCAACTTTTCTCGTATTCAACATCACAGCCAATGCTGGTCAGCTCTCCTTCTCTCCCGGTCCATCTAACGCCTTTAACATCCTGTCTCATTCATTGTAATGTGTATTGATAAAGAGCTGTCCTATTAAGGTACATAGTGCAGCAGTTACATTTGCCTTTGAATATAGTTGGTTGTAAATGTGTATTGATAAAGGGGTGCTGACAGTGTGATATAGTTGGTTGTAATGTGTATTGATAAAGGGGTGCTGACACTGATATAGTTGGTTGTAATGTGTATTGATAAAGGGGTGCTGACACTGTGATATAGTTGGTTGTAATGTGTATTGATAAAGGGGTGCTGACAGTGTGATATAGTTGGTTGTAATGTGTATTGATAAAGGGTGCTGACAGTGTGATATAGTTGGTTGTAATGTGTATTGATAAAGGGGTGCTGACAGTGTGATATAGTTGGTTGTAATGTGTATTGATAAAGGGGTGCTGACAGTGTGATATAGTTGGTTGTAATGTGTATTGATAAAGGGGTGCTGACAGTGTGATATAGTTGGTTGTAATGTGTATTGATAAAGGGGTGCTGACAGTGTGATATAGTTGGTTGTAATGTGTATTGATAAAGGGGTGCTGATACTGTGATGTAGTTGGTTGTAATGTGTATTGATAAAGGGGTGCTGACACTGATGTAGTTGGTTGTAATGTGTATTGATAAAGGGGTGCTGACACTGATGTAGTTGGTTGTAATGTGTATTGATAAAGGGGTGCTGACACTGATAGTTGGTTGTAGTGTGTATTGATAAAGGGGTGCTGACACTGATATAGTTGGTTGTAGTGTGTATTGATAAAGGGGTGCTGACACTGATATAGTTGGTTGTAATGTGTATTGATAAAGGGGTGCTGACAGTGTGATGTAGTTGGTTGTAATGTGTATTGATAAAGGGGTGCTGACACTGATATAGTTGGTTGTAATGTGTATTGATAAAGGGGTGCTGACACTGATATAGTTGGTTGTAATGTGTATTGATAAAGGGGTGCTGACACTGATATAGTTGGTTGTAATGTGTATTGATAAAGGGGTGCTGACACTGATATAGTTGGTTGTAATGTGTATTGATAAAGGGGTGCTGATACTGTGATGTAGTTGGTTGTAATGTGTATTGATAAAGGGGTGCTGACACTGATGTAGTTGGTTGTAGTGTGTATTGATAAAGGGGTGCTGACAGTGTGATATAGTTGGTTGTAATGTGTGTTGATAAAGGGGTGCTGACACTGATATAGTTGGTTGTAATGTGTATTGATAAAGGGGTGCTGACACTGATATAGTTGGTTGTAATGTGTATTGATAAAGGGGTGCTGACACTGATATAGTTGGTTGTAATGTGTATTGATAAAGGGGTGCTGACACTGATATAGTTGGTTGTAATGTGTATTGATAAAGGGGTGCTGATACTGTGATGTAGTTGGTTGTAATGTGTATTGATAAAGGGGTGCTGACACTGATGTAGTTGGTTGTAATGTGTATTGATAAAGGGGTGCTGACAGTGATATAGTTGGTTGTAGTGTGTATTGATAAAGGGGTGCTGACAGTGTGATATAGTTGGTTGTAATGTGTATTGATAAAGGGGTGCTGACACTGATATAGTTGGTTGTAATGTGTATTGATAAAGGGGTGCTGACACTGATATAGTTGGTTGTAATGTGTATTGATAAAGGGGTGCTGACAGTGTGATGTAGTTGGTTGTAATGTGTATTGATAAAGGGGTGCTGACACTGATATAGTTGGTTGTAATGTGTATTGATAAAGGGGTGCTGACACTGATATAGTTGGTTGTAATGTGTATTGATAAAGGGGTGCTGACACTGATATAGTTGGTTGTAATGTGTATTGATAAAGGGGTGCTGACACTGATATAGTTGGTTGTAATGTGTATTGATAAAGGGGTGCTGATACTGTGATGTAGTTGGTTGTAATGTGTATTGATAAAGGGGTGCTGACACTGATGTAGTTGGTTGTAATGTGTATTGATAAAGGGGTGCTGACAGTGATATAGTTGGTTGTAGTGTGTATTGATAAAGGGGTGCTGACAGTGTGATATAGTTGGTTGTAATGTGTATTGATAAAGGGTGCTGACACTGATATAGTTGGTTGTAATGTGTATTGATAAAGGGTGCTGACACTGATATAGTTGGTTGTAATGTGTATTGATAAAGGGGTGCTGACACTGATATAGTTGGTTGTAATGTGTATTGATAAAGGGGTGCTGATACTGTGATGTAGTTGGTTGTAATGTGTATTGATAAAGGGGTGCTGACACTGATGTAGTTGGTTGTAATGTGTATTGATAAAGGGGTGCTGACAGTGATATAGTTGGTTGTAGTGTGTATTGATAAAGGGGTGCTGACAGTGTGATATAGTTGGTTGTAATGTGTATTGATAAAGGGGTGCTGACACTGATATAGTTGGTTGTAATGTGTATTGACAAAGGGGTGCTGACACTGATATAGTTGGTTGTAATGTGTATTGATAAAGGGGTGCTGACACTGATATAGTTGGTTGTAATGTGTATTGATAAAGGGGTGCTGACAGTGTGATATAGTTGGTTGTAATGTGTATTGATAAATGGGGTGTTGACACTGGGTTTATTCAGGTCTCTTGAATACATAAGCAGGGAAGATCATGGTATGAAAGTATCACCTCCAAGGAAACATGTTTGACGTTGCTTCTTGGGGAACGTAGTATCCATATTTCCACTGACTGACTAATGCATGGGCCTACATGTTTAGCTTGCTAGCTAGCACACTCACTAATTTGTTTAGTGAGTGTGCTAGCTAGCACATGATCAGACTCAGCTTTTTGTTAATTTGCTGTGATTTGTCACCCAATGTTTGTATATTTATTTTTTAATTGTTAAACAAATATTGGGTATGAGGCAACTTGAGCTTAGAAGCCCCCACAGGGCATCTTACACCTCTGTGTCTAGCTTTCATTCTACAGAGAGCTTGTGATTTGTTATGACGACAGAACTCAGGAAGCTTTTTGCATGCAAAGTGAAAATGAAAACCCTAACTATATATGCTTTGCATATAGGTCTAAGCTCTTGGAGATGCCTCACCTGTCATCAGCAGCAGTGGGACTGGTGAATGATTCTGGGTTGTGGGGTAAAGGTCATGTTGTGCACTATGGGTCCTGTGTCTATAGGGGGCGCTACCGCTGCAGAGACAATGCGGGGATGTACTGGAGTGGTCACGGTAGCAAATGTAGGAGTGGTTTGTGTTTGTCATGGTGGATTGTTAATGACTGGACTGTAAAAATACTACTGTATGTGATGTACAATATGTCTATGTGCTGTGGCAGTGCTCTGTTGGCCTGCCGTTGCTACTCTCAGCTGGATGAGGGGACAATGAGGGGTCACTGGGCAACAGGACGAGTGGGGAACATGGACTTCACTGGCATCAGTAGGACAACCGGAAAGGTACTGTTACACCCAATTGGAAATTGTTCCGTACCACCACCCATATTGGTCCTAAGAGACAGTTCAGTGATCAAGCTGATGGGCCTATACAGTATTAATACATAGATGGTCTTTCATCCTTCTGATTCCATTATGACAACTGTTAGTGCAAACCAAACTATTGCCAATAAAAGCCTGCTTGTCCACGTGTGGTGTGTTATATATATCAGTGGGTGGGCAATGGAGAGCCCTTGGGACAGATTTAATGAATAATTTTGATGGTAAAATTGGATGCCTTGGGGGGACACAATATAGATAGACCATCTGCTTCTGCAGGAAAGTACAAAGAAAGTGCACTACTCCGGGCAGAATTCATTCAATTCAAACTACTGCAGGTACAGACTATAATATTGACAACTCTATGAAATATGGAACCAAAATGTACTTTGAAACGCTGTGAAAAAGTGATTATAGTCAATAACCATATAATCTACCACTAATGTGTGCTAGACTAGTTGGTTTTTTTCCATTAAAAATCTAAAGACTTAGTGTATAAAGAGATGTCTTTACTTCATGTCTATATTTATAAAGAGCCACCATTTTGACAAACAGTATGTAATGTAGCCTATGGGTCTTAATTGGTTAGGCCTACAGATAGAACAGTTTGGAACTTAAACATTTGACTGCGTTTCGGAACGAGAAGGATAATACAACAAAACATTTTCTCAGTCGTGTCGTAAGGGGGCTAGTAGCGTTAATTCTGCTATTTAAATGGAACTCTTTCTCCACATGTCCCTTCTTCCATGTCGCAAACCCCCGATGCCAGAGGGCCACTTAAATTCTTCAGGGTATTGTTATTTTCCTGCTGTATGGCCAATCCTTGAGACGTGCGAACCTTAAATTGTCCTGCAAATCTCCCATCCTCCCACTGCATAATTTATATGCGCGCATCGCTCATGGATATTTTTGGTCCTATTACTCACGGTTTTTGTTCGATAGCTATTGCAGTCACTATTGACTTTATATGCATTTCCGTATAGTTACGCTTACTCGTTATTCTCACAATTAAAATGTTATGTTATTCTACTAGGACCAGACCAAAAGTAATACTTTTCATTGTGGTTTATGTATTTATTCATTAGTCTATTTGAGAGGTCAATTTAAAAGTCGGCACGTCAATCTATACCGTCAGAAGTAGTTTAAGATACAATGATTGCACTTCTTACCTTGTTTATTTACGTCAGACGTATTTGCTTTAGTAAGTTAGGTCAAATTGTGCGCACCTGCCATTAACCGTTGGCCATCTTCGTAGCCTGATATTGAAAAGAAAAACTGTAAAGGCAGAATTTGAAATGAAACGACAGTGTAAAAGACTTGGTGTCACATTCTATGATTACTATATAGATGGCGTACGTGAAGGCACAAAGAGCTTCCCCAATACCCTTTATAGGCCTAGTCAGTCGGGAAAACCCCACAGTTGTCTCATCGGAAATATGCTTATGCTGTTGAATGGATTAGTTGATTTGCATATCGACTGAGGGTAATAGTAACTAGGCTATAGCGTGCGCGTGACTGTGCACCCCATGCGGCGTTATGAGCAGTAAATTAAAGCTCGTGGGATTGGTCTATGTACCAAAAAGCCGTAATGGAGGCAGATCATAAGTCATTCAGTGTAGGGCTAGTCTATAGGCCTACTGCTTCTACAATTTGTTGAGGCACTCTTCAAGTGCTGTCAAATGGAATGAGTGCTGCTCTTATTGTTTCTCTAGTGTGAGGGGTGTGCATGGGCAGGTGATGTCCCTGTAAACCTCGTTAGCCATTTGAGGGCTAACTAATTCAATAAAGTGAGCAAAAAGTCCAAATGTAAACTACATGTTTAATTAGTTTCCACAGCTACCATTTAAAACAATCGCAGAAAACTTAGTTGAATTAAAACATAAGTTAGTTGAAATCAAATAAAATATTTTAAATACAATAAAGACCGTTACTTTGGCATAAACATGTAACCCACAAATATGTTGGCCTAACATATTTGTCCAACGGAAAATAGTAGCAAAAAAGGCAGATTACCTATGTAGCAAATTAGGCTTCAGTATCACTTGAGGGCTCACTCTCACTAAGGCAATCAAATCAGCAGAAATTCAACTAAATTGTTTCACGGACCACTTAAAAAAAAAGAAAAGTAATAAATTAACAAGTTAATTGAATATTTTTTTTATAAATACATTGTTACTTTGGCATAAACATATGTTGGCTTATTTGGGAGGGTTACTCCATCTTTTTTGTCCATGATTGAAAATAATAACTGCATTGGTAGCATTTGTCGGCTGGTTTATCTAATTGTTCCCTCTTTGCCTGGAGTTTGTTCAAGGGGAATTGAGTGAAGAATTGTGCTGGGGGCTAGTCATCCCACACATTGATCTTCTCCTCGGGAACAAATCTGCAGGGAAGAAGTGTAGAACGGTTAGCCTTCAATTCATATTACAGTCAATAATACAAGAACAATGTTATGTAGTTGTCAAGTCATTAAAACAAGTTGCTCATTTAAAGGAATTTGTGTCAGTGGCAACTAGTCAGTCAGGGCAGGTGTGGCATTTGAGCATCAACTGCTTTGTTAAAATAAACTACAGGGAGAGCTATAAAGTTCATGCCCCCTTGGGTGCTGCCACAGCTACATTAGAAATTTAAATCCAAGACGCCTCAAGGTCATCGACCATAAACATTACAAAAGTTTGAAATTGCAAATTAAACAATGAGTGGTTTGGAAGGAGTCAGTGGCTAACGGAGTTGCAAAGCAATCCCTAAAAATGTTTACTTCCCCTGCCAGCTAGTTGGTGGAGGGTGTGGGGTCCAAGTCTGGGTTTAAGAGTCTCTTTCCCGAGCTTAGAAAGGATACACATTCACACACACACACAACACCATCAGCCTTGTTTCAAACCCCCAAGTTATCTAGAAAGCGCCATAAATTCAGAGAATGCCAGACTGACAAAGTTACATGACAATTTGCCCACAAAGACAGCTGTGCCACCTTCCTGTTCAAGTGAGCACAGCGGTGAGTCCAAAAATGTATTGTATGCTGCATAAATTATGTAATATGCCAGGGAGCTATGTATACTGTAGCTAAGAAAGTATGTTTGGTAGTAAGCCATTAGTAGCCCATGTGACTCACCCTAACAATTGTCTCCACCATATTAGCCTACTGATCTGACTCGGTGGCTAACTGTAAAATATTGTAAGCGCTTTCATTGTCTGCTTATATGCCCCCTTTATTTATCCTATGGTTCTGACTTGGTGTACAGGAAGAACTTAAAAAAAAAAAAAAAAAAAAAATTAAAGGCCCACGTTCTGAATTCAGGCACTGTACATTTCAAAAGGGCTGAACAAAGTCTTAGCGTGCTCATTGTCATCAAAATTAGATTGGCAAGGCAACAATGTGCGGTTGAGGCATAGTTTGTACATTTATTATACCTTTATTTAACTAAGCAAGTCTTATTTTTATTTTTTTAATTACGGCCTTGTTCAGGGGCATTTTTACCTTGTCAGCTCGGGGATTCGATCTTAAAATCTTTCAGTTACAAGTCCGACAATCCAACCACTAGCCTACCTGCCGCCCCATCTCAAAATTGGCAGTGAAAACGACATTCAGGCAAGTCACTTTTTTTAAGATGGAAAATTAAGACTAATTAACTTTCGTTTGCCCGACCAAAATGTAGACGCTACAGTCGCCACTGTATAGACCTACCTATACATTTTGGAGTGGCGTTGACTGCACGTTCATAAGATGTTGTCCTCGACCTCTTACACCGAACAGTGTTGCCAACTCCTCAGTAAGGAAAGTAGCTAAACGACATCACCTAATTTGCATAATTGGCCATGTGCATGTAATTGTGATGACGCTGTAGGAGAGAGGAAGTTTGTTTTGGGTGTTTTTTTACTCACTTTCTCTCCCACGATGTTATTCCTCTCTCCTAGATCACATGCCAGCATGGAAGTGTTCAGCGATAGCTAATGCCATGGTGGCCTCAGCCTTTTTTGCAGGGACAATTTTTTTAACCATGAACGGCAGCTTGTTTTGGGTGGAACTGTTAGAAGGCTTTGCCTTTTGAGTAGTCATGTGTTTTTTTTACATCACTAAGTTTGGCGTAGAAATCAGCCTTACACGTTCATACTGCCTGTATTGTATCATCTCCAATAAACAGCTTCAACCAGCCTTTGAATTCAGGGTTTGATTCCCATTCTTTTCTGTATTTGAGTGTACAGTTTAGACTGACATGAGCTGCCAGCTAAATGTTTAGCTTATGTCACAGAGGCATTGCGCCAAACGAAGTTTGGAATGGCGCCAAACGAGGTTGACTTTGGCCTCCTTGCAGGGGGTTTAATTATTTAACCTTCCCGCAATGCAGAACGTATTTCTGCTGTTTAGGGCTGAATTCAACCTATCGTCCAAATCGCGCAAGATCGGCGTTAACTGGAATTAAATTGCATGTGTGTCAAACCGTCAATTGGCACCCCATCCCTTATGGGATTAATTGACAAACACTACAATAATTCACTATGGTAATTATATGAATTCCTCCGGCGTTCCCTGCATTGCGCATCAGTGAAAAAAATCTCAATACTGTAGCGACCCGCACAGGTGTTGTGTTAAGCTATTCGTTGGTTGTGTTGTACTTACCAACACCCAGTGTCCGATATGCCAATCAACCTGCTATCTGCCAATCACGGGAATGTTCTGATGTCAGGCATCCTGGTGGTTGGCGGAGTGGCGGCATTGAAAGTTAAGACCAGGTTTAGTCATTGTTCTCGCTCTTAAGTCTGGCCTTCACAAGAGAAGGTCACGGTTGGTTTGTGGGCTCATGTAGTTGGCGTGGGCTACGGCCAAACAGTAGCCTGTGTGAAGTTGGGTTAATAAACTGTAAATTCGTAAACTCAAACCTCTGTCTAGACAGTTGTTTCTTTATGATCTAGTCAGGTCATTTTAATACATAATAGTAAATAAGGTTATCCCAACAATAACTAACCCTAGAGCAGTAAAATATCCATACACAGAAAAAAAAAGACCCAGTCATTAGGACCCAGTCTGCCAGTCTGGCACAAAGAGTATTCTTATGGCAGACACGCCTATACACAGCACCTACACATTTTTACTTTTTAATTATAGGTAGCCCTTTCTTTTATCCCAGGCTTTATCTAAATATTCCGCAAACGGAAATACACAAATTTCAATTTCTCCTCACTCAGCCACATAGTGCCAGGGTATATCTGGTGTGCTTTCTGGAATAAGAGCAAACTATTATCGTGATAGAAAAGGGCAATAGACTCAATTTATTTAATTATCCATTTCTTCAATGTCACAGTTAGATAGTCTATCCTCTTTACCACCATTCTCGAAGGGTTTCAATACGCAGAAGCAATATCCCTGATCTGTGCACATAGCGGTCTCCTGCTTTTAGGAAAGTCATACATAAAACATCTTAGACGATGTCACCCTTAAATCAAAAAGTTCATGAATAATCTCCTCCATTTTGCCCAAATATTGCATCAGTTTAATAACATCTATGGCTCCCTTAAATTAGATTCGTGCAGAAGTTCAGTCAGACATGTCAGTTGCCCAGGCGCCCCTATGGATAGATCCCACTGAAACTGTGCTAGCTACTCTGGCAGTTGACATATCCAACAGTCTATTCCAAAGTCTCACCATACATGCCTTCCATCTCACCTGGTTCCCAGCCCATGTCCCCAGTTATTGCAAGTATCGGTGCAAACTTGTGGACACCTAAAAAGTAACGTACTGGTCTGTTATGAACATGTTCGTTTTTAAAATACCTCTTAGCACCCCACACTCCTGAATAGCCAGAACAGGACACACGCATATCTGATACAGTTTGGGATACGGGGCATAGCCAAGATCTTTTGAGTGTTTTTCATACAACTCGCACAAGAGCTCTACTTGCGGAGTCGCCCAGGGCAGATGCTGCCTATAGAAAGATGGTATGTTTATAAATAGACTAATATTTATAAACGCTAGTAAATTCAAGAATGTCTTCACCACTTATTAGTAGCTGGTTTTCTAAAAACGCATTATCTTTGTTAGTCTGGTTGATCATGAGTCCATCTTATACACCAATTAACATGTTCTGCAGTTCTTGCTCAGTTTCTACCATCAAAATAATACCAGCATATAAAAAGATACTTAGAATGTCATCATACTCTAATATTTAACTGTTTAATTTCTTTTGCCAAATCATATAAACAGTCAATGATAAAGCGTCTCCTTGTTTTACACCCGAGAGTGTGGGAAACCAATCTGTACGATATTCATTAACACGCACACAAGCGGTCTTTTGTAAAGACTGGATTGCTTGATAAAATGTCCCATCAACCACTGTCTTCAAACTATAGGCTAAAAGATCACCATTTACAAAATCAAAAGCTTTCTGGAACTAAACAAAACATGCAAAAGTAGTCTTCTCTTCATGTAATCCATTTCTGATTATTGTACGGACCTAGAAGATATCTATAAAGGCTCTGGATTTACAAAAACCATTCCGTTCTTCCACCAGAATGTGTTGATCCTCCAAAAATGTAATTAGCTTATTGTTGATGGATATACAATTCATAACCCGTACTTAATAAAACTATGCCTCAGTGGCACTCGTCATTTTTTGAAGAGCTGGGAATGGGATTCCCTATAGACTTATACCAAGTGGATGGCAGTATACTGTATCCATTCACTATAGACCGATAACAAGTGAATGGCAGTATACTGCTCTAAACTTGTTTTGAGTCAAGTCATAAGACTTACAATTAATTTAATGAATCAAAGCCAAACCAAACCTTTGCTCCGAAAATGTGCCTTATCCTCAGCGGAACAGGTACAGCTAATAGGTTTCAGAACATGTTACGTTATTTGAAGCCTGTTCCAATGATATAGGCGAGGCTTATCGATATACTGGTTATTAATTACTTTCGGCGTTTCTGCCAAGGACAATTTGGAGAATCTATTGAAAAGTTGAATTCAAGCAAAAAAAAAAAAAGGAAAAATGTGGTGTCTTGGCCTATCAAAAGAGTAACATCGGGCTCGCCTAAAAGTTTGGTTGGTGCGTTAAACCCGTCATTTCAGATAAGCAAAAATGTGGTCCGCATTCAACAGGTTGTCGCTTAACGTTCACTTAATTTCTTATTGTCGCGGCATCAAGGATGCGTCCACAGACGTTCCTGCTTTGCAGCATTCTTCAGTGTAGGTACAAATCTCTTTCAAAACAGCATTTATAGGGGACACAGGTGAGCAGCAGGTGCTTTTAATCAGGGTTGCCACTCATCTGACATTTAAAGAGGATGTGGCTTCTGGTCTACAAGTGGTGTGGTGGCCTCGTGGGGTTAATTCATTTTAATATAAATAAATTCATAATGTGGGTTTAGCTTATATTTAGAGAAGACCCTTCAAGCATGTTCCAGCAAAGCCAACACGAGACCACCCTTGAGCAGTTTGTGACTTGGTGATTTAATAGCTGCCACTGGGGGTCAGTATAGCATCCACAACTTAAGATCATTTGGGAGACCCACATTTTTAGCAACAAAAAATTAGGGGGCTTGCATGTTATTCTGGCATTAATACGTGTCATCAGTTTGCAAACGTAACAAAAATATTTAACGGAGTTAAAGCCCAAACAAACAAGGTACATTGTTTTCTTGAGTAAGGCAGCTCCAAAATGCATGCGTTTCAGCCTACGGCATCTGCACATCGATCACTCCAGTGTTAATTTGCTAACTTGTAATTACTTCGTTACTATGGCCTACTTATTGCCCTAGGCCATTTGCACACTGTATATAGACTTGTTCTATTGTGTTATCGACAGTACATTTGTTTATTCTATGTGTAACTGTTGTGTCGCAGTGCTTTGCTTTATCTTGGTCGCAGTTGTAAATGAGAACTTGTTCTCAACTGGCCTACCTGGTTAAATATAGGTGAAATACAAAAATAAAAAATTGCTCAGTGCTTTCTGTGGTGGTGCGGCAAGCCAGCAGAAAATAGGAACATTGCGCCATGATTGGCTCAGGGTTCTGTCACTCATGGGGACAGTACATCGCCAAGTTAAGTGCTTAGTAAGTAAGTGCCCTTCCAAGAAGGTTCAATGTCATTGGCCACAAAGTTATGTCAAATTAAATGTACAGTAGCTTTGATTGGACTGAACATTGCAACATCTTAGCTATCGGTCATTATGAATCAAGTGGACAATCTACTGGCAAATTCATGTTTAAATCCTTGTCATATGAAGAGAAATTATAGATAAAACGTATCGGTGCTCATCGGCCATAAAGAAATTGGAAATATCAAATTCAACAATGAGTCGTTTGGAAGGAATCAGTGGCTAACCGCAAGCACTGCAAAGCAATCACTAGCCTGCTTTTCAATGGAGTGGCTGTGTTTTTTTCCGCCATAACTCTAGGAGAATGCCAGACTGACAAACTACCCACAAAGGACCGCCACGCCATCTCCCTATTTAATTAGGTGAGCACATCACAAGGTGAGATGTATACTGTAGATAAGTCATACTAAGTCTATCAAGCTGTTAGTAGCCCATATGCCTCAAACTAATTGATCTATTTTCACCTATTCATTTCGCCTACTGTTCTGACTTAGTGGTGCATATGTAGCCTATAACCTGTTTGAGAAATGTCAT
Organism: Brachymystax lenok tsinlingensis; assembly: GCA_030435695.1. NCBI lineage: Eukaryota > Metazoa > Chordata > Actinopteri > Salmoniformes > Salmonidae > Brachymystax > Brachymystax lenok. The sequence continues at coordinate 7,891,311 of CM059819.1, forward strand.
AATATTGTAAGAAGTTTCATTTGCTCCATTGTGCTGGAAAGAAAGCTCTGCTGTTGGGACAGCGTCATATAGGCCCTAACAGTTTGTGGGCACCGTTAGTGCAATTAATGCACTCTTTTCTGGTATGCATAAAATTTAAATAAAACGTTTCCCCACCAAGATCTACATGCTAAAGTCGCGACTGAGCTCAGTGAAGCCTGATATGTCAGAGGGAGGCCAGGGCTTGGCTTACCTGCGTGCTCCAACTTTCGGCATCTGGTAGAAGGCAGGCATCGACTCCGCTGACATCCCTTCCCATTCGTAACTCCCGGGAAGTGGTGTGTCTGTCTCGAAGTGGAAATTCCATTGACGCTGGTCTCGTTCAGAGAATTCCATCTGCTTCGCCTTCAACTCGCGGTTCAGCGCGTCATGGTCGATGGGGCCAAATAAGTTCCGACAAACGCTTGTATGGCGATGGGGAAGAGTTGCTCTCTCTGCCACCGGGCTCGCCAAACCAGTTGGCGTCTGAACGTTTGTCATGACGTTCAGTAATATGTCTTGGAGAAATACAAACTGTATGTTACCTCTAACTTCCGCTGCGACCACTGACATTTTGTGACCGGAGGTAGGCTATTTAAAGGCCCGAGATGCCGACTATATATTGCCCGGTCTTGATTATTGGTTGTCCATTGGCGTGGAAACACGCCCCCTTTCACATTTAAATGGGGTGATTGTAGTTTCATTGAGAGTTTTGCAGTTTGATGAGTTCATTGGTCAATTTCAGGTTAATATTACTCAGAGAATATATGAAGGTTTGCAAAGCAATTCCACATCCTTTACTTGGACTTATTAAGACCACTTTGTTATATGAGGTTGTTCCCTGTTTTCTAAGTTTACAAATAATGACTTGAATCTTTTGCATAAAACAATTAATTCAACAATAAATGGATACGATTGTCAGTTAATGAAGTCATTTTTGGTGATTATAAATCAATATATTGCTATGGAAGTGACCAACCACCATGCTATGGTAAAAAGCGACTACCTTTTACCTTAATGATTTCTTGCACGAAATATTCAATTTTGACAACTATGGATTGAAGTTAATGAATGGTTGTGTATAAAATCTCCATAATTATTTTTACATTCTCTTAGATAAATATTATATTCACAAATGTAAATGGAGTGGAAAAATGCCTTATTTTGTATTTCTTTTCATTGAACTGATACAATTTTATAAATCCCTCAAACTTGTGAAACTTAAGTAGGAACAATTATTGAAGTCATGTCTCTGAATGTCTCATTGCCTTGTCGCATATAAATGATGTCATGGTGTTCTATTTTTATTGTATTCACAGGAATGTCCCAGTACTGATGTGCAATAAATGTAACAATGTTTTTTTTTTAAGTAGTCTAATTGGGTGGCTTGAGGGTGGAATGGCACCAAACGAGGTTCACTTTTGCCAACTTGCAGGAAGTTTAATGACTTAGCCTTTCTGCACTGCAGGAGGGTTTGTAGCCTACGTATTTTTGCTGTTTAGGGCTGAATTCAATCTGTATCGTCGAAATCGCGGAAGATCCGCGTTATAGCTGGATTGAAATGTAAAGGGGATGAGCGGAGACGGCAATACCTGTAAACCCTGTCTATATCGGCTCAATCGGAAATTGCCTTTACATTTCATTGCAGATCTCCTGCGACATTTCCGCGATATGGATTGATTCCAGCCTTTAATAAATGCGGCTATTTTAAAAGGTTTTAAACCGTATCGGCCTATACCTTTTAACAAAACTTCGCTTCGAAAATGTGCCTTATCCTCAGTGGAACAGAGACAACCAATAGGTTTCAGAACATTATACGCTATTTGAAGCATGTTCAAATTATATAGGCAAGGATATGATTATCAATATACTGGTTATTACCAGTATTTATTACACTAATTACTTAAGGCGTTTCAGCCTATCCAAGCTGAAAGACAATTTAGAGAAAGAATATATATTGAAAACTTGATGCGTAAAACCCGTAAATTCAGATGTGTAATGGGTCCGAATAAATACAATTTTTTTTTGCATAAATGAATTTGTTATTATTTTCACATCAGCATGGATAGCAGTAGACCAGGCCTGGGCAATTCTAGTCCTCAGGGGCCTGATTGGTGTCACTTTTCACCCATCCCTAGAAACACACCTGATTTAAACTAATTGCGTTCTAAATTGACGGTCATGATTAGTTGATTGAGTCAGGTGTGTTAGCTGGGGCTAAAAAAGTATTAAAAAATATATCAAAAAGATGTTGCTTAATTGTTAATATTATTTTCACTGCATCAGTGATCGCATACACAGCCGTTTCTGTTTTGCAGCCTTCTTCAGTGTAGGTACAGCATTTATAGGGAACACAGGTGAGCAAAAGTTGCTTCTAATCAGGGATGCCACTCATCTGCCAATGAAAGGGGATCTTACCGTTTTTGCACGATTGCTATCGCAGTCACTATTGATAAGTATATGCATGTACATTACCATAAAGTCACGCTTACTCTTCTCACCATAAAAACATTAGGTTGTACTTTATTATCCCACTAGAACCAGACCAAATCTGATGTCAGTGGTTTATTTTCTTATCCATTTGATAGGGACCGTTAGGTCAACTTAAAAGTCGACACATTAATCTATACCGTAGGTTAAAATAAAACGCAATGCACTTCTAAACTTGTTTACGCCAGACGCATTTGGTTCTGGAAAGGTAACTAAATATTGTGTACCTGCCATATAACGGTTGGCCATCTTCATAGCCTGATATTGAATAGTGGAAAACACTTGGTGCTAAAAGAGAATGCCAAAAGAAACGACAATTTGTGTAATAGTCTTGGTGTTACATTGTATGGTTATTACGTGTTAAGGCACAAATCAGAGATCTTCCCCTAGTCAGTCAGAAACCCCCACATCGGTCTCTTATCGGAAATATGCTTACATGCTGTTGAATGGATGAGTTGATTTACATATCGACAGCGAGGGCATGGGCAGGTGGTGTCCCTGTTAACCTCGTTAGATGTTTGAGGGTTCACTAATGCAATAAAATGAGCAGAAAGGCAACATGTATGCTGCATTGTTTTAATTGTCGTTTCCCCCAGCTACCATTTAAACAATCTCAGAAAAGTTGAAACAAATACATTTTATACACAATCTTTTGTTGCTTTGGCATAAACATAGGCCAACATTTTTTGGCTGGTTCCTCCATCTTTTTTTGTCCAAGACACACAATGATAGCAAAAAAAAGGCAGATAGTGAGCCCTCAAATGATACCATAACCTATTGCAACAATAGAATGAGCAGAAATTCAACAAAATGTAAACTAAAGTATTTCAGAAAACTTAGTTGAATTAAAACAAAAGTTAATTAAAAGAAAATACTGTGTATAAAATAAGACTTTTACTTCAGTATAAACATAGGCCAACCAATATGTGGGTTACAACATCTAATAATTGCAAAAAAAGACAAATTACCTATGTGGCAAATTAGGCTATGGTAGCATTTGTCCACGTGGTCTATCGAATTGTTCCCTCTTTGCTTGGCATTTGTTCAAGGGGAATTGAGAGTGAAGAATTGTGCTGGGGGCTAGTCATCCCACACGTTGATCTTCTCCTCCTCGGGAACAAATCTGCAAAGAAGAAGTGTAGAACGGTTAGCCTTCAATTCATATTACAGTCAATAATACAAGAACAACGTTATGTAGTTGGCAAGTCATTAAAACAAGTTGCTCATTAAAAGGAGTTTGTGTCAGTGGCAACTAGTCAGTCAGGGCAGGTGGGGCCTTGCCTCTTTGTTAAAAAAAAAGAAACTACAGGGAGCGCTAGAAAGTTCATGCCCCCTTACCATAGTTACATTAGAAATTCCCATCCAAGAAGGCTCAAGGTCATTGCCACAGATAAAATGACATCAAATCTACTGAAGCTTTGAGTTGACTGATCATGTCAACAAATTTAAAAATACATTTCTGAAAGTAACTAGGCAAGCCAGTTAAGAACGAATTCTTATTTACAATGAATGCCTACCGGAGAACAGTGGGTTAACTGTCCTGTTCAGGGGCAGAATGACAGATTTTTACCTTGCAGCTCAGGGATTTTATCCAGCAACCTTTTGGTTACTCAAACAATCACATTTATTTATAAAGCCCTTTTTACATCAGCCAATGTCAAAGTGCTACACAGAAACCCAGCCTAAAACAATACAGAAGCAGGGTGGCTAGGAAAAACTCCCTAGAAAGGCAGGAACCTAGGAAGAAACTTCGAGGAGCCAGTCCTCTTCTGGCTGTGCCGGGTGGAGAGTACAACAGTACATGGCCAAGATGTTAAAACGTTCATAGATGACCAGCAAGGTCAAATAAGTGTTTGTAGAGGGTGCAACAGGTCAGCACCTCAGGAGTAAATGTCAGTTGGCTTTTCATAGCTAATCGGTCAGTTAGAGACAGGTGCGGGACAAGGTAGCACATCCAGTGAACAGGCCAGGGTTTCATAGCCGTAGGCAGAACAGTCAAAACTGGAGCAACAGCACAACCAGGTGGACTGGGGACAGCAAGGAGTCATCAGGCCAAGTAGTCCTGAGGCACAGTCCTAGGGCTCAGGTCCTCCGAGAGAGCGAGCCTAGTGGTTGGAGCATTGGGCCAGTAACCGAAAGGTTGCGAGATCAAATCCCAGAGTTGACAAAGTCAAAATCTGTCGCCCTGTCCGACTATACCCCTTCCCCAACAGGGCCAACCAGGCAGGATATAACTCCACCCACTTTGCCAAAGCACAGCCTCCACACCACTAGAGGGATATCTTCAACCAACTATCTACTACCCTGTGACAAAGCCGAGTATAGCCCACGAAGATCTCCCCCTCAGCACGAATCCGAGGGGTGCGACAACATCACATCAGTGACTCAACCCACTCAAGTGACGCACCCCTCCTAGGGACGGCATGGAAGAGCACCAGTAAACCAGCCTCTTAAAAAAAAGGTTAGAGGCAGAGAATCCCAGTGGAGAAAGGGGAACCGGCCAGGCAGAGACAGCAAGGGCAGTTCGTCGCTCCAGTGCCTTTACATTCACCTTCGCATCCCTGGGCCAGACTACTCAAAGGACCTACTGAAGAGATGAGTCTTCAATAAAAGACATAAAGGTCGAGACAGAGTCTGCATCTCTCACATGGACAGGCAGACCATTCCATAAAAATGGAGCTCTATAGGAGGAAGCCCTGCCTCCAGCTGTTTGCTTAAATTCTAGGGACAATAAGGAGGCTTGCATCTTGTGACAGTAGCGTACGTGTAGGCATGTACGGCAGGAACAAATCGGAAAGATAAATAGGAGCAAGCCCATGTAATGCTTTGTAGGTTAGCATTAAAACCTTGAAATCAGCCCTTGCCTTAACAGGAACCCAGGCTAACACTGGAGTAATATGATCAAATATTTTGGTTCTAGTCAAGATTCTAGTAGCCGTGTTTAGCACTAACTGAAGTTTATTTAGTGCTTCATCCAGGTAGCTGGAAAGTAGAGCATTGCAGTGGGCTAATCTAGAAGTGACAAAAGCATGGATACATTTTTTCTGCATAATTTTTGGACATTAAGTTTAAGATTTTTGCAATCTTATGTAGATATTTTTTTTTATTGAAAGGCTTGATATGTTCATCAAAAGAGAGATCATGGTCCAGAGTAACGCAGAGGTCCTTCAGTTCTATTTTATACAACCATCAAGACTAATTGTCAGATCCAGAAGATCTTTGTTTCTTGGGACCTAGAACTAGCATCTGCTTTGTCTGAGTAAAGAAACAAAAAATGCCACCCTCCACTTATTTCTGAAACACAGGCTTCATGTTTCATAGAAATGTACAGCTGTGTATCAGCCGCATAGCAGTGAAAGTTAACATTAGGTTTCCGAATGACATCACCAAGAGGTACAAATAGTGAAAACAAGTGGCCTTAAAATAGATCCTTGAGGAACGCCGAAATGTACAGTTGATTTGTCAGATGACAAACCATCCAGAGACAAACTGATATCTTTCCAACAAATAAGATTTAAACCAAGCCAGAACTTGTCCGTGTAGACCAATTTCTCCAAAAGAATGTGGTGATCGATGGTATCAAAAAGCAACACTATGGTCTAGGAGCACGAGGACAGATGCAGAGCCTTGGTCTGACCTCATTAAAAAGGTTAAACATTTTTTTACCACCGTCGAGGGCAGTCTGTGCTGGGATGGGGTCTAAAACCAGACTGAAGCGTTTTGTATACATTGTCTTCAGGAAGGCAGAGAGTTGCTGCATAACAGCATTGTCTACATTTAAGAGGAATGGGAGATTTGATATAGGCCAATATAAGGTTTGGCTTTATTACTGCCACTTTTAGTGAGTTAGGTACACATCTGGCAGATAGATGTTCAACATAGGAGGGCCAAGCACAGGGAGCAGCTCTTTCCGTAGTTTAGTTGGAATAGGGTCCAGTATGCAACTTGAAGGTTTAGAGGCCATGACTATTTTCATCAATGTGTCAAGAGATATAGTACAAAAAAAACTTGTCTCCATTGATCCTAGGTCCTGGCAGTTCTGTGCAGACACAGGACAACTGAGCTTTGGAGAAATATGCAGATTTAAAGAAGAATCTGTAATTTGCTTTTTAATGATCATGATCTTTTTGTCAAAGAAGTTAATGAATTTATCACTGCTGAAGTGAAAGCCATCCTCTCTTGGGGAATGCTGCTTTAGTTAGCTTTGCGACAGTATCAAAAATACATTTGATTGCTCTTCTCCTCAATTAAGTCAGAAAAATAGGATGCTCGAACAGCAGTGAGGGCTCTTCGATACTGCACGATATCGTCTTTCCTAGCTAATTGGAAGACTTCCAGTTTGGTGTAGCGCCACTTCCGTTCTAATTTTCTGGAAGCTTGCTTAAGGACTCAGGTATCTTCTGTATACCATGGAGCTAGTTTCTTAGATACCGGCCCAACGCTCTAACCACTAGGCTACCTGTCGCCCTATCTAGCAAGCAGTCATCATGAATGACATCAATCTACTGGCAAAATCTTTTCAAGCCTTGTCATATGAGAAATTAGATAAAAACGTGTTGGTGGTCATCGGCCATAAACATTACACAAGTTGGAAATTGCAAATTCAACAATGAGAGGTTTGGATGGAATCAGTTGCTAACTAAGTTGCAAAGCAATCCCTAAAAATGTTTGCTTCCCCTGCCTGCAAGTGTGGGGTCTCCAAGGATCTCTTTTCCAAGCTTAAAAAGGATAAACATTCACATGCATCATCGTGGGCCAGAAAAGGTTAAATACATAATGCCACGCTCAAGACAATTGGGAACTCAGGATAGAAGGTTTGGAACGTTCATCCAACTCAGAATTCCAAGTCTAGAGCTCCGACCTGAAGATCACTGACGTAATGAACCAGAGTTCACAGATGTCTAGAAAGCACCATAAATCCAGAGAATGCAGACTTTGAAAACAAAGTTTAATGACAATTTGCCCACAAAGACAGCTGCACCACCTTCCTGTTCAAGTGAGCACAGCAGAACGGTGAGCCCAAAAATCTATTGTATGCTGCATAAATTATGTAATATGCCAGGGAGCTATGAATACTGTAGTTAAGAAAGTATGTGTATGTTGTGTAGTAAGCTGTTAGTAGCCCATGTGACTCACCCTAATAATTTTGTCTATTTTCACATTACTGTTCTGACTTATTGGTGCCTATAACCTGTTGTAATCTGATAGTGTCTCAGGTTTCATTGTCTGCCCCCTTTATTTATCTTATGGTTTAGACTTGGTGTATAGGGAAAGTACTGTAAGAGCAGCTCATGTTCTGCGTTCTGTCGCTGTACATTTCAAAAGTGCTGAACAGTCATTGACTATGTCAGTCCGAGCTCGCTCATTAATGTCTTAATCAAAATTACAGATTGTGAGCAGATAAGAGGCAGTTCCCTTATGCCATAGTTTGTACATCTCAATAGTCAGTAGAAACCACATTTGTTTAACTTCAGGCATACCCCTTTTTTTCTCCACTTCGTGTCTGAATGACATGCCCAAAGTAAACTGCCTGTTACTCAGGCCCTGAAGCCAGGATATGCATATAATTGGTACCATTGGAAGGAAAACACTGAAGTTTGTAGAAATGTAAAAAAAATAATGGCGTGTATAACAATAGATATGGTAGGAGAAAATCCAAAGAAACCACCGGAATATCTTTTTTTTTGAGAGACCATGCTCTCCCAATGGCCAGTATGAAGGCATACTCAATTCTACTTCCCAGGATGCAATTCCTATGGCTTCCACTGGGTGTCAGCAGTCTATGTTCAAGGTTTCTGTAAGAAATATTATAGTTTGATTACATTTTAGGATCTGAGGAATAAATAGAAACGTATTTTGACTTGTTGAAAAGTTTAGGGGTAGATTTTCGCGGACTTCTTTCTTTGCTTGTTGAACATGTGGATTACTCAAATCGATGGTGCCAACTAAACTGATTTAGGATATAAAGGAGGATTTTATTTAACAAAACACTACATGTTATAGCAGAGACCATTTGGATGACAAATCAGAGGAAGATTTTCAAAAAGTGATGATTTAATCGGCATTTGTGAACTGTGCTGGTGGAAAAATATTTTGATATGGGGTGCTGTCTTCAAACAATCACATGGCATGCTTCGCTGTAATAGCTAGTTTAAATCGGACAGTGCAGTTAGATTAACAATAAATTAAGCTTTCAAGACACTTGTATGTACCTAAAATGTTTAATATTCATGATTGGCTTGGCTTACCTGCGTGCTCCAACTTTCGACACCTGGTAGAAGGCAGGCATCGACTCCGCTGACATTCCTTCCCATTCATAAGTCCCGGGAATTGGTGTGTCGGTCTCGAAGTGGAAATTCCATCGACGCTGAGCTTGCTCAGAGAATTCCATCAGCTTCGCCTTCAACTCGCGGTTCAGCGCGTCATGGTCGATGGGGCCAAATAAGTTGCGACAAACGCTTGTATGGCGATGGGGAAGAGTTGCTCTCTCTGCCACCGGGCTTGTCAAACCAGTTGGCGTCTGAACGTTTGTCATGACGTCCAGTCTTGGAGAAATACAAAATGAATGTTACCTCTAACTTCTGCTGCGATCACTGACATTTTGTGAGCGGAGGTAGGCTATTTAAAGGCCCGAGATGCCGACTATATATTGCCCGGTCTTGATTATTGGTTGTCCATTGGCGTGGAAACACGCCCCCTTTCACATTTTAAATGGGATGATTGTAGTCTAATTGAGAGTTTTTGCCGTTTGATGAGTTCATTGGTCAATTTCAGGTTAATATTACTCAGAGAATATATGAAGGTTTGCAAAGCAATTCCACTTCCTTAAGTGGATACGATTGGCAGTTAATGAAGTAATTTTTGGTGAATATAATTCAATATATTGCTATGGAAGTGACCAACCCCATGCTGTGGTCAAAAGATGAATCTCTCATTGCCTTGTCGCATATAAATGATGTCATGGTGTTCTATTTTTATTGTATTCACAGGAATGTCCCAGTACTGATGTGCAATATTGTTATTATTGTTGCAATAAATGTAAAAAAATGATTTTTCTTTAAAGTAGTCTAATTGGGTGGCTTGATGGGGCGGTTTGGAATGGCACCAAATGAGGTTCACTTTTGCAAACTTGCAGGAAGTTTAATGACTTAGCCTTTCTGCACTGCAGGAGGGTTTGTAGCCTATGTATTTCTGCTGTTTAGGGCTGAATTCAATCTGTATCGTCGAAATCGCGGAAGATCCGCGTTATAGCTGGATTGAAATGTAAAGGGGATGAGCGGAGATGGCATTAACCGTAAACCCTGTCTATATCGTCTCAATCGGAAATTGCCTTTACATTTCAATGCAGATATTCTGCGATATTTTCACGATACGGATTGATTTCAGGCTTTAATAAATGCGGCTATTTTAAAAGGTTTTAAAACGTGTTGGCCTATACCTTTTAACAAAACAAGACCCATTTTCTTCAAAAATGTGCCTTATCCTCACTGGAACAGATAAACAAACAGCTAATAGGTTTCAGCGTCACGACTTCTGCCGAAGTCGGTCCCTCTCTTTGCTCGGGCGGTGTTCGGCGGTCGACGTCACCAGTTTTCTAGCCACCGCCGATCCATAGTTCATTTTTCCGTTTTCTTGTTCCATGTCTCTCCTAGGCCGGTGGTGGCTGGTCCACTCCAGGAGTCTGAGGTGCGGGAGGTTCCTCTGCCCCCCTCTGGACATCGAGGGGCTCCGGCGTATGCTGTCCGAGCCATTATGGACTCTAGGTTCCCAGGCGAGGGGCCTCCAGTACCTCCTGGAGTGGGAGGGGTACGGTCCGGAGGATAGATGTTGGATGCCGGTGTAGGACATCCTGGATCCGTCGTTGCTACGGGAGTTTCACCGTCTCCATCCGGATCGCCCTGCGCCTCGTCCTCCGGGTCGTCCCCGAGGCCAGCGCGTCAAGGGGGGGGTACTGTCACGACTTCCGCCGAAGTCGGTCCCTCTCCTTGCTCGTTCGGCGGTCGACGTCACAGGTTTTCTTGCCACCGCCGATCCACATTTCATTTTTCCGTTAGTTTTGTCTTCATTACACACACCTGGTTTCCAACCACTAATTACATGTTCCTTATTTAAACATCTGTCCCCCCATGTCTTTGTGGTTGATTGTTTTGTTGTAACTCAGTCCGTCTTTGTGGGCTTGTGTGTTTACCGCTATTATTTTGTATTTTGAGTAAATTACGTTGATTACTCTAGTCTGCTGTCCTGCGCCTGACTCTCTACACAGCTACACACAGGACCATTACAGAATCAATCACCCGGAATGGAGTCAGCAGGAGCGCACCAACCTCCTCCAGTCGAGGAGCGTCTACAGCAGCACGCGATCATGTTACAGAGTCTTGGCACTGCCATGAATCGCGTGCTGAAAAGTATGGAACGATGGGAGAGAGGTTTTTCATCGCCTCCACCTTCATCCCAACCTCCCACTCCACAACCTACACAGATGTCCACCCTTCCTTTACCTGGTCCCAGTGGGATTCGGCTCGCGCTTCCGAGGGCGTATGATGGAATGGCTGCCGGGTGCCAGGGTTTCCTTCTCCAGCTAGAGCTCTACCTGGCGACCGTTCACCCGGCTCCCTCGGGACGCGAGAGCGTGCCCGCCCTCTTCTCCTGCTTATCTGGGAAAGCCCTGGAGTGGGCCAATGCCGTTTGGGGGGAGGACGGAGCGGTGTTGGACCAGGGCGGCAGGTAGCCTGGTGGTTAGAGCTTTGGACTTGTAACCGGAGGGTTGCAAGTTCGAATCCCCGAGCTGACAAGGAAAAAATCTGTCGTTCTGCCCCTGAACAAGGCAGTTAACCCACTGTTCCCTGGGCACCGAAGATGTGGATGTCAATTAAGGCAGCCCCCCGCACCTCTCTGATTCAGAGGGGTTGGGTTAAATGCGGAAGACACATTTCAGTTGAAGGCATTTGGTTGTACAACTGACTAATAATGGTGACTTTGACTTTTGAGGAGTTCACCTGAATGCCTGTTCCACCTCAGGCAGGAGACGAGGAGCGCACAGGACTTTTCACTGGAGTTCCGCACCATGGCCGCCGGAGCGGGATGGAATGATAGAGCCCTGATTGACCATTACAGGTGCAGTCTGCACGAGGACGTCCGACGGGAGCTGGCATGCAGGGACACCACCTTATCTTTCGACCAGCTGGTGGACATGTCCATCAGGCTGGATACCCGGCTGGCCACCCGTGGATGTCCGGATCAGGGCCTGTTAGTTCCATCCCACAACACCTCGGATCTTACACCTATGGAGCTAGGAGGGACTGCGCTTAGGGGGGCCGGAGGAGGGATTACTCCCCGCACCTTATGTGGCCGCAGAGGGCACACTGCTGGTCGGTGCTGGGGGGGTACCTCAGTGTGTCATCCCAGGTGAGTAGGCACCAGACTCGCCCAGATCCCCCTGTTGCTCACATGTTTTTGTTTATAGATTTTCCGGAGTTTTCCCCGCGTTCCCAGCATAAGGCGCTCGTTGATTCAGGCTCGGCTGGGAACTTTATTGACCGTTCATTTGCCCGTAGTTTAGGGATTCCTATTGTGTCTGTTGATATGCCCTTCCCTGTACACGCCTTAGATAGTCGACCATTAGGGTCAGGGCTGATTAGGGAAGTTACAGCTCCACTGAGTATGGTGATGCAGGGGGGTCATGAGGAGAAGATTAGTCTCTACCTCATTGATTCTCCTCTGTTTCCCGTGGTGCTGGGTCTACCCTGGTTGGCCTATCATGACCCCACTATTTCGTGGCAACAGAGGGCTCTAAAGGGATGGTCACGCAAGTGCTCAGGGAGGTGTGTAGGTGTTTCCATCGGTGCAACTACAGTGGAGAGTCCAGATCAGGTCTCCACCGTGCACATCCCCTCAGAATATGCCGATTTGGCTCTCGCCTTCTGTAAAAAGAAGGGACAGGGATACATTCGGCCCTCCACTTCACCTGCCTCCTCGAGTTTATTTTTTGTGAAGAAAAAGGATGGAGGTCGGCGCCCGTGTATTGACTAATCGAGGTATCAATCAGATCACTGTGAGATACAGCTGCCCGCTGCCTCTCATAGCCAGTGCGTTCGAGTCAATGCACGGGGCGCGCTTCTTCACCAAATTGGATCTCAGGTGTCTACAATCTGGTGCGTATCCGGAAGGGGTAGAGTGGAAGACAGCATTTAGTACCACCTCAGGGCACTACTATGATAAATGCTCCATCAGTCTTCCAGGCATTTGTAGACGAGATTTTCCAGGACCTGCACGGGCAGGGGTGGAGATGGAGAATGTCCTAATTTCAGCCATGCGTAATTGGCCGACTCCAACCACGGTAAAGGAAGTGCAGCGGTTCTTAGGGTTTGCCAACTACTACCGGAGGTTTATCTGGGGTTTTGGTCAGGTAGCGGCTCCTATTACTTCACTGCTGAAGGGGGGGCCGGTGCGACTGCAGTGGTCAGCTGAGGCGGACAGGTCTTTTAGTCATCTGAAGGCTCTGTTTACCTCGGCTCCCATGCTGGCTCATCCGGATCCCTCTTTGGCATTCATAGTTGAGTCGGATGTGTTCGAGGCTGGGATAGGAGCTGTGCTGTCTCAGTGCTCGGGTATGCCACCAAAACTTCGCCCCTGTGCCTTCTTTTCGAAGAAGCTCAGCTCGGCAGAGCGAAACTATGATGTGGGGGACCGGGAGTTTGTTGGTTGTCGTAAAAGCTCTGAAGGCGTGGAGACACTGGCTTGAGGGGGCTAAACACCCTTTTATCATCTGGACTGACCACTGTAATCTGGAGTACATCTGGGCGGCGAGGAGACTGAACCCTCGCCAGGCAAGGTGGGCCATGTTTTTCACCCATTTTGTTTTCACCCTTTCCTACAGACCAGGTTCCCAGAACGCTAAGGCAGACGCACTGTCCCGGATGTATGACACAGAGGAGCGGGCCACTCCCATACTTCCGGCCTCTTGCCTGGTGGCACCGGTGGTTTGGGAGCTGGACGCAGACATAGAGCAGGTGTTACGTACAGAGCCCACTCCCACTCAGTGTCCAACTGGGCGTCGGTACGTTCCGTCTGCTGTCCGCGACCGTCTGATCTATTGGGCCCACACGTCACCCTCCTCTGGTCACCCTGGCATCGGTTGGACAGTGCGCTGCCTTAGTGGGAAGTACTGGTGGCCCACTTTGGCTAAGGACGATAGGGTTTATGTTTCCTCCCGTTCGGTGTGCGCCCAGTGCAAGGCACCTAGGCACCTGCCCAGAGGGAAATTACAACCTCTACCCATTCCACAGCGGCCGTGGTCACACCTGTCAGTGGACTTCCTGACGGATCTTCCACCGTCACAGGGAAACACCATGATCCTGGTCTTTGTGGATTGGTTTTCTAAGTCCTGCCGCCTCCTTCCTTTGCCCGGTTTCCCTACGGCCCTACAGACTGCAGAGGCCTTGTTCACCCACGTCCTCCGGCACTACGGGGTGCCTGAGGACATAGTTTCTGATCGGGGTCCCCAGTTCACGTCCAGGGTTTGGAGGGCGTTCATGGAATGTCTGGGGGTCTCGGTCAGCCTTACCTCAGGTTTTCACCCTGAGAGTAACGGGCAGGTGGAAAGAGTCAACCAGGATGTGGGTAGGTTTCTGCGGTCCTATTGCCAGGACCGGCCGGGGGAGTGGGCGAGTTTCATCCCCTGGGCAGAGATGGCCCAGAACTCACTCTGCCACTCTTCTACTAACCTCTCCCCCTTCCAGTGCGTACTGGGGTACCAGCCGGTTCTGGCACCATGGCATCAGAGCCAGATCGAGGCTCCTGCGGTGGATGATTGGTTTAGGCGCTCGGAGGAGACCTGGGAGGCTGCCCATGTGCACCTGCCACAAGCCGTGAGGCGGCAGAAGGCGAGTGCCGACCGGCACCGCAGTGAGGCCCTGGTGTTCGCACCGGGGGACAGGGTCTGGCTCTCGACCCGAAACCTTCCCCTCCGCCTGCCTTACCGGAAGCTGGGCCCGCGGTTTGTGGGGCCCTTTAAAGTCCTGAGGAGTATGAACGAGGTATGTTACAAGCTTCCCCCAGATTACCGTATTAACCCCTTGTTCCATGTCTCTCCTAGGCCGGTGGTGGCTGGTCCACTCCAGGAGTCTAAGGTGCGGGAGGTTCCTCTGCCCCCCTCTGGACATCGAGGGGGCTCCGGTGTATGCTGTCCGAGCCATTATGGACTCTAGGTGCCGGGCGAGGGGCCTCCAGTACCTCCTGGAGTGGGAGGGGTACGGTCCGGAGGATAGATGTTGGATGCCGGTGTAGGACATCCTGGATCCGTCGTTGCTACGGGAGTTTCACCGTCTCCATCCGGATCGCCCTGCGCCTCGTCCTCCGGGTCGTCCCCGAGGCCAGCGCATCAAGGGGGGGGTACTGTCACGACTTCCGCCGAAGTCGGCCCCTCTCCTTGCTCGTTCGGCGGTCGACGTCACCGGTCTTCTTGCCACCGCCGATCCACAGTTCATTTTTCCGTTAGTTTTGTCTTCATTACACACACCTGGTTTCCAATCACTAATTACATGTTCCTTATTTAAACCTCTGTCCCCACCATGTCTTTGTGATTGATTGTTTTGTTGTAACTCAGTCCGTCTTTGTGGGCTCGTGTGTTTACCGCTATTATTTTGTAAATTGAGTAAATTACGTTGATTACTCTAGTCTGTTGTCCTGCGACTGACTCTCTACACAGCTACACACAGGACCATTACATTCAGAACATCATACGAGGTTATTTAAAGCATGTTCAAATGATATAGGCAGGGATATGCTTATCATTACACTGGTTGTTACCAGTATTTATTACACTCTGTTTATTAATTACTTCAGGCATTTCAGCCTATCCAAGCTGAAGGACAATTTGGAGAAAGAAATATTTATTGAAAACTTGGATGGATTCAAGCTGAAAATTGTGTGCTGTCTTGGCCTATCAAAAGGGGACCGTCAGGCTCTCCCAGAAGTTTGGTTGGTGCGTAAAACCCGTAAATTCAGATAAGCAAAAATGTGTAATGGGTCCGCATTCAAAAAGTTGTCGCTTAAAGCTTACTTAATTATTCTTGTTGTTGTTGTTGTTGTTAATATGGTTATTCTCACTGCATCAGTGCTCGCATACACAAACGTTTCTGCTTTGCAGCCTTCTTCAGTGTGTAGGTACAAAGCTTTTTCATTAAAAACAGCATTTATAGGCAACACAAGTGAGCAACTGATGAGCAGCAGGTGCTTCTAATCAGGGTTGCCACTCATCTGCCAATCAAAAAGGGATGTGGTTTCTCTGGTCTACCTATATACAAGTTAAAATTTTCAATATCAATAAAATGTTCTTCATATACTTATGGGTTTAGCCTCAGCTAAAGATAGAAGATCCATCAACCATGTTTCATTAAAACCAACCCAAGACCACGTTAGACCACTCTGGAGCTGTTTATTTGTAACTTTATGGTTCTATACTGACCCCCAGTGGCAAGTATTATAGCATCCACAACCTAACCCAGTGTTCAAATCAAATTTTATTTGTCACATGCGCCGAATACAACAGGTGTAGGCCTTACTGTGAAATACAGAAGAAAAAAGTACGAGATAAGAATAACAAATAATTAAAGAGCAGCAGTAAATAACAATAGCGGGGCTATATACAGGAGGTACCAGTACAGAGTCAATGTGCGGGTGCACCGGTGTCAAGGTAGTTGAGGTAATATGTACATGCAGGTAGTGTTATTAAAGTGAATAGATAATAACAGATAGTAGCAGCAGCATAGAATGGGGGGTTGGGGGTGGCAATGTAAATAGTCTGGGTTGCCATTTTATTAGATGTTCAGGAGTCTTATGGCTCGAGGGTTGAAGCTGTTTAGAAGCCTCTTGGACCTAGACTTGGTGCTCCGGTACAGCTTGCCATGCGGTAGCAGAGAGAACAGTCTATTACTAGGGTGGCTGGAGACTTTGACCATTTTTAGGGCCTTCCTCTGACACCGCCTGATATAGAGGTCCTGGATGGCAGGAAGCTTGGCCCCGGTGATATACTGGACCGTACGCACTACCCTCTGTAGTGCCTTGTGGTTGGAAGCCGAGCAGTTGCCATACCAGGCAGTGATGCAACCAGTCAGGATGCTCCCGATGGTGCAGCTGTAAAACCTTTTGAGGATCTGAGGACCCATGCCAAATATTTTCAGTCTCCTGAGGGGGAATAGGTTTTGTCATGCCCTCTTCATGACTGTCTTGGTGTGTTTGGACCATGTTAGATTGTTGGTGATGTGGACGCCAAGGAACTTGAAGCCCAAAAACCTGCTCCACTACAGCCCCGTCGAAGAGAATGGGGGTGTGCTCGGTCCTCCTTTTCCTGTAGTCTACAATCATCTCCTTTGTCTTGATCAGTTATCAGTTATTGTATTATATCAGTTATTGTATTATATCAGTTATCAGTTGTTGTATTATATCAGTTGTTGTATTATATCAGTTGTATTATATCAGTTATCAGTTGTTGCATTATATCAGTTGTTGTATTATATCAGTTATCAGTTGTTGTATTATATCAGTTGTTGTATTATATCAGTTATCAATTGTTGTATTATATCAGTTGTTGTATTATATCAGTTATCAATTGTTGTATTATATCAGTTATCAATTGTTGTATTATATCAGTTGTTGTATTATATCAGTTGTTGTATTATATCAGTTATCAGTTGTATTATATCAGTTATCAATTGTTGTATTATATCAGTTGTTGTATTATATCAGTTGTTGTATTATATCAGTTATCAGTTGTATTATATCAGTTATCAGTTGTTGTATTATATTAGTTGTTGTATTATATCAGTTATCAATTGTATTATATCAGTTATCAATTGTTGTATTATATTATATCAATTGTTGTATTATATCAGTTGTTGTATTATATCAGTTATCAGTTGTATTATATCAGTTATCAATTGTTGTATTATATCAGTTGTTGTATTATATCAGTTATCAATTGTTGTATTATATCAGTTGTTGTATTATATCAGTTATCAGTTGTATTGTATTATATCAGTTATCAGTTGTTGCATTATATCAGTTGTTGTATTATATCAGTTATCAGTTGTTGTATTATATCAGTTATTGTATTATATCAGTTATCAGTTGATGTATGCTAGCCCATTGAATAATCCCCTGTAGTGTAGCCCTGTGTATCACATTGTTCTGATGCGACTCCTGGTGCTGTGATAATGATGCAAAGATAATGGAGCTCATTGAAGACTGTGATTGGTCAGAGGAAGGCCAGGGCGTGGCTTACCTACCTGCTGCTTCCTGGAGTCTCCAAGGGCTCACCTGGTGTCACTTGCCCCAGGGCAGAGATCGGTGACTGGAGGGAAGCTGACTGCACATTCGACCATAGCCATGCCAGAGCGACAAGACACACCTCTGGTAAGTCACTATGTTAGCGACTGTAATAGGATCACATCTTATGAGGCACTGTTGAACAGGTTGGCCAAACTCTCCAACGTGTCAGTTGATTTGTCGTCATTTAAAAAAAATATATATAATAATATTTGAGTGTGCAGGCACTATTCAATATTTATGTCTGTGATAAAGTGTTCAGCTTTTAAGAATCACTTATTCTCTGACATTCATTTGGCTCTTGGAAATATTATTTCACAACCTATTACAGAGATGGCAAATTGTATATTTTTTGTAGTTTGGATGCATTACAACATTCTTCTTTGTGATTTGTAGACATGTTGTAATCATATGATTCATGGTGTAATGTGGCTCTAGTCTAGTGGAATGTCACTACGGATATTATCTGTATTATATAATGGTAGAATATAATCAAGTGCTATATTTACTTTTTCTTGAAATGCCACTTGGAATATTGTTCCAGTGTTCACGTCGGTGGACCCACTCTGATGGGAAACACATCTGACAGTGTGTGGCTTTCATTACTGTTGGGGGGGTTTAAACACAGTGATACTCAAATAGCTGTGGGACAAATTCGGTTTAATTCAACATTTCCTGTGGGCCTTAACATAAATGACTAGTTTTAAAAGAAAAGTCAACAACACTCTTACCTTACATTCCAAATATGTTTAATTATTGAAGTGGTAGAACACTTGTGTGAGCTCATAGAAAATCTGCATTAATTTGTAAACAATTGATGACACAGTGTGCATCGTACTTACGGAGACTGTAGAGTTGGTTGAAGTTGCCTCGTCAAACTATTGGCTGATGACCTCATTATTTGAGTGATAACGGCCCATTAATCTAGTGGAGCAGAAATCACAATACAGGACACAGGAAGCAGGCACACTGACTCAAGCCTGCATGCCCCTATGCTGAGGAGAATACCGTACACGTATACAAACAGGCACCCGCGTATTCCTCGCCCCCCACACACACACACAACACACCCTCTTCACCTGATGTCACTTGAACTCTTCCTGTGACCTTCCATGCAAATGTAATGTTTGCATGGACAATGGTCCTTTCCCCTCACACAATCCTTCCTGCCCCACATTCAAATAAGACCCGTCGAGACCAGACTCACTTTTACATAAAAAAGCGATCATGACAAACTGCACGCCATCAGTATGTCTTAACCCTCTACTGCACATCGGTGCCCTCAGACAACACAACACAACACCGTTTGGTAGGTTTCTTTGTGTTGCCATGGGCAACGTTGTCAGTTTGGCTACTTTTCAGGGCAATATCATGCTCAATGAAAGATTTGATGTAAAATGATGGGCTTGGTCAATAGTGATAGTGAGGAGAGTGACCGAGAGGAAGACTGGACCCCAGAATCAGGGTTGAGAAGCAGTGAAATACTAGTTTATGACTAACTTGTATTTTCTTATGAAAAGAGTGCCTTTGTTCTACTATTTGCCCCTTAATAAATGTACCCTTGTGGCACCGCGTTGCCCTGAGGCAAAAACATTTTGGGGGGCCTAAATCTTTCCAAAAAATAGGATGAAATATTTTTGGTGTGGAAAAACCTAAATGTGTGCAGTAGAGAGAGGGTTGGATCTTTGCTGTGCAGGCATGGGCCTCAAATCTCTTCCCATTTCTTATGATCATCTTTACCAGGCATCCCAGGCAAATGACCACTGTCAAGCAATGTTGACTCAGATGCAAATTCTTAATCGCTGCCAGTAGGAGACAAATCTTTTATGGTTCTTTTCCAGCAGTCTAATCTCATCTGGCAGCCAACCCTCAGCTCAGTCTATGGAAGAATATAGGTTAAATGTAGCAGTTGTTAGGTTTTGCGTAGGTTCAACTGAGATAGGAACGATAATACACCTGAACTTGGGTAAAACAATTGTTTAATACAAAAGTTAATGAATGGCAAATACAATTTCCGTATATACGGGTTCACTGTAACATCCCGCAGGGCGAAACAAAGAACTGCCTTTCTGCTGATAACATGGGTATATGTTCTGACAGAGTTAGTTCCTGCTTCGTGAGCCGGCCTATCAGAACAGTGCCTGGGCATGGTTTAGACTTGCCGGGCCAATCAGTGTCACACAGGCTGGTCCCCCTTTTGGCGCTCTGTTTGAGTTATCTTCCTTCTTGACATTTCAGTACTTTTCCACCAGCCAGGGTCTTGTAGTAAATACCTCACACCCCCCACTTAACCACAAGTCAGCAACTTTCTCAAGATGTCCGCACAGGGGTTACACATACACAAGTCCTTACTGACTAACCCCCAATATGATTATTAGCAATTAGCAATTGTCAATACTATTATGGTATAAAAATATCAGAACCCCACACAGTCTAATCTCATCTGACAGCCAACCCTCAGTCTAGGGAAGAATATAGGTTAAATGCAGCAGTCTAATCTCATTTGACAGCCAACCCTCAGCTCAGTCTAGGGAAGAATATAGGTTAAATATAGCAGTCTAATCTCATTTGACAGCCAACCCTCAGCTCAGTCTAGGGAAGAATATAGGTTTAATGCAGCAGTCTAATCTCATTTGACAGCCAACCCTCAGCTCAGTCTAGGGAAGAATATAGGTTAAATACAGCAGTCTAATCTCATTTGACAGCAAACCCTCAGTCTAGGGAAGAATATAGGTTAAATGCAGCTGTCTAATCTCATTTGACAGCCAACCCTCAGCTCAGTCTAGGGAAGAATATAGGTTAAATGCAGCAGTCTAATCTCATCTGACAGCCAACCCTCAGTCTATGGATGAATATAGATTAAATGCAGCAGTCTAATCTCATTTGACAGCCAACCCTCAGTCTAGGGATGAATATAGGTTACATGCAACAGTCTAATCTCATTTTACAGCCAACCCTCAGTCTAGGGAAGAATATAGGTTAAATGCAGCAGCCTAATCTCATTTGACAGCCAACCCTCAGTCTAGGGAAGAATATAGGTTAAATGCAGCAGTCTAATCTCATCTGACAGCCAACCCTCAGTCTATGGATGAATATAGATTAAATGCAGCAGTCTAATCTCATTTGACAGCCAACCCTCAGTCTAGGGATGAATATAGGTTACATGCAACAGTCTAATCTCATTTTACAGCCAACCCTCAGTCTAGGGAAGAATATAGGTTAAATGTAGCAGTCTAATCTCATTTTACAGCCAACCCTCAGCCCTGAGGTGAGTGGCATCCACCAATTGATAAGAAAAATAAAAGCCAACTACTCTTTTCAGTTACATGATGGAGCAACCTTTCTGGTATCCAACATCGCAGCCAATGAGGTTAACCTCTCCTCCTCTCCCTGTCCATCTAACGCCTTCTAACATCCTGTCTCATTTCATTCACATCCTTATAAGAGCTGTCCTATTAAGGTACATAGTGCAGCAGTTACATTTGCCTTTGAATATAGTTGGTTGTAAATGTGTATTGATAAAGGGGTGCTGACACTGATGTAGTTGGTTGTAATGTGTATTGATAAAGGGGGGGTGACACTGATATAGTTGGTTGTAGTGTGTATTGATAAAGGGGTGCTGACACTGATATAGTTGGTTGTAATGTGTATTGATAAAGGGGTGCTGACAGTGTGATATAGTTGGTTGTAGTGTGTATTGATAAAGGGGTGCTGACAGTGATATAGTTGGTTGTAGTGTGTATTGATAAAGGGGTGCTGACACTGATATAGTTGGTTGTAATGTGTATTGATAAAGGGGTGCTGACAGTGTGATATAGTTGGTTGTAATGTGTATTGATAAAGGGGTGCTGATACTGTGATATAGTTGGTTGTAATGTGTATTGATAAAGGGGTGCTGACACTGTGATATAGTTGGTTGTAATGTGTATTGATAAAGGGGTGCTGACACTGATATAGTTGGTTGTAATGTGTATTGATAAAGGGGTGCTGACAGTGTGATATAGTTGGTTGTAATGTGTATTGATAAAGGGGTGCTGACAGTGTGATATAGTTGGTTGTAGTGTGTATTGATAAAGGGGTGCTGACAGTGTGATATAGTTGGTTGTAATGTGTATTGATAAAGGGGTGCTGACACTGATATAGTTGGTTGTAATGTGTATTGATAAAGGGGTGCTGACACTGATATAGTTGGCTGTAATGTGTATTGATAAAGGGGTGCTGACACTGTGATATAGTTGGTTGTAATGTGTATTGATAAAGGGGTGCTGACAGTGTGATATAGTTAGTTGTAATGTGTATTGATAAAGGGGTGCTGACACTGTGATATAGTTGGTTGTAATGTGTATTGATAAAGGGGTGCTGACAGTGTGATATAGTTAGTTGTAATGTGTATTGATAAAGGGGTGCTGACACTGATATAGTTGGTTGTAATGTGTATTGATAAAGGGGTGCTGATACTGTGATATAGTTGGTTGTAATGTGTATTGATAAAGGGGTGCTGACAGTGTGATATAGTTAGTTGTAATGTGTATTGATAAAGGGGCGCTGACAGTGATATAGTTGGTTGTAGTGTGTATTGATAAAGGGGTGCTGACACTGTGATATAGTTGGTTGTAATGTGTATTGATAAAGGGGCGCTGACAGTGTGATATAGTTGGTTTTCATGTGTATTGATAAAGGGGTGCTGACACTGTGATATAGTTGGTTTTAATGTGTATTGATAAAGGGGTGCTGACAGTGTAATATAGTTGGTTGTAATGTGTATTGATAAAGGGGTGCTGACACTGATATAGTTGGTTGTAGTGTGTATTGATAAAGGGGTGCTGACAGTGTGATATAGTTGGTTTTAATGTGTATTGATAAAGGGGTGCTGACAGTGTGATATAGTTGGTTGTCATGTGTATTGATAAAGGGGTGCTGACACTGATATAGTTGGTTGTAATGTGTATTGATAAAGGGGTGCTGACAGTGTGATATAGTTGGTTGTAATGTGTATTGATAAAGGGGTGCTGACAGTGTGATATAGTTGGTTGTAATGTGTATTGATAAAGGGGTGCTGACAGTGTGATATAGTTGGTTGTAATGTGTATTGATAAAGGGGTGCTGACACTGTGATATAGTTGGTTGTAATGTGTATTGATAAAGGGGTGCTGACAGTGTGATATAGTTGGTTGTAATGTGTATTGATAAATGGGGTGTTGACACTGGGTTTATTCAGGTCTCTTGAATACATAAGCAGGGAAGATCATGGTATGAAAGTATCACCTCCAAGGAAACATGTTTGACATTGCTTCTTGGGGAACGTAGTATCCATATTTCCACTGACTGACTAATGCATGGGCCTTCATAGTTCAATATCTTGCTCAATATGTTTTTATATGAGTTGTAAAACTGTCATGTTTAGCCACCGTGCTTTTACACCTGCATTGCTTGCTGTTTGGGGTTTTAGGCTGGGTTTCTGTACAGCACTCTGTGACATCAGCTGATGTAAGGGGGGCTTTATAAATACATTTGATTTGATTTGATGTTTAGCTCACTAATTAGTTTTGTAAACAAATTAAGCAAATTCATGTTTAATTCAACATCTCTAGCCCATTATCTGACTCTGCTCTTTGTGCATTTGTTGTGATTTGTCGCCCAATGTTTGTATATTTATTTTTTAATTGTTAAACAAATGTAAGGTATGAGGCAACTTGAGCTCAGAGCCCCCCCCTTCCCCTCCCCGCCTCACGGGGAGTCTTACACCTCTGTGTCTAGCTTTCATTCTACAGAGAGCTAATTCTGACGACAACTCAGGAAGGAATCTTTTTGCATACAGATCAAAAATGAAAATGCTAACTGCTTTACATATACAGAACCAGTCAAAGGTTTGGACACACCTACTCATTCAAGGGTGTTTCTCTATTTTTACTATTTTCTACATTGTAGAATAATACTGAAGACATCAAAACTATGAAATAACACAGATGGACTCATGTGGTAACCAAAAAAGTGTTAAACAAATAAAAATATATTTTATATTTGGGATTCTTCAAAGTAGCCACCCTTTGCCTTGATGACAGCTTTGCACACTCTTGGCATTCTCTCAACCAGCTTAATGAGGAATGTTTTTCCAACAGTCTTGAAGAAGTTCCCACATATGCTGAGCACTTGTTGGCTGCTTTTCCTTCACTCTGCGGTCAAACTCATCCCAAACCATCTCAATTGGGTCGAGGTCAGGTGATTGTGGAGGTCAGGTCATCTGATGCAGCACTCCATCACTCTCCTTCTTGGTCAAATAGCCCTTATACAGCCTGGAGGTGGGTTGGGTCATTGTCCTGTTGAAAAACAAATAATAGTCCCACTAAGCGCAAACCAGATGGGATGGCGTATTGCTGCAGAATGCTGTGGTAGAAATACTGGTTAAGTGTGCCTTGAATTCTAAATAAATCACTGACAGTGTCACCAGCAAAGCACCCCCACACCATCACACCTCCATGCTTCACGTTGGAAACCACACATGCGTAGCTCATCCATTCACCTACTCTGCATCTCACAAAGACACAGCACTTGGAACCAAACATCTCAAATTTTGACTCATCAGACCTAAGGACAGATTTACCAGTCTACTGTCCATTGCTCGTGTTTCTTGGCCCAAGCAAGTCTCTTCTTCTTATTTGTGTCCTTTAGTAGTGGTATCTTTGCAGCAATTCGACCATGAAGGTGTGATTCACGCAGTCTCCTCTGAACAGTTGATGTTGAGATGTGTCTGTTACTTAAACTCTGTGAAGCATTTATTTAGGCTGCAATCTGAGGTGCTGTTAACTCTAATGAACTTATCCTCTGCAGCAGAGGTAACTCTGGGTCTTCCTTTCCTGTGGCGGTCCTCATGAGAGCCAGTTTCATCATAGCACTTGATGGTTTTTGCGACTGCACTTGAAGAAACTTTCAAAGTTCTTGAAATGTGCCGTATTGACTGACCTTCATGTCTTAAAGTAATGATGGACCGTCATTTCTCTTTGCTTATTTGAGCTGTTCTTGCCATAATATGGACTTGCTCTTTTACCAAATAGGGATATCTTCTGTATACCACCCCTACCTTGTCACACACAACTGATTGTCTCAAACGCATTCCACAAATTAACTTTTAACAAGGCACACCTGTTAATTCAAATGCATTCCAGGTGACTACCTTATGAAGCTGGTTGAGAGAATGCTACGAGTGTGCAAAGCTGACATCAAGGCAAAGGGTGTCTACTTTGAAGAATCTCAAACACCTTTTTGGTTACTACATGATTCCATATGTGTTATTTCATAGTTTTGATGTCTTCACTATTATTCTACAATGTAGAAAATAGTAAGAATAAAGAAAAACCCTTGAATGTGTAGGTGTGTCCAAACCTTTGACTGGTACTGAAGGTCTAATCACTTGGAGATGCCTCACACCTGTCATCAGAAGCAGTGGGACTGGTGAATGATTCTGGGTTAGATTTACCTGGCTGTGGGGTAAAGGTCATGTTGTGCACTATGGTTGCTGTGTCTATAGGGGGCGCTACCGCTGCAGAGACGATGCCCACGATGCGGGGATATACTGGAGTGGTCACGGGAGCAAAGGTAGGAGTGGTTTGTGTTTGTTTGTTTGTCATAGTGGATTGTGAATGACCGGACTGTAAATACTACTGTATATGATGTACAATGTTTCTATGTGTATAATGTATATTCTGTATGTATAATGTGTCTATGTACTGTGGCAGTGCTCTGTTGGCCTGCCGTTGCTACTCTCAGCTGGACGAGGCCATGGAGAGTGTGACTGGAGGCCGAGGCCGGGCACTAGCAGAGGGGACAAGGAGAGGGGCCACTGGGCAGCAGGACGAGTGGGGGACATTGACTTCACTGGCACCATTAGGACAAGGGGAAAGGTAATACTGTTACACCCACAAGGCAAAACTTACAACCACAAGGTAACACTGTTACAACCACAAGGCAACACTGTTACAACCACAAGGTAACACTGTTACAACCACAAGGCGACACTGTTACAACCACAAGGTAACACTGTTACAACCACAAGGCGACACTGTTACAACCACAAGGCGACACTGTTACAACCACAAGGCAACACTGTTACAACCACAAGGCAACACTGTTACAACCACAAGGCAACACTGTTACAACCACAAGGCAACACTGTTACAACCACAAGGCAACACTGTTACAACCACAAGGCAACACTGTTACAACCACAAGGCGACACTGTTACAACCACAAGGCGACACTGTTACAACCACAAGGCGACACTGTTACAACCACAAGGTAACACTGTTACAACCACAAGGCAACACTGTTACAACCACAAGGCAACACTGTTACAACCACAAGGCAACACTGTTACAATCACAAGGCAACACTGTTACAACCACAAGGCAACACTGTTACAACCACAAGGCAACACTGTTACAACCACAAGGCCACACTGTTATACCCACAAGGCCACACTGTTACACCCACAAGGCAACACTGTTACAACCACAAGGCAACACTGTTACAATCACAAGGTACTATAACCAGATGGTAACACTGTTACAACCACAATTGGAAATTGTTCCGTACCACCACCATCCATATTGGTCCTATCTAAGAGACAGTTCAGTGATCACAAACTGTGGTCCTGGAGAGATACATTTCAGTATGTGCAGGACTGTGTTCCATTTCAGTATGTGCAGGACTGTGTTCCATTTCAGTATTTGCAGGACAGTGTTCCATTTCAGTATGTGCAGGACTGTGTTCCATTTCAGTATGTGCAGGACTGTGTTCCATTTCAGTATGTGCAGGACTGTGTTCCATTTCAGTATGTGCAGGACTGTGTTCCATTTCAGTATTTGCAGGACAGTGTTCCATTTCAGTATGTGCAGGACTGTGTTCCATTTCAGTATGTGCAGGACTGTGTTCCATTTCAGTATGTGCAGGACTGTGTTCCATTTCAGTATTTGCAGGACAGTGTTCCATTTCAGTATGTGCAGGACTGTGTTCCATTTCAGCACTAACATGGCCTGAATGATCAAAACAATGCAGATTGATAATTTATGCATATTCTCACTCAGTCATTTCAGCTAAAGTTATCCATGTTTGCCGTCATTTTACAGAACAATTTCAGGTCAAGAAAGAGATTAAAGAAATATGAAAGAGGACCTATTCCTTGACCATGTACAGCTCTCAGTAAATAACACACTGTGCTTCTCTGTCCAGTTTGTGAGGGTTCACAGCTCCACAGATCCAGTGCTAATCTACCAGATGCTGACAGAGCAGTGGGGACTAGCCCCTCCACACCTGGTGGTGGCTCTGGTGGGAGGAGACGAGCTGGCTCAGATGAAACCCTGGCTCAGGGACACCTTGAGGAAAGGACTGGTCAAGGCTGCTCAGAGCACAGGTGGGACACGCGCACGCACACACACATTCACTTTTGTTTTTACTAAGATAACCATGGGCAGCATTAAATCAGCCAATGGGCCACATTGAGTTCCCTGCTCTAAAGTGAGCATGTTGGACAAAGTGAGATGATATCTGTACCTCACAGGTGCCTGGATCCTGACCAACGGTCTTCGCTTTGGCATCACCAAGCACCTGGGCCAGGCTGTCCGTGACCACTCTCTGGCCAGCACCTCCTCTAAGGTCAAGGTGGTGGCCATCGGCATCGCTCCCTGGAACATGATCCACAACAGAGACGCGCTGCTTGCTGCTAAGGTCTCAACACACATCCATGCAGAAGATCATGTACTATGAGTTCAGAGTAGATGTTGATTACATTGAACATGTGGGGAGACTAGACAACGAGGTCATAGTAAAATGCCTATCTGTGTGTCTGTGTGTGAGTTGCTGAGTTGTTTTTATGTGCTCCTCTGAAATCTGTTCTCTGACCGATGTGTGTCCTCCTGCAGCCAGACCAGCCTGCCGTGGTGGAGCCCCAGGATCTGCCCCATGGGGCGGTGTACTCCCTGGACTGCAACCACTCCCACTTTGTCCTGGTTGAGGAGGACCCTCAACGCCCCGGGGCCACCAGCGAAATGAGGGTCAAGCTGCTCAAGCATATCTCCCTGCAGCGCACCGGTTATGGAGGTGAACCTACTTAAACTTAAGCTTAAACCTACTTACTTTTTTTTTTAAACCTTTATTTAACTAGGAAAGTCAGTTAACCTCTAAGGATCGGACCCTTTTTTTCAATTTTCGCCTAAAATGACATACCCAAATCTAACTGCCTGTAGCTCAGGCCTTGAAGCAAGGATATGCATATTCTTGGTACCATTTGAAAGGAAACACTTTGGATTTTGTGGAAATGTGAAAGGAATGCAGGAGAATATAACACAATAGGTCTGGTAAAAGATAATACAAAGAAAAAAACAACCGTTCTTTTGTATTTTTTTTGTACCATCATCTTTGAAATGCAAGAGAAAGGCCATAATGTATTAGTCCAGCCCACGTGCAATTTAGATTTTGGGCACTAGATGGCAGCAGTGTATGTGCAAAGTTTTAGACTGATCCAATGAATCATTGCATTTCTGTTCAAAATTTTGTTTGAAGACTGCCCAAATGTGCCTAATTTGTTTATTAATAACTTTTCATGTTCAAAATTCTGCACTCTCCTCAAACAGTAGCATGGTATTCTTTCACTGTAATAGCTACTATAAATTGGACAGTGCAGTTAGATTAACAAGAATTTAATCTTTCTGCCAATATCAGATATGTCTATATCCTGGGAAATGTTCTTGTTACTTACAACCTCATGCTAATCGCATTAGCCTTACGTTAGCTCAACCGTCCCATGGAAGGGACACTGATCCCGAAGAAGTTTTAAGAACAGATTCTTATTTACAATGACGGCCTACCAGGGAACAGTAGGTTAACTGCCTTGTTCAGGGGTAGAACGACAGATTTTTACCTTGCCAGCTCAGGGATTAGATCCTGTAACCTTTCAGTTACTGGCCCAATGCTCTAACCACTATGCTACCTGCCCTCCCAACTTATTTGAAGGATGTTAATGTTTACTGGGTGTCATATTCGACACAGCACACTTGTATTTCTTCAGGAAGAATGCTGCTTTTGACTTTAATGAGTGGTTTTAAGGAACAACCAGGGCCCTTGTTGATATTCTGCATCGCTACAGGTGCAGGTAGTTTTGAGATCCCAGTGCTGTGTCTCCTGGTGCATGGAGAACCCCGGATCCTACAGGTTTGTCACATTTTTGGAAAATATTAGTTTTGCATCAATTCAACTTTTCAGTATAATGTGTTATTACTATATATAATTTCATATGACAAGGCCTATTATATATTATGTTGCCATAGCAACTTTTCAATTGATTCAAAGTGTCTATTTAGTCAGAATCATTTGGAGATAGTAATAAAACATTACAAATCTTACTGTGAATTACCAGCACATCATAATGTATTATACTGTACCTGTGTTACCATAGTTTCTATATTGCTGTGTGTGCTGTTTGGGTAAGCATTCTTCCTCTGTCTCTGTGTACAGAGGATGTATAGGGGCATAGGGAACGCCATGCCCTGGCTGATACTGGCGGGGTCCGGGGCGTGGCAGACATCCTGGTCACGCTGATGAACCGGGGCTGCTGGGACATGGACAGCGTGCAGGAACTCCTGCTAGACACCTTTCCCAGCGTGCACCACAGCACTGACATCACCAACTGGGCCAAGCTGGTAAGGAGCAGAGCGAGAGAGCAGAGAGCGAGAGAGCAGAGCGAGAGAGCAGAGAGAGCGAGCAGAGAGAGAGCGAGCAGAGAGAGAGCAGAGAGAGAGCAGAGAGAGAGAGAGCAGAGAGAGAGAGAGCAGAGAGAGAGAGCAGAGAGAGAGGGAGCAGAGAGAGAGGGAGCAGAGAGAGCAGAGAGAGGGAGCAGAGAGAGGGAGCAGAGAGGAGAGGGAGCAGAGAGAGAGAGAGCAGAGAGAGAGGGAGCAGAGAGAGGAAGCAGAGAGAGGGAGCAGAGGGAGCAGAGGGAGCAGAGAGAGAGAGAGCAGAGAGAGGGAGCAGAGAAGAGAGCGAGGGAGCAGAGAGAGAGGGAGCAGAGAGAGAGGGAGCAGAAAGAGAGGGAGCAGAGAGAGGGAGCAGAGAGAGAGAGGTTGACTGACTGACTGACTTCCTCCTGATCTTTAGATCCAGAAGATACTGGACAATGGCCACCTCCTGACAGTTCATGACCCCGAGCAGGAGAGCTCTGAGCTGGACACAGTCATCCTCAAAGCTTTGGTCAAAGGTACTGGATGGAATGCTTCTACTGCGGTTGACAGTACTTATTAAAAAAACCTGGTCGTTACATCAATCCTAAAAAGGGCTTGCACAGAAGCAGATGTCTGTCAAAAGTTCAATACATATCCAATTATGCTCCATATAAAAAGGTTTAAGGAGTTACTGAAAGCCATCCGTCAACATAGAAAAGAAATACGCTCATTCTGTTTTTGATGGATATTAACTTTCTAAACGGGGGTTAACCCATAACCTTTGACCCCTAACATCTAACCTTTGCCCTGTGTGTGGCATGCAGCCTGTAAGAGCCAGAGTCAGGAAGCTCAGGACTTCCTGGATGAGCTGAAGTTGGCGGTGGCCTGGAACCGGGTGGACATTGCTAAGAGCCACATCTTCAACGGGGACGTGGAGTGGACGGTGAGAATGAAAGACAGCATGAGATGTCCCTCCTTCATTCATTCTCTCTCTCCTATTGGTCCTGAACTTTGTACTGCTAGTGCTGATTATTGTTTATGTAATATATTTTCTGCCACATTGAGGATCATTAAAATATGTATCTTACCTTAGTATAATAACGGAATGTAAAGAGCCTATATGCAGCATAAATATTGCTTAGTAAAACAGAATATTAGAATTGTATTGGTAGTTTACTACAAAGTTAGTAATATATAGCACTATATACTGACCCTCGCAGGCAGGTGACCTGGAGGAGGTGATGATGGACGCACTGGTCAATGACAAGCCCGACTTTGTGCGTCTATTTGTGGACAACGGCGTGTGTCTGGGCGAGTTCCTGACCTACGGGCGCCTGCAGGAGCTGTACTGCTCCGTGTCAGAGAAGAGCCTCCTTCATCTCCTCCTCATGAAGAAGCACCAGGAGAAACAGCTCCTACTGAAAGCAGCACGGACCCCTGGACCCCCTCACGACCACCACAAGGCCGAGCCCGGGGACCGGAAGGCCCGCTTCACCCTGCACGAGGTGTCCAAAGTGCTGAAAGACTTCCTGCACGACTCGTGTAAAGGCTTCTATCAAAAGCTGCCCACGGTGGGTAAAGGGTATGCTGTTCCTGAGGTAACACAGAGTGAGTTTATCACATCATGAATCACAGATAGTTCCTCATGAATCACAGATAGTTCCTCATGAATCACAGATAGTTCCTCATGAATCACAGATAGTTCCTCATGAATCACAGATAGTTCCTCATGAATCACAGATAGTTCCTCATGAATCACAGATAGTTCTTCATGAATCACAGATAGTTCCTCATGAATCACAGATAGTTCCTCATGAATCACAGATAGTTCCTCATGGATCACAGCTGAAGACTGAGTCGTGGCTGGAGAAAAGAAAACCTCACAGATTCCAAGGCTTTTCTGAAGAACAGATTGAAACCATGTCAAGATGTCCAGCAGAGACACGCTTTTCTCTGCATTTCTATGTGTCTGTCAGAGTTCACTATTCTTCATCCTTACGTGTGTCTCTCTCACTGTGTGTGTCTCACTGTGTGTGTGTGTTTGTCTCTCTCTCTCTCTCTCTCTCTCTCTCTCTCTCTCTCTCTCTCTCTCTCTCTCTCTCTCTGTGTCTCTCTTTCTCTGTGTGTGTCTCACTGTGCGTGTGTGTCTCTCTCTCTCTCTCTCTCTCTCTCTGTGTCTCACTGTGTGTGTGTGTGTGTGTGTGTGTGTCTCTCTCTTTCTCTGTGTGTGTCTCACTGTGTGTGTGTGTGTGTGTGTTTGTGTCTCTCTTTCTCTGTGTGTGTCTCACTGTGTGTGTCTGTGTGTGTTGTCTCCAGGAGAAGACAGGCAAGAAGGCAGGCCGTCTCTTTAACAACCAGAAGAGCCTGGCTGAGCTGGAGGAGCGCTGTGAGCACCCCTGGAGGGACCTGTTCCTCTGGGCTGTTCTCCAGAACCGGCAGCAGATGGCTAACTACTTCTGGGCCATGGTCAGTCCCCTCCCTCCCAGAGAGTTAGCTCTCTGATCTCCAGGAGGATTATTCAAATGAAGGTCAAGCCCAGTAGTTAGTGTGGGTTTTATTGCTGGCCGGTGTCAATACAGGCAGTTTAAAAGCTAATGTAGATATCATCAGTATAGGGTTGAGCAGTGTGGTGGTGAGAGTGAGTTTAGTACCAAACATACACACTTACAGACAGACACACACACATGCATACACTCTCTCTCTCTCTCTCTCTCTCTCTCTCTCTCTCTCTCTCTCTCTCTCTCTCTCTCTCTCTCTCTCTCTCTCTCTCTCAATTTCAATTCACATCAAAGGGCTTTATTGGGATGAGAAGCATACAGTTTACATACACTTAGGTCTGGAGTCATTAAAACTAGTTTTTCAACCACTACACACATTTCTTGTTAACAAACTATTGTTTTGGCAAGTCGGTTAGGACATCTACTGTGTGCGTGACACAAGTCATTTTTCCAACAAATGTTTACAGATTATTTCACTCATAATTCACTGTATCACAATTCCAGTGGGTCAGACGTTTACATACACTAAGTTGACTGTGCCTTTAAACAGCTTGCAAAATTCCAGAAAATGCTTTAGAAGCTTCTGATAGGCCAATTGACATCATTTGAGTCAATTGGAGGTGTACCTGTGGATGTATTTCAAGGCCTACCTTCAAACTCAGTGCCTCTTTGCTTGACATCATGGGAAAATCAAAAGAAATCAGCCAAGACAAACAAATTGTAGACCTCCACAAGTCTGATTCATCCTTGGGAGCAATTTCCAAATGCCTGAAGGTACCATGCTCATCTGTACAAACAATAGTATTCAAGTATAAACACCATGGAACCACGCAGCCATCATGCCGCTCAGGAACGAGATGCGTTCTGTCTCCTAGAGATGAACGTACTTTGGTGTGAAAAGTGCAAATCAATCCCAGAACAACAGCAAAGGACCTTGTGAAGATGCTGGAGGAAACAGGTACAAAAGTATCCATATGCACAGTAAAACGAGTCTTATATCGACATAACCTGAAAGGCTGCTCAGCAAGGAAGAAGCCACTGCTCCAAAACCGCCGTAAAAAAGACAGACTATGGTTTGCAACTGCACATGGGGACATAGATTGTACTTTTAAAAAAATAGCCTCTGGTCTGATGAAACAAAAATAGAACTGTTTGGCCATAATGACCATTGTTATGTCTGAAGGAAAAAGGGGGAGACTTGCAAGCCGAAGAACACCATCCCAACCGTGAAGCACGGGGGTGGCAGCATCATGTTGTGGGAGGGCTTTGCTGCAGGAGGGACTGGTGCACTTCACAAAATATATGGCATCATGAGGCAGGAAAATTATGTGGATATATTGAAGCAACATCTCAAGACATCAGTCAGGAAGTTAAAGCTTGGTCGCAAATGGGTCTTCCAAATGGACAATGACCCGAAGCATACTTCCAAATTTGTGGCAAAATGGCTTAAGGACAACAAAGTCAAGGTATTGGAGTGGCCATCACAAAGCCCTGACCTCAATCCTATAGAAAATTTGAGGACAGAACTGAGAACATGTGTGCGAGCAAGGATGCCTACAAACCTGACTCAGTTACACCAGCTCTGTCAGGAGGAATGGGCCAAAATGCACCCAACTTACTGTGGGAAGCTTGTGGAAGGCTACCCGAAATGTTTGACCCAAGTTAAACAATTTAAAGGCAATGCTACCAAATACTAATTGAGTGTATGTAAACTTCTGACCCACTGGGAATGTGATGAAAGAAATAAAAGCTGAAATTAATAATTCTCTCTAGTATTATTCTGACATTTCACATTCTTAAAATGAAGTGGTGATCCTAACTGACCTAAGACAGGGAATTCCTACTAGCATTAAATGTCAAGAATTGTGAAAAATTGAGTGTAAATGCATTTGGCTAAGGTGTATGTAAACTTCTGACTTCAACTGTATGTTTACATTGCCAAAGCAAGTAAAATTGATAATAAACAATCATTTTAAAAAAATAAACAGTAAACATTACACTCACAAAAGCTCTAAAGGAAAAGAGACATTTCAAATGTCATATTATGTCTATATACTACAGTGTTGTAACGATGTGCAAGTAGTTAAAGTACAAACAGGAAAATAAATGATCAAATATTAAGGGAAAATAAATAAACATAAATATGGGTTGTATTTACAATGGTGTTTGTTCTTCACTGGTTGTCCTTTTCTTGTGGCAACAGGTCACAAATATTGCTGCTGTGATTGCACACTGTGCTATTTCACCCAATATATATGGGAGTTTTTCAAACTTGGATTTGTTTTTCGAATTCTTTGTGGGTCTGTGTAACCCGAGGGAAATATGTGTCTCTAATATGGTCATACATTTGGCAGGAGGTTAGGAAGTGCAGCTCAGTTTGCACCTCATTTTGTGGGCAGTGTGCAAATCTCCTGTCTTCTCTTGAGAGCCAGGTCTGCCTATGGCGGCCTTTCTCAATAGCAAGGCTATGCTCACTGAGTCTGTACAAAGTCAAAGCTTTCCTTAATTTTGTGTCAGTCACGGGAAGCAGGTATTCTGCCACTGTGTACTCTTTGTTTAGGGACAAATATATTTCTAGTTTTCTCTGTTTCTTTCCAATGTGTAAAGTAATTATCTTTTTGTTTTCTCATGATTTGGTTGTGTCTAATTGTCTTGCTGTCCTGGGGCTCTGTGGGGTCTGTTTGTGTTTGTGAACAGAGCCCCAGGACCAGCTTGATTAGGGGACTCTTCTCCAGGTTCATCTCTCTGTAGGTGATGGCTTTGCTATGGAAGGTTTGGGAATCACTTTTAGGTGGTTGTAGAATTTAACGTCTCTTTTCTGGATTTTGATAATTAGCAGGTATCGGCCTAATTCTGCTCTGCATGCATTATTTGGTGTTTTACGTTGTACATAGAGGATATTTGTGCAGAATTCTGCACGCAGAGTCTCAATTCTTGGTTGGTGAGCGGACCTCAGACCTCACAACCATAAAGGGCAATGGGTTCTACAACTGATTCAAGTATTTTTAGCCAGATCCTAATTAGTATGTCAGATCCTAATTTATGTTCCTTTTGATGACATAGAAGGCCCTTCTTGCCTTGTCTCTCAGATCGTTCACAGCTTTGTGGAAGTTATCTGTGGCGCTGATGTTTAAGTCATGGTATGTATCGTTTTTTTTGTGTGCTCTAGGGCAACGATGTCTAGATAGAATTTGTATTTGTGGTCCTGGCAACTGAACCTTTTTTGGAACACCCTTATTTTTGGCTTACTGAGATTTACTGTCAAGACCCAAGTTTGACAGAATCTGTGCAGAAGATCTAGGTGCTGCTGTGGGCCCTCCTTGGTTGGTGAAAGAAGCACCAGATCACCAGCAAACATTAAACATTTGACTTCAGATTCTAGTGGGGTGAGGCCGGATGCTTTAGACTGTTCTAGTATCCTCGCCAAATCGTTGATATATATGTTGAAGAAGGTGGGGCTCAAGCTGCATCCCTGTCTCACCCCATGGCCCTGTGGAAAGAAATATGTGTGTTTTTTCCCAATTTTAACCACACACTTGTTGTTTGTGTACATGGATTTTATCATGTTGTAT
This sequence comes from Brachymystax lenok tsinlingensis, assembly GCA_030435695.1. Taxonomy (NCBI): domain Eukaryota; kingdom Metazoa; phylum Chordata; class Actinopteri; order Salmoniformes; family Salmonidae; genus Brachymystax; species Brachymystax lenok. The sequence continues at coordinate 7,926,918 of CM059819.1, forward strand.
GTTTCTCCCCCAACAAAGCTTTCCATCCATTTGTAAAGCAGACTCTCATACCAAATTGAGTCAAAAGCTTGAAATCAACAAATCATGAGAAGACTTTGCCTTTGTTTTGGTTTGTTTATTTGTCAATTAGGGTGTACAGGGTGAATACGTGGTCTGTCGTACGGTAATTTGTTAAAAAGCCAATTTGATATTTGCTCAGTACATTGTTTTCATTGAGGAAATGTACAGGTCTGCTGTTAATGATAATGCAGAGGATTTTCCCAAGGTTGCTGTTGACACAAATCCCACGGTAGTTATTGGGGTCAAATTTGTCTCCACTTTTGTGGATTGTGGTGATCAGTCCTTGGTTCCAAATATAGGGGAAGATGCCAGAGCTGAGGATGATGTTAAAGAGTTTAAGTATAGCCAATTGGAATTTGTTGTCTGTACATTTTATCATTTTATTTAGGACACCATCAACACCACAGGGCTTTTTGGATTGGAGGGGTTTGTATTTTGTCCTGTAGTTCATTAAATGTAATTGGAGAATCCAGTGGGTTCTGGCAGTTTTAATAGTTGATTCTAAGATTTGTATTTGATCATGTATATATTTTTGCTGTTTGTTCTTTATTATAGATGCAAAAAGATTTGAGAAGTGGTTTAACCATACATCTCCGTTTTGGATAGAAAGGTCTTTCCCAGAAATGGTTAGATTCTATGGATTCTTCGATTACATTGAACTGATTTCTGACGTGCTGTTCCTTCTTTTTCGGTAGTGTATTTCTGTATTGTTTTAGTTATTCACCATAGTGAAGGCTCAGGTTTTCTGGGTCTCTATGTTTTTGGTTGAATAGATTTCTCAATTTCTTTCTTCGGTTTTTGCATTCTTCATCAAACCATTATTCATTGTTGTTAATTTTCTTAGGTTGTCTGCTTGAAATGTTTAGATTTGATAGGGAAGCTGAGCGGTCAAATATACTATTTAGGTTTTCTAGTGCCAAGTTTACACCTTCACTATTACAGTTAAAAAAAAAATCCAGGAAGTTGTCTAAACGGGATTGAATTTGTTGTTGCCTAATTGTTTTTTTGTTAGGTTTCAGTTCCTTTATATTTGATGCCTCTTGATTAAGTATTGCTCTGTCTCTGTCTCTGTCTCTGTCTCTCTCTCTCTCTCTCTCTCTCTCTCTCTCTCTCTCTCTCTCTCTCTGCTCTCTCTCTCTCTCTCTCTCTCTCTCTCTCTCTCTCTCTCTCTCTCTCTCTCTCTCTCTCTCTCTCTCTCTCTCTCTCTCTCTCTCTCTCTCTCTCTCTCTCTCTCTCTCTCTCTCTCTCTCTCTCTCTCTCTGTGTGGTCCAGGGTCCTGAGGCTGTAGCTGCGGCTCTAGCTGGTTGTAAGATCCTGAAAGAGATGTCTGGCCTGGAGTCAGAGGCAGAGTCAGCACGCAGCATGAAGGAGGCCAAGTATGAGCAGTTTGCCCTAGGTGAGAGACACGGGGAGCGTGTGAGCACACAGGCACACACACACACACACACACACACACACACACACACACACACTGGATTAAACATGCAGTATCACACTCTGCGATGACATGATGCTCTCGGATCACAAACCATCACTTAGTTGAAATATACCACTAAGACTAAGATGTTCTCTGAAAGTATCTATTTCCCTAGGAAATTCTCATAGGATTAGAATTCACAGTAAGATCATCACAAGATAAGAATCTAGATACAACCAATGCCTATATAACAAACAGACAAAAGCCTGATTTTAATGGTGTGAAGTCTTGGTAAGTGTGTTGAGTCTGGTGGGTTGGTATGTGTTGCCAGATCTGTTTGGGGAGTGCTACTCTAACAGTGAAGACAGGGCCTATGCTCTTCTAGTGAGAAGGACTCGCTGCTGGAATCAATCCACCGTCCTCAACCTGGCAACCGAGGCTGACGCCAAGTGCTTCTTCGCCCACGATGGAGTTCAGGTAGGCTACGGTAACACGTGCAGGCACACATAGACACATTGAAACAGACATGTGGCCTTTACATTTAATCTCAATGTTCCATAAACAAATTATACATTAGATAGATTTGACTGTGTACACAGACAATATTCACAGAGTCCTCTTGGTGTGTGACTGTGTGTTGATTGGTGTGTTTTATGGAATGATGTGCCCTCTGCTGATTTCAGTGTCGATACAATTAGTATGGCCTATGTAATACAATGAGTATGGCCTAAGATAAGGTTGTGTGGTAGGTTGGTAACAGCGATCATGGTTTGTCCCAGGGGTTCCTCACTAAGATCTGGTGGGGGGCGATGACTACAGACACAGCCATCTCCAAACTGGTGCTGTCTTTCTTCTGTCCCCCTCTCATCTGGACCAACCTCATCAAGTTCAGGTCACCACAGCAGTCTAGCTTCATATTGTCATATTGTCATTGTAAGAACGTATGTCTGTTGTTGAAGCACAGAGTTGTGGGCACTCATTTCAGTGTCTGTGTCTACGTGTTAGAGTGCTTGGGTCAGTATGTTCATGTGTGTACCACCATCACTATGTGTGTGTGTGTGTGTGTGTGTGTGTCCGTGTGTGTGTCCGTGTGTGTGTGTCCGTGTGTGTGTGTCCGTGTGTGTGTGTCCGTGTGTGTGTCCGTGTGTGTGTGCGTCCGTGTGTGTGTGTTTATGCACCTGTATGTGTATGCATCTGTGTGTGTGTATGCGCCTGTGTGTGTATGCGCCTGTGTGTGTGTGCATGCATCGGCCCTGTCCTCGTGTGTGTAGTCATGTTGTCTCTATGTGTGTAATGATGCAGTGATGAGGAGCTAGACAGTCGTGGTGGAGGAGAGGAGCAGTATGTGGAGCTAGACAGTCTGGACACAGAAAAGGCCCTGCTACTAACAGACGATGACCCTTTGTGAGTTATAAAACCATTTATTATACTATACCTGCTGTTTATAAAGGGACATCAAGTATAGTCAAACTTTGTTCTAAAGGCAGAAATAATCTGATTGGTTTAGGGCAGAACAAATCTGATTGGTTTCTAGAAGGTCAATGGGTGGAGTTTAACAGATGCACAACTTTTGAAAACATGGTGGTTTGAACTGAGAATATTGTAAATAAAACTTTGAGTTAGAAGTTGTAACGTTTTGAAATCATTATTGTGTTACAGTAGTCAGACAAACTTGAAGGAAAGAGCAAAATGTGGCAAGCTATCAGCAACATGCTAAACTGATCAGAGCAAGCTAGCTTGCTAAGTATTTACCTCTTAGCTACTCATGTTGATTAATACATAGAGCTAGCTAGCTAGGTGTCAAATATACAAGTAAGTCGGCTAACATTTGCTTTGTTGAAATGTTAAGTTGAATAAGCTATATCAACTTTAAGAAATGGGGATGGACAGTTATGGTAGCCTAGTGGTTAGAGTGTTGGGCCAGTAACCGAGCTGACAAGGTAAAAATGTGTCTTTCTGCCCCTGAGCAAGGCAGTTAACCCACTGTTCCCCTGAGCAAGGCAGTTAACCCACTGTTCCCCTGAGCAAGGCAGCTAACCCACTGTTCCCCTGAGCAAGGCAGCTAACCCACTGTTCCCCTGAGCAAGGCAGTTAACCCACTGTTCCCCTGATCAAGGCAGCTAACCCACTGTTCCCCTGAGCAAGGCAGCTAACCCACTGTTCCCCTGAGCAAGGAAGTTAACCCACTGTTCCCCTGATCAAGGCAGCTAACCCACTGTTCCCGGGCGCTGAAGACGTGGATGTCGATTAAGCAGCAGTTGGCTAGCATTCAGTTGGCTAGCAAATAGCTATCTTTTAGTAATGTTGAGACATAGAATAGAGCTAGATAGCTTGGTCTCAAATATACCAATAAATCAGATCCCACTTTCTTTATCAAAATGTTTCGTTTTATAAGCTATATAAACTTAACAATTGGAATGGACTGTTATGTTTCACTGGGGGCAGAAACGTAAAATGTTAAGCTATATGTAGCTTAGCTGAGCAGGGCACCACTTCCTACTAATGTTGAATTATAAAATAGAAATAGCTAGCAAGCTAGGTCAAAAATCTGCCAGTAGGTCAGTTAACATTTGTTTTATTAAAAGTTTATTTGAATAAGCTATATAAACAATGGTTCTGCCCTAAACCAATCAGATTATTTATGCCCTTAGAAGAAAGTTGACTACACATCATGTCAACCTGCCGTTTAGCAGCCTTGTGAGCCAGCCAGTCTGGTAATACGAGGCTAGAATTTTTGTGGACTTTTGAAGAATACTGTATATGGAAAAACTTATATTCAAGTAAAATTCCCAATTTTGTATTTGTTGTATGGTGTTCCAGAGACTCGGGTGGTCCTCATGGTGGCGTGGAGGGCCAGAGCAGCGCCGCCGTGTGGTGGCGTTTCCTGCTGCGTCGCTGGCGTCGCTTCTGGAGCGCCCCGGTCACTGTGTTCCTAGGCAACGTCATCATGTACTTTGCCTTCCTCATCCTGTTCACCTACGTGCTCCTGCTGGACTTTCGTCCTCCGCCCCAGCCGCGGGCCCTGGGGCCCCTGAGATCATGCTCTACTTCTGGGTCTTCACCCTGGTTCTGGAGGAGCTGAGACAGGTATGTTGACGTCACGGGCTGGATCTGAACTCGGGTCTCCCACGAGAGAAACCAACGTCTTAATTGTTAGACCAAGAGGAAATGTCCTTGTAGGGCTGAGGGTGACACTGGCAGAGCTACCTCAGGAGACCATGAGCCCAACTCATGTCATCATCATTGACATCTCTTCCCACTGGTTTTTATTTAAATTTGTTTGAATTCACGTTAGTTGACAACTCAATGTGAAAATAAGATAAAAAAATCACCATGTCATTGGATTTAGGTTAAAAGTTGTGGTGAATATTTTTTCACGTAATCTTTTGTTGTTGAAATTACGTGGAAACAACATTGATTCAACCAGTTTTTGCCCAGTGGGTTCCCGAGTGGCGCACCGCTCTAAGGCACTGCATCTCAGTGCAAGAGGCGTCACCACAGTCCCTGATTTTAATCCAGGCTGTATCACATCCGGCCGTGATTGGGAGTCCCATAGGGCGGCGCACAATTGGCCCAGCGTCGTCTGGGTTAGGATTTGGCCGGGGCAGGCCGTCATTCTAAATAATAATTTGTCCTTAACTGACTTGCCTAGTTAAATAAAGGTTACATAGCACAATATGTGTGTCTGAAATGGCACCCTAGTCCCTACATACCGAACTACTTTCGATAAAGGGCCCTGTTCAAAACACTAAGTAGTGCACTAAGGAATAGGGTTCCATTTCAGTGCTTCTCAACTCTGTTCCTCAGGTACTCTTATCAGCTGTTGATAAGTTGCATCAGGTGTGCGGCTAGACATAATATGTGCAGCGTTGAGGATACTCGTGGACTGTTGTTGAGGATAAATTATTTTTAGCCTGGGGAAATTTGACATAAATTACTCAAATGACCTCGAAATATACACAAATAGAATGATACTGCTAATTGTGAGGTTCTAACTGAGGGAAATAACGCTTTATTGACCTGGGTGATGCAGAGTTTCTTCACAGACGAAGACATGAGCATCCTGAAGAAATTCAAGCTGTACGTGGAGGACAACTGGAACAAGTGTGACATGGTGGCCATCTCACTCTTCGTAATCGGTGTGTCCTGCAGGTGAGCAGAGTCCTTACTCTCTTGCATTCAATTTCCTCTCTTGCAACCAACAACGTTCCATCTATATGCAGATGAAACAGTCATACAGTGGGGCAAAAAAGTATTTAGTCAGCCACCAATTGTGCAAGTTCTCTCACTTAAAAAGATGAGAGAGGCCTGTAATTTTCATCATAGGTACACTTCAACTATGACAGACAAAATGAGGAAAAAAAAAATCCAGAAAATCACATTGTAGGATTTTTAATGAATTTATTTGCAAATTATGGTGGAAAATAAGTATTTGGTCACATACAAACAAGCAAGATTTCTGGCTCTCACAGACCTGTAACTTCTTCTTTAAGAGGCTCCTCTGTCCTCCACTCGTTACCTATATTAATGGCACCTGTTTGAACTTGTTATCAGTATAAAAGACACCTGTCCACAACCTCAAACAGTCACACTCCAAACTCCACTATGGCCAAGACCAAAGAGCTGTCAAAGGACACCAGAAACAAAATTGTAGACCTGCACCAGGTTGGGAAGACTGAATCTGCAATAGGTAAGCAGCTTGGTTTGAAGAAATCAACTGTGGGAGCAATTATTAGGAAATGGAAGACATACAAGACCACTGATAATCTTCCTCGATCTGGGGCTCCACGCAAGATCTCACCCCGTGGGGTCAAAATGATCACAAGAACGGTGAGCAAAAATCCCAGAACCACACGGGGGACCTAGTGAATGACCTGCAGAGAGCTGGGACCAAAGTAACAAAGCCTACCATCAGTAACACACTACGCCGCCAGGGACTCAAATCCTGCAGTGCCAGACGTGTCCCCCTGCTTAAGCCAGTACATGTTCAGGCCCGTCTGAAGTTTGCTAGAGAGCATTTGGATGATCCAGATGAGGATTGGGAGAATGTCATATGGTCAGATGAAACCAAAATAGAACTTTTGGTAAAAACTCAACTCGTCGTGTTTGGAGGACAAAGAATGCTGAGTTGCATCCAAAGAACACCATACCTACTGTGAAGCATGGGGGTGGAAACATCATGCTTTGGGGCTGTTTTTCTGCAAAGGGACCAGGACGACTGATCCGTGTAAAGGGGATCATGAATGAATGGGGCCATGTATCGTGAGATTTTGAGTGAAAACCTCCTTCCATCAGCAAGGGCATTGAAGATGAAACGTGGCTGGGTCTTTCAGCATGACAATGATCCCAAACACACCGCCCGGGCAACGAAGGAGTGGCTTCGTGAAGCATTTCAAGGTCCTGGAGTGGCCTAGCCAGTCTCCAGATCTCAACCCCATAGAAAATCTTTGGAGGAGTTGAAAGTCTGTGTTGCCCAGCGACAGCCCCAAAACATCACTGCTCTAGAGGAGATCTGCATGGAGGAATGGGCCAAAATACCAGCAACAGTGTATGAAAACCTTGTGAAGACGTTTGACCTCTGTCATTGCCAACAAAGGGTATATAACAAAGTATTGAGATAAACTTTTGTTATTGACCAAATACTTATTTTCCACCATAATTTGCAAATAAATAAATAAAAAATCCTACAATGTGATTTTCTGGATTTCTTTTTCTCATTTCGTCTGTCATAGTTGAAGTGTACCTATGATGAAAATTACAGGCCTCTCTCATCTTTTTAAGTTGGAGAACTTGCACAATTGGTGGCTGACTAAATACTTTTTTGCCCCACTGTATATATGCATGTGCTCCTTCTCTGGTTCAGGCTGTTGAAGAGCTCCAGACTGCTTTTCAGTCACTGCAGGCCTCCCTTTATGGTCTCAAACTGGTCTTGAATATACAAAAAAACTAAATTCATGACCTTTACCAGAGCTAGAACTCTGCCAGAGAAGGTTAGCATTGTCACATCTGGTGGCTTATCCATTGAAAAAGTGTCATCCTACAAATACCTAGGTATTTGGTTGGATGACAAGTTGTCCTTGTCATCCAAAAGTTCATGTGGATAATCTAATGACAAAGCTTAAATTGAAATTGGGTTTTTATTTTCGTAATAAGGGTTGCTTCCTGATTATGGCCAGAAAGAAGCTTGTTCAGGCCACTTTTCTCTCTGTAATTGATTATGGTGACTTGTTGTATATGCATGCAGCCTCCTCTGTCTTACAGAGACTGGACTCTGTTTATCATGCATCCTTGCGCTTTATTGCAAATGCCAAGTCACTCACCCACCATTGCTCATTGTACCAAATGTTAGGTTGGACCTCACTTTATATGCGCAGAAAGATCCATTTGTATGTGTTCATCTACAAAGCCCTTTTGGGTAAACTCCCTCTTTACCTCTGTAGTCTGGTCTCCTTCACCAGCAGCAGTTACCATACCCGGTCTGCTAGGTGGATGCTACATGAAGTCCCCAGGACTTCAGACAAGACTGCCTTCTCTTGTTGTGCACCAGACGCATGGAATAATCTACAATCCATGCTTCGTCTAGATATGTTAGTGCCACTGAATGAATTCAAAATATTGATGGGAGACTCTGTTACGGAGGAGTGTAAATGCTTTCTTTTAGGCTGGATCATGTTGTTGTTTTGTTGTATGTTTTAATTATGTAATGTATTGATTGTTGCTGCCTTCTTGGGCAGGTCTCCCTTGAAAAAGAGACTCTGGGTCTCAATGGGCTTTTCCTTGTTAAATAAAGGTTAAATAAAAAAATTAAAATTGACCAGTTTCATCGCAAGAGTAAAATAACCCTGCAGCAGGAGGATTTTATAAAAAAAGGGATGATTTCTAACAAGAAATTAGTTTTGATAGGCTACGGTAGGCTATAGTTTAGGTGTGATATCTAGTGATAGAAAGAGAACTGCGGATTTTCAGTAAATTTACTGTATGAAGTGACATTGGTAGTGACATTAACTCCGTACAGCTGGGGTATTCAAATCTTACCCTACGAGGTCCGGGGACTACTGCTGGTTTTGGCTTCTACCTAATAATTCATTGCATCCACCTGGTGTCCCAGGTCTTAATCAGTTCCTGATTAGGGGGAAGAGAATTTTTAAAAAAATCTGTGGAACTAGCTTTGAGGTCTAGATTTGAATTTAATATAGGTCTAATATAGGATGTAATTATGACAGGATGGTGAAAGACACGTATGAGGCAGGACGCACAGTTCTGGCGCTGGACTTCATGGTGTTCACACTGCGTCTTATCCACATCTTCGCCATCCACAAGCAACTGGGGCCCAAGATCATCATTGTGGAGAGGATGGTAAAGTAGAGAACAGTTCAAAAGACAAACATGTATGACCCACAAAGCATGACCCATGAATACAACGTAGTCCCACTAAACCAAATTTGGAAAACTCTCATTTATTTGTGTATCAGGGTTGAGATCAATTCCATTTCAATTCCAGTCAATTCAGAAAGTAACCAAATAAAAAAATATATTTTGTTATTTGTTATTATAATTTTGTATTGTTATTGTAATTCCAGTGTACTTCCTGAACTGACTGTAATTGACCCCAGCCCTGTTGTGTATAAATGGAAGTGTGGTTATAACTGTACTTTATAAACTGGTACATTTGTAGTGTATGTCAGATGAGGATTACACGTAACGTTTGTGCTCTGTTCTTCCTGTCAGATGAAGGATGTGTTCTTTTTCCTGTTCTTCCTGAGTGTGTGGCTCATAGCGTACGGCGTGGCTACTCAGGCCCTTCTCCACCCCAACGACCCGCGCCTAGACTGGGTGTTCCGCAGGGTCCTGTATCGACCCTACCTGCACATCTTTGGCCAGATCCCACTAGAGGAGATTGATGGTGAGATAGCAATGCCTCTGCTCTGTTATAGTCATGTACATGTAGTTCACATGTAGTTCAGTTTACATGTAGTTCACATGTAGTTCAGTTCACATGTAGTTCAGTTCACATGTAGTTCAGTTTACATGTAGTTCACATGTAGTTCAGTTTACATGTAGTTCACATGTAGTTCAGTTTACATGTAGTTCACATGTAGTTCAGTTTACATGTGGTTTACATGTTGTTCAGTTTACATCACAGGAGGTTGGTAGCACCTTAATTGGGGAGGACGAGCTCATGGTCATGTCTGGAACTGAGTAAGTGAAATGATATCAAATCCATCAAACACATGGTTTATATGGATCCATATTCTCTGTTCCAGCCATTATTATGAGCCATCCTCCCCTCAGCAGCCTCCACTGGTGCACATGTAGTTTACATGTAGTTCCGTTTACATGTAGTCAATGTGCAAGTAGTTTACACATAGTTTACATGTAGTTCCGTTTACATGTAGTTCCGTTTACATGTAGTTCACATGTAGTTCAGTTTACATGTAGTTCACATGTAGTTCAGTTTACATGTAGTTCACATGTAGTTCAGTTTACATGTGGTTTACATGTTGTTCAGTTTACATCACAGGAGGTTGGTAGCACCTTAATTGGGGAGGACGAGCTCATGGTCATGTCTGGAACTGAGTAAGTGAAATGATATCAAATCCATCAAACACATGGTTTATATGGATCCATATTCTCCGTTCCAGCCATTATTATGAGCCATCCTCCCCTCAGCAGCCTCCACTGGTGCACATGTAGTTTACATGTAGTTCCGTTTACATGTAGTCAATGTGCAAGTAGTTTACACATAGTTTACATGTAGTTCCGTTTACATGTAGTTCCGTTTCCATGTAGTTTCCATTAAGTTTAGATGTAGTCAGTTTACATGTAGTTTAGATGTAGTTCAGTTTAAATGTAGTTTACATGTTCTTATGTTTATATGTAGTTTTGGTGTCATTTACATGTGGTTCCGTTTACATGTCAATTACATGTGGTTCCGTTGGCATGTAGTTTACATGTGGTTCCGTTGTCATGTAGTTTACATGTAGTTCAGTTTCGTTCAGTGGTACATCTTGTTGTCATTCACTATATATCTAGAATTGTTAGTGAATATAAGAGCCTTGGTGTAAAACTAAGTATTTCTGCATGCTTGACCACACTGCCGGGCACTGCTCAGCGGGCGGCCTGTGTCTGTGTTACGCAGTGCATTTTCTTGTTGGTAAAGTAAATATCTGTGAACTATCTAATCTAATCTTCCCAGTGGCACGGATGCCCGAGACCAACTGCACCACGGTGATAGAGGAGATCATCATGGGAACTCTGCCCCCGTGCCCCAACATCTACGCCAACTGGCTGGTCATCCTACTGCTGGTCATCTTCTTACTGGTTACCAACGTTCTGCTGCTCAACCTCCTCATCGCCATGTTCAGGTCAGACTCAACACACACGGTACTCTGCAGCTCAGTTGGTAGAGCATGGGGCTTGACAACGACAGCATAGTGGGTTAAATTCCTCGGGAACCGCCCGTATGTAAAATGAAAAGCATCTGCTAAATGTTAAATATGTACAAGGTCAGACTGAACACACACCTGTTACTCAGGCCACAGTCATCACCCAGGAAAGAATAGTTTACTCTGATGAGGGAGACTCCAAAACATCTCCCAATTCAGGGCCAAATTCAATGATCATGTGCTGCAAGAACAGAGGTTTTGGATTTACTCATTGACACCCACTGTGTGAAACCAAAAGAAACTTGCATGCACAATCATCGAAACATACTTTTGTTTTGTTTTCTCTGACCCAGAACAGCTGGTAAAACGTTTTGTTTGAGCAAAGCCTGTAGACCTACAGAGCTTTAAATGATTGACAGGAAGAATCTGGCCTGAACTGTGACTGTCTCACACAACCATCTGATATGATTATTAATAATAATCATTAAGGTTGTATATTTCACGGGCATACACAATTCAACTGTCTCTCTACCTTAGATTACCACAGAAAAAGATCAATACTTACTCACATGTATCTCATGCTGTGTATTGTCACTGTGATCTTTCCTCCACCTGCGTGCCTACAGCTACACATTCCAGGTGGTGCAGGGCAACACGGACATCTTCTGGAAGTTCCAGAGGTACAACCTGATCGTGGAGTACCACAGCCGACCAGCCTTGGCCCCACCCTTCATCATCATCAGTCACTGCTCCCAGCTCCTCCTCAGCCTGGTCAAGAGGCCTGAGCCCAAACTGGAGCAACTAGGTAGGGCCAGAAACAGACGGATTTACATCGCATACATACAGACATGTATAGTTATGCAGGTACATAATTACACACACGCATTCACACATTCATATACAGTACTTATGTTTTCATACGTTGTCGGTTGCAGCAGCCCTACTGCATATCATAGTGTGAACATACACAATGCACTTACAGAGTGGTATTAGTACTAGTATATAGATACTTACAGAGTGGTGTTAGTGATAGTATATAGATACTTACAGAGTGGTGTTGGTGATAGTATATAGATACTTACAGAGTGGTGTTGTAGTATATAGATACTTACAGAGTGGTGTTGGTGATAGTATATAGATACTTACAGAGTGGTGTTGTAGTATATAGATACTTACAGAGTGGTGTTGGTGATAGTATATAGATACTTACAGAGTGGTGTTGTAGTATATAGATACTTTCAGAGTGTTGTTGGTACTAGTATATAGATACTTACACAGTGGTGTTGTAGTATATAGATACTTACAGAGTGGTGTTGGTGATAGTATATAGATACTTACACAGTGGTGTTGGTACTAGTATATAGATACTTACAGAGTGGTGTTGTAGTATATAGATACTTACAGAGTTGTGTTGGTACTAGTATATAGATACTTACAGAGTGGTGTTGTAGTATACAGATACTTACAGAGTGGTGTTGTAGTATATAGATACTTACAGAGTGGTGTTGTAGTATATAGATACTTACAGAGTGGTGTTGTAGTATACAGATACTTACAGAGTGGTGTTGTAGTATATAGATACTTACAGAGTGTTGTTGGTGATAGTATACAGATACTTACAGAGTGGTGTTGTAGTATATAGATACTTACAGAGTGGTGTTGTAGTATATAGATACTTACAGAGTGGTGTTGGTGATAGTATATAGATACTTACAGAGTGGTGTTGTAGTATACAGATACTTACAGAGTGGTGTTGGTACTAGTATATAGATACTTACAGAGTGGTGTTGGTACTAGTATATAGATACTTACAGAGTGGTGTTGTAGTATATAGATACTTACAGAGTGGTGTTGTAGTATATAGATACTTACAGAGTGTTGTTGGTACTAGTATATAGATACTTACAGAGTGGTGTTGTAGTATATAGATACTTACAGAGTGTTGTTGGTACTAGTATATAGATACTTACAGAGTGGTGTTGTAGTATATAGATACTTACAGAGTGTTGTTGGTACTAGTATATAGATACTTACAGAGTGGTGTTGTAGTATACAGATACTTACAGAGTGGTGTTGGTACTAGTATATAGATACTTTCAGAGTGTTGTTGGTACTAGTATATAGATACTTACAGAGTGGTGTTGTAGTACATAGATACTTACAGAGTGGTGTTGGTACTAGTATATAGATACTTACAGAGTGGTGTTGTAGTATATAGATACTTACAGAGTGGTGTTGGTACTAGTATATAGATACTTACAGAGTGGTGTTGTAGTATATAGATACTTACAGAGTGGTGTTGTAGTACATAGATACTTACAGAGTGGTGTTGGTACTAGTATATAGATACTTACAGAGTGGTGTTGTAGTATATAGATACTTACAGAGTGGTGTTGGTACTAGTATATAGATACTTACAGAGTGGTGTTGTAGTACATAGATACTTACGGAGTGGTGTTGTAGTATATAGATACTTACGGAGTGGTGTTGTAGTATATAGATACTTACGGAGTGGTGTTGGTGATAGTATATAGATACTTACAGAGTGGTGTTGTAGTATATAGATACTTACAGAGTGGTGTTGTAGTATATAGATACTTACAGAGTGGTGTTGTAGTATATAGATACTTACAGAGTGGTGTTGTAGTACATAGATACTTACAGAGTGGTGTTGGTACTAGTATATAGATACTTACAGAGTGGTGTTGTAGTATATAGATACTTACAGAGTGGTGTTGTAGTATATAGATACTTACAGAGTGGTGTTGGTACTAGTATATAGATACTTACAGAGTGGTGTTGTAGTATATAGATACTTACAGAGTGGTGTTGGTACTAGTATATAGATACTTACAGAGTGGTGTTGTAGTATATAGATACTTACAGAGTGGTGTTGGTACTAGTATATAGATACTTACAGAGTGTTGTTGGTACTAGTATATAGATACTTACAGAGTGGTGTTGTAGTATATAGATACTTACAGAGTGGTGTTGGTACTAGTATATAGATACTTACAGAGTGGTGTTGTAGTATATAGATACTTACAGAGTGGTGTTGGTACTAGTATATAGATACTTACAGAGTGGTGTTGTAGTATATAGATACTTAGAGTGGTGTTGTAGTATATAGATACTTACAGAGTGGTGTTGTAGTATATAGATACTTACAGAGTGGTGTTGGTACTAGTATATAGATACTTACAGAGTGGTGTTGGTGATAGTACATAGATACTTACAGAGTGGTGTTGTAGTATATAGATACTTACGGAGTGGTGTTGTAGTATATAGATACTTACGGAGTTGTGTTGGTGATAGTATATAGATACTTACGGAGTGGTGTTGTAGTATATAGATACTTACAGAGTGGTGTTGTAGTATATAGATACTTACAGAATGGTGTTGTAGTACATAGATACTTACAGAGTGGTGTTGTAGTATATAGATACTTACGGAGTGGTGTTGGTGATAGTATATAAATGCTTTCAGAGTGGTGTTGGTGTTGTGTGTTCAGAGAGGGAGCTGCCTGCAGGTCTGGACCAGAGGTTGATGACCTGGGAGACAGTACAGAAGGAGAACTATCTGGCCAAACTGGAACGCCAGCATCTGGAGAGCAGTGAGGAGAGACTGAAGAGCACCTCTTCCAAGTAACTATTTGGCAATGTTTTGTTTTGTAAATGGTATTCATCCATTCACACCACACTGTGTGTGCTGTATATTTGTAATTCTTATGAACTACCTTTAAGTCATAGTCTGTATCCTTCAATTATGTATTTGATATTCAATGTGTTTTTCAAATGTTTTTCTTTGTGACAAAAGGGTTCAGAGCTTATTGAAGATTGTTGGAGGATTCAAGGAGCAAGAGAAGCGAATGTCATCCATGGAAGCACAGGTACAAAAATGTAGAGACATTGATTTATTATGCCTGGCATAATGGTACCAATAGAGTAGTCCCAAAAGTGGAAACTCAGCCGGACAACACTAGTGATGGTACATGTGTGTATTATTAAAGGTGTGTATAAGGTATGCCTCTTTCTGTCCCACCCCCAGGTGAAGTACTGTGGGGAGGTGCTGTCCTGGATCGCTGAGTGCTTCTCCCAGAGTACGCTCAAGTGTGAGAGAGAGGCCCCCAGAGTTCCATGTGAGTGATGATGCTAGTGATGATGCTAGTGATGATGCTGGTGATGATGATCGTGATGATACTAGTGATGATACTAGTGATGATGATCATAATGCTACTAGTGATGATGCTAGTGAGGATGCTAGTGAGGATACTAGTGATGATGCTAGTGATGATGCTAGTGATGATGCTAGTGAGGATGTTAGTGAGGATACTAGTGAGGATGCTAGTGAGGATACTAGTGATGATGCTAGTGATGAGGATACTAGTGATGATACTAGTGATGATGCTATGATGATACTAGTGATGATGCTAGTGAGGATAATAGTGAGGATAATAGTAATGATACTAATGATGATGCTAGTGATGATGATACTAGTGATGACACTGGTTATGATGCTAGTGCTGATTATCATGATGATACTAGCGATGATACTAGGGATGATGCTAGTGATGATGCTAGTGATGATGCTAGTGATGATGCTAGTGATGATGCTAGTGATGATGCTAGTGATGATGCTAGTGATGATGCTAGTGATTATACTAGTGCTGATACTAGTGCTGATACTAGTGATGATACTAGTGATGATACTAGTGATGATGCTAGTGATGATACTAGTTATGATGCTAGTGATGATAGTAGGGATGATGCTAGTGAGGATACTAGTGATGATGCTAGTGATGATGCTAGCGCTGATTATCATGATGATACTAGTGATGATGCTATGATGATACTAGTGATGATGCTAGTGATGATGATACTAGTGATGATACTAGTTATGATGCTAATGCTGATTATCATGATGATACTAGCGATGATACCAGGGATGGTACTAGTGATGATACTAGGGATGGTACTAGTGATGATACTAGGGATGGTACTAGGGATGATACTAGTGATGATACTATTGATGATGCTATGATGATACTAGTGATGATGCTAGTGATGATGCTAGTGACGATACTAGTGACGATACTAGTGATGATACTAGTGAGGATACTAGTGATGATGCTAGTGATGATGCTAGTGATGATGCTAGTGAGGATACTAGTGATGATGCTAGTGATGATGCTAGTGATGATACTAGTGATGATGCTGGTGATGATACTGGTGATGATGCTAGTGATGATACTAGTGACGATGCTAGTGACGATACTAGTGATGATGCTAGTGATGATGATACTAGTGATGATACTAGTGATGATGCTAGCGCTGATTATCATGATGATACTAGGGATGATACTAGTGATGATGCTAGTGATGATACTAGTGATGATGCTAGTGATGATGCTAGTGATTATACTAGTGATGATACTAGTGATGATACTAGTGACGATACTTGTTATGATGCTAGTGATGATACTAGTTATGATGCTAGTGATGATACTAGGGATGGTACTAGGGATGGTACTAGGGATGGTACTAGTGATGATACTAGGGATGATACTAGGGATGATACTATTGATGATGCTATGATGATACTAGTGATGATGCTAGTGACGATACTAGTGATGATGCTAGTGATGATGCTAGTGATGATGCTAGTGAGGATACTAGTGATGATGCTAGTGATGATGCTAGTGATGATACTAGTGATGATGCTAGTGATGATACTAGTGATGATGCTAGTGATGATACTAGTGACGATGCTAGTGACGATACTAGTGATGATGCTAGTGATGATGATACTAGTGATGATACTAGTGATGATGCTAGCGCTGATTATCATGATGATACTAGGGATGATACTAGTGATGATGCTAGTGATGATACTAGTGATGATGCTAGTGATGATGCTAGTGATTATACTAGTGATGATACTAGTGATGATACTAGTGACGATACTTGTTATGATGCTAGTGATGATACTAGTTATGATGCTAGTGATGATACTAGGGATGATACTAGGGATGGTACTAGGGATGGTACTAGGGATGGTACTAGTGATGATACTAGGGATGATACTAGGGATGATACTATTGATGATGCTATGATGATACTAGTGATGATGCTAGTGACGATACTAGTGATTATACTAGTGATGATACTAGTGAGGATACTAGTGATGATGCTAGTGATGATGCTAGTGATGATACTAGTGAGGATACTAGTGATGATGCTAGTGATGATGCTAGTGATGATACTAGTGGTGATGCTAGTGATGATACTAGTGATGATGCTAGTGATGATACTAGTGATGATGCTAGTGACGATGCTAGTGACGATACTAGTGATGATGCTAGTGATGATGATACTAGTGATGATACTAGTGATGATGCTAGCGCTGATTATCATGATGATACTAGGGATGATACTAGTGATGATACTAGTGATGATACTAGTGATGATGCTAGTGATGATGATACTAGTGATGATACTAGTTATGATGCTAATGCTGATTATCATGATGATACTAGCGATGATACTAGGGATGGTACTAGTGATGATACTAGGGATGGTACTAGTGATGATACTAGGGATGGTACTAGCGATGATACTAGGGATGGTACTAGTGATGATACTAGGGATGATACTAGTGATGATACTATTGATGATGCTATGATGATACTAGTGATGATGCTAGTGATGATGCTAGTGATGATACTAGTGATGATGCTAGTGAGGATACTAGTGATGATGCTAGTGATGATGCTAGTGATGATGCTAGTGATGATGCTAGTGATGATACTAGTGATGATGCTAGTGATGATACTAGTGATGATGCTAGTGATGACAGTAGGGATGATGCTAGTGAGGATGTTAGTGAGGATACTAGTGAGGATGCTAGTGATGATGATCATGATGATGCTAGTTAGGATACTAGTGATGATACTAGTGATGATGCTAGTGATGACAGTAGGGATGATGCTAGTGAGGATGTTAGTGAGGATACTAGTGAGGATGCTAGTGATGATGATCATGATGATGCTAGTTAGGATAGTAGGGATGGTGCAAGTGATGATACTAGTGATACTCCTGATGATGCTATTGATTATACTAGTGATACTAGTGATGATCATGATGATGCTAGTGATGATACTAGTGATGATGCTAATGATGACACTAGTAATGATACTAGTGATGACACTAGTGATGATGATAGTGGTGATGTAGGGATGGTACTAGTGATGATACTAGTGAGGATGCTAGTGATGATACTAGTGATGATGCTAGTGATGATACTAGTGATGATGCTAGTGATGATGCTAGTGATGATGCTAGTGATGATGCTAGTGATGACAGTAGGGATGATGCTAGTGAGGATGTTAGTGAGGATACTAGTGAGGATGCTAGTGATGATGATCATTATGATGCTAGTTAGGATACTAGTGATGATACTAGTGATGATGCTAGTGATGACAGTAGGGATGATGCTAGTGAGGATGTTAGTGAGGATACTAGTGAGGATGCTAGTGATGATGATCATGATGATGCTAGTTAGGATACTAGTGATGGTGCAAGTGATGATACTAGTGATACTCCTGATGATGCTATTGATTATACTAGTGATACTAGTGATGATCATGATGATGCTAGTGATGATACTAGTGATGATGCTAATGATGACACTAGTAATGATACTAGTGATGACACTAGTGATGATGATAGTGGTGATGTAGGGATGGTACTAGTGATGATACTAGTGAGGATGCTAGTGATGATACTAGTGATGATACTAGTGATGATGCTAGTGATGATGCTAGTGATTATACTAGTGATGATACTAGTGATGATACTAGTGATGATACTAGTGACGATGCTAGTGATGATACTAGTTATGATGCTAGTGATGATACTAGGGATGATACTAGGGATGGTACTAGGGATGGTACTAGGGATGGTACTAGTGATGATACTAGGGATGATACTAGGGATGATACTATTGATGATGCTATGATGATACTAGTGATGATGCTAGTGACGATACTAGTGATGATACTAGTGAGGATACTAGTGATGATGCTAGTGATGATGCTAGTGATGATACTAGTGAGGATACTAGTTATGATGCTAGTGATGATGCTAGTGATGATACTAGTGGTGATGCTAGTGATGATACTAGTGATGATGCTAGTGATGATACTAGTGACGATGCTAGTGACGATACTAGTGATGATGCTAGTGATGATGATACTAGTGATGATACTAGTGATGATGCTAGCGCTGATTATCATGATGATACTAGGGATGATACTAGTGATGATGCTATGATGATACTAGTGATGATGCTAGTGATGATGATACTAGTGATGATACTAGTTATGATGCTAATGCTGATTATCATGATGATACTAGCGATGATACTAGGGATGGTACTAGTGATGATACTAGGGATGGCACAATTGATGATACTAGGGATGGTAATAGCGATGATACTAGGGATGGTACTAGTGATGATACTAGGGATGATACTAGTGATGATACTATTGATGATGCTATGATGATACTAGTGATGATGCTAGTGATGATACTAGTGAGGATACTAGTGATGATGCTAGTGAGGATACTAGTGATGATGCTAGTGATGATGCTAGTGATGATGCTAGTGATGATACTAGAGATGATGCTAGTGATGATACTAGTGACGATACTAGTGATGATGCTAGTGACGATACTAGTGATGATGCTAGTGATGATACTAGTGATGATGCTAGTGATGATACTAGTGATGATGCTAGTGATGATACTAGTGAGGATACTAGTTATGATGCTAGTGATGATGCTAGTGATGATACTAGTGGTGATGATACTGATGATACTAGTGATGATGCTAGTGATGATACTAGTGACGATGCTAGTGACGATACTAGTGATGATGCTAGTGCTGATGATACTAGTGATGATACTAGTGATGATGCTAGCGCTGATTATCATGATGATACTAGGGATGATACTAGTGATGATGCTATGATGATACTAGTGATGATGCTAGTGATGATGATACTAGTGATTATACTAGTTATGATGCTAATGCTGATTATCATGATGATACTAGCGATGATACTAGGGATGGTACTAGTGATGATACTAGGGATGGTACTAGTGATGATACTAGGGATGGTAATAGCGATGATACTAGGGATGGTACTAGTGATGATACTAGGGATGATACTAGTGATGATACTATTGATGATGCTATGATGATACTAGTGATGATGCTAGTGATGATACTAGTGAGGATACTAGTGATGATGCTAGTGAGGATACTAGTGATGATGCTAGTGATGATGCTAGTGATGATGCTAGTGATGATACTAGTGATGATGCTAGTGATGATACTAGTGACGATACTAGTGATGATGCTAGTGACGATACTAGTGATGATGCTAGTGATGATACTAGTGATGATGCTAGTGATGATGCTAGTGATGATACTAGTGATGATGCTAGTGATGATGCTAGTGATGATACTAGTGATGATGCTAGTGATGACAGTAGGGATGATGCTAGTGAGGATGTTAGTGAGGATACTAGTGAGGATGCTAGTGATGATGATCATGATGATGCTAGTTAGGATACTAGTGATGATACTAGTGATGATGCTAGTGATGACAGTAGGGATGATGCTAGTGAGGATGTTAGTGAGGATACTAGTGAGGATGCTAGTGATGATGATCATGATGATGCTAGTTAGGATACTAGTGATGGTGCAAGTGATGATACTAGTGATACTCCTGATGATGCTATTGATTATACTAGTGATACTAGTGATGATCATGATGATGCTAGTTATGATACTAGTGATGATGCTATTGATGACACTAGTAATGATACTAGTGATGACACTAGTGATGATGATAGTGGTGATGTAGGGATGGTACTAGTGATGATACTAGTGAGGATGCTAGTGATGATACTAGTGATGATACTAGTGATGATGCTAGTGATGATACTAAATCAAATCAAATTTTATTTGTCACATACACAATTTTAGCAGATGTTAATGCGAGTGTAGCAAAATGCTTGTGCTTCTAGTTCCGACCGTGCAGTAATATCTAACAAGTAATCTAACAATTTCACAACAACTACCTTATACACACAAGTGTAAAGGAATGAATAAGAATATGTACATATAAATATGTGGATGAGCGATGGCCGAACGGCATAGGCAAGATGCAGTAGATGGTATAGAGTACAGTATATACATATGAGATGAGTAATGTAGGGTATGTAAACATTTTATAAAGTGGCATTGTTTAAAGTGACTAGTGATACATTTATTACATCCAATCTTTTATTATTAAAGTGGCTAGAGATTTGAGTCAGTATGTTGGCAGCAGCCACTCAATGTTAGTGATGGCTGTTTAATGGTCTGATGGCCTTGAGATAGAAGCTGTTTTTCAGTCTCTCGGTCCCAGCTTTGATGCACCTGTACTGACCTCGCCTTCTGGATGATAGCGGGGTGAACAGGCAGTGCCTCGGGTGGTTGTTGTCCTTGATAGTGATGACACTAGTGATGATGATAGTGGTGATGTAGGGATGATACTAGTGATGACACTAGTGATGATGATAGTGGTGATGTAGGGATGATACTAGTGATGATGATACTAGTGATGATGATACTAGTGATGATGCTAGTGATGATACTAGTGAAGATGATACTAGTGATGATACTAGTGATGATGATACTATTGATGATGATACTAGTGATGATGATACTAGTGATGATGATGCTATGATGATACTAGTGATGATGATGCTGTGATACTAGTGATGATACTAGTGATGATGATACTAGTGATGATGCTAGTGAAGATGATACTAGTGATGATGCTATGATGATACTAGTGATGATACTAGTGATGATGATGCTAGTGATGATACTAGTGATGATACTAGTGAAGATAATACTAGTGATGATGCTATGATGATACCAGTGATGATACTAGTGATGATGATGATACTAGTGATGATGATACTAGTGATGATGATACTAGTGATGATGCTAGTGATGATACTAGTGATGATACTAGTGATGATGATACTAGTGATGATGATGATACTAGTGATGATGATGCTATGATGATACTAGTGATGATGATACTAGTGATGATACTAGTGATGATACTAGTGATGATGATACTAGTGATGATGCTAGTGAAGATGATACTAGGGATGATGCTATGATGATACTAGTGATGATGATACTAGTGATGATGCTAGTGATGATACTAGTGATGATGCTAGTGATGATACCAGTGATGATACTAGTGAAGATGATACTAGTGATGATGCTATGATGATACCAGTGATGATACTAGTGAAGATGATACTAGTGATGATGCTAGTGATGATGATACTAATGATGATACTAGTGATCATGATACTAGTGATGATGATACTAGTGAAGATGATACTAGTGATGATACTAGTGATGATGATGCTAGTGATGATGCTAGTGATGATACTAGTGATGATACTAGTGATGATGATACTAGTGATGATGATACTAGTGATGATGATACTAATGATGATACTAGTGATGATGATGCTAGTGATGATGCTAGTGATGCTACTAGTGAAGATGATACTAGTGATGATGCTATGATGATACCAGTGATGATACTAGTGAAGATGATACTAGTGATGATGCTATGATGATACTAGTGATGATGATACTAGTGATGATGCTAGTGATGATACTAGTGATGATGATACTAGTGATGATGATGATACTAGTGATGATGATGCTATGATGATACTAGTGATGATGATACTAGTGATGATACTAGTGATGATACTAGTGATGATGATACTAGTGATGATGCTAGTGAAGATGATACTAGGGATGATGCTATGATGATACTAGTGATGATGATACTAGTGATGATGCTAGTGATGATACTAGTGATGATGCCAGTGATGATACCAGTGATGATACCAGTGATGATACTAGTGAAGATGATACTAGTGATGATGCTATAATGATACCAGTGATGATACTAGTGAAGATGATACTAGTGATGATGCTATGATGATACTAGTGATGATGATACTAGTGATGATGCTAGTGATGATGATACTAATGATGATACTAGTGATCATGATACTAGTGATGATGATACTAGTGAAGATGATACTAGTGATGATACTAGTGATGATGATGCTAGTGATGATGCTAGTGATGATACTAGTGATGATACTAGTGATGATGATACTAGTGATAATGATACTAGTGATGATACTAGTGATGATGATACTAATGATGATACTAGTGATGATGATGCTAGTGATGATGCTAGTGATGCTACTAGTGAAGATGATACTAGTGATGATGCTATGATGATACCAGTGATGATACTAGTGAAGATGATACTAGTGATGATGCTATGATGATACTAGTGATGATGATACTAGTGATGATGCTAGTGATGATGATACTAATGATGATACTAGTGATGATGATACTAATGATCATGATACTAGTGATGATACTAGTGATGATACTAGTGATGATGATGCTAGTGATGATACTACTAGTGATGATGATACTAGTGATGATACTAGTGATGATGATACTAATGATGATACTAGTGATGATGATGCTAGTGATGATGCTAGTGATGATACTAGTGATGATGATACTAGCGATGATGCTAATGATGATCATGATCATACTAGAGTTTTTTACAACAATATACCGTAGATGCTAGTGGTTACAATGACTAGTGATGAAGTCAATTCATAGTATAGAAGATGGGAACTGATTATTTTGCTGTTGTTAACCTAGTGGTTCTAAGTCTGATTTGCAGGTATTGACAAAGTGGGTTTGTGTTCTGGGTGGGTTGTACAGAAAGGAACTGTCTGTTAAAGCAGCATAGTCATAATGTCAACCTTTCTTATAGCTGTCAAGGCTACTGGTGTCACAACTGTGAAGGCTGGCACTTCCGGAGATCCCCCTCAGAATGTGTCAGACAAGGAGGTCGAGCCAGAGAGGAGAGAGGCTAAACTAGACCCCTCAGGATACGGAGCCAACAAGAGATTTCCTTACATCGACCAATAACATCCACATCAAAAGTAGTGTTTTTGTAATATGAATCCCGGCCTGGAAATCGAACCACTAATTTTCTGACTGTTTTTAGTTTTCTAGTTGAGACATGACTGAATCTGAATCCAAAGTGCCTCATTAAAATGAACAGCCTTGATCCAAATGTGTCTGACTGTGATTTGTGATGTACCCATGTTTCTACTCAAGAGTGCCACCACCAATACATTACCAAATATCTCAGTACCAATAAAAATGTACAAGTGACAAATACAATTTCATTTGATTTGGATTTAATGTTAAGACCCTGTGCAACCACTTATTTAAAGGAGACAAGGAACGGATGCTTTGTTCTTCTTTAGAATAACCATATCTGTTAGGATATCTTTTTATCCCACTAATTGTTCTTGTGACTAATCAGATCAGCTCTGAAAAAGATCTGATGTGAAAAGATCAGAATTGGGCTGCCTGTGTAAACGCAGCCTTAGATATTTATTAAGTGAATCCAGTTCAGGCGGGAAACTCAGCCGATGCTGCGTTCAATCTATCTGTTTGACAGCATCAACTGAGATTGCACTCTTTGCTCTTACCATAAGGAAAAGGGGGTAAGTAATGGAAAGATATAGTTTAGATTTTAAATAAAGTTTGCATGACTTATATATTTTCATCACTGGAAAATGAACAGAAACACAAAAGTATCATGTGAACTGCATGATGTAATTTGGGTGTGAGTACCTCTATCTGACCACTAGAGAGAAGCCTCTTATATGATAAGGAACATTGATGACCTCAGGGATCCTATTTACAAGTCGTTGTAGGAAAAATAGGAGCTCATATCATTCACTTTTGTCCTGTAAAGGGTTGATTATGGATGGCTGACCTGTAGTATCCTATTGTCTTCTCAGTAAATGGCTCTCTTTCTTATTAATCTAGCTAATAATGTAGGCTAACAACTTTATCACGGCAAATGAAAAAATCTGCATTCAACATAATTTCTCTTGCAGCCATTTTGTTGTCAGCTACTGCTTCCTCTGTAGCCATTGAGATGGAATAGAAGAAATATGATACCTTTGCAATGATGGATTCTGTGACAGCACGGGCAATGTCCATGTTACTCTGAAATTCAAGCACCTTCACACCTTGAAATGGTCCCATTCAAAACATAAAAGCACTTTCAAGGTTTTTAAGCACCTGTAAGAACCCTGCAAAAAGGTTTTGTAAAAGCAGATGCTTAATCAATGACAAACAACATGCATTTTCATTAGCTTTAGAGAACCAAAAAGCATTTTCAAGATGAAGTCAACAAGAGTATCGGTACAGTTATGCAACAAACGATGGAACGTATCAAACAAACAGCTCTCCAGTACATGAGTAATGAAGTAGATCTGTCCAACGTGGTGGATTTATACACTGCTGTCAGAAAACAGTAGGTTCAATGGAAGGTGATATGGTAAGCATGGTAACATGTTTAAAGTAGACCCTTCAAAAAGAACCAGTAGTGATGACTCACACATTCCATTCTTTAACTCATAATGAAACATATCAGTCAATTATTTGTTCATTTTAAACAATCTGACAACACAGTTTCATAGATTTAGCAATTTTATATATATATACATATACAGTGGGGCAAAAAAGTATTTAGTCAGCCACCAATTGTGCAAGTTCTCCAACTTAAAAAGATGAGAGAGGCCTGTAATTTTCATCATAGGTACACTTCAACTATGACAGACCGAAATGAGAAAAAGAAATCCAGAAAATCACATTGTAGGATTTTTATTTATTTATTTGCAAATTATGGTGGAAAATAAGTATTTGGTCAATAACAAAAGTTTATCTCAATACTTTGTTATATACCCTTTGTTGGCAATGACAGAGGTCAAACGTTTTCTGTAAGTCTTCACAAGGTTTTCACACACTGTTGCTGGTATTTTGGCCCATTCCTCCATGCAGATCTCCTCTAGAGCAGTGATGTTTTGGGGCTGTCGCTGGGCAACACGGACTTTCAACTCCCTCCAAAGATTTTCTATGGGGTTGAGATCTGGAGACTGGCTAGGCCACTCCAGGACCTTGAAATGCTTCTTACAGCCACTCCTTCATTGCCCGGGTGGTGTGTTTGGGATCATTGTCATGCTGAAAGACCCAGCCACGTTTCATCTTCAATGCCCTTGCTGATGGAAGGAGGTTTTCACTCAAAATCTCACGATACATGGCCCCATTCATTCTTTCCTTGACACGGATCAGTCGTCCTGGTCCCTTTGCAGAAAAACAGCCCCAAAGCATGATGTTTCCACCCCCATGCTTCACAGTAGGTATGGTGTTCTTTGGATGCAACTCAGCATTCTTTGTCCTCCAAACACGACGAGTTGAATTTTAACCAAAAGGTTCTATTTTGGTTTCATCTGACCATATGACATTCTCCCAATCCTCATCTGGATCATCCAAATGCTCTCTAGCAAACTTCAGACGGGCCTGAACATGTACTGGCTTAAGCAGGGGGACACGTCTGGCACTGCAGGATTTGAGTCCCTGGCGGCGAAGTGTGTTACTGATGGTAGGCTTTGTTACTTTGGTCCCAGCTCTCTGCAGGTCATTCACTAGGTCCCCCCGTGTGGTTCTGGGATTTTTGCTCACCGCTCTTGTGATCATTTTGACCCCACGGGGTGAGATCTTGCGTGGAGCCCCAGATCGAGGAAGATTATCAGTGGTCTTGTATGTCTTCCATTTCCTAATAATTGCTCCCACAGTTGATTTCTTCAAACCAAGCTGCTTACCTATTGCAGATTCAGTCTTCCCAACCTGGTGCAGGTCTACAATTTTGTTTCTGGTGTCCTTTGACAGCTCTTTGGTCTTGGCCATAGTGGAGTTTGGAGTGTGACTGTTTGAGGTTGTGGACAGGTGTCTTTTATACTGATAACAAGTTCAAACAGGTGCCATTAATACAGGTAACGAGTGGAGGACAGAGGAGCCTCTTAAAGAAGATGTTACAGGTCTGAGAGCCAGAAATCTTGCTTGTTTGTATGTGACCAAATACTTATTTTCCACTATAATTTGCAAATAAATTCATAAAAAATCCTACAATGTGATTTTCTGGATTTTATTTCCTCATTTTGTCTGTCATAGTTGAAGTGTACCTATGATGAAAATTACAGGCCTCTCTCATCTTTTTAAGTGAGAGAATTTGCACAATTGGTGGCTGACTAAATACTTTTTTGCCCCACTGTATATCATTTGTTTATTTAACCTTTATTTAACTAGGCAAGTCAGTTAAGAACAAATTCTTATTTACAATGACGGCCTAATTAACACATCAATAGTTTTTTTCCTGTCATACACAAATACCAAGGTTTTGGGAAGATGTAAGTACCGAATATCTAACGCAGCATGAGCTGGTTTTGGTAATGGTCAGACTACATCACCTGGTGGTCTCTCTTGGTAGTAGAAAATGACCCAAACCTTCACCAGGAAATCTGGTCATTGTGGATAACACTGATTATTTAAATGTGATTTTTAATTTGAAGACGCCATTTCAGAGAATTTTGACTGCAAAATGTTCTCTACACACACACAGATATCACTCACGTCAGAGCTATTAAAATGGTAATCTTTTTTTGTTTGTTTTATGTCCTCTGTGGTCTCTACAGCTATCAATCATTTCGGATGAACAGTTGGAGGGTTGTGAACAGTGGCAAAAGTCAGCAAAATTGTTAACATGGTTGTAAGGAATGCAACAATAAAGCTCCTGATTGTTCAGTCAACATTGTTCTGAAAGGCAGCATATTGGAGGAAATACGACTATTATACACGTGTGCAATTAGTACACAAGTAACGGACTACCTGCATTCACCCATTTTGTTTAACTCTCTTGCACTGACTCTATGCACACATACTGGTCTCTACTAACACACTCACACATACACACACACACATCCATACTGACGTCACACACACACTCACACATACACACACATCCATACGGAAGCCACACATACACACTCACACAATCACCACATACCACCACATTTTTTGTTGTTGATACATATACATACATTTTACATATACTGTACAATTTAATAAACAATATTATCCTAAATTGAGACACAAATAAAAAATGTGTTATCACATCAACAACAACAAAGTATTTCAGAATGTACCTGTTTTCAGTATAGAATGACATGTAGACAGATGACATTACATCATGTTGTGTTTTGTCTTAATGATTGTTCTTTAGTAAATAGGAAACTCAACAGTGTGTTAGTCTGAGAAACATTAACTAGATAGTTGTTTTATGTTTGTGAAACCTTGAAATTAACACAATGAGAAGTGATTTTGTAACAACAGTTTTGAATGGGTAATTGTATCAAATATATTTTTATTTTATTTATTTCACCTTTATTTAACCAGGTAGGCAAGTTGAGAACAAGTTCTCATTTACAACTGCGACCTGGCCAAGATAAAGCAAAGCAGTTCGACACACAACAACACAGAGTTACACATGGAATAAAACAAACATACAGTCAATAATACAGTAGGAAAAAAAGAAATCTATATACAAAGAGTGCAAATGAGGTAGGATAAGGAAGGTAAGACAATAAATAGGCCATGGTGGCAGAGTAATTACAATATAGCAATTTAACACTGGAATGGTAAAAGAAAACTGTGCAGTAGATGAATGTGCAATGTAGAAAAACTGGGGTGCAAAGGAACAAGATAAATAAATAAATACGGTAGGGGATGAGGTAGTTGGTTGGGCTATTTACAGATGGGCTATAAACAGGTACAGTGGTCTATACACTGCTCTGACAGCTGGTGCTTAAAGCTGTTGAGGGAGATAAGTGTCTCCAGTTTCAGAGATTTTTGAAGTTCGTTCCAGTCATTGGCAGCAGAGAACTGGAAGGAGAGTCGGCCAAAGGAGGAATTGGCTTTGGGGGTGACCAGTGAGATATACCTGCTGGAGCGTGTGCTACGGGTTGGTGCTGCTAAGGTGACCAGCGAGCTGAGATAAGGTGGGACTTTACCTAGCAGGGACTTGTAAATGACCAGGAGCCAGTGGATATGGCGACGAGTGTAAAGTGAAGGCCAGCCTACGAGAGTGTACAGGTCGCAGTGGTGGGTGGTATATGGGGCTTTGGTAACAAAACGGATGGCACTGTGATAGACTGCATCCAGTTTGTTGAGTAGAGTATTGGAGGCTATTTTGTAAATTACATCACCGAAGTCGAGGATCGGTAGGATGGTCAGTTTTACGAGGGTAAGTTTGGCAGCATGAGTGAAGGAAGCTTTGTTGCGAAATAGGAAGCCAATTCTAGATTTAATTTTAGATTGGAGATGTTTGATGTGAGTCTGGAAGGAGAGTTTACAGTCTAACCAGACACCTAGGTATTTGTAGTTTTCCACGTAATCTAAGACAGAACCGTCCAGAGTAGTGATGCTGGACGGGGGGACAGGTGCGGTAGCGATCGGTTGCGGGTAGCGCCGGCCCGACTTCCGGCGCCGACAGAGATGGCAGCCTCGCTTCACGTTCTCAGGAAACCATGCAGTATTTTGTTTTTATGTATTACTTCTTACATTGTTACCGGAAAATATTAAGTTTTATTACATACAACCGGGAGGAACTATTGGATATAAGAGCAACGCGTCAACTTACCAACATTACGACCAGGAATACGACTTTCCCAAAGAGGATTCTCCTTCGTTAACCCAAACACAACAACAGACTGGATAGCACGTGGCTACTCAAAACAACGGCGGCGCCGAGAAGAGGGAAACGCGCCGGTCTTTTGGTCAAGCTACGTCGACGGGCGCATCGTGCACCTCTCCCGAGTATTTTAATCGCCAATGTACAGTCTCTTGACAACAAAGTAGACGAAATCCGATCGAGGGTTGCCTTTCAGAGAGACATTCGAGACTGCAACGTTCTTTGCTTCACGGAAACATGGCTCACTCAGGACACGTTATCAGAGTCGGTACAGCCACCTGGTTTCTCCACGCATCGCGCCGACAGAAACAAACTTCTATCTGGTAAGAAGAAGGGCGGGGTGTGTGTCTTATGATTAACGAGGCGTGGTGTGATCATAACAACATACAGGAACTCAAGTCCTTTTGTTCACCTGACATAGAATTCCTTACAATCAAATGCAGACCGCATTATCTACCAAGAGAATTCTCTTCGATTATAATCACAGCCGTACATCCCCCTCAAGCTAATACATCGACGGCACTGAAAGAAATTCATCGGACTCTATGTAAACTGGAAACCACATATCCTGAGGCTGCATTTATTGTGGCTGGGGATTTTAATAAGGCTAATTTAAGAACAAGGCTCCCGAAATTTTACCAGCATATCGAATGTGCCACCGGGCTGGTAAAATCCTGGACCACTGTTATTCCAACTTTCGTGATGCATACAAGGCTATTCTCCGCCCTCCTTTCGGCAAGTCTGACCATGACTCCATTTTGTTGCTCCCAGCCTACAAACAGAAACTAAAACAGGAAACGCCCGTTCTCAGGTCTGTTCAACGCTGGTCCGACCAATCTGATTCCATGCTGCAAGATTGCTTCGAGCACGTGGACTGGGATATGTTCCGGATAGCATCTGACAACAACATTGATGTATACGCTGATTCGGTGAGCGAGTTTATTAGCAAATGCATTGGTGATGTTGTACCCATAGCAAATATCAAAACCTTCCCCAACCAGAAACCATGGATTGATGGCAGCATTCGCGCAAAACTGAAAGCGCGAACCACTGCTTTTAACCAGGTAAAGGCTACCGGAAACATGACTGAATACAAACAGTGCAGCTACTCCTCCGCAAGGCAATCAAACAAGCTAAGCGTCAATATAGAGACAAAGTAGAGTCACAATTCAATGGCTCAGACACAAGAGGAATGTGGCAGGGTCTACAGTCAATCACGGACTACAAAAGAATACCAGCCCCTGTCGCGGACCATGACGTCCTGCTCCCAGACAAACTAAACAACTTCTTTGCTCGCTTTGAGGACAATACAGTGCCACCGACACGGCCCGCTACCAAAACCTGCGGGCTCACCTTCACCGCAGCCAATGTGAGAAAAACATTTAAATGTGTTAACCCTCGCAAGGCTGCCGGCCCAGATGGCATCCTGGTCGTGTCCTCAGAGCATGCGCAGACCAGCTGGCTGGTGTGTTTACGGACATATTCAATCAGTCCCTATCCCAGTCTGCTGTTCCCACATGCTTCAAGAGGGCCACCATTGTTCCTGTTCCCAAGAAAGCTAAGGTGACTGAGCTAAATGACTATCGCCCGTAGCACTCACTTCCGTCATCATGAAGTGCTTTGAGAGATTAGTCAAGGATCATATCACCTCCATCCTGCCAGACACCCTGGACCCACTCCAATTTGCTTACCGTCCCAATAGGTCCACAGACGACGCAATCGCAATCACACTGCATACTGCCCTAACCCATCTGGACAAGAGGAATACTTATGTAAGAATGCTGTTCATCGACTACAGCTCAGCATTTAACACCATAGTTCCCTCCAAGCTCGTCATTAAGCTCGAGACCCTGGGTCTCGACTCCAGCCCTGTGCAACTGGGTCCTGGACTTCCTGACGGGCCGGTCCCAGGTGGTGAGGGTAGGAAACAACATCTCCACCCCGCTGATCCTCAACACTGGGGCCCCACAAGGGTGTGTTCTCAGCCCTCTCCTGTACTCCCTGTTTACCCATGACTGCGTGGCCAAGCACGCATCCAACTCAATCATCAAGTTTGCTGACGACACTACAGTGGTAGGCTTGATTACCAACAACGACGAGACGGCCTACAGAGAGGAGGTGAGGGCCCTCGGAGTGTGGTGTCAGGAAAATAACCTCTCACTCAATGTCAACAAAACAAAGGAGATGATCGTGGACTTCAGGAAACAGGAGAGGGAGCACCCCCCTATCCACATCGAGGGGACAGTAGTGGAGAAGGTGGAAAGTTTTAAGTTCCTCGGCGTACACATCACGGACAAACTGAATTGGTCCATCCACACAGACAGCGTGGTAAAGAAGGCGCAACAGCGCCTCTTCAACCTCAGGAGGCTGAAGAAATTTGGCTTGTCACCAAAATCACTCACAAACTTTTACAGATGCACAATCGAGAGCATCCTGTCGGGCTGTATCACCGCCTGGTACGGCAACTGCTCCGCCCACAACCGTAAGGCTCTCCAGAGGGTAGTGAGGACTGCACAACGCATCACCGGGTTAAACTACCTGCCCTCCAGGACACCTACACCACCCGATGTCACAGAAAGGCCAAAAGATCATCAAGGACAACAACCACCCGAGCCACTGCCTGTTCACCCCGCTATCATCCAGAAGGCGAGGTCAGTACAGGTGCATCAAAGCTGGGACCGAGAGACTGAAAAACAGCTTCTACCTCAAGGCCATCAGACTGTTAAACAGCCATCACTAACATTGAGTGGCTGCTGCCAACATACTGACTTAAATCTCTAGCCACTTTATACATAGGAATTGGATGTAACAAATGTATCACTAGCCACTTTAAACAATTTTGTATATAATGTTTACGTATCCGACATACTCATATCAAATGTATACACTGTACTCTAAACCATCTACTGTATCTTGCCTATGCCGTTCGGTCATCGACCCAAATCTCTAGCCACTTTAATAATTATAATTGGATGAAATAATGTATCACTAGCCACTTTAAACTTTAAACAATGCCATAGCCACTTTAATAATTATAATTGGATGAAATAATGTATCACTAGCCACTTTAAACAATGCCATTTATATAATGTTTACATATCCTACATTACTCATCTCATATATATGTGTATATACTGTACTCCATACCATCTACTGCATCTTGCCTATGCCGGTCAGCCATCGCTCATCCATATATTTATATGTACATACTTTATTCATTCCTTTACTCTTGTGTGTATAAGGTAGTTGTTGTGAATTTGTTAGATTACTTGTTAGATACTACTGCATGGTCGGAACTAGAAGCACAAGCATTTCGCTACACTCGCATTAACATCTGCTAACCATGTGTATGTGACAAATAAAATTTGATTTGATTTGATTTGATTTGAAGAGCATGCATTTAGTTTTACTTGCGTTTAAGAGCAGTTGTAGGCCACGGAAGGAGAGTTGTATGGCATTGAAGCTCGTCTGGAGGGTAGTTAACACAGTGTCCAAAGAGGGCCAGAAGTATACAGAATGGTGTCGTCTGCATAGAGGTGAATCAGAGACTCACCTGCAGCAAGAGCGACATCATTGATGTATACAGAGAAAAGAGTCGGCCCAAGAATTGAACCCTGTGGCACCCCCATGGAGACTGCCAGAGGCCCGGACAACAGGCCCTCTGATTTGACACACTGAACTCTGTCGGAGAAGTAATTGGTGAACCATGCGAGGCAGTCATTTGAGAAACCAATGCTGTCGAGTCTGCCGATAAGGATGCGGTGATTGACAGAGTCGAAAGCCTTGGCCAGATCAATGAAAACAGCTGCACAATAATGTCTCTTGTCGATGGCGGTTATGATGTCATTTAGGACCTTGAGCGTGGCTGAGGTGCACCCATGACCAGCCCTGAAACCAGATTGCATAGCGGAGAAGGTACGGTGGGATTCGAAATGGTCGGTAATTTGTTTGTTAACTTGGCTTTCAAAGACCTTAGAAAGGCAGGGAAGGATGGATATAGGCCTATAACAGTTTGGGTCAAGAGTGTCTCCCCCTTTGAAGAGGGGGATGACCGCAGCTGCTTTCCAGTCTTTGGGAATCTCAGACGTCACGAAAGAGAGGTTAAACAGGCTTGATATATCATTGTATAAGCTGTTTTCATCACTGCCTTGTAAACACATTCTTGTAAGTTGGAGCTACTGTATGTAATTATATGGGGCTGCTGTACAGATTGGAGCACTTGACAAGACATTGACATTTTTGGGTATGTCTCACCTGTAACATAATAATAATAATAATAATAATAATAATAATAATAATGATGATGATGATAATAATCATTCAGTGAAGGTATAATAAGACAAATCTGTCAATCAACCAAATGTATTTCTTAAAAGCCCTTTTTGCATCAGCAGTTGTCACAAAGTGTTTTACAGATACCCAGCCTAAAAATCTAAGACCCATCAATGCATATGCCGAAGCACAGCCTCTAGGAAACACTCCCTAGAAGTCATAAACCTAGGATTAAAACTAGAGAGGAACCATGCTCCGAGGGCTGTGCTGAGTGGACATTTAGGAGTACAGGTGCCCCTTATTGTTATTCAAGACATTCCAACGATCGTAGATGACCCTCAGGGTCATATAATAACCAGGGTGGCTGTAGCGTGGGCAAAAGTTCAACACTCAGGAGTCATGTCTTTTGTCTTTTTCAGAGAGAGAGAGAGAGAGAGAGAGAGAGAGAGAGAGAGAGAGAGAGAGAGAGAGGATTTATTACATAAAGTTATCACAGATGCACACTATGTAACACATTATATTAATAATTCCCTAAAAATTGGATGTCATTGTTTTTTTTATTTCACCTTTATTTAACCAGGTAGGCAAGTTGAGAACAAGTTCTCATTTACAACTGCGACCTGGCCGAGATAAAGCAAAGCAGTTCAAAACATACAACAACACAGAGTTACACATTGGAGTAAACAAACACTCAGTCAATACAGTAGGGAAAAAAACAAATCTATATATAATGTGTGCAAATGAGGTAGGATAAGGAACACAAGGCAATAAATAGGCCATGGTTGCAATACAAAACATTGAAATGTTGTTCATATTTGTTACTTTGGTATACATTGAGTGAAATGTTATACATTGACAGAGAGAGATAAAGTAATATTACACTATTAGATCATCAGTCACACACACAGACGTGGCTTCATAGTTGTTCATAGTTTATTATCCTAGTTTGATTATAGTTTGTCATAGTTTCTAATGATCGTTTCTAATCATAGTTTGAACATATTTGGCTATAGTTTCTAATCATAGTTTGAACATATTTTGCTATAGTTTCTAATCATATTTTGAACATAGTTGGCTATAGTTTCTAATCATAGTTTGAACATAGTTGGCTATAGTTTCTAAGTCACGATCTTCAAAACGGACAGACCAAGGCGCAGCGAGGCATCCAGTATACATGGTTATTATACAAAAACGAAACTCACGTAACTGGGTAAAACAACAAAAGGTAAACGTAACAAAGATCGTGAAGATGAACACACTAAACACAAACAAGCTATGCTCAAACAATCACCCACAAAACCTAAATGGAAACCCCAAATATATATATGGTTCCCAATTAGAGACAACGACACACAGCTGCCTCTAATTGGGAACCATTACCCCAACATAGAAATATAACCCCTAGAACATAAAAACCTACACCAAAACCAAAGCAAAAACACGCCAGCCTGTCATTTCAGGCCTGGACGTGACATTCTAGTCTGAGAGGTTTTGATATAATAAGAGGGTCAAATAGAACCTAAGAGGGCAGAAGTTATTGTCTACAAACAGTATGAATAAAAACAATGGCTACTGCTCAATGGATAAATAGCCTTCATTTTTTATACATATCATTCTTAAATAATATATATCTATATACAAACATCACATTGACTATTCAACTCACCTTCAAAATGCTCCATGAGGAAGAAAGGATTCCCAGATTATCTTTTAGTGTCACGACTTCCAGCCAAAGTCGGTTCCTCTCCTTGTTCGGGCGGTGTTCAGTGGTCGACGTCACCGGTCTTCTAGCCATCGCCGATCCACTTTTCATTTTCCATTTGTTTTGTCTTGTTTTCCATCACACCTGGTTTTCATTTGCCCTCATTACTGTTGTTTATTTAACCCTCTGTTTCCCCCATGTCTGTGTGGGGAATTGGTTGTTTTGGCACGCTGGTACGCCGGGTTGTATGTTTTCACCTGTGCTTTATGGCAGCCGGCATTGTGCGGGTATTTTGTACATTGTGCTGCCTTACTTGGGTTTTTGGGCATTTGTTTCATGACTCCCTGTATATAGCCATGTTAGTTTCTACTCCCTATATATAGCCATGTTAGTTTCTACTCCCTATATATAGCCATGTTAGTTTCTACCCCTTATATATAGCCATGTTAGTTTCTACTCCCTGTATATAGCCATGTTAGTTTCTACTCCCTGTATATAGCCATGTTAGTTTATACTCCCTGTATATAGCCATGTTAGTTTCTACCCCCTGTATATAGCCATGTTAGTTTATACCCCCTGTATATAGCCATGTTAGTTTCTACTCCCTATATATAGCCATGTTAGTTTATACTCCCTATATATAGCCATGTTAGTTTCTACTCCCTATATATAGCCATGTTAGTTTCTACTCCCTGTATATAGCCATGTTAGTTTCTACTCCCTATATATAGCCATGTTAGTTTATACTCCCTGTATATAGCCATGTTAGTTTCTACTCCCTATATATAGCCATGTTAGTTTCTACTCCCTGTATATAGCCATGTTAGTTTATACTTCCTGTATATAGCCATGTTAGTTTCTACTCCCTATATATATCCATGTTAGTTTCTACTCCCTATATATAGCCATGTTAGTTTATACTCCCTGTATATAGCCATGTTAGTTTCTACTCCCTATATATAGCCATGTTAGTTTCTACTCCCTGTATATAGCCATGTTAGTTTATACTTCCTGTATATAGCCATGTTAGTTTCTACTCCCTATATATATCCATGTTAGTTTCTACTCCCTATATATAGCCATGTTAGTTTATACCCCCTGTATATAGCCATGTTAGTTTATACTCCCTATATATAGCCATGTTAGTTTCTACTCCCTATATATAGCCATGTTAGTTTCTACTCCCTGTATATAGCCATGTTAGTTTCTACTCCCTGTATATAGCCATGTTAGTTTCTACTCCCTATATATAGCCATGTTAGTTTATACCCCCTGTATATAGCCATGTTAGTTTCTACCCCCTGTATATATAGCCATGTTAGTTTATACTCCCTATATATAGCCATGTTAGTTTCTACCCCCTGTATATAGCCATGTTAGTTTCAACTCCCTATATATAGCCATGTTAGTTTCTACTCCCTATATATAGCCATGTTAGTTTCTACTCCCTGTATATAGCCATGTTAGTTTCTACTCTATATATAGCCATGTTAGTTTCTACTCCCTGTATATAGCCATGTTAGTTTCTACTCCCTGTATATAGCCATGTTAGTTTATACTCCCTATATATAGCCATGTTAGTTTCTACTCCCTGTATATAGCCATGTTAGTTTATACTCTGTATATAGCCATGTTAGTTTATACTCCTATATATAGCCATGTTAGTTTCTACTCCCTGTATATAGCCATGTTAGTTTATACTCCCTATATATAGCCATGTTAGTTTATACTCCCTATATATAGCCATGTTAGTTTATACTCCCTGTATATAGCCATGTTAGTTTCTACTCCCTGTATATAGCCATGTTAGTTTCTACTCCCTGTATATAGCCATGTTAGTTTCTACTCCCTATATATAGCCATGTTAGTTTCTACTCCCTGTATATAGCCATGTTAGTTTATACTCCCTATATATAGCCATGTTAGTTTATACTCCCTATATATATAGCCATGTTAGTTTCTACTCCCTGTATATAGCCATGTTAGTTTCTACTCCCTGTATATAGCCATGTTAGTTTCTACTCCCTGTATATAGCCATGTTAGTTTATACTCCCTATATATATATTCATGTTATTGTTTACTCATTATTGTTATTCGTTATTCACTGTGTATTTATTCCTCATGTCATTATTTATATTTAATCCTTTATCTTTAACTCTGCATTGTTAGTAAAGAACCAGTCAGGAAGCATTTCACTCAGTCTACACCTGTTGTTTACAAAGCATGTGACAAATTAAATATGATTTGGTTGTGCATTGCAGCTCAGTACGAATCTCATTTGCTAGATTTATGTAACCTTTATTTAACTAGGCAAGTCAGTTAAGAACAAATTCTTATTTACAATGACGGCCTACCAAAAGGCAAAAGGCCTCCTGCGGTGACAGTGGGTTGGGATTTAAAATAACAAATATATATAGGACCAAACACACACAACACTACATAAAGAGACACCTAAGACAACAACATAGCACGGCAACACAACATGACAACACAGCATGGTAGCAACACAACATGACAACACAGCATGGTAGCAACACAAATTGACAACACAGCATGGTAGCAACACAACATGGCAGCAGCACAACATGATAGCAGCACAAACATTATTGGGCACAGACAACAGCACAAAGGGCAAGAAGGTAGAGACAACAATACATCACACGAGTGTCCATATTGTTGGACATTGGACATAGATGTTGGACTTTCATTCCTTCTCAAAGAAAGGCACCCATAGATCCTGCTACAGCCTAACATATTTCAAACAGGACAATATACAGGGCCTTCAGAAAGTATCCACACCCCTTGACCTTTTCCACATGTTGTTGTGTTACAGCCTGAATTTAAAATGGATTCAAATTAGATTTTTTTTGTCACTGGCCTACACACAATAATGTCAAAGTGGGATTATGTTTTTTGACATTTTTACAAATTAATTAAAAAGATACATGCGTCCTTTCTAACTCAGTTGCCGCAGAGAAAGAAAACCACTCATGGATTTCACCATGAGGCCAATGGTGACTTTAAAACACTTAGAGTTTAATGGCTGTGATAGGAGAAAACTGAGGATGGATCAACAACATTGTAGTTACTCCACAATACTAACCTAACTGACAGACTGAAAAGAAGGAAGCCTGTACAGAATAAAAAATATTCCAAAACATGTTTCCTGTTTGCAACAAGGCACTAATGTCATACTGCAAATAATGTGGCAAAGCAATTCCATTTTTTTCCTGAATACAAAGTGTTATGTTTTGGGCAAATCCAATACAACACCTTACTGAGTACCACTCTCCATATTTTCAACCACAGTGGCTGCTGCATCATGTTATGTGTATGCTTGTAATCGTTAAGAACATGGGAGTTTTTAGGATAAAAATAAACGAAATGGAAATAAGCACAGGCAAAATCCTAGAGGAAAACCTGGTTCAGTCTGCTTTCCACCAGACACTGGGAGATGAATTCACCTTCCAGCAGGACAATAACCTACAACACAAGGCCTAATCTACACTGGAGTTGCTTACTAAGAAGACGGTGAATGTTCCTGAGTGGCCGAGTTACAGTTTTGACTTAAATCTACTTGAAAATCTATGGTGAGACCTGAAAATGGTTGTCTAGCAATGACCAACAATCAATTTGACAGAGCTTGAAGAATTTAGAAAATATTACATGGGCAAATGATGCACAATCCAGGTGTGTAAAGCTTTGAGACTTACCCAGAAACACTCACAGCTGTAATCACTGCCAAAGGTGCTTCTACAAAGTATTGACTCAGGGGTGTGAATACTTATGTAAAGTGGATATTTCTGTATTTAATTTGAAATACATATTTTTTTTTTTTATACTTTTTAATTATTTGGTATTGTGTGTGAGAAAGAAAATCTACTTAATCTATTCTGAATTCAGGCTGTAACAGAACAAAATGTGGAATAAGTCAAGGGGTATGAATACTTTCTGAAGGCACTGTAGAGATGACTGATCTATGTAGACTGCAGACAGATTTGCAGCTTTTTTAATTGATTTCAAACAAAACAACACAGTAAGGCATATATGTCCACACAAATATATTCTACAAGAAACAATCAACAGTCCAGTGTGATTTAATATATGAGATTAAGTTATCATTCTGGTGAGTGAGGATGTCTCCATTGCTCCATAGCCGCATCCAATTGTCAATTGTAGCTACTGTATGATGCGGTAAGGTCAACAATCTTCATCCATTGATGTGATGTAAGGCCACAAAATAACGCCACAGATACAGGGAGAACATTTCTTATCTCCACTGCTCTGCTAATAACGCCACAGATACAGGGAGAACATTTCTTATCTCCACTGCTCGGCTAATAACGCCACACCCACAGGGAGAACATTTATCTCCACTGCTCTGCTAATAACGCCACAGATACAGGGAGAACATTTCTTATCTCCACTGCTCTGCTAATAACGCCACACCCACAGGGAGAACATTTATCTCCACTGCTCTGCTAATAACGCCACACCCACAGGGAGAACATTTCTTATCTCCACTGCTCGGCTAATAACGCCACAGATACAGGGAGAACATTTCTTATCTCCACTGCTCGGCTAATAACGCCACACTCACAGGGAGAACATTTCTTATCTCCACTGCTCTGCCAATAACGCCACAGATACAGGGAGAACATTTCTTATCTCCACTGCTCTGCCAATAACGCCACAGATACAGGGAGAACATTTCTTATCTCCACTGCTATGCTAATAACGCCACACCCACAGGGAGAACATTTCTTATCTCCACTGCTCTGCTAATAACGCCACAGATACAGGGAGGCCATTTCTAATTATGACTCTGCTAGACAGTCTTGAGTCCTGCTTGGTAACAGAAGGCATCTAATTCCAAACGAATAACTCACACCATCCTCTCCCTGGGCCTTGGTAGACTTCCATTTTTTGGGTATGAATGGACTGGATGGATGTTAATTATTAGGAATGGAATCATGGAATTTAGTTTTTAGTTAGTTTTTCTCAGTACCAGTGACTCTGTTTACATTGGTTCAGTCTCCTATGGGTAGAGTATGCTAACTGGTGGATACACCGAAGGCCCCTTATACATGATGTTGAAT
The DNA here is from genome assembly GCA_030435695.1 of Brachymystax lenok tsinlingensis. Taxonomy (NCBI): domain Eukaryota; kingdom Metazoa; phylum Chordata; class Actinopteri; order Salmoniformes; family Salmonidae; genus Brachymystax; species Brachymystax lenok. The sequence continues at coordinate 7,967,657 of CM059819.1, forward strand.
AAATGTATGATACTGTAACATTCATGAAGCTGCCATGACTGGTTTCATAAAGGTGTTATGAAAGCTACTGCAACATTCATGAAGGCGTCACAACTGGTTTCATAAATGTGCTATGAATGCCTTATGTATACCCAGTGGTGGAAAAAGTACTCAATCGTCATACTTGAGTAAAAGTAAAGATACTACTTGAGTAAAAGTAAAGATACTACTTGAGTAAAAGTCAAAGGATCTGGTTTTAAATGTACTTAAATACAGGTGGAAAAAGTACTCAATTCTGATTTAAATATTTTTAAACAAAAATTCTAAAGTAAATGCTATACATCAAATTCCTTAAATTAAAGCAGATGGCACCGTTTTCTTGTTTGTTTTTTTTCCTTTACGGACAGAAGACACACTCCCAACATAATTTACAAACAAAGTATTTGTGTTTAGCGAGTCCACCAGATCAGAGGGAGTAGGGATGACAACGCGTTATATCCCATTTCTACTCCTTTGTCTATTACTAATAGGGGCAGACCAAATGGTGCAGTTCTATGCAATCGGATAGCCATACCACCTATATCAATATCAACCATCAGACAGGGCCTGCAACCATCTTTTGAACGTAGCTTGTTTGAGTTAGAGTTTCCATGTGACTTTAAAAATCGTAAAGGACTTGGGTTGATGCATCAGAACATCAGGAGCTTAGTTCCTAAACTGGATTACATCAAGATCCGGGCTATGCAGGTGAATTCAGACAATCTGGTATTGACTGAAACTGCCCATTGCCAGGGCCTCCAGGGTGGCACAGCGGTCTAAGGCACGGCATCGCAGTGGGTTTGATCCCAGGCTGTATCATAACCGACCGTGACCGGAGCCCCATAGGGCGGAGCACAATTGGTGTCGTCTGGGTTAGGGAGGGTTTGGCCGGGGGCTTTAATTGGCTCATTGTGCACTAGCGACCCTTTGTGGCGGGCTGGGCACGTGCAGGCTGACTTCAGTCGTCAGTTGGATGTGTTTCCTCCAAGCTGGCAGTTGTTAAGGAGCACGGTTTGGCGGGTCATGTTTCAGAGAACGAGGAGATAATAAAAAGGGAGGGGGGTAAAATAATAAAAGAAAATAAACTCACTGTTGTTTGTGTTAGAGATGCGAGACTACACATCATTGATGCCTTTAATCACCATTTTATTTCAGCGACCTCTCTCTTTAAAATAACTTCTAAGCCTATTCATAATGATATTAGTCAACTATATTAGTTAACTTGCTGAATGATCAGAGGAATTATAGTCAAAGCTTTTCTTTTAGGCTATTTACAGAAAAATAAGTCCTGTATGTTTTGCTAGCAATAGACAAAAATACATCCACAAGGGCCGACCAATTGGATCCTGGTCTGCTTAAGTGTGCAGCATCCATCATTGTTGGCTCAATAACCCATTTTTTATTTAACATTGTTTTCAGGAAATATTCCAAAAGTCTGGAAATCAGCTGGTGCTGCCACTCCCTTAAGGGTGGGGTTAGTAGCGATCTTAATCATTATCACTCCATTTCTGGGCTTCCTTGTCTAGCTAAGATTCTAGAATCCTTGATAAATGATATTTTGTTATGTGAGAAATGTATTTTGAGTATAAGCCAATCAGGGTTTAGGCCTGGGCATTGCATTATTACATCATTCACTTCAGTTGTTAATGATCTTGTCAATGCTTTAGACACTAAAATGAAATGTGCTGCTGTGTTTGTGGACCCGTCAAAAGCTTATAATACTGTTGATCATGTTATTTTATTGAATAAGTTGTCCTCGATAGGCCTGAGTTGACGCTTGTTCATGGTTTCATGATTATCTTAGTGACAGAACTCAGGCCTTCGTGATTGATGGGAGTAGGTCTGCATTTCTTGAAGTACATAAAGGTGGACCACAGGGGTCAATTTTGGGACCTGTTTTCTTCACTATTTATATAAACACCATTGGTCAATCTGTTAAAAACGGTCAACAACATCTATATGCGGATGACACTATCGTGTATGCTATTGCCCCAACTATTAATCTGGCCGTGTCAAAACTACAGTCAGATTGTACAGCTATGTAGGAATCCCTTGCTGATTTAAAACGTGCGCTTAATACGGACAAAACTGAATACGGTGTTTATAAACTCTCGTAAGAATGTTTCAGATGAACTCATTAGATGGAACTCCAATCGAACGTGTTCCCACATATAAATAAGGCATTTGGATTGATATGGATTTGACACTTAAAAAAAAAACAGATGAGCTGGTTAAGCTAAGATTTAATGCGGTCTTTTTTTTTTCTACAGAAACCGATGGTGCCTTTCTCTCAGCAGTAGGAAGCAGATTATTCAGTCAACCCTTTTCTCGGCTCTTGATCATGGTTATTATCTAAGGCCAGTTACTACTCCACTTAACGCTTTGGATTCCATCTACCATATTGCCCTTCGTTGTTACAGGCAACAGATTTGATTCTCATCACAACACTGCATCAAAAAGTTGGCTGGACTTCGCTAAAGACCCGTAGATCTTTACATTACTCCCTTTTGGTTTACAAGGCCCAACTTCATAAAACTTCCATCTTATCTAACTTTGCTGTTGAAGTATAGACAACAGAGGTGCCTAACCCGTTCACAGGATTGGTTAACTCTTGACGTTCCTAGGGTCTCCACCGAGCTAGGTAAATCTGCCTTTTAGCTTAAATACACCGTACTGCAAAAAAAGATATATATATATATCAAAAATACATTTAATCTCGATGTTCTGGTGCTGTTCGAGGCAATTTAACATGTTGATTGGGGACTTACTTGTGGAGGAATGTAACTTTTTCTGAATGATTTGTGATGTTTTATTAGTGCTTAACATGACTGTTTTGTATTGTAATATGTTCTGTGTATATTTATATTGTATTATACATGGCACATTTGGAAAAGAGACCTAGGTCTCAATTTCTTTATTTTAACAGTAAAGGTTAAAAAGATTCTAGGTGCGTGATTGGACCATATTGCTGTTCTGCCTGAGCATTCCAAATGTAACGAGTATGTTTGGGTGTCAGGGAAAATGTATGGAGTAGAAAGTACCTTATTTTTAAAAAATGTAGTGGAGTAAAAGTAAAAGTTGTAAAAAATATAAATAGTAAAATACAAATACTGCCAAAAAAACTACTTAAGTAGTACTTAATTATTTTTACATAAGTACTTTACACCACTGTGTATACCAACTCATTCATATGTAACTGCTGACTGTATTTCCTAACTCACAGCCATAGTTCAGGATATCTTTCCTCCAGAAGAGGTCTTAAGAGATGCCACATCATCCCAGACAAAAGAGCTGTGCATTAAGACTCAGGTTGGGATGTTGGCACATCTTCCTTGGATGATCCTCCACCCAGAAGACCAGTGAAATGCCAATGATCCTGACTCTCTTGTTATCCAGGATGTACAATAAGTTGATAGGTAGTTCTGCCTCTGGTCACCTCCTGCTTACAGATGGTCCTGCCCCAGTCCTCACTGTGTTTTGTAAAAAGCGCTAAAGGGATTCATTGGATTGAGTATCTCTCTGTCCTACATCACACTCTGTCCCCTTCCTCATCTCCAACAGAAATACACTTCCGCTAACATCTTATTTGAATTGGCTTCTTTAATGCCAACATAAAGCTGTCATAAACATGACTTTGAGCTTGACATAACATGTTATTACAGTTTATGATATTTAACAAGACTTCGCCGGTCTCCGCTACAAAGCTGTTACAAAGAATGATGCACTGAAACCAAAGTCATGTCTATTACAACCTAATGTAGGCATCATAACCCATTTTGAAATCCTAGCTAATTGGAGCAGTACAGTAGCCTGCGACACATTGCTGGATAAGTGATGGAACACAGAGCTTGGGACTAGAACGTTCTATCTGAAAATAGATGATTGTGAGATCATTGGCTTTAAAGTTCTGAAACCTCATTGGTTTGAATGGTGTCAGCAATGTTGATCTTGTATTCTTTTGAACTGAACAACATGAATTGAGGTATTTAGAGTAATATATAGGTAGAGAACATTCAACAGAATAAGGCTAATGTCAATAACTCCATTTGGACAAAAATGCAGATATAACGATATAGTCCAAAACTCTGGACTTGTTGCAGGAACCCTTGGTGTTAATCGCCACCAACATCCAGTCCATCACTCTCAAAAGCTACAGCAAAGAAAAGCCTTTGGGAGTTGGAGATAAAACCCACAACTGAGCAGTATACTTTCCCATGAGGTTGGTCATGACTGAACCCAATGCAATGATCCTGTGCAATACAAAAACTCAGGAAAATGGCAAACTGATACTTTGTACTGATAACATTGATTGGCGGTTGACCTCGTCGCTCGAACGTTAAAAGGGTCCTCACAGCGAGGCCTCGGGCCCTCTGGGCTGCATGGCCGCCCCCTCGCGCCTTAGGGCGGTGTCGAAACGCGGGGTCACCTCGCAGCGCACCAGCAGTGTGTCGTCGTGCACAAACCCCCGCTGCTGCAGCTCGAGCAAGTGCAGAAAGGTGACGTAGCCAAAGCCCTTGGGGTTCCTCTGGATGGTGGGCCTCTGGAAGGCCTGCAGGTCGGGCTTGGTCTCCATCACCTCTACGTGGTGCTGGCCCTCAGGTCCCTGGTCCAGCACGGCCAGCCGGATGGTGCCTTGGAAGGGCCACGACAGCTGCCCATCAAATTCACCTTGCATGGTGTGAACAAACAGTGAGATGTAGTTGGAGCAGCGCTGGGCCGAGGGCGTTTGAAGGTGGAGGCGCAGGCACAGCTTGTAGCCCGGCCGGCCCGTGTAGAAGCCCGGGCTGTGCACCACAACGGGCTGTCCGGCAGCCTGTGTGCGCAGGTAGACCGAGAAGCCCTCCAGGGGCCAGACGTACACGCCCTGGCACTGCTTGGCCTCCAGCTCCTTTAGGTTCTCCTCCAGCGAGGTGACCTTACGACGGAATTCCGTCACCAGGCCCGCCTGGGGGATAATGATAATAGAAAACAAATGGTCATTTAGTTCTAGGCACTTTTATCTAAACAAGTGAATTCAAAGTCACAAATGAGAAACAAATTCAGTCTGTCTGTTCCACCTGAATGCTCAGCTCACGCAGCTGGTGGTCCTGCCGCACTAGTCGGCCCTCCAGCTGCTGGATGGTCTCCCGTATGGTCTGCAGTTCCCCGCAGCACTGGCAGGGGGCGCCACTGCTGCTAGCTCCTGCGTGTGCCCCCAGCTCTGCAGCGGCAGCCCCTCGGTCCTCAGAAGAAGGTGGCTGGGTGTACCCGGTAAGGCTGTGCCGGTGCAGGTACTCAGCCATGCAGCGCATGTGCATCTGAGTGAACTCCTGCATGTGCTGGGCCAGGTCGTTGCGCTGCATCTGAAATAGCATATAAAGACTTTAAAAAGAGCTACTGTGTTGAACCAAAGTTGGAAGTGGTAGCCTTGTCCGGTTTAAAAACCCTCTTTTGCTAGACCTGAAAGTTTTGTCTGGATGGGAGTAGACGTGGAAACTCTACCTAATCCTGCCAGAACCCACGAGAAGTGGATCTTGGGTATCTCGGGCCTTGGGGTGTGTTTTGGACAAGGCAAAATAGTCACAGAACATCAGTGGTAAATGACTCAGAATGTGTTGAGGTTGACAACCTCAGTGACCTACCATCTCTCGACATCCAAAAGTGCTGAAGGTACAGGCGATCGGAGCCTTCGGGCAGTCTGTGTCATAGTGAGATTCCAACTGAAACAAACAGGCACACCAAAGTTATTCCACCACCGAGTCAGATCCTACATCCCTTGATCTGTGTAGAAGCTTGTTACAAAGAGACCATTTTTCCAGAGGAAAGGTAGGCAACCTATCTGTGTCCAAGGGCTAGCATTGCGGTCCATTGCCGCCTAGCAAAGTTTAGCAGTCCACAACCATTCATGAACGATTCAGTTAAACATTTTTGTGTGTGCCGCAAGCAGATGTGAACTGGACCAAAATTTGCCCGCGAGCCACACGTTGTAGACTCCTGCTTTACACCAACACCATCTCATAGGTTTAGTAACCAGGACTACTGCTCTACATCATCATCATCTCATAGTTTAGTAATCAGGACTACTGCTCTACACCATCATCATCATCTGATAGGTTTGGTCATCAGCTAAATGTAAATAGCAGCCATCAGGTCTCCATTCCCACCTGGTCTCTGATGAGCTCCATACCGCAGTACTGACACACCACGTTGGCAAAGGGACACAGCGACTCATGAAGCTGAGGACACAACAAAAACAAACAATGTTCAAAAGGCAGTCACATGACCGCCTTCAGTAATGACAGACAGTCTATCTACTTTTGTCAGTGAACATTAAAGGGGAGCACAAATGGAGAATGAATAACTGTTTCTTACTGACTGTCACATTTTCTTTGAAAGCGCTGTGCTGCTAGCTAAGCTAACGGAGTCGGTGCAACCGGTATTCAAAACAATGAATCTTTATTTATTCAGGATAGTGCAATCAGCATGAATACGTTGGTGATGCTTACCTTGCTGTCCTCGTAAACAAAGCGCTGTGCACAGTCGGGACAGGACACAGGTCTCCGCTGGCAGTGTTTGATTTGGTGCTCCTCCAGCTGGCTCTTCCACACCGCGTCCTGGCACAGCAGGCACGGCACAGTAGCAAACTCACACTTCGTAACATGGCCCTGGCAGGGTGAGATGGCAGAGTGAGCTAATCATTTGGTTTCAACATTGCAACATGGTTGAAGTGATATGGACTAAGGTGTCTGTGGAGAACGATGCGTACATCCAGGCGGCGAAGCTCCATTTTGTCAGTGCAGCCTACGTTGGTGCAACGGACCATGAGGGAGAGGATCTCCCGCTTGGCAAAGTTATCTGGGAACAGCTGGTCTTCCCGTAGTACCTCGTTATCCACTGGACACCTCTGCCCTGTATCACTGGGGGGAAAAGAAAGAACGAAAAGTTAGAAAAAGAGATATCAGTATGGTGATTGGGACCAGGGTTGCGTTCATTAATCAACAGGATAAACTATTTTAAAATGGAGGTAGTCCCTATTACCTGAACTTGTCCAATGAGAAGGCTCCTTTTTGACATCACTTAATACCATTATTCTTTGAGGACTAGTCAATTGAAGAAACTGTACATGTATTCATCATTATCATCGTCTTGTCAAAACTGAGACATACAAATACGTGTCATTCAGCAAATTCAGAAAAGAGCACCAATGACAAACACAGAATACAAACATCACAACAGTGCTGCATTAAAGATGTTCGCTTGGTACTGTAATTGTGGGGAAGTGAAGGTAGTGACAGAGGGAAGTACGGCCTCCAAATCTTCCAGAATATGGCCAATCATTTACCCAGTAAGTCAGTAACCCAGGAGACTGTCATTGCCCACCAAATCAGTGAATGATTGACTGTCATCAATAATCCCAACTGTTATGTCATGTGGCTGTTGTAATGCATAGCTATATAATGTATAAAGATGTTCTGCATTATAGAATCACCTGCATTGCCCATCGTATCTGGTGGCCGACAAAATCATTTGAGAGTTGAATATTGACAAGCACACAACTATGAGTTAAAGCAAAAACTTGAGTGAAACTTGAATTGATCTCAGACTGGTGTGAAAACATTTGGCTCCAGCGCCACATCGGGATTTCGAAACTCTATGGAGGGCCGCACAGATCTTTTAATGACCGATTTGTTTGTCAAAATTTATTTGAGGGCCAGAAAAAGGGCATTTATATGAAAATATAGGTCCATTGTCATTTCTACACACTCTCCATCTCGTTTTAGATGTTCCTGTGACCTGCAGGGTTTTTAACCCAAAATAAACCTAATGCGTCATCCATATGACAGAAATCCGGTGTGGCGACAGAAAGCTCTAGGCTAACCCCGGCACATTTACATGGATGTTGCACTGCTGTAATATTGAGGTTGATTAATGAAAGAAAGAAATTAACTTTAACCCCTGCGTCTCTCATTAGAGGAGCTGTGAATAAAAAGCCCCATCGTTCAGTTGTGTCCTCAACAAGCGAAATGTTGACAAACATCCAGAGATCATTGTGGGTGCAGGGGTAAAGGAATAAGAAAATAGTGTTATTTAAATCCTGGAGGGTATTTCCCAAAGCAGGATCAGCAAGTTAGATAACTAACATTTAAATATATCATTATCATATAATATGGGTACCAGGGAGGCTTACCGGATGGACTTCTCGATGCAGCTGCGGCAGAAGCGATGGCCGCACGGCGTCTGCACGGCTGCCCTCAGGGCCATGAGGCAGATGGGGCACTCGTACTTGCTCTCCAGCGGAGGGTCGAACTCCACATCGTAGCCTTGCAGTGGGGCGCCGCCTTGTAGGCTGGTGGGGGTACTTTCCGTGGGGCTCAGCGCAGAGTCGCTGCCCTCTTTCTCCAGCATGGCCAACGCACAGTTGGACAGCTGTGAGGCGGCCGCCCCACCACAACACGCTTCATCATTCTCCAGGCTGCTCTTATCACTCTCCAAGCAGGACATCTACACACGGCGGAGAGAAAAGTGGAGAAAAAGAGATAGGAGCGAGAGCAATGACCATTACACCTCCACAATTATTCACAATGTGGTTTTTTTAACACAGAAAAATATGCCTTCTGTGGAAATCACTGGGTTATGTTTCTCTCTCAGACAGTTGAATATTTCCTGAAATGTGTGTCATCAGTTCCACTTGGACTCAGCGGTCTCCTGAGCTCTGTTCTCAGATCAGCCCGAGATGAGACATGTCATAATGACTGTGCATGACTCAGGGGACCAAAGGTAGGGATATGCCACAGATGAGATAACACCTAGCGAACATCCTCAACGCCAATGTACATGGTGGATAGTCTGAAACTACAGTAATTTACCTATATCGGGCTATAAATTATCTAGCGAGCGAAGAAACGAGCAATCTGTGTTGCTAGCTTGTCAGGTCCGGGGCACAATGGGCGGGGGAATCTCAGTTCCTCATGCATTTCAACCAAAGTAGCTGGATAGCTAATATTTCAGATAGTATGTCAATATATGTAAACAACACAACCTGTCTGACCTCGTGGTAACATAAGTGGCTAGCAGTTTAATATCCGAAGCTCAAGTATGAGAAGACAAGTTGAAAGGCAAGTAATAATCACAGTCAAGGCACAACAAGTTAACGTTAGCTGGCTAACGGTGTGGTAGCGATGCTGCTGACACGGAACTACGGAGTTCTTGAGATTACATTTCAACAAACTAACAAAACACTGTAATAACCACATTCATGCATGATTCGTGTATTAGTCGATGGCGTTGGAATATTTGACAATATGCGTGTTATTGCTTACCGTAGCCTTGAAAGTACATCAGTTTTCTTGACTGACTCTCCTACCTAATTACTTCCTGCATTGTCGTCCCTCTTCTTCTCCGCCTCATTGGTGGTTTCTTCTGGGTGGCAAAGGAAGAAGGAGGACATTACCGCCACTGGCTGGACGGCTGATTGGCTGATTCAGAAACGCATTGGACAGTTTTTATTTAATTAAGAAACACAATCAAAATGTAATTTAAACACTTTATACCGTTGTTTTTAATGACAAAAGGGTCATCAGAGCAACTTATACAAATACATACACAGCATCTACTTCTTCCCCTAGGAACATTTTTTCATTCCTACATCAATATCTTTGTTTCCAATGTTCTTATTATATCCTCCATCTTTTCAGTCCTTGTTTGAAAACATCCTTGTCTGCTAACCCCTCATGACCTCCAGGGCCACCCTGCAGCTCATGGCCACCCTGCAGCTCACACAGGTGTGGGTGTAGTCCTCATCCCCAAGTTTCATCTCCTCATATCTCTTCAGCTCTGAGTCCTGAGTGACCAAGATCCATTCCTGGCACTGACTGCACTGCACACAGACTTCCTTTGTAGGTGGTTGGGCCTCTAGTATGACAAAGGTCCTTCCTTTTATCCCATTGTACTGCAATGCAAACAGAGTGATCAAAGCACACGTCAGTTTAAAAGCTGAAAGAAAAAAATATGACAATATTATTCAGACTTTAAAGATCTATTCCTATGATATTTGATGTACATTACTTCATTCATTGGTGATTTTAGTTGTGACCTGTGAGTCTAAACACTAATGTCAGTCTCCAACTTACAGGCAGCTTTCTTGGTGACGTGGAGACAGACTGAGTCCCTCCGCAGCGCAGCAGAGACAGGGGTATTTGTCTAGTGGTGGGGTGCTCCTTGCAGCAGAAGCTGAACACACTGGCAGCCAGGTAAACATCCCAACAATCAGGATGGTCTTTCACCAAATCTGACACCAACCTGTCCAGGTATATGATAAAACATGTATGAAACAAAACACATGCATATTATAACAAGTCAGCTGGGCTAGCATGTCGTGTTTCGATTCAGTAAACTGACAAAAGATTATTGCAATCATTACCCAGTACTATTTAGTACCGATGCACTTCTTGAAAAATTATTTAAAAAGTTAAATTAAGCAACGTCTGGGTTGCAATGCACTGGTAACAGCACATGTTTGTTCCAATCAAGTGTCAAACATGTTTCCGTCGGCGACTTCAATATTCTACAGTAAATTCTTACAAAGTCTTCCAGACGGTTCCCCCGCACACTGACTCTGTACCGGTACCCCCTGTGTATAGCCCCGCTTGTTATTTTACTGCTGCTGTTTAAATATTTGTTACTTTTATTTTAAATTTTTTACTTAACACTTATTTGTATTTATTTTTCTTAACTTCTTAAAGCATTGTTGGTTAAGGGCTTGTAAGTAAGCTTTTCACTGTACGGTCTACACCTGTTGTATTCGGCGCATGTGACAAATAAAATTTGATTTGATTTGACAAGCAACAAAGTATCCATAGTATAATCTTTTAGAATCGGGTGGCTGTGTAGCAAGGTACAGTGGAGGACAAACCGGTCTACGAGGGCCTTTGTTACTGGATCCAGTGACACTCCCAGAGGACGGTAGAATATGAGTTGGCCTGTCAGTTTCTTCAGATCACCCAAAGCCGAGTTGATCTGTAAAATTAAAAAAAGAGGAGGGGTACTTAATATTCATGAGATCATTTGGTGCAACATTCATTTGGCCGTCACAACCAATACAACTGATTTTGTTTTCAGGTGGTGGTACAGTAACGGTAACATAGATACATGCTGCACATACTGCATAAGAAACTACACAATACCATCTCTATAAACTAACCACAGTATCTCTTACCTCTACAGTCAGCATTACACCCAAACAACACAGGATTCCAACAGGGAAGCCAAAGCGAGAGAGGAGGTCAGAAATGATTTTAGCAATCTCTTTACTGGTGCAGGTGTTCATGGGGTAGGCTTCCAACCATTTGGAGTAGTAGTCCATTACAGTTAGTACAAATCTGTCCAATTTGGGTCTCTGGAAATGGCCCCTTCACTTCCATTGTCAGCCATTCCCATTTCTCCTTGATCTGGTTCAAATATTATAAAATTATATTTAAAAGGATATAAATAAAAAAATGAAAATAATACAAAATGTAATAGCCTTGTTCAAATCAAATCGTATTAGTCACATGCGACAAATACAACAGGTGTAGACCTTACAGTGAAAGGCTTACTGAAGAGCCCATAACCAACAATGCAGTTTAAAAAAAGAAAAGAATAAGAAATAAAAGTAACAAGTAATTAAAAAGCAGCAGTAAAATAAACAATAGCGAGACTATATACAGGGGGGTACCAGTACAGAGTCAATGTGCGGGAGCACCGGTTAGTCGAGGTAATAGAGGTAATATGTACATGTAGGTAGAGTTATTAAAGTGACTATGCATAGATGATAACAACAGAGAGTAGCTGAGGTGTAAAATAGGAGGGGGCAATGTAAATAGTCTGGGTAGCCATTTGACTAGATGTTCAGGAGTCTTATGGCTTGAGGGTAGAAGCTGTTTAGAAGCCTCTTGGACCTAGACTTGGCTCTCCGGTACAGCTTGCTGTGCAGTGGCAGAGAGCAGTCTATGACTAGGGTGGCTGGAGTCTTTGACAATTTTTAGGGCCTTCCTCTGACACCGCCTGGTATAGAGGTCCTGGATGGCAGGAAGCTTGGCTCCAGTGATGTACTGGGCCGTACGCACTACCCTCTGTTGCCTGTTTTCTGTTTTCCAGAATACGTCTGTCAGAAATCTTACCCTGATTGCGAGCTTGGGGATAAAGATCAGCCCTTGCTTTTGTAAAGCTCAAGGTGGGACCTGAAATTGTCAGGAGAGTTCAGCGATTAAAGCAGGAAATAAAGGTTTGGGGGTAAATAAAGCCTTTATACAATGTTGTTGATCAAACACACAACTAGCCGTATAAGCCCGTACATACTGTATACACACAACTAGTCCTTATAGGAGTTTTAATGTAGCCCTCGTTTGGGCCAATCAGGATTGTTGTGGTTGTCAGTTTGGCACAATCGATCGATTCTGATTGGCCTAATCAGCCTCATAAGAACTACCACCTACTTCATTTGGTTTATCTTTCACAGCCCAGTCAATACTCTGCAAAAAAAGGATACATGAAATATCACCAGAAATGTGAAAAATCCAGATAAGAGCAGACCTGTGTCAAATACTCAAACACGAGGTGCGCTTCATTTAGCTTACCTGGCGTGCAGGCTGGAAAGACAGTGTTCCATTGGTTATTGTACCGGGGCGAGCTAAATCAAGCACACCTCAAGTATTTGACATGTATTTGACGATTCAAGGTCTGGATAAGTGTGATATGTACTTTGTACCTGTGGTACACAGTAGTCGTCATGGAAACGACTTGGGTGCCATATACTGTGGTTTAAGTAACTGGGAGTCTTCTTCAACCTTGTTGACTCTGCAGAGCTATAATGTTTCATTAAAAGAAGAAACAAGAGAGGGAAATAATGAATTGCTTAATTTCTTCACAACATCGGCTCATAACCTATAGCTCCTACAAACTGTATTGGTTTTGAGTACCACTTTGGCTCAGCTGGTAGTGATGACACATCATCAGGAACACGATCCTCAGGAAACTGAAATCACAAGTAGAGGTTAATACATAGTTCATTTCATTTGTGAAAGATTGAGAATAAAGTGTGCATCCTAGCCATATCAAAAACATTACAAATGGAAAACTAGTAGGACTACTTGTTTTGTTGTTTTTTCTCACCAAGGTTACTCTTTTCCTCGTTCCAGCAGTTTTCTAAAACAATAAGAACTCAACAATAAAACACGCTGCTCAAAAGTTCAAACCAACAAGGCCAAAGCATGATTCAAGATTGCATCATATGTATCAAAATAATAACTATTTTGAAAAAGACCCAGTCACACCTGCATCAATTCACAAATTACCTTTTTTTGGAACTGACTAGGAAAGGAAAATATAGTTGGAATGGCATCATTACGTAAACGAACACCACGCCCAGTTGAGGGTGTTATCAGGTACTTCTCCTCGAAATGCTCGGAACACAGTCTGGAGCTTTTGGTTGGCTTCCAGGCTTTCAGTCTCGTCTGATGAATCCACTTTTTTAGTCTTTTGGCGTCACTCAGCGGAAATCTGACGGCATGAGACAAAGTAAAAAAAAAAAATTAAGTAAAAAGTAACAACTTCACAGGGCCCCTGAGTGGCGAAGCGTTCTAAAGCACTGCATCTCAGTACCAGAGGAGTCACTACAAACCCTGGTTCGATTCCAGGCTGTATCACAACCGGCCGTGATTGGGAGTCCCATAGGGCGGCGCACAATTGGCCCAGCGTCGTCCAGGTTAGGTTTTGGCTGTCATTGTAAATAAGACTGACTTGACTAGTTAAATAACGATTAAATTAAATATTAAAATAGCTAATAATGATCAACAGAGATGAGAGGAAAACATTTTTAAGGTCCAATGCAGCCGTTTTTATCTCAATACCAAAATCCTTTCTGGGTAACAATTAAGTATCTTACTTAAAATAAAATGGTCAAACTAAAATAGCTTCTTAGCAAAGAGCAATTTCTCAAGCAAGAATTTAGCTAGGATTGTCTGGAAGGGGACTGAGTGGGGAGGGGAAATCTGAAAAATAGGTTTGGAACTCTTTCTTATTGGTCTATCAACTAATTTAGCACCTGGTGACATCACCAGGCAGGCCAAAACTCCATCCCACCAAAACAGGCAAAACATTTCAGGCAGTCTTTTTAAACAGCTCTTACACTAAAAGGCTAATGCCATCATTTTCACATTATTATTCCAACCTCAGACTGTGGACATGTATATACATATAAAAACACAGGAAATCACATTTGTGATAGTGCTGGACCTTTAAAGCTAATTCAGAGAAAACGGGTGTCATTGACACTTGTTTTGGTATACAGCTTAGGGATGGGACTATAAGGAAATGTAACCCCATAGTGCTCTAGATGCAAGGGATGACAGTCCAGGACTCCCTAAAAACATGCCACTTTGATACATGTGACTTTTTGTAGCAGGTTAGGAAAGCATTCTCCTAACTTGCTACATTAATTATCCTAATCTGCTACGAAAAAAAAGCATAGCTGTATCAAAGTGGCATGTTTTTAGGTAATCTGATGACAGTCCATGGCATCAGGTGTGTAATCATTAGACATTCTGTTTTACAACTAAAACCACAGTTTCTCTAGTTAGTACAACTACTGGAAGGTCCTTCTCCGTTTCGTTCCCGTTTAAGGAATGTTTTGCAAAGGAAACCGTTTACTCCACACGGAAAACGGGTTGCAGTGAGTTTCTATTGGTCAAATTCAGGTGGTCCCTCCCCGTTTCGTTTTCTTACGTTTGGTTCCTAGTGAATACACCCCATGACGGGTTGAAACCTATTGTGAAGCTGTGTGTTGTTTGTTTACATCGTTGTTATGTAAACAATGGAGTAATTAAACCTTATATTTTGGGTATGATATAGAAAGACAGTTATGGCTAGCCTAAATATCGACAATAGCCGAATTGAAAAGATAATTGCCATTGCACTGGATATATTCCCTGATCCCTTTACAACATCAGGACTTGTTTGTTTAGCTCTAAGACAAAAACAAACTGAGTAATAACGTTAGCTATCTAACTAGTTTGTTATGGTAAGGTATAATACGGCACCTTCTATAACATCGAAATGACTGGAAATCTCTCAGCTAGCCTCACAAGATAACGTTCGCTTCGCTAGGTAACCAGTTGCTTACGCTACGTTGTTAGCCAATATCTTGCTGTTAGTAAAAATGCTGCAAGCCTTACCTGTGAAGCCTAACTTTTTTGGCACGCAACTGATTATTTTTATCATATGTATCATGTCCTCTATTCTTACAGCCGTAAGCTGAACATGACATTTCTGATTTACAAATTGTTGATATGTTTCTTCTTCGTGTGAATTCCCGGCAGACTTAGACGTTGTGTTATGTATTGCTGCCTGTCGAAGGTCGGAGTGCGTATTGCACATTTGTTCACCCAAAAATAAAAGCGAAAGGTGGAATGGGAAAATCTTAAATTGCACCACCATCTAACCCTTCACCTATATACTATCCCCAAAAACCTACCACCCCATCACACTACTTTCTCCCTAAACGATCCTACACCAGGCTGTCGGCCTGGGAGGATGGAACCCCTTCTCTCAAAACTCCCTGTGGATCTTCTGCACTAAAATCTCTCACGCTGCTGCTGCAACTACCACATCAATCTGCTGCTGCAACAACCACATCAATCTGCTGCTGCAACTACCACATCAATCTGCTGCTGCAACTACCACATCAATCTGCTGCTGCAACTACCACATCAATCTGCTGCTGCAACTACCACATCAATCTGCTGCTGCAACTACCACATCAATCTGCTGCTGCAACTACCACATCAATCTGCTGCTGCAACAACCACATCAATCTGCTGCTGCAACTACCACATCAATCTGCTGCTGCAACTACCACATCAATCTGCTGCTGCAACTACCACATCAATCTGCTGCTGCAACTACCACATCAATCTGCTGCTGCAACTACCACATCAATCTGCTGCTGCAACTACCACATCAATCTTCTGTGATTTCTGCTCCATCCGTGCAGTGCAGTTCATTGCCATGGTTATAAACGCAAGAAATACAACCGTACTAAAACTCATTTTATCTGGATCGCTCTCTTCAGGGAGGAGGGCATTTCGGATCCCCAGCTGCATTGGGCACCCCCACAGTTGATACAGTGCTTTTTCTGTCCGAACTGTACACTCCATCTGATGATCCTGCAAATTTCTCACATCGTGGGATCTTCCTTCTACACACTGCTGCACCATGTCGGAATTATTGGCACCTAGAGCACCGTAGGGGTTCAGAACAAAGACCCTCACAAAATAGCAATAAATATAACCTAACCTGACCTTATCAGGTAGAAACTCTGCATCAAAGCTCAACAAGACAGACAGGGCTTGATCATTTTTTTATTCCTCGTTAGTGGTTTTATGACTTGTGGCAAATGAAAAGGTTGTGCAACACCGCCACCAACTGGACGGGGTGGAAAAAAAGGAAAATTATAGCAAAATGTGTAGATTTGCAGGAAATTAGCTTTAAAACTGCAACATTTTATCTCAGCCTCATGGCAAAATAGGAAACAAAAGAATGAAATGAGCTATAAAAACAGCACATTGTTTTCTCTACCACATGGCAAAAAGTGTAGAATTGCAGGAAATTAGCTTTAAAACTGCAACATTTTCTCTTGACCTCATGACAAAATGTGTAATATAGAATTATACAACTGCAAATGTTTCTCTCTGCACCATGGCAAAATGTGTTAAAATGCATTAAGTTAGCTGTTTTCCTGGTACCCCAGATGCGGTAGATGGAGTAGGCGTGTTTAGTATCAGGTGAAAGTTGATTGCATTCATTTTGGAACATGGCTGCCTAAAACGTATGCCATTTAGTCAACACTTTTATCCACTTCATTAAGTCAGCATTTCCTCATCTCCCATCCCTTCTAATGCAACTAGCGCCGATACGCCTCCCCTCTTTTTCCCCTGCCCCTCTACAAAGTTTCTCCCTGCAGGCAGGCACTGAGTCTGCAGTGCTAAAGGAGATCCTTAAACTCGACCGCTTTCTTCTTTAAGGTTGCAGCCCCTATCATCACCAAGCCTCTCTCTCTGACCTTTTTAACCGGTCTCTCCTCTCTGGGGAGGTTCCCATTGCTTGGAAGGCAGCCAGAGTGTGTCCTTTATTTAAAGGGGGAGATCAAGCTGATCCAACTGCTATAGGCCCATTTCTATTTTGCCCTGTTTATCAAAAGTGTTGGAAAAATAATCAACTGACTGGCTTTCTTGATGTCTATAGTATTCTCTCTGGTATGCAATCTGGTTCCCGCTCAGGTTATGGATGTGTCACTAAAACCTTTAAGGTCCCAAATGATGTCACCATTTCCTTTGATTCTAAGCAATGCTGTGCTGCTATTTTTATTGACTTGGCCAATACAGTAGACCATTCCATTCTTGTGGTCCGGCTAAGGAGTATTGGTGTCTCTGAGGGGTCTTTGGCCTGCTTTGCTAACTACCTCTCTCAAAGAGTGCAGTGTATAAAGTCAGAACATCTGCTGTCTCAGCCACTGCCTGTCGCCAAGGCAGTACCCCAAGGCTCGATCCTAGGCCCCACGCTCTTCTCAATTTATATCAACAGCATAGCTCAGGCAGTAGGAAGATCTCTCATCCATTTATATGCAGATGATACAGTCTTATACTCTGCTGTCTCCTCCCCGGATTTTGTGTTAAACGCTCTACAACAAAGCTTTCCTAGTGTCCAACAAGCTTTCTCTGCCCTAAACCTTGTTCTGAACACCTCCAAAACAAAGATCATGTGGTTTGGTAAGAAGAATGCCCCTCTCCCCACAGGTGTGATTACTACCTCTGAGCGTTTAGAGCTTGAGGTAGTCACCTCATACAAGTACTTGGGAGTATGGCTAGATGGTACACTGTCCTTCTCTCAGCACGTATCAAAGCTGCAGGCTAAGGTTAAATCTAGACTTGGTTTCCTCTATCGTAATCGCTCCTTTTTCACCCCAGCTGCCAAACTAACCCTGATTCAGATTACCATTCTACCCATGCTAGATTACGGAGACGTAATTTATAGATCGGCAGGTAAGGGTGCTCTCGAGCGGCTAGATGTGCTTTACCATTCGGCCATCAGATTTGCCACCAATGCTCCTTATAGGACACATCACTACACTCTATACTCCTCTGTAAACTGTCCATCTCTGTATACTCGTCGCAAGACACACTGGTTGATGCTTATTTATAAAACCCTCCTAGGCCTCACTCCCCCCTATCTGAGATATCTACTGCAGCTCTCATCCTCCACATACAACACTCTTTCTGCCAGTCACATTCTGTGAAAAGTCCTCAAAGCACACACATCCCTGGGTCGCTCCTCTTTTCAGTTCGCTGCAGCTAGCGACTGGAACGAGCTGCAAAAAACAATCCAACTGGACAGTTTTATCTCCATCTCTTCATTCAAAGACTCAATCATTGACACTCTTACTGACAGTTGTGGCTGCTTCGTGTGATGTATTGTTGTCTCTACCTTCTTGCTCTTTGTGCTGCTGTCTGTGCCCAATAATGTTTGTACCATGTTTTGTGCTGCTGCCATGCCATGTTGTTGTCTTAGGTCTCTCTTTATGTAGTGTAGTGGTCTCTCTTGTCGTGATGTGTGTTTTGTCCTATATATTTATTTTTAATCCCAGCCCCCGTCCCCGCAGGCCTTTTGGTAGACAGTCATTGTAAATAAGAATTTGTTCTTAACTGACTTGCCTGGTTAAACAAAGGTTAAATAAAAACACATAAAATTAAATTATCCAAAATAAACTTAGTTACGTGTGCATACATTTTATGTATGGGTGGTCCGAGCAGGAATCAAACTCAAGCCAAGCGTTACAAGCACCATGCTCTACCAACTGAGCTAGAGGACCATATCTGCCATCCCAATGAAAACTCGTTTTTTTATTTTACCTTTATTTAACTAGGCAGGTCAGTTAAGAACAAATTCTTATTTTCAATGACGGCCTAGGAACAGTGGGTTAACTGCCTTGTTCAGGGGCAGAACAACAGATTTTTACCTTGTCAGCTCAGGGATTCGATCTAGCAACCTTTCGGTTACTAGTCCAACGCTCTAACCACTAGGCTACCTGCCACCTAATTAAACTAGTTTAATTTAAATGTTTATTTTATTAAAAAGAGATGTATGTTTATGGACGATGCACAATGCTGCCTTCTTGACATGACCCAGCGGCACAGATTACTGTTCCATTTGAGAAGGGCGCTCCTCCCTCCCCGCTTTGGCCCCCAGCTCAGCATAATCAAATCCGTCTGTCTACTGTCCCCCCAACAGATTGGGAAGTAGCTGCCTAGTAGCCAACATCAAGGTGATAGTCACAGTAAGCAACCTTCTAACTAACCTATAGCAGAGCTCCTTTTGACACGCCCACTCTCCCATACTCTGGTTGCCACATTGGACTGCAGCTACCCCATTCCCTAAAATACCCCAAATCAGAGAGGAATAGGTGAAGCACTGAAGCAGTATATAGATGTCTGCCCAAATGCATTATTAAAACAATAATCCACTGTTTGAGCACACACAACTTGAAAACAACACTATGTTTTTATTTCAATCCAAAAACTTTTATGACTGAGAAACTAAGAAGTATATATACACATTATAAACTCCTATTGTTCAAACTTCTCCCACTAGGAACCTTTTTTCACTCCAACATCAATCTCTTCCTTCACCACCACTTGGTTTCCAACATCCTTATTATATCCTCCATCTTTCAGTCCTTGTTTGAAAAGCTTTCTCATTTACATCCAGTTCTTCATGTCCTTGTCTGCTAACCCCTCATGACCTCCAGGGCCACCCTGCAGCTCATGGCCACCCTGCAGCTCACACAGGTGTGGGTGTAGTCCTCATCCCCAAGTTTCATCTCCTCATATCTCTTCAGCTCTGAGTCCTGGCTGACTGTGCTCCATTGACTGCACTGATTGCACTCCACACGGACTTCCCTTTGAGGTGGCTGGGCATCTAGTATGACAAACGTCCTTCCTTTTATCCCATTGTCCTTCAATGCAAACAGGGTGGTCAAAGCACAAGGCAGTATAAAGGCTCAACTAAAATATGATATAATTCAAACCCATTTCTATGTGCATTTTTTCATTCATTCAATGGGAATCAATAATATGAGTATGTTTTGTTGTAGGTGTGGGAAAGTCAAAACACGGTCCAACTTACAGGCAGCTTTCTTGGTGAGGTGGAGACAGACTGAGTCCCTCCGCAGCGCAGCAGAGACAGGGGTATTTGTCTAGTGGTGGGGTGCTCCTTGCAGCAGAAGCTGAACACACTGGCAGCCAGGTAAACATCCCAACGATCAGGATGGGATTTCACCAAATCTGACACCAACCTGTCCAGGTATATGATGAAAAATGTATTAAAACAAAACACATGCATATTATAACAAGTCAGCAAGTCAGCTGGGCTAGCACGACATGTGTTTGGATTCAGTAAACTGACAAAAGATTATTGCAATCATTATCCCAGTTCTATTTAGACTACTATCCATAGTATAAGCTTTTAGAATCAGGTGGCTGTGTAGCAAGGTACAGTGGAGGACAAACCGGTCTATGATGGACTTTGTTATTGGATCCAGAGACACTCCCAGAGGACGGTAGAATATGAGTTGGCCTGTCAGTTTCTTCAGATCACCCAAAGCTGAGTTGATCTGTAAAATTAAAAAAGAGAAGGGGAACCGGTTCAGGGAACAGGACCAGAAAACAAAATTTTTCGAGGAACAGAATCAGAACCCGGAACGAAAGTGATCTATATTGTTCCGGAACAGAACCGTTATTTGAAACCATGGGAACCGGTTAATAAAGTAATTTTACTTTCCAGGCATTTTTTCCAGTCCCACAAAAAATGCTACAAAGCGTCTATGCAAAGCCCTCACTCTGTCACTCATAAACGTATTCCAGTGCCTGCCTGCCAGCTGAACATCAAATCTAATTTTATTTGTTGCATGCGACGAATACAACAGGTGTAGATCTTACAGTGAAACTTTATTTTGCTGGTCAGAAGAGTGGAATGGAACAAAAAAAAATATGGTTTTGTTCAGAACGAAACGATTGGAAAATCATTTTGGTTCCACCCCTGGTACTTAATACTCATGAGATAACTTAGTGCAACACTTAATTTCCCCCCAAAACATTTTTATTTAGGGCAGTACAGTAACACTTACATCCATACATGCATGCATCTCTTACCTCTAAAATATGTGCTCGAGTCAAACAAGACAGGATTCCAACAGGGAAGCCAAAGCGAGAGATGAGGTCAGAGATGATTTTGGCAATCTCTTTACTGTTGTTGGTTTTCATGGGGTAGGCTTCCATCCATTTGGAGTAGTAGTCCATTACAGTTAGTACAAACTTGTGTCTACTTTTGGTCTCTGGAAATGGTCCCTTCACATCCATTGTCAGCCATTGCCATTTCTCCTTGATCTGGTTCAGACAAAGCAATTTGCAGTTATAATGTGTAGTTATATGCACATCAATTAACATGGGCTGGGGAATACACACGGCAGTAACCCTTTAAGTTGACATGGGTCAAAATAATCTTGTTGCCCGCTGTCCAGAATACAATGGTCTGTCAGAAACCTTACCTTGATTGCGTGCTTGGGGATAAAGATCAGACCTTGCTTTTCTAAAGTTGCAGATGGGATCTGAAATGGTCAGGATTTCAGTTATTAAAGCAGGTGTATGGAAAGGTTTAGGGTTATAGAAGACCTTTATAGGATGTTGTAATCATACACCCAGCTGGCCCTAGAGGTCTGGGCCTCATCAACATCGTTCTGGTTGGGAGTAAGTGACACTACTTTTCAACACGCTCCTCCCTGGGATTTTTGAGCAGGTACCCATGAATTAAGCTGTTTGGATGAAACATTTGGAATATTTGGCAAAAGATAAATACATGGTTGTTCTGTAAGGAATTACAGGAACCCTTCCTAAACCAACAATTTTGATGAGCTCAATCAGCTTAATAATAAGGGCTAACTCACAACTTACTCCTTTAGGCATGTCTTTTACAGCCCAGTCAATACTCTGCAAAACAAATAAATACAAAATAAACAAGCACGAATGAAATATTGGTAAAAAATCTTAAAAAATTCTAGATAAGAGTGATAAGTACTTTGTACCTGTGGAACACAGTAGTCGTCATGGAAACGACTTGGGTGCCATATACTGTGGTTTATGTAAGTGGGTGGAGACTTCTCCCGTTGTACCGACTCCTCAGGAACAGGATCCTCTGGAAACTGAAATCACCAGTAGAGGCAAAATACACTTTTATTTCTGAAATCCAAAAGGAACATACATATGTGGCCTATCCTTCAGAGTAAACAGAAATACCAATGGAAAACTGGTAGTACAGTATTACTATCCTTCAGATATGTACAAATCTGAAGGATATGGGCGGCTGGTAGCCTAGTGGATAGAGTGTTGGGCCAGTAACCGAAAGGTTGCTGGATAGAATCCCTGAGCTGACAAGGTAAAAATCTGTCTTTCTGCCCCTGAACAAGGCAGTTAACCCACTGTTCCCCGGTAGGCCGTCATTGTAAATAAGAATTTGTTCTTAACTGACTTGCCTGGCTAAAAAATATAAACAGCAATACCAATGGAAAACCGGTATTACATTTTACATATCCTTCAGAGTAAACAGCAATACCAATGGAAAACTGGTAGTACATTTTACATATCCTTCAGAGTAAACAGCAATACCAATGGAAAACGGGTAGTACATTTTACATATCCTTCAGAGTAAACAGCAATACCAATGGAAAACTGGTAGTACATTTTACATATCCTTCAGAGTAAACAGCAATACCAATGGAAAACCGGTATTACATTTTACATATCCTTCAGAGTAAACAGCAATACCAATGGAAAACTGGTATTACAGTATTACATTTTTTATTATGTTGCATTTCTCACCGAGGTTACGCTTTTCCTCCTTCCGGCTGTTTTCTGAAACTACAAGAACTCAACAATAAAACACATTTCAACTCAACCAACAAAGCTAAAGCACGTTTCAAGAATCCCTCACAGGTTCAATTCACAACCGCCAGACTCAGTTAGGTCTAATAGTTTAAATGAAAACAACACACCTGCCTCAATTTACTAAATACCTTTTTTTGTAGGTGACTAGGAAAGGCAAAGATAGTTGGTATTGCATCATCACGTAAACGCACTGTCTGCCCAGTTCTATCCATGCACCTCTCCTCAAAATGCTCTGAGCACAGTAAGGAATGAGGGGTTGGCTGCCAGTCTTTCCATTTCATTTGACCCACCCACTCTTTTATTCGTTTAGGATCACGCTTTGGAAAGCTGTTGACATAGGAAAAAGGTTAAAAGAACACAATGTAAACAACTAGGCTGTGATTGTACATTTTTTTGACTTTTAAATTAACTATATATAACCATTGATTCTTGAACAATATAACTTATAAATGCATCATGAGCTTAGTTCAACTGTCATACCCCATCAGAACCCAAAATATATGTTTGTAATTGTAAACAAACACTTTATAGGCTCACAACATTGCTAAAACTATCACTTTGACATCATGGATGGTCACTGCCTCTGGTCAGTCCTTGCATTCATAGCTCTGTCTATGAATTTGACAGTAGTTACATTTCTCCAGCCCCATCCCTCATTTATTTACCAAACCCAGTAGCGGGGTGTATGCATTGTTATTGTTGGAACTGCAAATTGCAAAAGACAGGGATGAAACAGCGAGCACTTAGGCCGGGCTTCTAAGGGGTGTTCATTTGTTTAGAAGTTCCACGTTTTCTTTATGATAAGGTAACTCACATTTAAGTCACATTCGTCAAAATCAAGGTATAGCCGATTTATTACTGGAAACCTTAACTAGCTACACAAGCTAACCAAGCACTCTAGCTAACGTAAGCTGACTAATGTAACTAGTTGGACAAATGCCGACGTTAGTTAAATGCTGCAAGCCTTACCTGTGAAATGTAACCTTGTTTGTTTTATGTTTAACATTTTTAAACGTATTCCTACAGTTGAAAGCTGAACAACGCCCTGGCATTGTTGCTAGGTAGCTAGTTTTCGCTAACAACTAGGAATGTTTAAAAACAAGGAAGTGACACACAGGAAGTTAACTTGTTTCTTCTTCTTCTTCTGCCACAACACATCTGTAAAGAAGACCGAGACATGGCGGACCTCAGGAAAATCACTTCTGGCTCTCTGCCCCGTGTTAACGTTTCCCGAAAAGTGTCTGTTCAAGGGAAGGTTTTTATCCTCCTATGTATAATATTGGCCGAACCCGGAGGAGCTACCACCCACTGGGTCGTCACGGAAGATGGAAAAATTCAACAGCAAGTACGTTAACGGCCCGTGTTTATAACCGAATGTTGCTAGCTAGCCTACGATTTTCTCACATACAGGTAGAACCAGTATCTTTGACTTTACTTTGCTGTTGTTAACATTTGGTAACACGGCTGCAGACTCATACTAGCTTGTCAACTGTCGATTGCCAATTAACTACTTAAGTGCCTCTCTGGGACTTTTGCTAGCGCAGTAATACAGCAATGTTGACCCCCTAGATAGATAACGTTAGCTAGTTAGTTAGCTAGAGAACGGGGTCTCTGGGTAAGCTAGTTAATTCACTTACATATTAGCTAGCTATAACTAGCTAAAGGCATCCGATCATCCTAGAAAAACTGAAATAAAGCAAACTAGTGACAGGTGATTTGGTAGGTAGTAGGTTGGCAAGCTAGCTAATGAGCTACTGTGGTCAAAGATACTGGGCACAACAGAGCGGACAGGCTCAGCGTCAGCACATCCAGCACAATGTCACAACTCTCTTGGTTGCATCGGAGCTAGGTGAAATGAATGTAAAACTGTGCTTCGGGCTTGATGTAAGTCCATAGAGACAAGTATATTTGATGTAACCTTTGTAGCTATAAACAACTCATCTAAAGTATCCACTTCCATGTGACGTTTAGACTATTTAGCGATTGGCATTCTGTCAGCTGTGGCCATACTATCTAACACCAATGGATTGGGAAAAACCAAAGATTACCTAGCTACTACTACGTAATTATGGTGTCAAATCAGCCTGGTTCCTCTGCCTCAATTCTGTTTTGGTGTCTGTTCACGTGTACTGTGGTCAGCGGACTCAGAGGTCTTTAGTCTTTGGGGACGAGTCATAGAGTGAAAACAAGTACTGTCACTGTTTATTTTAGGACTAACATTTTCATATTTGTTTTGCAGGTTGACTCTCCTTTGAATCTTAAACATCCACATGACCTTGTCATCTTCATGCGACAGGAGACCCGTGTCAACTACCTGAAGAAGTTAGAGGTGATGATGACCTTTTAATGACTACCTCACTGTGCTCATAGCCTATTGCTCTACCTCCTGGTTTTACAGTGTTAGTCCAAGGCCCACAGTGTTCAACATCTATACTGCTGTGCTCTCCCTTACTTGAAAGATGCAATATCTCCAATATTCACAGCCTTTTAATAGTCATTTAATACTCATAGAATATTGAAGAATATATTGGATCACATCAGATGGGAAACCTGTCTTCCTTTCTTTATTTCCCAGTTAGATATAGCATTGCTTCCATATCGAGCCACACTGAAAGGTCTGAATCTCATGTCTCTGACCCCTGCTTTGTGCAGAAACAGCTTGTCGCTCAGAAGATTCACATTGAGGAGAATGAGGACAGGGACACTGGCTTGGAGCAGAGGCACTATAAAGAGGATGCCGACTGTGTCACGGCTAAAGTACCCCTGGGAGACTTGGACCTCTACGATGGTACCTACATCTCCCTGGAGAGTAAAGACATCAGGTAAGCCCAGGCTGTGTACTCTTGACCAATCATTTGGCTGTTACTAATGTGCCCTCACATAACTCATTATCAAGGGGAAGCACTGATAAGGGATGTTGACATATGTCATCCGGGCCGTGTAACGAATCCATTGGTCGCGCTCCAAAACGCCTTCATCTTATCATTGACCGATGTCATTTTTTTGGTGTGATTTTCAACAACATACAATATGCACACATTGGATGATCACGTCACATATGTTAAGAGGTCATGACACTACAGCACAAAATAAAATCTACTTTTATACTTATATATATTTTAAATTGAACCTTTATTTAACTAGGCAAGTCAGTTATGAACAAATTCTTATTTACAATGACGGCCTTGTAACAGTGGGTTAATTGCCTTGTTCAGGGGCAGAACGACAGATTTTTACCTTGTCAGCTACCTGCCGGCTACCTGCCGCCCACAAATAAGCAATGGAAGTATTTACATACTGTCAGAAGTCATCATTATTAGAACACACAAAGTGATATTCGAACAGGGAGAACGGTGGGAGTTTACAAGAGGACAAGTATTCTTGATGACATCCTAGTGACGAGAAATCATCAAAAAGTTCTGATAGAAAAAAACCATGATGGCTTGTCTTTCAAATCTGGCCCGGCATATCCTACATCACCAGGCATTTTAAACAGCCACGTGATACAAGTCAACAACTGGTTACCTTTTCTCACCTTGTTCCCCCTCTACACTAATGCTCCCTGGACCTTGACTATGGATGTTTCTTTCAGCCCTGAGGATTACGTTGATTTGAACTCCCCTCTACCCCCGGATCTGGAGAAGCCTGACTGTGCCAGAGTATTTGAGCTCCCATATAGTGTCCACGGTTTCCAGCATCTCCGGGTGAGTTGATGGAGAAAGCAAACCCACTTGTTAATGCGATGCACATACATGTCTGGATCTGTGCCATATGTGTCTGTTTTCCAGGGCGTGCAGGAACGGGTGAACCTCACATCTCCTCTGCTCTCTAAAGAGGACCCAATTTTTGCCTCCCTGTCCCACAAACTGGGCCGCACCATGGACGAGGTGGGCCATCGCATCCATCAGGGCCTGCTGAGGGTACATTGCGCTCTATCGCCACTCTTCACCCTCACCAACACTGTCTGGTCTGTTTTTATTGGTTTACATATAGCCCCATGGGATTACTTTTAACTTTGATGCACTGATTTGTTCATTTTATAAATGAACAGTCACTGTTTTAATAGTGTTCTGGTTTGACTTTCATATAGTTCCCTTCTGATGACCTGTTTGTTATGTTGTACAGAACTCCTCATCCTGGGTGCTGTATAACCTGGCGTCGTTCTATTGGAGGATAAAGAATGAGCCCAGGCAGGCGGTGGACTGTGTGGTCCGGGCCCTGCACTTCTCACCTAGGTACAGACAAAGGAAAACTCAACCCCTGGCTTCAGTTTGTCAGGCATCAGGGTCATGTTCATTAGGACACACGATGTAAATCACTTTGCAATGGAAAACTAAATGAGCCTTTCTTATTGGACAAGTCCTAGTATTCCATAATGTTTCAGTATGTTGTCTGCCCTTTGGTGCCCAATGAACACATCCCAGCTATGGTTTTTCAACATTCAAACAGTGGATCATATAAGAGTTTAAAGTCCCAATGTCGTTGTCTGTTGTGTATCCAGGCAACACAAGGACCTGTCCCTGGTGAACATGGCCAACATCCTGCACCGGGCCCACTTCTCTGCTGACGCTGCCATCGTGGCTCACGCTGCCCTGGATTTGACCTCTGACCTTCTCACCAGCCACTACACCCTGGGCAACATCTACGCAGTGAGTTACAGCACCACTAGTAGATGCACTGAATACAACCCAGGAGATGACACGTTAGAGATTCCACTTGTTTCCAAGTTGGTTTCTGATGGAATACACACAAGACAAACAAAACCACAGAAATCTAGCTGTACGACATCATCATCTGGTTTCATCAACAATTGCAGCTCTATCATCACCATTGAGGCACCATTCTACATCATGTGTAGTGAAATGGTACTAGCATCTATCAAGAGAACAGCAGGGGTCCAAGCTCTGACCCTTGAGGAACATTGAAGTCAGTTTTTACGGATGTCTAATGACGACAAAGAAAGCAGGCATTAGGTGATTTAAACCAAATGGAGCCTTTAAATTGAACATTGTTTGATTCTGGGGTAAACTTTGAACATTGTTATACTCAGAGTATAGGAACATTAGTTACAAAGGAGACATGAGGGGTGCCATAATGAAGCTTGGGAGGGGCTGATTGGAGGGTAAACAACTGCATGTGACAGTACTGATAAGGGGAGGAACTGTTGAAGGCTCATCACTTAGTTCCCTGCTTAGCAAGAATGATGCAATGTTTAGAGATGAGGAGGCGCCTCCCCAGAGTGGGGTGTGAATACCATCCCGGGGGAAGCCATGTCTGCGTCTGAATACAGCTGTTTCAACCCTTTGGGAAGAATTCAACTTGGTTAAGCTTCTCTAGTGTCCGTGAGATATTTACTCTGAAGAATTAGAACCTAACAACGTGGTTCTGCAACATTTGTTTCCACTATGTTTTAACATTTCTGGAGCGACGTTGATGTAGAGTTGTGTTGGTTTATGTTCACATACTGTCTGCTTTTAATGTTTTTCATCGACACTTACAGTGGGATGATACACTGACAGTAGGATGATACACAGACAGTAGGATGATACACTGGACAGTAGGATGATCCACTAGGATGATACACTGGACAGTAGGATGATACACTGACAGTAGGATGATACACTGGGATGATACACTGTCAGTAGGATGATACACTAGGATGATACACTGACAGTAGGATGATACACTGACAGTAGGATGATCCACTAGGATAATACACTGGCAGTAGGATGATACACTGGCAGTAGGATGATACACTGGCAGTAGGATGATACACTGACAGTAGGATGATACACTGTCAGTAGGATGATCCACTAGGATGAAACACCGACAGTAGGATTTTTTTACAAAATTGGAGTACAGCAATAATTTATCCAACAGTTATGCAGTGGATATGGATGTAGGATGTTACTGCAATGCTTGTTGGCATGGCTTTCTCCAGGTGCTCAGGAAGTGTATTCCTGCTGATATATTGTCAATGTTACCGGCCCTGACCTTCAGTTCTCTCTCCATTTATACTAGAGGAGTGAATCATCTCTGATATATTATTTATCTTTCTCTCTCTCTCTTTCTCTCTCTACCTCTCTCTCCTGTCCTCTATCCTGTGTTTCTTTGTGTGTAGATGCTGGGGGAGTATAACCACTCAGTGCTGTGCTATGAGCAGACCCTCCAGGCCCAGCCGGGCTTTGAGCAGGCCCTGAGGAGGAAGCACGCCGTCCTCTGTCAGCAGAAACTGGAGCAGCGCCTGGAGGCCCAACACAGGTGAAGGCACAGTGCCTCACTGCTCAGGGCATAGTTAGGTTAATAGAGAGTGAGGAACCATTTTGAAGGGGATTTAATGGGAAGGGAAGCATTGTTGTGGCACAGACTTCCTCTTTATATGGCACCGGTTACAATGCAGAAGTACACTGAGTGGACAAAACATTATGGTCTTTCCATGACAGACCGACCAGGGGAATCCAGGTGAAAGCTGTGATCCCTTATTGATGTCACTTATTAAATCCACTTCAATCAGTGCAGATGAAGGGGAGGAGACTGGTTAAAGAAGGATTTTTAAGCCTTGAGACAATTCAGACATGGATTGTGTATGTGTGCCATTGAGGGAAAAGACAAAAGATTGAAGTGCCTTTGTGTAAAGAACTGCAATGCTGCTGGGTTTTTCACATCCAACAGTTTCCTGTGTGTATACAGAATGGTCCACCACCCAAAGGACATCCAGCCAACTTGACACAACTGTGGGAAACATTGGAGTCAACATGGGCCAGCATCCTAGTGGAACGCTTTTGACACCTTGTAGAGTCCATGCCCTGACGAATTGAGGCTGTTCTGAGGAAAACAGGGCCACTCAATATTAGGAAGGTGTTCTTAATGTTTTGTACACTTGGTGTGTAACACCACGGTGACCTGTCAGTAGGCCTAGGGCTACCTATATGTGATCTGCCACACCCCCCAGGTCTCTGCAGCGCACGCTGAACGAGCTGAAGGAATACCAGAAACAGCATGACCACTACCTGCGCCAGCAGGAGGCCCTGGACAAATACAAGCTGCTGCAGGAAGAGCAAATCCTCCGCAACATCATCCACGAGACCCAGATGGCCAAGGAGGCACAGCTGGGTGAGATGCTATACACACACACACACACACACTCGCATGCAATACACACACACACTTGCATGCAATACACACACACACTTGAGTGCAATATACACACACACACTCGCATGCAATACACACACACACTTGAGTGCAATATACACACACACTTGAATACAAACATGAAATACGCACAATACACACACACTCATGTGCAATACACAGTCCCAGATGCACACACACACAAATACACACCGTGTATATGGATGAGCGGTCATTTCTCATCCATATACTTATATGTACATATTCTCATTCACCCCTTTAGATGTGTGTGTATTAGGTAGTTGTTGGGGAACTGTTAGATGACTTGTTAGATATTACTGTACTGTCGGAACTAGAAGCACAAGCATTTCGCTACACTCGCATTAACATCTGTTAACCATAAGAATGTGACCAATACAATTTGATTTGACTTGAGTTTTATATAAATGAATGTCCATTTAGAGATGGTCAGTTAATTCTGTCCATTTCACCGATGTAAACAGAAAATAATAATGAGGTGTTTTGTTCAGGCAACCACCAGATGTGTCGTCTGGGCCAGCAGCAGAGCAGCCTCTTCTGCCCCTTGGACCTGCCGGTGCGGTATCACCGTGGAGACCTGTTTGAGCACGTCCACTACATCCAGTTTGGAGAGGAGGTCTCTGTGGCGGCCAGCGTTGCTCTGGTGTCGGAGCCTAGCACCAACCAGACCACCAGCCCACACCTCCACCCCTCTGTGTCCGGAGACCCTGAGCCTGCTGCCCTCTGGGGCCACCAGGCCTCCCCCACCGAAGTCAGTTCACACTGTGTGTGTGTGTTTGGCAGGATTTATCAGTGTGTGTGGATAGTGGGCTTTGTGCTGTGTTGGCAGGACAATCTAAAGGTTCTGTGGCCCTGACTGCGTGTGTTTTGTCTGTAGGACATTCAGAGGCTGCTGTGGCCTCGGAGGGCAGACTGTGCTGATGAGTTTCCTGTCATCCCCCCCGCCCACCTACTACCCACCTTCTACCTCCCACCTGAGACACAGGGCCCCAGGTTAGTGTGTTAGACACAGGGCCCCAGGTTAGTGTGTGAGACACAGGGCCCCAGGTTAGTGTGTGAGACACAGGGCCCCAGGTTAGTGTGTGAGACACAGGGTCCCAGGTTAGTGTGTTAGACACAGGGCCCCGGGTTAGTGTGTTAGACACAGGGCCTCGGGTTAGTGTGTTAGACACAGGGCCTCGGGTTAGTGTGTTAGACACAGGGCCTCGGGTTAGTGTGTTAGACACAGGGCCTCGGGTTAGTGTGTTAGACACAGGGCCTCGGGTTAGTGTGTTAGACACAGGGCCTCGGGTTAGTGTGTTAGACACAGGGCCTCGGGTTAGTGTGTTAGACACAGGGCCTCGGGTTAGTGTGTTAGACACAGGGCCCCGGGTTAGTGTGTTAGACACAGGGCCCCGGGTTAGTGTGTTAGACACAGGGCCTCGGGTTAGTGTGTTAGACACAGGGCCTCGGGTTAGTGTGTTAGACACAGGGTCTCGGGTTAGTGTGTTAGACACAGGGTCTCGGGTTAGTGTGTTAGACACAGGGTCCCGGGTTAGTGTGTTAGACACAGGGTCCCGGGTTAGTGTGTTAGACACAGGGTCCCGGGTTAGTGTGTTAGACACAGGGTCCCGGGTTAGTGTGTGAGACACAGGGCCTCGGGTTAGTGTGTTAGACACAGGGTCCCGGGTTAGTGTGTTAGACACAGGGTCCCGGGTTAGTGTGTTAGACACAGGGTCCCGGGTTAGTGTGTTAGACACAGGGTCCCGGGTTAGTGTGTTAGACACAGGGTCCCGGGTTAGTGTGTGAGACACAGGGTCCCGGGTTAGTGTGTTAGACACAGGGTCCCAGGTTAGTGTGTTAGACACAGGGCCTCAGGTTAGTGTTTTAAATTTTGATTGATATTTATTTTACTAGGCAAGTCAGTTAAGAACATATTTTTATTTTCAATGACGGCCTAGGAACAGTGGGTTAACTGCCTTGTTCAGGGGCAGAACAACTGATTTTTACTTTGTCAGCTCGGGGATTCAATCTTGCAACCTTTCAGTTACTAGTCCAATGCTCTGACCAATAGGCTACCTGTTTGTGTGTGTGCCAGGTTGTTTGTGTATGCTACCTTTTTCTGCCTGTTTCTAACATGGTGTGTTGTATCTTGAAGGGGTGTGTGTGTGTGTGTGCGCACGCTGGTGGATTGTGTTGACTCGTACAGCCTCTTCCTCAGCATGGTTTGTGTAACGTGATGTATGTTATGACATTCATGTATTTGCTGACCTCACTGGTGTGTGTTCAGCCTCCAGACTGTGCTGTATGGTACCGAACCTCCTCCCTCCTCCCTGGCTTCCCCAGACTGTGGCCCTGTCCTCCAGCCCCCTCCAGATGACCTGCCTGCCTCTGTGGGCTGGCCCTTGGAGGACAAGGAGCTGCCAGACCCCCACGCCATCCAGGTTTGTGTGTGTGTGTGTGTGTGTGTGTTGGATGGGGGTCTGTAACATCAACATATTTTTGAGACTGGGCTTTGGATTCAATACAATACCATCTTTATTGATCCATTATACAGAGACAACAGAAATGTGTTTTCTGTCACAGTACCCATTGAGCACCATTGAGTCAGCCCCACTGGAGCAGGTTAGGGTGCAGGGTTGAAGTGTGTCACTGGGCTGACCGTGTGTGTGTGTGTGTGTGTGTGTGTGTGTGTGTGTGTGTGTGTGTGTGTGTGTGTGTGTGTGTGTAGGTGCTGCTGTCTCGCAGCAGAGGCTGGAGTTTGGAGCAGGCTGGTGCCAGTATAGCCCAAGCCATGAAGAAGGTGAGCGTCGTAGAACAGAGAAACATCCTTTCCAATCAGAAATATACTCCACTACTGTCTTGTCCTGAGAAATGCAATGGCTTTGGACTGCTCTGTCAAAATAAACAGCCATCCACAGTTCTAATAGAAAATGATCCATCTTCAGACAATGTACATCCTCCTCTCCTCCAGGCTAGTGCCCCTGGCTGGTTGCTCCAGAACGAGGCGGCTTTGTTCTGGCGTGCGAAGGGTAACGGTACCAGCTCTCTGCAGTGTCTGCGCCACTCCCTGGCCTCGGCTCCGCCCACCCAGCGCCATCTGCCCCTCGTCAACGCTGCCAATCTGCTTCTGCGCCACGGCCTCAGCGCCCACGCACGCGCTCTGCTGGAGGACGCCCTGGCGCTCAACGCCTCTGAGGTACACACATTTTGAAATACTTTATTTGAATACAGAAATCACATTACATTCAAGAAGGATTTAAACATTTCAAAGGTCTTTGTATGCGTGGACACTTAAGGATACTGTATTGGGAGTCCCATAGGGCGAGGCACAATTGGCCCAGCGTGGTCCGGGTTTGGCCGGGGTAGGCCGTCATTGTAAATAAGAATTTGTTCTTAACTGACTTGCCTTGTTAAATAAAGGTTCAATAAAATAAGTTTTAAAGTGTGATACAGCACCTTTAGAAGTTATCCACAGTATGGTCCTAATGGGATGTTATATAAGGATATCCACAGTATGGTCCTAATGGGATGTTATATAAGGATATCCACAGTATGGTCCTAATGGGATGTTAAATAAGGATATCCACAGTATGGTCCTAATGGGATGTTAAATAAGGATATCCACAGTGTGGTCCTAATGGGATGTTATATAAGGATATCCACAGTATGGTCCTAATGGGATGTTATATAAGGATATCCACAGTATGGTCCTAATGGGATGTTATATAAGGATATCCACAGTATGGTCCTAATGGGATGTTATATAAGGATGTCCACAGTGTGGTCCTAATGGGATGTTATATAAGGATGTCCTGTCTAATGACTGTTTCCCTGCTCTCCTCCGGTCCCCTGGCAGCCCCACACTCTCCTGAGTCTGGTGAGCGTGAATCTGGCCCAGGGCAACGTGACGGGCGCCCTGGACCTGTTCCGCCACACCCTGGCTCTCTCTGCCAGTTGTGCCCAGTGCCGTGCCAGCCTGCCCCTTCTGCGATGCCTGCAGTTCTACCCCTTCCTATACAACCTGCAGCGCCCACCCTGTCCGCGTGAGTGCCCCGGTACACCTCTCATGCCATACTTTATTGTCCGATGTTGTGGAAATTAATTTGGGAGGCCTGGGATAAGTGGTACTTGGCTTATTTTATAGTCAGTACCAACCTTCCCCTTTCTGACCTCTGTCTGTCTTGTGTAAGGGATTACAGTGTTGGAAATTCAAACTTTGTCCTCTGTCTGACTATCTTATCTAAAGGGTTTAATATTAGTCAGCTGTAATATTGCAGATTCCAGGTTCTAACAGTTTAAATGTTTGCATCATGTCTAATTCCTTTTTAATTTGTAATAAATCCCTCCCCTGATTTGAAGTAAACTAACGGACAACAATACTGCTACATTACAGCTATTTCCCCTCACATCTATGGTACCTGTTAGTTAAATAATTATACATATTCCTAATTTCCTCTTTCTTCAAGTGCTGAATTTTCACACACAACGGCCGATCCACCATTCATTCTGATCTTAACTCCAACCCTCTGATCTTCGCTCTCTCTCGCACTCTTTCCCTCTGTCTCTCTCTGTCTCTGTCTCTCTCTCTCTCTCTCTCTCTCTCTCTCTCTCTCTCTCTCTCTCTCTCTCTCTCTCTCTCTCTCTCTCTCTGTCTCTCTCTCTCTCTCTGTGTGTCTCTCTCTCTCTGTGTGTCTCTCTCTCTGTGTGTCTCTCTCTCTCTCTGTCTCTCTCTCTCTCTCTCTGTGTCTCTCTCTCTCTGTGTCTCCCTCTCTGTGTCTGTCTCTCTCTGGCTCTCTCTGTTTCTCTTTCTCTCTGATGTTTCTCTCTAGAATGAGGGGAGAAAAGTGTTTTACCTCTCAGTAATTGAAGCTGTTAAAAATGGTCCATCTGCTGCTTCATTCAGAAAGCTGTATATTTGCCAGTCAGACGCCAGCCAGCCCTCTCCCCATGTTTCTAACCTACACACACACACTTTCTATGGACAGGTGAAAAGGTGCAGGGGTTACAACAAAGACCCATTTCCACTATGACAAAAGGGACAATGAAGTCCACTTCAGTCATCTGTATTTGTTGCTTGAATGTCATGCACATTGTTGGAAGGCCAATTTAGTGGAGACTGAAGTGCCTGTGTGCTGATGGGTTTAGTGTGTGTGTGTGTGTGTCAACAGAGGGTGCTGTGTGTGTCGGGGAGGAGGATGTGACTCTACATCTAGATGAATGGGAGGCTGGCAGTGGACAGAAGCTGCAGGAGGACCCCAGCACCACGGCTGCCCAGGCTCTACCTGTCTCCACTGTGGAGGAAGCCCTCCTGTTTGAGAGTAAGACCCTTATGATCTGGACTCTGACTCTATGAAATCAAATGAACAGAACTGTTCATGGAGTTCTGCACACTCAGATGCTCAAACATCTGGGTCCTGTTCATTAGGGCACTGTAGCAAAACATTTTGAAACGGAAAACCTACAAATGTCATGTTAAACCCTCCCTGTTTCTGTCCGTTTTCTTCCATTTGGTACCTAATGAACAGGACCCTGCCTTTGTGTTTGTAACAGAGGTGGTGCTGGACAGTAACGGCTCTGGTGAGACAGGCCAACAGCCTGGAGGAGGAGGAGGAGAGAGGGATGAGGAGGAGTGGCAGCTGAAGGAGGAGCTGATGGGGGCCTTCGAGGGGGCTCTGGACGTGGGGGGCAAGCGGGGCGACCTGAGGGGCATCCGCGTGCTGAAGAACGACCGGGTGATGGGAGCGGGCCGAAGCGGAGGAGGGCCCTGCTTCGGGAACTGTGAGGATGACGAGGGGGCTGAGTGGGTAGGTGTCCTGTACTGAGTAACTACCATGATGTAGTATAGAGACAGACAGGTGTAACTACCATGATGTAGTATAGAGACAGACAGGTGTAACTACCATGATGTAGTATAGAGACAGACAGGTGTAACTACCATGATGTAGTATAGAGACACAGGTGTAACTGCCATGATGTAGTATAGAGACAGACAGGTGTAACTGCCATGATGTAGTATAGAGACAGACAGGTGTAACTGCCATGATGTAGTATAGAGACAGACAGGTGTAACTGCCATGATGTAGTATAGAGACAGACAGGTGTAACTGCCATGATGTAGTATAGAGACAGACAGGTGTAACTGCCATGATGTAGTATAGAGACAGACAGGTGTAACTGCCATGATGTAGTATAGAGACAGACAGGTGTAACTGCCATGATGTAGTATAGAGACAGACAGGTGTAACTGCCATGATGTAGTATAGAGACAGACAGGTGTAACTGCCATGATGTAGTAATAGAGACAGACAGGTGTAACTACCATGATGTAGTATAGAGACAGACAGGTGTAACTACCATGATGTAGTATAGAGACAGACAGGTGTAACTGCCATGATGTAGTATAGAGACAGACAGGTGTAACTACCATGATGTAGTATAGAGACAGACAGGTGTAACTACCATGATGTAGTATAGAGACAGACAGGTGTAACTGCCATGATGTAGTATAGAGACAGACAGTAGCCAGGCCCCAGCCCAACATCCCCCCTCTCCTGGTCCTCCACAGATAACGTTCCAGGTGAAGCGTGTGAGGAAGCCCAAGGCGGACAGCCCCGAGGGCTGGGGCAGTGCTGAGGACACCCTGCAGGGGGAGACACTGCTCCCTGGAGGCCACTCTGTCCTGGAGATCAGCGGCCCCACCATCCCGTCCCCCGGGCCCTCGGGTAATAAACACCCTGCGTGCTCACAGACGAACTCATAGGGAGAATCTCAATTGTATTTACTTGACTCCTCGTGTCCTCTCGCCACCTCAAAACCCATTGGAGAAGAAGGCCAGTTGGGAGGGACCTCTGACTTTCTCATCCAATGGGTTCTGAGAAGGATGTGAGAAATCTAGGAAATACAATTGAGATTCTCCCATAAAGACAGTTATTTTATTCATCGTCGTTGAACCATACTAAGAAAGTGTTTGTGTGTCTAGGGTACTGATGTGTGTGTGTGTGTGTGTGTGTGTGTGTGTGTGCGCAGGCCGATGGAGGGACTACACCAGTCTGGGCTGGCCGGGGCCAGAGGAGTGCCAGAGAACACGCAGGGTAGACCTCACCACCGTGGCCAGTACCTGGCTGGCCGTGTCTGCCAAGAACATTGAGTGAGTACCAACCTTTCTCTTTGACCTCTGTCTGTCTTGTTTAAGGGGATTCCACTTTGAACTCTGTCTGTCTTATCTTGTCTAAGGGATTAGGACAGTGTTGTAAATTCAAACTGTGACCTCTGTCTGGTTATCTCATAGATAAACGTGTGTGTGTTTCCCAATCCTCTCCTGGGGAAACTACCTCCCAGTCCACATTGTTCCAACCCTGCACTGACACAGCTGATTCAACTAATAAACTACTAAAATGTTGACTGCCACTGGAGTCAGTTGGGAATCACTTTATTAGGACTTAAAGGGATAGTTGGAGATTTAAGATCTTTTTATATTTATTCTGTTAAGATGAACCCATGGATACCATTTGTATGTCTCTGTGTGCCGTATGAAGCAAGGTCGTGTCTGGAACCATTGCCCTCCAGCGCAGTGACTGGAAGTCTACTGTAGCAGCTAGCATGAAACTACCTTCAACTTCCTTCAAACTGTACACATAACATTGGTAACCATGAGTTCATCTGACTCTGGGGAAGTAGACATTGTTTTGGACAAACTGTTGAACTATCCTCTTAACATCCAAAGCCACACTTTAATTAGAAAATGTCTAATGTTCCCTCGCTGTTCTCTCGTTTCCACCCTCCTCCACAGCATCACGGAACACATAGACTTTGCTACTCCACTCCAGGAGCCTGCGGTGGAGCCGTTGTGCAACGCCAACCTGGCTGCCAGCATGCACACCCTGGACCACCTGGCTGGCGTGGCCTCCCGCGCCGCCATCCACTACACTGGAGAGAGTCAACTCCGAGAGGTAGGGGACAGAGAGCCAACTCCGAGAGGTAGGGGACAGAGAGAGCCAACTCCGAGAGGTAGGAGACAGAGAGAGCCAACTCCGAGAGGTAGGGGACAGAGAGAGCCAACTCCGAGAGGTAGGGGACAGAGAGAGCCAACTCCGAGAGGTAGGGGACAGAGAGAGCCAACTCCGAGAGGTAGGGGACAGAGAGACCCAACTCCGAGAGGTAGGGGACAGAGAGAGCCAACTCCGAGAGGTAGGAGACAGAGAGAGCCAACTCCGGGAGGTAGGGGACAGAGAGAGCCAACTCCGAGAGGTAGGGGACAGAGAGAGCCAACTCCGAGAGGTAGGGGACAGAGTCTCTCACATCTCCCCAGTCTGCATCATTTCACTGTTCTGCCATGAGCCTCAACCGGATTTCCGTTTGTCATTCAGGTTCTACAAAATCTGGGCAAAGATAAGTTCTCCCCTCAGTCCTTTGAGCAGGTGGGCACGCGCATCGCCAAGGTATTGGAGAAGGTACGTGTTTGTGGAGGTGGTAGCTGCCCGTCAGGCTTTTCTACAACCCTGTATCACACAAATCACTGCATCTCCCGGCAGTATAAAGATCAATAAAATCATGCAGAGTCTCTCCTCTCCTGAGCAGAACCAGACTTCGTGGGTCTTGTCCAGCATGTCTGCTCTCTACTGGAGGGTGAAGGGTCAGGGCAAGAGGGCCATCGACTGCCTGCGCCAAGCCCTCCACTACGCTCCGCACCACATGAAGGTAACACGGACTGAGACTTGCCCAATAATAACACACGTGTTTGTTTTCCTTTGCAAACGTTTTTCTACAGTGTGAACTGCTGAACATGACCCTGTGCTATAGCGCTGTGTGATAATTCAGTATCTCTCCCTCCCTCCTTCCCTCCCTCATTCACGCCCTCCCTCTCTCTCAGGACGTACCGCTGATCAGCCTGGCCAACATCTTCCAGAATGCGCGGCTGTGGGAGGACGCCTTGACCGTGGCCCGCATGGCTGTGGAGATCGCCCCGCACTTCGTTGTCAACCACTTCACCCTCGCCAACGTCTACATCGCCATGGTGAGCCCACCACCATGGGAACGGACCAGCATTGTTGTCATGGCCTGGCCATGAGGCGTCTGGTCTAGGGCGGGCGTCTGGTTGAGGGCTGGCGGGCGTCTGGTTGAGGGCTGGCGGGCGTCTGGTTTAGTCTGGTGTCTGGTTTAGATGCTTAATTCCCTTCAAGTGTCTGGTTGTGAAGCAGGTTATTTATGCTGGTATTGGTAAGTGTGTGGAATCTTGCCAATGCTGCTGCTGTGTCAAATGACGACAAGAGTATGAATTGTGGTGATTTGTGTAAATACTGATCAGTTGTATTTATTATTCTGTGTGTGGGTGTGTGTGTCCAGGAGGAGTTTGAGAAGGCCATGCGCTGGTATGAGTCCACTCTGGAGCT
Source organism: Brachymystax lenok tsinlingensis (assembly GCA_030435695.1). Lineage (NCBI taxonomy): Eukaryota > Metazoa > Chordata > Actinopteri > Salmoniformes > Salmonidae > Brachymystax > Brachymystax lenok. The sequence continues at coordinate 8,007,225 of CM059819.1, forward strand.
GCAGCCAGAGTTTGCCCCTGCCAAGGACCGCCTGAGAACTATCCAGTGTTACCTGCTAACCAAGAAGGACTGCCGTCTACCCTAAGACTACTCCACAGGAGAAGCCCTCGGAACACACACACCACATACAAAAACACAGCTTACAGTAGTTACTCACTAGAAAGCGGTTGTTGAATTTCTTTTTTTTAAGTCAATGCCATATAATTTATGTCGAAAGGAATTCAGGGTTCCCGTTGCTGTGACCTCAGACTAGTCGTAGGGTGTAAAACCAACCACTTCCATTCGCTAAACATTCACTAAATGACCCGTGTTACCTTTTGAAGAAGCCCTCCACCTGAAAAGTTCTCAATTCTATTAGGAAGCTTTGGATATGTATCCCATCACTCAGCTACCCTGTCCCATAGACTACAGTATAAAGAGCCCAGCATAGGGTCCCATCACTCAGCTACCCTGTCCCATAGACTACAGTATAAAGAGCCCAGCATAGGGTCCCATCACTCAGCTACCCCGTCCCATAGACTACAGTATAAAGAGCCCAGCATAGGGTCCCATCACTCAGCTACCCTGGCCCATAGACTACAGTATAAAGAGCCCAGCATAGGGTCCCATCACTCAGCTACCCGTCCATAGACTACAGTATAAAGAGCCCAGCATAGGGTCCCATCACTCAGCTACCCTGTCCCATAGACTACAGTATAAAGAGCCCAGCATAGGGTCCCATCACTCAGCTACCCCGTCCCATAGACTACAGTATAAAGAGCCCAGCATAGGGTCCCATCACTCAGCTACCCTGGCCCATAGACTACAGTATAAAGAGCCCAGCATAGGGTCCCATCACTCAGCTACCCGTCCATAGACTACAGTATAAAGAGCCCAGCATAGGGTCCCATCACTCAGCTACCCGTCCCATAGACTACAGTATAAAGAGCCCAGCATAGGGTCCCATCACTCAGCTACCCCGTCCCATAGACTACAGTATAAAGAGCCCAGCATAGGGTCCCATCACTCAGCTACCCTGTCCCATAGACTACAGTATAAAGAGCCCAGCATAGGGTCCCATCACTCAGCTACCCTGGGCCCCATAGACTACAGTATAAAGAGCCCAGCATAGGGTCCCATCACTCAGCTACCCTGGTCCCATAGACTACAGTATAAAGAGCCCAGCATAGGGTCCCATCACTCAGCTACCCCGTCCCATAGACTACAGTATAAAGAGCCCAGCATAGGGTCCCATCACTCAGCTACCCCGTCCATAGACTACAGTATAAAGAGCCCAGCATAGGGTCCCATCACTCAGCTACCCGTCCCATAGACTACAGTATAAAGAGCCCAGCATAGGGTCCCATCACTCAGCTACCCGTCCCATAGACTACAGTATAAAGAGCCCAGCATAGGGTCCCATCACTCAGCTACCCGTCCATAGACTACAGTATAAAGAGCCCAGCATAGGGTCCCATCACTCAGCTACCCTGTCCCATAGACTACAGTATAAAGAGCCCAGCATAGGGTCCCATCACTCAGCTACCCCGTCCCATAGACTACAGTATAAAGAGCCCAGCATAGGGTCCCATCACTCAGCTACCCTGGCCCATAGACTACAGTATAAAGAGCCCAGCATAGGGTCCCATCACTCAGCTACCCTGGCCCATAGACTACAGTATAAAGAGCCCAGCATAGGGTCCCATCACTCAGCTACCCTGTCCCATAGACTACAGTATAAAGAGCCCAGCATAGGGTCCCATCACTCAGCTACCCTGGCCCATAGACTACAGTATAAAGAGCCCAGCATAGGGTCCCATCACTCAGCTACCCTGTCCATAGACTACAGTATAAAGAGCCCAGCATAGGGTCCCATCACTCAGCTACCCTGGTCCATAGACTACAGTATAAAGAGCCCAGCATAGGGTCCCATCACTCAGCTACCCTGGCCCATAGACTACAGTATAAAGAGCCCAGCATAGGGTCCCATCACTCAGCTACCCCGTCCCATAGACTACAGTATAAAGAGCCCAGCAAAGGGTCCCATCACTCAGCTACCCTGGCCCATAGACTACAGTATAAAGAGCCCAGCATAGGGTCCCATCACTCAGCTACCCTGGCCCATAGACTACAGTATAAAGAGCCCAGCATAGGGTCCCATCACTCAGCTACCCTGGCCCATAGACTACAGTATAAAGAGCCCAGCATAGGGTCCCATCACTCAGCTACCCTGTCCCATAGACTACAGTATAAAGAGCCCAGCATAGGGTCCCATCACTCAGCTACCCCGTCCCATAGACTACAGTATAAAGAGCCCAGCATAGGGTCCCATCACTCAGCTACCCGTCCATAGACTACAGTATAAAGAGCCCAGCATAGGGTCCCATCACTCAGCTACCCCGTCCCATAGACTACAGTATAAAGAGCCCAGCATAGGGTCCCATCACTCAGCTACCCTGGCCCATAGACTACAGTATAAAGAGCCCAGCATAGGGTCCCATCACTCAGCTACCCCGTCCCATAGACTGCAGTATAAAGACCCTGGTGGCTGCTGTTCTTTGTTCTGTCTCCAGTGGAGTTGGACTAGGAAGTACAGACAGGACATACACATCCTTCCCTCTGTCCTTCATTTTGTTAGGAAGCAATCAAGAAGGACAATGCAGTAGTTGATTTACAAGACAGATATAATCCCATAGATGGTGCTGTTTTTTTATTTTAATTTGTGGTTTTAATTGGAAGTACAGTTGTCATCACAAAGTCATTTCTTATGATTAAGAAATAGTTTGGTAAAGAGACAGAAATTGCTGCTGGTTTGTAACTTGCTAACTAAATGCAGGTGTACCGGGTTTTGGAATGACCCGTCTCAGAACCTTTTACATTTATGGCTGCTTAAAAAAATTAATATAGATTGTCTTGTTTTGCACTTTTGTTTTTAATCATTCCTATTTATGTGGGGACCTACAATGAATAAATGAAAATGTATTTTTCTGAAAGGAACTTTAATGCATAGCAACAAAAAAACTAACTTTAATGTGTTCTTTACTTTTGCTCTTTTATTTATAGAAATTATTTGTCAGGGCCAAAAAAAATGTTATCTTTTGACTATTTTCAAACTCTAAATTGAACTGTTGTGTTCAGTATTAAGGCAGTGGGACATATAAGTTGATCGGCTCATCATTTGAATGTATCCATTGCCTTCTTACGAACTTCAGACCTCTCTGGGAAATAAAAAGCAAGATGTTTTGATGCCTTGAGACTTAAGTTTAATGGAGGTGGGTTTTGGATTCAATTTTTTTGGGTCTACTTCAGGGTGCATTTAAACTGAGGCAGCCGTGTGGTGGGGAGACTGAAACCCATGCCCGAGGCAGCCGTGTGGTGGGGAAACTTTAACCCATGCCCGAGGCAGCTGTGTGGTGGGGAAACTTTAACCCATGCCCGAGGCAGCCGTGTGGTGGGGAAACTTTAACCCATGCCCGAGGCAGCCGTGTGGTGGGGAAACTTTAACCCATGCCCGAGGCAGCTGTGGTGGGGAAACTTTAACCCATGCCCGAGGCAGCAGTGTGGTGGGGGAACTTTAACCCATGCCCGAGGCAGCTGTGGTGGGGAAACCTTAACCCATGCCTGAGGCAGCCGTGTGGTGGGGAGACTGAAACCCATGCCCGAGGCAGCTGTGGTGGGGAAACCTTAACCCATGCCTGAGGCAGCCGTGTGGTGGGGAGACTGAAACCCATGCCCGAGGCAGCTGTGGTGGGGAAACCTTAACCCATGCCCGAGGCAGCCGTGTGGTGGGGAAACTTTAACCCATGCCCGAGGCAGCAGTGTGGTGGGGAGAAATAATTCTGTAAATGGTGGACGGAGATGTCTTTGCAACTCCTCTGACGGACAGCACAGCCCTAGGCCCTCCCCCAACGCACTGCTCCCATTAAAAACCATTGGGTTGCTGTGTTTTTTTACACAGATTTTTGTCTGGTTTGAACTCGTCCCAACTCCATGGAAAATGTTGTACTTGATAACTGTTGATACGCTGAGACAAAGTATTGCATAGCTCCGTTAGTGCCCTGAGCGGATGAAGACCTGCGTAACACTACACTTCTGGTTTTGTCATATTCCTAGAATTGCCCTTTTAAAATGCAGCCCTTGTGGCTCTGGGATCATATTCTAAATGATTGGCAGTATTTCACCTTGCTTTTGGCCTGAGGAAAATGATATGGTTTCAGTACTATACTAGGTGCAGATTGATGCTGTCCAGGTGTTCCCCCAACCAAGACATGTTTCTAAAATCCAAATGCACCAGTGACAATGAGTGTGTTTGCAGAAGTAACAAGATGACTTGCAGGACAGTCCCCTTCCTGATCCATTGTATCTTCTGGATCTGAAATGACAGGATTGGTAGCCTCAAGCATCACCCAAATGGCAACCTAGAAGGCACTGCCATATCAAGGGTAGAAGATGGTGGAACTATATCAGGTTGGGAAATAACACACTCCGAGGCATCGTTAACACACTCAGAAACTGTTCAGTCATTATCAATGACCCGTTGGTCTACATGGGCTAGGTCTTGCCCATAGCCACAGCCGCAATTCTGCAGAGATCATGTGTTTTGTCTGCAAGTGCTGGAAATAGTGCCAACACAGTGCGGCCTGCTATTTTTAGCAGCCTGTGAGGATACATGTCAGTTGCAGAGAGGCTGGCACACATGCACGGACTGCTATAAATATCAAGTAAACACAGGAGAATGCATATTGCACAGCAGCTTGGAGAGCAACCGCATCGCTAATGGTTGTTAGCCTATTATTGTCCCCAGAACCGCTCCCTTTTAGAATGTTTCTCAATTCATATTTGACTCTGGTGGTATTTCTGAACCCACACGTCTTGGGTACAGTGTATAAATAACTTGTGTGCAACAAAGCGTGTGTGAATTTGTCAGGGGGCGAGGAGGACTGGGTGCTCAGTTATGTAATAGACATGTGATGTGAGTGACCAGCACACACACACAAACTCACACACACACTGCATTTAATGGGGCTGTGCTATGCTCTGCACCCATTGAGATCAGCCAATGGGAGGGGGTAGCAGGCAGGCCTATGGTTCAGCTGAGAATGTATTGGCTAGCTGTGTTTTGGTGTGTAAGACATTAGATTATATAACGTTGTTTATAGTCCTTGTTGAAAAAATATGTTTACAAATAGACTGAGCCTACAAATAGAAACGACAACAAACATCTAGGGACATTCGAATACATGATTAGCAGAGGTTAGGTAGCCTAGTGGTTTGAGCTTTGGGCCAGTAACCGGAAGGTTGCTGGATCGAATCCCAGAGCTGACGAGGTAAAAATCTGTTGTTCTGCCCCTGAGCAAGGCAGGGCGCTGAAGGCAGCCCCCCCGCACCTCTCTGATTCAGAGGGGTTGGGTTAAATGCAGAAGACACATTTCAGTTGAAGGCATTCAGTTGGACAACTGAGTAGGTATCCCCTTTTCCCTTTAAAATGTCTATAGAGTACTTGGATTTACAGAGGATCTGGTAGGTTACAGTGAGGGAAAAAAGTATTTGATCCCCTGCTGATTTTGTACGTTTGCCCACTGACAAAGAAATGATCAGTCTATAATTTTTATGGTAGGTTTATTTGAACAGTGAGAGACAGAATAACAACAAAAAAATCCAGAAAAACGCATGTGAAAAATGTTATAAATTGATTTGCATTTTAATGAGGGAAATAAGTATTTGACCCCTCTGCAAAACATGACTTAGTACTTGGTGGCAAAACCCTTGTTGGCATTCACAGAGGTCAGACAGTTGGCCACCAGGTTTGCACACATGTCAGGAGGGATTTTGTCCCACTCCTCTTTGCAGATCTTCTCCAAGTCATTAAGGTTTCGAGGCTGACGTTTGGCAACTCGAACCTTCAGCTCCCTCCACAGATTTTCTATGGGATTAAGGTCTGGAGACTGGCTAGGCCACTCCAGGACCTTAATGTGCTTCTTCTTGAGCCACTCCTTTGTTGCCTTGGCCGTGTGTTTTGGGTCATTGTCATGCTGGAATACCCATCCACGACCCATTTTCAATGCCCTGGCTGAGGGAAGGAGGTTCTCACCCAAGATTTGACGGTACATGGCCCTGTCCATCGTCCCTTTGATGCGGTGAAGTTGTCTTGTCCCCTTAGCAGAAAAACACCCCCAAAGCATAATGTTTCCACCTCCATGTTTGACGGTGGGGATGGTGTTCTTTGGGACATAGGCAGCAGTCCTCCTCCTCCAAACACGGCGAGTTGAGTTGATGTCAAAGAGCTCCATTTTGGTCTCATCTGACCACAACACTTTCACCCAGTTGTCCTCTGAATCATTCAGATGTTCATTGGCAAACTTCAGACGGGCCTGTATATGTGCTTTCTTGAGGAGGGGGACCTTGCGGGTTCTGCAGGATTTCAGTCCTTCACGGCGTAGTGTGCTACCAATTGTTTTCTTGGTGACTATGGTCCCAGCTGCCTTGAGATCATTGACAAGATCCTCCCGTGTAGTTCTGGGCTGATTCCTCACCATTCTCATGATCATTGCAACTCCACGAGGTGAGATCTTGCATGGAGCCCCAGGCCAAGGGAGATTGACAGTTCTTTTGTGTTTCGTCCATTTGCGAATAATCGCACCAACTGTTGTCACCTTCTCACCAAGCTGCTTGGCGATGGTCTTGTAGCCCATTCCAGCCTTATGTAGGTCTACAATCTTGTCCCTGACATCCTTGGAGAGCTCTTTGGTCTTGGCCATGGTGGAGAGTTTGGAATCTGATTGATTGCTTCTGTGGACAGGTGTCTTTTATACAGGTAACAAGCTGAGATGAGGAGCACTCCCTTTAAGAGTGTGCTCCTAATCTCAGCTCGTTACCTGTAAAAAAATACACCTGGGAGCCAGAAATCTTTCTGATTGAGAGGGGGTCAAATACTTATTTCCCTCATTAAAATGCACATAATTTTATAACATTTTTTCACATGCGTTTTTCTGAATTTTTTTGTTGTTATTCTGTCTCTCACTGTTCAAATAAACCTACCATTAAAATTATAGATGGATCATTTCTTTGTCAGTGGGTAAACGTACAAAATCAGCAGGGGATCAAATACTTTTTTCCCTCACTGTATGTTCTATTACCCTGGTCTGTTCTATTACCCTGTCCTGTTCTATTGTCCTGGTCTGTTCTATTACCCTGTCCTGTTCTATTGTCCTGGTCTGTTCTATTACCCTGTCCTGCTCTATTGTCCTGGTCTGTTCTATTACCCTGTCCTGCTCTATTGTCCTGGTCTGTTCTATTACCCTGGTCTGTTCTATTGTCCTGGTCTGTTATATTACCCTGGTCTGTTCTATTGCATGTTAAGCGTATTGAGAACTATGGTCGAGAACTGGGCTACGTAATGTTGCCTAATGTCACAGCCCTATAGCCCACAATTTTCATCCTGGAAATAACGTCCCAATATTTTACAATTCACATGGTCTAGTGCGTTGTCTTTAGTGGTGGCCAAGAGACGCAGGCATTTTCAGCACCCATATTCTTTCCAACTGCCCCGCCCTCTTTTCTCGCAAGTTGAATTAATTTGATACTATTTTTGAAGGTCTGTGTTTCTAAGGGATACCTAATGACGCAATGACGTCAATGCGGGTCAGTGGCACACTGGCATACGGGTGGTTGAGACCGTAGGGTTCAGGAACCAAGCTTTATCAATGAGAGCCTATATATCCATGCTTTCAATTCGTTGTAATAAAAGCAAAGAACTATAGTTAAATGGTAAAAATACGACATTATTTGGTTGCATATCAAAATAATGTATTAATGTTGTGAACTTCAACACACCAAGAGGGGGGCTGTGATCATTGACATATGTATTTCTCTGGTGCGTAATCTTTAAGCACAAATACACACTCTGACACGGACAGCCTCGTGTGTCCTCCTAACACTCCGCTCAACCCCCACCCCACACACACACATATAGTGAACGCCTTCGTCCAGATGCGAGGGGATCTTTATAGCTATAGGCTAATATAGGCTACATTCCTCCTTTGATCAACTCTTCCCACAAGGAACTTACCATAGTCACGGAGCCACTGGTTGCGCAGTGAGTTGTGCCATTTGAGAAGGTATGTGATTTATTCGTTAAAAGGCGGGACGTTCTCTCTTTTGTGGGACTTCAAACTACAGTTTTAATTAGTAAGTTACTGGTGCCGGTTACAAAAATATATCATCCTTGATGTGTGGGAGATATATACCGGTGAGGAGATACGAGGGATATGGTGATTGTGAACGCTAACAGACAATGTATCGGACACAGAAAACAGAGAACCGTGCAAGCTGGACTATTTGTGAAGATGCTGGCATTCCTATATTTTCAGTTTCAGTGTCTGCTCCGTTTCACTAATAGCTGCAGGGCTTCATACAACGGTAAAAGCAATAAATAGTTAACCTGCATCTAATAAACAGTAAACTGCTGTGCACATAATATGGAAGTTTCGTGTTTTCACTTTTAGTCAACTTGCCCGCATTGCCTTTCAATCATTCATTTGTTCTATATGATTCGGCCCTGTTGCCGCCCTTCTCAGTCACGACCGTCACACACATAGCTGTATATAGCCTATATTTTACTTTTATGGACATGTTGTATTGTATGCTTTAAACGAGGTATTTTGGCCTGTAGCTATCTACACATTCGCTATGCCCAATGGACAATCAGCGGAGACATTTCTACATTTAAACTGTCACATGTGCGCAAATAGCTGATATAGAGAATGTATTGACCGCCAGGGGATAGTGTTGAATTTATTTATTTTTTGTTGATGTCTTTCAAGTGGCAACAGGACAGCGACATTTTGTATGGTGTGTTGTCCTAGGTTATCCTAGGTTATCCTAGGACAACACACCTAGGTTATCCTAGGACAGTTTTGCACGTTTTTCCTATGAAGTCAAATGTTGAGGTCCACAGTGCTGCTGGTGTGGTCCTTTTTCCACCCACACTGACTGATTTGATGGAATTGATTGACCGTGGAGTCTACTCACCTGGTATCCCAGGTCTAAATCAGTCAGGGGAAGGATGAAAACATCTTGCAGTATGTGGTCCACGAGGCCCAGATTTACTCAGTCCTATTGTATGAGAAGCAGTTCAGAACCAGACAGTTCCTGTTGCACAGGAAGGAGTTTCAGCACCACGGGCAGCGCCCGTTGTACACCAAGGGGGCTCAGAACCATGGACAGTGCACGTTGTACACAACGTTGTTTCAGAACCATGGATAGTACCTGCTGTACGCGAATGATTTTCAGAACCATGGACAGTGCCTGCTGTACACGGAGGTGGTTTCAGAACCTATTGGCTGTATTTACACAGGCAGCCCAATTCTGATATTTTTCCACTAATTGGTATTTTGACCAATCAGATCAGCTTTTTTGCCAATAATTGGTATAAGCCTGTGTAAAGGCAGGCTTAGACAGCAACAAGACAAAGCCATGTAATGTTAAGATAGAGCATCAATGTTTAAATAGAAATGTATAATCTACATTCTAGAATCTCTCTGATCATTCAGTTCTATACATTACATTTATATCTGTAGACCTCTACAAAAGTCAACATTGTTTCTAGATGCTAAACAGCCAAATCAAATCAGCTTTTACACCTGCATCACGTTTCTCTTACAATTCCACATATATGCATATAAATCTGACCTACATTTCTGACCAACGCTCCTTACCAGACCTTACCAGACCTTACCAGACCTTAAATGTAAATTGCAGCTAGGACATTTACCGGATGTTGGACATTACAGCACAATATCAAGATTACCCCAAAATATGTATTGCACTGCATATAGGCTATATGTTAATTCCAAATCGACCCCGAGGTCTTCATACGTTCATCATGTAGCCCTCAGATGTGGAAAGATCAGGTAGGCCTATACGTGGTGGCAATTGTTTGATTAACTCAGCAAGCCATTATCCGTGCACAAGCGACAAAAAAAAACACAGTAGGCTGTAGAATGCTCATACCACAGCAGGCTGTAGAATGCCCATACCACAGCAGGCTGTAGAATGCCCATACCACAGTAGGCTGTAGAATGCCCATACCACAGTAGGCTGTAGAATGCCCATACCACAGCAGGCTGTAGAATGCCCATACCACAGTAGGCTGTAGAATGCCCATACTACAGTAGGCTGTAGAATGCCCATACCACAGTAGGCTGTAGAATGCCCATACCACAGTAGGCTGTAGAATGCCCATACCACAGCAGGCTGTAGAATGCCCATATCACAGCAGGCTGTAGAATGCCCATACCACAGTAGGCTGTAGAATGCCCATACCACAGTAAGCTGTAGAATGCCATTACCACAGCAGGCTGTAGAATGCCCATACTACAGTAGGCTGTAGAATGCCCATACCACAGCAGGCTGTAGAATGCCCATACCACAGCAGGCTGTAGAATGCCCATACCACAGCAGGCTGTAGAATGCCCATACCACAGCAGGCTGTAGAATGCCCATACCACAGTAGGCTGTAGAATGCCCATACCACAGTAGGCTGTAGAATGCCCATACCACAGTAGGCTGTAGAATGCCCATACCACAGTAGACTGTAGAATGCCCATACCACAGTAGGCTGTAGAATGCCATTACCACAGTATTGATGTTAGTGCAGCCTAGGAATGGGAGACGCTGGTATGTCTTTAAGGATGCATATTTGTGTTACTGGCAGCAATCAATGCGATCTTAGCTGACAATTGAAGGCAATTTATAGACTTATATGCTTCAATAAACAAATGTCAGTTTTTGTTCGTTATGGTTCCTCAGGCTTAGTGTCCCAGGAAGTGCAGTCCACAAGGCAGAGGTCCCTGTTCTTTTCAGCTGCAGCAGCTTTCCATCATGTACCTCTCAATTGTGGCCTCCTCTTTTCCAGGATTTAAAACTGGTTAGCTAATATACTGTAAATGAGGGATGCCTGGTTGATCCGGCTTCTGGAGGTCTTGAGTGTCAGTGCAGGAATCAAGGACAGGACACCGCATTAGACAATTGAGATGGCTACCTACTGATATACAAACCTAAGTATCATGCAGGTGAAAAGCTAAGCTGGGCAGTATGCATCATTTCCTAAATGTGGGGCATCACCTAAAATATATAAGAACAACATTTCGAGAGCTTGGGACTAGAACGTTCTATCTGCAAAAAGATGATTCTGAGATAATTGGCTTTAAAGTTCCTAATCCTCATTGGTTTGAACGGTGTCCGCCATTTTTTTGTATTGTATTCTTTCTTTGGAACAGGTATACAGGTAGAACCTTGTAGTCCCAACCTCTCGACTTGTCTGTGTCTTTTATACTTATTTTTGTCTCGTTTTTAGAACATCGAGAAGCAATTATTCCACTAATAAGTGAAAGGACTTTATAAGTTTCCACCACATTGCGTTTTGCTCACCTGTCATTTCCTGCCAAATCTGAGAAAAGGATAGATAGAAAGGAAGCTATCGGACTATTGAGACACATCCATTCATTCAATTGTACAGTCAACCTATGAACCATTGTGATAATGAACCAACCACACAATTACACCTGTAATATTGAACCATGTAAAAATCAATGAGCAAATCTTTATTTAATTGAATTATTATTTTGTGCAAATGTTAATAGTCTATAGGCATAACTGTATCGTTCTTCACGTATACCTTGGTCCCGCATGACTGTCTATAATCTATACTGTGTTGATGTTTTTGAGCCTAGATCAGAAAGAGAGAAACCCGCAGCGACAAGCATATTGAGCATGGGAGCTAAAAATAGCATCATCGGACGGCCCCGCGCCGCTCCGTTACCACGCGTTTCAGTATTCTGCTCCGTAAAAAAAAAAAGGAAAAATCTTGCCGGCTATATTAAGACCGTAATATAGGCTACCATTGTTGTGACTGAAGAATATATTTGGAAAGCTATCTACCATCAGAGAAAGTGGGCGTTTGTTTTGTGCTCGTGTGTATTCGTGTCCAGTGTGCGTGCGTGCGTGTGTTTGTGTAGGCGCGCGTGCATGAGAGTTTGTTGCGTGGGCTGTAGCTCCCACTAACATGAAAGGAAGAAGGGAGGGAAGACTAAACGAATAGAGAGAGACGTAGAGAGAGAGAGAGAGCTAGTGAGAGAGGAGGAGAGTTGAGTTAGAGAGTGAGAGAGGGAGAGGGAGAGAGCGAGCGAGAGAGAAACAGAGAGAGAGAGACAGAGGGGGAGATTGTGTGTTTGTGCAGGCGCGCGTGCGTGAGAATCTGTTGCGTGGGCTGTAGCTTCCACTAACATGAAAGGAAGAAGGGAAGACTAAACGAATAGAGAGAGAGGTGGAGAGAAATGTGGAGAGAGTTGAGTTAGAGAGAGGGAGAGGTGGAGAGAGAGAGAGAGAGAGAGAGAGAGAGGGGGGGATTGTGCATTTTGAAATGCTTGGAGCCATGATTTCGTATACCGTACATTTATAGTCACCGAGCAAAGCGACAATTTAACCCCAATATTGTGTATTTTACACGTGGTAAATTCTGAACCAGCGGTTCAACAGCAAATTCAAGGCTATGGCTTTCTATCAGCAGCAATGGGTTTCATGGCGGCTATGGCCTTCTATCAGCAGCAATGGGCTTCATGGCGGCTATGGCTTTCTATCAGCAGCAATGGGTTTCATGGCGGCTATGGCCTTCTATCAGCAGCAATGGGCTTCATGGCGGCTATGGCTTTCTATCAGCAGCAATGGGCTTCATGGCGGCTATGGCTTTCTATCAGCAGCAATGGGCTTCATGACGGCTATGGCTTTCTATCAGCAGCAATGGGCTTCATGGCGGCTATGGCTTTCTATCAGCAGCAATGGGCTTCATGGCAGCTATGGCTTTCTATCAGTAGCAATGGGCTTCATGGTGGCTATGGCTTTCTATCAGTAGCAATGGGCTTCAAAGTGGGAGAATCGTAACGTGACGTTAATGCCTAGTAACTGACGCAGCTCTCACGTGGAAAAATATATGTATTTATTTATTTTCTGCCTCTATAGCGTTAATTTAGTTTTATCTACAATTCACATAGAGGAGAAATTATACAAAGTGGATATACTTTAGCTCTATACCATTTCACCAACTGAGAGAGAGAGAGAGAGAGAGAGAGAGAGAGAGAGAGAGAGAGAGAGAGAGAGAGAGAGAGAGAGAGAGAGAGAGAGAGAGAGAGAGAGAGAGAGAGAGAGAGAGAGAGAGAGAGAGAGAGAGAGAGAGAGAGAGAGAGAGAGCATGAAAAATAAAACAATAAAAGTGTAGGATAAATGAGACTACATTGTCAAGAATCTCTGCATTGTCATGCAATGAACGCAATAAGGCCGCCGTGTCACGTGCACCACTTTATTATAGTGGTTTAAAACGACACGGGAACGCGCATTTATACAGTGTGTGTTGGGCGAGGGGAAATATGAACGCGCATGTTTCAGCCCTATGCTTGAAATTCCTCGGAGGAACCTCTGTGAGGTTTTCTTTTTTTTTCTCTCAATGCGAGCTAAAAATAGCAACGGGGTTGGCTCGTGATCCAGAAATAGATAGGGGGCATCACTCGTATAAAAGGCATACCATTCAAGAGTACAGTGTGTACACTTAGTGTAAGAATCAAGAACAGCAGCTGATCTTGTACTGGTATAAAGATATTTCTCTGTTGTTTTGTGACACTTGAAAATAATGTTAGTGAAACGCATTTCCCATTTTAGCGAGGGGTTCGCGCATTGGTGAGTGTTCGGTGCATTTATTTTTTTCAGTTAAAGGATGCAATTTAATACGCTCGACTGTTAGCGTTGACATGCAAAAGGTCCGTAGGTTTTGTATAGGCTACCTTGTTTGTTGTCTACGTAAACAATGATGACTTTGGAACAATGGTCAGAGTGATTTGGTGTGAAATGTGAGCGCTAGATGTATGCTTGATGAAAATCAAGCCAGCCTTTCTTTTCAGTCGGAGAATCATGTAGTGTGTAAATCGGCGCCGTTGAGCTCTCAAATATGGCTGATATGTCCCTCTCAGCGAGGACTTATGAATGTATGTAAACCTCTCCCAGGGACGAAGGAAACGTATCCAAATTAGGCTACTTCATAATTTTTTGGGGGACAAGAATCGGAAAGAGTCCAATGCGCCTCAGCTGCATATAACTAAAGTGAAGGCTGCCGGGAGTAGCCCACTCCGGGTGCTGCTGAAATGTTCACTACTCAAAGCGCGACCAATAGCATACGGACATTCTACTCAGTTTGAAAGAAGAAAGTTTCCAAGCTGACATTATGGGTGGAGTTGTCTATTAGACCACATTTTAATAGAACAACATTCAGTTCGTGTTTGGAATTATGTTGCTCTCACGTCTGGTCTGGATTCAGATTCAGATAGCAGTTGACGCAAGTCTGCTATGTCCCGGTCAAATTCTAGGCTACATTCATTTGTGGTTTAGGCTACACCTTAAATGAATTACGTCCATGTCTCCAGTGACCATTTTTGTCGGATTCTTGTTTCATAAATAATTTGATTTGTGTGGTTGAACCATCGTTAAGTAGGCATAGACTATAGCCTAAAGCTATGCATGCAACCGCTGACTGATGATGCCATTGGGCCATGTTTGAATTATGCTTAGAATGGATATGGGTCCAATACTCTTGTGAGGATTCATTTAAAAACGTTCAATTGTTTTAAAATCTGCGACTGACAGTTCAGTGTAGCATTCCTATGTAATAATTGGGAATTAAGACATTGTGCCCCACGAATGTTATCGTAATTTTGTGTTTTGGCTGAGGAACAAAAATACAGGCATGGCTCTATGTTACATCAACGTTAGCTCTGTGGACCATTTTGGCCAAAGATGGGCAGAGCTGAGGTGTACCGCCCTCAGTAATTCAATTCCGGCGTTTGGTTTTCAGTGGAAAGACCGACCCTTCTCGAGTCGTGACTGCTAAAGTGAGTAGCGCGCGTACTGCGTCAGAGGCGGCAGCCACCCTGTGCTCGAGACAGAAGGAAGGAATCGTGACCGATTGGAGGCGGCCACAAATTAAAGTACCGGCCAATCAAATCGGCGCAAGAGCGGGCCTGAAGAGTTCGGGAACTTTGGGGTTCCAATGGATCTAATTTATTGAATAACCAGTTTAAAAAAAGAAATAATTCGCGCCACCGACTGTCGACTGTCTCAAACTTGCAGAGGCTACTGCAGGCTATACAGGATGTGTTTTTGGGTGCGATATAAAAAGGGGTAGCCAATGGGTTATCCTAATATCGTGCCCTGTAGTCCCCTAGTCCACCAGTGTAGATATTGGCTATTTGAGGATCAGAATGAATCCCAGCCTTGGTCTAAATGTTGATGCTCATTGGAATCTGTAATGTTAGACCTATAAGTAAGTGCTGGTTCCATCACTGTGGGGTGTCCAGTGATGGTTCATGTTGTTGATGGTTGAGTAAATGTTTGGTTAGGGAAGTTTACGTGCGGCATTGTGGGATGAATAGTAGGCTATGCTGTCAGATGTCACAATATATATTATCAACAGTAGGGCCATGTTTCTCCCCATCAAACATTTGGTTGGATCAGATACATTTTATTGTACTTGTTTGTTTCAGAAGCTCCCCGTTTTTGCACACATTTATTTGGGCTTTGGCAAGGCTTATAGGCTACTGTATGGACAGTGGTTTGTCCCGTTACTTTTTCACGGTGGGGAAACCAGTTAGTTTTCCTTTTCGTCTTTTGTGTTGAATAAGGGGGTCCCTATAGAGATTGATTGCGATTGGTAGATGACGAGTTCTGTACTCTCCAATGAAAGCCTTCGCTGCTCTCTATTTACGGTATGTTGGAGCAGAGCAGCGTTCTTCCTCGTGCACAGCTATCGGCAGACAACTGGAGATCCGCTCTCCATCAGGCGACATTACGAATAAGAGGATGCACGTACACACACCGCGATTGTTGCTGGTTAAGAAATAAAACACAGTGTTTTCTGTAGCCAAACGTTAGACGAATGTGGTTACAATGTCGGATTCCCCATGCAAGAACCCTGCGCGCAAGGATAGATTGTGAGTGTTGTACCAATTGTTGGACAGATGCACTTTGTGTTGATGAGAGACAGTGGAAGACTCTTTTACGGCAGTAGTTCGTGGAGTGATGTGGATCTGGACCCATAGATTGTCCGTCACGAATCTTTTTGCGGTCTGGGCTTGCTGTTCATAAATATCAGTCTGGGAAGCCCTTACCCCAAAAAGCATTTGTGGAGGACTCAGTCGTCGAATTGCATGTATTGTATTTATTGACGAGTGATATTATTATTGTCATATTATTGCAGATGTTAATTGTTGTTGTTGTTGTCGTCAAATATCTCCCGACTCGGGGAGTCAAAATCTGCCTGCATTGTTGTGATTTCATGAACATGTGTGGAATAGGCCTATAGTTCAGGAAAATAGGAAATACACCTGTTAGTCCTTTTTAGAGGACGGACACACACACACAGACACACACACACACACAAGTTGGATAACTTTCCTATCATTGTGGATGCTCATCTTGAACTTTCTATAGAAAATCTATAGAAGACTGAACTATGTGTGTTTGTAAGATCACAGATTACAGGTATATTATTGATCGTGTTGGAAGCAAAAGTAGGGAATGTATGTAGTGTACACAACAGCAAAGTAGGAAACTGTGTAGCAGTGACACATACAGGTTACCTGAGAGGAGAAACGACACAACATCCACCTTCTAATAGTGTTATTTCGACTTCAGACAACTGTTTTTTCCCCAGGCATTTGTCAAATGATAAACATTTATGGCTGTTAATATGACATTCATTTTCCTTGACATGTTACACATGTTTTGTTTAATACCTTTATTTTGACAGCGAGTCATGCTGAGACCAAGTTCTGTTTTACAGAAGAGCCCTGTAGTTACAGAAACATACACATCAATACAATACGGAACACAGAGAGACACGTGTTTACATGTGTTAAATATTGTGATCTAATGTTGTGACATTCGATTGCAGTTCAATTATATCTCTCACGTTTGTACATGAGTTACGTATTCTCAAAACACAATTATTTGGGAGAATTGTATGAGTTTGCTGTTTGAATAAAATGTTGATTATGAATGGGTGTTTTCTGGTCTCTTCTTTGCGTTTTGTAATATAGGGACATTCTAGAAATACAAAGAGGCTAGCGCTCACTTGGTGAGTGAATAACTGACTTAGATGGAGCAGATCATTTAGATGTTGGTTAAATATCCTAACATCACACTTAGCACATGTATTCCACAAGGTAGGACACGTTACTTTTGAAAAAAGACACATCCACACCAACTACGTTAGCTGTAGGCTACACAACAGGTATATCTGGGATCAGATTTTCTTTTTTTTTTTGTGGGGGGGTGGGGGTGTTCAAAGTTCAACAGTGAGCCAAGGTGATTGTTTCCCAAGTTCAGGATCCCCAACTCTGGTCCTGGGTGTGCAGGCTTTTGTTTCACCACAGCACTAACACACCTGTTTCCACTAATCAATTGATTGCAGTCATCCAAGTTGGAGACAGTTAGTTACGTTTTTATTTAATTACATTGTTTATTCGATTGGTTAGTGGTTTGTGTTGTGCAGGGTAAGATGGCTGCTACATTATTTTAAGGGTTGATCCTCAAGTCCTGAGCAAACTAACCCCTTCTCTGTCTATAAGGAATCATGTGCATGCCACAAGGTATTGTGGGATCTTTTAAAACCCCGTCACCGCCCTACTGAACCGCTTCTTCACCCCTCCCCATTTAACCTGGTCCTATATGAATGTGCTGTAACCCACTGGGAGTCTTTGAGTTACATGTCACTTGTCCTTATGATCTGCTGTCAGGTGTGCTGAGCTTCACCAATGTGTTCTATGAAGAGTGTTTGACTACGATGATAACACTCTCATGAGTCTTGCTCCACTTAAAGTTGGAATTGACAGCGTTTTAACTACTTTGCAGATATGAAACAAACAGACAATCATATCAGTCAAAAATATCAAATTCACAGTTTATGCTACAAAGCCAACTGTATAAGAGGTTTAAAAAATAGGTTATATTCCATGATGTACAGTAAGGCATTACTGGCAGAAAAGCTGGATACAGTTCAATGCATGATTATTTTAATTCACCAATACATTTCTTGGTAGTCCAAAAAATATCGCTATCAGGTTGTATATCACATCTGGCCTGGCACATTGTTTGCTGCCTTCACCCTTTCGGGATGTTTCAATCACTCAATATTTTGAACAAGAAAGAACGAATGTAACTAAGGCATGTACATACAACCAAACTAGCAAGGGCAATGATCGCAAGTCAGTCATAAGGTGGCTAATAGGCTAGCATATCTATTTATGTATCTATTTATTTAGCAAGCTAATAACACAGAGCCTAACGTTAGCTAGCTAGCTTCTGGGAAGAGCTGGGAGGATGTCATGTCATTACTTGACCGCAGTCATGTTATTGGAGGAGTGGGTGAGTGACAAACTTTTTCCCCTCCTATCGTTTATCGGTGGCTACAGAGATGCAGAAGTAATTTGGTTAGCTAGTAAGAAATGTGAATCACTTTGCTAGCTAGCTAGCTAGCTATGCTGAACTTGAACGACTGTTATCCAGTTAGCATATCTCTTGCGTTCGTAAATTCACTCTGGCTATCTACTCTGATTTCAGAGCACTCTCGTCTGAGCGTGCCAGAGTATAGAATAACTGATGAAATTACGAACGAGCTAACACCCGCTGAACAAGACCGGACATTAAAGTACTTAAATTGTTGAATTTCTGAATTTACGAACAGAAAATCAGAATTTACCAACAGACAATCTGAATTTACGAACAGACACTGAATTTACCAACCGACAATCTGAATTTACGAACAGACGATCTGAATTTACCAACAGACAATCTGAATTTACGAACATACACTGAATTTACGAACAGACAATATGAATTCACGAACAGACACTGAATTCACGAACATACAATCTGAATTCACTAACAGACAATCTTATTTAACAAACAGACAATCTTATTTAACAAACAGACAATCTGAATTTACGAACAGACAATCTGAATGTATGAACAGACAATCTGATTTTACAAACAGACAATCTGAATTTACAAGCAAACAATCTGAATTTACGAACAGACACTGAATTTACGAACAGACAATCTGAATTTACAAACAGACAATCTGAATTTATCAACAGACAATCTGAATACACAAACAGACAATCTGAATTTACGAACAGACACTGAATTTACGAACAGGCAATCTGAATTTACCAACAGACAATCTGAATTTACCAACAGACAATCTGAATTTACGAACATACACTGAATTTACGAACAGACAATATGAATTCACGAACAGACACTGAATTCACGAACATACAATCTGAATTCACTAACAGACAATCTTATTTAACAAACAGACAATCTTATTTAACAAACAGACAATCTGAATTTACGAACAGACAATCTGAATGTATGAACAGACAATCTGATTTTACAAACAGACAATCTGAATTTACAAGCAAACAATCTGAATTTACGAACAGACACTGAATTTACGAACAGACAATCTGAATTTACAAACAGACAATCTGAATTTATCAACAGACAATCTGAATACACAAACAGACAATCTGAATTTACGAACAGACACTGAATTTACGAACAGGCAATCTGAATTTACCAACAGACAATCTGAATTTACAAACAGACAATCTGAATTTACGAACAGACAATCTGAATTTACGAACCGGCAATCTGAATTTACCAACAGACAATCTGAATTTACCAACAGACAATCTGAATTTACGAACAGACACTGAATTTACGAACATACAATCTGAATTTACGAACAGACAATCTGAATTTACGAACAGACACTGAATTTACGAACAGGCAATCTGAATTTACCAACAGACAATCTGAATTTACCAACAGACACTGAATTTACCAACAGACAATCTGAATTTACGAACAGACACTGAATTTACGAACAGGCAATCTGAATTTACGAACAGACAATCTGAATTTACGAACAGACACTGAATTTACGAACAGGCAATCTGAATTTACCAACAGACAATCTGAATTTACCAACAGACACTGAATTTACCAACAGAAAATCTGAATTTACGAACAGACAATCTGAATTTACGAACAGACACTGAATTTACCAACAGACAATCTGAATTTACCAACAGACAATCTGAATTTACCAACAGACAATCTGAATTTACGAACAGACACTGAATTTAACAACAGGCAATCTGAATTTACCAACAGACACTGAATTTACCAATAGACACTGAATTTACGAACAGACAATCTGAATTTACGAACAGACAATCTGAATTTACGAACAGACACTGAATTTACGAACAGACAATCTGAATTTACCAACAGACAATCTGAATTTACCAACAGACAATCTGAATTTATGAACAGACACTGAATTTACGAACAGGCAATCTGAATTTACCAACAGACACTGAATTTACCAACAGACACTGAATTTACCAACAGACAATCTGAATTTACCAACAGACAATCTGAATTTACCAACAGACAATCTGAATTTATGAACAGACACTGAATTTACGAACAGACAATCTGAATTTACCAACAGACAATCTGAATTTACAAACAGACACTGAATTTACGAACAGGCAATCTGAATTTACCAACAGACAATCTGAATTTATCAACAGACAATCTGAATTTACCAACAGACACTGAATTTACCAACAGACAATCTGAATTTACGAACAGACACTGAATTTACCAACATGCAATCTGAATTTACCAACAGACAATCTGAATTTACCAACAGAAAATCTCAACAGACGAACAACTCAGACCCTACTCTGACACACTGAAGGCAATTTAACAACTCACCCTTAGTTGTCAATCAAATGTATTTGGCATCGATTAAATGGGCTGGCAGGCAAGTTCCCATTCAGTTGTCAAAACATGGGTTGGGACAAGCATGCATTGCCAGGCAGGCTACAGAAGGACGAGCAGGCTACTATTCCCTGTCGTTTATCAGTGCAATTTTGACTGCGAAATAGCTGAAATACTTTGAGAGGGTTTATCTACTGTCTCTTGTTAGATTTTAGCTCATCTCCCTCTGACTAGCAAAAGTTGTTGATCTTGTTGTTGTGCATAGGCAACTGAGGGAGAGAGAGCCTACCTTTTTATGGTTGTTTGATCAAAAGGACTGTAAAGATCCCAAATGTAAGAGGACTCCCGTGGTATTTACATATTTGCAGAAATCCATTCAGGTGTATTTTGTGGCTTTTGGCAAATGCGTTTTGATGAGCTAAAGTCACGCTGTTGCTAATTCCTGTAAACACACAGTCCAGTTCAAAGTAAATGATGGCAGGGCCATGTGGTAAGTGGCTTATTTGCATAAAGGCCTACTGTAGCTCTGATTGGTTAATGGCACACCGGTCCTGGATGAGACAGATGTTTCTATTAGGTTTTATTTACTGCAGTTGTCCAAACGCATGGCCGCTTTCCTACTCTATATTGCTATAGAATTTTCACAAATGCCCTACTATATGTAATTCCCAAATATTATATGAATTTGTGAAAATGTGAAAATGACCATATCTAAGTGCTCGCTTGTCAGAAAATGTACAAAAAAGGTGTCATATTCGCCCTGGGGGTCTGTATGAACACATTTGAATAAAAATGTTGTCAGTTCCACTTTAAGGTTCCTGCCCTCTTTGTGTCTTGCTGTTATCATCCCAAACATGTGTTTACCATTCACACAGTCTCGTGATAACAGTTTGAACTCGGTTCTGTCTACCTGGACGTTCATGCCACCATATCATGTTGTATCCTTATGAGAGCCTGACGGGGACATTGGCTAAAGGAAAATCCAACAACCCCCAGAGGACTGTGTATATGTAATATTGGTTTGGATAATGCACAGACATATACAGAGCCCTCTGTGATTATTAGGACAGTGAAGCATTTTCTGTTATTTTGGCTCTAAACTCCAGAAGTTTGGATTTGAAATGAAACAATGACTATGAGGTTACAGTGCAGACTGTCAGATTTAATTGGAGGATATTTGCATCCATATCGGGTGAACCGTTTAGAAGTTCTATCACTTTTTGTACATAGTCCCCCCCATTTTAGGACACCAAAAGTATTGGGACAAATTCACTTATATGTGCATTAAAGTAGTAAAAAGTTAAGTATTTGGTCCCATATTCATAGCACACAATGACTACATCAAGCTTGTGACTCTACAAATGTGTTGGAGGCATTTTCTGTTTGTTTTGGAGAGCTGAGAGCTGAGAGGTCAGCATGTCTTGGGTGTATGATAATTTCGCGTCTGTAACGCTTTCACTCATTGAGGATTATCTGTAACCATGGTAGCATCCACATTAATGTAGAAGTATTTAGAATCATATCCTATTATTATTTACAATAAAAGTGACTCCAAAATGACACAATACATTATTTACCATTAATTTCTATTGGGCACAACATAATCTGAAACACAACCAAAACTAACAGCAAATGCATCCAACAAATGTGTAGAGTCACACCTGATGTAGTCATTATGTGCTATGAATATGGGACCAAATACTTTTTACTACTTTAATACACATATAAGTGAATATGTCCCAAAACATTTGGTCTCCTCAAACGGGCCGACTATGTACTGAAAGTGCTGTAATTTCTAAACGCTTCACCCAATATATATGACAATACCCTCTAATTAAATCTGACAGTCTGCACTTTAACCTGATAGTCAAACAACCTTCCACAACTTTCTGGGAATGGTGCAGGATAGTTGCTTGGCTTTGGAACATTCTCAGCACATTTAACAAACTTAAAATAAAAATTTTATTCTGTGGGAATTTCAGTTCTTCATCAAAATGTTTTCTGGTTCTATTTCAAGTCATGTTCTCAGAACATGAAGAAAACGTTCCATAAAAACCCCAAGAAAACATTACTAACCTCCAAAGAAGGTTCTAAGAATGTTATATAAAAACATATACATTCCGTTCTCAGGGTCAACAACACTATTTCTATCCTCTTATCTTGTTAAGTGTGTTCTGGTGTGTTGGCCGCGTCCACTAATTGGCCACACCCTGATTGTAATGAGTGCTTGTTTCCGTTGAAATGAGAGCTGGTTGAATAAACAAAAATGAACAGCTTTGTATGAGTTAAAAAAACATGGCATGCTAGCTCCATCCTGGTGGGCAATGGACTAATTCCATGGATAGAGAACTAGAAGATCATTGGTTCAAATCTCACTGACGCTGTGCTGCACTAAACAAAAGAAAGGTGTTTGCATGATCAATGCCTAAGAACATGACTTTCCATGTGTCCTGTCTGTGCTGGGAGTTATAAACAGAAAATGACTTTCCATGTGTCCTGTCTGTGCTGGGAGTTATAAACAGAAAATGACTCTCCATGTGTCCTGTCTGTGCTGGGAGTTATAAACAGAAAATGACTTTCCATGTGTCCTGTCTGTGCTGGGAGTTATCAACAGAAAATGACTTTCCATGTGTCCTGTCTGTGCTGGGAGTTATAAACAGAAAATGACTTTCCATGTGTCCTGTCTGTGCTGGGAGTTATAAACAGAAAATGACTTTCCATGTGTCCTGTCTGTGCTGGGAGTTATAAACAGAAAATGACTCTCCATGTGTCCTGTCTGTGCTGGGAGTTATCAACAGAAAATGACTTTCCATGTGTCCTGTCTGTGCTGGGAGTTATAAACAGAAAATGACTTTCCATGTGTCCTGTCTGTGCTGGGAGTTATAAACAGAAAATGACTCTCCATGTGTCCTGTCTGTGCTGGGAGTTATCAACAGAAAATGACTTTCCATGTGTCCTGTCTGTGCTGGGAGTTATCAACAGAAAATGACTTTCCATGTGTCCTGTCTGTGCTGGGAGTTATCAACAGAAAATGACTTTCCATGTGTCCTGTCTGTGCTGGGAGTTATCAACAGAAAATGACTTTCCATGTGTCCTGTCTGTGCTGGGAGTTATCAACAGAAAATGACTCTCCATGTGTCCTGTCTGTGCTGGGAGTTATCAACAGAAAATGACTTTCCATGTGTCCTGTCTGTGCTGGGAGTTATCAACAGAAAATGACTTTCCATGTGTCCTGTCTGTGCTGGGAGTTATCAACAGAAAATGACTTTCCATGTGTCCTGTCTGTGCTGGGAGTTATCAACAGAAAATGACTTTCCATGTGTCCTGTCTGTGCTGGGAGTTATCAACAGAAAATGACTTTCCATGTGTCCTGTCTGTGCTGGGAGTTATAAACAGAAAATGACTTTCCATGTGTCCTGTCTGTGCTGGGAGTTATAAACAGAAAATGACTTTCCATGTGTCCTGTCTGTGCTGGGAGTTATCAACAGTTGACCTGTGCTAGCAGTGTTATTAAAAGTCTTATTGCAATATTCAGTGAGAGTTTTAAGGAAGATATTCATAAAATCTCAAAATAACCTTTACATTTAATTCAAAGCACTCACAACATTTAGAGAATGTTCTCAGAACGTTAATAATACCTCCCAGGAAAACTTTCAGGGAACCATCGTAAAACTTTCTCAGAAACTCCGTGCAACTTAAAAATGAACATTAACAGAACAGGCAAAATGTTCACTGCCGTTCTCAGAATGTTTTTTTTTTTTTTGGTTTTACCAGAAAGGAAACAAATGGCTTCATTCCCAGAACCAATGGAAAACAAAAAACATATGTGCTCACATCTTCCAAGGAATCAAAAGTGCTAGCTGGATTGTGGATATAGATGGACACAGTCATAATATATATACAGAGAGAGAGGGGGAGAGCAAAGAGAGAGAGAGGATAGAGAGAGAGAGGGAGAGAGGGGGAGAGCAAAGAGAGACAGAGAGAGAGAGAGAGAGAGGGAGAGAAAGAGAGGACAGAGAGAGAGAGGACAGAGAGAGAGGGGGAGGACAGATAGAGAGAGAGAGAGAGGACAGAGAGAGAGGGAGAGAGGGAGAGCAAAGAGAGACAGAGAGAGACAGAGAGAGAGAGAGAGAGGATAGAGAGAGAGGGGGAGAGCAAAGAGAGAGAGAGAGAGAGGACAGAGAGAGGGGGAGGACAGAGAGAGAGAGAGAGAGAGAGAGAGGGAGAGGGAGAGAGAAGACAGAGAGAGGGGGAGGACAGAGAGAGAGAGAGGGAGAGAGAGGGAGACACACACTAACGTGCTCAACAGATCTCTACTCCCAATCTCAAAACCCAAAATAAGGATGTGTCCTATTTTTAGGTCCAGAGAGGTAAATTGAGTCTGTAAACAATTTTAATGGACTGAGTGTGGTGTATCTCTCTCTCTCTCTGTGTGTGTGTGTGTGTGTGATGTGTGTGTGTGTGTGTGTGTGTGTGTGTGTGTGTGTGTGTGTGTGTGTGTGTGTGTGTGTGTGTGTGTGTGTGTGTGTGTGTGTGTGTGTGTGTGTGTGTGTGTGTGTGTGTGTGTGTGTGTGTGTGTGTGTGTCTGTCTGTGTCTGTGTGTGTCTGTGTGTTTGCCATCCACAGTAAACAAGTCTGGAATCAGACTGTGCTTGTGCCATTTGGTGTATTTGGCTCTATAATTATGGGCTCAGAGGGTTCATTGCCATTGGACCTCATAGTGCACAGCCAAATGTAATTATGAGAGAGAGAGAGAGAGAGAGAGAGAGAGAGAGAGAGAGAGAGAGAGAGAGAGAGAGAGAGAGAGAGCACATTCTGCCCCATACCTGCTCAAACTGTCTGTCTGCGGAGTAGTATTGTTTTGTCTGGACTGGAAAGAATACAAAGTGTTTCTTATTTAGTCAGCATGGCCATAACAGGTTTGTTATTTAGTCAGCATGACCATAACCAGGTTTGTTATGTAGACAGCAGGGCCATAACCAGGTTTGTTATTTAGACAGCAGGGCCATAACCAGGTCTGTTATTTAGACAGCATGGCCATAACCAGGTTTGTTATTTAGACAGCATGGCCATAGCCAGGTTTGTTATGTAGACAGCAGGGCCATAACCAGGTTTGTTATTTAGACAGCAGGGCCATAACCAGGTTTGTTATTTAGACAGCATGGCCATAACCAGGTTTGTTATTTAGACAGCATGGCCATAGCCAGGTTTGTTATGTAGACAGCAGGGCCATAACCAGGTTTGTTATTTAGACAGCAGGGCCATAACCAGGTTTGTTATTTAGACAGCAGGGCCATAACCAGGTTTGTTATCTAGACAGCAGGGCCATAACCAGGTTTGTTATTTAGACAGCAGGGCCATAACCAGGTTTGTTATTTAGTCAGCAGGGCCATAACCAGGTTTGTTATTTAGACAGCAGGGCCACAACCAGGTTTGTTATTTAGTCAGCAGGGCCATAACCAGGTTTGTTATTTAGTCAGCAGGGCCATAACCAGGTTTGTTATTTAGACAGCAGGGCCATAACCAGGTTTGTTATTTAGACAGCAGGGCCACAACCAGGTTTGTTATTTAGTCAGCATGGCCATAACCAGGTTTGTTATTTAGTCAGCATGGCCATAACCAGGTTTGTTATTTAGTCAGCAGGGCCATAACCAGGTTTGTTATTTAGTCAGCAGGGCCATAACCAGGTTTGTTATTTAGACAGCAGGGCCATAACCAGGTTTGTTATTTAGACAGCAGGGCCATAACCAGGTTTGTTATTTAGACAGCAGGGCCACAACCAGGTTTGTTATTTAGTCAGCATGGCCATAGCCAGGTTTGTTATTTAGTCAGCAGGGCCATAACCAGGTTTGTTATTTAGACAGCAGGGCCATAACCAGGTTTGTTATTTAGACAGCAGGGCCACAACCAGGTTTGTTATTTAGTCAGCATGGCCATAGCCAGGTTTGTTATTTAGACAGCAGGGCCATAACCAGGTTTGTTATTTAGACAGCAGGGCCATAACCAGGTTTGTTATTTAGTCAGCATGGCCATAACCAGGTTTGTTATTTAGTCAGCATGGCCATAACCAGGTTTGTTATTTAGTCAGCAGGGCCATAACCAGGTTTGTTATTTAGTCAGCAGGGCCATAACCAGTTGTGTTTTTTTCCTCCCGGGAAGATAGGTCCTGTGGAGATGTTTACTTAGAAACATACAGTGGTTGTATTGTAATGTCGTCCTCCAGGGAAGATAGGTCATGTGGAGATGTTCATATAGAAACATACACAATTACTGATTCCTGCAAGGTCTTTTTTGTTGTAATTTTTGTGTCACACAAAATGCAAATAGGCCATCAACCATGCATGCTTGAGAAGAAATTTGGCACCGTGTGTGCAGGATGTACGGAGTAATGTATCACCTTAGTTCTGGATAAAGGGGTCTTATCTGTGGTGGAACGTGATCGCTTTCATGTGTTTATGACTTTATGTAAGTTACTACATGTTAGCTTTCATTTGTGACTGATTGCTTTTTATATTGCTTTAGAGGGAGAGGTACATGTATGTTGTATAGTCTTGTAGATTTGTATCTTAAAGTTCAAATAAAATATTAAAATACAACATCGTGTACTTCGTTTGGCAGACAATGTGCTTTTGAAATTTAAGTAACAAACATTTCACGTCAATCTACGGTGTTTGTAGTGGAGCTAAAATAAAATATTTATTATTTCACCCACCTAGATTTTACTTTACTGAAGGACATGTCTGTTAGCAGTGTTAATAGGGAGATAAAGTTTGGATATAGGCTATAACCTTAATTATGCGACGTGATGTATTTAAAATTTGATATATATGTGAGAGTAGTATCACTACAAGGGATATTGAGGGAAGCGAGGGGAGCAACCATGCAGGGAGCTGTCGGTTAAGATGTGGTGCTGAAATCATATATATATATAAATATATACTCATTTTTGGTTGAAACTAAAGATGAACAAAGAAGCTTTATTATGCAGATCTAGTCCCATGACACATTTCATTGTTCAAAAGAGAAAGTATATAAAGTATACGATATATTTATGAATATATTAGGATTCAGGGCAGGTAAATCAACAGGAGACATTCCAGAGAGCTGCAACATCACTTGGCATGTGATCTTCGTACGTTTATTAAGCTAAGCCTTTGTATTCATTTTACGATTCAACCTGTGCTTCTTAGATGATCAGTCAGCGTGACCCCCTCACAAACACACTGAGATTTACACTGAAACACATACACACTGAGATTCGGTTCTAGTACTTCAATCTTTAAGTAGCCTACTGCCTACCCTGTATCTATAAAACCTTCCAAGGATCGTGTTTATATTATATTTATCAAATGAAGCAGTCTTGTAGTGTGCTCTCATGTAAAATTCAGCTCAGATGCTTTGAAACTCACGGACAAAATAGTTTACGGTTGACTTTTTTTTTAAGCTTTCAAAACATTTTAAATCAGGAACTAGACCTGGCTCTATTATCTTTTGTAAATATTATATTGACCTGTTTACCTATGAATGCCACATATTTAAGTATTTTTTCCCCTCATGGTTATTGAGTCATTTATGAATGGTTTTAAATGAAATCAACGTTTATTGGTCGCCAACACAGTTGAGCAGATCTTATAGTGGGTGCAGCGAAATAGTTGTCACTAGCTCATAACAACGCAGTATAATGTCAAACACAGAAATTATCCATTTTAAAAACAACAAAAAGGACAACAATAAATCAAGAAAGTTCGGGAACCAATCCAATTCAACTAAAATCAAATAAAAGTTTATTTGTCACGTGCGCCGAATACAACAGGTGTAGACCTTACAGTGAAATGCTTACTTACAGGCTCTAACCAATAGTGCAAAAAAAGGTATTAGGTGAACAATAGTTAAGTAAAGAAATAAAACATACGTAAAAAGACAGGCTATATACAGTAGCGAGGCTACAACCCAAATAGCACTGTAACAGTAATCCAAGAGCAATCTATACATATATACACCTGATGATACTACACAAGATATACTAACAATGATATGTACAGCAGTAGAAATAATAGTGAGCTATGTCAATTATCCAGTTTATTAATAAATATGCAGTGTGCAAAAACAGTAATGTCCAGTAGTAGAAATATTAGAATGAGCCATGTCGAAAATACAGTATTTAAATACACAGTACAAACCCCATAGTAAAATGAGTCTAGAATACAGTATTTAAATACACAGTACAAACCCCATAGCAAAATGAGTCTAGAATACAGTATTTAAATACACAGTACAAAACCCCATAGCAAAATGAGTCCAGAATACAAGTAATATACAGGAATGTCGAACAGTGCAAAAAAGTAAGAATGCTTTCAAAAATAGACATGTTAATAGATTATATTTATTAATTAACTAAATGCAAAGTGAGTGAACAGAAGAAAAATCTAAATCAAATCCATATTTGGTGTGACCACCCTTTGGCTTCAAAACAGCATAAATTCTTATAGGTACACTTGCACAAAGTCAGGGATTTGGTAGGCATATAGTCAGGTGTATGATTAAACAATTATAACAAACAGGTGCTAATGATCATCAATTCAATATGTAGGTTGAAACACAATCATTAACGGAAACAGAAACGGCTGTGTAGGAGGCATAAAACTGGGTGAGGAACAGCCACACTCAGCTAACAAGGTGGGGTTGCTGAAGACAGTCTACTGTCAAAAGTCATACACCCTGGCAACACTGAGCACAGCAACGAGACACAAGGTAGTTATACTGTATTAGCAAGGTCTCTCCCAGGCAGACATTTAAAGGCAGAGAGGGGTTTCCAGATGTGCTGTCCAAGCTCTTTTGAAGAAGCACAAAGTAATGGGCAACGTTGAGGAACTGGGGTGCCGGGAAATGGTGCTTTGGACTAATGAGTCAATTGAAATATGTGGCTGTAGCCGAAGGGCTGGAGAGCAGTACACGATTGAGTGTCTGCAGGCAACAGTGAAGCATGGTGGAGGTTCCTTGCAAGTTTGGGGCTGCATTTCTGCTAATGAAGTTGGGGATTTGGTCAGAATTAATGGTCTCCTCAATGCTGAGAAGTACAGCCAGATACTTATCCATCATGCAATACCATCAGGGAGGCATCTGATTGGCCCCAAATTTATTCTGCAGCATGACAACAACCCCAAACATACAGCGAAAGTCATTAAGAACTATCTTCAGCGTAACAAAGAACAACGAGTCCTGGAAGTGATGGTATGGCCCCCACAGAGCCCTGATCTCAACATCATCGAGTCTGTCTGGGATTACAGGAATAGTGAGAAGCACCTGAGGCTGCCTAAATCCACAGAAGAACTGTGGTTAGTTCTCCAAGATATTTGGGCCAACCTACCTGCCGAATTCCTTCAAAAACTGTGTTCAAGTGTACCTAGAAGAATTGATGCTGTTTTGAAGCCAAAGGGTGGTCACATCAAATATGGATTTGATGAAAAATTCTGTTCACTCACTTTGCATTTAGTTAATTGATAAATATAATCTATTAACGTGTCTATTTTTGAAAGCATTCCTACTTTACAGCATTTTTTCACACCTGCCTAAAACATTTGCACAGTACTGTGCATGGTATGTGAATGGTGTGCATAGACAGTGTGTGAATAGAAAAGGTGTGTATAGCAGTAGTTATATAGGATGAGCCATGACTACACTCTTAGAAAAAAAGGTGCTAAGTAAGACCATACATGTAACGATCTTCAGTGACGGACCAAGGCGCAGCGTGCCGGGTTGAGTTAAACAGGCGGCGGCGGCACATACACAATAACAGAGTCAACTTCCCACAAGGAAAGGAAGAAAAAAGGGCTACTAAAGTATGGCTCCCAATCAGAGACAACGATGGACAGCTGTCCCTGATTGAGAGCCCTACCCGGCCAACAACAAAGAAATACAAAAACTAGAACATAGAATGCCCACCCCAAATCACACCCTGACCAAACCAAAAAGAGACATAAACAGGCTCCTACTGGTCAGGGCGTGACAATACAGGGTTTTTCGGTTTGTCCCCATAGTGGAACACATTTTGTTGCTGGGTAGAACCATTTCCAGAGGTTTCATCTAGAACCCTCTATGTGGGGTACTTCAAAGAACCATTTAATCTTCTGAAGGTTTTTCCTAGAACCGTCTACAAAGGGTTCTACCTAGAACGCTTTTATC
The DNA here is from genome assembly GCA_030435695.1 of Brachymystax lenok tsinlingensis. Lineage (NCBI taxonomy): Eukaryota > Metazoa > Chordata > Actinopteri > Salmoniformes > Salmonidae > Brachymystax > Brachymystax lenok. The sequence goes on from CM059819.1 coordinate 8,038,287, forward strand.
TTTGGAGGGGTTTACCTAGAACCCTCTATGAATGGTTCCATCAGCCTTATTAGCCTTTAAAATTGTATTATTTATGGAAATACATACAGTGCATTCGGAAAGTATTCCGACCCCTTGACTTTTTCCACATTTTCGCCCTCATCAATCTACACACAATACCCCATAATGACAAAGCAAACTGTGGGACCTTATAGACAGGTGTGCACCTTTCCAAATCATGTCCAATCAATTGAATTTGCCACAGGTTGACTCCAATCAAGTTGTATAAACATCTCAAGGATGATCAATGGAAACAGAATGCACCTGAGCTCAATTTCAAGTCGCATAGCCAAGGGTCTGAATACTTATGTAAATAAGGTATTTCAGTTTTTTTTATATAAATTAGCAAATATGTCTTGAAACCTTATTTTGCTTTGTCATTCTGGGGTATTATGTGTAGATTGGTGAGGGAATTAGTTTATTTAATCAATTTTAGAATAAGGCTGTAATGTGACAAAATGTGGAAAAGGTCAAGGGGTCTAAATACTTTCCGACTGCACTGTATATCATAAGGCCTTTCTTTGAGAGCCTAGTTATACCCTAACACAGTGGTGTTAGGAATCTCCTGGTTTACAGGCCACATCAGGCCTGCAAGTCACATTATGCTGGCTTGCAAAGTGATGTGGAATTCCTATCCGAATCCAACCAGAGTTAGGATATTGCTAATCACCCGCAACCTGCATTCAGAATGACTGCCAGGGTAGGCAGTCATTCAATCATCTCAACTGGAACAACCATCTCAGTAACAGGTGCTATACATCCAACAGATTGGATTAGTTTAAAAAACGTTTTTATTTATCTTTGTGTAGCATACAATGTATTAACCAGTCAATGTACATGCAAAAACAAACAATTCTGAAAATCTTCCTGCAGTAGAGCATGCTGGGAAATACTATGGTTCTATGTAGAACCCTTTTTGCCTTCAAGTAACAGTTCAAGTAACAGACACATCTCAACATCAACTGTTCAGAGGACACTGCGTAAATCAGGCCTTCATGGTCGAATTGCTGCAAAGAAACCACTCCTAAAGGACACCAAAAGAAGAAGAGACTTGTTTGGGCCAATAAACACGATCAATGGACATTAGACCGGTGGAAATCTGTCCTTTGGTCTGATGAGTCCACATTTGAGATTTTTGGTTCCAGCCACAATGTCTTTGTGAGATGCAAAGTAGGTGAACGGATGATCTCTGCATATGTGGTTCCCACTGTGAAGCATGGAGGAGGAGGTGTGATGGTGTGGGGGTGCTTTGCTGCTTTTCTGGTTTGCGCTTAGTGGGACTATCTTTTTTTTTTAAACTGGACAATGACCCAACACACCTCCAGGCTGTGAAAGGGCTATTTGACCAAGAAGGAGAGTGATGGAGTGCTGCATCAGATGACCTGTCCTCCACAATCCCCCGACCTCAACCCAATTGAGATGGTTTTGGATGAGTTGGACCGCAGAGTGAAGGAAAATCAGCCAACAAGTGCTCAGCATATGTGGGAACTCCTTGTGGGATCCTGGACTTCCTAATGGGCTGGCCCAAGTGGTGAGAGTAGGTAGCAACACATCTGCCACGCTGATCCTCAACACTGGAGCCCCCCAAGGGTGCGTGCTCAGTCACCTCCTGTACTCCCTGTTCACCCACGACCGCATGGCTAGGCACGACTCCAACACCATCATTAAGTTTTCAGACGACACAACAGTGGTAGGCCTGATCACCGACAATGACGAGGCAGCCTATAGGGAGGAGGTCAGAGACCTGGCCGGGTGGTGCCAGAATAACAACCTATCCCTCAACGTAACCAAGACTAAGGAGATGATTGTGGACTACAGGAAAAGGAGGACCGAGCTGTAGTGGAGCAGGTTGAGAGCTTCAAGTTCCTTGGTGTCCACATCACCAACAAACTAGAATGGTCCAAACACACCAAGACAGTCGTGAAGAGGGCACGACAAAGCCTATTCCCCCTCAAGAGACTAAAAAGATTTGGCATGGGTCCTCAGATCCTCAAAAGGTTCTACAGCTGCAACATCGAGAGCATCCTGACTGGTTGCATCACTGCCTGGTACGGCAATTGCTCGGCCTCCGACCGCAAGGCACTACAGAGGGTAGTGCGTACGGCCCAGTACATCACTGGGGCTAAGCTGCCTGCCATCCAGGACCTCTACACCAGGCGGTGTCAGAGGAAGGCCCTAAAAATTGTCAAAGACCCCAGCCACCCCAGTCATAGACTGTTCTCTCTACTACCGGCAAGCGGTACCGGAGTGCCAAGTCCAGGACAAAAAGGCTTCTCAACAGTTTTTACCCCCCAAACCATAAGACTCCTGAACAGGTAATCAAATGGCTACCCATACTTTTTGCATTGTGTGCCCCCCTCCCCCCAACCCCTCTTTTACGCTGCTGCTACTCTCTGTTTATCATATATGCATAGTCACTTTAACTATACATTCATGTACATACTACCTCAATTGGCCCGACCAACCAGTGCCCCCGCACAAAGGTTAACTGGGCTATCTGCATTGTGTTTGTTTGACAGGTACTGTATATTATTTGTTTTATTAATACAAAAAAAAAAACAGAACATAGAACACAGACAACAATGAAAGCTATATACAGGGGTCGCCAGATCTAGTGAAATAATCCCGTCAATAATCCGAGTCCTGTTTGTTACTTTGGACAATAATTACAGCGCAAACCAATCACAGATTTGAAAATCTGGTGTCATAAATATTCATCCAGTCAGATATGATGAAAGTGTTGGTCCCGCCTTCCTCGTCCATACAGATAAAACATGTTTTAAATGAGAATGGCTGTCTATACGCATGTCATTGCTGCCCCACGAATTGACGCAAATATAAACGAATCGAAAAGGAGCATGTTTTGACAGATTCCAACCTCAACAAATCAGTGCTGCAAACCGGTGAATGCGGAAGTGTCCGACGCGGAAGTAAAGCCAAATATAAAAGCAGGAGCTGGAAGTTACTGGCTGCACCATGTACAAGAGGCTGTTGCGATACATGCGTGTATTGTAGACAGACATTTGTAAATCCATACATTTGATCTCACAAATCAGTTGTGAAAGCCGTGTGCGTTGTGCAAATAGCATGTGGTCGAGTGTCGAGGCTTTACTCCGGGCGGTGGAGACTCCGCTCTTCTGGATTGGCGTGGTGACCGCGGCCTATTTCTCGGTGTGCTCCGTGTACCGGTTACTGTCGGGGCTCCGAGTGTGGCTGCTGGGGAACGGACGGGTGGTGTCTCCTGCTAAACTCGGGAAATGGGCAGGTGAGTAGCTAGCAAGCAATATTTATATCAAGACAAGGTTTGCATGACCTCACCATTTGCTTTATGCCTGTTTTTCTCTTATTTGAAGGTTTCTTTTGTCGCTGATGAACGAGAATGGCCATAAGTTAATACACAGTGTTTGAATTGTAGTTCACATGAGCCAGTCGTGGGTAAGGCTAATGGCTCGAGACTGTAGGGTGAGGTCAGGATGCCGCCTAGTGTTTGACAGCTAGTGAGTTAACCTAGTGAGTTAACCCTGCCTGTAGTTCAGTCACCCTCGACCCAGTACAATATGGTTCAGTTTATAGTCTGAATCAGATCATTTTTTATCCTAGCAATCAGTAGGATATTATAGCTAGTAGAATACATTTAGTTATCCTAGCTGTCAGTAGGATATTGTAGCTAGTAGAATACATTTAGTGTTTCCCCCTAGGATTTCTCTGCAGGGGTGGCAAAGTTAACGTGGGGACCACGGTTTTAGATGCCCTCTTGGCCTTCGAGACAAATGTGCTGTTTTAAAGGGGATTTCCTGCAATGCTACACAATTTGCTATCATTCATGTCTTGTTCTTATGTTGTCAGTGACTCAAACATTATAACTCAGTCAATGGGAGCCCAATGCCAATCTCCCTGACTGTCTAGTTTTTGATGGTGATTGCTAATTCTCAACGATCTTATTATATATATATATATATATATATTGCTTTTTACTACATTCTTTATCTGGTTTTAGTCATTTTAAGTATACGCTGAGGTTTTACCATCCTGAAAAATATTTTGAAATTTGACTGTAAATTTGGTGTACACTGCTTAATGCATATAGGGGAAAGGCTGGCCAGCCCTGTTGTCCTTTGGAACCCACAGCGGCCTCTGGTTCGTAGACAACACGTCAGTATTGCGCAGGAATGACATGAGTCTGCCTTTCCTCACTGACGTGAGTGATAGGCTACATTAATGTTTACCCAACCTTATTGCTCGGGCAAGGCCATTCATCCATTCAGGATTACATTATCAGGGTTACATCAACAGGGTTACCACATCAGGATGACCACATTTGGGGTGGCAGGTAGCCTAGCGCTTGGAGCGAGTAACCGAAAGGTCCCTAGTTTGAATCCCTGAGCTGACAAGGTGAAAAGTCTGTCCTAGCACCTAACCCTAATTATGGCTGACCCTGGTTGTGACCCTACTCTCCGAGGGTGTCTCGGGGAGAGTGGGATATGCAAAGAAAAACACATTTCCAATTCACACGTGTAGTAATACACACTTGTATATGTGTGAAACAGGACAAGTATAAGCACCCAGTGAATTATTATATTTGAGTCCATCAGTCTTTGAAGTGTAAACACCAGGTTAGGGCAGGCTTTGACCATGTGACTGCAAAACACATCTGCGGCTATCGCACCCATAAGTGGACTTATTACAGGAATTTTTTACGTAATCGTAATCCCATTTGAAATGAAAAATAAACCCCTGTAGATTAAAGTACATTACAAAACGTTTGTCAAAACTTCTGTGTTTGGCATATGACACAGAGTACAAGGAATGGTATGTTGACACCAAACTGGTTTGGATTTCAGGCCAGCTGCCAAGGCCTGCTGAATATCAGTCTCATCCTGGTCTGAACATTTTAAGTACAGGTTTGCTCATGTTTGCAGCAAAGGGAAATGATAAATGTGGGGACATTTCAACCAAGTTTGACATGCCTTGTATGTAGCTTATTTAGAAACTGTGAACAGCTATTGTACAGCTCTCCCCCTCACTCCCTGAAGTAGAGGTGATTGAGAGAATGGCCTGATTATGGAAGAAGACTAGAGCCATTCATAAATGCGGCTGAGGATTCAGGCTATTCTGTTTCAATTACACTTTCCTGCTGGCAGTGTGTTGTGGCGCAGCATCCCGTAACACTGGGTCTGTAGCTCTAGCCCCTCCTCCCATTCATAAAGGCCTATATTCACTTTCTTTCTGTGCATTCACGCCTCTTACCCCTTCCTCATCCCATTCTGAGCCCCCCCTGTCTCTTTCTGTCACCACACCTGCTCTCTCTACACCATGGCTATTTAGGTTCTCAGAAAATGATACTGTCAAGTCCTTTATTGAAATGTATTGGTTCAGGAGTTATTTCTGGTGTGGTTAACAGATTGTTGGGACACTGGTAACAGTAAGTGGATCACTCTCTCTGTCGTTGGCTGAAGGAGGTCGTTCTCAGGTCATGTACTGACACACATTGTTACATTCCACACCTGTGTTCTTCTGCCTGCTTCAAGCAGGACAGGAAGGGGGATCTTTTGGAACAAAAATGAAACAAAAGTAAAAATTCCTGGCATGTATTACAATTGACTAAAAACAAATATGCTTTGGAAGAGGGATCTTTGACAATTTGCATTTGTAAATCATTATTTATAAATAATTGATGAAAGTTGGGATATTAAATATTGCCCACTTTGTCAACTGCATATTTTCAAATGTTGGCTGAGTCATGAGCTTTACACCATAACTGGAACATGATGTGGGAAAAACGGAGACATTTGAGATTGACATTTCATCACAGTTCCTCCACCTTGCCACCACTTAGCAACGGTTGCATCACTAAATGCAGGCCAGGAGACGATGAGGTCCATCTGGATAATGTTCAATGTATATAGATGGCCAACAGATTTTAAGACTATATAGAACCAGGGGGTAGCCATGAAATTCTTTGCAAAAAAGTAAAACAGATGGAAACAGGTTATTCAACTGTCCATAGGTAAGAGGAGCGATTGGGGGCAAGGAATGCTGAGGTGTGAGAAACCGCTGGGAGCAGCAGCTCGTTGGTATTCTGTGCTGTGCTAGACGAGGCTGCAGCCTTCTGCTATTTTAAACCAGCAGTTCTTTTTTTAGCTCAGAATATTCAGCAGCAGAAGCACGAACAATTTTAATTTCTTGATCATCTGAAGATGAGGATGTTGATGGATGCCCATCTAGGGTAGGTCCTATGAGAAGAGATTCTTCTACCATCTTCCCTGACCTAGCATATATTTATGATGGGGTCTCTTCAAATGGACACTTAAATTAAAAAAATAAAAAAATAAAAAATATTTGAGTAAATGGAAGGAACATTCCTTGCGCTCAACATTGAGTTTCATTCTTAAAACAGCTAAAAATAACAAGTGGAAGCTTCCCCTGTCGCCCATACGGACCCCCCCCCCCTCTCTCTCTCTGTTCAATCACTCTGTTCTATTTTTCTCTCTCTACCCTCCCTCCTTTCTGGTCTCCCTCCCTCCTTTCTGGTCTCTCCCCAGTGGATGCCTTGCTGCTTCTCTTGGGGGGGGGGGTTGGGTCTAGTGACAGCCAGTAAAGGCTAAATATAGCTATTGCTGTCTCTGCAGTGCCAGGCTGCCCGGGCCAAGGAGCCTGTCCTCTCCCCATGTCCTGCTGTACCCTTCCCCTCCATCTCAGTACCTGCATCACTATAGTAGTCCTCTTCTTCCTGTCTTTTCCACCAATATTCTCTCTTCCTCCCTCACTTAAATGACAGGACCACAGGTAGCAGTGCAAGGACACAGAATGCATTGTTAATGTAATCATTTGCATGTGGCTTATCATTCTTTGATACATTTATACAGATACTTAAATGCTGATGTATTTCATCCAGGTCTGATGAGTTGATGGAGTACTGCTTGTATTTCATCCAGGTCTGATGAGTTGATGGAGTACTGCTTGTATTTCATCCAGGTCTGATGAGTTGACGGAGTACTGCTTGTATTTCATCCAGGTCTGATGAGTTGACCTATTGAATAGAATGGGATCAGTGTCCTCTTCCGCTTTTAATCTAGTTTGTTGGTGTTTTATTTCTGGGTCCGTTTGTGAGCAGTGTCAGTGTGTTTTGTTTACCCCCGACTAATACACCCCCTCTCCTCGTTTGTCTTCCCCCTCAGTTGTGACGGGAGCCACGGATGGAATCGGGAAAGCCTATGCGGAGGAGGTAAGATCGATCCCCGGGGTTTCAGACATTTCAGGCCCCTTCACGGGAAAACCAAAGTGACTCATCAGAGGGGTTCAACCAGGAAGTAAAGAGTAGTGACTGTGACACACACACACTCGAAGGTTTGCGAGCAAGCGCCAATGGATTTATGCTGCATAGCCGGGGCAGAATTAATTCAAAAGTAGTAATTTTTCAAGGGATTTCCCATCAGTTGACAGTCATGATAAATGCCTTGCTTGATAACAGTTAGTGATGTCCTTTTCATTGTTGATGATGGGTATTGTTGATTTAGATCATGGATCTGGGTGTTGAATGTTAGCCCCTCTTTAATGGCTGGTCTTTAAGATGGTCTGTGTCCATGTTGAGTGTTGGTTTCTAGCTGTCTGTCTCCACAGCTCGCTCGGAGGGGATTTTCCATTGTGCTAATCAGCCGCACCCAGGAGAAACTGGATGATGTGGCCAAGTCCATCGGTGAGTAGTTACACCTGGGGCATGTTCATTAGGCATGGGGAAACCCTGGACTAGAGGAGCCCAGTTGTTTTATGTGATGGGGCCCTCTGCTGGTCACTATGGTGTATTGACATCTGAGCCCCCCTTCACAGATGAGTCCACTACAATCTCACTCCCTAGAAAGCTCACTGTTCCTTGTGTTTCAGTACCATTTTTAATTTGACAGTAACGGTGTCTTACGTGCGTCTTCCCTCCTAGAGAGCCGATATGGGGTTGAGACCAACTCCATCGCTGCAGACTTCAGTGCGAGGGACATATATCCCAAGATTGAAGCTGGTCTTTACGGGCTAGAGGTTGGCATTCTGGGTAAGTGAGAGAGGCAGTCCACGACAGTGACAAGTTGTTTTTTTTGTGAATCATTCAGATGGTGTGGTTCTCTTTTAAAATGCCCTCCCCCCCCTGAAAATCAGAGGCATGTGTTAATCACTATTTTCCTCCCCTTAAATGACGTTGTATTTGAAAGTCCTGACTGTGTTCTATATGGTTTTTATCCCTAGTGAATAATGTGGGGATGTCCTACTCCTATCCTGAATTCTTCCTCCAGGTTCCCAACCTGGATAGTGTGAGTCTGAATGGCCTTTTGATTGTTCACTTCCTATCTATTATGCACCGAGATGACTTCACACACACGGCGTTCTATGGAAACATTACGCCTCCGAGATGAACCCAGAACTAAATAGTTTTTATTCTGCCCTTGCAGTTCATCGACACAATGGTGAACATCAACATCACGTCTGTTTGCCAGGTCAGTCCGCATTATAAGAATGGAAGCCCAGTAATACAGAAATGAACATTTTTGATTAATGAAGTTTTTTTAATTTATTTTTTTAATTTTTGCCTTGATTGTCATGCGCACACAGTCTGCCATGTAAGGGGTGAGGCAGAGGATTGGTTCCCAGCCCAAAGCAACAGCATGCTTTCTGCTCTAACACCCACAATCCCTCTGTCTCTCTTTATGCAGATGACCCGTATGGTGCTACCTGGGATGGTAGAGAGGTAAGTGGAGGGGGTGACTGTATCTGGGGTTCTCGGGGAGGGAATGGTTGTCGGCTAGTAGAGCCGCTCTGGTCAGTAGAGATTCTCCCACTCACTCTTCCCAAAGTGGCATGCTTATTCCCCAACGCGTATGCTCATGTAATGTTGTCCAAGACCAGCGGATCAAATCCAAGTTTATTTGTCACGTGCGCCGAATACAACCGGTGTGGACCTTACAATGAAATGCTTACTTACAGGCTCTAACCAACAGTGCAAAAAATAATAAAGGTATTAGGTGAACAATAGGTAAGTAAAGAAATAAAAACAACAGTATATACAGTAGCGAGGCTATAAAAGTAGCAAGGCTACATACAGACACCGGTTAGTCAGGCTGATTGAGGTAGTATATGTACATGTAGTTATGGTTAAAGTGACTATGCATATAGGATGAACAGAGTAGCAGTAGCGTAAAAAAGGGGTTGGCGGGTGGTGGGACACAATACAGATAGCCCGTTTAGCCAATGTGCGGGAGCACTGGTTGGTCGGTCCAATTGAGGTAGTATGTACATGAAAGTATAAATACAGTGACTATGCATATATGATAAACAGAAAGTAGCAGCAGCGGGGGGGGGCACAATGCAAAAAGTCCAGAGCCATTTGATTACCTGTTCAGGAGTCTTATGGCTTGGGGGTAAAAACTGTTGAGAAGCCTTTTTTTCCCCCCGGGGGACAAGGTTAGTGTTGTCTCTGAGCCCTAAACATCAGATTGCGTGTCACCCGTTTCAGGAAAAAGGGGGCCATCCTCAACATCTCTTCTGCCAGTGGGATGTACCCTTGTCCCCTCCTCACGGTCTACTCTGCCTCGAAGGCTTTTGTGGACTTCTTCTCCCGAGGGCTAGAGGCTGAGTACAAGAGTAAAGGGATCCTCATCCAGGTGAGACTGAAGACTGACCTGTTTTAACCAATGATTTATATATCCACTATATGACTGATATGGGGCGCTGTGTTGAAGCCACCGTGCCTCCATCTTGGCTCTCCCCCCAACATTGTCTTGAAGCCACCGTGCCTCCATCTTGGTCCCCCCCCAACAATGTAAAATATATTTTGAAAGCCTTAGAAATGCATGTATTAATGTCTACATTCATTTTTAAATGCATATAATTTTGAAATACTGTATAATTCCTATGGAGGACTTCTCTACTGGGGAGTGCCAATATGGCCAACTGGTGACTTCCAAGCCTCTCAATGGCCAATACATGACATCAGCAATCCAGGGTTTATATACATCATTTGTTTCACCACGCCAGAAAACACCCACAATGCTATCCCTAACACGTCAGCCATACTGTGTCTCCCGGGGGACAGGCTTGGTCATATTTAGCTGTCGGAGTTTGTTTTCAAACCAGCGAGGGAACATCCATAACTGTAGTTTCTCCTCCCCAGAGTGTCCTGCCGTTCTTCGTGGCCACCAAGCTGAGTAAGATCCGGCGGGCCACACTGGACAAGCCAAACCCTGACCGCTATGTGGCCGCAGAGCTCAACACGGTGGGGCTGCAGAGCCAGACCAACGGCTACTTGCCTCACGCAGTCATGGTAGGGACGGACTAACGATACGATACTTCACTGTCCATTTTTAGGGTTCAGGATGACTGTTTTTATCACAAGGTTGAAGAAGTAGCTGCTTGTCAGGTTACACGCAAGTTAATAGTAATGAATGCAGAATTTACTGACTGTAAATACCCAAATCATTATGCCATTTAACTATGAAAATAACAGGCCTGGATTCCCAGACCAGATGAGTGATAATGGTATTTGTTTCGTCAGGGCTGGCTGACCACCGCGCTGTGCCCTGCCAGGCTCCTGAACAGCTACATCATGGGGCTACACCTGGGGATGCGCTCACGCTACCTGAAGAAACAGAAGCAGGGTTAGGGGAAAGGCGGGGCAGCTATGGAGACAAAGGGGACCAACACAAATCCACCTGCTCTGTTCTTACATGCCCATCACGGACCAAGGACAGGGCTGGCAAACTGCTAGTGTGTGGTGAATTTAGTCTACTGTGTTCTCTGGCTTGGGTAATAATTTCTATGGAGGAACTTCTTAGAGTTGAAACATTGACCAGGCACTTAAACATAATGCACTAAATGAAATTTAAACTGTTGAAAAAAATGTTCTTGTGGACAGGTATTAGGAGCTGTGCTTGTGAGCTACCACTTAAAAAAAAAAAATATATACTAGTTGCAACTTATTCCTTCGAAATGTTTTGTTGGAGTCGTGTTGAACTCAAATATTGAAAGAAATGGATTTGAGTCATTCTGAAACTCAATTGGCAAAGGGCAGGAAAATAAATGTTCTCCCTGGATTGCTTTACAATGGGGAAAAGGTTGTTGTGTACAAATCATGTATTAATGAACCTACAAAAGGGAGAATAATGAGACTGGGGTAAACGGAACGGTTCTTTTTTTTTACATACTGGATGGATTGAAGAAGGGTATTGTGTCTGCTAGCATGTAGGCAGTTTACACAGCAGAAACTAGGGAACGGGTTGCGGTAGCCTGCTCTTGTTTGAACTGACTGGTTAGTCATCAATACAGAATGGACACAACTACAAGCCGTTCTCTGGTCAGCAAGGCAGTGTCCCCCAAAAAATAAAAAGGACATACAAGCTGTTTAACAGTTCAGGCCATTAACTGTTGAACCAAATGTTTTGTTCTCGTCACTTTCTATCAAGCCAGTCAGTGGTCCGTTAACAGATGTTTCTTCTTTAACACGCTGTTTGTTTTGTACTCTAAGCATTTCATTGTACAGCATGATGTCACTCATCTTACTCCATGAGCTCACCAAGGTGACACGTTAATATTGTTTTCTGTTACTTGGATGTGTTAATGAAAGCTTTGCATTTGATTGTTTTTGATGCAGTTAAGTAACAAGTTCTTTAACAATGTTTGTTTGAGAGCTCGTGTATATTCCCAGTCTGTCATTCTCTCATCAATAAAACACACTGGTCAACCACCTGTCTGGTGTATTCCCAGTATGTCATGCTCGCATCAATAAAACACACTGTTCAACCATCTATTCCCTCATGTGGTCTTAACAGTTTATGGCTGATTTAGTGCACAACTTCTGTTCAAGTGTTTTTGAATAGCACTTCCTCTCCTGTCCCAACAGTCTTCAAATGGATGTTGAGATATGAGGTGATGTAATCTACACCATAATTCCTCTACTTCCTGTCACTGGGTAAGAGTCATGTGGACCCTCATCTGGGAGTTCACTGTGGATATCTGATCTGTGTGTCACTTGCAGAGACTGGGCTTTCCTTATGGACTGTAACTTAAGCTCCATATAGCAGTCATAACAGTGTGACATGGAATAATTATAGCGACGACAAGAATGATGTGTAGTTGCAATGTCATGACTGTAGCTTGAGACTCTGCGTGTCCATATGTCATTATGCTGTCTCTGTCGAAGACCTGGGAACTATGCGCGCATACACACACACACATGCCTAAGGCCATCTGGGTCATAGCTGGGAAAGCAGCCCACCCACATCAGACAGGCCTATGTGTGTTGTGAGATGTACTTGTTTCTTGCGTTCTTAATTACCAGTCTAGTTCATTCTCTGAATTAAAAAAAGTTATTTTCATACACCGGATTGGTGCAGTGTGGTGTTTTACAGGGTCATGCATAGTAGTGCAGTGCCCCTGGAGCAAATGAGGTTTAAGTGCCTTGCTCAAGGGCACAGGGAAGAACAATCACCTTGTCAGCTTCTGTATTTCAACCAGCAACCTTTAATTTACTGTCTCAACACTAACCACTAGACTACCTGCTGGTTACTGGCTCAACACTAACCACTAGACTACCTGCTGGTTACTGGCTCAACTGTCTAACCACTAGACTACCTACTGGTTACTGGCTCAACACTCTAACCACTAGGCTACCTGCTGGTTACTGGCTCAACACTCTAACCACTAGACTACCTACTGGTTACTGGCTCAACACTCTAACCACTAGACTACCTGCTGGTTACTGTCTCAACACTCTAACCACTAGACTACCTGCTGGTTACTGGCTCAACACTCTAACCACTAGGCTACCTGCTGGTTACTGTATGACAGAGTGATAGACCATTTTGTCACCATGAAAGAGAGGAGGACGGCATTGGCTTCCCCAGTGGTTTGACCCACGCACCGCTACTGGCTAGGATGTATTGCGATGGACGCCAATGATACATTTAAATGGGGGGAATTCTAGTAGCCTCTCATGTGTCCTTTTATGGAGGACTTTTCTGACCAGCATCCTATTGACAGCCCAACTAGCCAAAATCAATGTCTTACCCTTACCTAAACCCTAACCGTAACCTTAATTTTTAGAAATTCAAAAATGTAACATTGGTTTGCACATTAGCCACGTAGCCTTCGTTTTCCCCGTCCTCTTAGGGTGAGGGGTAAAGGCAGCATGGTCCTGACGCTCCATCACTATTGGCAGTAATCAATATTACTATCTCTACCAAACAGGCTGCAGTAGAGTTGAGTGCTTTTCCAATACTTTTTATCGAATGGGTGGACATTGACATAAATATGTAGAAAAATCCATACACAGTATGTCACATTGATATGTACGACTGCAATCCCACTCTGTATGAGATTGATTTCAATGAGGATTCACTGACATCCAGGGGTGGTTCTCCATGTTACAGGAGGTTCCCAGTATCTCCATGCGGTGGCACTGTAGTTGCACTGTTCTAGACCCTATCAGAAAGCTCAAGGTCCCTCTTTTTGCAACGTAGATAATGTGCATCACATGAGCGGTGTTGAATGCAAGTCGCATGGCCAGGTATCAGATTTGTATATGATTTCAAATCACCTATGAATGTGTTTCAAATCGGATATAAAAAAATATCAGATTCCATTTTCTTTTTGGCAGTTTGGACCTCAGGAAAAATATCTGATATTTATTGGTGATGCTAAACAAAGCCATAAGTTAAACAGTCTAAAGTGGCTCCTACAGCCTTTATCTGCACTGACGTTGAAAAACTGGACCTCAAAACGCCTGCTACTAAAAGACTAGTAAGAAAGTGAGCAGACTGGAGGGGTTTTTACAGTATAAATATTTGATTCATTGTTGCATACTTCCACAACATCTCTGGGTGATTGGTGCATTTATGAGTCAAGTTCAACTGTGTTGCTGGGTTTAATGTAGAACAGATTAACCACCTAGATTTGACACTGTCCGGAATTGGCTACTGATATATTCACTATGAGCCAGGGGTGAGATCTCCACCATGTGATGTCACGGTTTGTCCCTTGTTCTGATCTGAACCCACCACCTCACCTCCCACTAGTTTTCAGGAGAGCTGCCCATCCTTTAGACAGACAGGAAGGCAGTGAGGGGTCAAAGATGAGAATTGACAGCTATTACCCCTCCAATAGCTGCCACATTCATGGGTTCTCATTTCCACCTACCCCTCCAATAGCTGCCACATTCCTGGGTTCTCATTTCCCCCAACCCCTCCAATAGCTACCACATTTATGGGTTCTCATTTCCCCCCAACCCCTCCAACAGCTACCACATTCCTGGGTTCTCATTTCCCCCAACCTCTACAACAGCTGCCACCTTCCCGGGCTCTCATTTCCCCCAACCCCTCCAATAGCTGCTACATTCCTGGGTTCTCATTTCCCCCAACCCTTACAACAGCTGACACATATCTGGGTTCTCATTTCCCCCCAACCTCTACAACAGCTGCCACATTCCTTGGTTCACTTCATCGAAGCACAGCGCACTAATCAGGTGCTGTTTGTATAATTTACTGCTCCTAATGTTCAGGCTCAGCCATATTGGCAGGAACATTCACCACTAAATTGAGTGTGAAGATTGAGAGGAATTAATGTGTGCTTGACTGTGAGCTGAATGCCTTCTGTCATTGGCTGTGGGCCGTGACAAGGACAGAGTTTGTACAGTGATTTGTACGTTAAAGGTTGACTTAGCAAAGTCAATAATTGAGTTCCTCTCAGGGAGTTGGTCTGCCTCCGAGCAATCAGTTCGTGTTTTGTTCCAGGAGAAGAGAGGCATGCAATCTCTAATACAAAGAGAGATCCCCCGGTACCTCCCCTCAACCCTCACTAAAATGTTGAGTCGCTAACTAAAGCGTAGCACGCTAACACCATAGACTTTGTTCCTGTTGATATGTCCCCTGACCATAGCCTTTGTCCCCACTTGATATGTCCCCTGACCAGCTGCACCATTGAGAGCATCCTGACTAGTTCCATCACTGCCTGGTATGGCAACTGCTCGGCCTCCAACCGCAAGGCAGAGGGTAGTGCGTACGGCCCAGTGCATCACCGGGGCCAAGCTTTCTGCCATCCAGGACCTCTATACCAGGCGGTGTCAGAGGAAGGCCCCCCACATTGACTCTGTTGATACGTCCCCTGTGCATCGATAGCTCTGCTTTTGGGTTGGTTTGTTGTGCGATTCAAGTCAGAAGACTGAACAAACCTGCTTTAACCCATGGAGGAGAAGATACAGCAATGGTGTTTGAACATCAATCTAACACTCTATTCATAAAAGATTTCCATTTTGTTGTGCATGTGAATGATAACTCTGGCAATATATTATTTAGGTATACGTCATTGTGATTTGTTCAAACAGGTTTTGTGTGTGTGTGTGTGTGTGTATGCCATGTAGGTCTAAGTGTGTAATCATACACATTTGCTGCTACATGCTGTTTATTATCTATGCATTTACAAATGACCTCGATCAACCTGTACCCCCGGACATTGACTCAGTACCGGTAGCCCCTGTTTATAGCCTCGTTGTTGTTATGTAAATGTATTGTAATACCTATTGATTGATTCAATTTTTTAAAAACTTTCGTTTATTTAGTAAATATTTTATTAAATCTATTTATTGAACTGCATTGTTGGTTAAGGGCTTGTAAGTAGCATTTCACGGTAATGTCTACACCTGTTGTATTTGGCGCATGTGACAAATACATTTTGATTTGATTTGATACATGCACATATGTACCCACCCTCCCCGACAAATGACTTATTCGAAATTCGTGACAGGCACACAAAAAAGTTAATTTATTTGTGTGTATTACACAATTTATCACAACGTGTGTATTACACCATTTTTATGAGAACGCATTTTGTGTGTATTACACAATTTTATTTCTTCATAACGCATTTATCTACATTGCACAAATTCCAATTTGTTGTGGCTAATGTTAGCTAAGCTAGCTAGGTGGATAAAGTTAGCTAGGCTAGTTGTTGTGGTTAGGGTCAGGTTTAGGAGTTAAGGTTAGGGCTAGTTAACATTAGCTTGGTTGTTCAAGGTTAAAATATTAGGGGAAGTGATAGAAAACATGTTAAGTAGTTGCAAAGAAGCTCATAAGTGGTAAGTAGTTGCAGAGTAGGTAATTAGCGAAAATGCTAAAGTTATCCATGATGACATTTGAACACACATCCTTTGGGTTGCAAGATGTTTGTGTTATACACCTTCTGTACCCATCCTCCCCGACCAACCTCCCTCCTATCGTATCTGTCTTTAGTAACCTACTGTACCCATCCTCCCCGACCAACCTCTCTCCTATCGTATCTGTCTTTAGTAACCTACTGTACCCATCCTTCCGACCAACCTCCCTCCTATCATATCTGTCTTTAGTAACCTACTGTAACCATCCTCCCCGACCAACCTCCCTCCTATCGTATCTGTCTTTAGTAACCTACTGTACCCATCCTCCCTGACCAACCTCCCTCCTATCATATCTGTCTTTAGTAACCTACTGTAACCATCCTCCCCGACCAACCTCCCTCCTATCGTATCTGTCTTTAGTAACCTACTGTACCCATCCTTCCGACCAACCTCCCTCCTATCATATCTGTCTTTAGTAACCTACTGTAACCATCCTCCCCGACCAACCTCCCTCCTATCGTATCTGTCTTTAGTAACCTACTGTACCCATCCTTCCGACCAACCTCCCTCCTATCGTATCTGTCTTTAGTAACCTACTGTAACCATCCTCCCCGACCAACCTCCCTCCTATCGTATCTGTCTTTAGTAACCTACTGTACCCATCCTCCCTGACCAACCTCCCTCCTATCGTATCTGTCTTTAGTAACCTACTGTACCCATCCTCCCCGACCAACCTCCCTCCTATCGTATCTGTCTTTAGATACGATTCTTTTTGTTTCTTATTCGGAGCAACTTACAGTTAGTGCATTCATCTTAAGATAGCTAGGCAAGACAACGACATAGACTTGATCAAATATACAGTATACAAACATTTTAATACACACCTACAATCTATGAATAAAATTAATCTGAGATCTGTAATATTTTACACACACATGAAGGTACCCATAAGCAATAATTTCTGGTGTAAAAACACAAATGTGAAAAACTGATGGATACAGCGTTTTGGAAATAAACTCTTCATATGCTTGGTACACAGTTAATCTACACTTGGCTGTGTGTGTCATGCTGAATAATGACATGCTGTTGCTGTTGAAAAAAGATCTGTGCACCAGCCAAATTGTATGAATCATTCTACGTACGTCCAATACTTGGCAGGAAATGACACGCAAGCTCTTCATTTCCTTCCTGATATCTGCTAGGCTACTCACAAAGGAACCAGTTAGCGTTTAGCATGTATCTTCAGACACTCTCCACCTAATCTACACAATGGCTAATACTGTAATAAAGTGAAAATGTGTTATTGTTGGAGATGTTGTGTGTGTGAGCATGTAGTGAATGAGAGTGGGAGGTGGAGAATGGTGGTCAACAAATACAACATTTAAAAAAAAAGACAAAGTTTTAAAAACGCTTCTCTACATCACTGTGCAGTATGGAACATTTCTCTCACAATATATTTCCATTTCTTCACAGTATTGAATTTTTTTATTTATTCATGACATATGCGCGCCCCGCTAGTAGAAAGGAAAACACAAATCTACAGTGAATTTAGATACATATTTATGAATCCCCCTCATGGTAAACAAACTAAAAAATGTATTAAAACCCTGCACCCTCCCTCTGTCTGTCTATCTGAAGAGGGGATGTATGCGATGAAGGACAGAAAACCCTGCCATTGTTCGAAGGCCCTCTCTCTCCTTGTCTCTCCCATGGCGATAAATAATTACATTTTTACTCTATGGACACTTCACTTGGAAATGTAAATGTTATTTTTTTCCTGTCAAATCAACACCATGATGGCCATTGTCTCTCCTTGTCTGCTACGCTACGTCTGGATGCTCAGGGTACCCCCCCTCTCTCTCTCTCTCTCTCTCTCTCTCTCTCTGTCCCCCTCTCTGTCTCTCTCTAAGCCCCTTTAATTATCCAGCCAGGCGCTTACCACTAGAAGATTGCGAAATGGCCTCGCCGGGCTTTTGGCATGATTAGGTTTTTATCACGTCTGAGACTGTGATGATGTAGAGGGGAAAAGAGAGAGACGACACGCGTGTTCATCTACATGCTAATCAAATGACGGCTAAGGCTCTGGAATCCATGACCTGGTTGGATGACTAAACATCTACATAAACCCCCTGGGCAAAGATTTGATTGTGGAATAAATCAGCTCTGATAGAAGACATCTACAGAAGAATAGAGGCCTTGATTGATGCCATTTCATTGCCTGGTGAATATGAAAAATCCTCTCCATTTAGAACTAGCAAAGGAAATATATGATTGTTTTGACATGAACATTTAAAGTTAGGTTAGGCTATTAGCTGATCAAAAGTAGGCTGCATGAAAAGCGCAATACTGTTAATATAATTGTGTTTTAGTGTGGATTTTCAGTGAATTTATGCAAATCACGAAGCTCATCTGCATAGTTAGCAGTGCAGGAAAATGATCAGCAACAAAAAAAAGTGATCAAATTAAGATCCTACAGTAGTAGGAAATGGACCAATATTAAATCATTTTGAGATATTTACATCTCAATGTAAATGAAATAGGTAAAGCACTTTTCGCAAGGTCACCTGTCACAGGATTCAACCTAAAATCACCAGAGAAAGCAATCTGAAGGCAACTATAACATGAAAGAACTTTTCTATTCACTAAGAAAGCCTAGACCTTCCATATTGCCTGTCTTTTGTTGAGATAATGCACTGAACTTTCATGACTGAAGTCATGAAAGTCATTTGAAGGGAAAGAGGCACATTATTTGAAAGGGGGAATTGTGATGTACTTAGTGGCCTGCCTTGATGCAAAGGGAAAGGAATTAGGTAAGGCAAGCTGACGGTGTGTGTGTGTGTGTACGTACGCGTGAGCGCATGTGCTTGTCTGTGTGTAAGTGCGTTGTTGGAAGTAGTGTACTGAACAAACTAGTCAGATGAAACATTCTCTTTCTTTCTTGCTCACTTCAATTTCCTTCCCGTCATCAATTATTGTACAGGAACATCATTCTATACGGTGTCCAGTACTTCCCCTCTCTTCACCTCTCTTCTCCGTTATCCATTTGGGGAGCTGCTCTGTTCATCACTGTGGTGAGTGCTAAGAGCATTCATCAGACTCATATAATAATAGTGTGATTATCAAACTACCAGGAGAGGCACACAGTCACAGAGTAATAAGAGGATTGATTGACAGATCCATGGGGTGTTACTCAAGCGTGATCTATCCTAAAATGGCCGCCGCTGTTAACTTCACATTGAGGGAGATAATGTCATTTCACGCCTAATCAGCCAATCCATTATTTTTGTTGTTGTTGCCTAAATAGAAGGAGAACACTATTACTATAATGGCAATGTACAGACTAGGGCTGGAACTAATGAGAGTAAATGTAATTTCAACGTAAACTCACTTCAACCTGATCCAGGCAGTGACGATATCAATGCAATTCAGTTACCTGCTGCTCGGCCAACTCTGCCCCTGACATCCAGAATATATCCATTTACAGGATTAGACTTACTGGAATATGATGTGGGCAAATACACTTTGGGGAAAACTAATGTGTCTTAAAATAGAATAGAAATGGAATTAGCTCAAGTCTGTTGTTACCTGTTGGATTTGAAATCACATTTCAAACATCATAATGCAGGTATTCAAAGCAAATAAAAAGGATTTGCATTCATGTGTTGTGACTTAAACTTCAGTTCTTCCTTATCTGACGTGTCCTCTTCAGGAGTCTACTGTGTTAGAACATTGGTATCCTAAACTGAGAGTCAATGACAAAGGCCCTCTGACTCACCTTCAGTCTGTCACATCACTTGAGAGGAGCTTAGCTGGTGATAGAGTATCTTGGATCTCCATTTCCTCCTGGAGTACGATGAGATTAATGAGTCTTTTAATTACCACGCGTCTCATTCTGTTCATCAAAGAGAAACACCCCAATGAGCAAATCTGCTTTCATAAACATGTGGCCTCTGAATGTAAGTCTCTGATGAAATCATGTGCTCTGACTGTAAGTCTCTGATGATAGCATGTGTTCTGACTGTAAGTCTCTGATGATATAATGTGTTCTGACTGTATGTCTCTGATGTAATGTGTTTTGACTGTATGTATCTGATGTAATGTGTTCTGACTATAAGTCTCTGATGATATCATGTGTTCTGACTATAAGTCTCTGATGATATCATGTGTTCTGACTATAAGTCTCTGATGATATCATGTGTTCTGACTATAAGTCTCTGATGATATCATGTGTTCTGACTATAAGTCTCTGATGATATCATGTGTTCTGACTGTAAGTCTCTGATGATATCATGTGTTCTGACTATAAGTCTCTGATGATATCATGTGTTCTGACTGTAAGTCTCTGATGATATAATGTGTTCTGACAGTAAGTTTCTGATGATATCATGTGTTCTGACTGTATGTCTCTGATGATATCATGTTCTCTGACTATAAGTCTCTGATGATATCATGTGTTCTGACTGTAAATCTCTGATTACTGCATGTGTTCTGGTTGTAAGTCTCTGATGATATCATGTGTTCTGACTATAAGTCTCTGATGATATCATGTGCTCTGACTTTAAGTCTCTGATGATATCATGTGTTCTGACTTTAAGTCTCTGATGATATCATGTGTTCTGACTGTAAATCTCTGATGATAACATGTGTTCTGACTGTAAGTCTTTGATATAATGTGCTCTGACTGTAAGTCTCTGATGATATCCTGTTTTCTGACTGTAAATCTCTGATATAATGTGCTCTGACTGTAAGTCTCTGATGATATCATGTGTTCTGACTTTAAGTCTCTGATGATATCATGTGTTCTGACTGTAAATCTCTGATGATAACATGTGTTCTGACTGTAAGTCTTTGATATAATGTGCTCTGACTGTAAGTCTCTGATGATATCCTGTTTTCTGACTGTAAATCTCTGATATAATGTGCTCTGACTGTAAGTCTCTGATGATATCATGTGTTCTGACTGCTTCCATTGGAAGAGTTGTACACATGATACTGGTGTTCACAGCAGTCACAAGCAATATATGTGAACAAAAATATAAACACACCATGCAACAATTTCAACGTTTTTACTGAGTTACAGTTCATATAAGGAAATAAGTCAATTGAAATAAATTCATTAGGCCCTAATCTATGGATTTCACATGACCGGGCAGGGGTGCAGCCATGTGTGGGCCTTGGAGGGCATAGGCCCACCCACTTGGCATTCAGGCCCACCCACTGGGGAGCTTGAATCAATAAATGGTTTATTTATTCTGACAATGTGATACAGTTTTGCTCCCAATCCAGTACTACTTCCCATTGAGACAGACAGAGCTGCAATAGGCTAGGCCCAATCCAGTACTACTTCCTGTTGAGACACACAGAGTCATAATAGTTTAGGCCCAATCCCAATCTAATATTTATATATTTCTTAATTCCATTCTTTTACTTTTAGATTTGTGTGTATTGTTGTGAATCATTTTTAGATACTACTGCACTGTTAGATACTACTGCACTCTAGGAACACAAGCATTCTGCTACACCTGAAATAACATCTGCTAAATAAGTGTATATGACCAATAAGATTTGATTTGATTGAATTTGATTACAACTTCCTGTTGAGACACACAGAGCCGCAATAGGCTATGAGTTGTACAGTACTACTTCCTGTTGAGACACACAGAGCCGCAATAGGTTAGGCCCAATCCAGTACTACTTCCTGTTGAGACACACAGAGCCGCAATAGGTTAGGCCCAATCCAGTACTACTTCCTGTTGAGACACACAGAGCCGCAATAGGTTAGGCCCAATCCAGTACTACTTCCTGTTGAGACACACGAGTCGCAATAGGCTATGAGTTGCACAGTGTAGCATTTGCACAATGATGAAATAAAGTTGCTGGAAATGGCCATTACTTTGCAATGAACCAACTGAGTGGTTTCTTTATTAGATCTTATTCTCTCATTTCCTCAGGGAAAAGACACAAACAAACATGTGAATAGAAACTCAATGCGTTTCCAAATGGAAGAGCAGAATGTGCAATGATCTGTGCTTGATTCTGCAATCGAGGATAATAAAAGAAACGTTTCCTTCAAGATGTGAAACCAAAATATCTCAACGCTACCCGGCCGACTTTGACCAAGACAACCTCATTTGTGTGACCTACAGAGAAATGGAAAGCAAACTAGAAGCCAATAGAAAACTAGGAGGAAGCTGTTGCTCTCATGTTGTGATTCATCAAATGAAGTGTATACGGCTTCCTGACACTCCAACCAAGAGGACGTGATAATGAAATCCGAAGACGGTCATTTACTTGCACACTGACCTTTCGTAGCCCTTGTGATTGGAAACCAGACAGGCCTCGCAGTAGCAGATAAGGCAGGGAGTCATGATGAAGGTGTCAAAGCGTCTGTGTGTAGCATGAAAAGCGGAGTCAGGCGCAGGACAACAGAGATGAGTAGTCACGTATCTTTACTCAATAAACTACAAAATTCCAAGTAGTAGAATTACAACACGCTCACAATACAGACCAACTTTACAATGAACAAACACGCACACAACCATGGAGGAAACAGAGGGGTTAAATAAGGAACATGGAATTATGGGAATCGAAACCAGGTGTGTATAATGAAGACAAAACAAACAGAAATTGAAAAGATCGGTGGTAGCTAGAAGACCGGTGACGTCGACCGCCGGACGCCGCCCGAACAAGGAGAGGGACTGACTTCGGCGGAATTCGTGACAGAAGGAGTCATGATGAAGTCCCAATGGAGTCGCCAAGACTGTGCAGGAGAGCAGCGGGCGTCAAACTGACATCCAGACCCTAATAAAGAATGACCCTTCTGTTCTTGTATCACTCAGTGTCATCATCATCATCATCATCATCATCATCATCATCATCATCACAGGAAGTGTGCTAGTCGCTGCTGAGGCAGAGTGGTACTTTACCAGCATGGTAGAATAAACAGTTCAAGATGGTGTGCCTTATCCTCACCTGTAGCTGATATACCACCCTGCATCCCCACTGCTGGTTTGACTTGCCTCTGATGCTAGGCCGGGTTGAACCTGGTTAGGCCTTGGATGGGAGACCAGAAAGAGCTGGAGGTGGAGTTGGAGGCCCAGTAGGAGGGCAGAAGTTCCCCCTCCAGTCCAAGGAGGGCCCCAATGCCCCCAGCACCATGACTGCAGCAACCCAGCAGCTTAAAGCTCAGGGGAGCTACTTCCATTCAGCTGGACACACACCACCATAGAGAACACACACCACCATAGAGAACACACACCACCATGGAGAACACACACCACCATAGAGAACACACACCACCATAGAGAACACACACCACCATAGAGAACACACACCACCATAGAGAACACACACCACCATAGAGAACACACACCACCATAGAGAAACAAACAAACATTAGAAGTCAGCTGATCTCATTGAAGTCCATTTCTGTCTCTTTGGGTAAACATTGTGACACAGAGGTAGGTGTGCCAGGGATTCTCACGCACTAAAGGGATTGAAAGAGATATGGGAGCTGTAAAAGTTAGCCTGTCTTGGAAATCTCAGTCCCTGTGAAACAAAAAGGTTCATAGACTTTATTACAGGTTGAGTTACAGAGTTCTGACAATAATGCTGGTATAATATAATTATGGGTTGCAGTAATTTAAAATGTCTGTGTGTTGGCTTCACATGATCTGGTTTATGGATTTCTACCCACACATTCTGCTGCTCTGTCTAGTTGTATTTATAATCTACATTACCCCTACTGCTTTCCCTGGACTAAAACCTCCACATTACAGCAGCTTGCACGTCTATAAGGATGCAACCCTGGTCTTAAGAGGGGCTGCATTGTCTGCTGGTCTACAACCTTACCCTTGTGAATTGAGACCTTGAGTTGAAAACTATAAATGAACTCTTCAGGTTGAAGACAAAAACATTGTTGCTTGCAGAACACAGCATGACAGCATGTCTTCATGTTCCTATGGCAACAAGTGCAGAGAGAAGAAATTGAGAGGGGCATGAAGGGAAACAACTGCGACACATTTAGTATGGGAGGGAGACCATCACTCACATGAATGATTTGTCTTTCCTAAATATATATTTGTTTCTTCTTTCACTCCAATCTGAGCTGGAAAATTGCAGCTATTTTTAAAGCTGCAATATATAACTTTTTCTTGGGACACAACCAAATTCACATAGAAAAGTGAGTTATAGATCTGTCATTCTCATTGAAAGCAAATCTAAGAAGCGGTAGATCAGTTCTATATGTGCTATTTCTATGCTTCCCGTTCTTAAGTTTCATTTTTGCATCTTTTACTTTTGGTTTAGTACACCAGGTTCAAACAGCTGAAAATACAGTCTGTTTGGTTATGGGAAATATACTTCACAGCGGTTTAGATGCTACAATGATTCTCTACACTATACTTACTTGTTTTGTCATATCATCTGAAATTAGGCAAACTATTAGAAGTTTTACAATCAGGAAATGGCGGAGCGATTTCTGCACAGTGCAGCTTTAAACATAGTAATTTAGATTTACTCAGAATTTGAGAGAGATTGATTACTTAAGCAGGAATGGTTACATTTAATGCAGTTATCACTCATGATTGGATATTCACTGTTGTGCATTTTCTTGAATGCCAGATGGAGAATGTAAATACATTACTAGTGCTTCTATTAGTCATTCTGCTAGTCATTCTGCTAGTCATTCTACTAGTCATTCTTCTAGTCATTCTATTAGTCATTCTACTAGTCATTCTACTAGTCATTCTACTAGTGCTTCTATTAGTCATTCTACTAGTCATTCTACTAGTCATTCTATTAGTCATTCTACTAGTCATTCTTCTAGTCATTCTACTAGTGCTTCTATTAGTCATTCTGCTAGTCATTCTGCTAGTCATTCTACTAGTCATTCTACTAGTCATTCTGCTAGTCATTCTACTAGTCATTCTACTAGTCATTATTCTAGTCATTATTCTAGTCATTCTACTAGTCATTCTGCTAGTCATTCTGCTAGTCATTCTGCTAGTCATTCTGCTAGTCATTCTGCTAGTCATTCTACTAGTCATTCTACTAGTCATTCTTCTATTCATTCTACTAGTCATTCTACTAGTCATTCTTCTAGTCATTCTACTAGTCATTCTACTAGTCATTCTACTAGTCATTCTGCTAGTCATTCTACTAGTCATTCTACTAGTCATTATTCTAGTCATTCTGCTAGTCATTCTGCTAGTCATTCTGCTAGTCATTCTGCTAGTCATTCTGCTAGTCATTCTACTAGTCATTCTGCTAGTCATTCTACTAGTCATTCTACTAGTCATTCTTCTAGTCATTCTACTAGTCATTCTACTAGTCATTATTCTAGTCATTCTTCAAGTCATTCTACTAGTCATTGTACTAGTCATTCACTAGTCATTCTACTAGTCATTCACTAGTCATTATACTAGTCATTCTATTTATGTGGGCTACACGTCATTTTGGGGGAATTAGACGATACTTGTTCGATCGTTTTATTGACCTTTAAAATCCAGGTCATGTAAATTCGGGAGATATCATCAGCAGTACGTTGCAGAAATGAACATAGTGAGTGTGGTAAGTTGCCCTGAAAGAAAACAGATCATCATGTTTGTTCCGACGACAGTTTTGGCCGTCGAACAAAAGCTAACAAAACATAACCATGAATATGAAAGGGGGTTGCAGCTGCCCATAATGAGGGGCTGAGTCTAAAAGGTCATTGGATTTGTAGCACTTTGTTGGTGTTCATTGGCTGTGTTTGTGTGGCTTCACTGTTGCCTTTGTTGAGACTAATTGGCCCTCAGTGGTTTAAACGGGGCCCTTTATGTAACGTATAACACGTATAATACATCATCTGCTTCCTGTTGGTTTGTTCGGTTTTTCATAGATTTCTCACAGATATCTTCCATTATGAAGGAGTGTGACTGTTGGCCGTGAAAGCTTCGTGTTTTTACACATCTTCCATTATGAAGGAGTGTGACTGTTGGCCGTGAAAGCTTCGTGTTTTTTACACATCTTCCATTATGAAGGAGTGTGACTGTTGGCCGTGAAAGCTTTGTGTTTTTTACACATCTTCCATTGTGAAGGAACGTGGCTGTTGGCCGTGAAAGCTTAGTGTTTTTACACATCTTCCATTGTGAAGGAACGTGGCTGTTGGCCGTGAAAGCTTCGTGTTTTTTACACATCTTCCATTATGAAGGAGTGTGACTATTGGCCACGAAAGATTCGTGTTTTTACACATCTTCCATTGTGAAGGAACGTGGCTGTTGGCCGTGAAAGCTTAGTGTTTTAGCCATCTTATAACTGGTGTAGTCGGCAGAGTATGTCAGAATAAAAGTATGACTTTCAAAATAAAAGCGTACTGCTGATATTGACAATATCGTCACCTTACAGACCTACAAAGTGTTTCTTCAGTCTCGCTTTACAATAAGGCCCCCCAATACCTATGCAGTTGGTTGTTATGCACATAGAGTACAATGTACTGATGCAGGTTCAGTGTAGAATACAGTGTAGAATATTCAAACAAGACTAATGACAAGACAGTATGAAAATGTATGCACTGACTACTCTGGATAAGAGCGTCTGCTAACTGACTAAAATGTAAATGTAATGATTATTAAGTGTTTATACATTAAGCAGATGCTCAAGACATTGAACCTGAAAAAATGTATCCTTTCTCAGGAGCATAAATTATTTCCCCGTTCATTTTAATCACCTTAGCTCATTAGTGTTCCCTGGGGGGTGGGAGGGAATCACATTTATCTACTGCATGTGTGAGAGGAACACTCCCCGTCTCAGTACCTACTACCCAGTCTCATCGCCTTCACAGAGCTGAGTGAACAGGAAAATGCTACCCAAGAGGTTTGCTAAGCTCATCCCTCTGTCTCCCCTTACATTCACCACACACAATTCTATTACATTTCACTTTCACCACACACAATTCTATTACAGTAAACTGTCAGGTCTCTCAGGGCTGAGTATCCCTCCTACCCCCACCCCCTTCCTTCCCCCTTCCTAAGGAGATCTCCCCTAAGAGTTGAAGCAGCGAGCTAATATGGGAAACTCAGCGAGTGGTATACTGAAAATGCGACTGAAGAGTGAGTGGAGATACGAGCGAGGAGTGAACACTAATTATTTTAGAGAGCTACAGCACTGAGTGGTTGTATTGTCGCCCTGCTACCCAGCACAGCTGCTATTGTAAAAACAGCTCTGTACTATTCCACAAACATTTATCGGAATATGTCCACATGGATAATCGGCTTAGGAGAAAGCAATTCGTTCCTCCTGAATATGTGTTCAGGGTGATTGTAGATAATGAGGATATTTTGCTGTGCGGCTGGGAAGATGGGTTGGGGTTGGAAGGAGTTATACAGGGGATCTCGATATTCAGTCACCAGTAGGGGATGCTGTGACATAGTTTAGTTTATTATGATCCCCATTAGCTACTGCACATGCAGCAGCTACTCTTCCTGGGGTCCATTAGCTACTGCACATGCAGCAGCTACTCTTCCTGGGGTCCATTAGCTACTGCACATGCAGCAGCTACTCTTCCTGGGGTCCACATAAAATGTACAAATACTGTATATGACAAAGTACAGAACAGTCATACTGTAGACAAGGACATTAAATTAAAAACAATAATAAAATATAGGAAAGACACCAAGAGACAACAAAAATACTATTTACACACTATTCCTATATACATATTCATATTATTTTATACAGTACAGTTAAATTTGATCCCTAGAAAGAGGAGAGGCGCTGTGATACATTTCTGCCTGAGTAACCTCTGGTGGCAGAGCATTACACAAGGACATGGCTCTATACATAACTGAGCGACGCATTAAATCTGTTTTTGGTTTGGGTACCGTAAAGAAACCCATAGTGGCGTGTCTGGTGGGAAATGTATGTCTGTTTGAAGTGTATGCAAATAGATTATACAAGTGGTTAGGCATTTTCAACACACAAATGTTTCTGAAAAAGACTAGAAGAGAAGTAGTGAATTTCTCCTCCACCCTCAACCATGAAAGGCTATCACACGTGGTGTTGATGTAAGTTCTGTGTGTACAGTTGAGGGCAAGGCGTGCTGCTCTGTTTTGAGCCAGCTGCAGCTTTGCTAGGTCTTTCTTTGCTACACCTGGCCATATTACATAGCCTGAACAACTAGCACAGTCGGTCTTTGTGTCAAAAACACAAAACATATTTTTTCTAACAGACATACCTCTCCCCATCTTCACAACAACTCTGTCAATATGACTTGACCATGATCACTCCTAGTAGTTCAACTTCTTCAACTTCTTCAATGGGCACACCCTTTTTATTTATTTATTGTATTGAACCTTTATTTAACCAGTCAAGTCAGTTTAGAACAAATTCTTATTTACAATGCACAACTCCAAATGAGGTTAAGGTCTAAGAGAATGCCTATGAACCAAATGCAATGCTTTTGGTTTTAGATGTTTTCAAGACCAGTTTATTTTGAATGACCCATTCTGACACTGACTGTAACACCTTGCTAAGAGTCTCAGTGAGCTCACTGGCTGTAGGTACTGATGTGTAGAGTGTGCAATCATCAGCATACATAGTCATTTTAGCTTCTTGTAAGACAAGTAGCAAATCTTTTGTAAAAATAGTGAAGAGTAATGGTCCAAGGCAACTGCCCTGAGGGATACTGCGCTGTACATATCTGATGTTAGAGAGCTTCCATTGAAGAATACTCTCTGAGCTCTGTTGGATAAGTAACCCTCCAGATGGCAGGTGATGTAAAGCCATAACAAGTGAGTTTTTATCAATAACAAATTATAATCAATAAAATTAAAGATTGCACTGAAATCTAATACAGCTCCAACTATCATCTTATTATCCATTTATTTTAGCCAATCATCAGTCATATGAGTCAGTGCAGTACAAGTTGAGTGCCCTTCTCTATATGCGTGCTGAAAGTCAGTAGTTTGTTCAAACACAATTTTCTCCATCAGTTTACTAAGAACAGGCAGCACAACTGACTGGTCGGCTGTTAGAGCCAGCAAAGGGTGCTTTACTATGTTGAGGTAATGGAATTATTTAAGCTTCCTTCCACGGCTGTGGACACACACACACTCCTTGAGGCTTTGGCTAACGACATTGCAAATAAGGGTGTCAGTACAGTCTGCTACCATTCCCAATAGTTTTCCATCTAGGTTGTCTATACCTGGTGGCTTATCATTATTGGTGGATAACAATCGTTTTTCCACCTTTTCCACACAAACTTGACCAAATTCAAAACAGCAATCCTTGTCTTTCATTACTAGATCTTCAATACAGAAATATGATGGTTCATTGTTCAATGTTGTCATTTCACTTCTCTGTTTGTCCACTTTACCAGTGAAATAGTAATTGAAATGATTGGCTATATCAAAAGGTTTTGTTATAAATGACCCATCAACTTCAATGAATGATGGAGATTAATTGGGTTTTCTTCCCATAATATAAGTTATGGTGCTCCGAAGTCTTTTTCCATGATTTTTTATGTAATTTATCTTGTTTTGGTACAGTATGTCAACCAATCAGCTGAGCAGCCTGACTTGTTTGCCACCTGACCTTCCCCTATAGGAGAGACTAAGCATCCCATTGACAGCCCGACCAATTCGAAAATTAAATATCGGTTTGCACTTTAGCCATGTACCCTTAGTTTTCCCCTTCCGCCACTCTCCGCACAGAACTTACGTTAAGGTACAGACCTAGCAATTACCCTCTCAGAATCCTAACCTCAAACATTAGACCTAGCAGTTACCCTTTCAGAACCCTAACCTCAAACATTAGTGGATAAATGCTAAAACTTACCTCAGATCAGTGTCCAAGGGCAAATGTCTTCTATTCATTTTCCCAACATTGAAGACAAGCAGGTGCCTGGATATGACCTGAGCAATGGAAATATGACGGTTGAACATTTTTCCAGGGTCCTCCGTACACTCTTAGAAAAAGGGGTTATTCGGCTGTCCCCATAAGATAATCCTTTGTGATTCCAGGTAGAACCCTTTTTGGTTCCAGTTAGAACTCTTTTAGGTTCCATGTAGAATGCTCTGTGTACGGTTTTCTAAAATGGGTCCTACCTGGTACAAAAAAGGATTCTACCTGGAACCAAAAAAGGTTCTTCTAAGGGTTCACCTATGGGGACAGCCGAAGAACCCATTTAGGTTCTAGATGGAGGCTGAAGAAATGTGGCCTGTCCCCGAGGGCCCTCACGGTGTTCTACAAGAGCACCATCGAGAGCATACTGTCGGGTTGCATCAAAGCCAGGTACGGCAAGTCCACCGCCGCTGACCGCAAGGCACTACAGAGGGTGGTGACGCTCAGCCGAACGCACCATTGTGTGCACACTGCCCGTCCTCCAGGACACCTACAACACCAGCCATGCTCCTGATAACCATAGACTTCCTGTCATGCTGTAGCACTAACGCTAGTTAGCATTGGCTTGCAGAACTGCCTCTAACTTCCTTCATACTGGACACAGAGACAAAAAATGGTATCCACAAATGTATCTGACTCTGGGGAAGTACAGAAAGGGTCTCATTGCCAAAATCCTGAAGTATCCACTGTACACTGCAACTACGTCTGCAACCCTTTTACATCGCTGCTACTCTCTGTTGTAATCATCTAGGCATAGTCACTTTAATAACTCTACCTACATGTACATATTACCTCAATTACCTTGACTAACTGGTTCCCCCGCACATTAACTCTGTACCGGTACCCCCCTTTATATAGTCTCCACATTGTTATTTTACTGCTGCTCTTTAATTACTTGTTACTTTTATTTATTATTCTTATTCGTATTTCTTAATATTATAAAACATTTTTCATCTGCATTGTTGGTTAGGGGCTCATACAGTAAGTAAGCATTTCACTGTAAGGTCTACACCTGTTGTATTCGGCGCATGTGACAAATAACATTTGATTTGATCCCTGAGGGACTGGAATGTCTGAAGGTTTTAAGAGCATGTACAGTATACTGTAGAAACATTCATCGTAGACGTGGCAGGTAGCCTAGTGGTTAGAGTGTTGCAAGGTCAAGTCCCCGAACTGACAAGGTAAATATCTGTTGTTCTGCCTCAGAACAAGGCAGCTAACCCACTGTTCCTAGGCTGTCATTGAAAATAATAATTTGTTCTTAACTGACTTGCCTAGTAAAATAAGTACAATTACCCTGTTTGGGTCTTTTTGACAATGCAACCTACAGATGGAGACCGTTCAAAAACATTGTTCATATAAGATTGTACATTTGTGAGAATATGGTGTGTTTGTGCAAGGTGTTATAAGGTTAGAGTGAACAAAGACTATGAGTCAGCAATACATCTGTATAAAAATGGATTTCCCTCTGGGTATCGAATTGGTTGAGTCAATACACAGTAGTTTCCTTGTTGTGATCATTTACAGTAAAACCATTACATTTGGGATACTGGCCTTCTAGGCAGAGTTGCAAAGAAAAAGACATATCTCAGACTGGCCAATAAAAGAAAATATTAAGATGGGCAAAAGAACACAGACACTGGACAGAGGAACTCTGCCTAGAAGGCCAGCATCATTGAGTTGCCTCTTCACTGTTGATGTTGAGACTGGTGTTTTGCGGGTACTATTTAATGAAGCTGCCAGTGAGGCATCTGTTTCTCAAACTAGACACTCTAATATACTTGTCCTTTTGCTCAGTTGTGCACCGGGGCCTCCCACTCCTCTTTCTATTCTGGTTGGAGACAGTTTGCGCTGTTCTGTGAAGGGAGTTGTACACAGCGTTGTACAAGATCTTCAGTTCTTGGCAATTTCTCGCATGGAATAGCCTTCATTTCTCAGAATAAGAATAGAGTGACGAGTTTCGGAAGAAAGGTCTATGTTTCTGGCCATTTTGAGCCTGTAATCAAACCCACAAATGCTAATGCTCCAGATACTCAACTAGTCAAAAGAAAGCCAGTTTTATTGCTTCTTTAATGAGCATAAGAGTTTTCAGCTGTGCTAACATAATTGTAAAAGGGTTTTCTAATGATCAATTAGCCTTTTAAAATGATAAACTTGGATTAGCTAACATAATGTGACATTGGAACACATGAGTGATGGTTGCTGATAATGGGCCTCTGTACGCCTATGTAGATATTCCATAAAAAATCTGCAGTTTCCAGCTACAATAGTAATTTACAACATTATCAATGTCTACGCTGTATTTCTGGAAATGATCAATTTGATGTTATTTTAATGGACAACATTTTTGCTTTTCTTTCAAAAACAAGAACATTTCTAAGTGACCCCAAACTTTGGAACGGTAGTGTATATTTTATTTTAAATTGAAATTGCAAACTTCAGAAGCCTTTAAAAATGTCAAATACGCTACAAGTTTAAAATGTCCTGCATTGCAGGAAAGTTCTCATGCAACAGGGTGATCAAATTAAGACCCTACATCCGTACCCTGTATATTGTACATGTCCTGTCTATTCTAGTTAATTTATTGGGTCTATTTCTGAATATGCAGAGATCAGGGTAGAGAGTCATAGCTGTGTGTGAGCATCGTATCAAAAATGAACACGACAAGATTGTTTCCCGAGGGACAGTGACTCCTGAGGGAGTGAGCGGTCTTTAATAAAGAGTTCCATTTCCATCCCCTATTCTAGCTTCCTTTAATCCAACGTGGGAGAGAGGAGAGAGAGGAGAGGGAGAGGGAGAGGAAAGAGGAGAATAGGCTGTTTGGCGCCTTCCTCTGCCTTTGGACTGTTTAACCCTTTAGAACCAGGGTTTTCAAACATTTTGGGTTGACCCAGTTAGACACAACTAGAACTGTACGCACCCATGTCCTTAAATATCTATTTACAAAACTACAGTGTGAATCTCTGTAAAGAACCGTACTGTGCATGTTATAGTAGCCAACTAATATTAGAAATGTAACGCAAAAATGGGAAAAGAAGGTGCCAAAGGTTTAGCAACAACACAACTGAGATCAACCGTACAATCAATTTGTACATATAAGAAAGGGGCTGTGGAGAGCTGGGATGAGAGGACTACTGGCTTGAGTGTCTTGAAGATGGGTGCTATGGAAAGATGGGATGAGAGGACTACTGGCTTGAGTGCTTTGAAGAAATGGGCTGTGGAGAGCTAGGATGAGAGGACTACTGGCTTGAGTGTCCTGAGGATGGGTGCTATGGAGAGCTGGGATGAGAGGACTACTGGCTTGAGTGTCATGAGGATGGGTGCTATGGAGAGCTAGGATGAGAGGACTACTGGATTGAGTGTCCTGAGAATGGGTGCTATGGAGAGCTAGGATGAGAGGACTACTGGCTTGAGTGTCCTGAGGATGGGTGCTATGGAGAGCTGGGATGAGAGGACTACTGGCTTGAGGAGCAAGTCAATTTTAACAACTCAGTGTTAGAGAACAGTGTTAGAGAACACAGACAATTAATTAATAATTCTGTCAGAGAACCAACGTTTGCTGGAGCTCATGGGACCCAGGAGTAGGCCTAAGGAGTGTACTAGGGCCAGAGTTATGACCGGGCCTAAAGGGGCCTGGCCGCCCCACCGTACTCCTTGCCCATCTAAATTAAATATTGAAATGTTTATAATTTACTTGACCGAGACGCGTGCCGACAGAAAGACGTTTCAATCTCAGACAAAGCATCTGAGCTACAGAAACAGCACCCCTCTGTCTCCGTACGTGTAGACCATGTAGGCTATTTGATGCTGTCTGGACAAAAGGAGTCTGGCATGTTATAATTTTTCTGGCCAGACAGTGTCAGATACAGTGGGGCAAAAAAGTATTTAGTCAGCCACCAATTGTGCAAGTTCTCCAACTTAAAAAGATGAGAGAGGCCTGTAATTTTCATCATAGGTACACTTCGACTATGACAGACGAAATGAGAAAAAGAAATGCAGAAAATCACATTGTAGGATTTTTAATTTATTTATTTGCAAATTATGGTGGAAAATAAGTATTTGGTCAATAACAAAAGTTTATCTCAATACTTTGTTATATACCCTTTGTTGGCAATGACAGAGGTCAAACGTTTTCTGTAAGTCTTCACAAGGTTTTCACACACTGTTGCTGGTATTTTGGCCCATTCCTCCATGCAGATCTCCTCTAGAGCAGTGATGTTTTGGGGCTGTCGCTGGGCAACACGGACTTTCAACTCCCTCCAAAGATTTTCTATGGGGTTGAGATCTGGAGACTGGCTAGGCCACTCCAGGACCTTGAAATGCTTCTTACGGCCACTCCTTCGTTGCCCAGGCGGTGTGTTTGGGATCATTGTCATGCTGAAAGACCCAGCCACGTTTCATCTTCAATGCCCTTGCTGATGGAAGGAGGTTTTCACCCAAAATCTCACGATACATGGCCCCATTCATTCTTTCCTTTACACGGATCAGTCGTCCTGGTCCCTTTGCAGAAAAAACAGCCCCAAAGCATGATGTTTCCACCCCATGCTTCACAGTAGGTATGGTGTTCTTTGGATGCAACTCAGCATTCTTTGTCCTCCAAACACGACGAGTTGAGTTTTTACCAAAAAGTTATATTTTGGTTTCATCTGACCATATGACATTCTCCCAATCCTCATCTGGATCATCCAAATGCTCTCTAGCAAACTTCAGACAGGCCTGAACATGTACTGGCTTAAGCAGGGGACACGTCTGGCACTGCAGGATTTGAGTCCTGGCGCGTAGTGTGTTACTGATGGTAGGCTTTGTTACTTTAGTCCCAGCTCTCTGCAGGTCATTCACTAGGTCCCCCCGTGTGGTTCTGGGATTTTTGCTCACCGTTCTTGTAATCATTTTGACCCCACGGGGTGAGATCTTGCGTAGAGCCCCAGATCGAGGAAGATTATCAGTGGTCTTGTATGTCTTCCATTTCCTAATAATTGCTCCCACAGTTGATTTCTTCAAACCAAGCTGTTTACCTATTGCAGATTCAGTCTTCCCAACCTGGTGCAGGTCTACAATTTTGTTTCTGGTGTCCTTTGACAGCTCTTTGGTCTTGGCCATAGTGGAGTTTGGAGTGTGACTGTTTGAGGTTGTGGACAGGTGTCTTTTATACGGATAACAAGTTCAAACAGGTGCCATTAATACATGTAACGAGTGGAGGACAGAGGAGCCTCTTAAAGAAGAAGTTACAGGTCTGTGAGAGCCAGACATCTTGCTTGTTTGTATGTGACCAAATACTTATTTTCCACCATAATTTGCAAATAAATTCATTAAAAATCCTACAATGTGATTTTCTGGATTTCTTTTCCTCATTTTATGAGGAAAATTACAGGCCTCTCTCATCTTTTTAAGTGAGAGAACTTGCACAATTGGTGGCTGACTAAATACTTTTTGCCCCCACTGTACATGGGCTTCATACAGTATAGTAAGACAGATGGGAGCGGTTTCGCTCGCTATTTTTAGCAGAGAGGAAGAGGCGAAGCGAGAGGGCTCACTCTCGCCAAAATCTGTCCTGAATAAGCCCAATGTGGTTCAATGGGCATAATATGCAGACCTACAATTGTCGCCTGCATTCCCACCTTTGGGACAACAACTCACATTGTTAGGACGGAGACATCTTGTCATTATATACAGATTTCTGGTTTCTGCATGTGTAATTTAATTACGCGATTGATCTAATCATGTAACTTTAATTAACTAGGAAGTTGGGGCACCACGGGAACATGTTGTTTATAGAGTGTCAATTTCCCGAATATAACACTTCAGATATTTTCATATTTTATCAAAACAATTGCTTATTAATGAATTTTATTACCTCATCAGTCTCATTACTGAATGTCGTAAATCCTTGGATATCTGCACGAACACTAGCCTAGATCATGAATCAGCTATTTACAAATTGGTTTAATTCTTTATTTACTAACTAACCAATCAAATCACAGAATTACATAAACACACACACAATTAGTTCATACATGACTTACTACATGATACAAAGAAAAAGTCCCTAGCGGACTAAACCGATATGACGGCTTGGTAGACATTGGAAAGGAGGTGGGGACCGCTCAAGAGCGGGAGACTCATAGCTGGTAACTACACTCATAGAAATTGCAAGTACTTTGAATATGAACAACAGCTCATTCGAAAAGAAATTGCAATTTACATATTTACGAGTGTATGTCTTGTTGTCTCTCTCTGTGGTCACCGGTCCATCTGCTGGAGAGAGTTGACAGAAAAGTCTCTGGTTGCGTTCCTAATGGATATGTCAGGCGTACCCATGTTGTTGCATAGAATAGATGTTTCGGCAGTTGTCGGTATTCTTCGTCCTAGGCTACGTATATTTCCAGCTGCAGACTGAAAAGGATTTGCTCCTTCTGTGGCAATGTTTTAGAGTTGAACCATTTCTAGCCGTCTAGCCAATGTTACATGCTGTTCGGTCTCCTCGGCCTATAGAGTTGTAGTTCTTAATCTCTTGGCATATATAGTTGTAGTTCTTAATCTCATGGCCTATAGAGTTGTAGTTCTTAACCTCATGGCCTATAGAGTTGTAGTTCTTAACCTCATGGCCTATAGATTTGTAGTTCTTAATCTCATGGCATATAGAGTTATAGTTCTTAAACTCATGGCCTATAGAGTTATAGTTCTTAATCTCATGGCCTATAGAGTTGTAGTTCTTATTCTCATGACCTTTAGAGTTGTAGTTCTTAACCTCATAACCTATAGAGTTGTAGTTCTTAACCATTTCACATGTAGCTACTGCTTCATGCTTTCTGATCTCATGGCCTATCGAGTTGTAGCCATTTCATTTTTACTTAATGTACATTTTGTAGGAAGTGGTTTTATACTCTGTGGAAAAAGGGGCGTTTCCATGACGCCAGATGTAATGTCTGGCCTCACGGGGGCGTGGCCACTGACTAGTTAAAATGTTACACCTAAACAAGTATCTCGTTTAGAAGGCCAACATCACATTACATCTTCTCACAAGTAGTTTCATATTCAATCATATATTTTATACAACCATCATATGTAAATCCCATAATTGGGAAGTGGACACAACCAAAAACACACATATATATTGTTCTACAGTCTTTCCTGATGTCACACAATAAAACCAATTCCACAGGATTGTTCTTTAAAATACCCACGGACAATTCCCACATTCTCAAAAATATGAGTTTTGGCAAGAGAAGCTCTTTGTTCTCTCTTCCTCTAAATTGCATGGCAGTGAGGACAGTTTTCAGCCAGGAATTTACGACCTAGCTAATAAAACCTGTGGTGGGGAGAGAGAATGAGAGAAGGGGGCACGATATACATCCAAAAGGGCCACGTCCTGACAACACTTTACCAGAGAGATTGACTTAGCCATTAGTTTATTTTTTATCATATAAATAGCTGTGGATTATTTCAAATCACAAGTGTATAGGCCTATGCCTATTTGGGCCGTGTGCGTGGCAACAGGCCTAGCTGATTATTGACTTGTGGCTGTCAGGGAAAAACATGTAAAATGTGTGAAGATAATGTTTCTTCAGTGTAATTTTATATGTTGAAACAAGAAGAAGAAGAGGATATCATTATTACTATTAACAGAAAGGGAGGGGGTGTGGTGAAGACACTCCAGAATGCATGCACTCAGCTCTCCAGAATGTGCTCCGCTGTCTCCCGCCAATTCTTGTACAGTCATTGTTTCATTGTGTGAATTGTTTTCCCTTTGATTGTTTATTTTTTATAATTTTCCATTACATATGTCACCAGAAGGCCTAGTAAATGTACCATTAATCCCCATTACATATGTAACCAGTAGGCCTAGTAAATGTACCATTAATCCCCATTACATATGTCACCAGTAGGCCTAGTAAATGTACCATTAATCTACATTACATATGTCACCAGTAGGCCTAGTAAATGTACCATTAATCTACATTACATATGTCACCAGTAGGCCTAGTAAATGTACCATTAATCCCCATTACATATGTAACCAGTAGGCCTAGTAAATGTATTGTTAATTCCCATTACATATATAAGCAGTAGGCCTAGTAAATGTATTGTTAATCCCCATTACATATGTAACCAGTAGGCCTAGTAAATGTATTGTTAATCCCCATTACATATGTAACCAGTAGACCTAGTAAATGTACCATTAATCCCCATTACATATGTAACCAGTAGGCCTAGTAAATGTATTGTTAATCCCCATTACATATGTAACCAGTAGGCCTAGTAAATGTACCATTAATCCCCATTACATATGTAACCAGTAGGCCTAGTAAATGTACCATTAATCCCCATTACATATGTAACCAGTAGGCCTAGTAAATGTATTGTTAATCCCCATTACATATGTAACCAGTAGACCTAGTAAATGTATTGTTAATCCCCATTACATATGTAACCAGTAGGCCTAGTAAATGTACCATTAATCCCCATTACATATGTAACCAATAGGCCTAGTAAATGTATTGTTAATCCCCATTACATATGTCACCAGTAGACCTAGTAAATGTATTGTTAATCCCCATTACATATGTAACCAGTAGGCCTAGTAAATGTACCATTAATCCCCATTACATATGTAACCAGTAGACCTAGTAAATGTACCATTAATCCCCATTACATATGTAACCAGTAGACCTAGTAAATGTATTGTTAATCCCCATTGCATATGTAACCAGTAGGCCTAGTAAATGTATTGTTAATC
The DNA here is from genome assembly GCA_030435695.1 of Brachymystax lenok tsinlingensis. NCBI lineage: Eukaryota > Metazoa > Chordata > Actinopteri > Salmoniformes > Salmonidae > Brachymystax > Brachymystax lenok. The sequence goes on from CM059819.1 coordinate 8,077,067, forward strand.
CCCATTACATATGTAACCAGTAGACCTAGTAAATGTATTGTTAATCCCCATTACATATGTAACCAGTAGGCCTAGTAAATGTACCATTAATCCCCATTACATATGTAACCAGTAGGCCTAGTAAATGTATTGTTAATCCCCATTACATATGTCACCAGTAGACCTAGTAAATGTATTGTTAATCCCCATTACATATGTAACCAGTAGACCTAGTAAATGTATTGTTAATCCCCATTACATATGTAACCAGTAGGCCTAGTAAATGTATTGTTAATCCCCATTACATATGTAACCAGTAGACCTAGTAAATGTACCATTAATCCCCATTACATATGTAACCAGTAGGCCTAGTAAATGTATTGTTAATCCCCATTACATATGTAACCAGTAGGCCTAGTAAATGTACCATTAATCCCCATTACATATGTAACCAGTAGGCCTAGTAAATGTACCATTAATCCCCATTACATATGTAACCAGTAGGCCTAGTAAATGTATTGTTAATCCCCATTACATATGTAACCAGTAGACCTAGTAAATGTATTGTTAATCCCCATTACATATGTAACCAGTAGGCCTAGTAAATGTACCATTAATCCCCATTACATATGTAACCAGTAGGCCTAGTAAATGTATTGTTAATCCCCATTACATATGTCACCAGTAGACCTAGTAAATGTATTGTTAATCCCCATTACATATGTAACCAGTAGGCCTAGGAAATGTACCATTAATCCCCATTACATATGTAACCAGTAGACCTAGTAAATGTACCATTAATCCCCATTACATATGTAACCAGTAGACCTAGTAAATGTATTGTTAATCCCCATTGCATATGTAACCAGTAGGCCTAGTAAATGTATTGTTAATCCCCATTACATATGTAACCAGTAGACCTAGTAAATGTATTGTTAATCCCCATTACATATGTAACCAGTAGGCCTAGTAAATGTACCATTAATCCCCATTACATATGTAACCAGTAGGCCTAGTAAATGTATTGTTAATCCCCATTACATATGTCACCAGTAGACCTAGTAAATGTATTGTTAATCCCCATTACATATGTAACCAGTAGACCTAGTAAATGTATTGTTAATCCCCATTACATATGTAACCAGTAGGCCTAGTAAATGTACCATTAATCCCCATTACATATGTAACCAGTAGACCTAGTAAATGTACCATTAATCCCCATTACATATGTAACCAGTAGACCTAGTAAATGTATTGTTAATCCCCATTACATATGTAACCAGTAGGCCTAGTAAATGTATTGTTAATCCCCATTACATATGTAACCAGTAGACCTAATAAATGTACCATTAATCCCCATTACATATGTAACCAGTAGACCTAGTAAATGTACCATTAATCCCCATTACATATGTCACCAGTAGACCTAATACATGTATTCTTAATCCCCATTATGTATGTCATCAGTAGGCCTAGTAAATGTACCATTAATCCCCGTCATTTGGTTACATTAATTACTGTTAATGCACGCATTACAGTCATTTACCATTCCCATTCTCGAAGTGGAAACGCTGTTTTCTGAGTTCACAACCTGCTACACTTGTGAGAAACCTGTGTTGGTTGATACCCATCATTTAGGAATTTTGTAAATATTTTCATTGTCTTTTTTTTGGAGTGCTCCTTGTGAGCAATGAGCATGTGTGTGTTTTCTCTGTCCTGATAACTTTAAGGCAGTGCGCACGCCTGAGCACGCCAACCTGCTGAGTTGATACCATGTTGCACTTCACTAGCGATAACTCAAGTCAAGACAGATAGACCGGGAGGCGATAGCTCAAGTCAAGACAGATAGACAGGGAGGCGATAGCTCAAGTCAAGACAGATAGACAGGGAGGCGATAGCTCAAGTCAAGACATATAGACAGGGAGGCGATAGCTCAAGTCAAGACAGATAGACAGGGAGGCGATAGCTCAAGTCAAGACAGATAGACCGGGAGGCGATAGCTCAAGTCAAGACAGACAGACAGGGAGGCGATAGCTCAAGTCAAGACAGATAGACAGGGAGGCGATAGCTCAAGTCAAGACAGATAGACCGGGAGGCGATAGCTCAAGTCAAGACAGATAGACAGGGAGGCGATAGCTCAAGTCAAGAGATAGACCGGGAGGCAGACCAGCGGAGTAGAGAGATTAATGCGATTGAAAGAGCCAGAATTTTCATCAGAGGACATTTTCTACTGTTTTTATATGTCGGTTTTAGGCCTCTACTGCTGCATTGGTCTATAGGCTGTCTCTGAGTTCAAAGTGCTCCTTTCTTTACCTGCTCATCATGGTGTATCAATGCGTCCATATGCCGAAGGCTGCTGCTCATGCATTACATTTTAATTCTTAATTCTATGATTAACCACATGACAATACTTTTGAGAAACTAAAATGTTTTTTATTGAAATGAAACTGTTCCATGAAAATGTGCATATGAAAATAATACTAACTGGCACACAGATTGGTAGAAATGGTAGGATAAATTGTAAACTTCCCCCAATACTTGCCAATGGCCTTTACTATAACACCCATTAACAACATTTGGAGGGCTTGGGAAAAAACAGGCCCGCCTATTTAATTCAAATGATTCATTCTGGCATCAGCCATGAAGTGTACTGAGGACCAGTGGTGATTTTAGCATGTACATCTTGGTGGGGCAAACAAAAACAAATGCATGCCAGCAAAGCCACTACACAACACTAAACAATACATTAATTGCACTATAACAGTGACAAACTATGCCCACAAACTGTTAGGGCCTACATAAACCTGTCCCAACAGCAGAGCTTTCTTTCCACAGCACCATGCAGTGAATCCTTACCACTGCTACGCCTGGTTAATTCAGCCTCATTTACTGCCTTTTTTAAAAACATAGCTGATATGGCTGACTTGCTTAAACTTGGTTTCTACTGACAATTGAGATGTACAAACTATGGCATAAGGGAACGATGAGCGGATAAGAGTCCATCCGTAATTTTGATTAAGACATTAATGAGCGAGCGAGGACGGACGTAGTCAATTGAACTATTTGTTCAGCACTTTTGAAATGGACAGCGACAGAATTCAGAACATGGGCCGTTCTTACAGTGTTCTCCCTGTCAGTGGCAGCCTGTCATTCAGGGCAGGTTTTGAGCTCCACCTGTTTAGCTAAAAAAGACACCCTTAAACCCGGACCACACACCCACTCCACTGAATAACAGGCTAGTGATTGCTTTGCAAGCTTGCAGTTAGCCACTGACTCCTTCCAAACCACTCGTTGTTGAATTAGCGATTTCCAACTTGTTGTGTAATGTTTATGTCCAATGGCTGGAGTCATTCCTGGAGTCAGCATGCCAATTGCATGCTCCCTTAAAACTTGACACATCTGTGGCATTGTGTTGGGTGACAAAACTGCATATTTTAGAGTGCACTTTTATTGTCCTCAGCACAAGGTGCACCTGTGTAATGATCATGCTGTTTAATCAGCTTCTTGATATGCCACACCTGTCAGGTAGATGGATTATCTTGGCAAAGGAGAAATGCTCAGTAACAGGGATGTAAACAAATCTGTGCACAAATGTAATGTCTTGTACTTTTCTCCTCTTTGGCATTGGCCCCTCCATTAAGGGCACTAGCTACATTTTCACTAGGGTGACCACTGACTGAGTGCTCCTCATCTGAAACTAAAGTTGAAAAGTAAAAGGGGAAGATCCAGATACTGGACTAGCTTTGGTTCTCGCTTAGCCAGTTAGCTTAGCTAAAATAGCCAACCTAGCATTGCATCACTCTGTATAATTTATTTTTCTTTTACACAATATTATCTCATCACCAATAGTTGGCTAGTTACACAACAACATAGGAATACATTGATGTATTCTAGTGAATCTTTGTTTTCATTTCAACAACTTTCAACCTGTGATGTGCTAGACGCCTTGCGCTATTTTCTGAGTTGTAGCTCAGACTCTGCTGGTGATCCGTCTACATTTTGGAAAACACTTCATGCACTGAAAAGGTGGACATTCCACTCCTTCCCTGCCTAAACAAATAGTTTCAGACTCTGGCATCATTAGTGATATAAAATGAGATAAGTAATGCTTTCTTATTTGAACGAAATGGTGGTTTACTGCCTGCCTGCCTTTGTGAAGGGGGAGTATATGAGTTGCCTTCCAGAGCCTATGGATGGTTCCAGAAATAAATGTTAAAGATTCTGCAAAGGAGCAGAAAGCTGCAGCAAGAAAGGATCAAGCAAATCATCCCCAGTGGATTGGGAGAGCCTCTAGTTAGCTCGATGGAACTTCGGTCAACTTCTAGTGAGTCTTTGTTTTCATTTCAACAACGTTCTACTGGTGATGTGCTAGATGCTTTGTGCAAGATTGATGTAAACAATCCACTGGGGATGATTTGCTTGATCCTTTCTTGTTGCAGCTTTCTGCTCCTTTGCAGAATCTTTAACATTTATTTCTGGAACCATCCACAGGCTCTGGAAGGCAACTCGTATACTCCCCCTTCACAAAGGTACTGGACCCCTGTGACCTAAATAATTATAGCTCCATTTTCAAACTCTCTAGAAATTCTAGAATCCTTGGTAAATACTCAATTTAGAGATTTTTTTTAATAATGAATTGTATTCTAAATGTACACCAGTCAGGTTCCAGACCCGGTCATAGCACCATATCTGCTACTTGGTTTGGTTTTAAAGGATGTTCTTAATTGTTTGGATAGGAAGAAACACTGTGCGTCCCTTTTTATTGCCCTGTCTAAAGCCTTCAACACCATGGATTAGACATGACTTATTCAGAGTCTTTCATCAATTGGCCTGGACCAGGCTGTGTGTAGCTGGTTTGAAAATGATTTAAAAGACTGAACATAGTGTGCATTTACTGATGGTGTTGAATCGATTCTTGATACTGTTTTGTTTACTATTTTACTAGTTTAATGTGTTTGTTGTATTGTGATGTGTATTGTTGTGCTATACAGGGCTCATCTGGAAAAGAGACTTTGGTCTCAGCATTGACTCCCAGTCAATAAATAAAGGTTAAATAGCTACCTGTCCTCAGCAAAGACCACAAAGAGAAACGGAGAGAGCAAAGTGCTGCTGAACTGTTACTGCAGACCAAAGCAAAACATCTCAGACTAATGTAAAGAGGAAGAGAGGAGAAGCTATGCTCAACTCTTTTTTCCTTTACCAGGAACGGGCCGCTGCCTGTGTGGACCGCGAGCAAACAACAGCGGAATTGGGGCAGGGGGAACCAATCATGAAATCACTGTGGTGCAAAGCCACATAAAGCCAGTAACTGCTAGGCGCTTTACAGTGGGGATTTTTTTCCCGATCAATCAAACACATCATGGAGTGTTATTGAAGGGCCAAATTGATCTGTTTCTAATATTTGGGATGTTATGATCCCCAGTCCCCCGCAAGTTACTTATCTGCCTCCTTTCACCCCTCTCTCCTCTCCTTTCACCCCTCTCTCCTCTCCTCTCACCCCTCTCTCCTCTCCTCTCACCCCTCTCTCCTCTCCTTTCATCCCTCTCTCCTCTCCTTTCACCCCTCTCCTTTCATCCCTCTCTCCTCTCTTCTCTCCTCTCTCCTCTCACCCCTCTCTCCTCTCATCCCTCTCTCCTCTCCTTTCATCCCTCTCTCCTCTCCTCTTACCCCTCTCTCCTCTCCTCTCACCCCTCTCTCCTCTCCTTTCATCCCTCTCTCCTCTCTCCTTTCCTCTCACCCCTCTCTCCTCTCCTTTCATCCCTCTCTCCTCTCTCCTTTCCTCTCACCCCTCTCTCAACCCTCTCCTCTCTCTCTGACCCATCTCTCATCCCTCTCTCCTCACCTTTCACCCCTCACTCTTGCTCATCTCTATTTCCCCTCCTCCCCTCGCTCTCATTATTATAATTTATTTTGTATTTTACACTCTTTTACACTCTTTTGATCTTGTCTCATCGGTGCAACTCCCCAATGGTCTAGGGAGGTGAAAGTCGAGTCATGCGTCCTCTGAAAAACATGACCCTTTCAAACCACGCTTCATAACACCCGCCAGCTTAACACAGAAGCCAGCCGCACCAATGTGTCGGAGGAAACACTGTTCAATTGACGACCAAGGTCAGTCTGCAGGCGCCTGGCCCGCCATAAGGAGTCGCTAGAGTGTGATGAGCCAAGTAAAGCCCCCCGGCCAAACCCTTCCCTAACTCGGACGACGCAGGGTCAATTGTACACTCCCTATGGGACTTCTAATCACGACTGGTTGTGATACAGCCCGGGATCGAACCCGGGTCTGTAGGGACTGCGATGCAGTGCCTTAGATCGCTGAGTCACTCGGGAGGAATCCTCTCTCTCTTTCATCCCTCTCTCCTCACCTTTCACCCCTCTCTCCTCCCTCTCTCCTCACCTTTCACCTCTCTCTCTCTCTCTCTCTCTCTCTCTCTCTCTCTCTCTCTCTCTCTATCCTCCCTCTCTCCTCACCTTTCACCCCTCTCTCCTCACCTTTCACCCCTCTCTCTCTCCTCCCTCTCTCCTCACCTTTCACCCCTCTCTCTCTCTCCTCCCTCTCTCCTCTCTCCTCACCTTTCATTCCTCTCTCTCTCTCTCTCTCTCTCTCTCTCTCTCTCTCTCTCTCTCTCTCTCTCTCTCTCTCTCTCTCCCTCTCTCCTCACCTTTCACTACTCTCTCTCTCTCTCTCTCTCTCTCTCCTCCCTCTCTCCTCACCTTTCACCCCTCTCTCTCCCCCCTCTCTCCTCACCTCTCTCTCTCTCCTCCCTCTGGAACTCACGTTGTGTGCTGGTGCTCTTTATATTTAGGTGCCGGTACTCATCATATTTTAGAGCCAATATTGTACAAGAGGTGCCGGTACTCATCATATTTTAGAGCCAATGTTATACAAGAGGTGCAGGTAGTAAAAATGTTCATTGAGGAAACAGAAATTGAAAGTATTCATCCCCCTTGGCGTATTTTGGTGCATTACAACCTGTAATTTAAAATGATTTTCATTTGGATTTCATGTAATGGACATACACAAAATAGTCCAAATTGGTGAAGTGAAATGAAAAAAAATACTTGTTTCCAAAAATATATATATTTTTTAAACGGAAGTGGTGCGTGCCTCCCTTTGCTATGAAGCCCCTAAATAATATCTGGCGCAACCAATAACCTTTAGAAGTCACGTAATTAGTTAAATAAAGTCCACCTGTGTGCAATCTAAGTGTCACATGATCTGTCACAGGATCTCAGTATATATACATATGTTCTGAAAGGCCCCAGAGTCTGCAACACCACTAAGCAAGGGGCAACACCAAGAAAGCGGAACCATGAAGACCAAGGAGCTCTCCAAACTGATCAGGGGACAAGTACAGATCAGGGTTGGGTTATAAAAAAATATCAGAAACTTTGAACATCCCACGGAGCACCATTAAATCCATTATTAAAAAATGGAAAGAATATGGCACCACAACAAACCTGCCAAGAGAGGGCCGCCCACCAAAACTCATGGACCAGGCAAGGAGGGCATTAATCAGAGAGGCAACGAAGAGACCAAAGATGCAAAGATGCAAAGCTCCACAGAGGAGACTGGAGTATCTGTCCATAGGACCACTTTAAGCCGTACATTCCACAGAGCTGGGCTTTATGGAAGAGTGGCCAGAAAAAAGCCATTGCTTAAGAAAAAATAAGCAAGCACGTTTGGTGTTCGCCAAAAGGCATGTGGGAGACTCCCCAAACATATGGAAGGGGGTACTCTGGTCAGATGAGACTAAAATTGAGCTTTTTGGCCATCAAGGAAAAACGCTGTGTCTGGCGCAAACCCAACACCTCTCATCACCCTGAGAACAGTTTTTCATCGGAAGGGACTGGGAAACTGGTCAGAATTGAAGGAATGATGGATGGCGTTAAATACAGGGAAACTCTTGAGGGAAACCTGTTTCAGTCTTCCAGAGATTTGAGCCTGGGACGGAGGTTCACCTTCCAGCAAGACAAAGCGGTCAGCAGTCAGAGGCCGAGCAAATGCCGTACCAGGCAGTGATGCAACCAGTCAGGATGCTCTCGATGTTGCAGCTGTAGAACCTTTGAGGATCTCAGGACCCATGCCAAATCTTTTTAGTCTCCTGAGGGGTAATAGGCTTTGTCGTGCCCTCTTCACAACTGTCTTGGTGTGTTTGGACCATTCTAGTTTATTGGTGATGTGGACACCAAGGAACTTGAAGCTCTCAACCTGCTCCACTACAGCCCCGTCGATGAGAATGGGGGCATGCTCGGTACTCCTTTTCCTGTAGTCCACAATCCTCTCCTTAGTCTTGGTTACGTTGAGGGAGAGGTTGTTATTCTGGCACCACCCGGCCAGGTCTCTGACCTCCTCCCTATAGGCTGTTTCGTCGTTGTCGGTGATCAGGCCTACCACTGTTGTGTTGTCTGAAAACGTAATGATGGTGTTAGAGTCGTGCCTGGCCATGCAGTCGTGGGTGAACAGGGAGTACAGGAGGGGACTGAGCACGCACCCCTGGGGAGCTCCAGTGTTGAGGATCAGCGTGGCAGATGTGTTGCTACCTACCCTCACCACATGGGGGTGGCCAGTCAGGAAGTACAGGATCCAGTTGCAGTGTTTAGTCCCAGGATCCTTAGCTTAGTGATGAGCTTTGAGGGTACTATGGTGTTGAATGCTGAGCTGTAGTCAAAGAATTGCATTCTCACTTAAGTGTTACTTTTGTCCAGGTGGGAAAGTGCAGTGTGGAGTGCAATAGAGATTGCGTCATCTGTAGATCTGTTTGGGCGGTATGCAAATTGGAGTGGGTCTAGGGTTTCTGGGATAATGGTGTTGATGTGAGCCATTACCAACCTTTCAAAGCACTTCATGGCTACGGAAGTGAGCGCTACGGGTCTGTAGTCGTTTAGGCAGGTTGCCTTTGTGTTCTTGGGCACAGGGACTATGGTGGTCTGCTTGAAACATGTTGGTATTACAGACTCAATCAGGGACATGTTGAAAATGTCAGTGAAGACACCTGCCAGTTGGTCAGCACATGCCCGGAGCACACGTCCTGGTAATCCATCTGGCCCCGCAGCCTTGTGTATGTTGACCTGTTTAATTAAAGGTCTTACTCACGCCGGCTACGGAGAGCGTGATCACACAGTCGTCTCGACCAGCTAATGCTCTCATGCATGCCTCGGTGTTGCTTGCCTCGAAGCGAGCATAGAAGTGATTTAGCTTGTCTGGTAGGCTTGTGTCACTGGGCAGCTCGCGGCTGTGCTTCCCTTTCTAGTCTGTAATAGTTTGCAAGCCCACTGCAGATACGGATTGTCATAGCTAGTTTAAAAAGATAAATATTGATACATTACTAGCTCTTACACTTAAATCTAAAATGACTAATTCATTACTGGATGGTGATTTCAGATAAAAAGTGTGGGGGGAGCAAACATTGCCCCCCCCCACTAACTGATAGTGGGGTGGTAGATGCCCAGTTTACCTTATGCCTCACCTCAGGTGCCTACATACACCATAGATATGTACATATTTTATACACACACACATACACACACTTGTTATTATTTTTGTTTATGAACCCTAAAAAAGGATTTGGTGGTTTGATGAGTTGAGAAAATGGTTTATATGACTCAGTCTAGAACATAGTTTATAGTTAGAATTTGAATTCTAGTAATTGGCTTCAGGACAGTCCCTTTAAAGGTACAACCCACTCAAAAACGATATATATATTTATTTTTCATTAGTCAACTGCTGATACAGTCCCAAAATGTTTTGCATGTCAGCGATCAAGTTTTCAAGATACAGGACCTTCAAAAAACTAATTGTAACTTGCTGTGACGATGCATTTTGAATCATATAATGCGTTTGGATCATATGATGCGTTTTGAATCATATGATGCGTTTTAAAGCATATGATGCATTTTGAATCATATGATGCGTTTTGAATCATTTGATGAGTTTTGCGTCATCATAATAATGTATTCAAATTTTTTATTGAGGAAACAGAAAGGTGTCATAATGTATTTTGTCAAAAACATCCTTTCTGAATTTAAAAGTAACCCAAGAAGTAATCATCAAATTTGTTTAAATTGTCTGCAATCTGATTGCAATATTTTTGCTGGTAACGTAACTGATTACAGTTACATTTTTTAAAATTATTATAATTTTTTTAAATCAGATGACATGTAATCAGTTAATCCCCAACCCTACCCCTACGTCACCAACACCAGCTTTGTCCAATCCGGCAGCCTAAAGGAAATGGCCAAAAGGTCAGAACCCATCAATCAAATCAATCAACCATGTTTTATTTGTCTTCCAACCCCCAACCATGATGGCAGCATGACTACTGTAACAGAGGCAGTCCAGAGACACAACCAGGGAAGGGGCTCCCATACATAGAGATACTTATGTTCGACTATTAATGAACAATTACCAATTAGTCATCACTATTTCTGTTCTATGTAATTGTGTGCTCCTATCAACCCACTCCTGTAAGTAGGACTCCCCAAACCCCTCCCAGCTGACAGGTTGAAAAAGGTGGCGTTCCTGCTTGACTACATTTTAGACCCCTGCCAGATCTCGCTTGGATACGTGTTCAACATATCAACTAACCACATCTATGATATAGCAATCTGATGGCCCACTGTGCAGTCCATGACGTGGCCCACAACCTTGATTGATGCAATGCAACGTCTGCAATGTAGTCAGGCAGGAATGCCAGCAATGAGACCAGGGACTGTCACTTGAGCAGAGACAACATAGATCACACCAGCCACACATCATTGGTCCTGTTCCGCTGCTCAGACATGGCATGCATCGACCAATGGTTGCATGCCATGTCATTGACTGTGATTTCTATTGCAGACAGTATGATGTGGTTAGCTGATAGGTCAAATACCTATCCAGGCATTGTAAGATCTGGCATGAGTCAGCCACATCTGAGCAGAGGAACACAACCGTGTTGTTTTCCTTCCATGAAGACTACATTTAGTCATAGAAGAGGCTTAAACCATTAGTCTTAAAGGGGATGTCAAGGTTTTACAACTTGTTTTTCACCCTGAAACTTGTCAACGTAGTCTTAAATCAATGGAAGAGAATGGGACATGTGTGCATGTTTTATTTATTTCTACTAGTGCTGCTTTCTTCCCAGTAGCCTACTTGGTGTGTGAACTGATGACTGCTCATAACTTGCAGAGAATTGTTGACACATCAACCAGGATTAAAGGAAAACTCCACCCAAAAACTATCTTTTGGTATTGGTTTCAATTGTCCATTGTTGACATAGTCCCAAAATGTTTTGCATGTCAGCAATCAAGTTGTCAAGATTTGTCATCATACGGGGATGATTTCTCTATTTTGAAAGTTACATACACTGATTGACCAAAATTACCTGGACACCTGCTCGTCGAACATCTCATTACAAAATCATGGCCATTAATATGGAGTTGTTCCCTCTTTGCTGCTATAACAGCATCCACTCTTCCACTAGCTATTGGATAATTGCTGCAGAGACTTGATTCCATTCAGTCACAAAAGCATTAGTGAGGTTGGGCACTGATGTTGGGCGATTAGGCTCACAGTCGACATTCCAATTCATCCCAAAGGTGTTCGATGGGGTTGAGGTCAGGGCTCTGAGCAGGCCAGTCAAGTTATTCTACACTATTCTCAACAAACATTTTCTGTATGGACCTCAGTCATACACGGGGGCATTGTCATGCTGAAACAGGAAAGGGCCCAAACTGTTGCCTCAAAGTTGGAAGCACAGAATCATCTAGAATATCATTGTTACCTTTATTTTACTAGGCAAGTCAGTGGCCTACAACTTCGCGGCTGAGCCGTAGTTGCTCCTAGACGTTTCACAATAACAGCACTTGCAGTTGACCGGGGAAGCTCTTGTTGGCAAGGTGGCATTCTATGATGGTGCCACATTGAAAGTGAGTGAGCTCTTCAGTAAGGCCATTCTAATGCCAATGTTTGTGTATGGAGATTGCATGGCTGTGTGCTAAATTGTATACACCTGTCATCAACGGGTGTGGCTGAAATAGCTGAATCCACTCATTTGAAGGTATGTCGGCATACTTTTGTTTATATAGTGTACCTCAGTAAGTCACTGTGGTCTTCTGAGAGACAGGTACCTCAGTAAGTCACTGTGGTCTTCTGAGAGACAGGTACCTCAGTAAGTCACTGTGTTCTTCTGAGAGACAGGTACCTCAGTAAGTCAATGTGGTATTCTGAGAGACAGGTACCTCAGTAAGTCAATGTGGTCTTCTGAGAGACAGGTACCTCAGTAAGTCAATGTGGTCTTCTGAGAGACAGGTACCTCAGTAAGTCACTGTGGTCTTCTGAGACAGGTACCTCAGTAAGTCAACGTGGTTTTCTGAGAGACACATACCTCAGTATGTCAATGTGGTCTTCTGAGAGACAGGTACCTCAGCAAGTCACTGAGGCTGAATCGCATTCCCCTCATTTCACACTCACCATGAAATCACATTTTCTGGCTGGGAGTTTATGCCATTAACTTTCTGGAAGTCAGCCATTCCCAACATTCCACCCCTATTTAAGGGGACATAGCAATCCAGAGCAGCTAAAACAGGTTATTTTGAGAAAGAGGCCTGAATACTGACAAGAGCACCATTAGGATTCCACAGATCATTAGCACTGTCACAGCTTCAACCACACAGGGCTATATATTGTTCTTCTTAAAACAGCCACAAATTGTGTTAGAAGAACATAATCATCTAGTGGGATGTCTCAAAATGTTCCTATACGCAGACATTAACCTATTAGCGAGCGGCTGCAGAGGTGTCGGTTTTGGAGAGTTTGGCATGCCCAAAGTAAAATGCCTGCCACTCAGGCCCAGAAACTAACATAATTAGTACTATTGGATAGGAAACACTCTGAAGTTTCTAAAACGGTTAAAATAATGTCTGTGACCCGAGACAAACCCGAGACATTTCTGTCCAGAATTTTTTTGTTGTTGTGAGATTTCCTCACTTTGAATGCCTGCCTATGGGATTTCCAGTAAAATAGCTCCCAGGTTGCAGTACCTATGGCTTCCACTAGATGTCAACAGTCTTTAGACAGTGTTTCATGGCTTTATCATGGAACAGAGCCTTATAGAAGAAGAAATGGAAAGAGAACCCAGGAAGTCAATATGATTTTCGGTGCGCGTTCCTCTGTATTTTCCTTTTATATCGTTTAGGATGTTATCCGTGTGAAATATAATGGTTAATATACTTAAAAGGATACCTAAGGATACATTATAAATTATGTTTGATTTGTTTGGGCAGAGCTGATGGGTATAATTTGAACGCTTTCTCTTCACTGTACAACGGGCGACTCAACGGTGGATTTTCTGAACATAACGCGCCAACAAAACGGAGATTTATGGATATAATAAATGACTTTTTCTAACAAAAGAAACATGGATTGTCTTGCTTGGACACTTCAGATTGCCCTCAGCAGAAGATCATCAAAGGTAAGCGATTTATTTTAGCTCTTATATGTGTTTTGTGAGACCCGCGCTGGTTATGGATTTATGCTAATGCATAAATATGAGAGGTGCTATCCTCAAACAATCAAATGTTGTGCTTTCGCTGTGAAGCCTTTTAGAAATCTGACAACGCTGTGATATTGCCAAGACGCTGAGCTTTTGATGACTATGCAACACTTGTATATTGATGAATGTTTAATAATTAAACTTTTGGATTTTGAATTTGGCGCCTTACATTTCTCCGGGTAGTGTCGGGAATGGGGCGCAAGCGCCCCAGTGATCCCCTTAACTTCTTAAGGAGCAGAAAGGTGCGCTTTTGTGGGTTATTGTTTGTTTGTTTCCTAGCTTAGTGTTAATTCTTTGTTATATTCTGTCACGATCTTCACGAGGCATGGGCCAAGACACAGCGATGCTTCCAGTATACATATTTTATTAAACGACATAACTGGGAAAATAACAAACAGAATGAACGAAGATAGTAACGAAGAACATAACAAAGAATAAACACTAAGCTATGAAACAAACAAACAATAACCCACAAAACCCTAGTGCAAAACCACAAACATATATATGGTTCCCAATTAGAGGTAACGACACTCAGCTGCCTCTAATTGGGAACCATTTACCCAACATAGAAATAGAACACCTAGAACAGAAAAACCCTACACCAAAAACAAAACTAAACACGCCAGCCTGTAAAACTCAGGCCTGGACGTGACAATATCACAGCGTTGTCAGATTTCAAAAAGGCTTTACGGCGAAAGCACCACATTTGATTGTTTGAGGGTAGCACCTAACATATTTTTGCCATTACCATAATTTCATAATTACCTTTTGAAGAACTTCTGCTGAGGGCTTCCAAAGTGTCCAATGAAGACAATCCATGGTTCTTTTGTTAGAAAAAGTAATGTATTATATCCATAAATCTCCGTTTGGTTGGCGCGTTATAATCAGAAAATACAGCCTCCAATCGTCCATTGAAATGTGAAGAGAACTCGTTCAACTTATACCTATAAACTTGTCCAAGAACAATCAAACATCATTGTAAATGTATCCTTAGGAACACTTTTCTGTATAAATAGCATAATATTTCAACCGGAATATAAACTGGGCGATAAGAAAGGAAAAAACAAAAGAACGTGCCTGCCGGGAGCGCGCATTCACTTGTAAAGGACATCTGTGGGGGCACTTCCTGATTGCTCTTCTTCTCTGCTCTAAAATCATCTAAATGAATCAGAACACTTTCTCGAGACTGTTGACATCCAGAGGAAGCAATAGGTACTGCATTCATATGCCCTTATAAGGGCATTTTCATAAGGGAGGGGTTCCAAATGAGGCAATGTGTCAAAACCACTTTTTCCAGGACAGAAATTCCTCGGGGTTTCGCCATATCCGTTCTGTTTTACTCACAGACAAAATGTTAACACTTTTAGAAAATTCAGAGTGTTTCCTATCCAATGGTACTAAATATGTGCATATCCTATTTTCTGGGCCTGAATGGGAGGCATTTTACTTACGGTAAAACGGTCACCTCGTGCGCTGCTCCCTAAGAAGTTAAGTAAACAGCATGACAAAGCACTACATTCCGTAATGGTGAGCTGCAGTGTTCCTTATGGTTTTTGGAAAAAGGTCCTCTTCTTGTTTAACTGCCTAATTTGTAGGACAGAAGCTCAAAGAAAAGAACCTGCCAATTTACCCATAACCCATAATGCATCCTGCATTCCTTACAGCAAATTAACAACAACTGACTGTCACACTTATTGCAAAGTTTGAAAAAATTACTCTTCTTCAGGTTCGACATGAGTTTGTCTAAAACAGAAGTCTTGTATATAGTGTTGTTTATCAGGAGAGTAGACATCTAGTTTCTTGATGTAAACAAAACAAGTCACTCCTCAGAGATCGTCAAGCGTTCTCCAAACATACATGGCCAAACGTTGCAGATGCCTTTTGGAGCCCAAAAGACATAAGCCTCAACTGGTACGGCCCAAAGGGGAAGGTGACAGTGGTGTCTCGTTGACTCTCCTCCTCACCTGACGTTCACACTGTTTTCCCAGCTGATAAATGATAGCTCCAACTGCGTCTAAATATGGAGTGATGCATGTCTACAGCCTGGACTGCCTATTAATCAGAACCCTGCTGTTTGTCAACCCCCCTGTCAATCCTCTGAGCTATGAATGGCAAAGAACGGCCCGCTGACAGAGCCATCATTGTGTCTCAGTCGGGGACCTACATTTTATCCCGTGGGAAATGTCTGCAGGAAGATGTATTTGCATGTTCCCTGTTTCAAAATTGGATGTCACTGCACTTTGTTACCATTTTGGGCTCCAACCTGTCAGGAAACGGAAGGCTACTGTCGCTAATATAACATAGCTGTCATTGTGCCTGTCAGTGTGACCAATTTCCTTTATGTCATGTGCAATATGGTACAGTACAATTCATTTCCATAGCACAGTACTTCAACGTTTGTGTTCTTTTCGAAGGATGTATTCAAAATCCATTCATGGTAAGACCATAACCCTAAACAGTATTTCATGATCTGTTATTTAGAAAATGCAGTGTTTCATGATCTGTTATTTAGAAAATTGAGAAAAATAATTATTTTGGGTGTCCCTCTAAAATAACTGATACGGAGAGAATCCTTGAATAGGGGGTGATTCTGTAGTGAGAGAGCATATCTGGATGCCTTGGATTATTCCCCCTCTCTCACTACATCTCTATAATCATCTCCATGCTCTGTTCCTGGGTACACAACTGCATGCGCTCCCTGGACTGGAGCCCGTCTGCCGATCAGATCCCCTTCAAATCAAATCAAACTTTATTTGTCACATGCGTCGCATACAACATGTGTAGACCTTACCGTGAAATGCTTACTTACAAGCCCTTAATCAACAGTGCAGTTCAAGAAAGAGTTAAGAAAATATAAAGTAACACAAGAAAATAACAATAACGAGGCTATATACAGGGGTTACCGGTACCGAGTCAATGTGTGGGGGAACAGGTTAGTAAAGTTAATTTGAACATGTAGGTAGGGGTGAAGTGCATAGATAATAAACAGTGAGCAGCAGCAGCGTCCAAAACAATGTCCGGTGGCCATTTTATTAATTGTTCAGCAGTCTTATGGCTTGGGGGTAGAAGCTGTCAAGGAGCCGTTTGGTCCTAGACTTGGCGCTCCGGTACCGTTTGCAGTGAGGTAGCAGAGAAAATAGTCTATGACTTGGGTGACTGGAGTCTCTGACAAGTTTTTGGGCCTTCCTCTGACACCGCCTATTATAGAAGTCCTGGATGGCAGGAAGCTTGGCCCCAGTGATGTACCCGCACTACCCTCTGTAGCGGCCTTGGATAAATTGTTGTGCGGTGAAACAAAGTCTCTTACCTTGATAATTAGATCCTGGTTTGAAAGCCAAAGCACACTGCTAACATCTAGTAAAGGGAAAACCTGTCAAATAAATTCATATCTTAGACTGTCCTCACGGCTCTGGAAATGAATGCCTTTGTAGTCATTTAGGTTGTATGAAATATGTATGAAACATGACAGGATCGTCGTTCCTGCATTGTTGGGAAGGGCCTGTAAATAAGCATTTCCCTGTTAGACTACACCTGTTGTTTTACGAAGCATGTGACAAATAACATTTTACTTGATTTTGATCTGTTCCAAATTAAAAATTGTTCCAATGTAATGACCATCTTCCTCCGCTCCGGTTCCTATGTGTTTGCCAACAAAATACTCCATTGTGTTCATCTACTATTCTTCAACCCTTCCTAAACCATCAATCATATACTCCTTTATCAGTTATCAAATAAAATAACTTTTTATTGGTCACATACACCTGGTTAGCAGATATTATTGTGAGTGTAGTAAATGCTTGTAGTGTAGTGAAATGCCTGGACATCAATAGATGTCCAACGGACAAACTGAATTGGTCGACCCACACAAACAGCGTGGTGAAGAAGTCGCAACAGCGCCTCTTCAACCTCAGGAGGCTGAAGAAATTCGGCTTGTCACCAAAATCACTCACAAACTTCTACTGGTACGGCAACTGCTCCGCCCACAACCGTAAGGCTCTCCAGAGGGTAGTGAGGACTGCACAACGCATCACCGGGGGTATACTACCTGCCCTTCAGGACACCTACACCACCCGATGTCACAGGAAGGCCAAAAAGATCATCAAGGACAACAACCACCCGAGCCACTGCCTGTTCACCCCGCTATCATCCAGAAGGCGAGGTCAGTACAGGTGCATCAAAGCTGGGACCGAGAGACTGAAAAATAGCTTCTACCTCAAGGCCATCAGACTGTTAAACAGCCATCACTAACATTGAGTGGCTGCTGCCAACATACTGACTTAAATCTCTAGCCACTTTAAACATAGGAATTGGATGTAACAATGTATCACTAGCCACTTTAAACAATTTTGTATATAATGTTTACGTTTCCAAAATACTCATATCAAATGTATACACTGTACTCTAAACCATCTACAGAATCTTGCCTATGCCGTTCGGCCATCGACCCAAATCTCTAGCCACTTTAATAATTCTAATTGGATGAAATAATGTATAACTAGCCACTTTAAACAATGCCATTTATATAATGTTTACATGTCCTACATTACTCATCTCATATATATATATGTGTATATACTGTACTCCATACCATCTACTGCATCTTGCCTATGCCGGTCAGCCATCGCTCATCCATATATTTATATGTACATACTCGTATTCATTCCTTTACTCTTGTGTGTATAAGGTAGTTGTTGTGAATTTGTTAGATTACTTGTTAGATACTACTCCATGGTCGGAACTAGAAGCACAAGCATTTCGCTACACTCACATTAACATCTGCTAACCATGTGTATGTGACAAATAAAATTTGATTTGATTTGATTTTAAATGATAGATGACTTGTTTTCTTCATGTCAATATCTATACCTCTGTGGTAATCTATTGTTCTCTTTATCAGTTGTCTTTACGTCAATATCTATACCTCTGTGATAATCTAGTGTTCTCTTTGGCATTTATGTCCATCTATATCAGTGTTTGACTTTAATGATGAGGTTGAAAGGTTTCACATCGGGAAGTAGAACACGTAGTATACCCTGATTAAACCCTGGTTAGGGAAGTAGAACATTTAAAATATCCTGATTAAACCCTGGTTAGGGAAGTAGAACATGTAGAATATCCTGATTAAACCCTGGTTAGGGAAGTAGAACATGTAGAATATCCTGATTAAACCCTGGTTAGGGAAGTAGAACATGTAGTATTGTTACGTCCTGGCCATAGAGATCCCTTGGGGTTCTCTATGGTGTTTTAGGCCAGGACGTGACTAGGTTTTTTT
The DNA here is from genome assembly GCA_030435695.1 of Brachymystax lenok tsinlingensis. Taxonomy (NCBI): domain Eukaryota; kingdom Metazoa; phylum Chordata; class Actinopteri; order Salmoniformes; family Salmonidae; genus Brachymystax; species Brachymystax lenok. Next base: position 8,095,853 of record CM059819.1, read on the forward strand.
TCTAGTTGGTGTATTTCTTTGTTGGGGTTGTGTATGGTTCCCAATTAGAGGCAGCTGTTATTCGTTACCTCTAATTGGGAATCATACTTAGTGTGTTCTGTTCCCACCTGTATTTGTGGGATATTGATATGCGTTAGTGCCTGTTAGCGCTACGTTATTGTTTCGATCTGATATTTTCCTTTATTGTTTTATGTTTCACTGAAATTAAAATTTGTGGAACTCCATGCACGCTGCGCCTTGGTCCATTGATTCAGAAGAAGATCGTGACTGAATATCCCACCATCGCAGGACCAAGCAGCGTGCCCAGGAGGTAAAGGAGAGTTGGTCTTGGGAGGAGATACTGGGTGGATGCGAGACCCTTCCTTGGCGGGAGTCGCCAAGGAATATTGGAGGAGGTCCGCGGCCAAAAGTAGCCCAAGGGAAATCCCAAGATTTTTTTTGTGGGGGGGCCGGGGGTGGTCGGCCGAGCCAAGGGGAGAGTCAGATCCCGAATGGGAGAAAATCGAATAGTTCCATGAGGGATATTGGAGAGAGGTGTTGGCTAGGAGAATGCTGCAGCGCAGGCGTTTAGAGGAGCGTCTTCCCAGCCCGGTACGTCCTGTGCCGGCTCCCCGCACTTGCCCTGAAGTGTGTGTCACCAGTCCGGTGCAACCTGTGCCGGCTCCCCACACTCACCCTGAAGAGCGTGTCACCAGTCCGGTGCAACCTGTGCCGGCTCCACGCACCAGGCCTCCAGTGCGCCTTCCCAGCCCGGTGCCAGGGCCGGGCAAGGCATCCAGTCCCGCTCTAAGGCCTGAGCTTTCCTCGGCGCCGGTGCCCAGTCCAGGCACGGCGTCCAGTCCTACTCCAAGGCCGGAGCCTTCCTCTGTGCCGGTGCCCAGTCCAGGCATGGCGTCCAGTCCTACTCCAAGGCCGGAGCCTTCCTCTGCGCTGGTGCCCAGTCCAGGCACGGCGTCCAGGCCTGCTCTAAGGCCAGAGTCTTCCTCTGCGCCGGTGCCCAGTCCAGGAACGGTGTCCAGTCCCGCTCTAGGCCGGAGCTTTCCTCGGCGCCGATGCCCAGTCCAGGCACGGCGTCCAGTCCTACTCCAAGGCCGGAGCCTTCCTCTGCGCCTGTCCCCAGTCCAGGCATGGCGTCCAGGCCTGCTCCAAGGATAGAGTTTTCCTCTGCGCTACGTTATTGTTTCGATCTGATATTTTCTTTGTTGTTTTATGTTTCACTGAAATAAAAAAAATTGGAACTCCATGCACGCTGCGCCTTGGTCCATTGATTCAGAAACAGATCGTGACAAGTATGCCCTGATTAAACCCTGGTTAGGGAAGTAGAACATGTAAAATATCCTGATTAAACCCTGGATAGGGAAGTAGGACATGTAGAATATCCTGATTAAAACCTCTTAAGGATCATTGGAGCGCTAGCGCCCCATTCCCGACACTACCCGGAGAAATGTAAGGCGCCAAATTCAAAAGTTGAATTATAAAACATTCATCAATATACAAGTGTTGCATAGTCTTCAAAAGCTTAGACTCTTGGCAATATCACAGCGTTGTCAGATTTCAAAAAGGCTTTACGTTGAAAGCACAACATTTGATTGTTTGAGGATGGCACCTCACATATTTTATGCATTAGCATAATATCATAACCAGCGCGGGTCTCACAAAACACATATAAGAGCTAAAATAAATTGCTTACCTTTGATGATCTTCTGCCGAGGGCAAGCCGAAGTGTCCAAGCAAGACAATCCATGTTTCTTTTGTTAGAAAAAGTCATTGTTTATATCCATATATCTCCGTTTGGTTGGCGCGTTATGTTCAGAAAATCCACAGTCTACTCGCCCATTGTACAGTGAAGAGAAAACGTTCAAATTATACCTATCAACTTTGCCCAAACAAATCAAACATCATTTATAATGTATCCTTAGGTATCCTTTTATCTATATTAATGATTATATTTCACACGGATAGTATCCTAAACGATACAAAAGGAAAATACAAAGGAACGCGCTCACGGTCTCGCGCACCAAAAACTGAAGTGACTTCCTCACTCCTCTTACATATTCTTCCTCTATTCGGGCTCTCTTCCATGATAAACGCATGAAACCTTGTCTAAAGACTGTTGACATCTAGTGGAAGCCATAGGTACTGCAATCTGGGCCCTATTTGACTGAGAATCCCATAGACAGACATTGAAAGTGAGGGCATGTCACAAAAATCTGGACAGAAATTCATTGGTTTTTCGCCTGCCATATCAGTTCTGTTATACTCACAGACATTATTTTAACAGTTTTAGAAACTTCAGAGTGTTTCCTATCCAATAGTACTAATTATGTGCATATCCTAGTGGGCATGAGTGGCAGGCATTTTACTTTGGGCACGCCAGACTCTCCAAACTTCCGAATACTGCCCCGGTGCCTGGAGAGGTTAAACCCTGGTTAGGGAAGTAGAACATGTAGTATACCCTGATTAAACCCTGATTAGGGAAGTTGGACATGTAGAATATCCTCATTCAACCCAGGTTAGGGAAGAAGAACATGTAGAATATCCTGATTAAACCCTGGTTAGGGAAGTAGAACACATAGTATAGCCTTTACCCCTACAGTATATGTACATATCTACCTTAATTACCTCGTACCCCTGCACATGGGCTCAATACTTCAGAACTGGTACCCTGTGTATGTAGCCAAGTTATCATTACTCATTGTGTATTTATTCTTCCTGTTATTATTTTTCTATTATTTCAGATTTTTTTCTCTCTGCATTGTTGGGAAGGGCCGGAAAGTAAGCATTTCATTGTTAGTCTACACCTGTTGTTTATGAAGCATGTGACAAATACAATTAGATTTGAATTGATTAAACAACATGGATACAACTTACCGTGGTGTAAAATTTACTGTAGTTCTCTTCCTGACAAAAGAAGATGAGGCGATTGGACGGCCAAATTAGAATTTAAACAACGTGATATTCACACCTGACATTCTCAAACGTCTGCAACGCTGGCGCTCTGTAGTAGTCGTTGGCGGAACAGCAGGTGTCCCGGCCTCCACAGATTGCAGTTGCAGTCTCTCTTACACAACCCATATATACCTCACCAACACCCGGTGGTTAGGAAATAATAACACCTAAATATGGAACATTTGCTCGGAAGAGGAAAGTGTTGTGTAAGAATCAGATTTAATTAACAACAAGAAAAGACGGTGTTCAAGGCCAAGAATACAGAAATATGATTGAATCAATCAAATGCATTTATAAAGCCCTTCTTACATCACCTGATGTCACAAAGTGCTGTACAGAAACCCAGCCAAAAACCACAAACAGCAAACAATGCAGGTGTAGAAGCACGTATTTTAGGATGTATTTTATTATCTTCAAGGATGCCCAGCCCACATGGGCTTATAAGACACTGGAGCGAAATAAAATAATAATATACTGTACACTGAGTATACCAGACATTAGGAACACCTTCTTAATATAGATGTGCTCCTCTTCCCTGCCTTTTGACCTCAGAACAGCCTCAATTCATCAGGGCATGGCCTCTACAAGGTGTCGAAGACATTCCGCAGGGATGCTGGTCCATGTTGTGTCAAGTTGGCTGTCCTTTGGGTGGTGAACCATTCTTGATACACACAGGAAACTGTTGAGCGTGAAAAACTCAGCAGCGTTGCAGTTCTTGACACAGTCAAACTGGTCCGCCTTGCACCAACTACCATAACCTGTTCAAAGGCATTTAAATATTTTGTCTTGCCCTTTCAACCTTTGAGTGGCACACATACACAATCCATGTCTCAATTGTATCAAGGCTTAAAAATCCTGCTTTAACCTGTCTACTTCCCTTCATCTACAAGGGGTGAAGTTGATTTAACAAGTGACATCAAATAGGAATCATCGCTTTCACCTGGATTGACCTGGCCAGTCTATGTCAGAAACAACAGGTGTTCTTAAAGTTTTGTATACTCAGCGTATACAAAACCATATTTTAGCCATACTACAGTGTTGTCATACCTTTCTTCATGTCCTGTTTTAAACTATCACTGTAGCTTATTTTATGTTCAGTTCTAAATTAATAGATACATTAACAGCTGTTGGTAAAAATATTAACTTATACAATGACACACGTGAGATAATGGCAAACAGAGTGAGATAACGGCAAACGGTGTGAGATAACTGCAAGCGGAGTGAGATAACAGCAAATAGAATGAGACAACAAACAGAGTGAGAACTGCAAAGTGAGATAATTAACAGAGTGAGATAACTAACAGAGTAAGATAACTAACAGAGTGAGATAACAAACAGAGTGAGATAACTAACAGAGTGAGATAACAGAGTAAGATAACTAACAGAGTGAGATAACAAACAGAGTGAAATAACGGCAAACAGAGTGAGATAACAAACAGAGTGAGATAACAAACAAAGAGTGAGATAACTAACAAAGAGTGAGATAACTAGCAGAGTGAGATAACAAACAGAGTGAAATAACAGCAAACAGAGTGAGATAACAGCAAACAGAGTGAGATAACAAACAAAGAGTGAGATAACTAACAGAGTGAGATAACAGCAAACAGAGTGAGATAACAAACAAAGACGGAGATAACTAACAAAGAGTGAGATAACTAACAGAGTGAGATAACAAACAGAGTGAGATAACAAACAGAGTGAGAATTGCAGAATGAGATAACTAGCAGAGTGAGATAACAAAAAGAGTGAGATAACAGAGTAAGATAAACAGAGTGAGATAAACAGAGTGAAATAACAACAAACAGAGTGAGATAACAAAAAGAGTAAATTACAGCAAACAGAGTGAGATAAAAACAGAGTGTGTTAACTAACAGAGTGAGATAACTAAAATAGTGGCATAACAGAGTAAGATAACGAACAGAGTTAGATAACAAACAGAGTGAGATAACAAACAGAGTAGGGTAACAAACAGAGTGAGATAACCTACAGAGTGAGATAACAAACAGAGTGAGATAACTAACAGAGTGAGATAACTAACAGAGTGAGAACTGCAGAGTGAGATAACTAACAGAGTGAGATAACTAACAAGAGTGAGATTACTAGCAGAGTGAGATAACCAACAAATATTGAGATAACTAACAAAGAGTGAACTAACAAAGAGTGAGATAACTAGCAGAGTGAGATAACTAACAAAGAGTGAGATAACAGAGTAAAATAACAAACAGAGTGAAATAACGGCAAACAGAGTGAGAAAACAAACAGAGTGAGATAACTAGCAGAGTGAGATAACAAACAGAGTGAGATAACTGCAGAGTGAGATAACTAGCAGAGTGAGATAACTAACAAAGAGTGAGATAACAGAGTAAGATAGCAAACAGAGTGAAATAACGGCAAACAGAGTAAGAAAACAAACAGAGTGAGATAACTAGCAGAGTGAGATAACTAGCAGAGTGAGATAACAAACAGAGTGAGATAACTAACAGAGTGAGATAACTTCAGAGTGAGATAACTAGCAGAGTGAGATAACTAACAAAGAGTGAGATAACAGAGTAAGATAACTAACCGAGTGAAATAACAGCAAACATAGTGAGAAAACAGAGTGAGATAACAAAGTGAGATAACAAACAGAGTGAGATAACAAACAGCGTGAAATAACGGCAAACAGAGTAAGATAGCAAACAGAGTGTGATAACTAACAGAGTGTGATAACTAACAGAGTGAGATAACAAACAGTGTGAGATAACTAACAGAGTGATATAACGGCAAACAGAGTGAGATAACAGAGTAAGATAACTAACAGAGTGATATAACGGCAAACAGAGTGAGATAACGGCAAACAGAGTGAGATAACAGAGTAAGATAACTAACAGAGTGAGATAACGGCAAACAGAGTGAGATAACAGAGTAAGATAACTAACAGAGTGATATAACGGCAAACAGAGTGAGATAACAGAGTAAGATAACTAACAGAGTGATATAACGGCAAACAGAGTGAGATAACAGAGTAAGATAACTAACAGAGTGATATAACGGCAAACAGAGTGAGATAACGGCAAACAGAGTGAGATAACAGAGTAAGATAACTAACAGAGTGAGATAACGGCAAACAGAGTGAGATAACTAACAGAGTGAGATAACAAACAGAGTGAGATAACAAACAGTAGCAGTAACTAGGCCATCCTTATTTTCCCTCTACACGTTCTCGTAGCAGTGTCACATTGTCATGAGGGATTAAATGACATGTTGACTCATAGTGTTTCATTTTCACTGAAGGTTGCAGGAGTGAAGATACATCAATCATACATCAATTCTGTTCTATGTTTTATGTTCTATTCAAATGAGAGAGCAGCTGCATTACGGGTGACCCCTCAGTGGTGTACTGGCGAAATATTTCACCCTGGAGTCTACTGCCATGATTGTTAGTGTTGATACTAATGACAGAGGTTCTGTCCCTCCTGAGTCAATGGGTCCCCTTGGTTTTCACACACACTCCATTACAACAGGACACACTATGTATTTCCACTGCCATTTCAACCAAGTTGTATTCACAATGTTTCTTAATCCTGGTCCTGGGGACACAACGGGGCACACATTTTAGTTTTTGCCCTGTCACTAAACAGCTGATTCAAGTGATCAACTAATCCTCAAACTTTGATGATTTGAATCAGGTGTGTAGTGCTAGGGCAAAAACTAAACTGTGCGCCCTGTGCTTATGTAAATCACAAATGCGATTGAAAATGTAATCATTGTTGGGTCATGCAGGATTTAGGATGGTCCCTTTGTTCCATTAGTGATGGGCGTGAGCATACACTGTGATACTGTTGTTCCTTGTATGTTTTTAAATGGTTGTAAACAAATGTATAATATCTAATGTTCTGTGGCAAATACAGATTGTAAACAAAATTATTAAAACTGTCAAGATTTGTTGTTGTTATGAATGCATGTTCACTAATTAGGCACCTCTATTATTTGACATAACATATTTGTCCCTATTAATTAGCTGATGCTAATAATAAGCAGGCACATCTGTACGGTCAGGTCCCACATTTGATGAGTTTGTGAACATGAACATCTAATCTGTTAGAAAGACTAATAAGCACTACATATCTGTAGCTATTACTATGCCTTATGGACTCACTTCATATCTTAGTGAAGCTATAGCAGATGATAGCTGTGCAATAAAACACTGTCGAAGCACTGATCAGGGCATTTTGCAGTGTCAGACACAGGGGCTTTATTCCCAATAACACCAGTTCTGCTTATTATGGGATGTGTAGAGTCAACTGGGGACTCTTCACGTCAAGTGCCATTATACCTGAGCCTGTGACACATTCTGTCTGTAGATTAATGCTGTTATACATATTGGTGCTCCAGTTCAGGTGTCAACAAAACATTTTCCATTCGCCATAACTTAACGTTGGTTTTGCATGCACCGATGCCTGCTCAGTTTTCCTTCCTCTGTGCATTTGAAGACGAATCGGAGTACGCTTCTTTCTTTTCTGAAAGACTGCAGTGTGGGGGAATGCTAATTACGCCGAACGCCCTTTTGGCGTAATACGGATGATAATTACAGTTTAGCTGCAGACAGACGTCTCATGTTAGCGCTTAATTAAACTCACATAAAGATGAGGGGACTCCAGATAAGAGACAGGGTGAATCCAGAAAGCATAACTAGGCTTTTGGAGTGATGGGAAACTATAGACATAGAGACGTGAGTTACTACTATGCCACAGGCTAAATACTGAGCCCAAATCCAGTTTTTCACCTTTCATCACAAAACCCCCCCTCATTAACGTGATTAGTCGAATTCATCTGTATATCGGGATGATGTTGTTTTTGCTCCTTCACCAGTAGAGGGCGTGTTTTACCTCCATAGAACACAGATCATGTATTAAAAATCTTTAGCTACGGTATTTGCGCCATTGCAAACAAAAAAACATGTCACAAATGTAGTATAGGGATTCTGATTCATCTATGAATCATTGGCAGATAATCCTTTCTTATCTCTGCTTCCGCACAGGAAATGCTACCAAATAAAGCCCAATGTTGCCTACAACATGTGCATACATACAGTTGTACAATTGGCTTATGTGTTGGTATTGCTATTAAGCCCTTGTAAAGGGACGTGAACTGTACATTTAACAGTTGACTATATAAGAAATGATTGCCAAATAATTTTGAGGAAATAATCTTTGCCAGCGCCAGCAAACAAAACTGAAATTGAACTGGTACATCTAATGCATTTTAGCCAGTAATCTTATCGATTGAGCACTATAAGAGGTAATAATGCTGCTGTTTGCTACTAAATATACAATACTGCATTTACTATATACACTACCATTCAAAAGTTTGGGGTCACTTAGAAATGTCCTTGTTTTTGAAAGAAAAGCACATTTCTTGTCCATTTATATAACATAAAATTGATCAGAAATACAGTGTAGACAACGTCAACAGTGAAGAGTCGACTCCGGAATGCTGGCCTTCTAGGCGGAGTTGCAAAGAAAAAGCCATATTTCAGACTGGCCAATAAAAATAAAAGATTAGGATGTGCAAAAGAACACAAGACACTGGACAGAGGAACTCTGCCCAGAAGGCCAGCATCTCGGAGTCGCCTCTTCACTGTTGACGTTGAGACTAGTGTTTTGCGGGAACTATTTAATGAAGCTGCTAGTTGAGGACCAGTGAAGCGTTTCTCAAACTAGACACTCTAATGTACTTGTCCTCTTGCCCAGTTGTGCACTGGGGCCTCCCACTCCTCTTTCTATTCTGAGTAGAGACAGTTTGCGCTGTTCTGTGAAGGGAGTAGTACACAGTGTTGTACGAGATCTTCAGTTTCTTGGCAATTTTTCGCATGGAATAGCCTTCATTTCTCAGAACAAGAATAGACTGACACGTTTCAGAAGAAAGTACTTTGTTTCTGGCCATTTTGAGCCTGTAATTGAACCCACAAATGCTGATGCTCTAGATACTCAACTAGTCTAAAGAAGGCCAGTTTTATTGCTTATTTAATCAACAGTTTTCAGCTGTGCTAACATAATTGCAAAATGGTTTTCTAAATGATCAATTAGCCTTTTAAAATGATCAACTTCGATTAGCTAACACAACATGCCATTGGAACACAGGAGTAATGGTTGCTGATAAATGCAATTTCTAAGTGACCCCAAACATTTGAACAGTAGATCATATTAGAACAGATGGTTTCCTTTACTATATATACACACACTGTATGTGGACACTCCTTCAAATTAGATGGATTCAGCTATTTCAACCACACCCGTTGATGACAGGTGTATAAAATCGAGCACACAGCCATGCAATCTCCATAGACAAATATTGGCAGTAGAATGGCCCGTACTGAAGAGCTCAGTGACTTTCAACGTTGCACCGTCATAGGATGACACCTTGACCTTTCCAACGAGTCCATTTGTCAAATTTCTGCCCTGCTAGATAAAAAAAAAAGTCAAAGTCAAAGTCACCATTATTAGTCAGTTGTACAACCGAATGCCTTCAACCGAAATGTGTCTTCCGCATTTAACCCAACCTTTCTGAATCAGAGAGGTGCGGGGGGCTGCCTTAATCGACATCCACGTCTTCGGCGCCCGGGGAACAGTGGGTTAACTGCCTTGTTCAGGGGCAGAACGACAGATTTTTACCTTGTCAGCTCGGGGATTCGAACTTGCAACCCTCCGGTTACAAGTCCAACGCTCTAACCACTAGGCTACCTGCCGATCTGCCCTGGTCAACTGTAAGTGCTGTTATTGTGAAGTGGAAATGTCTAGGAGCAACAATAGCCTTCTTGTAAAATTGATTAAATTAAATAAAAAACACAATACACCGTAATGACAAAGCAAAAACAGGTTTTTAGAAGAAAAATAAATAATTTACTAAAGTATTCAGACCCTTTGCTACAGTATGAGACTCAAAATTGAGATGTTTCTACAAGTGGATTGGAGTCCATCTGTGGTAAATTCAATTTTATTGGACATGATTTGGAAAGGCACACAAAAATCAAATCAAATGTTATTGGTCAAATACACATGGTTAGCAGATGTTAATAAGGGTGTAGCGAAATGCTTGTGCTTCTAGTTCCCGACTATGCAGTAATATCTAACAAGTAATCTAACAAATTCACAACTACCTTATACACACAAAAACACACATGTAAAGGGATGAATAAGAATATGTACATATAAATATATGGGTGAGCGATGGCGTGCGGCATAGGCAAAATGTAGTAGATGGTGTAGAATACAGTATATACATATGAGACGAGTAATGTCAGATACGTAAACATTATTAAAGTGGCGTTATTTAAAGTGACTAGTGATACATTTATTAAGTCAATTTATTTAAATGGCCAGAGATTTGAGTCTGTATGTTGGCAGCAGCCTCTCTATGTTAGTGATGGCTGTTTAACAGTCTGATGGCCTTGACAGCAGCCTTGCGAGGGTTAACACGTTTAAATATTTTACTCACGTTGGCCACCGGAGAAGGAGAGCCCACAGGCTTTGGTAGCGGGCCGTGTCAGTGGCACTGTATTGTCCTCAAAGCGAGCAAAGAAGTTGTTTAATTTGTCTGGGAGCAAGACATCGATGTCCGCGACGGGGCTGGTTTTCTTTTTGTAATCCGTGATTGACTGTAGACCCTGCCACATATGTCTTGTGTTTGAGCCGTTGAATTGCGACTCTACTTTGTCTCTATACTGACGCTTTGCTTGTTTGATTGCCTTGCGGAGGGAATAGCCGCACTGTTTGTATTCGGTCATGTTTCCGCTCGCCTTGCCATGATTAAAAGCGCTTGGTGGTTCACGCTTTCAGCTTTGCGCGAATGCTGCCATCAACAAAAGGACTTGAGTTTCTGTATGTTGTTGTGATTACACCATGAGTCATTAATCATAAGGCATACATTCTTCTTAGGTGAGAGATGTTTGTTTCTGTCTGCGCGATGCGTGAAGAAACCGGGTGGCTGTACCGACTCTGACAACATATCCCGAGTGAGCCATGTTTCCGTGAAACAGAGTTCCACTGTGGAGATGGGAGAACCTTCCAGAAGGACAACCATCCCCGCAGCACTCCACTAATCAGGCCTTTATGGTAGAGTTGCCAGACGGAAGTTACTGCTCAGTAAAAGGCACATGACAACCCGCTTGGAGTTTGCCAAAAGGCACCTAAAGGACTCAGACCATGAGAAACAAGATTATCTGCTCTGATGAAACGAAGATTGAACTCTTTGGCCTGAATGCTAAGCGTCACGTCTGGAGGAAACCTGGCACCATCTCTATCGCGAAGCATGGCGGTGTGTCATGCAGTGGGGACTGGGAGACTAGTTAGGATCGAGGGAAAGATGAGCGGAGCAAAGTACAGAGAGAACCTTGATGAAAACCTGCTCCAGAGCGAAGGTTCACCTTTCAACAGGACAAAGACCCTAAGCACACAGCCAAGACAAGTCAGGAGTTGCTTTGGGACAAGTTTCTGAATGTCCTTGAGCGGCCCAGCCAGAGCCCAGACTTGAACCCGAACGAACATCTCTACAGAGACCTGAAAATAGCTGTGCAGCGACGCTCCCCATCCAACCTGACAGAGCTTGAGAGGATCTGCAAAGAAGAATGGGTGAAACTCCCCAAATACAGGTTTGCCAAGCTTGTAGGATCATACCCAAGAAGACTTGTAATCGCTGCCAAAGGTGCTTCAATAAAGTACTGAGTAAAGGGTCTGAATACTATTGTAAATATGATATTTCAGTTAGTTATTTTTAATACATTTGCAAAAATGTCTAAAAACCTGTTTTTGCTTTGTCATTATGAGGTATTGTGTGTAGATTGATGAGGGGGAAAAACGATTTAATCAATTTTAGAACAAGGCTGCAACATAACAAAATCTGGAAAAAGTCAAGGTGTCAGAATACTTTCCGAATGCACTATATATAATAAAACAGATGATTACCTTCACTATATATAATAAAACAGATGATTACCTTCACTATATATAATAAAACAGATGATTACCGTCACTATATATAATAAAACAGATGATTACCTTCAATATATATAATAAAACAGATGATTACCTTCACTATATATAATAAAACAGATGGTTACCTTCACTATATATAATAAAGCAGATGGTTACCTTTACTATATATAATAAAACAGATGATTATCTTCACTATATATAATAAAACAGATGATTACCTTCACTATATATAATAAAAAAGATGATTACCTTCACTATAGATAATAAATCAGATGGTTACCTTCACTATATATAATAAAACAGATGGTTACCTTTACTATATATAATACAAAAGATGATTATCTTCACTATATGTAATAAAACAGATGATTACCTTCACTATATATAATAAAAAAGATGATTACCTTCACTATATATAATACAAAAGATGATTACCTTCACTATATATAATAAAACAGATGATTACCTTCACTATATATAATAAAAAAGATTATTACCTTTACTATATATAATAAAAAAGATGATTATCTTCACTATATGTAATAAAACAGATGATTACCTTCACTATATATAATAACAAAAGATGATTACCTTCACTATATATAATAAAACAGATGATTACCTTCACTATATATAATAAAACAGATGATTACCGTCACTATATATAATAAAACAGATGATTACCTTCACTATATATAATAAAAAAGATGATTACCTTTACTATATATAATAAATCAGATGGTTACCTTCACTATATATAATAAAACAGATGATTACCTTCACTATATATAATAAAACAGATGGTTACCTTTACTATATATAATACAAAAGATGATTATCTTCACTATATATAATAAAACAGATGATTACCTTCACTATATATAATAAAAAAGATGATTACCTTTACTATATATAATAAAACAGATGGTTACCTTCACTATATATAATAAAAAAGATGATTATCTTCACTATATATAATAAAAAAGATGATTACCTTCACTATATATAATAGAAAAAAGATGATTACCTTCACTATATATAATAAAACAGAGGATTACCTTCACTATATATAATAAAACAGATGGTTACCTTCACTATATATAATAAAACAGATGATTACCTTCACTATATATAATAAAACAGATGATTACCTTCACTATATAATAAAACAGATGATTACCTTCACTATATATAATAAAACAGATGATTACCTTTATATATATATAATAAAACAGATGATTACCTTCACTATATAATAAAACAGATGATTACCTTCACTATATAATAAAACAGATGATTACCTTCACTATATATAATAAAACAGATGATTACCTTCACTATATATAATAAAACAGATGATTACCTTCACTATATATAATAAAACAGATGATTACCTTCACTATATATAATAAAACAGATGATTACCTTCACTATATATAATAAAACAGATGATTACCTTCACTATATATAATAAAACAGATGATTACCTTCACTATATAATAAAACAGATGATTACCTTCACTATATATAATAAAACAGATGATTACCTTCACTATATATAATAAAACAGATGATTACCTTCACTATATAATAAAACAGATGATTACCTTCACTATATATAATAAAACAGATGATTACCTTCACTATATATAATAAAACAGATGATTACCTTCACTATATAATAAAACAGATGATTACCTTCACTATATATAATAAAACAGATGATTACCTTCACTATATATAATAAAACAGATGATTACCTTCACTATATATAATAAAACAGATGATTACCTTCACTATATATAATAAAACAGATGATTACCTTCACTATATATAATAAAACAGATGATTACCTTCACTATATATAATAAAACAGATGATTACCTTCACTATATATAATAAAACAGATGATTACCTTCACTATATATAATAAAACAGATGATTACCTTCACTATATATAATAAAACAGATGATTACCTTCACTATATATAATAAAACAGATGATTACCTTCACTATATATAATAAAACAGATGATTACCTTCACTATATATAATAAAACAGATGATTACCTTCACTATATATAATAAAACAGATGATTACCTTCACTATATAATAAAACAGATGATTACCTTCACTATATATAATAAAACAGATGGTTACCTTCACTATATATAATAAAACAGATGGTTACCTTCACTATATATAATAAAACAGATGATTACCTTCACTATATATAATAAAACAGATGATTACCTTCACTATATAATAAAACAGAGGATTACCTTCACTATATATAATAAAACAGATGGTTACCTTCACTATATATAATAAAACAGATGATTACCTTCACTATATATAATAAAACAGATGATTACCTTCACTATATAATAAAACAGATGATTACCTTCACTATATATAATAAAACAGATGATTACCTTCACTATATATAATAAAACAGATGATTACCTTCACTATATAATAAAACAGATGGTTACCTTCACTATATAATAAAACAGATGATTACCTTCACTATATATAATAAAACAGATGATTACCTTCACTATATAATAAAACAGATGATTACCTTCACTATATATAATAAAACAGATGGTTACCTTCACTATATATAATAAAACAGATGATTACCTTCACTATATAATAAAACAGATGATTACCTTCACTATATATAATAAAACAGATGATTACCTTCACTATATAATAAAACAGATGATTACCTTCACTATATATAATAAAACAGATGGTTACCTTCACTATATATAATAAAACAGATGGTTACCTTCACTATATATAATAAAACAGATGGTTATTTTTACTATATATTCCACCAGATGGTTTCCATGGTGCAGAAGAATCACTAGTACCAGGACCTTGGCAGTCCTCTTCTGATGGGTGGACGGCGTCTCCCAGACTAAATTAATTAACTGATGGACTTCCATCCGTTACGGTCCGTGCTTCATCCATCACCAGGGAACACACACATAATGCAATGGTGCCATAAATTACAGCAGACTCCAGTGTCTGGGCCTCCACTAGAGGTGACAACTTCAGGCCCATGGATTAGCTGCTGCCACAGCCCATAACTCAAGGGGAAGTGCTGAAAATAAACTCTGTCTTTGCGAAGTGAGATCAAAATGTTGGAGGTCAGTTAGGCGGCCATTTGCCCTCACCGCCTTCATATGATCAATGTGGAGAAGAAGGACTTCAATTCTCACACTTTCACATGGATGTTTCCTATCGTTGCCAAAAGCACTTGTAGGTAACACTTTACATTTTAAATGTAACCTTTATTTAACTAGGCAAGTCAGTTAAGAACAAATTCTTATTTACAATGACGGCCTTCCGGGGAACAGTTATCGTAAGACTCAAAATGGCTGTTGTTCTGTCCAGATCATTAAGAGATGATCATAAGACAACGACATAAAGGTATCATACATCTACATCATTTAGCAGATGCTCTTATCTAGAGCAAACTGCCTTGCTCAAGAGCACGTTGACAGAGTTTTCACCTAGTCGGCTGTGGTTCACCTGCCTTGTTCAGGGAGAGAACAACCGACTTTTACCTTGTCAGCTCGGGGATTTGATCCAGCAACCTTTCAGTTACTGGCCCAACGCTCTAACCACTAGACCTACCTGCCTCCCTTCAGTCAAAGCCTGCATGTATAACACAGTTTGGTGCAGTTATAAAGCACTGTAAGACTTGACATGAGCATGTAGCGACAGCTACTTGAGCAAGGCAGCTAGCCTAACAAGTTACAAAGCATTATACCTGCGGTCAGGGTCTGAAATGAACACCCGCCAAGCGCCAAATGCGGGTAGATTTTCCGTTTGGCGAGTAAATCTCAGAAAGCTATCCGCCACACTGTACCAAAATAGTCATGTAATAAAATCTGGCATGACGGCTCGAGGAAATGCCTCATGTTTTCCAGCCACAGACCGTCTCTCCTGCTCCTAGTTTCACGGCTCTGTTGACCGTACGGGACATCAGCTACTCAACATCATTAACTTGCCACAGGTCTGCAGCTAGCTACCGTTCATTAAATAGCTGTTATGTGGCGACATTTACCTGGAGTAAGCCGACCTTTGAAAACGAAAACCCACCAAGAAGGACTGAATCACATAAAAACAGGAAGTTTTGTGAGAAATGGAGGTTTGGAGATAAAAGAGTTTCAAGAGGCTGGCTACAGTATGATGCGGAGGCTGTGGAGATGAGTTGTTATGTGTGTCGCCAGAATGCTAAAGAAAAAAAGCAGAAACAACTAATTTGTCCTCGGAAATAAAACAATGAAGCTGGAGAACATCCGTGACCATGAACACAGCTAGTGTCACATTGCCTGCGTATCTGTGTCCCGGGCTCTATCGGAGCCTCTCCTCTTGACACCCTCTGTGACGGCGCTAATGGTAATGTCAGAGCAGACCAGCATGAAGATGAAGATACTGTTTAGGACTGTACATGCCACTGGCAAGAAGGCGAGATCACTTTCTGACTTGGAGTGGATGTGTGAGTAAGTAGAAATGTTGTTAGTCTTGTAGCTAGACTTGTACTTTTGTTGCTAGTTTTTTCAAGTCTATTTAGCAGTCTATTTGGTCCAGTATTGTAGGTTATTTCTCAGCTCTTGATAAGCTTCGGTTCACCTCAAAATAGTGTATAAATACCATACAATTATTGGCCTACTGATGCTGACATGGATCTCCATGCTTTCCTATGTCTCTGTAACACTCAATTTTAACGTTTGTCTCCAGATGTTGTTTACATTTTAAAGCATTGTGACACAATTGACTTTACCAGCCTTATAGTGTTGATCCTTACATAAACAAAGGGTAGAAGGCTAATTTAGCACAACCAACTGCCAGCTATATTGGATAACATGATTGTATATTTAATTATTATTGAATTAATTTGATGTTTTATTTTTGCAGTTTGGATGAAAAAAAAGGAATCGCTGTGGGCTCAACATATAGAAATGTGTAGCAGGCCAAAGAGTTTATGCACCATATCGCAGAGGTGGAGAGAAACAACATCAGAGAGAGAATCTGAAAAGCACCAAATTTCTCTCCATCATGTCAGATGGCTCCACAGACAGTTCTGTGAAAGAGGAGGAGTTAGTTTATATCAGATTCTGTTACACGGGCAAGATCGAGTCAAAGTTTGTTGGCATGAAGTCTGTTGAGAAGGCAGACGCGGCACACATAAGCAACGCCATCAGTGCCATCATGGAGGGAGTGTGTGATGAGTGGGGGAGCAAGTTGGTCGCTCTGGGAATAGATGGAGCTGCTGTGATTATCGGAGTGGTGTGGTCAGCCGGCTGAAGGGGGACTGGGCCTACATCATCAGCATCCGCTGTATGGCACACCGCCTTGAACTGACCTTTTCTGATGCCATCTGGTCCAACGTGATGTTTCCTCAGTGGGTTCTACACCTTCTACCACACCAGTCCACTGAACAGGGCAAACCTGGTAAACAGCTTCCAGGTTCTTGGGCACACACCACTGGTGCCCACCAGAATTTGTGGGACCCGATGGGTAGGACACCTATTGTGTGCACTGGACCACTTCCTGCGAGGTTACCAGGGGCTTGTCCAGCTCCTGGAACAGGTAGTGGCTCCAGATTGCTATGCTAAGTACTCCAAAAGTCATCATCAATATGTAATGTCCAGTAAATAACAACAAACACAGTTACAATTGGTAACATCAAGTTTTAATGCTTTATCCACTGATAAAATGTGTCATATCTAATATAGTTTTTTTTGGACAGCAATGAATTGTCTATTTGTATGTCTTTGTTCTTTCTCTGTGGCTTCCTGCATGACACACTAACACATCTGAGCAACCTGTCCGCCTGTCTGCAGAGGTCCACCATCACCATGGCAGAAGCCCACAGCTACTTGTGCTCAACACAGGCAGTACTTAAGAAGTACAACACCAGGTATGTTTATTTAAGCTGCAGTAAGAAATACTTACCTTAAGAGAAAGGATTACGTCAATAAGAGAGGGAGAGAGAATGTGAGTGAGAATTATGAAAGGATGGTAAAATTTGCCTTTTATCATCAGAGAAGGGCCCATGATGAAAGCCACATTGGCCAACAGATATGAGGGAATTTCGCTGACCAGAGGTGACAGCAAGACCCTCGTCACCTCACAGGGCAAAGTGCTTGACAGGCTAGTGGAGAGTATAACTGACAGGTTCCAGGATGCCAGTGTAGGGGTCCTGTGTGCCACCAAGCTGGTCAGCTTCACCAACTGGCCAGAGCCAGGAGATCCAGCAGCAGGTTACTTTATGTTTAGTATTACAGGGCGGTCAGGTCAGGTTCAGGTTCAGGATCATATTTTTATAGTTTGAGAATTAAAACTGCATGATGCTTGTTGTAGTGTGATGCATACAATAATTCTAGATTTTGGTGACACTGAACTGGAAACCCTGGTGGACCACTTCAAGCCTGTCCTGGAGGCCTCTGGCATCCATGTTAAAAGGATCCCTGACCAGTGGACTGTCCTGAAGGTGCTGATGTATCAAGAGCCCCAGTCCCTGCAGAAGATGTCCTGGTTCCCTGTCAACAGGAGCCATCAGCATTCCTGCCCTGATATGCTGGCATTGGTTGACCTGGTCCTGTCCTTCCCTGCCGCCACAGCTGAATGTGAAAGAGGTTTTATTACCATGAAACAGGTGAAAACCGATTGACGGCCCAACCTAAAGTCTGATACATTGTCAGATCTCCTTATGGTCCAGCTGTCCTCTCCAGAGATCAGGGAGTAGGATCCGATAAAAGCTGTGATGCTGTGGCACCAGGACTCTGTCAGGAGCAGGAGGCCAGACTTCATGGACCATGCAAAGAGGGTGATAGAGAGCAGAGTGCGGTAGAGAGTGAGGAGTCTAATGAGGAGGTTTAAGTTGATTAAAATGATTAAGCATCTGATAGGTTTACAAAACCTTCAAATGTACTTTTGTGTTTGATCCTTAAGTACATTTAATAGCAAATACTTCAGCAGAATTTTGAGTTGAAGACTTCTTCCATTGTATTCAGGCTGGGAAATTAAATCTAGCCACAGCCCAAATTAACCAGCATCTGAAATGTCTATATTTGACCTGTATTTCCACTCAAAGTAAAGGATTTGTAGACCTGCTTCACCTGTTTCCTCTTTGTATCAGGAGAGCACCAGCTCTATGTCCACTGCACTTCTCATAATAGTGTCTTACCATTGCTGTTGCCCTGTTTTCACTTCTATCTACTCTTATTCATTGTATGTGATATGTTATGTTGATTTCATTGTGTGCCCACCGCCTGGCGTTGTGGGCACACAACTTTTGGTCAACTACAGTTAGATTTAAATGTGCTCTACAAATACACTTGATTTGATTTAATTAACCGTTGATCAATATATTCAAATAATTTTGTTTCTAATTTTGCTCTGGTCTCTTCTTTAAGTTTGTATTCAACATAATACCGTATTATCTCATTGAAATGTACTGAAATGAATGTATATGTGACACATAAAGGCAATTCATTATTTTGGCCGGTAAAAAAATATGCTTGGCTGGTGGATTTTTTAATTAGTTAGTTCCCTTGGCAAGTGAGACAAAAAAGTTAATTTCGGACACCGCCTGCAGCCTTTATCAAGTAAATTGTTATCCACTTGTCTACGCTCAATACTACCTTTTGTTACATTGATGTTTAATTATATTTATTCAAGCCTTATTTTTGCTGGTATGTTGGCTCAGAAAACACCTTGTTTACACCAAGAGAGTGACTGGGGTATTATGTGGTCAGATGAATGCATGTGAATTAGGGTTTTTCCCTCATTTGGCAGTGTGTGGGCCTCCATGCCAACACATCAATTCAACTATTCATTTAGATGTTCTATTACTTTTGAAAGAAGGGAAGATTGCATTCCAGCATTGCTGGGTGAGTATATTACCTGGATGTGAAAATGTAACAGCTGTGACTAACTCTGTGGTTAACAAGTACAATAACACCACATTTATTTCTTATGAAAGTAATTTCCCTTTAATTGAAACTAAGTAGGCTAAGGATATTACATAAAATAAACGATTATGAGCTCTTGGAAATGATGAGAAGCAAAGTGTAGAATTCTGCAGGCACCCGTGTGTAGAGTAGAGACTATATTTCCTGGGAGGGCTCAGAGGATCAATAATAGCATACCATGAGGGATCAATAAAGTTGTTCAAAATAAATTGTAACAAATAAAAAATATCAATAGACATAATGACATTAAGAAATGGATTGATGGTCTCAGGAGTAGCCTAGTCTTCCAAAGTTCAGTTTGACTATCTTAGGAGTAGCCTTACAAAGTTCAGTTTGACTATCTCAGGAGTAGCCTTACAAAGTTCAGTTTGACTATCTCAGGAGTAGCCTTACAAAGTTCAGTTTGACTATCTCAGGAGTAACCTTACAAAGTTCAGTTTGATCCTCTCAGGAGAAGCCTAGTCTTCCAAAGTTCAGTTTGATCCTCTCAGGAGTAGCCTAGTCTTCCAAAGTTTAGTTTAACCACCTCAGGAGTAGCCTAGTCTTCCAAAGTTCAGTTTTGATTAATCTCAAACGAGAATAGACCATTTTGATACTATATACAGTAGTTAACAGGTTTTACTTTGATATCTGGAAAATCCTATCTAATGGAATAATGAATACCATTTTCACCGTAATCAAATAAACCTAGTTATTGTATCAACAGACCTGTTTTGGCAATTGCATTGATTAGACTTCAAATCCTGCTAACCAATAGTGTCTTTCCTATTGGTGTCAATTGTACTTCGAAAACCCTTTTTAATGGCATATCCAGGCTCCAGATAGCTAGCCCGTACGTCAGAAAGACATGTCATTTGTGGATAGAAATGCCAAAATGACGATGCATGTAATCCTTTCAAAAGGTGATTGAGGTTATTGGTTAAAGCTTGGCTTGTTTCCATAATCTAACACAACAAGCAAAGTGCTTACTACAAGTTCTAGGAAAGAAAGAGCATGTTGCAAGCCCTCCCTCTAACTTGGGCACGATTCCAAACCAATTCATCTCCGCTATACATTAGGTAGGTCCTTTTTGAGGCCCTCTGGCTGGTGACAGCCATATGGAAATAACATCACCTATACTCTTATGTCTGCCATATTCCTTACCACTGTCTTGTCCACCCTTTTCAGATCTTCCAGAGGGTATAAGAATGGTGAGAGGAATTGGTTTAGAATCTGGACTTGAATACCTGCCTGCTGTATGTCTTCCAATGACACACAGCTTCATGGGAAGATTAATACTGAGAAACCAATTCCATTTGATATCCATCATAATTCAAAATGCTTTCATGGATACTGTATTAATATTGTAATCTTGTCATCCGATAATATAAAGCGTGTTAGGACTGCCTGGTAGCATATTCTGTACAGCCATGGGACGTGATACCAGAGCTGAAAGGAGGCTGTCTTTTCCTCCAAGCTATGGTTTGGTTTATATCATGTTGTGTCATTTGGCATGAGCAACAGATGCTTTTTGAGATATCAGGGTAGATATAGGCCTTTAGAAATGTTTGTTTTCAGCTAGAACTGCAGTTGTGAACTTAATATGAGCCATGAAGAACATGGTAATAAATCACTTATGGTTTTTCATACCCCATGTGTCACGATCTTCATTGACGGACCAAGGCGCAGCGTACCAGGTTGAGTTAAACATATTTATTGTTACTCACTCAAAACAAAAACAATGACCGAAGATCAAAGAGGTGTAGCGCCAACAGCATACACACAATAATAGCGTCAACCTCCCACCAGGAAAGGAGGAAAAAATAGCTGCTTAAGTGTTGTTCCCAATCAGAGACAACGATAGACAGCTGTCCCTGATTGAGAGCCACACTCAGCCAAAACAAAGAAATACAAAAACTATAACATAGAATGCCCACCCCAAATCACACCCTGACCAAACCAAAAGGAGACAAACAGGCTCCTACCGGTCAGGGCGTGACACCGTGTCTTCCGACTTCCGACAAATTTGGTCCCTCTCCTTGTTCGGGCAGCGTTCGGCGGTCGACGTCACCGGTCTTCTAGCCGCCACCAATCCATCTTTAATTTTCCTTTGGTTTTGTCTTCATTTTTTACACACCTGGTTTCCATTCCCATAATTACAAGTTCCTTATTTAACCCTCTATTTCCTCCATGTTTTTGTGCGTGATTGTTCGTTGTATCGTCGTCCGTTGTTTCGTCTGATTATATCACTACGTGTATTGTTATTCCTATTTTGAGTAAAGTTGATGAATACTCGTCTTTGTTGTCCTGCGCCTGACTCCGCTGTACCTGCATCACCGAGACCCATTACAGAATCACGCACCAAAGAATGGAGTCAGCAGGAGAACACAGCCCTCCTCTGCCAGTCGAGGAGCGCATCCAGCAGCACGCGACCATGTTGCAACGTCTCGGAACAGCCATGGATCGCGTGCTGCAAAATCTGGAGCGATGAGCGAGAGGAGGTTTTCCAGCGCCTCCACCATCATCACAACCTCCCACTCCACAACCCACACCGCTGTCCACCCCTCCTTCACCTGGTCCCAGTGGGATTCGTCTTGCGCTCCCAAGGGAGTATGATGGGACGGCTGCCGGGTGCCAGGGGTTTCTACTCCAGCTGGAGCTCTACCTGGCGACCGTTCACCCGGCTCATTCGGGACGCGAGAGTGTGTCCGCCCTCGTTTCCTGTCTATCCGGGAAAGCCCTGGAGTGGGCCAACGCCGTATGGGGAGAGGACGGAGCGGCGTTGGACTACTACGAGGAGTTCACCCGCCGCTTCCAGGCAGTGTTCGACCATCCACCTGAGGGTAGAGTGGCGAGTGACCGCCTGTTTCACCTCAGGCAGGGGACGAGGAGCGCACAGGACTTTGCGCTGGACTTCCGAACCCTGGCCGCCAGCGCGGGATGGAATGACAGGGCCCTGATCGACCATTACCAGTGCAGTCTGCGCGAGGACGTCCGGCGGGAGCTGGCATGCAGGGACACCACTCTTACCTTCGACCAGCTGGTGGACCTGTCCATCCTGCTGGCCAACCGAGGACGTCCGGATCGGGGCCTGTCATTCCCATCTCCCAGCACCTCTGCTCCGACGCCTATGGAGCTGGGAGGTGCTGCGCTTAGGGGGGCCGGAGGAGGGGCCATTCCCTGCACCATCTGTGGCCGCAGAGGGCACACTGCTGGTCGGTGCTGGGGGGGTTCCTCAGGGAGTCGAGGCAGCAGGCAGGGCACTGTCGTGTCACCCCAGGTGAGTAGGCACCAGACTCATCCAGAGCCCCCTGTTAATCACATGTTTGTGTTTATAGAATTTCCTGAGTTTTCCCCATATTCCCAGCATAAGGCGCTCGTAGATTCAGGCGCAGCTGGGAACTTTGTTGACCGTTCATTTGCCCATAGTTTAGGGATCCCCATTGTTCCTGTTGATATCCCCTTCCCTGTGCATGCCTTAGATAGTCGACCATTAGGGTCGGGGCTGATTAGGGAGGCCACCGCTCCACTAAGTATGGTTACGCAGGAGGGTCATGAGGAGAGAATCAGCCTCTACCTTATTGATTCTCCTGCGTTTCAAATGGTGCTGGGCCTACCCTGGTTGGCCTATCATGATCCCAATATTTCGTGGCAACAGAGGGCTCTCAAGGGATGGTCACGAAAGTGCTCGGGGAGGCGTGTAGGTGTTTCCATCGGTGCGACTACGGTGGAAAGTCCAGACCAGGTCTCCACCGTGCACATCCCCTCAGAATATGCCGATTTGGCTCTCGCCTTCTGTAAGAAGGCGACTCAATTACCACCCCATCGACATGGGGGATTGTGCGATAAATCTCCTGGTAGACGCAGCACTTCCCAGGAGTCACGTGTATCCTCTGTAACAGGAGGAGACGGCAGCTATGGAAACATATGTCTCTGAATCCCTGGGACAGGGATACATTCGGCCCTCCACCTGCTTCCTCAAGTTTCGTTTTTGTGAAGAAGAAGGATGGAGGTCTGCGCCCGTGTATTGACTATTGAGGTATCAATCAGATCACTTTGAGGGTCTTCAGTACCTCGTGGAGTGGGAGGGGTACGGTCCGGAGGAGAGATGCTGGGTGCCGGTGGAGGACATCCTGGACCCTTCGTTGCTGCGGGAGTTTCACCTTCTCCACCCGGATCGCCCTGCACCTCATCCCCTGGGTCGTCCCCCGAGGCTGGTGTCGGCGCGCTAATGGAGCCGCGCGTCAGGGGTGTGGGGGGTACTGTCACGACCTCCGCCTAAGTTGGTCCCTCTCCTTGTTCGGGCGGCGTTCAGCGGTCGACGTCACCGGTCTTCTAGCCGCCAACGATCCATCTTTAATTTTCCTTTGGTTTTGTCTTCATATTTTGCACACCTGGTTTCCATTCCCATAATTACAAGTGTCCAACGAAGACAATCCATGGTTCTTTTGTTAGAAAAAGTAATGTATTATATCCATAAATCTCAGTTTGGTTGGCGCGTTATAATGAGAAAATACAGCCTCCACTCGTCCATTGAAACGTGAAGAGAACCCGTTCAACTTATACCTATAAACTTGTCCAAGAACAATCAAACATAATTGATAATGTATCCTTAGGAACACTTTTATGTATAAATAGTATAATATTTCAACCGGAATATAAACTGGGCGATAAGAAAGGAAAAAACCACAGAGCGCGCCAGCCGGGAACGCGCCTTTTCCTCTATTGACATTCTGTGTGACCACTTCCTAATTCTTCTTCTTCTGCCATATAAAGCATCTAAACAGAATCAAAACACTTTCTCGAGACTGTTGACACCCAGAGGAAGCAATAGGTACTGCATTCATATGCCCTTATATGGGCATTTTCAAAAGGGAGGGGTTCCAAATGAGGCAATGTGTCAAAATCACTTTTTTCAGGACAGAAAGTCCTCTGATTTTCGCCTGCCATATTCGTTCTGTTATACTCACAGACAACATGTTAACACTTTTAGAAAATTCAGAGTGTTTCCTATCCAATGGTACTAAATATGTGCATATCCTATTTTCTGGGCCTGAATGGGAGGCATTTTACTTTGGGCACGCCAGGGTCTCCAAAACGGTCACCTCGTGCGCTGCACTGCCTCTGATCTGGCGGACTCACTAAACACACATGTTACGTTTGTAAATTATGTCTGAGTGTTGGGAGTGTTCTCCTGGCTATCTGTAAATTATGTCTGAGTGTTGCGAGTGTTCCCCTGGCTATCTGTAAATGATGTCTGAGTGTTGCGAGTGTTCCCCTGGCTATCTGTAAATGATGTCTGAGTGTTGCGAGTGTTCCCCTGGCTATCTGTAAATGACGTCTCAGTGCTGGAGTGTTCTCCTGGCTATCCGTAAATGACGTCTCAGTGTTGGAGTGTTCCACTGGCTATCTGTAAATGACGTCTCAGTGTTGGAGTGTTCCCCTGGCTATCTGTAAATTATGTCGTAGTGCTGGAGTGTTCCCCTGGCTATCTGTAAATTACATCTCAGTGTTGAAGTGTTCCCGTGGCTATCTGTAAATGACGTCTGAGTGTTGGAGTGTACCACTGGCTATCTGTAAATGGCGTCTCAGTGTTGGAGTGTTCCCCTGGCTATCTGTAATTTATGTCTGAGTGTTGAAGTGTTCCCCTAGCTATCTGTAAATGACGTCTGAGTGTTGGAGTGTTCCCCTGGCTATCTGTAAATTATGTCTGAGTGTTGGAGTGTTCCCCTGGCTATCTATAAAGGATGTCTGAGTGTTGGAAACAAGAAAATGGTTATGTCTGGTTTACTTTACGTAAGGAATTTGAAATTATTTATACTTTTATACTTTTACTCAAGTAGTATTTTACTGGATGACTTTCACTTTTACTTGAGTCATTTTCTATGAAGGTATCTTTACTTTTACTCAAGTATGACAATTGGGTACTTTTTCCACCACTGGACCCATATTGGTGTGCTGACATAAAGTACCAGTCAAAAGTTTGGACACACTTACTCATTCAAGGGTTTTTCTTTATTTTTTACTATTTTCTACATTGTAGAAAAATAGTGAAGACATCAAAACTATGAAATAGCACATTTGGAAACATGTAATAACCAAAACAGTGTTAAACAAATCAAAATATATTTTATATTTTAGATTCTTCAAATCAATCACCCTTTGCCTTGATGACAGCTTTGCACACTCTTGGCATTCTCTCAACCAGCTTCATGAGGTAGTTTCCTGGAATGCTTTTCCAACAGTCTTGAAGGAGTTCCCACATATGCTGAGCATTTGTTGGCTACTTTTCCTTCACTCTGTGGTCCAACTCATCCCAAACCATCCCATTTGGGTTGAAGTTGGGTGATTGTGGAGACCAGGTCATCTGATGCAGTCACCAGCAAATCACCCTCACACCATCACACCTCCTCCTCCATGCTTCACGGTGGGAACCACACATACGGAGATCATCTGTTCACCTACTCTGCGTCTCACAAAGACATGGCGGTTTGCAGTTGGAACCAAAAATCTCAAATTTGGACTCATCAGACCAAGGGACAGATTTTCACCGGTCTAATGTCCATTGCTTGTGTTTCTTGGCCCAAGCAAGTCACTTCTTCTTATTGGCGTCCTTTAGTAGTGTTTTTTCCCCCAGCAATTCAACCACGAAGGCCTGATTCACGCAGTCTCCTCTGAACAGTTGATGTTGAGATGCGTCTGTTACTTGAACTCTGTTAAAACCACTTAGGGATAACCGGGGCGCTAGCGCCCCAATCCCGACACTACCCGGTGAAATGTAAGGCGCCAAATTCAAAATCCAAAAGTTGAATTATTAAACATTCATCAATATTCAAGTGTTGCATAGTCATCAAAAGCTCTGATTCTTGGCAATATCACAGAGTTGTCAGATTTCAAAAAGGCTATACGGTGAAAGCACAACATTTGATTGTCACATATTTATGTAGAAATTCCACAAATTAAAAATAACTTATAACAAGGCATACCTGTTAATTGAAATGCATTCCAGGTGACTACCTCATGAAGCTGGTTGAGAGAATGCCAAGAGTGTGCAAAGCTGTCATCAAGGCAAAGTGTGGCTACTTTGAAGAATCTCAGATATAAAATATATTTTGATTTGTTTAACTTTTTTGGGGTTAGTACATGATGTTATTGTGTTATTTCATAGTTTTGATGTCTTCACTGTTATTCTACAATGTAGAAAATAGTTTAGAAAAAAAATAGAAAACCCTTGAATGAGTAGGTGTGTCCAAACTTTTGACTAGTACTGTATATACTGCAGTCTCCGTGTCTGCCAACAAATGACCAACAGTATAACAGAAAAGAGGATTATTTTAATACCATTGCTCGGTGACATGGGACAGAATTGGTGTGGTAACTGTACTGTATCTGAGTACAGCATGTTTGGGAAATAGTAGGGTGAGCTTTGGTCAAGTTGGACATTTAATCTTTCTAATGGGTATGTAGTCATCATTGTGGGCATGGCATGTAATGACACACGTCTCCAGAGGCATAATGGTAAGTTCAAATAACATCATTGTGCGCGAGGCATCGTGGTAAGTCAAAATGACATAGCTGAGGTAAACAATGTTGAAGTTCCCGAACATTGAAAATCATGGTTTTCATCAAATTGGATAATATTTGAATGAAATCAGTTCAAAGTAGCGTGACCCAAGTATGAAAAGTGACTGTAGCTGGTACATTATCTAACGTACATTATCATTATCACATTATCTAACGTTAGATAATGTGGCTGCTTTGACTTGTGAACGGTACATTTTCCGTAACACCTGCTAGTCACTATATAGTTGTTCTTCCATCACTAAGCCCCCTACGTTGAGTCTGAGAACTGCCAGAGCACAGCTAGCACAGAGGAATGTTGTCCACAAAAGGAGTTGCGGTGTATATTGTATTTGTAATTTACCCCTGAAAATCCTATTCTGCCATTCCATTGTGTGTGGGCTTTTGTCTTACGGTAGATGTAGCATGTGTCATTGGGGCTAATCATATTGATTATTATCATTTCACATTCCATCCCCTTTCATCTTTCCACTATCATCAAGCAGTAATGATAGACATTTTAGAATATTCAACATCTACTCTGTCTGCACAGCTTCCCAGGCAACTACCACAGCAGGAATGATGTGATACAAAATCAGCTTTCCCAAGACAAAGAAGAGGGGATATGCTGTGAAGCCTGTGAAGACAGATCCAACATACTGTATGTCATAGTTATTCATTTCAAATCTGCTCAATTGAGCATTTCAGGCTCACAAACTATCCAAATACAAAAAAGTGCAGGACCAAATGGTGCATATTTCAAATTGAGTACTTCAAAAACAACAGAAAACACACTGTAGAATGAGTAGATCACTATATCAACGGATTGGTACTGTCATAACTCAGAACAGGAAATAACAGGAAATGAAATACACATTTCCCTTTTCAAAAACATTACAGGCTACTCAGACAGGATCTCCTCTTCAACAAAGGCACCCTTGATCCAGCGCCGTTTCAGGGGAAGCAGTGTGACCTGTCCATCCCAGGACCCCTGTGCTCAGTGAGAAAGGCCTGATCTGTCCATCCCAGGACCCCTGTCTGCCCAGTGAGAGAGGCCTGATCTGTCCATCCCAGGAGGCCTGATCTGTCCATCCCAGGACCACTGTCTGACCAGTGAGAGAGGCCTGAGCTGTCCATCCCAGGACCCCTGTCTGCCCAGTGAGAGAGGCCTGATCTGTCCATCCCAGGACCGCTGTCTGCCAAGTGAGAGAGGCCTGGGCTGTCCATCCCAGGACCCCTGTCTGCCCAGTGAGAGAGGCCTGAGCTGTCCATCCCAGGATTCCTGTCTGCCCAATGAGAGATGCCTGATCTGTCCCTCCTAGGACCCCTGTCTTCCCAGTGTGAGAGGACTGGCAAGGAGGCCATAGCTGGATTTGTTTCCCGCTTCAATCTTGGGGGTGACTTAAGCCAAGTGGGTGACTGAAGCCAAGTGGATGAGTGAAACCTGCTTGATTGAAGTCGGGTTACATAGGTCCACCTCCTCTCTCGCTATGGGATGGGCAATAATGTCAAAATACAATGACAAAATATCATAAAGATCAATGTATCAAAACAAACTACAAAATCATTATATTTTTTCATGTATCTAATTAAAATAAAAAAATTATAAAAAATTAAGTATTTCTGTAATATTAAATTACAGAAATACATTTGCAAGTATGTGGTCCATACAGCAACAACATTCTCAGTAACGGTTACAGAAATGTTTTACTTGCTATGACTGTGATATGTTGTTGTTTATCTGCCTTAGTTGAATGCACTGACTGCAAGTAACTTTGGAGAGGAGTGTCTGCTCAAATGTAAATGCATACACTACTGTTCAAAAGTTTGGGGTCACTTAGAGTGGAGACATTGTTAATGTTGTAAATGACTATTGTAGCTGGAAACGGCAGATTTTTTTATGGAATATCTACATAGGCGTACAGAGGCCCATTATCAGCAACCATCAGTCCTGTGTTCCAATGGCATGTTGTGTTAGCTAATCCAAGTGTATCATTTTAAAAGGCTAATGGATCATTGAAAAACCCTTTTACATTTAAACTTTTGAACGGTAGTGTATGTAAAAATGAACATACTTAAATGAACTACAAAGCACACTGGGTATTATTATTGGCCTTGTTTTGAGGCGGAGTGTATTAGAATAATACTCAGCATGCTTTGCAATTGTTTTTACATATACAATTACGTTCTCTGTAGTTGGTTGCGTTTCCTAGACTAAGTAACATAAAATGACATCACGTAGTTACTTTTGTATAGTTTTTTTCAGCATTCGGACGGGAGATGAGTGTTAGAAATTGTACGAATCAGTGGGTCCTGCACACTGGATGTTGGCCGGTTGCCTATATTAGGCTTATGGCTCTAATATTTTTGGGGGGTAAATTGATGTCTCACCATTATTTCTCACCTTCATTTCTCATGACTGTTCATGTTGATCAATATTCTGGCTGTGCCGGTCTATTGTAAATGATCAAATAAATGTATGATCAGTATACAATTGTGAACATATTGTCATTGATAATGCAGAGGCACCAATAAATTGTCCTGGACATTCCGTCATTGTCTAAGCTTCTAAGGTGACTCAGGCTTTACTCAGTCTTGTGCAGAAGTGTATCACTCAACTGTATTGTGTAATTAGTTACACAACGATAGAAATACAGTTATGTTGTTGTTGTTGTTTTCTCTGACATCCAACGGTCCATAATCACCTCTGTTGACCATGAGAGCATTTTGCAGAAGAAATGGGTTGAGGCATACCTTTTAAGCTTGGAATGACATGGCCCATTGTCTACCTTGTCATCACTGACATGTGGTCCATTGTTTACCTTGTTACCTGGCAACGACCACACGGGTGTTTCAAATAGCTGTCAGTCAAGGCAAGCTCATGAATGTAAGCTCCCCGCCCACTCAGCCTGTTCTTTCAGGCTTTCTAATAGCTGGAGATGAGAGAAAATGTACAATTTCTTCAATTCTAAGCATTTTAATAGCCTAAAAATATTATAGTGGATGTTTTTGTCAATCGAAGGCTATTTTAACTTGGGAAATAGGATGACTGTGCAGGACCTTTAAGGTTTTGAAAAATACTAAGAACGGATATTCAGTGTCTTATTACCAAATATGTTGCACAGTGTTTTCCGGAAGCACATTTTTGAAAAGTGTCCCACTTTACCAAAACTCACCCTAATCAAAGCAGCAGTACATCAGACCTACAGTAACACTGTGTGATGCCGAAGTGTATTTGCATAAATACAACAGCAACCCCACCGCAGAATGATTCTATAGTGTGCAGAGTGAAGAAATAGTCAGCCAGATACAGGAGAATCTGCCTCTCAGATTGAGAAGAATTAGCCAATGGAGGGAGTGAAAGCGTCTATATTTGGCAACACTGTAAAAAGAGCACTTCCTCTTTCTATTAATAAGATCTGCATCCTTCCTGTGACCTCATAAAACAAGCCAAACTCCTCCGGTGCGAGGAATTATTCTTTCCAATTCATTTTTCTCTAATTAAATTCTGCATCAGCACGCTCTACTATAAATCGACCAAATTCAAGGAGCTGCAAATTAAAAATTAGTGTTTGTGTGTGAGTGTGTTTGTGTGTGTGTGTGTGTGTGTGTGTGAGAGAGAGAGAGAGAGAGAGAGAGAGAGAGAGAGAGAGAGAGAGAGGTGAAGAGAGAAAGATAGAAAGAGAGAGAGAAGCTGATTTGCCTGTGTCAAGGCATATCATGGGTATGTGACAGATATTCAGCCCCTCTTGAAGGACAATGGAAGTTGAATAGAAAATGTTTGTCTTTCT
Organism: Brachymystax lenok tsinlingensis; assembly: GCA_030435695.1. Lineage (NCBI taxonomy): Eukaryota > Metazoa > Chordata > Actinopteri > Salmoniformes > Salmonidae > Brachymystax > Brachymystax lenok. The sequence continues at coordinate 8,127,105 of CM059819.1, forward strand.
GCATCACAGCCTTTAGCAGGGTGGTGTAACAATACACAACACGCACCCACCCTGAGAAAGCAGCTGTACTGCTGTGTTGATTTCTGACAACACACAATCATTTCCTCATTGAACGTCCATTGTTCTCAAAGGTTCTAAATACCTCCCACAGTACACTTTCCAGTCTGTTCCTAAATTCATGCACCTTGGTTGGAATGTGAGGTAGTAACAGTATACACTGTCCTTTACAGTGCAAAATATGATGAAAAGCACTGCACAAGATACTGGAAAAACAGCAATGTTTTATTGGTGTTTATGTATGAACTACAATCTCTGGTATCAATAAATGTACGCTGTATTCCTTGAGAGGTATGGGAAGGATGCTAACGGAGATATCCCTTTGACTCCTCAGTCTCTCACATTCTCTCTCTTTACATTTGAATCCATAAGCACATGTAAAATTTTGATGTGAAAATCTTTTTTTTTTTTTTTTGCATGTTATTTTGAAAATACGTCTCGTATAAATGTACCACTTGAGGAGCATTCTCTCAGAAAATGAGAGAAGGGACAAAACCCCCAATACAGTACCCTCCCATAGATGGACAGTTGGCAGAACGACACACAATAAACCAATCACCAGCTCCACATAGAAATGAATCTCTCACAGCCTTATTGGCTGTAGACTATACTGTCAAAGGTCAAGCATTCAGCCACCAAAAGCATTGAAAAGGAATTGAAAGCATTGAAAAGGAATCACTAGAAGGGGAAAGAATGGTCAACCTTGGCTATAGATGATATGAACATCCTCTGCATGTGAGACTGGACCGGACAGGAACAGAAGCTACTGCCGCTGTATCCATGTGCTGTTTGATGACCCTAAGAAACAAGTTATATACAGATAGAACTAGTGAATAGATCAGAATGGCCTTGTCAGAGATAAATGTTTTATGGATATGGATGCTTAAGTGCTGAATGAATGCTTCTGTATATGCAATTTCTTTATTATGAACAACTGACGTAATGCTCAGTACATACTAAAAACAGGTTCATATACCCATAAATCAAATGCCTGACTTTCCCACTGAGCACTAATGTCTGTATTGAGTCAATCCAGTCTATTTGGATGCCAGTTGGAGATACTAACACAATAGTAATATATGCCATTTAGCAGACACTTTTATCCAAAGGGACGTGTGTACGTTTTACATATGGGTGGCACCAGCGAGAATCAAACTTAGAACCTTGGTGTGTTGCGAGCGCCATTCTCTACTGCTTGAGCCACAGCACCACCTGATATTGAAAAGGTCATGTTTACCCATTCAATTGTCGGGAGCATAATATGGAGTGTGAGACTTTCTTTATCTTCGTATTGTCATAAGCATGACACAAGCAGTCGTGGATAGCTTACTGTATGTCAGCTAATGACAACTGGCTGTGTCCTGCTATGATGCAAACCAAATGTGTCCCTAAGTAGCCGCTTTGGTATAGTGCTGCCTGTCGTACCAAACATTCTCTCCGTCAACGCAGTTGTGCTAACTTAGTGGATACAACTGAAGCATAACTCTGTGCCCCTGTAATTCACAGAGATACTTTAGCCTGCAATCTAACAGCGGATTTGGGGGAATTGTATTGTAAAGTTAAGAGTCAGTTGTTAGCTCTGGGACAACAGCCCTGGCATATCTGCTCCTCCTCACGCTCCACACAAGGTCCGTGTTTCCATGGCGACTGTCCGTCGGCTATTTCTGCGCTCCTCATTCCTTATCTGTTTTTCACTCCTATTGCGTCACATTTTCAATATCTGCCCCCATGGCCATCTTGGGCCAAACTCCTCCCTCCTTTCCTCATTCCCTCCCTTCCTCTCTCCTTCCCTCAACTACCAAATGAAATGCGACGTGTAAACAGAGTAGAGAAAAGACAAGGCGGTGTTGTGATAGATGGACGATGAGAGAGGCGCCATCAAAAGGCCTTGTGTTGTGTATTTTCCATGACAAACATGGCCAAGAAGATCAGAGTAGGTGCCTCTCAGAAATCAGAAGACTAGCTTCTCCATTAGCTGCTGTGTAAAGGGATACGGGTTGGAGTTCTCAAGCTGTTTGCTGTATCAACTTCTCCTCTAGCTCCTCTAGAAGCCTACAAATGGACTGCTGATGCAGTTTAATGAGCGATTACACCTCCCAGTTTACTACAGACTGACAGTACAGACGGTTAGCCCCCTGTGTTGGCCGACCAGGGTCACGCTGAATTACATGCAAGCTTAATCTGCGCTAACAGACGGGCTATCAGCCCCCGAGCGTCTGTGACCCTAGGGTGATACCAAGGTAACGTGACAGTGCTGCTGATCTAGATCATTAACACATTAACGGGAGGGCCGTGGAGCCTCCCCTTCATTCTCCCACATCTTCAGCTGCACTGCCATCCCCCCCCATGTCTAAAGAGAGACAAATGAGATATGTCGAGAGGAGAGATGAATGTGCCAGAGAGAGAGAGAGAGAGAGAGAGGAGAAGAGAGAGAAAGGAGAGTGTAAGAGAGGAGGATGAGTAAAGGAGAAAAGGGGGATGGAGAGAGTAGGATGAGAGGTGGGGGGTAGGAGGGGGAGAGTGATAGAGTTAAAGAGATACAGCGTGAGAGGAGGGAGAGAGAGAAGAGAGGGAGAGTGTGATAGGAGAGAGGAAGGAGAGAGGAAGGAGGAAGGGAGGGGGGAGAGAGACCTTCATCTTAATTTAAGTGAAGGATGTATAGTTGTTGATTAGGAGCCGGGAAAATGCATGTTCAGTCATTTGGCCGTCTGGTTCCCGAGGCATGTTGGCCTCATTGCTCATTTCATTAACAGCCAAGTCATGGGAACATCTGCATCTCATCTAATTTGAGTGACAGGAATGGTATGGTGTAATATGAGGATCCTCCCTTTTCATCTGTTTTATGTAATGTAGCTGTAATAATATGCGAGGGCTGTGAATATATCCAAAGGAAGAAGGAAACACCAGGGCATCTGGGATATTATAATGACCTTCAAACATAAAAATAAAAAATAAATCTCAAACAAGGCAGTATTATATTTTCATCTGAAATAGCCCTATTGTCAAATGGAAGCTGTGTTAATCTATTCTGTTGGTGCACTCATATTTGGAAAGGGTCCGAACAAGGTTTGAATGTAGAGAATTCATTTGAGTAGATGAGTTTGCAGTGAACCATTCTTCCCCCAACATCACACAGAGGGGAAATAAAATTGGAGCTAAAAAGCTCATTCAGATTTGTTTATCTTGATTTATCCACTAGACATATATTTTTTTTAAATAAATAATTTCTGTTTTGTAAAGACACTCTGTCAAATAGCACACCCATTTTGAAAAATGTTCATCCATTTGATCGTTAACGTCGTTAGTCAAGTCAGTGTCAAGTCATTCCCACACTAATCCTTACAATTCTGTCCATGATACTTCCTGTATGAGATAACTCATATCGGATTCCTCTAATGAATCTCAATCAAATTTGGGTCTCTTGCACATTGTCTTTTGAGCTGGCTTGAATCAGTAAAGGTTCCTGTGTGTGAGAGTGGTGGTAGGTGCTCCTGTAAGTGTTGTAATGGTTGTAATGCTCCAATGGGGGCAGGTGTAAGTGGGTCTCCATGGCAGCGACACCGGCAAGCTCCTCCTCCACTGTGATGACCTCCATGGAGGAGGCGGGGCCATCTGGGTCCTGCTGGTGGTTCTGCTTCCTCATCTTGTAGAAAATGACCAGCAAGACGGCGGCCATGAGCGTGATGGCCACGAAGCAGCCGATGATGATCTTGGTGGTCTTCATCACCTCCTCCAAGCCGCGGTCCCCCTTCCCGTCCAGGTCCAGAACAGAGACGGTGTAGGTCCGCTCTGTGGTCCTCGTCTGGACCGGAGGCCCCCTGGTGGTGGAAGATGATACCCAGCCAATCGGTGGAAGAGCAGGAGTCTGGCTGTCGTCTACTGTCTCTGTGGACTCCACTGTGACTGTGGTGAAGTAGGTGACGCCGCTGTTTTCCACCGAGGTGACGTTGAGCACGGCCGAGGCAGAGATGTTGCCCGCCGTGTTGCTCACCATGCAGGTGTAAGTCCCCGTGTCCTGCATGGTGACGGTGGTGAAGTTCAAAGTCCCGTCGTTGAGGACGGCCAGGCGCACCTTGTACGCCCCATGGGTCACCAAAGAGCCGTTGGGGGTGAGCCAGCTGACCGAGGTCAACGAGCTCGTCTTGCACTTGAGCTCAGCCGCCATTCCCTCTGTGACGTTGCGGTCCGCCGGCGGCTCCACGATGACAGGCACATCGCACTGGAAGTAGCTGTGCTCCAGCTCGCCGATGTAGCGACCCCTGTAGCTGGCTGGGGTGTGGCAGCGGGCACAGCAGCTGGTGTTGGCAGGCACTGTCTCCTTCAGCCACCAGCTAAGCCACAGGATGTCACAATTACAGTTCCAGGGGTTATGGTGCAGATGGACTCTCTCCAGGCGGTGCAGGGGGGTGAAGAGGTCGTGGGGCAGCAGGGTGAGGTTGTTGTGGGCCAGGTTGAGCTCCACCAGGGACTGGAGGTCGTCGAAGGAGTTCCTCTCGATGGTCTGGATCTGAGCGTGCATCATCCACAGCTTCTGCAAGTTCGCCAGCCCTGCGAAAGAGCCAGGCCCTATAACAGAGATCTGGTTCCCTGACATCTCTAGCTCCTCCAGCCTGACCAAGGGTAGGATGTTGGGGATTTCCTTGAGGTTGCACATGCCCAGGTTCAGGTAGCGCAGGTTGCTGAGGTCCTGGAAGGCTCCATCTGAGATGTAGGAGAGCCGCTTGAGCTCTCCCAGGTCCAGTCTTCGCAGCGAGGGTACCCGGTTGAAGGCGTACGACGGGATGCTCTCGATGGGGTTGTTCCTCAGCCACAGCTCCTTGAGCTTGGAGAGGTACTCGAAGGCCCCATTGGGGATGGTGGTGAGACGGTTGTCGAACAGCTCCAGGGTGTTGAGGCTGGCCAGGCCATTGAAGGCGCCAATCTCGATGTTGCGGATGTGGTTCTTGCTCAGCTGCAGGATTTCCAGGTGCCGTAGGTGCTTGAAGCTGTCCACCTTGATCACCTGGATGAGGTTGTCCTGCAGGTTCAGGTAACGTGTGTTGGTGGAGATGCCGTCGGGGACATCGCGCAGGCTCCGGCGGGTGCAGATCACCTTGCTGAACTGGTTGCTGCAGGAGCAGACAGAGGGGCAGGTCTGGGCACGCACCAGGCCGGCCACTGCCAGGATCTGGAGGGCCAACAGCAGCACGAAGAGGGGATAGGACCGAGCCCCCCTCAGCCTAGGATCTCTCATTGTCTGGCGCTGGAGGGAGGAGATCATTGTGATCAGCATTCATAGTTCAGTGGCTGGTGGTCCTCTCTGAAATATTGTAAAGAGAAGAGAGAAAAGTAGAATAGATTAGGCAGTGGAACAATATAAGACAAGCAAAGAAAACTAGATGCAGAACAGAAGGTAATCATGGGTAATGCCACTTCTTTTTTATGTGTATAAAGTCTATTGAAGGGACACCATACTGTCTGTGCTCAATGCACACACCTGGGATAATAACCTACATGAGGAAGAGAGATGGTGAAAAGTAGTTGCTTATCATTGGGGATGGATGGATGTTCACTCATCCTAGATAGTCATCATAAACACTGTCCATCTGTGGAGCATTAGAGCAGTCAGGGATATCAGGACTGCCCAGGACAGGCTTCATGACTGGGGGCCACAGAACTGAAAAACCCAGCGTCTAACTCCCATATGAACTTTCTTCTCTCATCAATAAATAAACACAAATAGTTGTCATCCAGGTCCTAACCCGGGAAGTTAATCAGTCATCTGTACATCTGCAATAAGACAAGATAATCAGCCAGTCAATGTATCTCTTGTTGTATACTTCATTTCACAAATTGATTTGACACAAAGTGCTGTAACAAACTGGTCACAAAACGGACCGTTTTTTCAGTCTCAAAATGTAGATGAATTTCACTTCTCACAATAAGTGTTTTTAGAGGAGGACGTGTCTACCAGCTTAGAAATAAGTCACCAACAGAGATGGTGTTGAAACAATGTCTAATATTCTTCTGATATAACAACATACGGTGCATTCGGAAAGTATTGAGACCCCTTCCCTTTTCCACATTTTGTTACGTTACAGCCTTATTCTAAAATGTATTAAATTATGCATTTTTCCTCATCAATCTACACACAAATACTCCATAATGACAATGCAATGTATAAAAAAACAGAAATACCTTATTTACATAAGTATTCAAACCCTTAACTATGAGACTCGAAATTGAGCTCAGGTGCATCCTGTTTCCATTGATCATCCTTAAGATGTTTCTACAACTTGATTGGAGTCCGCCCGTGGGAATTTGAATTGATTGGACATGATTTGGAAAGGCACACACGTCTATATAAGGTCCTACAGTTGGCAGTGCACGTCAGAGCAAAAACTAAGCCATGAGGTCGAAGGAATTGTCCGTAAAGCTCCGAGACAGCATTGTGTCGAGGCACAAATCTGTAGAAGGGTACCAAAATATTTTTGCAGCATTGAAGGTCCCCAATAATACAGTGGCCTCCATCATTCTTAAATGGAAGAAGTTTGGAACCACCAAGACTCTTCCTAGAGCTGGCCGCCTGGCCAAACTGAGGAATCGTGGAAAAAGAGCCTTGGTCAGGAAGGTGACCAAAAACCCAATTGTCACTCTGACAGAGCTCCAGAGGTCCTCTGTGGAGATGGGAGAACATTCCAGAAGGACAACCATCTCTGCAGCACTCCACCAATCAGGCCTTTATGGTAGAGTGGCCAGACGAAAACCACTCCTCAGTAAAAGGCACATGACACCCCGCTTGGAGTGTGCCAAAAGGCACCTAAAGGACTCAGACCATGAGAAACAATATTCTCTGGTCTGATGAGACGAAGATTAAACTTTGCCCTGAATCCCAAGCCTCACGTCTGGAAGAAACCTGGCACCATCCCTACGGTGAAGCATGGTGGTGGCAGCATCATGCTGTGGGAATATTTTTCAGGGGCAGGGACTGGGAGAGTATTCAGGATCGAGGGAAAGACGAACGGAGCAAAGTATAGAGAGACCCTTGACGAAAACCTGATCGAGAGCGCTCAGGACCTCAGACATGGGTGAAGGTTCACCTTCCAACAGGATAACGACCCTAAGCACACAACGCATGAGTGGCTTCGGGACGAGTCTCTGAATATCCTTGAGTGGTCCAGCCAGAGCTCGAACTTGAACATCTCTGGGGAGACCTGAAAATAGCTGTGCAGCGACGCTCCCCATCCAACCTGACAGAGCTTGAGAGGATCTGCAGAGAATGGGAGAAACTCCCCAAATACAGGTGTGCCAAGCTTGAAGCATCATACCCAAGAAGAATCGAAGCTGTAATTGCTGCCAAAGGTGCTTCAACAAAGTACTGAGTACAGGGTCTGAATACTTAAGTAAATGTGATATTTCCGTTTTCTTTTTAAATTAAATTTGCAAAAAAGTATTTTGCTATGTCATTATGGGTATTGTGTTTAGATTGATGAGGTAAAAAGTGATTTAATCCATTTTGGAATAAGTCTGTAACGTAACAAAATGTGGAAAAGTCAAGGGGTCTGAATACTTTCCGAATGCACTGTTTTTCACCATAAGAAACAATGTTTAATATTCTCCTGATATAACAGCATAACTCACCATGAGAGAGTGAAATGTCTAATACAACAGATTGAGATGTAGAGTAAAATATAGTAGCACATACCAAACTTGTTTCTACTCTCAATACACAAGCGATGCTCGTTATGTCAAATATAAAAGTGAACAAGATTTTTCAAGGTCCTTAAACATTCTCATTTCTCTTCAGCTTCTCGAACTCAAGTCATATCAGCAATCGTCTCTTTCAGAGGGACCCGGAGGCGAAGAAAACGACTCTGTTTTGACAGGTGTTTTCTAAACGGGGAAAATTGTGAAGCGATGTGGAAATGCGTTTTCCAGCGTGGCCGAGTGGGTGATTTAATCAGTGAGAAATGAATCTCTAAATATGCCCCTGTGAAAGTGGTTAGCACCAGCAGAGATGCCACTCCAGAGCGGTGTGAGAAGCCCGCCAAGAGACACTTCCACTGGGGGCGTCAGACGGAATCAGGCCACCGCCTGGCAGGGGTTCGTTTTGTCAAGCCGGCATTACGCTACAACCACTCTGCATAGCAGCCTCATCGCTTTATTGGCTGATTGCAGGGAGGGAGACCTATAGAAAAACACAAATAGTGACAAAACATTGACGCAGAATAGTTTCTGTTGGGTAACAATGTAGGTTGTTATGTTGATGCTATGGTGTTTTGTTAACTGCATGTCAGATGGAATCAGGCAGGGGTTTGTTATGTCAAGCCGGCATTATGCTACAACCACTGCATAGCAGCCTCATCGCTTTAATGGCTGATTGCAGGGAGAAAATCCTATGGAAAAACCTGAATGGTGACAAAAGCATTGACGCAGAATAGTTTCTGTTGGGTAATAATATACAGGTAACTGCTAAAATTAAATAAACAACCAACATAAAGTGTCTTCAAACAATAGGGAGTTGGGCCACCAGGAACTGCCAGAACTGCTTCAATGCACCTTGTCATAGATTCTACAAGTGTCTGGAACGTTATTGGAGGGATGCAACACCATTCTTCGAGAACTTCCATAATTTGGTGTTTTGTTGATGGTGGTGGAAAACAGAATCTCCCATGCGTGTTCAATTGGGTTGAGATCTGGTGACTGAAACGGGATATGGGATATGGTTTACATCATTTGCATGCTCATCAAAGCACCCTCAAACCAACCCTCCCCTGTTTTCAATACTCCAGCACCCTCCCCTGTTTTCAATACTCCAGCACCCTCCCATTCTCAATACTCCAGCACCCTCCCATTCTCAATACTCCAGCACCCTCCCCTGTTTTCAATACTCCAGCACCCTCCCATTCTCAATACTCCAGCACCCTCCCCTATTTCAATACTCCAGCACCCTCCCATTCTCAATACTCCAGCACCCTCCCCTATTTCAATACTCCAGCACCCTCCCCTGTTTTCAATACTTCAGCACCCTCCCCTGTTTTCAATACTCCAGCACCCTCCCATTCTCAATACTCCAGCACCCTCCCATTCTCAATACTCCAGCACCCTCCCCTGTTTTCAATACTCCAGCACCCTCCCATTCTCAATACTCCAGCACCCTCCCCTGTTTTCAATACTCCAGCACCCTCCCCTGTTTTCAATACTCCAGCACCCTCCCCTATTTCAATATTCCAGCACCCTCCCCTGTTTTCAATACTCCAGCACCCTCCCATTCTCAATACTCCAGCACCCTCCCATTCTCAATACTCCAGCACCCTCCCATTCTCAATACTCCAGCACCCTCCCCTATTTTCAATACTCCCCAATACTCCCCAATCCTCCCCTTGTGAGGATAACGACACTGATCCTTTTCCCCAAAAAAATGGTGAGATTAGACAACACATTGGAAGGGATTGTATAGAATCTTTCCAGATCCTTGATATCCTTCGTCTGTGCTTAGACTGCCCTGTTCAATTCAATATGCAATATTATCCACTTTCAATGCAACATACCAAAACAAACTATGCAATAGTTTGTTGCATCGGAGTAGGATTCTATTGCATTGACACGCAGGACACAGGCCTGCACTCTACACAGACCAGTGCGGCATAAACAATCAGAGCTGCAGTAGGCCTATATGCAAATAGACCATTGCCATATATGAATCTGTGCCATTTACTTCAAACTGGACTGTGTTTGCAGCATGATCAGTTATGGGTAGATGCTCTTTTTTTCCCAAATCAATAAGAGAGCTGAATGTAGCCACAACTGCACATTTTGATCATATTCTTTGGTAGTTAGTTATTAGCCCAGTTATAGATCATTTGTAGTCAGCAAAAGGGGAGTGATTATTTCCTACAAGAGCACAAAATGTATACATTTCTAGACATCTTTGAAAAGTGATTCAGGTAAAGAGCATTTTTTTTTCTTAAAGGGGCATTTTGAGACAGGGTCGAATAAGCTAAGTGGCCAATAGGCAGAGGGTAGCATCATTTTTCTGATTCTCTCTAATGATGGTATGAGAATAATAATGTATTTTATGGTTTCTTGCATCGAACAACATAAGTTTACCTTATATCTTTATTGACGTTTTATTTAAGTATTTGCACTTACTCTATGCACACTCACAGGGCCCTACACACTCAAACACACACTGTCACTCCAACACACACACAAACACTCACTTCATCATTTTCTCACTCACACATAATATGCACATACATTTACACTGACTCTACGCACACCTACTCACATACAAGCTGCTGCTACTGAAGGACAAGTTGATAAACAGGTTAATGTCAAGCCCTGCATGTTTTTTAAAAGTCTCATGGAATGTAGGCCTACATTGAACACACCACATTGGGTGCTACTCTAGGCTGAATAATATAACAGCTATTTCCATGTTAAAATGTTATGAGATTCATTTTCTCCATTGTTTTTAATGGTAGGCCACTCTGGTAGGCCTACATTATGATCAAATAGGTAGGCTACTGTTAAAATTGTAACGTAAAGCGAGTACAGCCTCAGCGTTCACAGTAAACGCTAGCTAGATGTTTGCGCTCAGCAGACCTGAAATTTGCTCAGTGCTGGAAAGAATTAGAGGGAACATTGCTCCCGACAAACAGTTATTGTGCTGAAGTTGCATCCAGAGATAGTTTGGAAATCGGTAGTAAGTGTTGCAACCCAGGACAGAGGACTTTTACACGCTACGCGCTTCAGCACTCGGCGGTCCCATTCTGTGAGCTTGTGTGGCCTACCACTTCACAGCTTAGCCGTTGTTGCTTCTAGACGTTTCCACTTCATAATAACAGCACTTACAGTTGAACAGGGTAGCTCTAGCAGGGCAGAAAGTTGACAAACTGACTTCAGTGACTTTCAATGTGGCATCCCGGGTCGGGATGCTGTGATGAAAGTAGATGTAGATGGTCTAATCACTGTGTTGTCACAGAGAATGTTCCTGGGCAACAGGAAATGCAAATTTAAAAAGACTTCTAAAGTTTGTAATTATCACTTTAAAATATCCAACTTTATTTATCCTAACTAAAAACATATCAACCCTTACAAAAATATCCCTGAATTCTAATCCACATAACAACTCCTATTTCCTGTTGCTGCAGGATTATTTTCCTGCTGTGAGAAACGGGTTAAATTGAGATAATACATCTGTATACATCTACAGTCAAAGTATTCACTTGTGTGCTTGATTTCAGTTATAAACCTACAGACAGTATTTTTTTGGCATAGCAAGCAAGGTCAAAAGTTCAGCAATGTAATCAATGTGAAGCCCAAAACATTACTGAGAGACCATACAGTCCATGATCTCAGACTGTAGACCAGGGATCAACTAGATTCAGCCCGTAGGCCGTCAGTACCTGATCTCAGACTGTAGACCAGGGATCAACTAGATTCAGCCCACAGGCCGTCAGTACCTGATCTCAGACTGTAGACCAGGGATCAACTAGATTCAGCCCGCAGGCCGTCAGTACCTGATCTCAGACTGTAGACCAGGGATCAACTAGATTCAGCCCGCAGGCCGTCAGTACCTGATCTCAGACCGTAGACCAGGGATCAACTAGATTCAGCACGCGGGCCGTCAGTACCTGATCTCAGACCGTAGACCAGGGATCAACTAGATTCAGCCTGCGGAACGTCAGTACATGATCTCAGACCGTAGACCAGGGATCAACTAGATTCAGTTAAGGAACCCTGCAGTAGACAAGTAGGGGAATGTACTCATGTTCATGACATGCAGACAAGAGATCTATTTTAAGATGCTGTGATCACAAGAGCATAAAAAAGGAGCAATCAGCTCTCATATGCGTGGATAATATAATGTGATTGATTAATAAAGACGGATGAAACAAGATAAGCAATGTGCCACATTAGAGACCGTACACAATGCCAACAATGATTGAAATAATGACGTGTTTTGCGTAATGTATTTTAACCTTTAATTGAAGCTTTTTCATCAAACTGTCTCCTTTTTGTTTTATGTCAGATAGTGCAACACAATCCTCAGACAATGGATTTCATTTTTGGTGTAATTCTCATTCTGGATAAGGCTTAGAATACAGGATAACATCTAGCTATTTTACACGATTGAGCAAAAATAAAACACAGGACTCTAGATGGATTGGGTAAAACACAGGACTCTAGACGGATTGGGTAAAACACAGGACCCTAGATAGATTGGGTAAAACACAGGACTCTAGATGGATTGGGTAAAACACAGGACTCTAGACGGATTGGGTAAAACACAGGACCCTAGACGGATTGGGTAAAACACAGGACTCTAGATGGATTGGGTAAAACACAGGACTCTAGATGGATTGGGTAAAACACAGGACTCCAGATGGATTGGGTAAAACACAGGACTCTAGATGGATTGGGTAAAACACAGGACTCTAGACGGATTGGGTAAAACACAGGACCCTAGATGGATTGGGTAAAACACAGGACTCTAGACGGATTGGGTAAAACACAGGACTCTAGACGGATTGGGTAAAACACAGGACCCTAGATAGATTGGGTAAAACACAGGACTCTAGATGGATTGGGTAAAACACAGGACTCTAGATGGATTGGGTAAAACACAGGACTCCAGATGGATTGGGTAAAACACAGGACTCTAGATGGATTGGGTAAAACACAGGACCCTAGATGGATTGGGTAAAACACAGGACTCTAAATGGATTTGGTAAAACACAACACCCTAGATGAGATTAATCTGATTATGTATGTGTGGTGGGAGTCTGTGAAAACATCACGGTGTCTGTCTCTCAGAAAAGCTTACAATTATCTCCTGACTTGTCATGCCCACCAACTAACTTCAGTAGAATCTACATCCAGATTAGCCTAATTTATACCAACATGAAGGCAGATAAGTTTCATGTATCATAGTGTGTATACACTGAGTGTACAGAACATTAGTTGGCCCCCTTTTGCCCTCAGAACACCCTCAATTCGTCAGGGCATGGACTCTATGTTGACTCCAATGCTTTCCACAGTTGTGTCAAGTTGGCTGGATGTCCTTTGGGTGGTGGACCATTCTTGATACACACAGGAAACTGTTGAGCGTGAAAAACCCAGCTGCGTTGCAGTTCTTGACACAAACCGGTGCACCTGGCACCTACTACCATACCCCGTTCAAAGGCACTTAAATATTTTGTCTTGCCCATTCACCCTCTGAATGGCACACATACACAATCCATGTCTCAATTGTCTCAAGGCTTAAAAATCCTTCTTTAACCCATCTCCTCCCCTTCATCTACACTGATTGAAGTGGATTTAACAAGTGACATCAATAAGAGCTTTCACCTGGTGAGTCTATGTCATGGAAAAAGCAGGTGTTCCTAATCTTTTGTCCACTCAGTGTATAATATGGTCTAATTTTCATTCAGGTGTAAGTACGCTACACACACGGTCCTCTTGTCTCGATACTAATGATAGACATACATGCTTTATCAGACAATACCATCCCTGTTTCTACCATGTAGCAAGACCCGGTCTGCTAATACAAAAGCTAATGCGCCAAATCAATCATGTTTTGCATTTCATTTCACAAGGAATGAAGGAGAAGCTCAAAAGGGCTCAGACATGGATGAAAGTGTGGGATGTGTCATCGTAACTGGACCGGTGAGTGGGTAGTATTTGGAGTGATGCAGTGCTCTTATGTCAAACAGTGTTGTGATACGGGCATCAGGGTTACTGTGTGGTCTGCACCACAATACCAATTTTGGTCATGTTTTATTCTTTCTGACCCACCAGTCTCCTAAATATAGACATCAGTAAGAGGGTGGATCTGTGCTTTAAGCTTGCAATATCAAAATACATTTGAATGTCTTGAACATTCACTAAAGAGCACTACGTGAGCATCTTTTAGGGAAATTATTTAGATTAAATTACCGTATGCGTCGCCCCCTGCAGTCCAAAACATTACAAATTAAAATTACAAATCATTTACCTTCATGTGCTTCTCACAGCTTCATAGAAATAGGTTAAGGGTGCTGTTTGTGGTTGCTTTGTCGATCCATATCATGAACTACATCATTTTCACATTTTGTATATTATAGAACTATGTTAAGGGTGCTATTTGTGGTTACTTTGTCCATCCACATCATAAAGGACATAATTTTCTAATTTTGTACATTATAGAACTAGGTTAAGCGTTTTTGTTTGCAGTTGCTTCCAGTGGTGTTGTATCCACATCATAAAAGCACCTATTTTTCCAATTGTAGAAGAACAGATAAGGTTGGGGCCTGAAGCTAGGGTTGACATCCTGGATATCTGTCAAAAGGAACCTTCTAGCGAAGATAGCAGCCAAGAATGTTGCAGCCGGTTGCAACTTAATGGGTTAACTAAGAGTGTGGGTTCCCTAAACGTGTAGGATGATAAACTGGATTGGATTTCCGTGTAATCTGTCTCAAGATTGAAATTATATAGAATATTCCTTAAAACACCCTACAAACCATTTTTATCAATATCACAGTGAGTAATGTAATCTTTGTGGAGGGTTTAGTGTGTGAAACCTATTCTATAACAAGTGGGAAGCGCATTATCGGGCTATGCCGGAGTAGCACTCTCTCAGTCAGGGACAGCCATGGGTATGGGGACAAGTGGATAATAGAAAACGGTGCTCTAGAGTTCAGGGGAGGCTGGTGGGAGGAGCTATAAGAGGATGGGCTCATTGTAAAAGCTGGAATGGAACTAAAGGAACAGAGTCAAACGTGGTTTCCATGTGTTTGATGTGTCTGATACGTTCCATTGATTCCATTCCAGCCATTACAATGAGCCCGTCCTCCTATAGCTCCCCCCACCAGCCTCCTCTGCTGAAGTTGTGGCATGGTTGCCAAGGGCGTCTGTGAAATGAAGTGACCCAAAAAAATATGGTTCAACACATGCAGGAGCCATACTATAACGCTGACCAAGAGAGTGTCTCAATCAATCTGGGTGTTTATGGCACAACAACAACATTCCCAAGCTCGAGAAAATGAGGATATTGGAGGATCTTTCATAAGGGAACATTTCATGAATAAGCATGAATAAACTACAGTATATTCCATCTTTAACAAAAACACAGGTTGCACACCCAGCAACTCTCCAGGACCGGAGTGTACACCAGTGTGCTAGTTAAATCAATGTGAACACTATGCTAAGGCTTGGGTCACCGTGTCCTGTAAATGTATATAGTATGTATAAGCTGGAAGTGGAAGCCTACGTATTGTTGTCCATTAGTCTACTCCAATTAGGGGAGGGGTAGTAGGGTTCGGGGAAAATAATAAAGAAGGAAAATATATTTAATTAGTTTATTCCAATTAGGGGAGGGGTAGTAGGGTTCGGGGAAAATAATAAAGAAGGAAAATATATTTAATTAGTTTATTCCAATTAGGGGAGGGGTTGTAGCGTTAGGGGAAAATAATTAAGAAGGAAAATATAGTCAAAAAATATAAATATGAATAAAAAATAAATCTAGTAAAGTATTGCGTCACTGTTAGACAGTCGTTAACCTCAGGCAGAAACACTAAAAAACACACAACTTGCTTGCACGCTACCGTTTTAGTCCAGTGACCTATTCCGGAGGATGGAACTGCAAAGCATTTAGAACTGAACAAGATGGATGTGAATTCTTTGCCACGTATGTCGTGCTGAAGCTCAGCAGACTGAAGCGGTAGCACTTTTAGCACATTAGCTATTTCTCTGTATTCAAGTGATCATTCTGAGGCAAGGCAAATGCTGAAAAACCTATGCAAAATATACTGTAAGAATCCATTCTTTTCCAGACAGTAATTGAAGCACTGTCATTCCCTCAGTAAGATGAGAGTCATTTTTTGTGAGATGTTTGTTCTTTTGTGAACTGGGTTAATAAGGCTCCTTATCATGAACTAGGCTCACCCTCAGCAATGAGATCCATCGTTGGTCACGTTGTAAACATCATCAGTTTATCACTGGATGGTAATGTACGGATTGATTCTCTGACCAGACCTGGCATGTACCCATCCTAAGGCAGACTAAACCAATCCCAGATGGCGTAAGCGTATTAGCTTTGGAAATTATCACAATATTTTTGGATGACCTAAAACGAGGGCAATCAAACCAGAATCTGTAATCACGTTGAAATAGCGGACGGCAACAAGGGCAAAATTCAACAGCCATCATTTGATATAGGTCACATCAGAAACTCAGACAATGGGTAAAGCACTGTAAAGGTCACAATGAAGCGAGCTCATCTTCCCACTGTAGCCTGCACTAGGAGTTTCCCTTCTAGTTCATCCCAGCCAGACCTCATCAACGGCAAGATAATGGCTTGGAAGTGGCACGTTCACAGCCACAGTGCATTAGCTCATGTTGTGCGCGTGCTGCTGCATAAAGGATGCTCCCACTGTATGCTGGTGTTGTATTGTGATACAGGCTGATCTTTCGTTATTGTTTAATTGATTAGGATCCCCATTAGCTGCTTCTCATGCAGCAGCTACTCTTCCTGGGGTCCAATCAAAACATGAAACATGACATAATACAGAACATTAATAGACAAGAACAGCTCAAGGACAGAGCTGCCTGTACTACAGTGTTTGGTTTGGTACATTGTTCTGCGTGGAAGTCTGTTCTTTCAGTGTTCCAGTGTTGAATGCGACCGAGATAAAGGGAGACTCACAGCTCACAGTGATAATTCAATCTGGCCACATATTACCTAATGCTGCTGCTCCATTAGGATAATTGTAGGGATAAATAATCTGCTGAGATCTCTCTGTGTTTGGGGGGCTGTCTCTGTCCCTGTGGGGGCATCAGAGTGTGTGTGTGTGTGTGTGTGTGTGTGTGTGTGTGTGTGTGTGTGTGTGTGTGTGTGTGTGTGTGTGTGTGTGTGTGTGTGTGTGTGTGTGTGTGTGTGTGTGTGTGTGTGAGTGTAGTGGGATGAGACAGTACGCCCTGGGTGGCGGGGTGGGGCGAGCTGGGTTGGCTGTTTCTGTTTTCTGAATGTTGGAGAATCGTTAGTATTCTAGTCACAGGTCAGAGAAACACAGATCTACTCCCACCACATGACTGCTACTGAACAGATCACACTTGAAACCAAGTATAGGGCATGATAAAGCACTGCATGAATCATTTGTGTATCTAAGGATGCAACCTATTAGCATTCTAGGCTAAACGATTCATTAGCTACTGGTATTTTCTATAGAATAGTAAAGTGTGTGTAAATTACACTGAATGGCAAGATAAATACCTTGTGGTGCAACACAATGGGTAGCACAGTGTCTTACATAGTGAAGTCTCATCTGGCTTGACAAAATATATATACATTCAGCAAGGTGACATCCTCATAAACAACAGGTCAACCTTCCACATCCAGACAGCAACATCAGCAATATGCACATCTTCTAGGACTGACATGATTGGCTATTCCCACACCTACTATTGGATGAGCCAATGATGATGATGGCAGTGACGGCAGATTTAGATTCTGTTGGTTGGTTGGCGTTGTTTATGATGACCTCTTGCTAGTGTATCTTCAGTAAGACAATATGAAGGACTTTTACATATCCGGCACAGCATCACTGTGAAAGATTTACAAATGCTTTATGCAAACTTCCTGACCTGCAATTGGTTTGAAGAGTGACCGACAGATCTGCCTTGACAGAAAGCTTGATGACGTCAGAGAGGAGGGACTTGTTAACATTTTAATGACTGGTAATGAAAAGCCCCTTTAATTCCTCGATTAAACAATTGAGAATCTGACTTCACCACAATAAACCCACGTTTCCCAAGCAGCATGTCGGCCAGTCGGTTCGTCAGTCAGTCAATCAGTCAGTCTGTCAGAGGGTTGGTCAGTCAGTCAGAGGGTCGGTCAGTCAGTCAGTCAGTCAGTCAGTCAGAGGGTCGGTCAGTCAGTCAGAGGATTGGTCAGTCAATCAGTCAGAGGATTGGTCAGTCAATCAGTCAGAGGGTCAGTCAGCAGTCAGTCAGTCAGTCAGAGGGTCGGTCAGTCAGTCAGAGGGTTGGTCAGTCAGTCAGTCAGAGGGTCGGTCAGTCAGTCAGCAGTCAGTCAGTCAGTCAGTCAGAGGGTCGGTCAGTCAGTCAGTCAGAGGGTTGGCCAGTCAGTCAGAGGGTCGGTCAGTCAGTCAGTCAAAGGGTCAGTCAGTCAGAGGGTCAGTCAGTCAGTCAGTCGGTCAGTCAGTCAGTCAGTCAGTCAGTCAGAGGGTTGGTCAGTCAGTCAGAGGGTTGGTCAGTCAGTCAGAGGGTCGGTCAGTCAGTCAGTCAGAGGGTCGGTCAGTCAGTCAGACAGAGGGTCGGTCAGTCAGTCAGTCAGAGGGTCAGTCAGTCAGTCAGAGGGTCGGTCAGTCAGTCAGAGGGTCGGTCAGTCAGTCAGACAGTCCGAGGGTCAGTCAGTCAGTCTGAGGTTCAGTCAGTCAGTCAGTCAGAGGGTTGGTCAGTCAGTCAGTCAGAGGGTCAGTCAGTCAGTCAGTCAGTCAGAGGGTCAGTCAGTCAGAGAGTCAGTCAGTCAGTCACTCAATCAGTCAGTCAGAGGGTCAGTCAGTCAGAGGATCAGTCAGTCAGTCAGTCAGAGGGTCAGTCAGTCAGAGAGTCAGTCAGTCAGTCAGAGGGTCAGTCAGTCAGTCAGAGGGTCAGTCAGTCAGTCAGTCAGTCAGTCAGAGGGTCAGTCAGTCAGTCAGAGGGACAGTCAGTCAGTCAGAGGGTCAGTCAGTCAGTCACTCAGTCAGTCAGTCAGAGGGTCAGTCAGTCAGTCAGTCAGAGGGTCAGTCAGTCACTCAGTTAGTCAGTCAAAGGGTTGGTCAGTCAGTCAGTCAGAGGGTAAGTCAGTCAGTCAGTCAGTCAGAGGGTCAGTCAGTCAGTCAGTCAGTCAGTCAGAGGGTCAGTCAGTCAGTCAGAGGGTCAGTCAGAGGGTCAGTCAGTCAGTCAGAGGGTCAGTCAGTCAGTCAGTCAGTCAGAGGGTCAGTCAGTCAGTCAGAGGGTCAGTCAGTCAGTCAGAGGGTAAGTCAGTCAGTCAGAGGGTCAGTCAGTCAGTCAGAGGGTCAGTCAGTCAGTCAGAGGGTCAGTCAGTCAGTCAGTCAGAGGGTCAGTCAGTCAGTCAGAGGGTCAGTCAGTCAGTCAGTCAGAGGGTCAGTCAGTCAGTCAGTCAGAGGGTCAGTCAGTCAGTCAGTAACTCAATCAGTCAGTCAGAGGGTCAGTCAGTCAGTCAGTCAGAGGGTCAGTCAGTCAGTCAGAGGGTCAGTCAGTCAGAGAGTCAATCAGTCAGTCAGAGGGTCAGTCAGTCAGTCAGAGGGTCAGTCAGTCAGTCAGTCAGAGGGTCAGTCAGTCAGTCAGAGGGACAGTCAGTCAGTCAGAGGGTCAGTCAGTCAGTCACTCAGTCAGTCAGTCAGAGGGTCAGTCAGTCAGTCAGTCAGAGGGTCAGTCAGTCACTCAGTTAGTCAGTCAAAGGGTTGGTCAGTCAGTCAGTCAGAGGGTAAGTCAGTCAGTCAGTCAGTCAGAGGGTCAGTCAGTCAGTCAGTCAGAGGGTCAGTCAGTCAGTCAGTCAGAGGGTGTTGGGGAGATTCTAAATTAAAATCAAACAGCACAATTCTAGAGCCTCGGCGGCCATCTTGGCAGGATACCACTGACTACAGCATGTAAAATGCACATTTTGAGAGAGGGATTAGTTCACTAGGGTGTATCCTGTCTTCTGCCCTGTCACAGCTGTTTGGCTATGCATTCAGACCATTGGTGTGCAGGGAGATGAAAAGGACAGGAGCATTCTGTCTCTGTGCTGTGACGAACCAACATTAGACTGCAGGATAATGAAAACAGATGCTATTTGCTGTAGGATTTTTTGTTAATTCCTGATACAGTGTGTCTGCCAATACACATCGGATCCTTACCAAGCGTACCGGGGAATTTGATTCCATTCATACAATATCTGAGAGAAAACATATCCACCTACATAGCATTATCACATCAAATGTATAGCCCCTGTTGTTTACCCCATGTGGATACTGAATATCAGATTTGAGTAGAGATATCAAAACCACCTCTTGGTACTGTAGCCTACCAGAGAGGAATAACTCATCACAACAGCTTGTTACCAAATAGTACTTGTTACAATGATTCCCTGAGAAACCGAAAAGTAATTATGAGGTGATTAAAAATCCTTGCTGAACTTAGTGCACCATGTTCCAATGCATAAATTACCAGTCAGCACCACGGCTACGGCGTTGTTAGCTATAAACTATAGCTCAGCACATCTCCACTCCACCCCAGACACGAGCCTCATCGACTTCCAGCACACCTCAACCTACGACCTACAATCACTTTCCGCAAAGAAATTCAGTTCACCTCAAGCAGACAACTATAATTATCTCCACTAGTATGAAGGGTGAACAGAGGATTAAAGAATCTGTAAAAAAAAAAAACGAAACAAAGCACCATCAAATATATTTGGGCTGAATAAATAAAGAATTAGGAACATCTCAGCAGTGTAGTTTTCTATTCTCCTTTCTTCATAGTAATCTGCTTTGATAATTCTGCTGGAAACACATGAGGCTCAGTGGGGGGGATCTTAAAGCAAGACGATTGAGGTCTGGAAGTCCAGGGGGAAGGGGGAGAGAGTGGGCGACAGATTAAACCTCTTTGAGGGTGACACCATGTGTGTGTGTGTGTGTGTGTGTGTGTGCACAAAACCCTTCTCATTTAGGAAAATAGAAACGTTGTCATCTCTGTAGTGGTGGAGGATTACATATGTTGTCTTTTGACATGCCGTCTATCTACACAATACTGATGGACCCCATGGTGTGTCTATGCTGCTGCCCGCCCAGCCAGCAGTCATAAATTACTGTTCAATACAAACAAGGTACATAGATAGAGAAGGGGGACTGGGACTATCTCTTCAACACACTAGATAATGCCTTACAGAAGGAAACCTAATCAACTGAGAGCGAGAGAGAGTGAGGGAGAGAGACAGAGAGAGAGGAGGAGAGATGGAGAGAAAAAGCGAGGTTCAGTGCATTAGCAGTCGGAGCACTTAGCGTGTGGAATACCATTCATTATTCATTAGCTAATTCACCATGTATAGTAATTAAAAACACAGCTCGGTCCAAAATGGAAAGTGCTATTATAGGTAACAATGGATTTTTTTCTCACATCATTCTAAAGAGATTGCTGTTTCAATCAGTGCAATCAAGCCTCAGACTTTGTGATTAATTTAGCATATAGCAGCACTTCCAGATGAATACTCAGAAATGTGAACACTTGTAAACGGAAGGATTGACAATTTAGTGTGAAAATGTAAGAGGAAAAATCAACCAGAGTGAGAGATCTCCGTGGTGTTGAAATGATTCTCTTTGTTGAATCTTCACCCAATTCACATATCTGCACTGTAACATCACATTGTTGCATTTGTTTTCCTTCACGAGGACAAGAGGTAGAGTGAGAGAAGAGAAAAAGCAATGTGGAGTTATGGCTGCTGGACAGCTCTCTCTCTCTGCGTCTCTCTCTCTCTCTCCCTCTCTCTCTCTTTGCCTGGGTGCAAAATGTAGGCGCTCATCCCCTGAATACAGATGGCATTACACAAGCAATCTTGTAAAGAGCTGAGATGCACTGTCGTGCTGGTGGCTGGAACGGCCAGAGAGCTAGAGTCCAGCTCCAATGCCTTGCCATGCCAAGCACCTACAGTGCCTTCAGAAAGTATTCATACCCCTTGACTTATTCCACATTTTGTTGTTGTTACAGCCTGAATTCAGAATGGATTACATACATTTTTTTCTCTCACCCATCTACACACAATACCCCATAAAAACATGTTTTTAGAAATATTTGCACATTTATTGAAAATGAAATACAGAAATCTCATTTACATAATTATTTACACCCCTTTGCTATGCCACTCCAAATTGAGCTCAGGTGCATCCAATTTCCTTTTATTATCCTTGAGATGTCACCACAACTTGATTGAAGTCCACCTGTGATAAATTAAATTGTTTAGACATGATTTAGAAAGAAACACACCTGTCTATATAAGGTCCCACTATAAGATCTCACAGCTGACAGTGCATGTCAGAGGAGAAACTATACCATGAAGTCCAAAGAACTGTCCGTAGATCTCTGAGATACAATTGTGATGATAGGCATATATCTGGGGAAGGGTGTAAAACTATTTCTCGAGTGTTGAACATTTCCAAGAGCACAGTGGTCACAATCATTGGGAAATTAAAAAAAGATGGAAATACCCAGTATCTGCCTAGAGCTGGCAGTCGGCAAGAAAGACATTGATCAGGAAAGTGACCAAGAACCCAATGACCACTCTGACAGAACTACGGAGCTCCTTGGCTGAGATGGGAGAACCTGCCAGAAGGACAACAGTCTCTATAGCACTTCACCAATCGGGGCTTTATGGGAGAGTGGCCAGACGGAAGCCACTTCTGAGAAAAAGGCACATTACAGGATGCCTGGAGTTTGCAAAAAGGCCCGTGAAGGACTCAGAGCTCAAGACAAAAGATTGTGGTGTGATGAGACAGAAATTGAACTATTTGGCCAGAGCGCAAAGCGCTATGTCTGGAGAAAACCAGGCACAGCTCATCACCCATCTAACACCATCCCTACTGTGAAGCATGGTGGTGGCAGCATCATGTTATGTTGTTGATTTTCAGCTCCAGGGACTGGGAGACTGGTAAGGATAGAGGGAACAATGAATGGCGCCAAACATAGGCAAACCCTTGATGAGAACCTGCTTCAGAGTGCAAACGGCCTTAGACTGGGGCAAAGATTTACGTTCCAAACAGAACAATGACCCCAAGCATACAGCCAAAGCAACGCTGGAATGGCTTCAGAACAAGAATGTGAAAGTCCTTGAGTGGCCTGAACAGAGCTTGAGAAAATCCCCAAATACAGATGTGCAAAGCTGATCCAGACACATACCCAAGATGGCTCAAAGCTGATCTAGACATACCCAAGACGACTCAAAGCTGATCCAGACACATACCCAAGACGACTCATAGCTGATCTAGACATACCCAAGACGACTCATAGCTGTAAAAAACGAAATGTGTAATAAGTCAAGGGGTGTGTAATGGTTTCTGAAGGCACTGTAAGCTGGAGCGCCCCAGCAGCCAAGCCCCCTAGCCTACGAAGTGTGAAATAAGCCCTGGTTTATGTAACACCTTCATTTTCAGCGTCCACATTTAATTACTTATGTACTTCTATGCGTCTTATATGCTATTTGCAGAGGTTATAGGTGCCTTATTCGGCATTGCAGCTTAAGCTTGTTGAATAGCAAGAATGAAGTATTAGCTACAGTAATATTTGACAAGCACTCAACAATGCCTGATTTGCAACTTATTAGAATTGAATAAGCAGATTCCTATGTATCACAGCAACAAAGCCTACAGTAAAATGTGTGTACAAGTATTCTCTCCTCTGACATCGCCTACAAGTGTTATCTTTATAAGATACAGTCATCTTTTCTCCTGCTCACATCCCTCGTGGCCCTCATAGCTGCTCATCCCCCAGTCCGGCACTGACTGGCTCCATGTTGCAGAAAAGGCCTGTCTTGTTTCCTTGATCCTGGGTCATGAACACAGCCTCATCTGAAGGGGGACCTTTAAACACGGCTCTGTTTGATTAGACACCCTTCTGTTCCCCAGCCCAGGCCAACAGGGTTGTATTCAAATGGCACCGAATGGAAGAAAACGTAATGAAACATGAAGCGAATACCAGAAGCAGTCCAATGAGAGATGCTAGTTTTTGTTCTCTGTTGTAAAAAGTTTTGCTACGTGTTCCCTAATGAATATGACCCAGATAATATGGCCCCACAAAGACACCCTCCATTTCCTTTTCTCTGATAAATCCCTTTAAATGAGAAAGTGACTGCATTGCAGCAGGGAACATAATAACTGGATCAATGATACAAGAAAACAACATTTGCATCAATTTCTTATGGCCGAAAAAAAAGAATCAAAGCAGTGTTTATGAATCCCGGTGCGTTTGGAGCAGCCCCCTCTTGTTCTTCACACATCTAATTTGCTCATGCATATTACAACATGCACCATTTGGCTCATGAATATGATATCGCCGGGACTGGGAGTCCCCGTAATCAACAATCAAGTCAACGTCTGCTAGTGACTTTCTAGCTCTCTCCTGTGTATTAGTCTGATCACAACCATTGTTGTTGACTTCCTATTGCTATGGTAGATCCAATACATATGTATACATGCATTGTAATCAATGCCTTTTCATGTCTACTTTTAATTCATGTTTATCTGTCATCTAATGATAATAAAGACCTTTCATGACCAGACAAGGGAATGAGTCTCCTATACCTACTGTGCTAGATCAGTCTTGACCAATCCATGTCTCCCATACCTACTGTGCTAGATCAGTCTTGACCAATCCATGTCTCCCAAACCTACTGTGCTAGATCAGTCTTGACCAATCCATGTCTCCTATACCTACTGTGCTAGATCAGTCTTGACCAATCCATGTCTCCCAAACCTACTGTGCTAGATCAGTGTTGACCAATCCATGTCTACCATACCTACTGTGCTAGATCAGTCTTGACCAATCCATGTCTCCCAAACCTACTGTGCTAGATCAGTCTTTACCAATCCATGTCTCCCAAACCTACTGTGCTAGATCAGTGTTGACCAATCCACTCCTCAGGAACCCCCAGCCGTTGGCTGTTGCGCATCTTTGTTAATTCCCAGCACTAGCACACCTGATCTAGCTAATCAAGGGCTTGAAGAATGAGTTGACCAGATGAATCAGGTGTGATACCAAAATACCATGCACTCCTCATCCAGGCCTCTTACACAGGCTCAATGTGCACTCACTGGACTCTAACCACACACACACACACCCACACACACACACACACACACACACACACACACACACACACACACACGCACGCACGCACGCACACACACACACACACACACACACACACACACAGCTGTTACTATCTGTTTACTATCTATTCATAGTCACTTTACCCCTACCTACATGTACAGTACATATTACCTTAATTACCTCGACTACCCTGTATCCCCGCACATTGACTCAGTACCTGTACTCCTTGTATATAGTCTCGTTACTGTTATTTTATTGTGTTACTATTTTTCCGTCAACATTTCTCTTCTGTATTCTGAGCATGTGTCAAATAAATCTGAATTTGATTTGAGGATGCTCTCCACCCAACCCCTGCCCTGAAGCCGAACGATGGCCGAACTACAACCTGCCATATGTACCATAGCAACACTACTCTAGAGCAACAGAGTGGAGGGCTAAGCATGTACTAAAGGATTACCTGGCCAAACAAAATACTACGTAAACACACCAGCATGTATATGTAAACACACCATGTATATGATTGCAGGACTATTCAATCAAAAGTGACATTGGGCAAGTTTTCTGGTAAGACTAACATTTTGCTCACTGCAATAAAGCTTGGTTTCAAATAACATGGTAAATATTGTATTAAAAGATTAAATTAATCCAACCGTGCATTCTTCTACAATGTAAGATTAGTACACAAGATATAACAGCAATAGGAAATATAAGCCAAGACTGCTGCAGTTTTCTAACCAACCTACACTGAACAGAGCCATACGACTGCTGAGGTAACCTTCCAAGGACAAGACTGCTGCAGATTCTTACCAACCTACACTGAACAGAACCATACGACTGCTCAGGTAACCTTCCAAGGACAAGATTAGCTCAAGCAGCATACAGTAGCCCCATTTATTGATTTTCACACTTATTTTGTAGAATCTTTAAGTAGATGCAAAGCATGTCAGTAAGACCTGTCGGATCGGTCTGTTCAGAGGACATACATGAATGAAGTTAGCAATTCACTCCACATTTGATTGGTCACTATAGCCCACAAATGACTGACTCCATTTCCTCATGATGAATGACTGTGAGGGAATATCTGCATGTTCACTGGAGTGGAGTTATCAAGACCATCTCTTTAAGAGTTAGGCAAACAGACAATAAAACAAGAGAGTGTGAGTAAAACGAGAGAGAGAGAGAGAAAGATAAAGAGAGAGAAAGAGATGAGTAGAGAGGTAAAGAAAGTGGTGTGGGATTTGAGAAAAAAAACGAGAGAGTGAACGAAAATCAGCTTTCTCCGTCAATATGACAATCTATCGTCGCTTTAGTTATTACCAAGAATTTCTAAAGGATTTTCCTGGTAAGAAGGAATGTGTTCAAAGGCTTCCTACGGATATTAACAGATGAGATATGCAGACGCTTCGTGGCAAAGCCGTTTGGAGCTCTTTAGCATTAGCAGTTTTGAAGCAGAGGCATCTTCTACTGAAATACCTGTATTTTATCAGAGGCATCTTCTACTGAAATACCTGTATTTTATCAGAGGCATCTTCTACTGAAATAGCTGTATTTTATCAGAGGCATCTTCTACTGAAATACCTGTATTTTATCAGAGGCATCTTCTACTGAAATACCTGCATTTTATCAGAGGCATCTTGTACTGAAATACCTGTATTTTATCAGAGGCATCTTCTACTGAAATACCTGTATTTTATCAGAGGCATCTTCTACTGAAATAGCTGTATTTTATCAGAGGCATCTTCTACTGAAATACCTGTATTTTATCAGAGGCATCTTCTACTGAAATACCTGTATTTTATCAGAGGCATCTTCTACTGAAATACCTGTATTTTATCAGAGGCATCTTCTACTGAAATACCTGTATTTTATCAGAGGCATCTTCTACTGAAATAGCAGTATTTTATCTGGAGCACTGTTGGATTCTGTCATGTGTAGGAGTGTGATTAGGTAGGCAGAAAGGTGCCAACCAGGGCTTATTGGTGGGTGGGTGGTTGGTGTACACTGTAGCTACGCTCTATTGGTAAAAGCTCTGCCGTAGAGAGGAAGATTCTATACCTGCAGTGACTCAGTGAATGGGTACGTTTCAGATGCACACATCCTGTGCAGGTCTGCGCAGGACATAAGATGTTTTCAGTAATTAGAGAAATGTTTGAAGTATCAGGAAGCACATCAATATGATATGATGATCTTCTAAACTCCTCAGACCTGCATACTGTAGACTCTGGGTTTTTGGAACGCACTCATTAGATGAGCCCTTGAGATTCCATCCACGGAATCAGTGAGAGAGTTCAGTGTTTCTCTGACCTAGACTTTCCCAGAGTCTCAAAAATAAACATCAATGGTTGGAGGCGTGGGGAGGTTCTGATGCAAAACGCGCTTGCATTCTATATCCCGGTTCATGTACTACGTTCCTATGAAAAGTCTCATTCTATAGCCTGGTTCATATACTACGTTCCTATGAAAAGTCTCATTCTATATCCCGGTTCATGTACTACGTTCCTCTGAAAAGTCTCATTCTATATCCTGGTTCATGTACTACGTTCCTATGAAAAGTCTCATTCTATATCCTGGTTCATGTACTACGTTCCTATGAAAAGTCTCATTCTATATCCTGGTTCATGTACTACGTTCCTATGAAAAGTCTCATTCTATATCCTGGTTCATGTACTACGTTCCTATGAAAAGTCTCATTCTATATCCTGGTTCATGTACTACGTTCCTATGAAAAGTCTCATTCTATAGCCTGGTTCATGTACTACGTTCCTATGAAAAGTCTCATTCTATATCCTGGTTCATATACTACGTTCCTATGAAAAGTCTCATTCTATAGCCTGGTTCATATACTACGTTCCTATGAAAAGTCTCATTCTATATCCTGGTTCATGTACTACGTTCCTATGAAAAGTCTCATTCTATATCCTGGTTCATGTACTACGTTCCTATGAAAAGTCTCATTCTATAGCCTGGTTCATGTACTACGTTCCTATGAAAAGTCTCATTCTATAGCCTGGTTCATATACTACGTTCCTATGAAAAGTCTCATTCTATATCCTGGTTCATGTACTACGTTCCTCTGAAAAGTCTCATTCTATATCCTGGTTCATGTACTACGTTCCTATGAAAAGTCTCATTCTATATCCTGGTTCATGTACTACGTTCCTATGAAAAGTCTCATTCTATAGCCTGGTTCATGTACTACGTTCCTATGAAAAGTCTAATTCTATAGCCTGGTTCATGTACTACGTTCCTCTGAAAAGTCTCATTCTATAGCCTGGTTCATGTACTACGTTCCTATGAAAAGTCTCATTCTATATCCTGGTTCATGTACTACGTTCCTATGAAAAGTCTCATTCTATATCCTGGTTCATATACTACGTTCCTATGAAAAGTCTCATTCTATATCCTGGTTCATGTACTACGTTCCTCTGAAAAGTCTCATTCTATATCCTGGTTCATGTACTACGTTCCTATGAAAAGTCTCATTCTATAGCCTGGTTCATATACTACGTTCCTATGAAAAGTCTCATTCTATATCCTGGTTCATGTACTACGTTCCTATGAAAAGTTTCATTCTATAGCCTGGTTCATATACTACATTCCTATGAAAAGTCTCATTCTATAGCCTGGTTCATATACTACGTTCCTATGAAAAGTCTCATTCTATATCCTGGTTCATATACTACGTTCCTATGAAAAGTCTCATTCTATATCCTGGTTCATGTACTACGTTCCTATGAAAAGTCTCATTCTAAAGCCTGGTTCATATACTACATTCCTATGAAAAGTCTCATTCTATAGCCTGGTTCATATACTACGTTCCTATGAAAAGTCTCATTCTATATCCTGGTTCATATACTACATTCCTATGAAAAGTCTCATTCTATATCCTGGTTCATGTACTACGTTCCTATGAAAAGTCTCATTCTATAGCCTGGTTCATATACTACATTCCTATGAAAAGTCTCATTCTATAGCCTGGTTCATATACTACGTTCCTATGAAAGGTCTCATTCTATATCCTGGTTCATATACTACGTTCCTATGAAAAGTCTCATTCTATATCCTGGTTCATGTACTACGTTCCTATGAAAAGTTTCATTCTATAGCCTGGTTCATATACTACATTCCTATGAAAAGTTTCATTCTATAGCCTGGTTCATATACTACGTTCCTATGAAAAGTCTCATTCTATATCCTGGTTCATATACTACGTTCCTATGAAAAGTCTCATTCTATAGCCTGGTTCATATACTACGTTCCTATGAAAAGTCTCAATCTATAGCCTGGTTCATATACTACGTTCCTATGAAAAGTCTCAATCTATAGCCTGGTTTATATAATACGTTCCTATGAAAAGTCTCAATCTATAGCCTGGTTCAAATACTACGTTCCTATGAAAAGTCTCATTCTATAGCCTGGTTCATATACTACATTCCTGTGAAAAGTATCATTCTAGATTCCGGGTTATACGCTACATTCCTGTGAAAAGTCTCAATGCATTATGACATACAGTCTACCTGTTGGTTCTACGTAAAGTGTTACCATAGTATTTTCCGGTCCTTGTCAACAACCCTCTGAACTGTGTCCCTCTCTGGGATAAGAAGCCATCTGTAAAGCTGAATCCACATTAGACAGAAAGCTAACATCACAGACAACGGGACAAGCCTGGCTTCTTCACGTTTTGCATGATAACTTTGATTTAAATGTCAGGATTGCAGAGTGACAGGCGGTGGAACTGGCTGAATAATCCCCTTTCAGGAGCACGGAACCATGACGATCCTGACTGCCACACTGGCTGGAATACTGAGAAGAGTTCCACCGGTCTGGCTGGCTGATACGTTGGTCCAACTAATTCACAAGCAGTCAACTTCATCGAGATGTGGCTGGCTGTCTCCAGACCAGACACAAACATATGTTTCATCAGGGGGAGGGGGGTTCAGTATCCATCCACCAAGACTGGATGGGCAGGAAGTTAGGGGGTAAATCAGGGAGAAGGGAGAACGTTGTTTACTAGGAAGGACACTCATAAACATGCACAGACACACACTCACACACACACACACACACACTGTGGAATTTGTCTCCCTGTGGAATTTCTCTTCAGTAGATCCCTCAACTGAAACATTATTGAACATCAATTCTGTACAGTACGAGTACAACAGGAAAAATAATGATCTGAACAAATGGATCAGCATTTTTGCCATTGACAAAAGTCAGAAATGAACATTCATGAACATTTTATTTCCTCGGCTTGCAGTCGTAAAAAACACTCAATGGATGCAGGCAGCAGCTGTCTACTGGAAGCAGAGTTGGGAGACATTTAAGTGACGCATGTCAATTTCTAGCCTGGTTACACCCCAGAACACTGCAGCATTCCAGTGTGGTTTAAACAGGCTAGTCAATATAGTCACCAAAGGTTTATGTAAGGCAAAGGTATTTAAATCCGAGCCTGGAAGTCCGATGTACTGCTGGTTGTCTTATCTACCTGATCATTAATTGCACTCACCTGG
The DNA here is from genome assembly GCA_030435695.1 of Brachymystax lenok tsinlingensis. NCBI lineage: Eukaryota > Metazoa > Chordata > Actinopteri > Salmoniformes > Salmonidae > Brachymystax > Brachymystax lenok. The sequence continues at coordinate 8,157,518 of CM059819.1, forward strand.
TGTCCTGGTGTCCCTGGTCTAAATCTGTTCCTGATTAGAGGGGAACAAGGAAAATCAGCAGTGATTGTTTGCACATTATAGGACCCTAGTGGTTGTCTGACAGCAAGGCTCATATACTGTAACCATCCAGGGCTATATCAACATATGTACCATTATAGGACTCTAGTGGTTGTCTGACAGCAAGGCTCATATACTGTAACCATCCATGGCTGTATCAACATATGTACCATTATAGGACCCTAGTGGTTGTCTGACAGCAAGGCTCATATACTGTAACCATCCATGGCTATGTCAACATATGTACCATTATAGGACCCTAGTGGTTGTCTGACAGCAAGGCTCATATACTGTAACCATCCATGGCTATGTCAACATATGTACCATTTTTATAAGATTAATATATTTAATATTAATTTGTAAAGATTGTCAATATTATGCCTCGTCAAATTGTAGGGGGAAGATAAGATACCTTGTATTCCGGACATGCACTGGATGGGCACTGTTAGTCGCTGATTGTTGCAGGCTTGACACGCTCCAAAAATTAACAATCTTTTATTCGAGCAAGATGGAACTAAAGGCACTTTCTCTACTAGGTCGTTCCACTAAATGAGTGCCCTTTGCGTCCCTTTGATATTTTAAGTAGAAATTGTGCACCAATATTGAATTTGAAAAGCCTGTTATATTCAATTAAGTGCCCTTTAATAAACACCACATGGAGAATTTAATACATCTAACTTTTTTATATGAATAAAGACTTGCTAATTCTGCATTTTGAAATGTCCCTCCATGCACCCTCTGTAACTTCCAGAAAGATTGTAACCAACTTCACCATAACATATCTCCAAGTTTTCACCATCATTGTAAAGCCTAGTTATTTTGTTGCTTTGATAAAGTAATTTCCGAAGATTATTATTTACAGTGAGCTCCAAAAGTATTGGGGCCGTGTCATTGTTTGTTGTTGTTTTGGCTCTGTACTCCAGCACTTTGGATTTGAAATGATACAATGACTGTGCAGACTGTCAGCTTTAATTTGAGGGTATTGTCATCTATATGAGGGGAACCGTTTTGAAATTACAGCACTTTATGTACATAGTTCCCCCATTTTAGGGGACTAAAAGTATTGGGACAAATTCACTTTTATGTGTATTAAAGTAGTCCAAAGTTTAGAATTTGTTCACGTATTCCTATTATGCATTGACTACATCAAGCTTGTGACTCCACAAACTTGTTGGATGCATTTGCTGTTTGCTTTGATTGTGTTTCAGAAAATGTTGTGCCCAATAGAAATGAATGTTAAATCATGTATAGTGTCATTTTGGAGTCACATTTATTGTAAATAAGAATAAAATATGTTTCTAACCACTTCAACATTATTGTTGATGCTACTATGATTACGGATAGTCCTGAATGGATCGTGAATAATGATGAGTGAGAAAGTTAGAGGCACAAGTTAGCATTTTAAATCATACCGCCAAGACATGCTAACCTCTCAGCATTAAAATAACAAGGGGAGGATAGCATTTTTTTTCTCATACCCCCAAGACATGCTAAACTCTCACCATTACAATAACGGGAGGTTAGCGTTTTATGTCATACCCCCCAAGACATGCTAACCTCTCACCATTACAATAACAGGGGAGGTTAGCGTTTTATGTCATACCCCCCAAGACATGCTAACCTCTCACCATTACAATAACAGGGGAGGTTAGCGTTTTATGTCATACCCCCCAAGACATGCTAACCTCTCACCAATACAATAGCAGGGGAGGTTAGCGTTTTATGTCATACCCCCCAAGACATGCTAACCTCTCACCATTACAATAGCAGGGGAGGATTCCATTCAAGATTCCATTCGCTCTCTCACACAGGGATTTACGGCTGATTTAAGAAGAAATCGTCAACTCTGTTAAGGTCAACCCTGTTACTTTATTTGGCACTTAATAGGCACTTACTATAGTCATTTTTATTTAACCTCTTGAGATAGGGAAACTCGTTTTTTAACATTGAAAAATGATATTTTCGCCTAAAATGACATACCCAAATCTAACTGCCTGTAGCTCAGGCCCAGAAGCAAGGATATGCATATTCTTGGTACCATTTGAAAGGAAACACTTTGAAGTTGGTGGAAATGGGAAAAGGATGTAGGAGAATATAACACAACGGATCTGGTAAAATATAAAAAACCAACCGTTCTTTTGTATTTTTTGTTGACCATCATCTTTGAAATTCAAGAGAAAGGCCATAATGTATTATTCCAGCCCAGGTGCAATTTAGATTTTGGCCACTAGATGGCAACAGTATATGTGCAAAGTTTTAGACTGATCCAATGAACCATTGCGTTTCTGTTCAAAATGTTGTATCAAGACTGCCCAAATGTGCCTCATTTGTTTATTAATAACTTTTCATGTTCAAAATTGTGCACTCTCCTCAAACAATAGCGTGGTATTCTTTCACTGTAATAGCTACTGTAAATTGGACAGTGCAGTTAGATTAACAAGAATTGAAGCTTTCTGCCAATATCAGATATGTCTATGTCCTGGGAAATGTTCTTGTTACTTACAACCTTATGCTAATCGCATTAGCCTACGTTAGCTCAACCGTCCTGTGGAAGGGACACCGATCCCGAAAAAGTTAAGGACAGAATGAATTACATTTTTCATGACAGAATGTTAAAATTAGGTGAAAACAAAACTAAATAAATAATCTCAAAGGCACGGAATTGGTGGAACCCCCATGCTGCCTATTAGAGTAATGTATGAGGCAGTATATCGACTAGTGTATACACTACAGTAGAAGTATGAGACAGTGTATGGACTACAGTAGAAGTATGAGGCAGTATATTGACTACAGTAGAAGTACGAGGCAATGCATCGACTACAGTAGAAGTAAGAGGCAATGTATCAACTACAGTAGAAGTATGAGGCAGTGTATGGACTACAATAGAAGTATGAGGCAGTGTATGGACTACAGTAGAAGTATGAGGCAGTGTATGGACTACAGTAGAAGTACGAGGCAGTGGAGGCCCATGCGTCTACTTCCTCTTAGTTCTACTACAGACAACTCCTCAGTATGAATGAGACATAGCATGGTCATATTATACTTACTGCATATATTTCTCTAAACAGCATGCAGTATTGTTAGTACAATACTGTAAAAATACCTTTAGTAAACTGTAGGTAATAGTTACATTCTGACACAGCCCCCAAGTGTGAATTTACCCCCGTGTGAATTTACCCCCTACATGTAATCTACATTATTACCCACTGAACAATGCTGACCAAGATCTTAACAAGCCTCCACTGGAGGACATTGATGTTAGCCTGATGTTTATGAATGACCTTTAAATTAAGAGAAAGCTCATCCTTTCAATAACAAATGAATGGGGAAGATTGGCACCACGTTATTAGATGGTATCAATCTTTCTGACTCGTTTAGGATTGAGGCTTGGACATTTCTCAAAATGAATATCATGTGATCTAGACCACAGGCGGTGTGGAATACCAACTGAGCTCGACATGAGAACGCTTTTGAGATATGAGAACATCACACAACATTTAGATGAACTTCTATGTCATCCAAACCAAACTCTTGGCAAGTGATTCAAGCCAGGCCTTGATACTTCATATATTTGAAGATGCTGTCGGACAGAAGTCAGTGAGAAACTCAGACTGTGATTTAAGTCGATAAATCAAAGCATTAGGCTGTGAAATGTAACATTGTATTGATTCCATGCTCACAGGACCCAACAGACGTGACACTTCACACTATGAGTGCAATCTGCTTCCATGATTTGCACTGCTAAACATATTCAGTGCTGTGGCATAGTAACAGTCAGTTTCAGGTTGAAGTAATTCAAGCAGAAGACCAAACAGCTTACATCATAGTGATTAGTTAAACATGACTAATTTAAAGTGGCATATTACGCATATAGCAGACATGCCATTATTGAAAGAAATATAAATGGGATTTAAGGCAATGTGTGCCTTTGGCAAAACATGATAGGGGTTTCCAATTTCCAGCATAAGCCAAAAAGTAAATTTCATTCTTCTTGAGCTGCTGGTCTGTTGGCAAATGGTGAATATGCAACAACATGTGAAGAGATAATATACTTCATGCATATTTGAATGAATATTTTGAAGAACCAATGTTTACAGTGAGAAACCGTTTAAATGAAAGTGCATGCCAAATGAAACATTCATGTTTTCTCAATGCACAGTTGCCTTAAACCTGCTAATGAACACGGCCTACAGGTTAATGGTTATTTACATTGGAGAAACTTACACGAACACAGTATTGCTATCTAAAGAAATGTGCTTTCATGTTCTGGGTGATATGCTTTCATGCTCTGGGTAAATCTATATAGGAGGCCTAACAAGGTATCGCCCTCCAGTAGCCTAACGTGGGTAGTATTTTCAGCACCACCTTGCAATGGACAGCTCCCATCAACATGTAAGTGTATTAACTCACCCAAGCATGACGCCCTGTTGAGGCACCGCAGCTAAAATATAACACCCACTACTTAGAGTCTGAATCAGCACCAAATTACATGACTCCTGGTTGGACATCATGCTCCTTCTGGTCAACAGTGCTCGGGAATCCGGTCGGAGGAAATCAACACTAATGCACCTCCATCACATTCCATTAGCAGCTGTGCCACCGGAAGACCACTGGGGTTGAGACACAACCAGTCTCATGTGGGCTGACACTCCGCTCGAGTCAATTGATTTGAACGTCATAAATATCACGGTGGATTTAACATGCACGGATACACAGTTAGTGGTTAAAAGCTAATTTGGGGGCCTAGTCATTTGAGAAACATTACTCAAAACACACAAAATCTAAGAAACCCTATTGTAGAACTCACCTGAAGAATTTGATGGGTCAATCTGGTGGCCCCCGTGCTGCAAATGTGTCATTACTAAGCGGCATGACGAACCACACCTGAGCTGAATATGAATGACCATATGACGTATTCTAGCAACATTGGTATAATGGCTATACAGGGGTTTACAGAATCCCGAATCTACCTAAACACACTGTCTCACCAAACGGTTTAGGCCATACCCCCATCATTAAATAAATAAAACCTATTATTACGTATCTGTTTATCTAAACACTTACTGTCTCTTTCGGACTCTCTCTCTCTCTCTCTGTCCTCTCTTAAACACACATACACACACACACAAGCGCGCGCGCGAGAGAGAGAGCTTCACATGGTTTAATTATGTCTGTTAAAAAAATTAATTAACATAAACTATTGTACATGTAGCCTAAAGCGACATTATAGCGACATTAGTCTATAGCGGGAAACGGTGTCGTGTTGAACACCCAAATGACCACTATGTCGTGTAGAGTAGCCGAGATGGATAAGACAGATTAAAGTGCCTAACTTAATGTAGATCTAAGAGGTGAATAGATCAAATAAAACATACTTACGCATTTTCTCGAAGATATGGGATTGTGCTCAAAATGATGCAAAAAAATAAAACACAGCAGGGCCAAGGTATCCGATTGGATTGGCTGTAAGACCGATGCACAATTCTCACCCATGTGAAAGGATTCGAGGCAACCACACGTAGTCTACATCCGCAGCAGCAGAATCAGAAACGTCAGAAAACGAACCTCGAACGCCAATAAAAAAACATACAAATGATCAAAAAGAGGTGCATGAAATTGGGATGAATCCACCATTCCTGTGGCCACAGTGGCGAAAACCCGCGGGGTGCCGGTAGCTTTTGACTTTGTATTCCGATGGGGGGTGCTGCTGCCGAGTTTGTGTGAGAGCGATAAGTCTGGGGCTATTTCTTCATATAGCCCTTTCCTGTGGAACTGAACGTGGTGCCCTAGATAGGATTTCTCAGTGAAATGATTCTTGAGCGCACACAGTTAATGCCATGAACCAAGATTGAAATGGACTATCCACATTTCGATTGATTTTCATTCCTTATTGGTGCAGTTCTCTGATAGCCTACTGGAGGATTTGCAGAGGTATAATGTCAGTTACCATAAAGCGTTACATGTCCAGGCAATATTCCGAACATGATCGATGTAGCAAGCGTAAAATCAACAAAAAAAACCATCTAAGTATATGCATGGATGCAGTCGAGGTGTGTACATACATACATGTCTCAAAAGGACGCAGCCATTCTTATTCGAAGGTTCTGATCCAGATTCGTCAAACAACCACCCAATGCATCCATAGCCAATCCATCAACTTGATTCCCTGGGAAATAATGCAGAGCCTAATACGCAAACCAATGGCATATGAGCGCGCTGAATGTAGCCTAGATGCGCTCTGTGATTACTAAATATCCACCAGAAGCTGGTTTTCGATGCAGTCCGGTAGGCTACCCATTTAACATAAGCATAACTATTGATAACAATTTTTGCGATGTCAGGGAGATTTGTGGGATCCGTGTAATATCAGCACCATCAATATTCCGTGTGTTCCATGTCCACCGGGGAGCCACTGTGTTCTAATCGCTCTTGCGCTTGCTGCAGTCCATGGCTCGAATAGGGAGGGAGCACATGGAATTCATTAGACTGCGTGGTCCGAGCTCAGCGATCTAAAAATGTTATACGCGCTGAATACCACTGCCGCGTGTGTGGTAGGCTATAGACTGCAACCTCTCTAGTATTCGCCTACAATCCATCGTCTCATTCTACCGACCTTCCATTTGGGTTACATCTCTCTGAACTCATTAATTATTGACTGATCAATAGCATTAACACATAAAGGCCAGAGGAAGTGGTGTGTGTGCGTGTTAACTTGATGAGGCAGGGTTGCCACCTACAGGCGTTTGCCCCTCTAAATTCAACTACTCACAATAATAATCAGTCATTTCACAGGGTGTCCTGCGTAATCAAAACGATACTCTTCGGTAGTCTTTAAATCACCTGCATCTGCACCTTCAACATATAGGTAATTGCATTTTCAGTGATTTACAAGGATGTCTGAGCATGTGACAGGACGTCCGATTCCGGTGTGACCTCACACAAGTGGCACTTTGTGAGAAGCTTCATAGAACTGAGACGGCAATGACTGTAGGCTGTTTGGCTGGATGTATTGTGTAGAGTTGAATGGAACTAGTAAAGGCCAGAGCCACACTTAGAATGCATGTATTGCTCTGGTCTAGGCCACATGCAATTCAACATATAACACAGCACTACATTGTTACTAGAAACCATTTGGTGCTCATCGTTGCACTGAAAATGTATCATCGTAACCTGACACAAACACATAGACTAACAGGCGCAGGCGCGGGCACACGCACACGCGTGCAGGCGATTCAGCACCGACAGAAAAGGACAGCGACGGAATCTGAATTTCGAGATTCAGTACTGCAAGACAGTGGACAGCGACTGTTTTAGGCGCAGCCAGTCTGAGCCTAGAAGCCTAATGTTATATATGCTTGTGCTTTGCTTTTAGTGTTTTGTGTAATTGATGTCTACATAGGTATGTATAGTGTAATGGTTGTTTATTGATGCAGGGCTCATCTGCGAAAGAGATCGTAATCTCAGCATGGTTAGATACATGAAAGGGCTGGTGATCTTATAGAAGGCCTAGTTATGGGAATAGCAGCAACACAGAGGGAAAGGCTTAAAGCACCCGATAGTGTGTTATTATGTTTTCTTCTTTGCCTTTACTGATCAATGTCATTTTTCAAAGAGTCCACACAACCGGTTCAAATGGTTAGATTCAGTGGTGCCTTACAAGGCAACGCCGAAAACTAGCACACAAACCAACACTATTTAATTTCACAAAGTATTGTATTACATTAGATTACACTACACTTCATAAATATACTGTAAGTTGAATACATCCACAGCGCGCGGAGAACTGTTTAGAACAACGTTGAGGTGTTATGTTATAATTATATTTTTTTATATTATACTTTCCTTTAATGTAAAACATTTTTTATTAGGGAAGTCACATTAATGAAGTAATGGTCACATAACCATGAAAGATTAGAACACTTTCATCTTCAGACACTGCGGATTCATTTTGATATATTTTCTGTAATCAGCATTTTATGCAGGCTTTGATGAAACATGAATTTAAATTCGGAGAGATGTCTTTGAGAGCCGAAAATAAATCTAAAACTATCAGTGGGATGGTTGAAGGGAGGGATGGATGAAATGTGACGTTCTAAACGTGATTATTTGCAGTAAGTATTCTTCTGAATATATCTAAGTACTGTAGTAGAACACTGTAATAAAAACTACAAGCTACTTCCATGTTAACTGTTTTTGCTCCGAATACTTCCATTTATTTAGTTACTTTGTCATATTAAACATCACAGAAATTCCACCTGACATGACAGCCAACATTAAATATTTGGCTCCTACTTTAAACAAAAACAACTTTTAATTAGGCTTTAGTGAGGCTTTACGGGCCTTGGCAAAATCCATGCTAGGGTGCCAAAGAATCCACATTAATGGATCTTATATGTACTTTATCAAGTGGCTGACTGCTTATAAATTATTTATAAATAATCTGTGTAGTGCTTATGAAGACTTTATGAACGCTCTATAAAGACGCAATACGTTTACGTTCGTTTGGGACCCAAATCGGAATGTGTTCTAGGTCACGTCAAGGGCATTAAGCGCCTAACCTTTTTATTTTGGGGAACTGCTTCGTCAGTTCATCATTAACTGTGGTTCATGCGATGCTAGGACAAAACTGTTACATCATGACCATGTTAAAAGGTCATGAACAGTCAAAATCATGTTTTTCAGGAAATTGATGATATTTTGATGAAAACAGACCGAAATATGATGACCAAAGTATGAAAAATGACTGTTGCTTCTACATTGATCAAGTTTTATCATAAAGTTACTGGTCCCCTCCCCCATGTCAAACAATTGGATTCATTATTAAGGGGACAAGGTGACATCACCTTAACGCTCATTTTAATACACCAATGGTGACGTGATTCTCCTACCTAATTTAAATAAGTACTGCCTTGTAACCAACATCGGAGAAGGCATGCTTGCAGAGGGGCGTGGTATATATGGACAGATTGCAACTCTACTGGTTCCCAAATGTTAATGTAGGGTGTCAGCAAATATAATTAAAACCCTATTCATCTATGGCAAATATATTTATATGTCACCCCTTTCATCTGCGTCTGGTGTCAGCATGTTGCTGGCTAGCTAGGTGTTCAGCCAGCATGGAACAAAAGGGGGGATGGGTCGATCAAAACGCAGACTCAGTTGTCAAGTCAACACATCATTCAGTGATGCTGTGAACCGCATCACAAGAGACATGCCAAATGGGAGATTAATACAACAACAAAAAATGATATCATTGATGCAATTTCAATGTTGTTTGAGTTGCTTTGTGTTTCACCAAATTAGTTTGAGGTGATTTAACTGTAACACGGCTTACTGCATCCAAGTTGCTTGAAATAGGCGTTTCAATGAGCTGTCAGTCAAGGCGAGCTCATGAATATAAGCTCCCCGCCCACCTCAGTCTGTCTTTTCAAACGTCCTGGTAGTTAGCCAAAAATACTTTTCAGAACCTCTAAATACCTGAAGCAGTAAACTGCCAAATAAATTGAAGGACACGGGGAAAAGCGGCAAGTTAAAGTGTTAACAAATTCCTGAGGAAAGATGCCTTTGGTTGGTTTATCTCCTTCAGTTTGGCCCACAGCCCCTGCATTGTCACACTGCATTTGCTGTTGGCCAATGCATTGTCTGTTTCTTCCTCCTTCAACTCTTTCTCTATCTGCCTATAGGGAGTTTGGGATCAGCTGTCTTGAAAAAACAAGTCTCACAGCTTTCTGGGACAAACTTCAAGAGCCAGAAAAAAACTTCCAAGGATTTTCCATAGCTACTGTACCAAGGCTGTCCTTCAATTATTAAGATGGCTACCCCCAATGCACTTGTTCTCCCAGCCTTGATTGAATATTAAGTGGCCACCCCCAACATAAGAGATCCATAAGATGAGGCACATGCAGAGACTAAAGGCTGAGTCGGCATTGACTCCTCTCCCTGAGTCCCAGCAGAAGATGAACCCGAACCTTTCAACGCAGCTGCAGAGTATGCCTGTCACATCTGGGCTAAATTCTCTTAGGAGGGAGGAGAGATGTGGCGCGATTACCATTTCCCAGGTAATGTGGAGAGTGTCTGCGCCTCCATGTCCCCGAAGTAGGGCGATGCCTATTTCTGTCGGAGTTTGTGGTAGTTTTAAACTATTTAGTGGTTTGAAAGGATGCAAAACCCAGAAAGATAACAGAAAAACTCTTAAGTTAAGTCTATGAGTCTACAGGACAAAGCAGTTGAATCCACTGACCTGATGTGTATAACGTAGGGCTGTCAAGAGTTAATCAGTCAATTCAAATTCACTTTTTGTAATTTTAGTGCACAATTTTTTTCTTTATTGTGATTCACCACATTGTCTGAAAGCATTCAGAATACACTGAAAACATCAAAAGTACAGGACATACTCATTACAGGTAAAAACAACAAAGCATTATCAAAACAAGTTAACATTGAGGTTAAAGAAAGGGTGCTTTATCAATTTACCAGATTTTGCTAACCGTTACTTGAGTTTGGACAAAATTAAGACGTCAATATTCTTATAATGCTTTTTCTATATAAAATACATCTTAAATTAAAGCTCAATTTGAGCAAATTGTCATGACTTCCGCCAAAGTCGGTGCCTCACCTTGTTCGGGCGGTAATCGGCGGTCGACGTCACTGGTCTTCTAGTCATCACCGATCCACTTTTCATTTTCCATTTGTTTTGTCTGTGTTTTCCACACCTGGTTTCAATTCCCTCATTACATGTTTTGTATTTAACCCTCTGTCCCCCCCCCCATGTCTTTGTGTGGGATTGTTGTTTTAGTGCTTGTGCACATTATTTTGGACTGGTGCATTTCGGGTTATTTTGTGCCCATGTACTCTTGTGTTGTTTAACCGTTGGGTGATTGATATTAAACGACTACGAACATTACCAAGTTTTGCTCTCCTGCGCCTGACTTCTCTGCCACCAGTTAAGCAATCCTTAATCCCGATAATCACAGAAAATCATGCAATTAACTCAAAATGTTTTAATCGTTTTACAGCCTTAGTATGAAGGTAGAAACATAGTAGCATATTTACCCTTTCATTTACTTTACCATTTAAGCTGTGGCCTTAATAGTATATATCTTCTTTTTTTTTTTAAATCAAACATGACTTATTGGCAATTAAGTAGGAATTGAACTGACTTGATGTGTAGACACTTTATCACCCTCCTTTTGTCCTATTCCACTGAACACACCGAACACAACTTCAGGTTGTGAGGCCCTTGTCCTATACAAAACGCAGATATTGTATGTAAAGCACCTTGTCATCATTGAGCACGTGTCATCCTTGAGCCTGAGTCTTTCTTGAGCATATGAATAAAAAAAAAGGTTAAATAGCTCTCATTTGCTTGTTATTCATACACAGAATCCTTATCATAGTTTGCTTGTTATTCCTAAACAGAATCCTTATCATTTACTTGTTATTCCTAAACAGAATCCTTATCAATTGCTTGTTATTCCTAAACAGAATCCTTTTCATCATTTACTTGTTATTCCTAAACAGAATCCTTATCATCATTTACTTGTTATTCCTAAACAGAATCCTTATCAATTGCTTGTTATTCCTAAACAGAATCCTTATCATCATTTACTTGTTATTCCTAAACAGAATCCTTATCAATTGCTTGTTATTCCTAAACAGAATCCTTATCATCATTTACTTGTTATTCCTAAACAGAATCCTTATCAATTGCTTGTTATTCCTAAACAGAATCCTCATCATAATTTACTTGTTATTCCTAAACTGTCACGACTTCGACTGAAGTCGGTTCCCCTCCTCATTCGGGCGGAAATCAGCGGTAGACGTCACCGGTCTTCTAATCATCACCGATCTACTTTTCATTTTCCATTTGTCTTGTCTTGTTTTTTCCCCATCATTATCTGTTGTGTATTTAACCCTCTGTTTTCCCCCATGTCCTTGTTTATTGTGAAGCCGTTTCTTTCCGGCTGGTGCATTTCATATATGCCTCGCCTGTTTTGCGTTTGGCATGTTTATTTGTATTTACGCATTTAGCGTTTTGCATGTATATTTGTTTGAGTAAAGGTTTTTGCTCACTCAGTACTGTTCTCCTGCGCCTGACTTTATGCACCAGCTACACAAGAGCCTTGTCACGACCTGGCCATAGATAGCCCTTTTTGGCTGCTTTTTGGTGGTTTTGGTCAGGACGTGATCAGGGGTTTGTTCTATGTTGTATATTTCTTTGTTGGTTTCGTTGATGGTTCCCAATTAGAGGCAGCTGAGTTTCGTTACCTCTAATTGGGGACCATATTTAAGTTTGTAGATTTCCCCACTGAGTTCGTGGGTCATTATTTGAGTGTGTGTGTGTGTGTGTGTGTGTGTGTGTGTGTGTGTGTGTGTGTGTGTGTGTGTGTGTGTGTGTGTGTGTGTGTGTGTGTGTGTGTGTGTGTGTGTGTGTGTGTGTGTGTGTGTGTGTGTGTGTGTGTGTGTGTGTGTGTGTGTGTGTGTGTGTGTGTGTGTGTGTGTGTGTGTGTGTGTGTGTGTGTGTGTGTGTGTGTGTGTGTGTGTGTGTGTGTGTGTGTGTGTGTGTGTGTGTGTGTGTGTGTGTGTGTGTGTGTGTGTAGCCACACTTGTATTACGATCTTTCGTTGTTTATTGTTTTGCCAGTTGCAATACGTATAATAAAAGTATGTATACTGGACCTTCGCTGCATTTTGGTCCGCTCCTTCCCAAGAACGTGACAAGCCTGACATAAACAGAATCCTTATCATCATTTACTTGTTATTCCTAAACAGAATCCTTATCAATTGCTTGTTATTCCTAAACAGAATCCTTATCATAATTTACTTGTTATTCTTAAACAGAATCCTTATCATCATTTACATGTTATTCCTAAACAGAAGCATTATCAATTGCTTGATATTCCTAAACAGAATCCTTTTCATCATTTACTTGTTATTCATGAACAGAATCCTTATCATTTGCTTATTATTCCTAAACAGAATGCTTATCATCATTTACATGTTACTCCAAAACAGAATCCTTACCATCATTTACTTGTTATTCCTAAACAGAATCCTCATTATCGTTTACTTGTTATTCCTAAACAGAATCCTTATCATCATTTACTTGCTTTTACTAAACAGAATCCTTATCATTTCAAAGCTATCTCAGCCAGAGAGTCACAACACCAATGTAAAGATCATAAATGTTGTATTGACATGATCTGTAAAAATGCATTGATCTGTAATGATACATCTTATGTCAGTCTTATAAACACTAAGCTTCATGACAGCTAGCCTGACTGACGCCCGACCCACGTGACTACACAGCAAGAAGACTTTGAGAACTGGTGTCAGCCAGACTACATGACAGCCGCTGTAACTCACAAAGACACCCCAGGCCCTCATTCAATGACCCAACATCCTGTGCTTTCTACATATTTTCCACTCAATCACTTCACTCTGCAACACACAGGCAATATCCCGACAACATGAAAATACTCTTTAGGCTTAAGTATTCCAGCATCTGAATTGTTTTACTCTTCTCTTGGCCTCTCTGGGATAGGCAAGGAGAAGTCAAACAATGTACATGAAGAATTATCCAAAACTCCCTCTGTCTCCATGCCAATATGGATACCTGGCGCGCCGTCAAATACACTCCACCTCCCATCGACGGTGAACTTTGCTGTCCTACTGCGTTGTTTTTACCGAATACATTATTTTGATTAATTGCACTGGATCCCCATTGGATTTGAATGACCTCCAAAAACTGTACTGAGCGCTGATCACATGACTTCCAGTACAGCCCAGATTTCTACAAAGCATGGTAATGCGGCTCATTAGCATAAACATGAAGAGAGAGAAGAAGAAGAGAGGCTGTCCCTGTTGTACACTATGAGTTGTACTACTTCTGTGATTTGGGTTGGCGTGTTTCGCCCACCTCTAGCTAAGTTCCTCCAGTTTCATTCCATTGCCATCCTACTTGAACTTGGCACATGCAAAATCAAACGAGAGGGCGGTGAAGATGAGAGATCATGCTTCAGGGCCGTGATGACAGAGGAGGGAAGTTATAGGATGACCTCAGCATTCCTGTCGGTTTGGTGGAGGATGACAGGTTATAGGATGACCTCAGCATTCCTGTCAGTTTGGTGGAGGATGACAGGTTATAGGATGACCTCAGCATTCCTGTCAGTTTGGTGGAGGATGACAGGTTATAGGATGATCTCAGCATTCCTGTCAGTTTGGTGGAGGATGACAGGTTATAGGATGATCTCAGCATTCCTGTCGGTTTGGTGGAGGATGACAGGTTATAGGACGACCTCAGCATTCCTGTCAGTTTGGTGGAGGGTGACAGGTTATAGGACGACCTCAGCATTCCTGTCAGTTTGGTGGAGGGTGACAGGTTATAGGATGACCTCAGCATTCCTGTCAGTTTGGTGGAGGATGACAAACAGAAGAAAAGCAGGTCTCCGTTAGACCTGACACTTATCCCAACGTCTGTCAGTGGCTGTCACCCCAAGGCCTTCCTGAACTCGGAATGGACTCGTCCTGTCTGTCAGGTTTCATCTAGCAACGATCTCTGTTCTTTGACCTCTCTTCAACACAGAGGAGTGGAAAACAAAGGTACGGAACAAAGAAAGGTCATCTCACTACTGAACTGAACTTTGACCTCTCTTCAACACATAGGAGAGGAAAACAGAGGGAGGGAACAAAGAAAGGTCATCTCACTACTGAACTGAACTCAGCGTTTCACCTCGAAGGCCTAACTCTCTGTTGATAGTGTTGCTTACTGCTGGTAGAGTGATGATTCAGGCCTTGACAATTACAGGTGGTCGAGGTCTGAAACCCCACTAAGAGGACCTAACCAAAGATGGTGGTAGAATATGGAGGTCTTGTACATATTCTCAACGCTACACATATTATTGCATCGGACTGTTATGCAGCTCTTTTTACATTGCTTCCTCCTCAGTCAGGGAAAAGGTGAAGTTTGTATTTTGAGTAAAGATTACCTGGAGACTTTGCTGATCAATACCAGCCCTCACAGCCAACACTATCTCTGAAGAGCGGAGTAAAGATTGATTGTTGTTAAGCACTTTACAGGATGGAAAGAGGATGAGGACAGATCATAAAACGCCCACGTGCCCACCAACCTGCCTGCCTCTGCTGCTCCCGGGACCAGCCAATCAATACGCGGATCAGCACAAAATCATGAAATCAACAAGAAGGCCGGCACAGAAGCACTAGAGGGATGTGAAGTCTTATAGTTGGTGTAGCACAAAAAGCAGAAGCACTAGAGGGATGTGAAGTCTTATAGTTGGTGTAGCACAAAAAGCAGAAGCACTAGAGGGATGTGAAGTCTTATAGTTGGTGTAGCACAAAAAGCAGAAGCACTAGAGGGATGTGAAGTCTTATAGTTGGTGTAGCACAAAAAGCAGAAGCACTAGAGGGATGTGAAGTCTTATAGTTGGTGTAGCACAAAAAGCAGAAGCACTAGAGGGATGTGAAGTCTTATAGTTGGTGTAGCACAAAAAGCAGAAGCACTAGAGGAATGTGAAGTCTTATAGTTGGTGTAGCACAAAAAGCAGAAGCACTAGAGGGATGTGAAGTCTTATAGTTGGTGTAGCACAAAAAGCAGAAGCACTAGAGGGATGTGAAGTCATAGTTGGTGTAGCACAAAAAGCAGAAGCACCAGAGGGATGTGAAGTCTTATAGTTGGTGTAGCACAAAAAGCAGAAGCACCAGAGGGATGTGAAGTCTTATAGTTGGTGTAGCACAAAAAGCAGAAGCACTAGAGGGATGTGAAGTCTTATAGTTGGTGTAGCACAAAAAGCAGAAGCACTAGAGGGATGTGAAGTCTTATAGTTGGTGTAGCACAAAAAGCAGAAGCACTAGAGGGATGTGAAGTCTTATAGTTGGTGTAGCACAAAAGCAGAAGCACTAGAGGGATGTGAAGTCTTATAGTTGGTGTAGCACAAAAGCAGAAGCACTAGAGGAATGTGAAGTCTTATAGTTGGTGTAGCACAAAAAGCAGAAGCACTAGAGGGATGTGAAGTCTTATAGTTGGTGTAGCACAAAAAGCAGAAGCACTAGAGGAATGTGAAGTCTTATAGTTGGTGTAGCACAAAAAGCAGAAGCACTAGAGGAATGTGAAGTCTTATAGTTGGTGTAGCACAAAAAGCAGAAGCACTAGAGGGATGTGAAGTCTTATAGTTGGTGTAGCACAAAAAGCAGAAGCACTAGAGGGATGTGAAGTCTTATAGTTGGTGTAGCACAAAAAGCAGAAGCACTAGAGGGATGTGAAGTCTTATAGTTGGTGTAGCACAAAAAGCACATTGAAACAGTTGGTGTTAATACCCAACACTGTTCATACAGTTGACTTTCTCTTTGAGACTGTATTTTTAGATACAGTTTTAGCATTTGGCCTTGAATCTGGTCTTATTGATTCCAATAGATTCTTGCTCAGGAACACAACTGTTCACATATACTCCAGGGAACAATGCAACTTGTGTTATAAAGTAGTAGTTATAATACCTAGACTATCATCCATTCATTGCTGCCTATTTGCAGAGAGATCATATGTTTGGCTTCATACCTCACATCTCCACCCATACTTTTATCTTGTTATATGGACTGATGCCACTAATGCCCAAAATGGACGATGGCACTCGCTTGGCTCTTATGATAATGAAGTAAATTTGCAAGCTGGAAAGTTGGAGCTCATATTATTCAGTTAGCTGAATGGTAAGACTCCCTGGCTAAATAGAAGTAAAAAATAAATTGAACAAAATTCATGCAAACAGTGTGGAGAGAACCATGCTGTGGATAGGTTGGCCTAGTCTCAGGTCTATTGGGCTAATGTCAGGGCTAGTGGGCTAATGTCAGGGCCAGTGTCAGGGCTAGTGGGCTAATGTCAGGGCTAGTGGCAGGGCTAGTGGGCTAATGTCAGGGCCAGTGTCAGGGCTAGTGGGCTAATGTCAGGGCCAGTGTCAGGGCTAGTGGGCTAATGTCAGGGCTAGTGGCAGGGCTAGTGGGCTAATGTCAGGGCTAGTGGCAGGGCTAGTGGGCTAGTGGCAGGGCTAGTGTCAGGGCTAGTGGGCTAGTGTCCGGGCTAGTGGGCTAATGTCAGAGCTAGTGGGCTAATGTCAGGGCTAGTGGGCTAATGTCAGAGCTAGTGGCAGGGCTAGTGGGCTAATGTCAGAGCTAGTGGGCTAGTGACAGGGCTAGTGGGCTAGTGGGCTAGTGGGCTAGTGTCCTGGCTAGTGGGCGAATGTCCAGACTAGTGGGCTAGTGTCAGGGCTAGTGGGCTAGTGGCAGGGCTAGTGGGCTAGTGGCAGGGCTAGTGGGCTAGTGGCAGGGCTAGTGGGCTAGTGTCAGGGCTAGTGGGCTAATGTCAGGGATAGTGTCAGGCCTAGTGGGCTAATGTCAGGGATAGTGTCAGGGCTAGTGGGCTAATGTCAGGGCCAGTGGGCTTGTGTCTGGGCTAGTGGGCTAATGAAAGGGCTGGTGTCAGGGCTAGTGGGCTAATGTCAGGGCTGGTGGACTAGTGTCAGGGCTAGTGGGCTAATGCCAAGACTAGTGGGCTAATGTCAGGACTAGTGGGCTAGTGGCAGGGCTAGTGGGCTAGTGGCAGGGCTAGTGAGCTAGTGTCCGGGCTAGTGGGCTAGTGTCCGGGCTAGTGGGCTAATGTCCAGGCTAGTGGGCTAGTGTCAGGGCTAGTGGGCTAGTGGCAGGGCTAGTGGGCTAATGTCAGGGATAGTGTCAGGGCTAGTGGGCTAATGTCAGGGCTAGTGGGCTAGTAAAAGGGCTGGTGGACTAATGTCAGAGCTAGTGGGCTAGTGACAGGGCTAGTGGGCTAGTGGCAGGGCTAGTGGGCTAGTGTCCGGGCTAGTGGGCTAGTGTCCAGGCTAGTGGGCTAGTGTCAGGGCTAGTGGGCTAGTGGCAGGGCTAGTGGGCTAATGTCAGGGATAGTGTCAGGGCTAGTGGGCTAATGTCAGGGCTAGTGGGCTAGTGGCAGGGCTAGTGGGCTAGTGGCAGGGCTAGTGAGCTAGTGTCCGGGCTAGTGTAAGGGCTAATGGGCTAATGTCAGGGCTAGTGGGCTAATGTCAGGGCTAGTGGGCTAATGTCAGGGCTAGTGGGCTAATGTCAGGGCTAGTGGGCTAGTGGTAGGGCTAGTGGGCTAATGTCAGGGCTAGTGGGCTAGTGGCAGGGCTAGTGGGCTAGTGGCAGGGCTAGTGGGCTAGTTACAGGGATAGTGGGCTAATGTCAGGGCTAGTGTCAAGGCTAGTGGGCTAATGTCAGGGCTAGTGGGCTAGTGGCAGGGCTAGTGGGCTAATGTCAGGGCTAGTGGGCTAGTGGCAGGGCTAGTGTCAGGGTTAGTGGCAGGGCTAGTGGGCTAATGTCAGGGTTAGTGGCAGGGCTAGTGGGCTAGTGTCAGGGCTAGTGAGCTAATGTCAGGGCTAATGTCATGGATAGTGGGCTAATGTCATGGATAGTGTCAGGGCTAGTGTCAGGGCTAGTGTCAGGGCTAGTGTCAGGGCTAGTGTCAGGGCTAGTGACAGGGCTAGTGTCAGGGCGAGTGTCAGGGCTAGTGTCTGGGTACGCTGCTCATCGACTGTGACAAAGACTTTGTTAGACAACCTCTTTTTGCCACATGAAGATGAAATGTGAACTGCTGTTGCTGGGTTTGCTTACTGTAAAATGCATAGCTTACTGCAGAGAGATCTGGCCACTTAAAAAATATGTTAATATTTGACTACATATAATAGCTGTTTTGGCTGCTTACAGCTAAAATCCTTATTTGGTGGAATCGCACGCCCGTTTGGGATAATTCACAACAACAAAGAAGTTACTGAAACAACGGTTTTCCCCCTCGGACAGCAGAATATGTAACCATGCTTATCAAGCTCCTCTCCTCAGTTTCTCCTCCGTTACATCATCAAAACAAAAACTCAAACAAAGGCGCCGGGGCGAACATGCCGCTGTTTCCTCAAATGCGGATTCCATCTTTAAGTTAAAATTATGAACCTGACAAAAAAACTCTGTCTCACGCCAAAAAATGCAGCAGTCCAGACACATGCTTCACAACTTGGCTGTTGCACGCATCCAGGCTTTTTTTTATTGAATGCTTCTTGGTGAATAACTGTAAACAATGATGACTCATTTCTCATTGAAGTGGCTTTTCAACACTGCTAAATGACAACGTTTAAAGCTACCTTCATTTTAAGTCAGAAGTCAATGAATAAAAATAGAGTTCAGAGTACTGGTTGATGGACAGTACTCTTCACAGTCAGTACTCAGCTTGGAGTGATGGGAAACATGATCTGATAAAACTCTTAGCTGTTCACTATTAAAACATAGAGGAGTCCCACTTTAACTAACAAATGTCCCTAATACTTAAGTATTTACCTGGCAGGTACAAAGGCAGTGTAATTACAGTGTAGAGACAGACAGTGTTGCACGGTAATCACAACTATTACAGGGTCATTCCATTGATTTCAATCACTTTTTGACTGCACTCCTTTTGATTTCAACCAAATTTTCAATATATATTTGCCCATGGTAGAAGTGATCAGAAAGTATATTTTTGGACATAAATGACAAAACATTTAGGAGATAGAGGTGCTAAAAGTTGACCCATGTTGGATACTCCACCCCACCATGAGACATCCATGCCTTCATCACTAGAAAATAGAAACGGTTGAGGTTTTAAAATAATTTATAACCTCACAAACAGGTTTGTCAAACTATAGTACATATTTTTTATAAGTTTAAAAATTCGGAAACACAATGTCGACGTTCACTGCTATGTGGATGACACACAGCTGTACAATTTTTTTTTTTTTTTTACCTTTAACAGAAATTATTAAAAAAAAAACGTTTGTTGTAGCTTTGAGTCTATTTTACATCCTCTGAGGTGTTTGTGTTGTGTCCACCATCAGTTTAGACAATCTGAGGTGTTTGTGTTGTGTCCACCATCAGTTGAGACACAGCATGCTCTATAATACAGGCTGGGTGTCATGTTTTGGTTGATAAATGTGCTAAAACAGCAATATAATTGAAATGTCAACTTTCAAATGGTGGCACGAAGATGGTTGGAGGTCCACACATCAGAGAATGTTGACTTGACTCAGAATATCAATATCAATACCATCCTAATATTGATTTTACATTAGACTGTCAATCCTCCATTGGAAACCTATTGAAATCATAACTGTAGTTAATAGAATAGACATTCCTATTTAAGTTGACATTTGATGGTGGGTGGACCAGCGGCCATCTTTGTAGTAGTAATTGAAAGTAAAAATGTCAATTCAATTTAAATGTCAATGATGTACCAGCTAAATTGAAGTGGTCTGAAGGGAGCTTCAAGTTCCTTGGCGTCCACATCACTAAGGATATGGTCCACACACACGCACAGTCGTGAAGAAAGACACGAAAGCGCCTCTTTCCCCTTCAGGAGGCTGAAAAGATTTGGCATGGGTCATCGGATTTTCAAAAAGTTCTACAGTTGCACCTTCGAGAGCATTTTGACTGACTGCATCACCGCTTGGTATGGCAAACGCACCACCCTCGACTGCAAAGCTCTACAGATGGTGGTGCGGAAAGCCTAATAAATCACTGGGGCCGAGCTCCATGCCATCCAGGACCTCCCTGCCATCCAGGACCTCTATATCAGGCGGGGTCAGAGGAAGGCCCGAAAAATGACCAACGACTCTAGCCACCCAAGCCATAGACTGTTCACTCTATTACCATCTGACAAACAGGTACCGGAGCATCGGCTCCCGGACCAACAGGCTCCGAGACAGCTTCTAGTCCCAAGCCATAAGACTTCTAAATTGCCATAAGACTGCTAAATTGTTACCAGAACTATCTGCAGTGACCCCATCTTGCACTGATTCTTTGAACACTTACAAGACTATACACTGAGTATACAAAACATTATGAACACCTTCCTAATATTGAGCTGCACCCCCTTTTTTCCTCAAAACAGCCTCAATTCATCGAGACATGGACTCTGTTAGGGGTCAAAAGTATTCCACAGGGATGCTGGCCCATGTTGACTCCAATGCTTCCCCCAGTTGTGTTAAATTGGCTGGATGTCCTTTGGGTGGTGGAACACAAGGGAAACTGTTGAGTGTGAAAAACCCAGCAGCGTTGCAGTTCTTGACACACTCAAAACGGTGCGCCTGGCACCTACTACCCTACACCGTTCAAAGGCACTTAAATATTTTGTCTTGCCCATTCACCCTCTGAATGGCACACATACACAATCCATGTCCCAATTGTCTCAAGGCTTAAAAATCCTTCTTTAACCTGTCTCCTCCCCTTCATCTACACTGATTAAAGTGGATTTAACAAGTGATATCAATAAAGGACCATTACCTGGTCAGTCTGTGTCATGGAAAGAGCATGTTTTGAAAACTCAGTGTACACACTATATCCACACACAATCACCCAGATTCTTCAAAGTAACCACCCTTTGCCTTGATGACAGCTTTACACACTTTTGGCAATCTCTCAACCAGCTTCATGAGGTAGTCACCTGGAATGCATTTCAATTAACAGGTGTGCCTTGTTAAAAGTTAATTTGTGGAATTTCTTTCCTTCTTAATGCGTTTGAGCCAATCAGTTGTGTTGTGACAAGGTAGGCGCGGTATACAGAAGATAGCCCAATTTGGTAAAAGACCAAGTCCATATTATGGCAAGAACAGCTCACCTTCCAACAGGACAACGACCCTAAGCACACAACCATGACAACCTAGGAGTGGCTTCGGGACAAGTCTCTGAATGTCCTTGAGTGGCCCAGCCAGAGCCCGGACTTGAACCCGATTGAACATCTCTGGAAAGACCTGAAAATAGCTGTGCAGCAACGCTCCCCATCCAACCTGACAGAGCTTGAGAGGATCTGCAGAGAAGAATGGGAGAAACTCCCCATATACAGGTGTGCCAAGCTTGTAGCGTCATACCCAAGAAGACTCAAGGCTGTAATCGCTGCCAAAGGTGCTTCAACAAAGTACTGAGTTAAAGGTCTGAATACTTATGTAAATGTGATATTTCCGTTTCTAAAAACCTGTTTTTGCTTTGTCATTATGGAGTATTCTGTGTAGATTGATGAGGGGATTTTTTTTTTTAATCCATTTTAGAATAAGGCTGTAACGTAAGTCAAGGGGTCTGAATATTTTCCGAATGCACTGTACTCCCTGTATATAGCTGCACATTGATCTGGTAATGGTACTCCCAGTATATAGCTGCACATTGATCTGGTAATGGTACTCCCTGTATATAGCTGCACATTGATCTGGTAATGGTAATCCCAGTATATAGCTGCACATTGATCTGGTAATGGTACTCCCAGTATATAGCTGCACATTGATCTGGTAATGGTACTCCCTGTATATAGCTGCACATTGATCTGGTAATGGTACTCCCTGTATATAGCTGCACATTGATCTGGTAATGGTACTCCCGGTATATAGCTGCACATTGATCTGGTACTGGTATTTCACGGTAAAGTCTACACCCGTTGTATGCGACGCATGTGACAAGTACAATTTAATTTGATTTTGATTTGATATGTCCATCATATGAATTATATTTCTATGATTGACATGACACCCGGCCTGTATTATAGAGCATTATGCTGTGTCTCAACTGATGGTGGACACAACACAAACACCTCAGATGATGTAAAATAGGGTCAAAGCTACAACATATGCAAAATAAAATTTTTAAAAAAATAAGAGTTTACGTGTTTTTAGATAAGTTATGGTAAAAGATAAAGAATTCGATAATTTTTCTAAATACAAAAAAATCTAGAAATTATACAATAATTAGACGACCCTGTTTGTAAGCTTTTAAATGATATCAACCTCAACCGTTTCTATTTTCTAGTGATGAAGGCATGGATGTCTCATGGTGGGGTGGAGTATCCAACATGGGTCAACTTTTAGCACCTTTAGCATCTCCTAAATGTTTTGCTATTCAGGTGTAAAAAGTCACTTTTGACCACTTCTACCATCAGTAAAAATATGTTTATAATATGTATATAATATGTATGGAAAGTTTGGTTCTGATCAAAAAGTGTACAGTCAAAAAGCGATTGAAATCAAATGGAACGACCCTGTATCTATTTTGAGTTTGTGTCATTTCCCTTTTACATTTCATATGACATTTTTCATATGCATTAGATTTGTAGATAAACTGAAAAGATGGCTGAACATCTCACCCTAAAAGTACTACAGTATGTAAGAATGAGTGTGCCATAGTAACTACCATGAAAACACATAGGTATTAAGGGCACTTACTGTCAAGTGGGACCTAGAAGCATATAATTTCCTACAGAAAAGAACTCCCCTTACAAAGGCTCTGCAGCTACGTAGCGTAGACCTTCACTTATATACATGCGAGACATAAAAAGTGACCCATTGTCTGAGCATGAACTCTCTTTCTGTGTCTTTTGGCCTTTGACGAGAGAGTAAGGCTTGTGGATGTTCACCTCATCCATCATTTAGGCAACGTTGGGAGGGGAGAGAGTCAGACCGGGCGGGGGAGGATGGAGAGAGGATGGGGGTGGATGCGGGAGGATAGCATGATGAATGAGGAAGTGTTCAGCTTCCTCAGAGCACAGTGTGATCTGTCTACAGGAAGTGTGTCTAAATGATGAGTTGGCCTGACCAAGTCCCTCCCCGACCAGGCCCACTAACATTGTACCTGTAGGCTTAGCTTACACTGAATCATGCAGGTGGTGGATATCATTATTGTGAGATTTGTACATGTATGTATGATGCCTTTCAGCAGGTTGGGCGTCTTGAAATACAATAGCAAATGATGAATGCAGTGTGAAATCACTTAGCCATCTCAGAGAGAGACGGAGGTAGCGTATTCTGATGAGTAGTGTAGGAATCATGTTGAATGCCTATAGGCTTTAGCTCAGAGGGCTAACAAGGTATTGAACCGCGCTGACAAACCGGTTAAAATTCCCAATCAGTTCAATGCGCTCAATGTCTTTGCCTTGTTACAGTCCCTTCCCCACACCTACCATCTGTCTGGGGAGACCTGCTCCCTTAGCTTATCTAGTTTTCACTACTGAAGACTCAGCGGAGGTCTGTAAGAGATCTGTCTTGTGTGCTGTAGACTCATCCATCCATCTGTCTTGTGTACTGTAGACCCATCCAAACTCACTTAAAGTGGCAGCAATAAAGCCTCTCTTGAAAAAGCCAAACCTTGACCAGGAAAATGTAAAAAAGTATCTCCCATTCCTCAAATCTATTTTCTTAAAAGCTGTTGCGCAGCAACTCACTGCCTTCCTGAAAACAAATAATGTATACGAAACGCTTCAGTCTGGTTTTAGACCCCATCATAGCACTGAGATTGCACTCGTCAAGGTGGTAAATTACCTTTTAATGGTGTCAGACCAAGGCTCTGTATCTGTCCTCGTGCTCCTAGACCTTAGTGCTGCTTTTGACACCATCTATCACCACATTCTTTTGGAGAGACTAGAAACTCTAATTGGTCTACACGGGCAAGTTCTTATCTGTCGGAAAGATATCAGTTAATCTCTGTGGATGGTTTGTCCTCTGACAAATCAATTGTAAGTTTAGGCATTCCTCAAGGTTACATTTTAGGACCACTATTGTTTTCACAATATATTCTACCTCTTGGTGATGTCATTCGGAAACACAATGTCGACGTTCACTGCTATGTGGATGACACACAGCTGTACATTTCGATTAAACATGGTAAAGCCCCAAAATTACCTACCCTGGAAGCCTGTGTTTCAGAAATAAGGAAGTGGATGGCAGCAATTATTTTACTTTTAAACTTTGACAAAACAGATATGCTAGTTCTAGGTCCCAAGAAACAAAGAGATCGAATGATGGATCTGACAATTAATCTTGATGGTTGTACAGTAATCTCAAATAAAACTGTGAAGGACCTCGGCGTTCCTTTGGACACTGATCTCTCTTTTGACAAACATATGAAGAATTTTTCAATGACAGCTTTTTTCCATCTTCGTGACATTGCAAAAATCAGAAACCTTTTGCTAAAAAATGATGCAGAAAAGCTAAACCATGCTTTTGCCACTTCTAGATTATACTACTGCAATGCTCTACTCTCCGGCTACCCGGATAAACCACTAAATAGAATCCTGACTAGAACCAAAATATTTGATCATATTACTCCAGTGCTAGTCTCTCTACACTGGCTTCCTGTTAAGGCAAGGGCTGATTTCAAGGTTTCAAGGCTTGCTCCTACCTATCTCTACGATTTTTGGTCCTGCGGTACATACCTACACGTACGATACGGTCACAAGACGCAGGCCTCCTTATTGTCCCTGGAATTTCTAAGAAAACAGCTGGAGGCAGGGCTTTTTCCTATAGAGCTACATTTTTATCCATGTGAGAGACACAGACTCGGTCTCGACCTTTAAGTCATTACTGAAGACTCATCTCTTCAGTAGGTCCTATGATTGAGTGTAATCTGGCCCAGGGGTGCGAAGGTGAATGGCAAGGCACTGGAGCGACGAACTGCCCTTGCTGTCTCTGCCTGGCCGGCTCCCCTCTCTCCACTGGGATTCTCTGCCTCTGACCCTATTACGAAGGCCGAGTCACTGCCTTACTAGTGCTCTTCCATGCTGTCCTTAAGAGGGTTGAGTCACAGACGTGATCTTCCTGTCTGGTTTTGCGCCCCTTCGGGGCTCATGGGGTGGAAGAGATCTTTGTGGGCTATACTCAGCCTTGTCTCAGGGTAGTAAGTTCATGGACTGTTGATATCCCTCTTGTGGTGTGGTGGCTGTGCTTTGGCAAAGTGGGTGGGGTTATATCCTGCCTGGTTGGCCCTTTCCAGGGGTATCGCGGATGGGGCCATAGTGTCCCCCGACCCCTCCTGTCTCAGCCTCCAGTATCTATGCTGCAATAGTCTATGTGCCGGGGGGCTAGGATCAGTCTGTTATATCTGGTGTAATTCTCCTGTCTTATCTGGTGTCCTGTGTGAATTGAAGTATGCTCCCTCTGTATAGCACAGAGCTATGAGGATCGTTCTGTTCCCTGTCAAATCAAATCAAATCGTATTCGTCACATGCGCCGAATACAACAGGTGTAGTAGACCTTATCGTGAAATGCTTACTTACAAGCCCTTAACCACAATGCAGTTCAATAAATAGAGTTAATAAAATATGTACTAAATAAACTAAAGTTAAAAAAATCACTAGAGATATCCCTCTAGTGGTATGGGGGCTGTGCTTCGGCAGAGTGGGTGGGGTTATATCCTGCCTGTTTGGCCCTGTCCGGGGGTATCGTCGGACGGGGCCACAGTGTCTCCCAACCCCTCCTGTCTCAGCCTCCAGTATTTATGCTGCAGTAGTTTATGTGTCGGGGGCCTAGGGTCTGTCTGTTATATCTGGAGTATTTCTCCTCTCTTATCCGGTGTCCTGTGTGAATTTAAGTATTCTCTCTCTCTCTCTCTCTCTCTCTCTCTCTCTCTCTCTCTCTCTCTCTCTCTCTCTCTCTCTCTCTCTCTGAGGACCTGAGCATTAGGACCATTCCTCAAGGCCTACCTGGCCTGATGACTCCTTGATGTCCCGTGTCCACCTGGCCGTGCTGCTTCTCCAGTTTCAACTGTTCTGCCTGTTTTATGAATATTTTTAAATCTTGTCCATGTTCTGTTATAATCTGCACCCTGCGCAGCCAGAAGAGGACTGGCCACCCCTCACAGCCTGGTTCCTCTCTAGGTTTCTTCCTAGGTTTTGGCCTTTCTAGGGAGTTTTTCCTAACCACCTTGCTTTTACACCTGCATTGCTTGCTGTTTGGGGTTTTAGGCTGGGTTTCTGTACAGCACTCTGTGACATCAGCTGATGTAAGAAGGGCTTTATAAATACATTTGATTGATTGATTGATTGATGTCTCCGCCCTAACAATGGGAATCGTTGTCCCAAAGGTGGGAAGGCAGGCGACAAGCTTAGGTTCAAAACAAGCCAACAGAAATGCACTGGGCTTATTTTGGACATATTTTAGCAATAGTGAAACCTCTCGCTTCGTATCTCCCTTTATAACACACACACACGGACACACACGGACACACACCTCTCTCCCTGCCACTCACAACAACAACGTTGAGAGATCGCTTCTTCCTCTCTGACAAACAGTTTACACTCCCTGTTTGCATTTGAGGTTTGGTCCAACAGAATGGGTCATATGGACAACACAACACATGGAGACTATTTTTTTACTGTAAGAGAGGAGAATTTAACCTTTCTAACGACACCCTTTTCCTGTCTCAACTCATTCAATTGTGCGCAGAGAAGACACTACTACAACAGGAGTATCAATGAATATTGATTCTGGAAAAGTAAAGCTCAGTTTGTGACGCGCGTCATGGGGGCACCGCGTACCGCTAGCAGCGTTTTAGCCAAAGACTGTTATACTACTAGCTGTCTAGTCTGTTATACTAGCTGTCTAGTCTGTTATACTAGCTGTCTAGTCTGTTATACTAGCTGTCTAGTCTGTTATACTAGCTGTCTAGTCTGTTATACTAGCTGTCTAGTCTGTTATACTAGCTGTCTAGTCTGTTATACTAGCTGTCTAGTCTGTTATACTAGCTGTCTAGTCTGTTATACTACTAGCTGTCTAGTCTGTTATACTAGCTGTCTAGTCTGTTATACTAGCTGTCTAGTCTGTTATACTAGCTGTCTAGTCTGTTATACTAGCTGTCTAGTCTGTTATACTAGCTGTCTAGTCTGTTATACTAGCTGTCTAGTCTGTTATACTACTAGCTGTCTAGTCTGTTATACTAGCTGTCTAGTCTGTTATACTAGCTGTCTAGTCTGTTATACTAGCTGTCTAGTCTGTTATACTAGCTGTCTAGTCTGTTATACTAGCTGTCTAGTCTGTTATACTAGCTGTCTAGTCTGTTATACTAGCTGTCTAGTCTGTTATACTAGCTGTCTAGTCTGTTATACTAGCTGTCTAGTCTGTTATACTAGCTGTCTAGTCTGTTATACTAGCTGTCTAGTCTGTTATACTAGCTGTCTAGTCTGTTATACTACTAGCTGTCTAGTCTGTTATACTAGCTGTCTAGTCTGTTATGCTAGCTGTCTAGTCTGTTATACTAGCTGTCTAGTCTGTTATACTAGCTGTCTAGTCTGTTATACTAGCTGTCTAGTCTGTTATACTAGCTGTCTAGTCTGTTATACTAGCTGTCTAGTCTGTTATACTAGCTGTCTAGTCTGTTATACTAGCTGTCTAGTCTGTTATACTAGCTGTCTAGTCTGTTATACTAGCTGTCTAGTCTGTTATACTAGCTGTCTAGTCTGTTATACTACTAGCTGTCTAGTCTGTTATACTAGCTGTCTAGTCTGTTATACTAGCTGTCTAGTCTGTTATACTACTAGCTGTCTAGTCTGTTATACTACTAGCTGTCTAGTCTGTTATACTAGCTGTCTAGTCTGTTATACTAGCTGTCTAGTCTGTTATACTAGCTGTCTAGTCTGTTATACTAGCTGTCTAGTCTGTTATACTAGCTGTCTAGTCTGTGTTTTATACATGTGCAATAAGCATAAACCATAATTATGTAAGGAATTGGCAACTCGTTCTCATTCTGAAAAATAAGGTGGGCCACTTGATTTCAACCTCTGAACAAAGTGGACAAGCTAACATGCAGTTTAAACAGTTGGAGACAGACAGAAGGGTGTGTTCATAACAATTCAACTGTTCAAACTATTAGCTAGCAAATAGATCCAAGTTTACCAAAGTTGAAATATAAAGATTCCTATAAAGATTAGCTGGTTACTCACTAGCATGTGGGCTTGTGCTTGAGAGATTGTTTATGAGACCTGTGTTAACGTTCTATAGTGCCTGCTACAACAAGTGAACGTGCATTATGCATGGTTCTGCTTGTAACAAAAAGGGTATTTTCATAGCCAGGCTTGAAAGCAAGATCAGTGATAATTGCAACAAAAAACTGGTTAAACTAATTTGAAAAAAGAATTAAATTATTAGTGAGTCTTATGATTGTGGAAGGCTTATATTAAGATTATTGCTGACTGTTTGAAATGCTGTGTATTTTACCTTTTAAATGTACAACAACGCTTATTTATAGAAAACATTTTTAAAACAATTGATATATATATAGATATAGTGAATCGCCCATAAGTTAGAAAAAAATGGAGATGCGATTTTTAGGTCATATCGTCCAGCCCTATGCCTAATACTGTAGACTAGAGTGGAGTGGGTGTTTATGTATGCCAGCTTAGTGCAGGGAAAAGTAGGCCAGCTGCACAGACCAAAATACAACAGCGTGGAGACATCCTGGCAAAAGGAAACGGAAAATTATACAACGGGAGTTAATTAGCGAGCAAATAAAGGTTGCAGTCAAACCATTGCTTCTAGATTATGACACTGTAGTGCTTTAAAGACAACTGATGGAGGCTACAATGTGAGTGACAAAGGTATTTACACGGTAGCTACATAAATTGGTATTGGCACAGATTATACAAATAAAAAAACGCCTATACCTGTGCAGTTTGAGTAACTAACTACATGACGCCAATTTCAATATGCAATGTGCAAAAACCTCCTCTCACCAACAGTTGTCTGAACTGTATGTTTATTTGCAAATCCTTGAAACTATACAGGGCACTTACATTTACATGTTAGTCATTTAGCAGACACTCTTATCCAGAGAGATTTACATGTTAGTCATTTAGCAGACACTCTTATCCAGAGACATTTACATGTTAGTCATTTAGCAGACACTCTTATCCAGAGACATTTACATGTTAGTCATTTAGCAGACACTCTTATCCAGAGAGACTTACATGTTAGTCATTTAGCAGACACTCTTATCCAGAGACATTTACATGTTAGTCATTTAGCAGACACTCTTATCCAGAGACATTTACATGTTAGTCATTTAGCAGACACTCTTATCCAGAGACATTTACATGTTAGTCATTTAGCAGACACTCTTATCCAGAGAGACTTACATGTTAGTCATTTAGCAGGCACCCTTATCCAGAGACATTTACATGTTAGTCATTTAGCAGACACTCTTATCCAGAGACATTTACATGTTAGTCATTTAGCAGACACTCTTATCCAGAGACATTTACATGTTAGTCATTTAGCAGACACTCTTATCCAGAGACATTTACATGTTAGTCATTTAGCAGACACTCTTATCCAGAGAGACTTACATGTTAGTCATTTAGCAGACACTCTTATCCAGAGACATTTACATGTTAGTCATTTAGCAGACACTCTTATCCAGAGACATTTACATGTTAGTCATTTAGCAGACACTCTTATCCAGAGACATTTACATGTTAGTCATTTAGCAGACACTCTTATCCAGAGACATTTACATGTTAGTCATTTAGCAGACACTCTTATCCAGAGAGACTTACATGTTAGTCATTTAGCAGACACCCTTATCCAGAGACATTTACATGTTAGTCATTTAGCAGACACTCTTATCCAGAGACATTTACATGTTAGTCATTTAGCAGACACTCTTATCCAGAGACATTTACATGTTAGTCATTTAGCAGACACTCTTATCCAGAGACATTTACATGTTAGTCATTTAGCAGACACTCTTATCCAGAGAGACTTACATGTTAGTCATTTAGCAGACACTCTTATCCAGAGACATTTACATGTTAGTCATTTAGCAGACACTCTTATCCAGAGACATTTACATGTTAGTCATTTAGCAGACACTCTTATCCAGAGACATTTACATGTTAGTCATTTAGCAGACACTCTTATCCAGAGAGACTTACATGTTAGTCATTTAGCAGACACTCTTATCCAGAGCCACATACAGGAGCAATTAGGGTTAAGTGCCTTGCTCAACAGAATATCAGAAGATTTGTTCACCTAGTCATCTCAGGGATTTGAACCAGCGGCCTTTCGGTTACTGGCCCAACACTTTTAAACGCTATGCTACCTGCCGCACTCAAAATTCTAATTCGATTTTTTTCAATGCTCCTGCGCCCAGTCTCACCCAGAGGTCAGAGCCTGACTGTAGATCCCTTATGTACTCATTATAGGTAGATGCTGAAAACATCTAAAAGGTCATTTAAGTATATGTCTTTACTTAGTCTGTACCTACTTGGTAGTTCAGTGGATTAGTGATTAAGCTTTACCAATTAAAAGCACTTTGCAATTATTGCTTTCAAAATCTGTATCATAATGTTTTTATGTAAAATATGTTTTTAAATGTGTATGTTAAATTAATATAACATGTACTGGTAGTCTTAATGCAAATGTCTCCCTTCATTCGTCTGTATTCTGAGAGGCATTTACCTCCAAGACAACCTCCTGATTCAGAGAGGTTGTGTTAAATGCAGAAGACACATTTGAATGCATTCAGTTGTACAGCTGACTAGGTATCCCCCTTTCCTTTCCCTTCCCTTGTACTGGAAACAGTCTAAACTCTTAACAAGGTGCATTTTAATCTACTGGATTCATTTGTTTAGGATTGCAATTATAAGCATTCCTGAAGGTTGGGGGCTATCACCAATCAGGGCACCACTCACCATGACCACCAACATATTAGCATGGGCTCCCCATAAGGAAACACCAACAGTGCATATAACTATGAATATTAATTTGTAATTATCTGTTATGATCCCACACATAATCCTAGCCATTGGCCATGGACCTGTAAACTGCTGGCAAAGCATCTCTGGATAATAGAACCAACAACCAATCTTGTTCTTAACAAAAGGTGTGATGTTGCAGCCACACTATCACTGGGATTCTGCTACTCTGGCACTTGATCTCCACAGCCTTGAATAACAATGTAGTGACTAAAGTCACCAGCAAGGTCAAGGCTTCTTTGCATAATAAACACCAGCATCTCTGAACACGTAACACCACCTCTGCCTTGAGGAAACGGTTGCACCTCTGTTGCTACATTAAGTACCCGCATAGCGTGCCAGGGGTAGTTGAGCTTCAGCGCCTCGGTCCGTCCCTGTATCAAGTTCAGGCCTTGTAACAGCTTGCCATACAGGTGAAGAGAAGGCTACAGTAATACAATGTTCTCTGTTACACTATGACAGATACTTCTCAGGCTTTCTGCAGGGAGTAGGATGAAGGTGCCTCTTGGAACATTTCCAAAGTTAAGGTCAGGAATTGGGGGAAGGTACGTTGATCCTGGAGGTTAGAGAGGCGGACCAGTACCAAGAAGGTTGCTGGTTAAAGCCCTGGGCCGGATAACATAACAATAGGAATGGAACTGAACTGGCAGCTGGAAGGCTGCTGGTCTCTGATCTCATCTACTATCTCCTGCCATTGTGCCCTTGAGCCAGGCACTTAAGACCCCACATCTGCTCCCCAACCAGGAGCTCTGCACTGCTGCTGAACCTGTGTTTCTCAACATGTGTGTGTGTGTGTGTGTGTGTGTGTGTGTGTGTGTGTGTGTGTGTGTGTGTGTGTGTGTGTGTGTGTGTGTGTGTGTGTGTGTGTGTGCACGTGTGTGTCAGTCTCTAAGTGATCCTTGTTCTGCAGAGGCAGAAAGACAGGGGGACAGAGCGATAAAGGATCTAAGCTTTGCCAGTCAAAGTTGCTAAGACAGGAAACAGGAAGTAGAGTCGGCACCTATCTGTATCACAGAAGTGTCTACCATGACCTTGTCTTGGGGAGGTGAGGCAGTCTAACAGTTTATAAATAATCATCCATGATACCAGCTTGATATGAGCTGTCATCATTAGTTCATCTTTCATAGACTCGTCATCAATACCAGAGAGCTAATTCTGCATCTGATTGGATCTTGGATCTCTCATGTACGTTTGTCAAGCTGATGAACACGCTCAGTAGCACAACACTTAGTGGAACGAGGTCCCTGGTGAATCCATTCACTAAGGAGAGGCTGTCATCCCCTCCGATCCATTCACATTTTATTTAGCAAAAAGCGCCTTCGTATGCCAAAGCCATGAGGGTGCCAATTGAGGGGGAGTTGATTGAGGCACGTGCTCAGAAACCTAAAGGAACCAGCCAGGGAGAGAGGATTCTTATGAAACCTTCCTTTAGGTTTCATAAGAATCGTCTCTCCCTGGCTGGTTCCTTTTGGAACCAGACAGATAGACAGGACTCTTATGAAACCAGCCAGGAGGAGAGGATTCTTATAAAACCTAATGGAACCAGCCATGGAGAGAGGATTCTTATGATGGTGTGTGGTCTTTTTTTCTTTTTCACAAAGCCAAATGAAAGGTAGGCAGACACTTCAATTATGGCTTCTCTTGTGTTGTGCCAACATACAGTGGCTTCATGGTCGGGTAGCTGAACATTCATTATTAATAAAAAAAAGAGGTTATCCCAGGCTCTGTGAACGACATCACTCTTTAACCCTGTGACAGGCCCAATCAGGTACCTGTTCCAGAGAGGAACAAAGAGGGTGGAGCAGTGGCCCTCTTGTGATACAGGATGAACATGATACTGTGTCTTGAGGCAGTTAATGACCAAAACACAGTACGGTAACAATACCACAAGAGAACATGCTGCCCTACTACACATGAATAGGCTTTCTGTAGACTGTATTTAGACTATAGCTAGAGACACTATATATTCAAAAGTATGTGGACATTCTTTCAAATGAGTGGATTTGCATATTTCAGCCACACCTGTTGCTGACAGGTGTATAAAACTGAGCACACAGCCATGCAATCTCCAGAGACAAACATTGGCAGTAGAATAGCCTTACTGACG
This sequence comes from Brachymystax lenok tsinlingensis, assembly GCA_030435695.1. Classification (NCBI taxonomy): domain Eukaryota; kingdom Metazoa; phylum Chordata; class Actinopteri; order Salmoniformes; family Salmonidae; genus Brachymystax; species Brachymystax lenok. Next base: position 8,191,260 of record CM059819.1, read on the forward strand.
AGCTCAGAAACTTTCAACGTGGCACCGTCATAGGATGCCACCTTTCCAACAAGTCAGTTCGTCACATTTCTGCTCTGCTAGAGCTGCCCCGGTCAACTGTAAGTGCTGTTATTGTGAAGTGGAAACATCTAGAAGCAACAACAGCTCAGCCGCAAAGTGGCAGGCTTGAAAACATCTAGGAGCAACAACGGCTTAGCCGCGAAGTGGTAGGCTACACAAGCTCACAGAATGGGACCGCCAAGTGCTGAAGTGCGTAGCACGTAAAACTTGACAGTCCTCTGTTACAACACACTACTGAGTTCCAAATTTCCTCTGGAAGCAACGTCAGCACAATAACTGTTTGTTGGGAGCTTCATGAAATGAGTTTCCATGGCCGAGCAGCCGGCTGGAGTGGTGTAAAGCTCACCGCCATTGGAAATGCGTTCTCTGGAGTGATGAATCAGGCTTCACCACCTGGCAGTCCGACGGACAAATATGGGTTTGGTGGATGCCAACAGAACGCTACCTGCCCCAATGTATAGTGCCAACTGTAAAGTTTGGAGGAGGAGGAATAATGTTCTGGGGCTGTTTTCATTGTTTGAGCTAGGCCCCTAGGTTCCAGTGAAGGGAAATCTTCATGCTACAGCATACAATGACATTCTAGACAATTCTGTGCTTCCAACTTTGTGGAAACAGTTTGGGGATGGCCCTCTCCTGTTTCAGCATGACAATGCCCTGTGCACAAAGCCAGGTCAATACAGAAATGGTTTGTCGAGATTGGTGTAGAAGAACTTGACTGGCCTGTACAGAGCCCTGACCTCAACGCCATCGAACACCTTTGGGATTAATTGAAATGCAGACTGCAAGCCAGGCCAAATCGCCCAACATCAGTGCCCGACCTCACTAATGCCTGTGGCTGAATGGAAGCAAGTCCCTGCAGCAATGTTCCAACATCTAAAGGAAAGCCTTCCCAGAAGAAGAGTGGAGGCTGTTATAGAAGCAAAGGGGGGGACAAACTCCATATTAATGCCCATGATTTTGGAATGAGATGTTTGACGAGCAGGTGTCCACATACTTTTGGTCATGTAGTGTACTCATGACATTGAGTCATTTACTGATGGTAAATAATCGGTATGTAGTACATTGCCTTTTTTCTTGTTTTTTGGCTTGCATTCAACCCATCTCAGATTGTTCAAGTGACGAGAAAACCTGGTTTTAAAAAAAACGATAAAGCAAAATCTCACGGGCACAAGACCTCTCCCCTATTTGACCTTGATATGTTGTTTAATTGTATTGATATTTAGGCTACGTGTGACGTTTAAAATGTATCTAGTTCTGTTCTTCAGCTGTGTATTCATGTTCTGTATTGTCATGTTTCATGTTCTGTGTGGACCCCAGGAAGAGTAGCTGCTGCTATCACAACAGCTAATGGGGATCCTAATACAATACCAAATACCAATACCAGGGTCATGGCTTTCAGACTTAAAAACGCACCTGATACCTTCCAGACACTTTTGACACATGTCTTGAAGAGTCGTCTGGGAGAATGTTGTAGGATGTACCTGGATGATATTATTTATTCAAAGGATATTGAGTCACTTCAGGGACACCCAGAGAGGTTGGTTGTCTCCCGGATACTGGATTGATACAAACTCAAAAACCACTTCTGTCTCCCAGAAACTTCTGTTTCTCTGGTATGTGGTGAGCAAGGATGGCATGGGAGCAAACCACTAAAAGACTATAGCAATCCAAAGCTATTCAATACCATAAACACTCAAGGAAGAAAGATGTGTTTTTATGTCCCGCAGGGTGGTGCTCAACTTTTCCATAATGACAACTTTTCACGTGACTTCATGAGAGCTCATGAGGCGCCTCTATATACTATGCAATGTCAGATCTCTACAACCATTTTGAGAAACGTTGACTCCTCTCAAAGAGTAAAACCCACATCCTGTCCTCTCTTTGAATGAGGATCTGCCCAGGCACTGGAGCCCTCCAGGAACAGCCAGTAGTAAAAAGAGAGGATCTGCCCAGGAACTGAGAGCCACAGTGGTAATGAACACCCCATGTTGGAACTGAGAGCCACAGTGGTAATGAACTCCCCATGTTGGAACTGAGAGCCACAGTGGTAATGAACTCCCCATGTTGGAACTGAGAGCCACAGTTGTAATGAACTCCCCATGTTGGAACTGAGAGCCACAGTGGTAATGAACACCCCATGTTTGAACTGAGAGCCACAGTTGTAATGAACTCCCCATGTTTGAACTGAGAGCCACAGTGGTAATGAACTCCCCATGTTGGAACTGAGAGCCACAGTGGTAATGAACTCCCCATGTTTGAACTGAGAGCCACAGTAGTAATGAACTCCCCATGTTTGAACTGTTAGCAGCAGTGGTAATGAACTCCCCATGTTTGAACTAAGAGCCACAGTGGTAATGAACTCCCCATGTTGGAACTGAGAGCCACAGTGGTAATGAACTCCCCATGTTGGAACTGAGAGCCACAGTGGTAATGAACTCCCCATGTTTGAACTGAGAGCCACAGTGGTAATGAACTCCCCATGTTGGAACTGTTAGCAGCAGTGGTAATGAACTCCCCATGTTTGAACTGAGAGCCACAGTGGTAATGAACTCCCCATGTTTGAACTAAGAGCCACAGTGGTAATGAACTCCCTATGTTGGAACTGAGAGCCACAGTGGTAATGAACTCCCCATGTTTGAACTGAGAGCCACAGTGGTAATGAACTCCCCATGTTTGAACTGAGAGCCACAGTGGTAATGAACTCCCCATGTTTGAACTGAGAGCCACAGTGGTAATGAACTCCCCATGTTGGAACTGAGAGCCACAGTGGTAATGAACTCCCCATGTTTGAACTGTTAGCAGCAGTGGTAATGAACTTTGTGTTTGAACTAAACTTTCTCTGGAACCTCCTCCAAAGAGTCACAAATTCAAACAGAGCATCTTGAGATGTACCACATTCAGATATATCTAACAAGAGTCACATTGATGGATTTGATATGAGCGCTTGCATGTTTCAGTCATACTTGTGAATAAAGCTTTCCATAGCCTCACATCAATTGCACAAGGAGAGTATAGCAGGTGCTATAGGCGATCATAGCAGCACTAGTAATACATGCCAGAAACGGTTCAAATTGAGTGAGGATAGCTGCTTTTTCAATGACTGACGGACTGGCAGGAGTGTTAGGCAGGCTACAGTAATTACGGGTCTGCTGTGCAGTAATGGTCTCCATTTTACCTAGCGTGGTCAAACCACTTTGGTCTCTAGACGGTCCACCTGACATTGCCCATTATTACAGACAACTAGCATGACATTTCACCCCGACAAGCTTACGGGGTCTCTGATGCTTTCTGAAACCTTTGAGAAACAACATCTACTGGTGGTTACAATATTTTTCATATGCAAAATGTAGGAATGCCATTTGGGCCAACAGGATTGTTAATGGCGCTGCCTACCATTGAGACCACTTTTAGTTTGTTTGACCGTGAGTCCATGACTATGTAGACAAACTAAAATAACAGTCTTCCTTACTTACATACTGAATTTAAAATAAATAATGAATCATGAACATACACTAATCAACTGGAAATGTTATCTGCAGATTTATTTAATTTTTTTTACAATTAGTCACTGAAATACCCACGCCAGTGGAGGATTCACACAATCAACAATTAGTCACTGAAATACCCACGCCAGTGCAGGATTCACACAATCAACAATTAGTCACTGAAATACCCACGCCAGTGCAGGATTCACACAATCAACAATTAGTCACTGAAATACCCACGCCAGTGGAGGATTCACACAATCAACAATTAGTCACTGAAATACCCACGCCAGTGCAGGATTCACACAATCAACAATTAGTCACTGAAATACCCACGCCAGTGCAGGATTCACACAATCAACAATTAGTCACTTAAATCCCCACGACAGTGCAGGATTCACACAATCAACAATTAGTCACTGAAATACCCACGCCAGTGCAGGATTCACACAATCAACAATTAGTCACTGAAATACCCACGCCAGTGCAGGATTCACACAATCAACAATTAGTCACTGAAATACCCACGCCAGTGCAGGATTCACACAATCAACAATTAGTCACTGAAATACCCACGCCAGTGCAGGATTCACACAATCAACAATTAGTCACTGAAATACCCACGCCAGTGCAGGACTCACACAATCAACAATAATTGTTATACGACCAAAAACCTGATAGATTCCTACCTCCACTCATTCATAATTGAAAACTCTGGGCATCGAATAGCCTCAGCTAAACATTTCACATGTTCACCATGGCAACAGACATATTTGCGTTGTAGCTGGAAGTTGCAATGTGCTTTATTTGAATGAGTAAGACAACTGTGGTGTAGACGTGCCTGCAAATAGAAAGTCATGTGGGTAGTACATAGAACTCAGTGGCTTTTGTCATGATTTATTGTATGTTTAAGTGGCCTTAGATCAAAGGACTTGAATGTTTAAGTAGTCTTAGATTGAAGGACTTGTATTTTGTACTGGTCTTAGATTGAAGGACTTGTATTTTGAACTGGTCTTAGATCGAAGGACATATTTTGAACTGGTCTTAGATCGAAGGACATATTTTGAACTGGTCTTAGATCGAAGGACTTTTATTTTGAATTGGTCTTAGATTGAAGGTCTTGTATTTTGAACTGGTCTTAGATTGAAGGTCTTTTATTTTGAACTGGTCTTAGATTGAAGGTCTTGTATTTTGAATTGGTCTTAGATTGAAGGACTTGCATTTTGAACTGGTCTTAGATCTGTAAAATTAAGAATAACTACAACTACACATCACACGGCTTGATTTACAACAGGTACCACACTACATTTCTAAATGCTCAAAATAGTATTTAGTCTATCACACCTCTCTGAAACAGTGACTTATGAAGAAACAACGTAACTTACTGATACATCAGTCAGCCTGAAGTGTGTGAGAGTCAGCCTGTGTGTGAGAGTCAGCCTGTGTGTGCGTGTGTGTGTGTGTGTGTGTGTGTGTGTGTGTGTGTGTGTGTGTGTGTGTGTGTGTGTGTGTGTGTGTGTGTGTGTGTGTGTGTGTGTGTGTGTGTGTGTGTGTCTGATCATCGTAAACATTAATTTATATCACCATTTGGCCTGTCAGGATGCTTTTACTGAACCTAAAAAAATCATAAACACATTTACCTCATAATCAATACTTCCCAAAAATATGACACAGCAATGAGTGCTCCTTCTCCCCTGAGGTCTGGATGACAAACACTTCCACAAAACTCACCCATAATTCACTGGCTGAGCGGCACCACTGAGGCTCTGTGGCTGTCACGCGTCACGCGCTAGATTTATTAAGCACAGCCAATTAACCTTTCCTGCATTGCTAATCAACTCATCTAATACATAATTAGTAATAAAGCCAGTCATCAAGGGACTGGTAATGGTTTGAGATTGGGAAATCAGCTATGTGGTATTTTGAAAAATAAAAGGTCGTAAAAGTCTTGGCATGATTTCTTGTGGCTGGACAACATACGTGACATTTGATTAACAAATTGTTAGTTGATTATGAACTTGTCAAACGATGTATCTAATTATTTAAAAAAATAAACCATAGGGAGGGAAAGCATTCAGCAAGAGGGGAAATTTGGTTTTGGCCCCAATGTAGAGGCTAATTGGTTTTGGTCCCAATGTAGAGACTAATTGGTTTTGGTCCCAATGTAGAGGCTAATTGGTTTTGGTGCCAATGTAGAGGATAATTTGTTTTGGTCCCAATGTAGAGGCTAATTGGTTTTGGTCCCAATGTAGAGGCTAATTGGTTTTGGTCCCAATGTAGAGGCTAATTGGTTTTGGTGCCAATGTAGAGGCTAATTGGTTTTGGTCCCAATGTAGAGGCTAATTGGTATAGGTCCCAATGTAGTGGCAAATTGGTTTTGGTCCCAATATAGAAGCTAATTGGTTTTGGTCCCAATGTAGATTCTTATTGGTTTTGGTCCCAATGTAGAGGTTAATTGGTTTTGGTCCCAATGTAGAGGTTAATTGGTTTGGGTCCCAATGTCGAGGCTAATTGGTTTTGGTCCCAATGTAGTGGCAAATTGGTTTTGGTCATACCTAGACTGGAGGTTACAACTCCAAAAAATCCACACTGCAGTACTTATGTAGTAACACATTTGTTTATTCTTGCAAAACAAAATCATTGGGGCATACTTTGAAACTGTCCTGTTTTCAGAACAAGATAAGTGTTTTGGCACAGTTATTGTCATACAGCATAGTAAGGAGCGAATTTGTCCTCCAACAGTGTCATCCATCGGGCCAAGCCTTGGCGATAGACCAGGAAAACTATGCTGCTCCAAATCTCCAGTTCACCCTCCATGCAATACAACCTGGGTGTTCTTACAGCACTTTGTAGAGGTTAGGGTCTCAGAGTTTTCTAGTTCTCCTCATGAAAAAGCAATGAGGTGGGGTGTTGTAAAAAGAGTCTCACTCGATGTGCTGCTCAGTAGACAGAATCTCAGAAGGACTGAATCTGGTTGTATCCAGATTCACATTCTACCTTAAAGGGGAAATCTTCAATTGCTACATAAATGTTTTGACTTTTAAACTGAGGATATATACCCCATTGATGTCTCATGAGCTTAGTTCAATTAACGTACCCCATCAGAACCAAGAATATAAGCTTGTTTAACGCCATTGTTTGTAAACAAAGTAATTTTAAACTAACACTGTATTGCCTCAAAACATGGTTAAAATGATAATGTTGGTATCATGGATGGTCAGTCCTTGCATCCATAGCACTGTCTATGAATTTGAAAGTGGTTATACTTCTCCAGCCCCATCCCTCATTGTTTTAACAAATACAGGGTGACCATTTTGTTATTGTTTCAACGGCAGAGTGCACCTTTAACGTTAAGCATGCTCACAGTGTTCACAGGATAATGCAGTCTGACGTGACACCAGAAAACACCAGGCGTATGACACCACAATTGAGTGTCAAGATGAGTATTGTCTCTAACTAAATCCCAGACGACAGTCATAAGGGCCTATCTGAGGAATGAGAAAAGAGAGAAAAGACTGAGGAAAACAGTTCATCTCCAGTCTAATTCTGGCTATAGAGTAGATACACCATACCCTTCTATACAGCAGATACACCATACCCTTCTATACAGTAGATACACCATACCCTTCTATACAGCAGATACACCATACCCGTCTATACAGCAGATACACCATACCCTTCTATACAGCAGATACACCATACCCTTCTATACAGCAGATACACCATACCCTTCCATACAGTAGATACACCATACCCTTCTATACAGCAGATACACCATACCCTTCTATACAGCAGATACACCATACCCTTCTATACAGCAGATACACCATACCCTTCTATACAGCAGATACACCATACCCTTCTATACAGCAGATAGACCATGCCCTTCTATACAGCAGATACACCATACCCTTCTATACAGCAGATACACCAAACCCTTCTATACAGCAGATACACCATACCCTTCTATACAGCAGATACACCATACCCTTCTATACAGTAGATACACCATACCCGTCCATACAGTAGATACACCATACCCTTCTATACAGCAGATACACCATACCCTTCTATACAGCAGATACACCATACCCTTCCATACAGCAGATACACCATACCCTTCTATACAGTAGATACACCATACCCTTCTATACAGTGGATACACCATACCCTTCTATACAGCAGATACACCATACCCTTCTATACAGCAGATACACCATACCCTTCTATACAGCAGATACACCATACCCTTCTATACAGCAGATAAACCATGCCCTTCTATACAGCAGATACACCATACCCTTCTATACAGCAGATACACCATACCCTTCTATACAGCAGATACACCATACCCTTCTATACAGCAGATACACCATACCCTTCTTTACAGTATATACTCCATACCCTTTTATACAGTATATACAACCACCCTTCTATACAGCAGATACACCATACCCATCTATACAGTAGATACACCATACCCTTCTATACAGCAGATACACCATACCCTTCTATACAGCAGATACACCATACCCTTCTATACAGCAGATAAACCATGCCCTTCTATACAGCAGATACACCATACCCTTCTATACAGCAGATACACCATACCCTTCTATACAGCAGATACACCATACCCTTCTATACAGTAGATACACCATACCCTTCTATACAGCAGATACACCATACCCTTCTATACAGCAGATACACCATACCCTTCTATACAGTAGATACACCATACCCTTCTATAGAGTAGATACACCATACCCTTCTATACAGCAGATACACCATACCCTTCTATACAGCAGATACACCATACCCTTCTATACAGTAGATACACCATACCCTTCTATACAGCAGATACACCATACCCTTCTATACAGTAGATACACCATACCCTTCTATACAGCAGATACACCATACCCTTCTATACAGCAGATACACCATACCCTTCTATACAGTAGATACACCATACCCTTCTATAGAGTAGATACACCATACCCTTCTATACAGCAGATACACCATACCCTTCTATACAGCAGATACACCATACCCTTCTATACAGTAGATACACCATACCCTTCTATAGAGTAGATACACCATACCCTTCTATACAGCAGATACACCATACCCTTCTATACAGCAGATACACCATACCCTTCTATACAGCAGATACACCATACCCTTCTATACAGCAGATACACCATACCCTTCTATACAGCAGATACACCATACCCTTCTATACAGCAGATACACCATACCCTTCTATACAGCAGATACACCATACCCTTCTATACAGCAGATACACCATACCCTTCTATACAGTAGATACACCATACCCTTTTATACAGTAGATACACCATACCCTTCTATACAGCAGATACACCATACCCTTCTATACAGTAGATACACCATACCCTTCTATACAGTAGATACACCATACCCTTCTACACATATATACACCATACCCTTCTGTAGAGTATATACAACCACCCTTCTATACAGCAGATACACCATACCCTTCTATGTAGTAGATACACCATAAAGGCAAGACGATACCAGACCATGCCAGAATATACCAGACTGTGCCAGTCTATGACAAGACTATGCCAGACTATGCCAGACTTTGCCAGACTATGACAAGACTATGCCAGACTATGACAAGACTATGACAAGACTATGCCAGACTTTGCCAGACTATGCAAGACTATCCAGACTATGCCAGACTATGCCAGACTATACCAGACTATGACAAGACTATGACAAGACTATGACAAGTTTATGACAGACTATGACAAGACTATGCCAGACTATGACAAGACTATGACAAGACTATGACAGACTTTGCCTGACTATGACAGACTATACCAGACTATGACAAGACTATGGCAAGACTATACCAGACTATGACAGACTATACCAGACTATGACAAGACTATGCAAGACTATGCCAGACTATACCAGACTATGACAAGACTATGGCAAGACTATACCAGACCATGCTAGACTATGCCAGACTATACCAGACTGTGCCAGACTATGACAAGACTATGCCAGACTATACCAGACTATGACAATACCATGGCAAGACTATACCAGACCATGCCAGAATATGCCAGACTGTACCAGACTATGACAAGACTATGCCAGACTATGCCAGGCTACGCCAGACTATGTCAGACTATGCCAAGACCATGACAAGACTATGACAAGACTATGACAAGACTATGCCAAGACTATGCCAAGACTATGACAGACTTTGCCAGACTATGACAAGACTATGACAAGACTATGACACAAGACTATGACAAGACTATGCCAAGACTATGCCAGACAATGCCAGACTATGCCAAGTCTATGCCAGACTATGCCAGACTATGACAAAACTATTACAAGACTATGCCAGACTATGACAGACTAGTATTATACCTTTATTTCAACAAGGAACACAGACTGAGACCAAGGTCTCTTTTACAGCTGAGCCCTGCGTATACATGTTTACACATACAGTTTAGGTATAATGATTAAGAAATTACTCAAGACAAACAAAACGATCACAGATAACACAAAACAAACACAGCAGCAGAATGTTATATTTACACAAATTATTCCCCTAGTTATTCCCCGAAGCAGTTACAAGCAATACAAAAATAAAAATCCTCCAATAAATGTTTCAAATGGGCAAGGGGGACAAGAGTCTCAAGTTGAAGTTTGGTCTGCAGGCTGTTCCATAAGCAAGGAGTGTAACAGGAAAAGGCAGCCATACCCAACTCTGTGGAGATCGCAGGGGCCTCAAGTGTAATCCATGCTTGAGACCTGGTTTCATGAATTATAATTATAGTATTGATGAGTGATGATAAATAAGAAGGTAGTTTATTCAGAAGTGCTTTATAGACAAACACGAAAGCATGTTGTCCAACCCACATTTTGATATAAAACACAGTGGTGAGTTCTGTAGCTAGCACCCGTAATAAACCTAAGTGCGCATTGATGAATAGCATCCAGCGATTTAAGTGTGGATGCCGTAGCATGCATATAGATTATGGGGATATTATCTAAAAACAGACATAGCTTGCACAATTTGTCTTCTATTTGTAGAGGACAAACATGTCCTGTTTCTATAGAGGAAGCCTAGCTTGATTTTTAGTCGTTTACAAAGTTCGTCAACATGCATTTTAAGAGACAGTTTATCATCCAACCATATCCCTAAGTATTTATATGCAGAGACCTGATTAACTCGAGAGCCATCTAAGCTCGTAAGTGTATTTTCAATCAACTTTTTGGACATATTAAAATTCATAAAATGTGTTTTCTTTGCATTTAAAACAAGTTTCAGCTGTAAAAAAAAAAGTAATATGTAATATCTTATAATCTGTCTCGAACTGTGATAATGCTTGGTCAGCCATTGAATCAACAGAGTACATGACAGTGTCATCAGCATATAGAGGAATTTTACACTTTCTTACTTCATCACCGATATTGTTTATGTAGAGAGTGAACAGTAATGGACCAAGTATAGAACCTTGTGGGGCCCCTTTAATCAACTCCAATGGCTCCGACTAGATGCCGTCGACTCTAACAGTCTGACTTCGATCCTTTAGATAGTCATGAAACCAACGACAGGCATCCAATCCCAGTCCTATTTACCCAAAAGTATTGCATGGTCTACTGTGTCAAACGTCAGACTATACCAGACTACCACAGACTATGCCAGACTATACCAGACTATGCCAGAATATTCCAGACTATGTCAGACTATTCCAAACTATGCTAGACTATGCCATACTGTGACAGACTATTCCAGACTATGCTAGGCTATGCCAGACTATGCCAGACTTTGCCAGACTATGACAGACTTTGCCAGAATATGCCAGACTATGCCAGTTTATGCCAGACTATGACAGACTATGCTAGACTATGACAGACTTTGACAGACTATGACAGACTATGCCAGACTATGCCAGACTTTGACAGACAATACCAGACTATTCCAGACTATGCTAGACTTTGCCATACTATGACAGACTTTGCCAGACAACGCCAGACTATGACAGAGTATATCAGACTATGCCAGGCTATGCTAGACTATGCCAGACTATATCAGACTATGCCAGACTATATCAGACTATGTCAGACTATATCAGACTATGCCAGACTATATCAGACTATGCCAGACTATATCAGACTATGACAGACTATGCCATTGGGTCCACTAAGAGACACACTAAACAAATCAACAGCCAGCATCCATGCTGCATAGGAAGGCCAACACAGCAGTCTGTCAAGAAGCAACACAAGGTTCCCTCTGGGCAGTAGGAGGGGTGAGTCACTTGAGTGGGTTGAGTCACTGACGTGATCTTCCTGTCCGGGTTGGCGCCTCCGTCGGGTTTGTGAGGTGGGTGAGATCTTTGTGGGCTATACTCGGCCTTGTCTCAGGATAGTAGGTTGGTGGTTGAACATATCCCTCTGGTGGTGTGAGGGCTGTGCTTTGGCAAAGTGGGTGGGGTTATATCTTGCCTGTTTGACCCTGTCCGGGGGTGTCATCGGACAATGCCACAGTGTCTCCTGACCCCTCCTGTCTCAGCTTCCAGTTTTTATGCTGCAATAGTTTGTGTCGGGGGGCTAGGGTTAGTCTGTTATATCTGGAGTATTTCTCCTGTCTTATCTTGTGTCCTGTGTGAATTTAAGTGTGCTCCCTCTAATTCTCTCTCTCTCTTTATCTATCTATCTTTCTCTCTCTTTCTCTCTTCTCTTGGAGGACATTAGCCCTAGGACCATGCATCAGGACTACCTGGCCTGATGACTCCTTGCTGGCCCCAGTCCACCTGGTCATGCTGCTGCTCCAGTTTCAACAGTTCTGCCTATGGCTATGGAACCCTGACCTGTTACCTTGTCCCGGACCTGCTGTTTTGGACTCTCTCTCTACCGCACCTGCTGTCTCTAACTCGGAATGATCGGCTATGAAAAGTCAACTGACATTTACTCCTGAGGTGCTGACCTGTTGCACCCTCTACAACCACTGTGATTATTATCTGACCCTGCTGGTCATCTATGAACGTTTGAACATCTTGGCCATGTTCTGTTATAATCTCCACCTGGCACTGCCAGAAGAGGACTGGCCACCCCTCAGAGCCTGGTTCTTCTCTAGGTTTCTTCCTAGGTTTTGGCCTTTCTAGGGAGTTTTTCCTAGCCACCATGCTTCTACATCTGCATTGTTTGCCGTTTGTGGTTTTAGGCTGGGTTTCTGTACAGCACCTTGTGACATTGGCTGATGTCTTTATAAATACATTTGATTGATTGATTGATAGTCTCCTCTGGGCAGTAGTCTCCTCCGGGGAGTAGCCTCCTCTGGGCAGTAGTCTCCTCTGGGCAGTAGTCTCCTCTAGGGAGTAGTCTCAGATATCCCAGACCTTGGAGCAACGTAAACTAGGCAACAGCTGGAGCATTGGTACATCGCCGGAAGCAACCAGACAATATGGGCAGAGACAGAAGGATCAACCAATACTCTGTTGTCTATTCAGTCTGCTCATCATTAGCCAAGGATAGTCTATGCAGACTGCTCATCATTAGCCAAGGGATAGTCTATGCAGACTGCTCATCGTTAGCCAAGGGATAGTCTATGCAGACTGCTCATCATTAGCTAAGGGATAGTCTATGCAGTCTGCCCATCATTAGCCAAGGGATAGTCTATGCAGACTGCTCATCATTAGCCAAGGGATAGTCTATGCAGACCGCTCATCATTAGCCAAGGGATAGTCTATTCAGTCTGCTCATTATTAGCCAAGGGATAGTCTATGCAGACTGCTCATCATTAGCCAAGGGATAGTCTATGCAGTCTGCTCATCATTAGCCAAGGGATAGTCTATGCAGACTGCTCATCATTAGCCAAGGGATAGGCTCGTTCAATCCGGCCTGCGGGTGGTTTGAGTAGTTTTCCCTCAGGAAAATACCTATATTTATAGCCTCTTCACTCTGTCCAGCTTGCTAACAGTCTTAGAAACGAAAGCTAGACAGTCAAGGAGCATACATTTTTATTTTATGTTCGTGCAAAATTTGACGGCGAGGAAATATAACATTTAAAATGAGGCCCACCGGACCTCGGGGAAGAACGAATGAGCTCCTGTGGAGAATTCTTTTTGACACCCCTGGTCTACGCAGACAGCTCATCAAGAGAGGGCTTGATTTACTTTGTTGATATGCCAGTACGCACAGCGCTAGAGGCTGTACTGATTACTCTGCATATTAATTTGGTCAGTGCATTTATCCCACCTTTCTCTTTTGTCTATGAGAAGGAGGAGGCTGATGACACTGGGGTAAAGCTGGCAGAGAAAGTACTTTTCTGTAGAAGGTGAGGTATCTTATATCACTTATAACTGCTTCCCTGTGCTCCTAGGTCTGAGAGAAACATGCTTCACAGTGATTGCTAACTGCTTCCCTGTGCTCCTAGGTCTGAGAGAAACATGCTTCACAGTGATTACTAACTGCTTCCCTGTGCTCCTAGGTCTGAGAGAAACATGCTTCACAGTGATTGCTAACTGCTTCCCTGTGCTCCTAGGTCTGAGAGAAACATGCTTCACAGTGATTGCTAACTGCTTCCCTGTGCTCCTAGGTCTGAGAAAAACATGCTTCACAGCGATTGCTAACTGCTTCCCTGCGCTCCTAGGTCTGAGAAAAACATGCTTCACAGCGATTGCTAACTGCTTCCCTGTGCTCCTAGGTCTGAGAGAAACATGTTTGTCAGCAAAACCATTATCATAAAATCATTAAATATTCATATTGTTCCTGTGCTTGCTAATTTTGCCAAGTGTGATTAATATTTGGTTTGGGTTTAGTTCCATCACAGACTTCAAACTGGCTGATACATGTTTTATGTGTGCTGCTGATAGTTGCATAGTGAGATAATATTTGGCTGGCTGTATAGCTCAGGACCATAAGCAGGACGAAAATAAACATGAATGACAAATTAGTCAAACCCAATTAGTTAAGTTCAGTTCTTTGAACACAACTCTTGCAAAGCACAAAACCTGAGGTTAACCCCTCCTGTGGGTGTTCCACAAAGCACTGAACTGAGGTTACCCCCTCTCCTGTAGGTGATCTGCAATGTATTCAGCTCCTGTAACACACCTGTTCAAAGAGCTAGCCCAAGACAGACAAACAATACAAGACGGAGTAGCTCCTGCAGTGGACATGGAGTCTTCTCAACCCCCTGACGACCAACCATCCTAAGTAACACAGGAGCTCTAATTCCAATCACTCATGGATGTAGGTCACAGTTCCATGTTTCAATATGAAACGTGTTTGAGACATACTGTATAGATATAAAAAAAAGTATAATAATCTGAAAAGAGGATTGCTAACAAATACATTTGTGTAATACATTGTCAAAACAGGAATTTCTTCACAATTGTCAAGCAGTGACTTGCCCATCACAATCTGTATTTCTTACAGCATTAGCTAAGCAACACAGAGGGGATCTTCTGAATCCAGTGGTATATTTTCAGCACACACAGCAGACGTGACTAGGGAAGTCAGTAGGGCTTATGGAGGAGCATCTTGTAAGAACTCGCCGCTGGTGTGTGATGATGAACAGGGATGAGAGCAGGAGAGTGGCGGCGCCCACAGAGGTGGGATCCACAGGCACCGTCTGTCTGATGTTACTGGAGGCGGCGTGGCGCACGCTAGTCAGGGTGGAATTCCATGATGGAAATGAAAGGAAGCAGTGCTGGCAGGAGCGCTGGGACTTCCATTTTGCCACTACACAGGGGAGTGTCCTCAGGAGACGACTGGCTGTGAGGTTGACTGACAGTCAGCCCTATGTGTTGGGCGCGTGTGTAATGTTTCATTTATCACCTGGGAGATCTGGTAGGAGATCAGTTAACCTAGATCAAAACAGTCCTGATCTACACATTCTGTGGAGCAAACTAAAACTAACTTCTAAAACATATCAGGCTAGTGTTGAAAGTTCAATGCAGAGGAGAAACCAGATTCTCTCTAGTCTAAATAAATAATGGTTCCAGGCTGGCAGAAGCATATCCTCAGGAGAATATCAAGGCTGTACTTGAACTCATTGTCAGTTTAGACACATTCTACATCCCTACTTAACGTAGAACAAAACCTGGTCTGATATACAGCACCAGTCAACAGTTTGGACACACCTACCCATTCAAGTGTTTTTCTTTATTTTTACTATTTTCTACATTGTATAATAGTGAAGACATCAAAACTATGAAATAACACATATGGAATCATGTAGTAACCAAAAACGTGTTAAACAAATCAAAATATATTTTATATTTGAGATTCTTCAAAGTAGCCACCCTTTGCCTTGATGACACACGTTTGGCATTCTCTCAACCACCTTCATAAGGTAGTCACCTGGAATGCATTTCAATTAATGTGTTTGAGCCAATCAGTTGTGTTGTGACAAGGTAGGGGTGGTATACAGAAGATAGCCCTATTTGGAAAAAGACCAAGTCAATATTATGGCAAGAACAGCTCAAGTAAGCAAAGAGAAACAACAGTCAATCATTACTTTAAGACATCAAGGTCAGTCAATGGAACATTTCAAGAACTTTGAAAGTTTCTTCAAGTGCAGTCGCAAAAACCCTAAAGTGCTATGATGAAACTGGCTCTAATGAGGACTGCCACAGCAAAGGAAGACCCAGAGTTACCTCTGCTGCAGCGCATAAGTTCATTAGAGTTACCAGCCTCAGAAATTGCAGCCCAAATAAATGTTTCACAGAGTTCAAGTAACAGACACATCTCAACATCAACTGTTCAGAGGAGACTGCGTGAATCAGGACTTCATGGTGTGGGGGTGTTTTGCTGGTGACACTGTCAGTGATTTATTAGAATTCAAGGCACACTTAACCAGATTTTAAAATAACTACCTCATCTCTGTACCCCTCACATACAATTATCTGTAAGGTCGCTCAGTGAATTTCAGACACAGATTCAACCACAAAGACCAGGGAGGTTTTCCAATGCCTAGTAAAGAAGGGTACCTATTGTAGATTGGTCAACAACAACAACAAACAGACACTAAAAATCCCTTTGAGCACAGTGAAGTTATTAATTACACTTTGGATGGTGTATCAATACACCTATTCACTACAAAGATATAGGCGTCCTTCCTAACTCAATTACCGGAGAGGAAGGAAACCGCACAGGGATTTCCCCATGAGGCCAATGATGACATTAAAACAGTTACAGTTTAATGGCTGTGATAGGAGAAAACTGAGGACGGATCAACAACATTGTAGTTACTCCACAATACTGACCTAAATGACTGAGTGAAATGAAGGAAGATATACAAATATTCCAATAAGGCACTAAAGTAAAGCTGCAAAAACTATTGGCAAAGGAATTATGTCCTGAATACAAAGCGTTATGTTTGGAGCAAATCCAATACATCACTGAGTGCCTCTCTTCATATTTTCAAGCATAGTGATGGCTGCATCATGTTATGGGTATGCAAGGACTATCAGTTTTTTGGGGGGATAAAAAGAAATGGAATGGGGATAAACACTGGCAAAATCCTTAAAGCAAGCCTGGTTCAGTTTGCTTTTCAACAGACACTGGGAGACAAATTCACCTTTCAGCAGGACAATAACCTAAAACACAAGGCCAAATATACACTGGAGTTGCTTTCCAAGATGACATTGAATGTTCCTGAGTTGCCGGGTTACAGTTATGACTTAAATCGGCTTGAAAATCTATGTCAAGACTTGAAAATGGCTGACAAGCAATGATGAACAACCAACTTGCAAATATTGTACAATCCAGGTGTGCAACGCTGTAAATGCTGCCAAAGGTGATTCTAACATGTATTGTCTCAGGGGTGTGAATACTTATGTAAATGAGATATTTCTGTATTTCATTTTCAATAGATTTGCTAAAATATCTGAAAACATGTTTTCACTTTGTCATTATGGGGTCTTGTGTGTCAAATTCAGGCTGTAACAACAAGATGTGGAATATATGCCACTCCAAACTGAGCTCAGGTGCACCCAATTTCCTTTGATTATCCTTGAGATGTCACTACAACTTGATTGGAGTCCACCTGTGGCCAATTCAATTGTTTAGAAATGTTTTCTAAATTATGTCCAGAGTGTTGAAAGTTTCCAAGAACACAGTGGTCTCCATTATTGGTAAATGGGAAAAAATATGGAACTACCCAGAGAGTGGCCAGATGGAAGCCACTCCTGAGAAAAAGGCACATGACAGCACGCCTGGAGTTTGCAAAAAGACACGTGAAAGACTCAATAAAATGCAAATGAATTACTTAAAAATCATACAATGTGATTTTCTGGATTTTTGTTTTAGATTCCGTCACTCACAGTTGAAGAGTACCTATGATAAAAATTACAGACTTCTACATGCTTTGTAAGTGGGAAAACCTGCAAAATCGGCAGTGTATCAAATACTTGTTCTCCCCACTGTAACTTAAGAGTCTGAGAAAATCTGCAAGGAAGAAAATCCCCAAATCCAGATGTGCAAAGCTGATCCAGACACATACCCACGACGACTCAAAGCTGATCCAGACCCAAGACAACTCAAAGCTGATCCAAACATACCCAAGACGACTCAAAGCTGATCCAGACATACCCAAGACGACTCAGATGATCCAGACATACCCCAGATGACTCAAAGCTGATCCAGACATACCCAAGACGACTCAAAGCTGTAATCGCCACCAAAGGTGCTTCTACAAAGTGTTGACTCAGGGGTGTGTATACCTCGTCAACACTCACACCTGTGTTAACGAGAGAATCACTGACATGATGTCAGCTGGTCCTTTTGTGGCAGGGCTGAAATGCAGTGGAAATGTTATTTTGGGATTCAGTTCATTTGCATGGCAAAGAGGGACTTTGCAATTAATTGCAATTCATCTGATCACTCTTCATGACATTCTGGAGTATATGCAAATTGCCATCATACAAACTGAGGCAGCAGACTTTGTGAAAATTAATATTTGTGTCATTCTCAAAACTTTTGGCCACGACTGTACAGTATATCTTTCAAATCCTGGAACGTTCTCAAACCATTACTACCATTACATGATTTCGGCAAGGGTACGGATTCCACATTTTGACCACTGGGGGGGAATGCAAAAGGCCACCCTCCAGATCACAAGGCGTATGAAATATGGGCATGGCATTTTGATTCCCAGTTACAATGTCTTTAAATGTTGCATCAACATTGCTTAAGGGATATATCAGTGGAGACCACCTCTTCCAGGGCAATAGGAGACACCATATTTCTCTCTATACTCAGCCAGCAGGCGGAATAATCATGTCTAAACCAATTTATGATGGTAAGAAATGCTAGTGTCTGGAAATACAACTTACAGTTTGACACGGATAGTCCTCTGTTTTTCCCTTTGTATGTTTGTTAATATTTATCCGGGCAGAGCACAATTGGCCCAGCATGGTCCGGGTTTGTCCATCATTGTAAATAAGAATTTGTTCTTGACTGACGTGCATAGTTAAATAAAGTTTCAAATAAAACATTATTATATATATTTTTTTAAATACACACTTTGAAACCGCATTATGGACTTCATCCCAATAGCCAGAAGGGGGAAACGATTGGGATTTCATAAGTAGAGATGGAGTCCTCCATCAGGGTTGAGAGAGGCAGTAGGGCAGAATTGGTTAGATTTATTTACTTGAAATGGAGCTGAATTTGTCTATGATCTTAAAGCTATTGGGAGGAATTGAAATACACCGTCTAGATAAAGTAAGATATCGTCGGGGTATAATGATATGCTATGATCTGTAGATTTGAGACATTTGTGTAATTTTTGGATTGTCGAATTCCCTGGGCCAGGTTCTCCATAGACAAAAATAGCAGAGGTGAGATGGGATCACCTTGCCTGCTACTTCTAGGGTATGAATACTTTCTGAAGGTACTGTCTAAGACAAATATATGATTTTCTCCAACAAAAATCAGGGAGAGGGTATCAACAGTTCTAATTCGGGTGAACCATCCATTTAACCTGCTATGCAGAACAGTCAAGCAGAGGTTGGTTAACCTCAGGAAGTGCTCTTAATTAATCCCAGTACTTAAAAACATAGAATGCTAGATCTAAACAAACAAGGACACAGCAGTGATCTGAGATTCTGCACCACGGACCACGGCAGAATCAAAATCCTGGAATTGGAGGTTCAGCACCACATGAACGTGGACAGCGACCATGCAATGACTGGTAGAACACATGGGATAAAGAAAGGAAGACAAAACCAGGAAGAGACAGGACTGAATTGGAAGACTCCCACACAAACTATCTTCTATGCAACTTTCTTTGTCTCAGAGCAAGTATTAACCAATTCCAGCACACATTTAATTTCATAATACAATTGAAAACAAAAAGGTTGCACACTAACACGAATCCTCATCTTTATTGATCAGACATGATTCATGCTCTCCTTTATTATGTAAATGTATGTTTGCCTGTGACCAATCCACATCTGCAGTATTCGAGACAATAACCCTAGCTGACTCCCGCTAAATTTGAATTCTATAAGTGCAGACAGGCGTTTGCTCGATATGACACACCCACCCGTCTTATTCTTTCAGATTACATTGAATGCTCAAGAGACGAGAGAGAATAGACACTTAATCCTGTAATACTTCAGATGGTAGAGATACAGACTGTCTGGTCAGAGTAAGACCACGTAGTCACCTTTAACAGCTCAAATGTTTCTTTGACACCAATTTTAACATGAGACAGTGCAGTTGTAGAGCAACATGAGGAGCCTATGTCAATACGAGAGGCCAATAGACCTGCCGTTATTGTGAAAGCCTAATCTTTAAAAAGAGATTGATTAAATTTACACACACAAGTATTTTAAAAGGAGCTACACGTCATATTTTTGTGGCCAGCAAATCTCTTGTCAAATAAAGCCTGCGGCTGTGGTGGCAGGGTAGCCTAGTGGTTAGAGCGTTGGACTAGTAACCGAAAGGTTGCAAGTTCAAATCACTGAGCTGACACGGTACAAATCTGTTGTTCTGCCCCTGAACAGGCAGTTAGAACCCATTGTTCCTAGGCCGTCATTGTAAATAAGAATTTAAATAAAGGTCAAATAAAAACAATGGGTGTGTGGCTCAGGCCCAGTCAATTTGACAACAAACAGCCAGTCTGTCTTTTGTAGACAAATAAGAAGGCTGCACCATTAGAATGCAATTTTGTGTCAATACATTTTTGCGGTAAAATATTATGTAACATCATTCAACTCTTACTGTAGATACAGTATATTAAAATACATTCTGACATTTATAATGATTGTTTGCAGGACATAAAATGTACTTTTTGGTACAAAAGTCACTGTGGCAGGAAGATTTGTAAAAATCTACCAGCCACTCAAGATTTTTTACAAGCAAAAACATTTTTGCCACAAAAATTACACAAACAAAAACACGAGCATGCTTTCTAATGTTTCTAAAACAATCACAGAGCCAAAAATGTTTTCACCTGCACCTTTAAGGGCGGGAGGTTACCGTGACAACTCCAGTATTGTTTGTGCCTGTGAGATTAACAGGTAGAAGCGTTGTCTTGTCTTCCCTAGCAGCTGAAACTCCAACGTAGAAAAACAACCTAGCTTGTGAACAAAACTACGTAAAAGCCAAGAAACAAGGACAAGGTTTCACTTCAGTAGACTTTCTTTTCAAGTAAATTAGACCAGCTTTTATGCCTGTGCACAGCGCTTCTAAAACTGTAATATTTCAGTCAGCTCTTCACGTGTGCACAGCCCCCAGACAGGCTGTGCTGCAGAGCGAGGTGGAATACGCTATATATTACCAGCTATGAAACAAAAACACCAGAAATATTTTGAAAACTGCATATATGTTACATTAAATGTAATAAAACTGGACTTTTTATATTCACAAATGTGAGTGAAATATTTTGGCAGGTGTTGATTTTTGGCCCTGATTGTTTGCCTCCATTTATTGGGATTGTTGGACATGGTAGTAATGGTTCTCTTCAATGGGCAGTGCTGAAGGATCCATTCCACTCTGCTTCATTTGGACGGCGATGTCAAATAGGTAGTCATAGCATTCACACCTGGAACAAGACACACAGATAATCCATTACCACACAAACCTCTAGAAGGCACCAATGATTTAAAACACAGTGATACATTCAGTCTAAATCACACATTCACAGTAATACTTATACAAACATTAACTAATAATTATAATAGTAATCACTTGTATAAAACATTGTGTTACTTCATATTTATTCATTAACTCACATGGTCTTGGCTTTCTCCCAGGACTCCCCCCACACGTAGACGCCGTGGCGCCGGACGAGGACCGCACAGGAGTCTGGGTACTGTTCCATGGCCAGTGCCATGCGCTGCTTCAGGTCCCGCTCCTCCGGGGTGTTCTCAATGATGGGGACCACCAGCATTTCATCAAATCTACACACACACACACACACACACACACACACACGTCAACGTCAGTGTGTGAGCAGAATGCACAGTCATAGGGCCACTATTTAAAATTAAGTGGCAGTTTCCCCTGGATGAAAATGTGCCACAATTAATGGGAGTTTCAAGGTAACATCTGGATAAACTGCCGTGGATGGACTGCTTCAGTACAGACATTCACACTGCAGTACATCGGCAGGTAGCCTAGTGATTAGAGCGTTGGGACAGTAACCGGAAGGTCACTGGATCGAATCCCCGAGCTGACAAGGTAAAAATCTGTTAACCCACTGTTCCCCGGGCACCAAAGACATGGATGTCGATTATGGCAGCCCCCCGCACATCTCTGATTCAGAGGGGTTGGGTTAAATGCGAGACACACATTTCAGTTGAATACCTTCAGTTGGACAACTGACTAGGAAATCCCTTTTCCCATTGAGCACCCGCCTGTCGTTGGCGCTGGAGGGGCCCTCGAGCCACTCACCCGCCTGGCGTTGGCGGGGCCCTCGAGCCACTCACCCGCCTGGCGTTGGCGCTGGAGGGGTCCTCGAGCCACTCACCCACCTGTAGTTGGTACTGGAGGTGTCCTCTAGCCACTCACCCACCTGTAGTTGGTACTGGAGGTGTCCTCTAGCCACTCACCCACCTGTAGTTGGTACTGGAGGTGTCCTCTAGCCACTCACCCACCTGTAGTTGGTACTGGAGGTGTCCTCTAGCCACTCACCCACCTGTAGTTGGTACTGGAGGTGTCCTCTAGCCACTCACCCACCTGTAGTTGGTACTGGAGGTGTCCTCTAGCCACTCACCCACCTGTAGTTGGTGCTGGAGGTGTCCTAGCCATGTGCCCACCGGTAGTTGGTGCTGGAGGTGTCCGAGCCATGTACCCACCTGTAGTTGGTGCTGGAGTTGCCCTTGCGGATTCCCTTGATCATCTCCTGGTGAGTTATGCGGAACTCCTTGCCGGGATAAAACAGAGTTGCCATGACGGCAGCCTTGGAGTGGGTGTGGATGACGGCCTGCGCCGCTGAGGAACAGGAGGGAGACAGTTAGCATGTTGGCCTATTAGAAGGTCCGTGGGTTTAACACAATACAACATCAGCTCCACTGAAACCTAAAGTAGGAAGCTTGCGCTTATGACAACTTTGTGGGCACAACATGTTGTTGTGAAGGTGGGTTTGTTTCCCAGGTAGTCCATAGAAGGCTAGACAGACAGACCTCACCCCTCATAGTGCATCAATCATTAACAGAGAGAGCCCACCCCTCATAGTGTATCAATCATTAACAGAGAGAGCCCACCCCTCATAGTGCATCAATCATTAACAGAGAGAGCCCACCCCTCATAGAGTATCATTCATTAACAGAGAGAGCTCACCCCTCATAGAGTATCATTCATTAACAGAGAGCGCTCACCCCTCATAGAGTATCATTCATTAACAGAGAGAGCTCACCCCTCATAGAGTATCATTCATTAACAGAGAGCGCTCACCCCTCAGAGTATCATTCATTAACAGAGAGAGCTCACCCCTCATAGAGTATCATTCATTAACAGAGAGCGCTCACCTCTCATAGTGAAGGCATTCATGAACAGAGGGGTGCACTGGCTCTTCTTCAGATTCTTCCAGGGGGGTGGAGAGCTGATGTCTCTCTCCTCCACATCACAGACAAACATGTCATCCGGCTACAGGGTGCAACACACACACACACACACTGTCAAACAGTGGTCCAAGTTGTCTCTATGATGATATGAAGGCAAAGCAGCAGGCCAGCTCACCTGTAGTCTCTCCTTTTGGACTCCAGATGGGGCAATGTAGATGTGATCTCTAGGTACAACAAAATGGGGACATTCATGTTCATTAGCTAGCATGCAGACACACACGTATTACATATCCTCTGTGCTATTTTTCATGACGGGCTGCCACGTTTAACTAAAGACCAAGTCACAGATGAGGTTTTGAATTAAAAATGATTCAATAATATTAAAATCAGAGCACTTACCCATGTCTCAAACTTAGCCCTCCTCCTGTCCCAGTAACCCAGCCGAGTTGGTAGAAAAGACGACACAACTCTGGGATGAGAACCCGTGGATGTTCCTGGTCCTGAAACAAGGTGGTGGTGAAACAGTACATTACCCAGACACCATAATGGCTCATCATTTACCTTCAGGCGCTTGTGCAAATTCTGAATGTAAGTGGATGTGTCCACATCACAACCTCTCCTCACTCTATCTGGGTCTGAAACTGGAGCAGTGTGTTCTCTCTCTCTCCCTGTTAAAGTCTCCTCGGTTGTTTCTCTCTAGCTCTCTGGCTCTGGACTTACCAAAATATCTTCCTCTGACTTCCCTCATTGCGTCTCTTTTCCTGAGAGTCTTGCTCTACTCACCGTCTAGCCTATAATTGAAGGTGTTGCTAGCTATTAGTTTGACATTTCAGATCGCAAACCGTGTTTTAAATGTGTTAGTTAGCCTAGCTAGATGCCCTCCTGTTGGCAGCAGTCGTTCTAAAGCACCTACCGGAGACTCCGTCGACTCGGAACCATTTTCCTGGTCTTCATTGGTGGCGTCGCAAACAGATGTCATTTTCTTTAGGATAGACGCAGAACGATCTGCTTTTTCAACCGGTGGAACCGGATTCTTCTTGCGACGTTTTTCTTTTTCAAGCGGTGGAAGCGGATTCTTCTTGCGACCACGTCCTGGGAGGTTGACTACAATCCCATGGACAGCATGCTTCCTGATAACATTCCGAACTGTGGAAACAGCAATCCCAAGGTCTCTGGAGATGGACTTGTAACCTTGCTTCAGTCCGTGTTTGGTTATAATCACGTTCCTTACATCCTCAGACAGTTCTTTCCCCTTCACCATGTTCACAGTGGTTACCTTGGGAAAAAGACCTGCAACGTACCACAGTACACGTGTGAACACCACGTTTCTGTTCAATTGTACCGTATTTCTGAAGCCGTATTGAATAGTGTGTAATAAAAGGTAGAAGGGCCAATAGAGCAGAGCGAACAGCAGACTAGACAGCTGCTACTAGCACACCTTGTTCCTCTTCAACCAAATCTCAAACAACATATCGTTTAAATGCAACATTTCGCCACATGTTTAAAACAATTCAGTTTTAAATAACTTTGTGTGTTTGTTTGAAAGCAGGGGGTTGGTCATTAGTGCGACAGGATACAGCAAGGACCTCCAGATCTCTTGCACGTGACCTTGTATTGTGCCTGAAGACAATTATAGAATCATCGCAGAGATCTTTGATAATCGGCGAAAATGAGATGACACAATTCTTAGCAATTCAAAATCAAACGTGTTTTATTATTTGTTCATATTTTTGTTAGAAAAAGTATATCCTATATCAGTGTAACTTCTACCTGGAGAGGGTGTTGCACAAGTATGCCTAACAAGCACTAGGTGGTAGCAGAGCCCAAATACATTCAACCAAATTTATGGCAAGGACAGATATTTGTTTATTGTCTAGTTATGAAAAGTGGTGTCTCACTTCCCAACTAGAGTCACCAATTTACGTCATGGTGCTTGCAGGCTGCAGTCTAATTACAGTGTAGATGCCTAATAGTGCATTATATTAATATTATATTATATTTTTATCATTTAGCAGACGCTCTTATCCAGAGCGACTTACAGTTAGTGCATTCAAGAGACCTGAGCTGGCAGAACGGAGTGCTTGGGTTGGGGTGTAGGGTTTGAGCATAGCCTGAAGTGGCAGTTCCTAGTGTTGTTCCGTAGATAAGTACCATGGTCTTGTAGTGGATGCGAGCTTCGACTGGAATCCAGTGGAGTGTGCGAAGGAGCGGGGTGACATGAGAGAACTGCAGTGTTATATTTCTGTATCTATCAGCATTCGAGAGGATAGTGTGGCTGTGACATGAACTCTTCATAACAAACATCTAGTCCTGCATGCATCTATTCCTGCAGCCTGAAACATGACCATTAGGCTTTTAATATAATGTTGGTTTACAACCTTGTTGTAGGCCTATCCATCCCAGGGGGAGGGATGTTTCCTTGGGACAGCTTTACTTCACCAAAGCCGTCGTTAGATACATTGTTTTATTATTGACAGATGACCATGTTTGTTATCAAGTAACATTTTCCACACGTCTGCCTTCTACTTTGTGTTTTTCAGACTGACCATGTGTAGGATATCATGGGGAGGTAGCCTATAGATGGCTGGGGTGAAAAGTGGAGGGGTAAGTCCAGGCCAATAGGGATTTCTAGGTTCTCGTCAGACAAGATAAAACGCCTTGTGTTGACATAAGTGCCGGGAACACGTGACAGACATTGGATCGTTGCATGCTGAAGGCTTAGGCCGTCACTTAGGGAGTGGATATTTAAAGGCATGGTAACAGGCACGTTCACCAAAGCTGAGTTTACTGACAAGGAACAGATAAGACTGATTTAGACACAGTCTATGTTACTATACTATATGGTGATACTATGGTGATACTACAGTGATACTACAGTGATACTATGGTGATACTATGGTGATACTATGGTGATACTATGGTGATACTACGGTGATACTACGTGATACTATGGTGATACTACGGTGATACTATGGTGATACTACGTGATACTATGGTGATACTATGGTGACACTATGGTGATACTACGTGATACTATGGTGATACTACGGTGATACTATGGTGATACTACGTGATACTATGGTGATACTACGGTGATACTATGGTGATACTACGTGATACTATGGTGATACTACGGTGATACTATGGTGATACTACGTGATACTATGGTGATACTATGGTGATACTACGGTGATACTATGGTGATACTACGTGATACTATGGTGATACTACGGTGATACTATGGTGATACTACGTGATACTATGGTGATACTACGGTGATACTATGGTGATACTACGGTGATACTATGGTGATTCTACGTGATACTACGGTGATACTATAGTGATACTATGGTGATTCTACGTGATACTATGGTGATACTACGTGATACTATGGTGATACTATGGCGATACTATGGTGATACTATGGTGATTCTACGTGATACTACGGTGATACTATCGTGATTCTACGTGATACTATGGTGATACTACGTGATACTATGGTGATACTACGTGATACTATGGTGATACTATGGTGATACTATGGTGATTCTACGTGATACTATGGTGATACTACGTGATACAACGGTGATACTAATGTGATACTATGGTGACACCTTGGAGATACTATGGTGATACTACGGTGATAGTATGGTGATATTACGGTGATAGTATGGCTATAGTATGGTGATACTGTGCTGATACTACGGTGATACTACGGTGAAACTATGGCGATACTATGGTGACAGTATGGTGATACTATGGTGATACTACGTGATACTATGGTGATACTACGGTGATACTATAGTGATACTACAGTGATACTACGGTAATACTATGGTGATACTACGGTGATACTACGTGATACTATGGTGATACTACGGTCATACTACTGTGATAGTATGGTGATACCTTGGTAATACTATGGTGATACTACGTGGCACTACGGTGATAGTATAGTGATAGTATGGTGTTACTATGGTGATACTATGGTGATACTATGGTGATACTATGGTGATACTACGGTGATACCATGGTGATACCATGGTGTTATTACGGTGATACTATGGTGATAGCATGGTGATACTACGGTGATACTACGGTGATACTATGGTGATACTATGGTGATGCTAGGTGTTAAAAAGGCCAGCTCTTATGTAGCAGTTACATCAACCCTAATCTACTAGTTAGTTGTACTTGTTCTCATTAGTGATACCTACAAGACCCCACTTGTATCAGCCAATCACAGTCCGCCATTCCCTGTGCACCTCACTGAACCTCGCTCCTGTCTTCAGATTGAGATTGCGGTCAAAAGAAAATGGACTCAATAATTATTTTAGCAACAATGTTTATCTTTAATTTACAATCTGTAGAAACTATGAGAATAGAAAGGTGCAGAACTTTTGTGAAACATCACAGCAAACTAATACATAGCAAATAGAAATCAAAACTGGATGGTGTTAAAGACAGATGAGAGGGGTTGAATGGAGCTGAAGGGTGGGACTAATAACAACAAGATATCTGCAATAAACCTGTTCTGAAGACATCTGATTAGTTCTTGGCAGACAGACCTGTGGTGGCTGAACCTTCTCCACTACCACTTGCATCCCTCTACTAGTGCTGCTCTACGTGGTCCCGACCCATCAGCCTTTAGTATTGCGCACTATGGTGGAAGTGTTTCACTTATCGTCTGGCACGGACGCGCACACACGTACCGTGTAGCCACAAGTAACCATATACAGGAAACTTCAGTCAATATGAAGCATGTTTGGAAATTCCCCACAGGATTAATGATAATTTCCACATCCTCCGTCCATGTTATGGACATCTCTTTCCCCATCCTCCTTCCATGTTATGGACATCTCTTTCCCCATCCTCCTTCCATGTTATGGACATCTTTTTCCCCATCATCCTTCCATGTTATGGACATCTCTTTCCCCATCATCCTTCCATGTTACAGACATCTCTTTCCCCATCATCCTTCCATGTTATGGACATCTCTTTCCCCATCATCCTTCCATGTTATGGACATCTCTTTCCCCATCATCCTTCCATGTTATGGACATCTCTTTTCCCCATCATCCTTCCATGTTATGGACATCTCTTTCCCCATCATCCTTCCATGTTATGGACATCTCTTTCCCCATCATCCTTCCATGTTATGGACATCTCTTTCCCCATCATCCTTCCATGTTATGGACATCTCTTTCCCCATCATCCTTCCATGTTATGGACATCTCTTTCCCCATCATCCTTCCATGTTATCTCTTTCAGTGAAAAAGCAATAAAACATGTATTGTAGTCATACATGGTTTGTTCTACTGGAAAACTAGGTCAATTGTGTGTGTCTGTGTGCATATGAGAATGTCATGCATCCCTCCATCCCTGTGTCTGTGTGTGTGTGCATGTTTACATGTAGGTCTGTCAGTGTGTGTGTGTGTTCAGCATGCATGTATGTGTAACCGGTGTGAAATGGCTAGCTAGTTAGCGGTGCACATTAGTAGCATTTCAATCATTGATGTCACTTGCTCTGAGACATGGAAGTAGTTGTTTTCCCATGGCTTTTGTGGAGAGAGATAGGTAACAATGCTTTTGTCAATGTGTTCAGAGAGCCCCCTGGTTGGAGCCCAGCTTGGGGCAAGGAGAGAGACGGAAGCAACACGTTACACACAGGAGGTGTGTGTGCGTGCAGGAGCAGGCCCGTTCCTTTTATTTTCTCTCAGGCTGTCTAAAGCTTCAAAGGCATTAGTACCCAGACCAGGAAGTGATGACAATTCTGCTTTAAGACAGAGGGGGGTGTGGTGGACGAGACGGGACAGGTGTCTACTACCCAGCCCACACATGTTTAGTCATCTGAGAAACACACCTCTCTACGTAGGTGCTGCTACTGAGTCATCCTAGCTTCCTGTTGGTCCTGACTGGGCCACTAAAGACCCTCTACTGAGTCATCCTGACTTCCTGTTGGTCCTGACCGGGCCACCAAAGACCCTCTACTGAGTTATCCTGACTTCCTGTTGGTCCTGACCGGACCACCAAAGACCCTCTACTGAGTTATCCTGACTTCCTGATGGCCACCAACGACCCTCTATTCCCATCAGTTACTGCAGCTCAATAACTATAGAGGAGAATGGGGCATGTTGAGCCATTCTTTACATTCAGCATTACAACGTCAAGTGAAATATATCATTCTTTCTAACAAAGATATCTACAGTAAATATATTTCAGGATGTTGCGTATCCATGGAAATAATCATAATTTATGTAAACATAATAGTTTTGAAAACATAGCTTGGTCTATTGGCCTAACAGCGGGTATGGGGTAGGTTGAGCATAGGGACAGAGTAAGTTGAGCTGCCTTGGGGTAAGTGAGTCATGGTCTCCTGTGATATTGGGGGTGCTGGCAGGTCAAAGTTTCATTATGGAATGGGGTTGTGCTATATTCTATATCTTAAATTTTTGAGTTCATGTGCATGACGTATCGCAAAAATACTATGCATATTATGCATAAAACAGACCAAATGTAATCAACAAAATACAATCATAATTTTTATGGGTTGTGGTGGCTATTGGCTCAACTTACCCCAAGGCAAACATATAGTCTATGTTAATCCACACAGCTACAAGGATGCACTTTCCTGCTTGGTTTAGGACCTCATATTTGAGCCAGCAGGTAAATAATCCTGCAGCAACAGAACAAGTTAAATATTATGTGGATTATAATTTACAGACATTTCTGTTGCTGTGCATTTTTTGTAAGGGGAAATCAAGTCTGAAATGTAAAAGTTTAAATTACAAACTTCAGAAGCCTTTTTAAACCTCAAATACACTACACATTTTAAATGTCCTGCATTGCAGGAAAGTTCTCCTGAAACAGGGTGAACAAATTAAGATCCTACATCTGTAAAACAATCTACTTTGGTTTAGATACAAGCATCATGAAACATATTAATACATTAATTTGACTTTTTTTGGATCTAACTTGCTTACCACTTTTTCCATGTGGGTTCGTCCTTCACAGACTCCATGAAATGACAACCTCTTCCTAAATATTTGGTCATGATTAATATGGTTGGTTAAAAAAATTAATTAAGTTTCCTATTGGTGAGAAAGAGATATGGATAGTTATATATAGAGAGAGAGTGTGTGTGTGTGTGTGAGAAAGAGACAGGGAGAAAGCCAGAGAGGGAGAGTTTTTTAAAGAGAGGGTGTGTCCTGTGTTCTAGCCCCCCTCTGCCAACCAATCGACTGTCACTAGCCATCGATGATGCACTGATGTGACTCCCATTTCAGTATAAAAAAGTTGAGCTACACCCTTCAAACCACTTCAGTCATCCCACAGACACTCCTAAGAAAACAAGCCAGCCCTCTTGGGAACAGAACCACAGAACACAGCAGTACACGTTCTCTCATCTCTCCCTCGATGCCTATCTCTGATCTCAAGATGTGGACTCTACTGCTTGGGGTCGTTTTGGGACTTCTGGCACCTGTTCAGTCCAACCCTGTTCCTGGTGAGTAACAATGTATTACTGTCCCAGGACCCAATTAGCGAAACCCTGCTCAATGGCTCAGTTGGTAGCGTATGGTGCTCGCAACGCCAGGGTTGTGGGTTCAATTTCCAGAGCCATCCAAATGTAAAAATGCATGAGAAATTGTGTTCACATTAAACAAGATCAGATATTATGGTTGGGGTTGCTTGTCACAGTCTGACAACCATCCCCATTGTAACAACGTACCCAGTAAGCTAAATTACGTTGAAAAGACATCTAGAAGCCTTATTTTCCAGACGGTGAAAAGACGTCTATGTTTCACAAGTGTGGACAGCACAGCACAGTACAGTCCAGTCCAATGGAGTTTAGTTCAGCACAGTACAGTCCAGTCCAATGGAGTTTAGTTCAGCACAGTACAGTCCAGTCCAATGGAGTTTAATTCAGCACAGTACAGTCCAGTCCAATGGAGTTTAATTCAGCACAGTACAGTACAGTCCAGTCCAATGGAGTTTAGTTCAGCACAGTACAGTCCAGTCCAATGGAGTTTAGTTCAGCACAGTACAGTCCAGTCCAATGGAGTTTAGTTCAGCACAGTACAGTCCAGTCCAATGGAGTTTAGTTCAGCACAGTACAGTACAGTCCAATGGAGTTTAGTTCAGCACAGTACAGTACAGTCCAATGGAGTTTAATTCAGCACAGTACAGTCCAGTTCAATGGAGTTTAATTCAGCACAGTACAGTCCAGTTCAATGGAGTTTAATTCAGCACAGTACAGTACAGTCCAATGGAGTTTAGTTCAGCACAGTACAGTACAGTTCAATGGAGTTTAATTCAGCACAGTACAGTACAGTTCAATTTAATTCAGTACAGTATATATTTTTTAACCTTCTTGAACAAAATATATTTCTCTGAGTCATTGTATTAGTATAAAATAATATAATTTTAAAATGTTTGGGATTATACAATATAGCTCAGTATTTATATTATTTATTTTATACAGTCTTTTTTGCTCATCTTTACCAAGGATGTCAATCATTATGGACCTGGCTGTATTTTGTATAATTGGACTTCAGGAGACATTAAAGCATCACCAGCTGGCCATTGGTTGTGCATTAATCTGGGTTATTAAAGCTTCCACAGCTGGCCAGTGGTTGTGCATTAATCTGGGTTATTAAGGCATCCCCAGCTGGCCATTGATTGTGCAGCCAGGTAAAATGGGTCACTGTCTAAGACCTCCTGTTGTATCTGAACACAGGCTTATGGAATTCAAGTAATCCTTTCCTTGTCTGATGAGTCTGCACTTTTCTACTTCACCGGAGAGCCTCGTCGTGTTTCAAACCTACCTGTACTCTAGCTCAGTGAATACCGGGGGACCTATTCTTTACATGTTTAGTGCCTAAGTCTCCCCCCTCCCGCCTCCCCACGTAGACAGACACACAGCAGTCTTTGTAGCATTTTGCTGAGCTGTTCCAGCAGGTCCATTAATGTGTATATCCTGAATACTGTGAAATCAAAATGCTTTGGTGAGCTTCATACAAGCTTGGGCAAGATGGGAGGAACCTCATACAGGTAAAACTGTTATTGGACAGGGATAAAACTCATACAGGTAAAACTGTTATTGGACAGGGATAAAACTCATACAGGTAAAACTGTTATTGGACAGGGATATAACTCATACAGGTAAAACTGTTATTGGACAGGGAGAAACCTCATACAGGTAAAACTGTTATTGGACAGGGATAAAACTCATACAGGTAAAACTGTTATTGGACAGGGATAAAACTCATACAGGTAAAACTGTTATTGAACAGGGATATAACTCATACAGGTAAAACTGTTATTAGACAGGGAGAAACCTCATACAGGTAAAACTGTTATTGGACAGGGATATAACTCATACAGGTAAAACTGTTATTGGACAGGGATATAACTCATACAGGTAAAACTGTTATTGGACAAGGAGAAACCTCATACAGGTAAAACTGTTATTGGACAGGGATAAAACTCATACAGGTAAAACTGTTATTGGACAGGGATAAAACTCATACAGGTAAAACTGTTATTGGACAGGGATATAACTCATACAGGTAAAACTGTTATTGGACAGGGAGAAACCTCATACAGGTAAAACTGTTATTGGACAGGGATAAAACTCATACAGGTAAAACTGTTATTGGACAGGGATATAACTCATACAGGTAAAACTGTTATTGGACAGGGATATAACTCATACAGGTAAAACTGTTATTGGACAGGGATAAAACTCATACAGGTAAAACTGTTATTGGACAGGGATAAAACTCATACAGGTAAAACTGTTATTGGACAGGGATATAACTCATACAGGTAAAACTGTTATTGGACAGGGATATAACTCATACAGGTAAAACTGTTATTGGACAGGGATAAAACTCATACAGGTAAAACTGTTATTGGACAGGGATAAAACTCATACAGGTAAAACTGTTATTGGACAGGGATATAACTCATACAGGTAAAACTGTTATTGGACAGGGATATAACTCATACAGGTAAAACTGTTATTGGACAGGGAGAAACCTCATACAGGTAAACCTGTTATTGGACAGGGATATAACTCATACAGGTAAAACTGTTATTGGACAGGGATAAAACTCATACAGGTAAACCTGTTATTGGACAGGGATATAACTCATACAGGTAAAACTGTTATTGGACAGGGATAAAACTCATACAGGTAAACCTGTTATTGGACAGGGATATAACTCATACAGGTAAACCTGTTATTGGACAAGGAGAAACCTCATACAGGTAAACCTGTTCACAAGTGTGTTAGAAATGGAGGCCTGAGATTGCTTGACGTACAGGATAATGTATTTGATGTCAAATTTTAAGAACAATGTCAAAGTTAAGAGCAGTTACTTCTCCTTTTGTTTAAAAACAGCATTTAATTACACTCAACATTCAACGAAACAGTTAAGATCCTTTGGAGGATTCAACAAACACCTAAGGATAGGGGTTAGAGATACGTTTGGGATTGGGCAACAGTATCCCTGGTTATCTCCTTAGTACCCCCTATCGCCACAGTACACACTTAGAATTAGTGGTGACTCAAGGAACCCTGCAGATCCCCAAGGAACCCCTGGAGATCCTCAAGGAACCCCTGGAGATCCTCAAGGAACCCCCGAGTTTCTCAAGGAACCGTTGCTAGTCAATGGCTCATATTTGCACCTTCGTTTAGTTGAGGGGTTCTTGGAGGATCCTTTAACGTTTCAATGTAGCAGCAGGTTCCAGGAGGAACCCTGGAGTGGAGGCATGGCTTGGTAGGGGTGTGGCTTTAAGATATATCTTGTTGGGTCACCGGTTAGAGTAAATGTCATTCCTGTTCATCTGTTCTGTTGTTCAAGGAAGCTTACAAAGGTGAATGACTTCCTCAGTCAAAGTTGGAATAGTTACTACTTTATTACTATATGTAATCAGCAATGTTTATATTACTAATATTATATTAGAATATGCAATATGCATAAATATTGAAGGAATGTTGAAATTTGCAGTGTACGAACTTAAAATGGTGAATAGGAATGACATTTACTCTAACGGGTGCCCCCCCCAAAAAATGTGGAAAGCCACACTTCCAACAAGCCACGCCTCCAGTCTTCTCATAGGCTGCCAACTCTGCAATATATTATTAAAAGGTTTTAAAATGGAACCCCTCCCATCACAAAAAGGTTCCGGAGGGGTTCCAATAACCTTTTTGAACTGGAAAGGTCCTATCGGTGTGGCAACCCAAAAGGTTCTTCCAGGCACCTTTACTGCTAAGAGTGTATCCCTGGTTAGCTCCCTAGTACGCCCTCTTGCAGGAATAAGATATATGCACACATTACTCACGTGAATGCCTCTGTTGGGGCATAACATTTGGGCACCTCTTCAAAGCCTATCCTAAACTCTTTTGAAGTAGCACTGTTGACTAATTATGGCAACAGAACAGGGAAAAGAGACAAGCCAAGGCATTGTTTATTTAAAGGCTTGGGTGTGTTGATGTTGAGGTTCATTAAAACCGAATGATTTGATGAAATTGCCTCTGTCACACACAAAGGCAGATGATTAGTCATCCCAGTTAATAATTATGTTTCCTGTATGGTTAGTCAGAACAAGACAGGTTCACACAGGTACTCCAGGGAGGAGCCTGAAAGGCCAGGATACTCCCAGGCCTTCCTTTGTCATGCAAAGACATCAAAGCTCAATAATTTTCCTCTACTGTAAAGGTCAGGACATGACATCAGTAGGTAATCATTGTGCTGAGGTCTTTTCTTCTCTTCGTCACAGCCACGACAGAACTTCCCGATCCAGCTGCTGGGGATTTTCTTGGGGAAACTTTTAAGTTCTTCAAGAAGCTTGTAGTGGGTCCCCCGGATTCCACCAATGGAACATCCAGCAGTGATGAAACACAGGACCAAGATCATCTGGTGACCCCTGACCCTGTGACATCTGACTCAGAAAACCAGCTGCCCACCTTTGACCCAGAGGAGGGCAGCACAGATGAGACAGAGGGCAGCACTACAGAGGGCAGTATGAAACACCCCACTTCGGGACAAGACGACGAAAGGGAGCTGTTTGACGCCAACCTTAAACCTAACTTTAACCTCCGCTCCAGTCCAATTCCTCACCCCAGTCCAACTCCTCGCCCCAGTCAAAGCAACACAGAGGACAAAAAGTACGACTATGATTCCAGTCCAAGTGATAGACCTGATTCACCAGAGGAAGATGAAGGAGGTCTGATCCTGTATAACGAAAGCCCCGCCGCAGAGTTTGTCCCCACCGCAGAGTTTGTCCCCACAGCAGAGTTTGTCCCCACCGCAGAGTTTGTCCCCACCGCAGAGTTTGTCCCCACCGCAGAGTTTGTCCCCACCGCAGAGTTTGTCCCCACCGCAGAGTTTGTCCCCACAGCAGAGTTTGTCCCCACCGCAGAGTTTGTCCCCACAGCAGAGTTTGTCCCCACAGCAGAGTTTGTCCCCACCGCAGAATTTGTCCCCACAGCAGAGTTTGTCCCCACCGCAGAGTTTGTCCCCACCGCAGAGTTTGTCCCCACAGCAGAGTTTGTCCCCACAGCAGAGCTTAGCCCCACCACAGATTTTCTGATGGATTTGGAGGATGTTAACACAATCCTTGACCCTAACCCCAGCCCCAGTCCTTATCCAACTCATGACGCTAACCCCAGCCCCAGTCCTTATCCAACTCATGATGCTAACCCCAGCCCCAGTCCTTATCCAACTCATGACGCTAAACCCAGCCCCAATCCTTATCCAACTCATGACGCTAGCACCACAACAGAGCTAGAGGAGTTGGAGGACGATATATTCAGACCAAACTTTGTCCCCAGCCCTAGTCGTGTCCCGGATCCCAGCCCCAGCTCTAGTCCCATCTCAGAGTTTGAAGAAGAAGACCTGTTACCTCTTAGCCTTGATCCAAGCTTTAGTACCACCTCCAGACCTAGCCAAAGTCGAGGGACCAGCCATACACCTAGTTCTAACCTAACCAGTATGACAGGCTTGGAGGAAGGCGGGGCTGCAAAGATGAATACAGAGCTGGCCTTCACCTCAACCACCAGTTCTGCCGCACCTACAACAGTCAAGATGAATGCAGACAGCGAAGGGTCAGGGTCGGGATTCCTGCCTCAGAGTAGCACCACAGTAGCAGTCCCTGCTGGTGAGGAGGACCAAACATATAATTCCCTAGTCGATAAGCCAATCACTGAAACAAAGACAATAATTCAAGGCACCAATAGGCTTGCTCTACCAAGGGAGGAACCGGCAGTGGGTACCTCTACAGGTATAGTACTGTTTATCCAGGAGAAGTGTACCAATATTCTGTCCCTTCAAAGTTCTTGTGTTCATATTGGGTGACATTCAGAATTAAGATCCTTGTACTTTACTCATACTTCTGCATATATCAATGGAAGGCTTGCACAAAGATATTGGGTTGTCAAGTCTGAATACGTCCCATTGTACCTGTTAGCAGAGTGGGCTAGGGCATGTCCATTGAACCTGTTAGCAGAGTGGGCTAGGGCATGTCCATTGTATCTGTTAGCAGAGTGGGCTAGGGATGTCCATTGTACCTGTTAGCAGGGTGGGCTAGGGCATGTCCATTATCGTAATAGTTAGCACTATGGCAGGTCTATATACCTGCTCTAACGAGAACATTACTTTTTGTTAGTATTGAACACATCTCTTTGAGTTTATATTGTAGGTTCTTCATATTCACAGTTCTTCATGAGGCAGCTGCTGCAAAACCAACCCCATCCGAACAACATGATTCATATACATCGGGTCAGTTCCTGAATCATACATGCCCAGCTAACAAGATATGCTACTGACACATGAGGGAATGTTCTGCTCCTTTTTGCAGTTTAAGTTTGAGGACAATGTTTTGTGAACATACTAGAGGACCCAGTAGACATGGTCACTTCCACTCACTGTCTGCTTCGTCTTCTTCTTCTTCTCCTCCAGGTTGGTTGATCATCGTTGCCTTCGTCGCGGGCGTGGCGGTCTTGGTCGTAATCTGTGTCGCCATAGGTACCAGAGACAGGTAAAATCCACCAATTTCAAACCCATCCCGGAAAATATGTTCATGAGATTGAAACATGTTGTCACTTAGTTACAAACCATGGAATTAAACCATGTCAAATCGTCTTGCAGGTGGAATGCACCGTCCCAGGCATCTGAGAAGAAGGTCGCCAGTGCGAGCTCAGGAGATGAGAAGGCGGAGCGGGAAATGGAGAGGTTTTTGTCTAAAGAGAGGCCAAGGGAAAACGTCCACGCTGGAGAGTACACTATTATACTTCTGGAGGACCTCCCAGAGAAAGAGCCGCTGGACTGAGACGGGCCAAGGAGATGCAGAACTGGGACAAAGAAATAGAACCATAGAAACACCATAGAAATAGAATGGAACGGGTCTCCCCATTCTAGTCAATGGTGGCATATTGGGTGGCATAATGGGTGGCATAATGGGTGGACCCCCCCCCCCGTTGTGTCAAGTTGACTGGATGTCCTTTGGGTGGTGGACCATTCTTGATACACACGGGAAACTGTTGAGCGTGAAAAAAACAGCAGCGTTGTAGTTCTTGACACAAACCGGTGCACCTGGCACCTACTACCATACCCTGTTCAAAGGCACTTAAATCGTTTGTCTTGCCCATTCCCCCTCTGAATAGCACACATACACAATCCATGTCTCCATTGTCTCAAAGCACAATCCAGTCTCCCCCCTTCTTCTACACTGATTGAAGTGAATTTAACAAGTGACATCAATAAGGGATCATAGCTTTCACCTGGATTCACCTGGTGAGTCTATGTCATGGAAAGATTTCTCCCAGCAGGAAAATAATCCTGCAGCAACTGGAAATGTGAATTATTGTGGGGAATATAATTAATGGACATTTTTGTAGGGGTTGATAATGCATTTTTGTAGTTACGGCAAATCAAGTCTGACATTTTTAAGTGGAAATTACAAACTTTAGAACTCTTTTTAAACCTTGAATAACTACAAGTTTGCATTTCCTGCCTTGCAGGAAATTTGCTGCAACAACCGGGTGATCAAATTAAGACCCTACATCTGTAGCTAGTGATACCGGAATTCTATGACTATGAATGGAGACATTATAGATTGTATGCGGGACATGTCTGTGGCGTGTGAGTTTGAACTGTCCCTTTGACCTTTGGTAGCCCAGATAAGTCAGGTTGATAAACACCTGTACCGATGGGCTATGGATAACCACGTTGCTATATCTCAGTTGACATTATGTATATTATCAAAGTTACAAACACTGTCAGAACCATTGATAGAAAAAAGAAAACAAAAACAAGGTCATACTGAATTTCTAATTCTCACTCACCGACCATTGTTTTTATTGTTGTTATTGTTGTTGTTGTTATTGTTGTTATTGGTATTGTTGTTATTGTTATTGTTGTTTTTGTTTTGATATTGCACTATTTTTTATCAACAAATGTTAATTGTGTACATGTTTTTGATCATCCTGTAAAGGAAAATACAGAATCCATACAGAATATTAATGAATTTCTTTCTAGATGTTTCCTAGTGACACGTACACAGAAGTGCTACACAGCCAGAATAAGTCAAGTATAGTAGAAAGTGGAGTCTTAATACCAACCTACTTAGAGCCCAGCTTTTCCACTGGGTTTAAAATCCTGCTGACTTGTGGCATTACATATTTTTATTTAACCTTTATTTAACTAGGCAAGTCAGTTAAGAACAAATTCTTATTTACAATGACGGCCTAGGAACAGTGGGTATAACTGCCTTGTTCAGGGGCAGAACAACAGGGATTCGATCTTGCAACCTTTCGGTTACTAGTCCAACGCTCTAACCAGTAGGCTACCT
The DNA here is from genome assembly GCA_030435695.1 of Brachymystax lenok tsinlingensis. Lineage (NCBI taxonomy): Eukaryota > Metazoa > Chordata > Actinopteri > Salmoniformes > Salmonidae > Brachymystax > Brachymystax lenok. The sequence goes on from CM059819.1 coordinate 8,230,693, forward strand.
GCCGCCCCAGGATGAATGCCGGTATGTGAGTTATAGGAAGTATAATATACTTTATATTTATTTGTTTTAAACACTCAGTGTTCTTCTAGTACTAGACAGTTGTATGATTCTCAATGCGTAGCTACTGCTACAGTATAATGGATGCATTTTTAAACCATTACCAACACTTCATTAGTCAGCTACACTAAATGGTTACCAAATTCAGTTTCTCCCTTCTATTTCCACGTCTGTTCATATAAAGTGTACTTCAGATCATGTTAAACTGTGAACTCACAACATCTACTGGGGGTTAAATACAACCACTACTACCACGCACTTCTACTCTGGGACCAGAAGTCATGAAACAAGCAGGTTTACTTATTTCAATATTTATTGGTTTCCATAATTATATGTACACAAGAAGTAGTAAAACACTTTACACACTTTTAGTCCATTTGTCTGACAGAGAAAATTATATTTTTTACATTTTTGACAAATTAAGTTCACACTTTCTTTAGTTCACTCACACACATTCAACATCAGACAGATTCCAGAACCACACATTCACACAGTCAACATCAGACAGATTCCAGAACCACACATTCACCCAGTCAACATCAGACATATTCTAGAACCACACATTCACACAGTCAACATCAGACATATTCTAGAACCACACATTCACACAGTCAACATCAGACATATTCTAGAACCACACATTCACACAGTCAACATCAGACATATTCTAGAACCACACATTCACACAGTCAACATCAGACATATTCTAGAACCACACATTCACACAGTCAACATCAGACATATTCTAGAACCACACATTCACACAGTCAACATCAGACAGATTCCACAACAATGAGAAAAAATGTTGAACACGTTGTTGGACCCATATGTGCATTGAATCAAAATCAAGGATAGAAAAGAGACAGAAGTAGAAGGGCCTAAATGTACATTTCAACAGGTATTCATAGAAAAATAAAAAGAGGAAAAAGCCAAACTGAGAAAGGATGCATTTAAAGTGAATTTATGAAGCATTGATGTTTAACAGTGTTAAGCTATGTCTGGACAAGACTCAAGATTATTTTTGCATGGAGTGGAGTGGACTTAGCTGCTGTGAAAAACATTGCCTGATAACCTTATATTCAGTTAACGTACATACATACAGTAGCTGCCAGCACCAATGCTCTTTTGATGCCTGCCCCTGTCGTCTTGGTTCCTCTCTGTGAAAGCTACACCTTTAATGGGACTTTTCCCTCTTATTTTGTCAACCTAATAACACAAGTCAAAGTCAAAGTCAAAGTCACCATTATTAGTCAGTTGTACAACCGAATGCCTTCAACCGAAATGTGTCTTCCGTGATTTAACCCAACCTTTCTGAATCAGAGAGGTGCGGGGCTGCCTTAATCGACATCCACGCCTTCGGCGCCCGGGAACAGTGGGTTAACTGCCTTGTTCAGGGCAGAACGACAGATTTTTACCTTGTCAGCTCGGGGATTCGAACTTGCAACCCTCCGGTTACAAGTCCAACGCTCTAACCACTAGGCTACCTGCCGCCCCTTTAGTAACAATGTAACAATGATACTGTAAAACAAACAATAAAATAACACCACCCAGTCCATATTGGTGAAAAATACATTTTTTTTCTCTTATTTTTCTCTCTTTCCAGTCCCGTTTTCTGGATCATTCTGTGCATGCATTAAGAGTATTAACAACATCTGTCTCCCTGAAAAAGACCAAACAATTCCATACGTATATTGGAAAGTTAACATCTCTGTGAGACTAGTAGACCACTACCCAAAGTAAAAGGACAAACGACGTAGTACTACATTTGTATATGGTTTTCCTATCATTATAGAAACCCTGAGCAAAAAACTCTGGGAGATCATGTTGGTTTAGGATTCACTACAAAACGTTTCACATAAATATCTACCTGGATGTAGTATATGTTATATCCACAAAGTGCAAGGAGGCACTTTGAACATGGAGATGTAAGATAACGATGCTCTTCATCAGGTTCCATCTAGAGTGTTTCTGAGACCCAGGACTGCTGGAAAGCTCAGTGCCCTATTGCGATACTACCCAGCATCCATTGCAAGGTTATGGTCTTGTTGTTATCTAACCTTACTGGTCCAGGTACAGAGGTTTGTACAGTGCAGTGCTGGGCACACACACCCAGCTCCAAACAGTCCTATCTGTAATTGCAAGATACTTTTGCTGTTGATACGGCGTACATTTTAGGAAGTGTCTGAAACAAAACTTTATAAAGGTAGGACCGGCCTTCCTTTTCCCAGAGTGTCACAAATTAGCATGCTGGAGATGGAGCTGGACTTTTCAAATCCAAATCAAAGGGCAAATTCTGTTGATATGGATTATTTGACTGTAATTAACATTGTCGTAAATCATCACGCTGACTGACTGAACAGATTGCGGTTGACAAGGCAAGGTTGTCGTTTAGCATAGAAATACAAACACACAATGCACTGACTTTCAGAGCCGAACGGCTTACAAGACTATATTCCCTCTATCATCTCTCTACTATCTCTCTACCATCTCTTACTCTCTCTCTCTCTACCATCTCTTACTCTCTCTCTCTTATCTCTTACTCTCTCTCTCTACCATCTCTTACTCTCTTTCTACCATCTCTTACACTCTCTCTACACCATCTCTTACTCTCTCTCTACCATTCTTACTCTCTCTCTCTATACCATCTCTTACTCTCTCTCTACCATCTCTTACTCTCTCTCTACCATCTCTTACTCTCTCTCTCTTATCTCTTACTCTCTCTCTCTACCATCTCTTACTCTCTCTCTACCATCTCTTACTCTCTCTCTCTTATCTCTTACTCTCTCTCTCTACCATCTCTTACTCTCTCTCCACCATCTCTTACTCTCTCTCTCTTATCTCTTACTCTCTCTCTCTACGATCTCTTACTCTCTCTCCACCATCTCTTACTCTCTCTCTACACCATCTCTTACTCTCTCTCTACCATTCTTACTCTCTCTCTACCATCTCTTACTCTCTCTCCACCATCTCTTACTCTCTCTCTACCATCTCTTACTCTCTCTCTCTCTACCATCTCTTAATCTCTCTCTCTACCATATTTCTCTCTCTCTCTACAATCTCTTACTCTTTTTTTTAGTCTTTTGTTCTCTCTTTCTCTTTCTCTTTCTCACTCTTTCTTTGACACACACATTCACACACACTCGAATGCACGTATACGTTATATACAGACACACACACACACAAAAACATATAGAATATATTGATTGTTGGTGTGTTTGTCCTCTCACAGCCAGGGAAGGGAACACATTAAATCCTCTGCCTGCCTCTGCACATGTCTTGTTAATGCTGTCCATATGCACCTTGCGTCGTTGGCTGTCTATAAATACGTAGCAGCCGCATTTGGAGGCATTTAGTGCTGTTAAGTCCAGAGGTAAGCTCCAGTGCTTAGAGGCTGATCATGTGTGCCGGTGCCAGAGTTTAATCCTCTAAGTCAAAGGTATTGTAGCTCCTTCAACAACCGGCACTGCCTTTTATTCTGTCACTATGGGGAGCCACATGGTCAACATTCTGCTTCCCTTTGCTGCGGGATGTTGCTACCTTAACGATTTCAGAACCTGTTTGCTGCTATTGGTTGACTGCAACAAGAGGCAGTAGTAAAGTCAAGGGCTTTTTGAGATAGTTCAGTGTTTGCAATTTTTTTATTTTTAAGAAAATGTGCATTTCCAAGGCTCTTATTTTATTCTTAGTGCTATTAGAAGGCAGCAGGTTTTAGAAAGCGTCAAAGTCACTCTGGAAACCGTAGAAAAGGGAATCGACCACCACTGAATATCTAGCAATCCCTGGAACATCAAGCGTTTCTGGAACATTGTTTTAAGGTTGTGCAGGGACAGGAATAGGAATAGTAATGACTGACAGCAGGGTTGTCCAAGGAGGGGCTTCTCATCATAACACTCCTCAACTGGTCCTTGTATATAACTGGCAAGGCCACATCCCATAAGCACACATTCTCTGAATTGCCTGTGGCGCTAACAAAACCCCTACATTTTTTATACATAAAACAGACAGGAGGATTGCTTATTCCCCAAAAAGGTTGTGCAGCAACAAAAGTGCTGCATTGCATATATCAGAGAACATGCAGTGTTGAGTAAGGTTCAGAACCTGAATGGGTCCATCATACTAAACAGGTTCAGAATGCAGCCACCTGAATGGATCCATCATACTAAACAATGCCTTAAAAAGCACCAGCACAGCTTAAGCAATGTCATTTGGAAGTCCTAATCTAATTGAGACAATTGTTTAATAAGATAGGTACAAGTGGATTGGTACATACGTTTTTTTTGTGAGAGGGGAGCTTCATCCCATAGTCAATGAACTGACCATAGTCAGACCACAGGAAGTAAGACTGATGCACCAAAGCTTGTGATTACAGGGCTAAGTGTGGTTACGTTCTTTATTTTGGTCAGGAAGGGAAGCTTGTGGAAGTCTGGATGAGGTCGGAGCAGGGTGCTGCTTTACTCTCGTTTCCATGGTTCCTCCTCAACAAGAGAGAAATCTGCAGTGTTGGTGTGGCCGTTGGGGTGGCCGTTTCCATTGCCCATGGAAACCTGCAAGCAATTACCAGGGACATCTAACTGTAAGACCAAGGCACAGTCATATTGAAGCTGTCAAAGGGTTTGAGCAGAGAAACCAAGGCGGTAATACTTGCAGGCCATCCTTTTGGTTGAATTTGGTTGGTCGGTTGAATTTTGGTTGAATTGGTTGAATTTACTGGGAATCCCGCAAATTTGGTCCCAATAGAAAGAAAAGAAAAGAAAGAATATTCTCTGAATACTGAAGCGACAGCAGATACAGAAGATAGATTGAATACTCTCTGAATACTGAAGCGACAGCAGATACAGAAGATAGATTGAATCCTCTCTGAATACTGAAGCGACAGCAGATACAGAAGATAGATTGAATACTCCCTGAATACTGAAGCGACAGCAGATACAGAAGATAGATTGAATCCTCTCTGAACACTGAAGCGACAGCAGATACAGAAGATAGATTGAATCCTCTCTGAACACTGAAGCGACAGCAGATACAGAAGATATATTGAATCCTCTCTGAATACTGAAGCGACAGCAGATACAGAAGATAGATTGAATCCTCTCTGAACACTGAAGCGACAGCAGATACAGAAGATAGATTGAATCCTCTCTGAATACTGATGCGACAGCAGATACAGAAGATAGATTGAATCCTCTCTGAATACTGAAGCGACAGCAGATACAGAAGATAGATTGAATCCTCTCTGAATACTGAAGCGACAGCAGATACAGAAGATAAATTGAATCCTCTCTGAATACTGATGCGACAGTAGATACAGAAGATAGATTGAAATGTGTTTTCTCACTGACAGGAGAATGTAAAACATTAATGAGTCAGTTTTATTTTCTATCTTGGCCATGTATTTTATGGATTCTCTGCCCAACAGAATTACCGGTACAATAATGTTAAATAAATCGATTGTAAGAAACTAAATAACAGTATAAAACAGAGATTAGTAATTGTCCCATGCAAGCAAAGCGATAGACCAATGATCCATGAAAAATGGAGAAGTAAAATGCTCTGAAAATAAGAGCATAGACTTTTCATTGAGTTTTTGGTATAAAAAAACAGCTAGCTACAGTAGAAATAGGGATTTTTGACAGGTCCATAATATGTCTGCCACTGTTTGGATAAACATGATGAAATAGCAGTCTTCATGTGTACCAGTAGCCATACAATGTTGATTTAAAAATGTGCCCCTAAAACTGAATCGAATCATGTAAGCAGGGCTGCCACAAATACATGTCCAATTAAGAAAACAATCCCACTCATGTCACACATTTTAATACAAGACATAGGAAGAAAAGTAAAGTGCGGAAAAATGTTTTCAAAAGAAGAATTGTGTCAAAAACATAACATCAGAATGACAGGAAAATGTGGATCAAAAGTACACAGGTATCACAAAAACTGCTTTTCCATATAATTAGTGAGTAAATAAATATAAAAGCATATTTATTTAGTTTCTCCACCATGTTTTCTCCAAAATAACTATATAAGGTGACATCAATGTATGTCGACATACCAAATGACAAGAGAAGAAAAAGCAGCAATTACGGGGGAAGTCTACATGCACGTCTCTATATCCTTAAAGATGAAATGTACCTTGCAATCATCTATCATGACTGTGCTGTGGGCTGCAGCGTAAACACACTGGTTGGTGTTGTTCTCGAAGAAGGATTGTGATTTTGTCAACTCAAATTCATCAACTTTTTGCGCGGCGTCAAACGCGTCGAGCTCATCTTTGGATAGGTGGTATACGATACCCGCCCCGTAGGAGTCCCCAACCACGTTGACGGAGGTTCGGAACCGATCCCTGTATTTTTTTATGGTGGGGAGGCAGACACAGAGACAGACAAGTGCAGAAGGTAATCTCTCGGGGGAACAAAGCTGAGGACAATATTTTGAGGAAGACCAGAGTTTTATCCTGAGGTAACAAGAAGATATTGTGAGTGTGTGGAAACATTCTCTGTACATGTGAATGCAGGTACAAGCGCAAGATTGAGTACTCACAGCAGCCAGTCAACAGCCACCAACAGACTGATGTCTTGTGTGGGTAACCCAACGGCTGTTAGGATCAGTAGCATGGTCACCAATCCAGCACTGGGGATACTGGCCGCTCCCACACTGGCCAAGGTAGCTGTCAGGCTACAGTCAGGATGAGATATTAGTAAATTGCACACTGGCCAAGGTATCTTTCAGGCTAAAGTCAGGATGAGAGATCACAGTCAATTACACTCTGGCCAAGGTAGCTGTCAAGCTACACTCAGGATGAGAGATCTCAGTCAATTGCACACTGGCCAAGGTAGCTGTCAGGCTACAGTCAGGATGAGAGATCTCAGTCAATTACACACTGGCCAAGGTAGCTGTCAGGCTACAGTCAGGATGAGAGATATTAGTCAATTGCAGACTGGCCAAGGTAGCTGTCAGGCTACAGTCAGTATGAGAGATCTCAGTCAATTACACACTGGCCAAGGTAGCTGTCAGGCTACAGTCAGGATGAGAGATATTAGTCAATTGCAGACTGGCCAAGGTAGCTGTCAGGCTACAGTCAGTATGAGAGATCTCAGTCAATTACACACTGGCCAAGGTAGCTGTCAGGCTACAGTCAGGATGAGAGATCTCAGTCAATTGCACACTGGCCAAGGTAGCTGTCAGGCTACACTCAGGATGAGAGATAGTAGTCAATTATGCACTGGCCAAGGTAGCAGTCAGGCTACACTCAGGATGAGAGATAGTAGTCAATTATGCACTGGCCAAGGTAGCTGTCAGGCTACACTCAGGATGAGAGATAGTAGTCAATTATGCACTGGCCAAGGTAGCTGTCAGGCTACAGTCAGTATGAGAGATCTCAGTCAATTACACACTGGCCAAGGTAGCTGTCAGGCTACACTCAGGATGAGAGATATTAGACCATTGCACGTACATTAATTTCAACCTTATATTGTAGCTACATGAATAAATGTTCTCTGTCAAGGACAATACGTCATGTATAGGGTACTGTATTTTGAACAATCATGTCACATGACCTGAATTTTAACCTTTATTTAAAGGGCTTTCATTAAAAGGTCCCTTTTCTTTTTATGTCAGATGGGCCAGCACCATCCTCCAGCACCATGCTCCAGCATAATCCTCCAGCACCATGCTCCAGCACCATCCTCCAGCACCATGCTCCAGCACCGTCGTCCAGCACCGTGCTCCAGCACCGTGCTCAGATAATTGCTTTTATTTTTGGTTTAATTCAAATTTTTGGAAAAGGCTTAAAATAAAGATTAAATCCTAGGTCATGTGACATGATAGTCCAAAACACAGGGCCCTAGTCATGTGGGATCCGAAGTGTCCTACCTGACAGTGACGATCTGGCCGTAGTCGAGGTCGATGTTGTTCATCTGGGCGATGAAGATGGCTGCCACAGCCTCGTAAAGCGCAGTGCCGTCCATGTTGATAGTGGCGCCCACGGGGAGCACGAATCGCGTCACTCGCTTATCGATGCCCAAGTTCTCCTCCAGACAGCGGAATGTGACTGGCAGGGTACCAGCGCTGAGAGACGGGTACAAAACTTTTACTTAGTACATATCACAAGACTTGGAATTGTATTAAACACTGAATTTACATAATATCTATATTATGCACTGAGCATTATGTTCTCTCAAAGTGTGGTCTTACTTTAAGCAGTAAAATTAGTCAACAAGAGTCTAACTACATGGTGGTAGCTAAGCTCTACCAAACTGGTGTCATGCATGAAGGTATCAGACGACCCGTGAAATGTATACACCCCTCTAGGGCATGAACCACATCTCTGTTGCTGTTATCATCTCAGTGTGAGCTTCGGCTGTGGCTCAAAAACCTACTCTGTCATACAATCTATCAAATAGGTTGGGTATTGCATTGTCTTTAACATAAATTAACATTTTATCCTAAACTTAGCTAAGGTTTTTAATTTTTGAAAGCATCTTTGCGCTGTATGCACTTCGAATAACAGTACTCTTGTTCTTAGTTTATCTGTAGATTGGAGACAAAACAAGCAAGGTCACGACATCTTGTTTTGTCTGTCTTATCATAAACAAGCAGACTGGGTTCTAGAATGGGTTCTAGAATGGGTTCTAGGAAGGGCAATAATAAGTATGACAGAGGGAAAAGGGAGTGTGATAGAGAAGAAGCGAATAGGTAAGAGAATAGGTTTTGGTCTTGTACCTAGATGCTGTCCCAATAGCGGTGACCCAGGCCTGGAAGATTCCCATGAAGAAGACGTAGGGGTTTTTCTTGACAATGACTAAATATATTAGCGGTAGAAATATGGCACCGTGGATGACAAGGCCCACGATTACGGTCACCATGTACATTCCCAGTTGCCTGGCAACCATTTCCAGATCATCGATTGAGATGATCTTTCCACAGATGAGACAGGCGATACCGAAAGGGGAATACCTGGGAGAGACCTTGGTGAGATTAGTTTTGCAGTTTGGTAACACTAATAAAAGATAAGTAGAAGTATCTAATTGAGAATATTGGGGAAAACATGTACATTGGGGGCTAATTTCCAGTAATAAATAACACTTTTCTCCTATGGCCACAGTGACTAAAGTGGACTTCCTAGAATGCCTGTTATTTTAGGGTAGAGGTATAAAACTCCACATAATCATGCCAACTTACCACATAATCATGCCAACAATCCTCATGACGATCTCGTTGAGAACGTTAAAAAACTCAAGCATGAGCTTGGCCTTGTCTCCCATCTTCCCCATGATTATCCCGAAAGCCACAAAGAACCCGATCAAACCTACAGTTTCAAAAGGAGGCAAAAAGTGTCAAATCAGTTATTTGGACTGCTAAGACAATCATTCATTCCAGTTTAGAGTTGAGCATGTTTTCCAGTAAGTCTACCAACCTAGCACGTTCATCCCACTCTTGTACTGAAGACCTCTTTTGATGGTAAACTGTGGTGGACCCCTGGTCCTGTTGGTTGGTACAGGGACTTTTGTGGTGACTGTCTGGATCTGCTGGAAGCAGGCCTGAACCAGGTTTTCTGGGAAAAGGTTTCGAATTAGATCGAAGAAGGCGTCCAGACTTGAGACGTCGTCGTTCTTCTTGCCAGGCCCGAGGTTGGACTTCAGCTTGGGGTTCCCTGGGTGGATGACCAGCACCAGAATGACACCCAGAGCGGCAGCGATGACTGTGGTGGACATGTAGTACACCATGGCTCGGGTGCCTAGGCGCCCACTGGACTTGGCATCCAACCCTGCCAGTCCTGGAGTGGGAGAGAGGTGAGAGAGGCCCGCAGTTCAACAACCGGTTACATAAACTGCAGAAGATATGACTTCCAGATACTCTAGTGAGAAATGCAGTGGAGGCTGCTGAGGGGAGGACAGCTCATAATAATGTCATGGAACGGAGCAAATGGAACGGCATCAAACAGGTGTTTTATGAATTTGATACCATTCCACTGATTCTGCTCCAGTCATTACCACGAGCGTGTCCTCCCCAATTAAGGTGCCACCAACCTCCTGTGGATAAATGCTATTATAACACTCTAACGTACAATGCCTCTAGCGCTAGTACAGACACACGCTAACAAACGCACTCTACACACACGTATAGTACATTGTCATATTGTTGTATGGTGGTATTGTACATTTTGTATTGTAGATATGTAGTGGTGTAATAATGATGTATTGTTTTATCTTTAGTTGTATGTGTGATGTAAGTGCCTAAATGTGTAAGTGCCTAAATGTGAGAGTAGTTGCTGCCTTGGCAGAAACTAATGGGGATCCATAATAAACCCCAGGAAAGGTAGTTTCAGCCTTGGCAGGAACTAATGGGGATCCTTAATAAACACCAGGAAGAGTAGCTGCTGCCTTGGCAGGAACTAATGGTGATCCTTAATAAACACCAGGAAGAGTAGCTGCTGCCTTGGCAGGAACTAATGGGGATCCTTAATAAACACCAGGAAGACCTGCTGCTGCCTTGGCAAGAACTAATGGGGATCCTTAATAAACACCAGGAAGACTAGCTGCTGCCTTGGCAGGAACTAATGGGGATCCTTAATAAACACCAGGAAGAGTAGCTGCTGCCTTGGCAGGAACTAATGGCGATCCTTAATAAACACCAGGAAGAGTAGCTGCTGCCTTGGCAGGAACTAATGGCGATCCTTACTAAACACCAGGAAGACTAGCTGCTGCCTTGGCAGGAACTAATGGTGATCCTTAATAAACACCAGGAAGACTAGCTGCTGCCTTGGCAGGAACTAATGGGGATCCTTAATAAACACCAGGAAGAGTAGCTGCTGCCTTGGCAGGAACTAATGGAGATCCTTAATAAACACCAAGAGTAGCTGCTGCCTTGGCAGGAACTAATGGCGATCCTTACTAAACCCCAGGAAGAGTAGCTGCTGCCTTGGCAGGAACTAATGGCGATCCTTAATAAATACATATAATGGCAGGGTTCTGGTCTCCCACCTGTGATGAGACTGGAGATGATCAGGGGCAGGATGAGCATCTTCAGCATCCTCATCAGGATGTCTCCTGGGAACGAGATGATCATGATCACATCAGGGGGGAGCGGCGACATGGGACGCAGTAGTATTCCAGAAACAGAGCCAGCGATCACACCTTGAACACAGAGAGAGAACCCCCAGTCATATCAACTGGACCTCACGTTGGATTTCTGTTGCATTATTTAGAACCACCGTTTACACACACCGGGCTATTTGTCTTCATACACATCAGTGTTTATACCCTGAACACAACAAGCTCTACCTCAGCTCTCGCTACACTTTCACCCACACATTTTAGGCAACCTTATGCACTGTGAGGGCTGGAAGGTGACTAAGTGCAGAGAAACTATATTATATAAAAACTCAATTATATCAAACCCCACACTTTTCATTGTTAAAGATGCAATCCGGGATCTTAAAAACTTACTAATTTGTAACATATTGTACGAATTGGAATTTGTAACATAAAATATGAGTTGCAAAAAACGAAAATACTAATAAAACTGGCTATTCGTAACATATCATACAAAATAGATGACGTAGTACACAATTGTGCACAATTTTCAGGAACCCATTTTGGCTCATTAGCATTAGTTTCAAAACTACTGGCTGAAATTATACACATCTAAACAACAGGCTAGCTTACCGAGACAGGAACAACCAGGCACATCTAAACGACAAGCTAACTTACCAAGTCAATAACAACCAGACACATCTAAACAACAGGCTAGCTTACCAAGACAGTAACAACCAGTCACATCTAAACAACAGGCTAACTTACCAAGTCAATAACAACCAGACACATCTAAACAACAGGCTAGCTTACCAAGACAGTAACAACCAGTCACATCTAAACAACAGGCTAACTTACCAAGACAGTAACAACCAGTCACATCTAAACAACAGGCTAGCTTACCAAGACAGTAACAACCAGACACATATAAACGACAAGCTAACTTACCAAGACAGTAACAACCAGTCACATCTAAACAACAGGCTAGCTTACCAAGACAGTAACAACCAGTCACATCTAAACAACAGGCTAGCTTACCAAGACAGTAACAACCAGTTACATCTAAACGACAAGCTAACTTACCAAGACAGTAACAACCAGACACATCTAAACGACAGGCTAACTTACCAAGACAGTAACAACCAGACACATCTAAACGACAGGCTAGCTTACCAAGACAGTAACAACCAGACACATCTAAACGACAGGCTAGCTTACCAAGACAGTAACAACCAGACACATCTAAACAGGCTAGCTTACCAAGACAGTAACAACCAGACACATCTAAACGACAGGCTAACTTACCAAGACAGTAACAACCAGACACATCTATACGACAGTCTAACTTACCGAGACAGTAACAAGCAGACACATCTATACGACAGTCTAACTTACCAAGACAGTAACAAGCAGACACATCTAAACGACAGGCTAACTTACCAAGGATGGTGAGGAAAAGGACCAAGTTATTCATGATTTTGCTGCATATTCCCCAACACATAGGCTGAGGAGGCTCCATGATGGGCTCCAAATGGCTTTCATGCATTCTGACCTCCACTTGCTTCTGCATTGTGTTGGCACTAGAGAGAGAGAGAGAGAGAGAGAAAGATAGAGAGGAGGCTTATTAATTTACTCCTCTTTGACCCATAATGCCTAGCTGTGTCGACAGGTATTACCATATTTGTTCCAGTGAAAAGGTCACTGATGCAGCACACCATAAGGATTTGATGTGGCTTCTTGTCCATTTGTAATAATGGCTTGGGAACTGATGGCAAACAGAATGATAACGTAATCATACTATCACAAAGATGTTTGAGGGAGAAGAGACTGAACGAGTGGGTAGAGAGTGACCCCACTGCAATTCCCCATTTGCCCCGACTTTGAATACTACTGACATAGCCCCTCGTATTAGTGAAAGGGTTCCACTTGAAACAAAGAGTTATTTTTAGAGGGTTCACCTATTGGGACAATTTAAGGTGCGTCACCTTCTTTTCTAAGAGTGTACCTTGGGGCTTGCTACCTAACATCTTGGTTTCAAAGCACACCGGTTATTACATTTATTTAACTAGGCAAGTCAGTTATGAACAAATTATTACTTACAATGACGGCCTACCCCGGCCAAACTCGGACGATGCAGGGCCAATTGCGTGCCGCCCTATGGGACTCCCAATCATGGCTTTATGTGATGCAGCCTGGATTCAAACCAGGGACTGTAGTGACGCCTCTTGCGCTGAGATGCAGTGCCTTAGACCGCTGCGCCACTCGAGAGCCCACCATGACTCGTGTGTTAGTACAGTATGTGTGTGTGTCCAGTGTCTGTCAACAGCAACTGACTTAAACTTAACCTCTGTGATCTTTGTGATCTCTGCCCTCTGATCTGGGCCAGTCTGAGGATGCAGTGATTTACCAGTGAATGGAGCATCTTCGTAATCTTATTCCTCTGAGATGGAAGTCTTCACTTTCAGGTCATGCCCCCATCTCACACTCCTCACACTCCTCCCTCCATCTCCCTACCTAGTCGCCTCATCACGTCACCGCAACAACAAGTCTCGCGGCTTTGTTGTGGTCTGGCTTTAAAGCTCTTCGACTTAAAGGTCCCTGACCGTCCCTGCTCCTAGCATCATTTAAACCTTGTGTGCTGTTGCGTAACTTTGTCCCCCCCTGCCATTCAGGCACATCCGTGTGTTATCACCGTGTCCCATATTGTTTCATATTTACACTAACACTCACTGTCAGTACCGTCCATTCTGGTGGGGCCCCCTGCTACACCTTTTCACTGTCCTAAAAATGTTGCTCCCCCTGAACAGCCCTGTATTCACTGCCAAAATATCTCTTGGATTGAGAAGAAAAGTGAGGTTTGACGAAATTCCCTGTATCTAAAACCATATTGAGTGAATTTGTAACTGGAGTAACTGTTTGTATTGCATACTGTTTACATCCACATAACCAAAGACGTGACGGTGAGGCAGTTAATAGGTTGTGACTGGCAAATCAATCAGAGGCTGTCTGACACACAGTGCCCCAACATAAGCCTGTTAAGGCCGACAAAATTAGCCTGTCAAGCACACCAGTGGTTTAGTTACATAACCTCTCAGGGGTGACCCAGGAACTGTCAAGGTGTGCCAAGCTGCGATTAGACAGTCTTGAGCAAGGGATTACTGTTTGATTCACAGGTTCAGAAATACAGATTCACAATACATACAGATGAAATCACATATTTAAAAAACACAACTCTTCACACAGTTCTTTGGCAAGAAATGGTTATGTAAACAGTCATCCATACTGCCTATCTACCCTACGGTGCAACAGTACCAAGCTTTTACGTTCAAAGCCTAAACAATATATCGCTACAATCAACTACAGCTTGACTGTAGCAATTGTGAAGCACTTGAATCAGGATCCAGAGCACATACGATTTGCTAATGTCATTATGTGTCTCATTAGATAGGGTACATCTCATTGAGCTGGATGGTTCTCAAGGCCACCTGGCTGGGTTGGTGCAGAAGAGGTCAAATGGGAGAATGTCTCAGCTCTCTCGCCAGAAAGGGATGACCTCTGATTGCCAAAGGTCAAACGACAATAAATTAAGAATGATCCGACAAGTTGCAGACGCTTTTCCCGTTTTGCGGCAGGGGACAACAACAATACTGTAGCATAATACTGTGATGAGGAAATTCTACTCAACAATACTGTAGCATAATACTGTGATGAGGAAATTCTACTCAACAATACTGTAGCATAATACTGTGATGAGGAAATTCTACTCAACAATACTGTAGCATAATACTGTGATGAGGAAATTCTACTCAACAATACTGTAGCATAATACTGTGATGAGGAAATTCTACTCAACAATACTGTAGCATAATACTGTGATGAGGAAATTCTACTCAACAATACTGTAGCATAATACTGTGATGAGGAAATTCTACTCAACAATACTGTAGCATAATACTGTGATGAGGAAATTCTACTCAACAATACTGTAGCATAATGCTGTAAGATGCAAACTTTCAATCATGCCTTCAAAAAGCCATGACAGTAACTTCCTAGTAGCGGTAAAAATAAATACAGCACGGTAAAAGTCGAATGTAGAAGGTTTGAAGAGAAACATTCTGGAGCACTTCAAGAAAATGTTTGAAACCTTTCATATTAAATTTAAATCTTTAAATGTTGCTTACCTGTAGTTGTTGTCTGGAACTTGGAATGGAAAGAGACGTTCTAAAGAGTCACTACTCAGTCAGCCATGGGCTGCAAGGATAGAGTCAAAGAAAGTAAGGGAAATTCACGGTCTATCCATCTTGGAGATTCAGTGAAGATCCACAAACGTATGAAGGTCCCTTGCCCCTTAAATAAGGGAATGTAGAAATCTGGAGGCTATGCAGGAGTAGATCTCAACAAGAAAGCCAGCAGCACCTTCTCAGCATCCCATCAAAATACAATGAATAAGCAGCAATGCCCATGGAAGACTAAGAATGGTTTCCGCAGTCACTGAAGTCGACTCATCCAAGCATGTGTGTAGACCTGAAGTGACCAACCTGCAGGCTGGACTGTAGGCTCCACGTTCAGCTTAATTGTAAGCAGCGAGTGAAATCCTTGGTGCCCTCCTCTTTCTCCTTCTCTGCCTGTCTAATCCGTCCTTAAAGCATGCGCTGTAATGCTTTTCTCTCGGATGTGTGGCGGGATAAAGACGCACGAGATTCTCAAACAATCAAAGCAAACCTGCAAGCCAAGTGCTCAAGAAAAGGAACACTTGGCTGTTGCATTTAAGAGACATATGCGTTGTATAGCCAACACAGATGTAAACAAAGAGGAGAGGGAAGTTTGAGTTGTAATGAATCAGACAAGATGGGCTCTTTGAACCCACACTTTAAGAAAAAAGGATCTAGAACAATAAAGGGTTCTTCGGCTTATCATTCCAGGTAGCACATTTTCTCCATACAAA
Organism: Brachymystax lenok tsinlingensis; assembly: GCA_030435695.1. NCBI lineage: Eukaryota > Metazoa > Chordata > Actinopteri > Salmoniformes > Salmonidae > Brachymystax > Brachymystax lenok. The sequence continues at coordinate 8,246,728 of CM059819.1, forward strand.
GAAGCCTTTTAGAACCCTTTCTTAGAGAAGGATGAAAAATATTCCATATAGAACCCTTGCCCTTGTAGAATAACCCGTTTTGTGCTGCCGCTGTTTAACTAAGGTCCTCGACCCCGCGAAAATCGAATTAGCATAATACAAAAATCCCCATAAAAAGATGTCAGTTTAAGATAGAGATATTAGTTTAAATCCACCTAATCCGCTGATGTCACACTTCCACATCTGCGGTGAAAGGTGACAGAGCTAGATCAGTGTCTTCTCACAAAATCGTCTGTAGCGTCCGAACAGTTTGGCCTAGAAAACTAATATTACTATATGACGAGACTCACGAACACGTGGTGGTGTTCTCAGTTTTGCTCCACTGCCCTCACAAGTGTCTTGGGACTCGTACAGCCGATCTGCCAACTTCTGTCTGTAGCGTCCAAACATTTTAGGCTACACAATAATATGAGGTAAGACTCTCAGAAACACGTACAGTGCATTCGGAAAAGTATTCAGAGCCCTTCACATTTTCCACATTTTGTTACATTACATCCTTATTCTAAAATGGATTGAATAATTTTCCCCCCTCATCAATCTACACACAATGCCCCATAATGACAAAGCAAAAACAGGTTATTACAAATTATTTTGTCCCGAAGCCACTCCTGGGTTGTCTTGGCTGTGTGCTTAGGGTTGTTGCCCTATTGGAAGATGAACCTTCGCCCCAGTCTTAGGTCCTGCGCAGGTTTTCGTCAAGGATCTCTCTGTACTTTTCTCCGTTCATCTTTCCCTTGATCCTGAATAGTCTCCCAGTCCCTGCCCCTGAAATCATCCCCAGAGCATGATGCTCCCAACACCATGCTTCACCGTAGGGATGGTGCCAGGTTTCCTCCAGACGTGAAGCTTGGCAATCTGGCCAAAGAGTGGCAATCTGTGCTGCAGAGATGGTTGACCCATCGGGTTCTTTGTCACCTCCCTGACCAAAGCCCTTCTCTTCCGATTGCTCAGCTTGGCCGGGTGTCCAGCTCTAGGAAGAGTCTTGGTGGTTCCAAACTTCTTACATTTAACAATGATGGAGGCCACTGTGTTCTTGGGGACCTTCATATTTTTGGTACCTTTTCTCAGATCTGTGCTTCGACACAATCCTGTCTCGGAGCTCTACGGACAATTTCTTCGAGCTCATGGTGTGTTTTTTGCTCTGACATGCACTGTCAACTGTAGGACCTTATATAGACAGGTGTGTGCCTTTCCAAATCATGTCTAATCAATTTAATTTACCAAAGGTGGACTCCAATCAAGTTGTAGAAACATCTCAAGGATGATCAATGGAAACAGGATGCACCTGAGCTCAACTTCGAGTCTCATAGCAAATGGTCTGAATACTTATGTAAATAAGGTATTTCAGTTTTTTCTTTTTAATAAAGTTGCAACATTTTCTAAAAACCTGCTTTTGCTTTGTCATTATGAGGTATTGTGTGTAGTTTAAAAGAAAATATATTTTTAGAATAAGGCTGTGACGTAACAACATTTGGAAAACATGTAGAAAAACGTGGAAAACGTGGAAAAATATAGGTTATTTTGCTCTAGGATGCCCAAAGGCCTCACAAGACTTGTCTGAAGGTCCCCCGGTACCAGTTGGACAAATGAATGGAAGTATATATGGAGAGTGTTTTGTAGCAAAAATAAGGGGTTAAATACCTATACAATAAAAAATGTGTATGTTTCCTGATCTTTCTTATATCTCTCAGATGTAGGACAGACACTTTAGAACAAGCTTCCTTTAGCTTTTTGGGGGACTGTCTGTTGTTCCATGTAGTGAATCTGTTATTCAATGCGTTTGTATGGGCTAATAATTTTTTTGTTTGCTTTTTATGCTTCAAAGCATCTTAAATTCAAAATCAACTAGCAAAATGATCCTTGGTATGACCTTATTAAAACAATTTAATGTAGCTTAGTAGAACCCCCCCGCGCTTAGACAGGGCTTGGACTCTAGTTTATACTCATGTTTACCAATACTGATAACAGTTACATTTGGGTCCTGTCTAATTCTTTCTACAAGCTGTTCAATTGCCAGTGCTAACAGGAGGGTGAGATGGGACATCCCTGTATTGTGCCCCTTTCTAAAACAATTGAATCAGATAATGTGTTATTTGTGCATACTTACGCTTTAGGACATTTATACAATAGTTTTATTACATGTATTATTTCAGGTAGAAAGTTGAAAGCTTCCAAGTTTTGAATAGAAAAAGCCATTCAAGATGGTTGAAAGCCTTTCGGCATCAACAGCCATTATTGATGAATCTAAATGTCTGTTTTGAATAAACCCTGTTTGATTGACATGTATCAAGTCTGTTAAGACTTTTGCTATTCTATTGCTTATAAGCTTTGTTGTTATTTATGTTATATTGTCACAATATATTACATTTATGGGTCTGTAATCAGCAGGGGACTCTCCAGATTTTCCTGGTTTTAATATAACTGAAATAACTGTTTGATACATGGAACTATGAAGTACTGAATTGAGTGACATGTGTGTTGTCCTTTTTGTAAATAGTGGGGCTTCTTTGTCCCAAAATGTTGAATAGAATTCTATTGGAAAGCCATACATTCCTGGTGCTTTTCTCCTTTGGAATGTTTCAACAGTATCTAATATTTCTTCTTGGGTAATCTCTGTTTTTAGTGATTATTTTTAGTGTTTTGATAATTGCTTCAGAGTTGTTGAGTCTAAGAAGGATATGCGATCCGTCCAATTGTTGTTTGATTCTGATTTATATAAATGTTTATAGAAGCTTTTAAAATGGTAATTAATCGCATTGTTTATTTCTAATTACCACTTTTGTATCTGTATCTTTTAAAAGTATAACTGGTTTAGCATGTATTTGTTTTGTGAGAGCTGTGAGATGTTTACCAGATTTATTTGCCATTATTAAGTAGTTTGCTTTATTTCAATTTTACCTGTAGGTTTTGGCTCTCTTCAAAAGTAAAAGATTGTATTTGTGCTTAAGTTCTGAAATTGTATTTTCTTCTTTTTTTTCCTAAAATAGTGCAGAGTATGAGATTATCATTCCCCTAATGTACGCCTTAAAGGCACCCCAAATTATATCTGGGGTCGGCTCTTCTCTGTCACCCACATTCAATGTATCACCTTTTACAGGCTTCTTTCCATTTGCTATCTACATTAGCCAAATGGTATTGGAACACACATCATGAAAAGAAGTCTCTCTGATATCTATATTTGGGTCGTCCAATGAGGGGATAAAAGATTTCTAAAGGAAACTTCTCATCATGGTAGTTCATGACTTGAGATGTGAGCAACACTCATGCAGTTGTTCCAGATAGTTCAGCATCATACAGATGTGGGATCTTAATTTGAATTTGAAAATAATCCTGCAGCAAAAGGAAATGTGAATTATTATGTGGATTATAATTAATGGACATTTTTGCATACATTTTTCGTAAGTGAAAATCAAGTCTGCGATTTTTAATTACAAATGTTTTAAGCCTCAAATACACCAGAGGTTTTACATTTCCTGCATTACAGGAAAGTTCTCATGCAACAGGGTGATCCAATTAAGACACTACAGCTGTAGTTTAGTGTATGATAGTAATGCATATTATTAAAAATCGGCTCTAGAATTCAGCTACATATGACTACTTCCTGTGTGTGTTACATTTCCCTTGGTGGTGGTCTGGTTTGTTGCAATAAGTGATCTCTGATCTTCATGGGTATGGAGTTAACCATCTCTGAGCCGTGTTCCCACTGGGCACAGACGTCACCTCGACGTCTAGTTTTGATATTTGTTTGAATTGTCAAATTATGTGAATTCAACGTGAATTCCCCAAAACATTTTACCATGTCATTTGGATTTTGGTTAAAATTGTGTTTTAAAAAAAGGCTAACATTCCAACATCCCTTTACATTGATGAACATCATCACCTCAACTGTTATTGTTGGAATGATGTTGATTCAACCAGTTTGTGTTCAGTAGGTTAGTCCACATGAAGGGAGTGAGAAGATGGCAACGCATCTGTTTCTAGCTCATGCCTCCCAACGCGTGACTCCACCCCCTCAGGTATACATCTCACGCAACTCCACCTGACCACACAAACCATGATGAGAGGACATGGTGTCTATAAATAACTAATCTGTCCTGAGCTCTCCTAATCTACCACACATACACACAGGGACATACACACATGCGCAAATGTACACACTCATGACACAACAGGTATACCATGATATGAGTTAACTTACCACATCCTAAGAATATACATTTTATTTTATTAAAACTTACTAAGAATAGACAATCTTACAATCCAATAATTAAATCATGTCAAGACCATGTAAGTAGAAATACATTTCCCAGCATGCATCTGTTTCTCTTATATCATGTACATTGATCCTTTCATGCACACAGTGTCCTGGACACCTTATGGATTGGTGAATTGGCTCAAATTTAAACCACAATCTTTGCAACTCCTTTCCCTGAATGATATTCTGTGCCGGGTTCCTGCATCCAGGTGTTTTACGATGGTAATTCCCTGCATCTTATTTTCCCTACCATTGATATCTTCGCATAGTTGAAAATAACATAACAATTAGTTGGACATATCAGTTTAGCAATCTTTACACAACAAGTGTCTTTGCTGTTCCGTCTTAATAAAATAATTTAATTAATTTCAATGTAATCTCGGAACCCTGAACCAAATCTCATGTGCGCTAGCTAGCTAGTTAACTGAATTTACTACTTCTAGGGGCGCAAGTGGCTAAACAGCAGATTCAGACTCTCTTCACTACAAACCACCCATCTGTCTAGAGAGAGTAGACATTTATGCACACAATTATGATTCATCAAAATAACAAAACATTATTATGAAGACATAATTCTTCCCATATCTCAGATTCAGCAAGGTATGCTGGCATAATGTAAACATTTCTGTTTATGTATGTCTCTATTGGGCCTCCTTCCCAACTGGACTCATTTACAACTCATGTGAGACTTCCTGCCAAAATGGCCACCAGCTGAATAAGGCAAATGGCCTACTGAATTATCGTTTCATAATCTTTGAACAACTGGTTAATTGAAAGAGACTACCTTAAAAATGGCAGAATGTACTGACAATCAAGAATTCCCTAGCATATCCATAATGTTATAACAATCAATCACAAAGTTCATAAATATCCGTACCCACCAAAAGGGAAGCACTTTTTCCTGTATCATTGCTAATTTATGCTCAAAGATGAGTGTGCATTTCTGAGCAATCACAGCCATACCACGGGAAACCATAGGAAACAAGCACAAGCATTTCGCTACAACCACAATAACATCTGCTAAACACGTGTATTTGACCAATAAAATTTGATTTGGAAACTGTACGTTAGCATCACCACTAGCATATGCTACCGCTGGGTGGCATTGGAGCTAGTCTGAGCAAGCTGCAAAGCTAAGGTTTAAAAAGGCTTCTGCAGTTTGTAATTTCCACTTAGAAATATCAGACTTGATTTTCCCAGACAATTTTTTTTTTATGAACCACTACTTTGTCCTAATCACTTAAATTACCAGGAGGTGTCTTGATCATAGAAAAATGCAGCGAGTCAGTGGTTCCTGCGCCACATGCAATTGCTTTGGAGTTGTTAAAGGAATGTTTTGAAATTTCTATATGATCAACCCATAAATGATCGAGACCTACATGTAACCATATCTATAAATAATCTAGACCTACATGTAACCATATCTATAAATAATCTAGACCTACATGTAACATTAACTATAAATAATCTAGACCTACATGTAACAGTATCTATAAATAATCTAGACCTACATGTAACAGTATCTATAAATAATCTAGACCTACATGCAACAGTATCTATAAATAATCTAGACCTACATGTAACAGTATCTACAAATAATCTAGACCTACATGTAACAGTATCTATAAATAATCTAGACCTACATGCAACAGTACCCATAAATAATCTAGAACTACATGTATCAGTATATATAAATAATCTAGACCTACAAGCAACAGTAATTATAAATAATCTAGACCTATATGCAACAGTATGTATAAAAAACGTGGACCTACATGCAACAGTATCTATAAATAATCTAGACCTACATGTAACAGTAACTATAAATAATCTAGACCTACATGCAACAGTATATATAAATAATCTAGACCTACATTTAACAGTATCTATAAATAATCTAGACCTACATGTAACAGTATCTATAAATAATCTAGACCTACATGTAACAGTAACTATAAATAATCTAGACCTACATGTAACAGTATCTATAAATAATCTAGACCTACATGCAACAGTACCCATAAATAATCTAGAACTACATGTAACAGTATATATAAATAATCTAGACCTACAAGCAACAGTAATTATAAATAATCTAGACCTATATGCAACAGTATGTATAAAAAACGTGGACCTACATGTAACAGTAACTATAAATAATCTAGACCTACATGCAACAGTATATATAAATAATCTAGACCTACATTTAACAGTATCTATAAATAATCTAGACCTACATGTAACAGTATCTATAAATAATCTAGACCTACATGTAACAGTAACTATAAATAATCTTGACCTACATGCAACAGTATATATAAATAATCTAGACCTACATGTAACAGTATCTATAAATAATCTAGACCTACAAGCAACAGTACCTATAAATAATCTAGACCTACATGTAACAGTATCTATAAATAATCTAGACCTACATATAACAGTATATAGAAATAATATATACCTACATTTAACAGTATAAATAATCTAGACCTACATGTAACAGTATCTACAAATAATCTAGACCTACATGTAACAGTATATATAAATAATCTAGACCTACATGTAACAGTATATATAAATAATCTAGACCTACATGTAACAGTATGTATAAATAATCTAGACCTTCATGTAACACTATATATTTTAACACCATCCTAAAACCTACTCTGAGTTGGGAGTTGTTTAGTCTTAAAAAAGGGTTTAACGGGATTTTTTGTGAGAACCTTTTGTGAGATGCTTTGTGGATACGGGTCCAGATGTTGAAACCTTCATTCAGACGTAGGCCATGAATTCTCTGAAATTGAAATCCTCTCAAATCTGTGTTCAACAGTGCAAGTGAGGAGTTTCAATCAAGGGCAGCATCAGGTGTTTCCTCACAGTTTCTACTCTCACTATTCTGTTAGTACAGGAAAGCCTTGCACCTCCCTCTGTCCAGCTCAGACAATCACAAAGACAACCCCTTCAGGTGATGGTATGCAGGTGTGTATGTGTGATGGAAAGGGGGAGGGAGGTTGTACTCCAAGCTAAGAAGCAATGGATTATCAGGCTTCCATCACCATTTCTATTTACAGTATCATGACGACCTGGATCCTCCAAGTGAAAGTCTAGATTCCATCACCTGACATCCCATTATTCTCTATTAAAGATACACTTAGTTGTCATTATAACGAGAGCTTTACTTAACTGCAAGGCCACTAAACTGGTATGGTGTCTTGAGTATCACAATTCAATCACAGTGACTTGTTTTTCATTAGTGTAACTGCCTTCTCCACTTAAACACGAATTTGTACAGTTGTTATGTGAGTCATTGATTTAGAGAACAGTAACTGAAGCTTCAGTATGCCATTCCAACCACTTCTCAAAATACATTCGATTTTATGGTCAACCATGATTTGAGTTACCCATTGATATCCACACTAACCATGGTAGTGACTGTTGCTATGGTAGCATGCATGGGAAGAATCTCAATTGCATTTCCTTGACTCCGCACGCCCTCTCTCTTCGCCTCCTTCTCAAAACGCCTCTGACCTTCTCCTCCAACGGGTCTTGAGAAGGAGGCGAGGAGAGAGGACGCGAGGTAGTCAAGGAAATCCAACTGAGGATCTCCCATTGTGTAATTCCATTGGCTGTCGTCCTGTTCTGAGGAGCTGGGGGAAAGCTGAGGTGTCTGTCTGTCTGACAAACAGAGGATAAGGACAACAAATCCTCTAAGTGATTCTCAGTGACTGACAGCACATGTTTGACTGTCTGCAGTGAGGCTCACACACGCCAACACAGACACGCAAGTACACACAACACACATTCACCTTCACACTCATTTTCATGTACACAGTACATACAGCACAGTATAGTACAGCATAGTACAGTACAGTATAGTATTGTACAGCATAGTATAGTGCATAGACCTACTATACATAGGGATCGACGTACAGACAGACACAACAGAAGAGTACAGTACATGCATACAACTATACACACATTCAACATAAAAGTATTAATTATTATATTATTTAAATGATCCAAAATGTAGAAAAAGCTTGTAATTAACCCCAGATGAAACAAGGCTATGATATGGTTATGATATGGTTATTTTATGTTTCTGATATAATTATGAAATGACTATGGCATGATGATGATATGGTTATTTTATGGTTATGATATGATTATGATATGGTTATTATATGGTTATTTTATGGTTATGATATAATTATGATACGGTTATTTGATGGTGATTTTATGGTTTTGATATAGTTATGTTATGGTTAGTATATGGTAATTTTATGGTTATGACATGTTATATGGTGATTTTATGGTTATGATACGGTTATGATATAGTTATGATATGTTGATTTTATGGTTATGATATGATTATGTTATGGTTATTATATAGTGATTTTATGGTTATAATATTATTTTATGGTTATTATATGGTGATTTTATGGTTATGATATGGTTTTTATATGGTGATTTTATGGTTATGATATTATTTAATGGTTATTATATGGTGATTTTATGGTTATGATATGGTTATTATATGGTGATTTTATGGTTATGATATTATTATTTTATGGCTATTATATGGTGATTTTATGGTTATGATATGGTCATGATATGGGCGTAATCATTTTCCTGGCCTTACAGTGATGCGTCTGACTTCTAAAATCCTCAAAATGTCCTTGAAGGTCATGACATTCTCAGTGGATGAGTAGTAAATCAATATACATCATAGTAATTAGTGCTAAATATATACTGAACAAAAATATAAATGCAACAGCTCATAGAAGGAAATCATTGATTTGAAATCAATTCATTAGGCCCTGATCTACAGAGTTCACATGACTGGGAATACAGATATGCATCTGTTGATCAAAGATACCTTAAAAAAAGCTAGGGGTGTGGATCAGAAAACCAGTCAGTATCTGGTGTGACCACCATTTGCCTCATGCAGCGTGACATATCTCCTCCTCATAGAGTTGATCAGGCTGTTGGTTGTGGCCTGTGGAATGTTGCCCCACTCCTCTTCAATGGCTGCGTGACGTTGCTGGATATTGGTGGGAACTGGAACACGCTGTCGTACACATCGATCCAGAGCATCCCAAACTTGCTCAATGGGTGACATGTCTGGTGAGATTACATGCTATGGAAGAACTGGGACATGTTCAGCTTCCAGTAATTGTGTACAGATCCTTGCGACATGGGGCCATGCATTATCATGCTGAAACATGAGGTGATGGTGGCGGATGAATGGCACGACAATGGGCCTCAGAATCTCGTCACGGTATATGTTGTTAATATGTTGTGAATGTATTATAATGTTTAAAAAAATGTATAACTGCCTTAATTTTGCTGGACCCCAGGAAGAGTAGCTGCTGCCTTGTTAGCATCTAATGGGGATCCATAATAAACACAAATACGGTATCTCTGTGTACTCAAGTTGCACTCCATACAATGCAATTGTGTTCATTGTCCGTAGCTTATGCCTGCCCATACCATAACCCCACCGCCACCATGGGGCACTCTGTTCACAATGTTGACATCAGCAAACTGTTCACACGACACCATACACGTGGTCTGCGGTTGTGAGGCCGGTTGGACGTACTACCAAATTCTCTAAAACGACTTCCGAGGCAGTTTATGGTAGAGAAATTAACATTAAATTATCTGGCAACAGCTCTTGTGGACATTCCTGCAGTCAGCATGCCAATAGCACTCTCCCTCAAAACGTGTGGCATTGTAACCAAACTGTACATTTTAAAGTGACCGTTTATTGTCCCCAGCACAAGGTGCACCTGTGTAATGATCATGCTGTTTAATCAGCTTCTTGATATGCCACACGTGTCAGGTGGATGGATTATCTTGGCAAAGGAGAAATGCTCACTAACAGGGATGTAAACACATTTGTGTACAACATTTGAGAGAAATAAGCTTTTTTGTGCATATGGAACATTTCATGGGATCTTTTATTTTAGCTCATGAAACATGGAACCAACACTTTACATGCTGCGTTTATATTTTTGTTCAGTGTTCATCATAGTAAATAGTGCTGAATATACATAATAGTAAATAGTGCCAGGGATGACTGTCCTCCCCACATCTCGTCTCAGGAAATTTCCAATTGGCTCAGCCGAATACACTGCCAAGCACTTAGCCCTGTTATCTATTTCATGGAACTCGCACAGTGAGTTGTTAGAAAATAAAACAGACTGTCAATGATGGTGACCGTGGCTGAGACTGGAGTCAAATCAGAGATCTACTTCATGTTTTTCTGTATCCAGTCTTTGAAGTTGTTTATCCGGGTATGGACTGTGTAAGGCCCTGGGCCACAGTTCCATTTCTCATAACCCCAACTTTCTAAAGCCAGAAGCTCCCAGACAACACTATCGTCCCCCTGTCCCTCCGAAGGACCTGATGATGGCTTAGTGGCAGGAGATGGTATGATTGTAATGCCTGCACTGACAGTGGGACAAGGCTTGGTGGGATTGAGAGGTTGGCGCATTGCACACAGCATATTATCAGTGATGGTGACAGGGGCCCCACTCTGAGAAAACTGCCTCTCGCACTGAACGACATCTCCCAGCTCGACCACTCCAGTCTGGGCTGTCTCTGCGTCTAGGCTGGGTTTGGAACTGGACCTTGAGTCAGATGCAAGGAGCCAGCCTGTGGCATAGCCCTGTGTGGCGGTCACCTCTCCACCTTGCATTTTGGGGAGACACACGGGCAGCACACGCTCACTGATCTTGGCCTTGTACAGTAGCTTCATAACGGCCAGGTCCGAGTCCAGTGTCACAGGATCAAAGCTGGGATGGACCAGGACAGTGGAAACCTGTTGATTCAGAGGAGACATGAGACAGATGGACTAAAATGAATGCCGTGCGGAGAGTTAGAGCAGTGGCAGCTTGCTTGGCTCAGTCTAAACACATAAGTGTCCCAGCATGCAACTTGGCCGGACCTAAGCACAGCTTACTGACTTGCCATGTGCATTGAGATTTGGTCAGTGCGGTTGGCCACAATAGTCTTACAATCTGCTCTCCGGAGCGAACAAGTGTTTGTGCATAACGCAAGGAGGTCTAATTGTTTAGGACAAACCCCCAACCTTAGCTTCCTACATCTCCCATTGACATGACAACATATGATTTATACCAGTGTGTCATACAGATGTAGGATCTTAATTTGATCATCCTGTTGCAGAAGAACAGTGCAGGAAATGCACAACTTGTAGTGTATTTGAGGTTTACTTATAATCCGTATAATAATTCACATTTCCTGGTGCTGCAGATTATTTTCCTGCTGTAGCAAACTGGCTCAAATTAAGATCCTACACCTGCAGGTGTTTCTCAGTTCAGGATTTGAAGTGACTATATTGCCCACATATTAACACCTTCTGGGCCTACTTGAAGCTCCATTTATCTAATGATTTTACAATGCTGACAGAAATGTGTTTCAGTCAAATCTGATGATATCCAAATCGTACAGCATTTGTTGGAAATGATGATGTTGAGGATACAGGACCTTTTAATGGTATTTTACAGTTATACCACAACACGTATTAGAGGAACAACAAGTTGGTTTATAATCTTATATGATATGGAAATCACGACAACTGGACTGCACCTTTAAATAGGCCTATCATAAATCACCTTGGCATGTTTTGGTAGACATTAAAGGAGCAATCTACAGTTCCTTCATCCACTTATAAATTAATGATGAATACCCATTGATTATTTTAGAATATAACTTAGCATTGACTCATGAGCTTTCAATCGTCGTACCCCATCAGAACACAACATATAAGCTTATTTTACTCCAATGTTTGAAAACAACTGAAATGTAAACAAAACCGTATAGCCTCAAAATACGGTTAAAACTATAATTTTTTATATCATCATGGATGGTCAGTCCTTGAATCCTTAGCTCTGTCTATGAATTTGAGAGTGATTACATTTCTCCAGCCACGTTCCTCAGATTTTTACCAAAACAGTGGTGGTGTGCCTGCTTTGTTATTGTTTGAACTGCAGATTTCCCCTTTTAGACATTGTCAAGACAACATTATAATGGCTTCACAACTGTATTCACAGACTTCAAGAGACACTTTTACCCCCTGTATAGATACAGCAACCTGCCTAGCTTAGCATCACTCACACACACCTGCAGTTGTTTCAGTGTCCTCATCTGGCCCGGCCTGTGTATTCCCATCACCACTTTAATGTTGACTGGATCTACCCACTGTGGCTTGCCCACTCCTGCCACCACCAGGCAGTGAGCTGCCACCAGCACACTGAGCTGTGTGACAAGTGCTCCACTGCACGCCAGCTGCCAGGGAGAGGAGGCCTCCTCTGGTGCCCCTTGTAGGCCAGAGCCAGCACTGTGGATGCTGTGGGAGCGGAGGTAGATGGCTGCATGCCAGGGCCAGCCAATCTCAGTGTGGTTCTGAGGGCTGAAGGCTGCTGGGAGTTGACCACACACTGTTACAGAAAGAGAGAGTAGTAGGTGTCAGAGATGGGTGGAGGTTGTTTCTGACTATGTTTATAACTACCATGTACACCTGTGGAGGCAGGTAGACTAGCGGTTAAGAGTGTTTGGTCAGTAACCAAAAGGTCGCTGGTTCGAATCCCCGAGCCAACTAGGTAAAACAATCTGTCAAATGTGCCCTTGAGCAAAGCACTTAACGCGAGCATCTGCTAAATGACGTAAATGCATTAGGGACATTTGTACAGGGATCTGAAATGTTTAATTAATGTGTACTGAAATGGATCAAATAAAGTGGGACCATATTCATAAAAACGAATCTGTTCACTCCCTCAAGACATCGGCTGACTAAGTTTGAGTACATCTCCCTTTCTCTGCATCTTTTCTTTAAGTCAGCGCTGCCCTCACCTGGCGAGCAGGAAACATGACGCCCGCTCCACCTGCCAGTCTTCAGACAGGTGCGCCGTGGGCTACCGTAGTGTTGGTAGAGAGAGGAGGCACACTCATACTCTATGCTAGTGTACAGGTGGTGGAAACCACGGGGTAACTCCCCCAGGGTAGGGTCTTGGGTGCTGGGGAGCTTCCCTGAGGAGGGTGGGTCCATGCCAGGGGGGAGACTGTCATAGACCTTATGCCTGGACGAGGTGTGAAGCCTGTGGACTGGACTTTTCCTTAAGTAGGGGACAGAGAAGGTGTCTGTGTACAAGGAGAATACACTTAACAATGGACATGTTTAAAATAGATGTAGAATACGTGTTTACTGGTAAGTTATTGTCTGTAAAACACGTGTCAAACTCATTCCAAGGAGGGCAGAGTGTCTGTAGGTTTTCACTCCACCCTTGTACTTGATTGATGAATTAAGGTCACCCGTCACCAGGTTGTCTAGGTCTTAATTGAAAGGAAAAATGGATGTACGGCTCATACCTGGATGTACGGGTCATACCTGGATGTACTGGTCAAACCTGGATGTACGGGTCATACCTGGATGTACGGGTCAAACCTGGATGTACGGGTCATACCTGGATGTACGGGTCATACCTGGATGTACGGGTCAAACCTGGATGTACGGGTCAAACCTGGATGTACGGGTCATACCTGGATGGGGCCTTTGGCTTCATAACCTTGTGTCTCACCAGCTCAGAAACCTTAGGCTCTCGACACGCTGTGGACACAGAGAAAGAGCCCTTAACCATGTAATCAACAGTATTGTCCAGTAATCTAAACAACAGCACTAAAGCACTTTACAGTCTGATGTTATTTAAGCAATAAGGCACCTTGGGGGTTTGTGGTATGGGGCCAATATACCCCGCCTAAGGGCTGTTCTTATGCACGACGCAACGCGGAGTGCCTGGACACAGCCCTTAGCCGTGATTTATTGGCCCCATACCACAAACCCCCGAGGTGCCTTATTGCTATTATAAAGTGGTTACCAATGTAATTATAGCTGTAAAAATGTATGTTTTGTTATACCAGTGGCACACGATCTGATATACCACAGCTTTCAGACAATCAGCATTCAGGGCTGGAACCACGGCTGTCAGCCAATCAGCATTCAGGGCTGGAACAAGTCATGTGGATAAACATGTGCAGGTGTTTTATCTAAACGGCTGTTTGCTGTCAGTATACCTCTCACACACAGTGGTCGCCGGCCACTCCACGAGCCATCTGGGAGACAGGTGCTCCGGGAGCCTCCACTCAGGATGTAGGAGGTGTTACAGAAGTAGTCCACTGTGTCAGGACCTCCTCTAGAGCCCCGGACCAGCTGGAGGTAGCCATGGTGCAGCCTGGCTGGAGGAGGACACACCCCAAGCCCTCTGATTGGGTCTGCACCCCTCTGACTAGGTCTAATGGGCTCTGAGAGACGGGAAGAGATGGTGGAGAGTCATGTATTGAAAAATGGACTGGTCATTCAATGACTATGTTGTGTATGTTTATTCCTTGTGTGCTCTCTTCTTGTTTTCCTTGTGTGCTCTCTTCTTGTTTTCCTTGTGTACTCTCTTCTTGATTTCCTTGTGTGCTCTCTTCTTGTTTTCCTTGTGTGCTCTCTTCTTGTTTTCCTTGTGTGCTCTCTTCTTGTTTTCCTTGTGTACTCTCTTCTTGTTTTCCTTGTGTGCTCTCTTCTTGTTTTCCTTGTGTGCTCTCTTCTTGTTTTCCTTGTGTGCTCTCTTCTTGTTTTCCTTGTGTGCTCTCTTCTTGTTTTCCTTGTGTGTACTCTTCTTGTTTTCCTTGTGTTCTCTTCTTGTTTTCCTTGTGTGCTCTCTTCTTGTTTTCCTTGTGTGCTCTCTTCTTGTTTTCCTTGTGTGCTCTCTTCTTGTTTTCCTTGTGTACTCTCTTCTTGTTTTCCTTGTGTAGTTTCTTTTATTGACACGTGAGGCATCATCTAATGTAATGTACCTGTTCCATCAGTACTCAGGTCTGCAACATTCCTGTCTGTGGAGGGGATCAATAAAGTTTATCCATTAATTTACATGATCTTTAACGTTACCTTTATCTACCTTTCCACAGATGGGCACCGTGCCACTCCAGGTGGCGTTGGGCAGGCAGGTCCTCTGGGGGGTGCCAGTCAGTGTGTAGGGTGGGTGGCACAGGTACTGAACAGCCAGGAGCTCATCCTCCAGGCCGTACACAGAGAGGAGCTCCCCGTTCACGGGCCTCGCTGGCAACACACACACCTGACTCCTAGCAACTGGAAGGTAGAGAGAGAGAGAGAGAGAGAGAGAGAGAGAGAGAGAGAGAGAGAGAGAGAGAGAGAGAGAGAGAGAGAGAGAGAGAGAGAGAGAGAGAGAGAGAGAGAGAGAGAGAAAGAGAGAAAAAGAGAGAAAAAGAGAGAGAGAGACTAAGTGTTGTCTGTGTAGAAATATTATATCAACCATCCCCAGTTTGGTCTGGACTCCTGAAATGACCCGTAGCCTTTTCCTGCAGTCAGTGACCAATAGCGCCCCCTTTGGCCCCATGGGTGGAATGTTAATATTTTTAATTAAGATTTACAAAAAATGTAACTGATGAAAATCTGGTGTTTCTATGTCAAACAGTTTTGTTATATTTCAGTCTCCTGTGTATATAAAGTGTAATATTGGGATGCAAACTCAAAATTGAAGACATTTCAACTACATATCTGACATTGTAGAGGTGTCTTATTTTTTAAGCCCATGAGGTGTATACTTTTGTTTCAAAGTAGATGTGTTTAAGACTACCAATAATCACTCTGTGTGACCCTGATTTAGCCCACTGCAGTAAAAAGTTCTGTGTGACCCTGATTTAACCCACTGCAGTAAAAGGTTTTGTGTGACCCTGATTTAACCCACTGCAGTAAAAGGTTCTGTGTGACCCTGATTTAGTCCACTGCAGTAAAAGGTTCTGTGTGACCCTGATTTATCCCACTGCAGTAAAAGGTTCTGTGTGACCCTGATTTATCCCACTGCAGTAAAAGGTTCTGTGTGACCCTGATTTATCCCACTGCAGTGAAAGGTTCTGTGTGACCCTGATTTATCCCACTGCAGTAAAATGTATTTTTTTTTTTTTAGTGCTAGGTTTTATAATGCCTGAATGAAATGATTGACTCACTATGTTAGGGGAGGAAATTAAGTTATGGGGACCAGACGGATCACTAACCCTTCTCACAGAGTTGACCTGTGTAGCCTGCCAGACATGCACATCGAAAAGACTGTACTGGGTCCAGCAAACAGGTGCTGACAAGGGGAAGGGCTACACGCTGCAAGGGAGCAGCAAATATGAAACAAACAGACTAATTATTAATGAATAATAGGCTGAGAAACAGACAGGCTGACTGACAGACTGACCGACTGATAGATTGAAATAATTTAAATAATCTTGGCCAAAATATAACCATATAAGGACATGCAACACCTATGCTAAAGTCTTGTTCATAATGGCAATAATATGTGCCTGTAGCTACCTGAGGTCTGCTGAAAAGTGGCAAAGAAGCCATCAAAGTTGTTGTAGCCGTCTGAGACAAACAGGACGTGCAGCCTGCTTCCAGAGGTTCTGATTGGTGGAGGCAGCTCATTCCCACAAAACCGGCCAATGACGGGGGAGCTCAGGCTGTCACCATCCCGCAGCTCTACGTAGTCATAGTGACAGTTGTGGTCAGGCTCTAGACTAAGCATGGAGAACCTGGGTGGAACCAAACAAGGTCTTTGTTATGATCATGTTTGGCTGTTAAGTAGGATAAGATATGAATCTATACAGTGTCCATTTAGGACAGCCTCTTACTACCCTTTTAAAACAAGTTTTTTCACTACGGATCAATGAAAAGCTGCGACTGGATTGAGACAGACAACTTCCTCATAGAATACCATTCATCTTCATGAAAGCCTATGAGAGATTCAATGAATTTGACAGTATAGTACAGTATAATCAATTCAGGGACCCACCTGAGCTCCACGTTCTCCCCTCTCTCTACCTGCACCCTCCACTCACAGTGCGCATTGATGGGGTAACTCTCCAGCATGATGTGGCCCTGAGCTCTACGAATCACCCCTCCACATGCTAGGGACAAGAACACATACTCTGAGCTCACATAATGCAACAGAAACATGACTATAGATTAGAACATAGATGTTTGCAGCAGGACATTCAAGAAAATGTGTAATGAACAGTGTTGGGGAAGCTACTCTGAAAATATAGATTACCAAGCTACCAGTTACATCACATTGTCAGAAGTTAAGCTACACTGAAGCTCTAAACAGAGCTTACTTAACTGAAGTTACTTTGTGATTCATCATGAAATGTCATAGAATACAAATTATAAGAACAGATCACTCTGGAGTCAGATGATAACATAGTCTGTAATTTAGCCTATTAAACGTACAAACTATGTTTCAAGTGAGAATTAGACAGGTCTGATGAATTAGGCAGGGCTGATGAATTAGGCAGGGCTGATGAATTAGGCAGGGCTGATGAATTAGACAGGGCTGATGAATTAGACAGGGCTGATGAATTAGACAGGGCTGATGAATTAGGCAGGTCTGATGAATTAGACAGGTCTGATGTCAAAACAGTAAGGAAATGATTGCCTACTTCACACATTTTCTTTTTGCTAACAAATGTCTGTTTAGTCCCAGCAATTAGCTACACCACTAACGTTATATGGATAAAAAGTAATTAACTACTGAAACGGTACCAACATTTCAATGTAGTTCACTACTCCCCAACACTGGCAATGAAACAAGTGAGAAACTCCAAGGACTGTAATTTAGAAAATGCTCTACCCCTGAAACAGCTGACTCACTCTTGCAGTCTCCACCTGCCCAGCCCTGACGACAGTCCGTACAGAATCTCCCTCGGATGAAGAAATCATCGTTGGCCTCCCATGTCCCGTTGTGACAGGTTTTACAGTTCTCAAACAGACTGCAGCCTGAGGGAAGAGGAGAAACAGGGGATCAGATCAGTGTTCTGCAAGCAGCTAAATTACATGCAATTTCAACCAATGTTTTATCACTTTCAATGTTTTGGTTAAATAAACGTTTATAAGTCTGTAAGAAAAAAGTGAATAAATTACTAAATCCTTGTATGTACATCTTAACGTAAAGCATTATCAACATGTGAAGAATAAGAAGAAAAATGGCAGTGTACAAACAGTCGTATTGGGTAAGAAAGCTGGAAGGGAGTAACAGGGAAGCAGTAGAGGCACAGATGGAGACAGATGTCTCACAGGGTGTAGAAATCTGAAGTGTCCGTTTAGAGATTCTTCTCAACACCACATTTGGTAACGACAGGAAGTCACAGGGGCAGGAAGTGGGAGAAAATGGAGCTAAATGAAACATGGTGTCAATACAGTTCTCTTCCCAAATTAAAATCTGTTATGAACAGAGTGGATTAAGTTTTGTATACTTGACCCTTTGCCAAAGTTCCCCAAAATTGTTTTGTTTACAAGGAATGCAACGGCGAATTGAATTATTGCACATGAACACTTCACAAAGAAGGTGTTACCTAGCGTAAATATGCAAATATATGCTAAAACATGACAATAGGATCTCGCTAGGTCGTGCTTGGTTCTGCCCACCTCCATGCCTGTTCTGCCCAATATGCTTCATTTGCTCCCACTGGAAACGACAACGATGAGATATTTTGGGGTTAGTTACCCGTGTTTTTGGTAGAGGTCTGATAGGTTGTTTACCAGGGTGGATGATGCAGGGGTCACACTGGTCCAGTTGGTTGCGGCAGCAGGGGACGGAGTAGCCCACCCGTGCCCCCTGGGAAGGACATCTACACTGGATCAGGTGGTACTCACAACAGTCCCTACACATGTGGTTCCACTCTGAGCTGGGACACTTGTCATCCACCACACCTCTGGAATCTAAAATCAATCAATCAGTCAATCAAATGTATTTCCTAAAGCCCATTTTAGTGCGGCAAGTAGCCTAACGGTTAGAGCGTTGGGTCAGCAACCGAAAGGTCGTTAGCTCGAATCCCCGAGCCCGGCAAGTTGAAGAATGTGCCCTTGAGCAAGGCACTGAACCCTAATTGCTCCAGGGTCGTCGTTGACAATGGCTGACCGTGGTCGTGATCCCATTCCCTGAGGGTGTCTCAGGGAGAGTTGGGATATGCGAAAAGAAACACATTTCCAATTCACACATGTATTAATACATACCTGCACAACACATGATACTGAGCCTAAACTCAAAAGAACAAGCAATGCCATATCAAGGGAGTTTCACATAAAGAGACTGGCATGTTGTGAATCAACATGTCACGAGGCATGGCATTCATTTGTCTATGATTACTGCTTCTGTAAAATAACATGCTCTATAGTCTACATGAACGCATGTTTGGATTCATCACATATACTTGCCAAAATAATATTTAGCTACAGCTGGAACGCAACACAAAGCAAGGACACCTCAACTGTACATACATTTTAATGTTTGCTCTCTATACTGGAAGAGTGTTTTTTGGGATAAAGTTATTTGTATAAAGCTTACTTTTGATCTGGTTGTCACATTTGTTTGACTAAGGCTCTAACGCTGCATTTAACCTGGCAGACCAATTCTAATATTTTTTCACTAATTGGTCTTTTGACCAATCAGATCAGCTTATTTGCCAATGATTGGGCAAAATATCACAATTGGGCTGCCTGTGTAAACGCAGCCATAGCTACATTATAAACTAGGTACATTAGTTTGGGTCCTGGATGCTGATTGGCTGAAAGAGCATTCTAGCAGTGTGTATATCAGACAATATGCCACGGGTATGATGCAAAACTACTTTACAGTCATATTTATGTTGGTAACCAGTTTATAATAGCAATATGGCACCGCAGGGGTTTGTGGTATATAGCCAATGTATCACTGCTAAGGGCTGTGTCCTAAGAACAGACTTTAGGCGTGGTATATTGGCCAATATATTACACCTCCTCGGGCCTTATTGCTTAAGTATAGCATGTGTACACTGGAAGAGGGTTTAGGGTAGCAATCCTCTGTGAAACTATAATTGGTTAAATACCTATCATCAACTTCCAGGTGCCTTGTGGCAAGTTCTATGTGAGAGACAAGAAAAGGAACCAATGTGATTCTACTGTATGCTGTGATTCTACAGTTCTCTGGTGACGAACTGAGTGGGTTAATCCTATTGGAACAGGGGTAATGTGCTTGAAGGTCATGGTTCACATCATGCTCCCCCAGGGGTCATTATAATAGCAAGAAACCCCCAAACCCAATCTGACCCTATCTCGTGATAGTGCCAAAGACGTGCCCTTAACCCTCTACAGACTAAGCCCTGTCTAATCTGGGGTTCTACTATCTATATGGAATTGTTTTAAGAAGGTCATACCAAGAATCATTTATCTATTTGATTTGAAATTTTAAGACCCCTTGAAGTATAAAATACAATATAAAAGCAAATAGCTGATGAAAAAATGTATTTGGCCTTACTGCTCATGCAAACACGTCGAATAACAGATTCACTACATGGAACACCAGAAAGACCCCCCAAAAAATCTAAAGGAAGTTTGTTCGGAAGTGTCTGTCCTATATCTGAGAGAAACATTTGTTGTTGTTTTTTTTGGCACTAAGTCTCCATATATACTTCCATTAATTTTTTAACTGGTACCGGGGGACCGTCAGACAAGTCCTGTGAGGCCTGTGGGCGTCTTAGAGCATAACAACCACATGTACGTGTTCCTGAGAGTCTCCCACCCTATTAGTGTGGAGCCCAAAATGTTTCGGACGCTACAGACAGAAGTTGGCAGATCGGCTGTACCGACATCAGACAAGTGCTAAAACGTTTGTGGGAGTTGGAGAGCAAAACGGAGAACACCACTGTGTTCGTTAGAGTCTCGTCTTTCCATAGAGGGGTCATGCCAAACTTCGGATGCTACAGACGATTTTGTGAAAAGACCAATTTTCGGGATGTCTCATGGTCTGACAAACACTGATCTAGCTCTGTCACCTTTCACCGCAGATTCGGAAGTGCAACATCGGCGGATTGAGATATATCTAGGTGAACAGATATCTCTAGTTTAAAATGACGTCTTTATATGGGGATTATTTTATTATGCTAATTCGATTTCTAGGGGGTTTAATAGAGTCCTACAGTCTAACGGCAGAGAACTTAGTATCCAGAATTGACTAGTTAAGTGACCAGAGAAGATCAAATTCAGACATGACTAGTTAAGTGACTAGAGAAGTTAAAACCCAGACATGACTAGTTGTTACTAGAGAAGTTAAAACCCAGACATGACTAGGTAAGTGACAAGAGAAGTTAAAACCCAGACATGACTAGGTATGTTACTAGAGAAGTTAAACCCCAGACATGACTAGGTATGTTACTAGAGAAGTTAAAACCCAGACATGACTAGGTATGTTACTAGAGAAGTTAAAACCCAGACATGACTAGGTATGTTACTAGAGAAGTTAAAACCCAGACATGACTAGGTATGTTACTAGAGAAGTTAAAACCCAGACATGACTAGGTATGTTACTAGAGAAGTTAAACCCCAGACATGACTAGGTATGTTACTAGAGAAGTTAAAACCCAGACATGACTAGTTGTTACTAGAGAAGTTAAAACCCAGACATGACTAGTTGTTACTAGAGAAGTTAAAACCCAGACATGACTAGGTATGTTACTAGAGAAGTTAAAACCCAGACATGACTAGGTAAGTGACAAGAGAAGTTAAAACCCAGACATGACTAGTTGTTACTAGAGAAGTTAAAACCCAGACATGACTAGGTAAGTGACAAGAGAAGTTAAAACCCAGACATGACTAGGTAAGTGACAAGAGAAGTTAAAACCCAGACATGACTAGGTATGTTACTAGAGAAGTTAAACCCCAGACATGACTAGGTATGTTACTAGAGAAGTTAAAACCCAGACATGACTAGGTATGTTACTAGAGAAGTTAAAACCCAGACATGACTAGGTAAGTGACAAGAGAAGTTAAAACCCAGACATGACTAGGTATGTTACTAGAGAAGTTAAACCCCAGACATGACTAGTTGTTACTAGAGAAGTTAAAACCCAGACATGACTAGTTAAGTGACTAGAGAAGTTAAAACCCAGACATGACTAGTTGTTACTAGAGAAGTTAAAACCCAGACATGACTAGGTATGTTACTAGAGAAGTTAAAACCCAGACATGACTAGTTATGTTACTAGAGAAGTTAAAACCCAGACATGACTAGATATGTGGAACAGAGAAGTTAAAACCCAGACATGACTAGGTATGTTACTAGAGAAGTTAAAACCCAGACATGACTAGGTATGTTACTAGAGAAGTTAAAACCCAGACATGACTAGTTATGTTACTAGAGAAGTTAAAACCCAGACTTGACTAGGTATGTTACTAGAGAAGTTAAAATTCAGACATGACTAGATATGTGGACCAGAGAAGTTAAAACCCAGACATGACTAGATATGCCCATATGACTCAGAGTGGAAGTTCATTACTCAGCAAATGCAAAAGAAAAACATTAACAATGGAAGTTGTGTGAACACTTCAGAATAGGGAGCCTAATACAAGTTACAGCAGGCTTCGTAGAGTCATACATCTGAATTAAATGTGTTATCATCAGGATATGATGAAATCATCGCTCCAGCTCTTACCGTGGGGCCAGGCAGTTGCATGGAGGCAGAGTAGAATGACATGGAGAAGAAGAGGCAGGAGGTGTCTGGGTTGCAGATGAGGGGGCATCGTCGCCCTCCCGCTGGGCATCGCCCTCTGGCACACCAGAACCATAGAGCTAGGAACCAGAACACACATGATGTCACAGAGGAGTGACAGGAGCCCGGAATCTAAAGTGTTCATGTTCAGAACGCTCCACATCAACCCCACTATCCTCTCCTTCTCTGGGCTCTAGATGCAAAGCAGCTGTTGAGGAGAACACTCACTCACCACACTAAGAGAGAGAGATTTAACCCTTTCTTTTCACCAGGAGTCACACTGGCATTCTGCACTCTCTCTGTAATGATGGTCAAGCATCCATGCATACTCACCATGCATCTGAACTCTCCAGCTTCTGTTTTTACAGACATGCCGTGTGGAGTTCTGGAACTCCAAGGAAAAAGGGGAGTGGCTGAATGTTGGCATGTCGAAAGTGTTGCAGGGAAAAACACTGTCACTTTTAGTGGAGAAAACAGAGATGGCGAGTTGATGATATTCCAGGGAAAGATGTTTTCCGTCTGTGTGTGTATGGCGGGGGAATTTAGGGAAGCCTGAATCAGGACGTCATTGTACTGGAACCCCCTCAGGCTCTGGCCTGCAAGATCCGCGCGGTGGCCATGCCAACAAACAGTGATAAGCAGAAATGTCATTCCTGTTCATAGAGTTGTCTATAGGAGTGAACCTGGGCAAAGCTTCTATAAATGATGACCGTGTATTCTCTACAAAAGGGCCCCAGGCAATGGGGCCGACAGGCACTGCACAGCTCATTGCAAATCACTGTTTGTTTTTCA
The DNA here is from genome assembly GCA_030435695.1 of Brachymystax lenok tsinlingensis. Classification (NCBI taxonomy): domain Eukaryota; kingdom Metazoa; phylum Chordata; class Actinopteri; order Salmoniformes; family Salmonidae; genus Brachymystax; species Brachymystax lenok. Next base: position 8,270,405 of record CM059819.1, read on the forward strand.
TTACCTGGCTTGAATACAGTTTCCATGTAAAAAAAAAAAAAAAAAGGCATTGCAGGCATTTTCCAGGCATTGCATCCAGATGGGACTCAGAGTTAAGATTTTAACTGACCATAGGGACCAGAACCATTAGGTTTAATGGACATTTGCCTCCTAGTTCTAGAGAAGGTTGAAAAGAAACCAAAGAATCTACCGCTATATTTTATTCACTATAATTTACAAACCCTAGCCTGTAACCCTTCGACCCTTGTCGAAGACTATCAAATGCCTTATCCAAAAACAGTGTTGGGGAATCGACTACAGCCAAGGGAAATGGAAAAATCATGTCGATTTTATTTTGAGTGGACCATCCCTTTAAGCAATATGGTAATAGCTTTAACATTCCCTTTCTGAATTATACACACCTGAAAGAAGAGACAAGAGCCAGCTGGTGGTTACGTATATAGAAACAGCATTTAATTAGGGAAAAAAAATATTTTACACTTTTACAAATTAAGTCAATGCATAAATTGATTTAGAATACATCCATTTTACAAATGAAAGATAAAATGAGTAGCCATGAGGGGTAGAAGAAGAAAGGTAGATTTGACAGAGTGACTTGGGGTTACATTGGACGACCAACACATTGACGGGTCCAGCACAGACTGCTGAAACAGACGACAACACATTGACGGGTCCAGCACAGACTGCTGAAACAGACGACAACACATTGACGGGTCCAGCACAGACTGCTGAAACAGACGACAACACATTGACGGGTCCAGCACAGACTGCTGAAACAGACTCATGAGATTAGTTTTGACTCACGAGTCATGCGAGCACAGTGACTCTTTAGCGTTGAAGCAATGATGGAACCAGAGACATATCTAAAGATACAGTTCATAATAGAAAATATAGAAAATAATCTCTATACATGTCTCTGTGATGATCCATTGATACGATTCAACAATTGCTATACTCGGCACAATCCCTTGTGCTATTTGACAGACCAATTAACAAATCATTTCACATTAGAACTTATTGAGATAGAACTTGTAGATCAATTTAACTGCGTAGTTAGTAAAACACAGATTAATATGGCTTATATTTGACCCTTTCCTTAATTTATACTGCTGGCACAATAGCAGATTACCTCTATATGGGACTGGGATCAACAGCACTTTTAAGGGCTTTTCACACTACTGACCCGAACTGGACCGAGACCAACCAAGCTGTACTGAGCTGGCCTGGTTACAAACACACCATAGTTGATGGCACCATGCTGAAAAGGACAATGTGATCAGAGCCAGCAGTTAGGGTCGGTACGATAGTGTTAAAAAGGTCTTTGCTACTAGTCCACACTGCTTCATGGTGTACAGAAAAACATACTCACACCATGCCACAGACACTCACACCAACGAGTCTGTAGTGGTGATGGAACATATAATAAAGTGCTTTAGGCAGACTTAAAGTGACAGTTCACCCCCAAAATATACAACTTTGTGAGACGTTATTTTGACAAACGAGGAAGCGAGTCAAATACCCTACGTGCAAACTGAGGCACGCGACATGGGCATCACATATTACCCATTAGGATTCCCTTCATACGTTGTGCAGGGTGAGGCTTCCCCTAGCCCCGAACCACACCAGTACAGAATATAACCACACACACAAACCTCGGGAGTGAACTGATCACACTCTTATCAATATAAAAAACGGTTACCGACTGTCTAAATAAAACACAGCAGGAAAATGTCAGCATGTACTGAGAGCAACAGCTTGATCAACAGCCTATATAGCACTGAAGCCTTGGTGACAGGTTCATATGGTATTGGTGGGCTTTGTTCAACCATTACTGCAGATCTAACTACCAACTGAGGTTTCTTTCGCTGCCTGGGTTGTTTCTGCAGGTTTTAATGGCGGCTACTGATAGTCGACGGACCCGTTGACGAGGCGAAACAGGGAATGACGCTGTGTGGGAAGGTCTCTCCCTCCAATCAGCGTTGAGTCTCAGGTGCGTCAACAGTCTGTGGAAAAAAAGACAGAACACACAAATGCGTAGGTGAATACAAAACAAGTTTCCTGATGCAATTCACGGTCAACACTCCAATCTTATCCTCTTCTGTCAAACATCAACGCACTCCCATTTCCTAACTGCATCACTTTTCAACAGAATATCTGGTACATTTCTGGTTTCCACCAACCTGCAATCACCTCAGCACTAGATCAAATGATCCCCCTTGGAATCTTAACAGAAGTTCTAATGGGCATTCTGTCAGGTCCAGTTTAAATCTAATGTGTGGGATCTTGTAGATCACACAGAGTCTTGCTTTGTGACCACGACCTGTTAATGTTCTCATTTCAAGGCATGGGCCTGATCCAACACCTCCTCAAAGCCCAATGGTTTAGGAGAGCCTACTGCTGTAACATCCTTACCGTCTGCTAGTAGAGGACGTCCTTTTTTTGATTCATAGGAGGCACAATGTCACTGTTAGTTCCACTATTTTGGGAAGAGATCCCTGGGCAAAAAGTGGTGTTTACCTGTTATTGTTGGGAGCTGTCGCTGCTCCCCACAAGGGCTGAGCTGCAGCAGTGGACCTTGGCCTGGGTGCTCCACTCTGTTAGCTCCAGCAAGTTGGGGCTGTGGCCCCTCTTCCTCGGGGGCGAGGGTCCCGCTGGCATCCGGTCTTGCTGTCCGGAGTGAGAGGACGAGTCTGGAACCACAAGGGCCCCAGTTAGAGATCCTGCAGGTTGAGATGCACCATGCAACACACTTTACCCCTAAGACTCTCTGCTGGGTTAGCTGGCTAGGATGCAGCATGCAACACACTCAGCCAGGTCAGTTACAGTTTAGTGGCCTGGGTTCAGATATGAAATGACTGCAGGTTAGTTACAGTTTAGTGGCCTGGGTTCAGATATGAAATGACTGCAGGTTAGTTAGAGCTTAGTTGGCTGGGAAAATTCAAAAAAAAAAGTCAAAAGTCAAAAGTCAAAGTCAAAGTCATGGGGGCCCCGATTGGCGCAGTGATCTAAGGCACTGCGTCGCAGTGCTACCGGCATCAATACAGAGCCGGCAGCGACCGGGAGAGCCATCAGGCACAATTGGCCCAGCGTCGTCCACGCGTTAGAGGAGGGTTTGGCCGGCCGGGATGTCATTGTCCCACTGCGCTCTAGCGACTCCTGTGGCGGGCCGGGCGCATGTGTGCTGACACAGTCGCTAGTTGGAGGGAGTTTCCTCTGACACATTGGTGCGGCTGGTATCTGGGTTAAGTGGGCAGTATGTCAAGAAGCAGTGCGGCTTGGCAGGGTCTTGTTTCGGAGGATGCATGGCTCTCGACCTTTGTCTCTCCTGAGTCTGTACGGGAGTTGATATTGATATTGCAATGGGCCTTGATATCGCAAAGGGCCTTGATATTGCAATGGGCCTTTATATTTTCAAATAACTTCCCTTTCTCGCAAATAGATTTTGGACAAACAAATCTGTGCTGCCCTCCGTTGGATTTCTAAATCCCGATGTGGTCCTTGACGCAAAAAAGTTTGCCTACCCAGTCTAAGCAAAGCAGAGACGTTACACAGAACAGCCAGCAGGTGGCATCACATACCATCCCAAAGCTTTTACACTCACTTCACAATCACAACCCACTTTCAAAGCTCGTATTTTAGAAGAGGTCATTATATAAATAATTACATCAAATTGTTTAATAATTCTAATGGCGGTTATCCAGATCTTCTACATTGCGTGTGATGTTAGAACAGCAGTTCAAGCCCAGACACTAATAATCAAATCAGACACCTTAGTCAGTGGTCAGATTCCAGTCTGAACTACAATGCAGACTGGATAGGTATTTAACATATCAGCTAACCACATCATATGATATAACAATCTGCTGCCCGACTACACAGTCGATGACGTTGCACACAACCATTGGTTGATGCAATGCAAATGCCTGGGAATGTCGTCGGACAGGAAGTAGTCGACCAGTGTTTGTAGCTGCACGACGATGTCACATGATGACATCACAGGATGGCGAGACTAAACATGATCAGGTGACTTACCGCTGACGTCGCTGTGAGTCTGTGAGCTCTCAGTCATTACTGCAGACTCCACTTCCTCCTGGATTGTGGAGACGGAGCCAAGTAGACCTGAGAGAGAGGACACATTATTATCATCATCCTCACAAATAGAAACTGCACAAATATACAAGACAGGGGTAATGTTCAGTCCCTCCTAAAACCTGGCCTACAGTGCTCCTGGCACCTTGGCTAGCTTACAACCCTCACCCCTATCTGTGACTGAGTGTGTGTGTGTGTACTCACTGAGGCCCTTGTAGTTGGACAGTGTGTTGTAGACCCGTTTCATCCTCTCTATGTTGAGGCAGCTCCTCTGTGCATGGTTGAGCATGGGTCTGGGGTAGTCCACCCCCACCACACAGTTAGTGGCCTTCTGCACTGAGTCTGGGGCCGTCCACGGCTCGTGGATGTACCGGTTAGGGTAGTCCTTCAGCTTGGGTATATACCTCCTGAAATTACATCATACACAACATGATGACATATACCTCCTGAAAATACATCATACACAACATGGGCAATTCTAGTTCCACCCACAAAACACCAATCGTCATCATTGGTGCAGCTTTGACCCTGTTAACACACCCACAACAGGGGATGATGGGAAATAATGTTACTGACAGAGTTACTTCTAGAATAGATCCTTGGTAATAATATAAGCAATGTTACTAACAGAGTTACTTCTAGAATAGATCCTTGGTAATAATATAAAACATGGCTGAATCAGATAAGTGTCACTGGCGCACACACACACATTGATGTTGGATGTTGCATGAGGGCTAAGTCTGACTGTAACGCTACCGGCCATGAAATTACACAACGTTACACAACCATAAACTAGCTCAAGGGGAGAGCAATGCAACACAGAGCAATTCATATCACCGCCTGTTGTGAACTACAGAGTAGGGTCAGTCGACCGATGGAAAAACATCTAGCCGTCAAAAAGTTTCCCAACCAGGTGAATCTGACTGAAGTCCTGGCAGCTCTGCTCTGGTGTTCAACTAGAGATTGGTCTCCATTGTTATATGAATCTGTCAAATACACTACTGTAGAGGGGCCTGTGGGGATTGTGTGTGCGCTCTGTGTGTACCTAATGTAGTCTCCGCTGGGGTCAGTCCTCCGGCCGAAGCCTACAGGACAGTAGCAGTGGAAGAACTGCTGGAAGAAGGAGCTGCAGGAGAGCCACATCCAGCTGCCTGCGTTCACACTCCAGTCTGCATCCAGGAGCAGCTCCTCAAACACCTGCGATACATCAAATATAGAATTATAACGCTAGTAAAGCAGTCACCTGGTTGTCCAGAAGGGATACAGTTTTCGACAAAATTGATTCCTAGCAGGTAAGATGAAGTAGGTTAAGGTTAGGAAAATTTCAACTTTTGACGTCAATTCGACAAAAGCTGTATCCCATCTAGACATGACCCAGTCACCAAGGCCTAAACCAGTGCTCAAACACAAAAAGCGCACACACACAGACACACACACCCCTCCTCAACACTTGTAACAAATAGAGATACAACATTATTAAAGCTAGAGTCCTTAATTGAAACAATAACAAAGCGGCCACCGCTGAAATGAAAACTAATTTGTATTGGACAAATTCAGGTAGGACCCTCCCCGTTTGGTTCCGTTTGGTTCCTACTGAAGATACCCCAGTAATGAGCAGATAGAGAGATAGACCCTCATCTGAGAGTCTGGTCATATGGTGAAAACTAACCCTCCTCTGGGAGTCTTTAGGAGTGCAGGTCTTCGATGCAGCCTTGTTCTAACACACAGCTAATCATCATCAGCAAGGTCACAATGAGCAGCTGATTAGTAGAATCAGGTGTTAGATTGGACCAAGAGCATAAAGCACACCTCTCCAGGAGAAGGTTGGGCCACCACACATAGAAATACAACCACAACTCCCTGCTTTACTCCTATGGGTAAACACATGACAGAACAGTGATTTGAATGGTGTTGTCCATTCTAGTTATATTTCCAATCGGGCCACAAAGGCAGTACTACATCAGGCACGGAACTACATCAGGCAGCACTACATTAGGCAGCATTACATCAGGCAGCACTACATCAGGCAGCACTACATCAGGCAGCACTACATCAGGCAGCACTACATCAGGCAGCACTACATCAGGCAGCACTACACTACACTACATTAGGCAGTAGTTTACAGAGATGGAGACTCCATCGTACCTTCATACCACTCTCCCAGCTCATCCACAGGTCCCCCCTGGTGAGGAAGCAGGCTACAGCATGTCTGGCCAGATGGTGGATCCAGCCCTCCTGCCTCAGCTGGGTCATGATGGCGTCGATCCAGGGGAAGCCCGTCTGCCCTTCGGCCCACTTGGCCAGCGCCTCAGGGTTGTTGTCCCAGGGGATCTGCAGGCAGATGGGGTTTCCCTCCATGCGGTCGAACTTGGGATTGTTGGTAGCAGCCGTATAGAAGAACTCCCGCCACAGCAGCTGGGCGAAGAGAGAGAGCGGCGGCGTGCAGTGCTTACGTGCCTGGATGGGGGTAGGGTGTGTTGGAGGAGGGGTGGAAGAGAATGGGATGAGTTGAGTGGATGGGGGTAGGGTGTGGTGTGAGGGGTAGATTGGAGGGGTGGTGGTGGAAATGGGGTAAAGGGGATATATGAAAGGTGAGGCAGAGAAAGGAAATTGAAAGATGGTGATGGCAGGATGGTGAACAGGATAGGTGGGGGGTATTGGAGGAGGTATTTACAGAAGACAAAACATTAGATATCAATCAAACAACAAGGAGATGAAAGTGACTTCACACACAAGAGCAGAGCAGCAGAGCTCTAGGAACAGCAGCGCTCTAGGAATAGCAGCAGCAGAGCTCTAGGAATAGCAGCAGCAGAGCTCTAGGAATAGCAGCAGCAGAGCTCTAGGAACAGCAGCGCTCTAGGAATAGCAGCAGCAGAGCTCTAGGAACAGCAGCGCTCTAGGAATAGCAGCAGCAGAGCTCTAGGAATAGCAGCAGCAGAGCTCTAGGAACAGCAGCGCTCTAGGAATAGCAGCAGCAGAGCTCTAGGAATAGCAGCAGCAGAGCTCTAGGAATAGCAGTGATCTAGGAACAGCAGCGCTCTAGGAATAGCAGCAGCAGAGCTCTAGGAATAGCAGCAGCAGAGCTCTAGGAATAGCAGCAGCAGAGCTCTAGGGACAGCAGAGCTCTAGGGGCAGCAGAGCTCTAGGGGCAGCAGAGGACAGTAACTCACCATCATGTAGAGCTCTCTGAGTCTGTAGTAGAGGGTTCTGCAGGAGAGGCAGCCGAAACATAGGTAGGGACTCAGGCCTGTGGGACTGGCCATCAGGGAAGACACACTGATTCTTGGACGCTCCAAGTTCGCCATCCAGCCCTAGGGACCGAGCAAAGTATCATGGGTAATGTAGTCATCAGCAATAGGTGGATTTTGAGTTTAGCTCCAGTGGTCTGGATAGATGTATGAATGTCAGAACAGCACTGATGGTTTTTGTTTATGTATTATGTTTTATATGGTAGGGTTCATAGGTCACCCACAATAAAGATGAACTTGAGGTTGAACTTGAGTAGGGCAGAGGGAAGAACTTATTCCACAGGCTCTTCTAGAATTCTAACAGGGTTTTTGCCAAGTGAGGTGGTGGTGTATCCATCAGCGTATCGATCAGCGTCAGTTAGGTCCACATGTGACTAGCCATGATGGCAAATGAGCTATCACTATGTGTGTCTACAAAAACATACTGTAGGTTAATCATTATGCAAAGTATTTGAATAAGCATCCACACTAACTTTATCTTCAGTGTTTGTGATCGAGGAGGCCAGGGAGCCTTGGCCGGCTGGTCACTATGCCAGGCCTGGATACACCCAGATCAGGTGACTCACCTTTATGTCCATATGATTGTTCAGTCTCTCCAGTGCCTCAGTCTCCCCGCCCCTCCACGCAGCAGGACCCAAGCCGTGAGTCTTAAAACCTGCCCGATAAAATGTTTATTGTCAAATGAATTCCCTTCATTCACATTCAAACCGATTTATCATCAATAGCAAACAATGATGAGAGATACCAACACGCACGCACACACCTAGTTCCTCGAGGGAGGGCACTCCGTAATGCTCATCATGATTGGCCTCAACGCCTGTCTGGCAGCAGTCCATCTGTTGCCGGGTGACAGTGGGGAGGGGCTTCTTGGGCAGCTCCAGCCGCTGGACGATGGCCTGGAAGCGCTTGAAGGTCAGCGGGGGCATGTCGTTGTTCATCTCAATGATCCTAGAACAGAGAAACCACAGGTGTTCACTAACCAGGTCCTATTCATTAGCTACTGTACTAAATGGAAGAAAATTGACTGAAACAGGGAGGGACTACCTGAACTTTCCATTGCAGAAGTTTTGCTACAGTGTGCTATAATGAATATTAATGGGAGGTACTACTTCATTGCTCTGAGCTGCTGATAACTTTTTCAAAGCAAAGCCTTCGTCTGATTTAGATTGTTTTCCATCTGTTTTTGCCTCTAAGACTTTTTAACAAAAGGCCACATCCTGGATTCATAAGGAGGGGGCTAGACCAGTCTGTTCCTGTGAGGAGGGGGCTAGACCAGTCTGTTCCTGTGAGGAGGGGGCTAGACCAGTCTGTTCCTGTGAGGAGGGGGCTAGACCAGTCTGTTCCTGTGAGGAGGGGGCTAGACCAGTCTGTTCCTGTAAGGAGGGGGATAGACCAGTCTGTTCCTGTGAGGAGGGGGATAGACCAGAGTCTGTTCCTGTGAGGAGGGGGATAGACCAGAGTCTGTTCCTGTAAGGAGGGGGAAAGACCAGAGTCTGTTCCTGTAAGGAGGGGGAAAGACCAGAGTCTGTTCCTGTAAGGAGGGGGAAAGACCAGAGTCTGTTCCTGTGAGGAGGGGGCTAGACCAGAGTCTGTTCCTGTGAGGAGGGGGCTAGACCAGTCTGTTCCTGTGAGGAGGGGGCTAGACCAGTCTGTTCCTGTAAGGAGGGGGATAGACCAGAGTCTGTTCCTGTAAGGAGGGGGCTAGACAAGAGTCTGTTCCTGTGAGGAGGGGGCTAGACAAGAGTCTGTTCCTGTGAGGAGGGGGCTAGACCAGAGTCTGTTCCTGTGAGGAGGGGGCTAGACCAGAGTCTGTTCCTGTGAGGAGGGGGCTAGACCAGAGTCTGTTCCTGTGAGGAGGGGGCTAGACCAGTCTGTTCCTGTGAGGAGGGGGCTAGACCAGTCTGTTCCTGTGAGGAGGGGGCTAGACCAGTCTGTTCCTGTGAGGAGGGGCTAGACCAGTCTGTTCCTGTGAGGAGGGGGCTAGACCAGTCTGTTCCTGTAAGGAGGGGATAGACCAGTCTGTTCCTGTGAGGAGGGGGATAGACCAGAGTCTGTTCCTGTGAGGAGGGGATAGACCAGAGTCTGTTCCTGTAAGGAGGGAAAGACCAGAGTCTGTTCCTGTAAGGAGGGGGAAAGACCAGAGTCTGTTCCTGTAAGGAGGGGAAAGACCAGAGTCTGTTCCTGTGAGGAGGGGCTAGACCAGAGTCTGTTCCTGTGAGGAGGGGGCTAGACCAGTCTGTTCCTGTGAGGAGGGGGCTAGACCAGTCTGTTCCTGTAAGGAGGGGGATAGACCAGAGTCTGTTCCTGTAAGGAGGGGGCTAGACAAGAGTCTGTTCCTGTGAGGAGGGGCTAGACAAGAGTCTGTTCCTGTGAGGAGGGGCTAGACCAGAGTCTGTTCCTGTGAGGAGGGGCTAGACCAGAGTCTGTTCCTGTGAGGAGGGGCTAGACCAGAGTCTGTTCCTGTGAGGAGGGGGCTAGACCAGTCTGTTCCTGTGAGGAGGGGCTAGACCAGTCTGTTCCTGTGAGGAGGGGGCTAGACCAGTCTGTTCCTGTGAGGAGGGGGCTAGACCAGTCTGTTCCTGTAAGGAGGGGGATAGACCAGAGTCTGTTCCTGTAAGGAGGGGGAAAGACCAGAGTCTGTTCCTGTAAGGAGGGGGAAAGACCAGAGTCTGTTCCTGTAAGGAGGGGGCTAGACAAGAGTCTGTTCCTGTGAGGAGGGGGCTAGACCAGAGTCTGTTCCTGTGAGGAGGGGGCTAGACCAGAGTCTGTTCCTGTGAGGAGGGGGTTAGACCAGTCTGTTCCTGTGAGGAGGGGGCTAGACCAGTCTGTTCCTGTGAGGAGGGGGCTAGACCAGTCTGTTCCTGTGAGGAGGGGGAAAGACCAGAGTCTGTTCCTGTGAGGAGGGGGCTAGACCAGAGTCTGTTCCTGTGAGGAGGGGGCTAGACCAGTCTGTTCCTGTAAGGAGGGGGCTAGACCAGTCTGTTCCTGTAAGGAGGGGGCTAAACCAGAGTCTGTTCCTGTAAGGAGGGGGATAGACCACAGGAAGGGGCTAGACCAGTCTGTTCCTGTAAGGAGGGGGCTAGACCAGTCTGTTCCTGTAAGGAGGGGGATAGACCAGTCTGTTCCTGTAAGGAGGGGGATGGACCAGAGTCTGTTCCTGTAAGGAGGGGGATGGACCAGAGTCTGTTCCTGTAAGGAGTGGGCTAGACCAGAGTCTGTTCCAGTCTTCCCCAAAATGTACAGTACCAGTCAAAAGTTGACACCTACTTATTCCAGGGTTTTCCTTTATTTTTTACTATTTCCTACATTGTAGAATAATTGTGTAGACATCAAAACTATGAAATAACACATGGAATCATGTAGTAACCAAAAAAGTGTTAAACAAATGAAAATATATATATTTTTTTTGAGATTCTTCAAAGTAACCACCCTTTGCCTTGATGACAGCTTTGCACACTCTTGGAATTCTCTCAACCAGCTTCATGAAGTAGTCACCTGGAATGCATTTCAATTAACAGGTGTGCCTTGTTAAAAGTTAATTTGTGGAATTTCTTTCCTCCTTAATGCGTTTGAGACAATCAGTTGTGTTGTGACAAGGAAGGGTTGGTAAACAGAAGATAGCCCTATTTGGTAAAAGACCAATTCCATATTATGGCAAGAACAACTCAAATAAGCAAAGAGAAATGACAGTCCTTTACTTTAAGACATGAAGGTCAGTCAATCCTGAAAATTTCAAGAACTTTGAAAGATTCTTCAATTGCAGTCGCAACAACCATCAAGCGCTATGATGAAACTGGCTCTCATGAGGACCGCCACAGGAAAGGAAGACCCAGAGTTACCTCTGCTGCAGAGCATAAGTTCATTAGAGTTAACAGCACCTCAGATTGCTGCCCAAATAAATGCTTCACAGAGTTCAAGTAACAGTCACAGACACAAAGGGTGGTTACTTTGAAGAATCTTAAATAAAGAAATCTATTTTGATTTGTTTAACACTTTTTTGGTTACTACATGATTCCATGTGTTATTTCAAAGTTTTGATGTCTACACAATTATTCTACAATGTAGAAAATAGTAAAAATAAAGAAAAACCCTGGAATGAGAAGGTGTGCCCAAACTTTTGACTGGTACTGTAGATTAACACAGTAATTTTAAGAGTATTTCCTGGAATCTGGCATCTCAGCCCCTGCCACGTCTTCATTCCTTCACAGAGCCACAATGGCAGCCAAGGGTTATAATGAAACCCAGAGGGAACCTTTTGTAAACAGACAGTCCTGTTCTGAGGACAGGATGTTTGGGGGAGGGAATCAAGCGTGCACACAGACACACACACAGGAGAGGGAACGTTTTGAACCAACGTGTGTTTACCTACGTACAACAGATGCAGCATGTGTTGTGCCAGCGTGTAATCACAGTTAATACCCAAGTCTGCATCACTGAAGGTCACAGTTTTCTAATTAGCCCAGCGGCACGGCTGCAGCAGCAGACTAGCATTTACAAGTCAACATAATTCAGGACATTCAGATTACTAATAGCTGTGCCTAGGACATCTAAAAAGCTTACCTAGGAAATTTAATCCTGGTAATCTATGGTAGGTGTTTTGGGGGGACTCGGGTGGCTTGTAGGCTTTCTGCAAGGTACGTGATGAATGAGTGATGTTCTGAGACGCGAACAGAAAAAAAACGTTTGAAAAACGGCAGTTTGAGCAGTGTGTATTTCTGAGAGGCTTTGCATGGTCAATCAGATGTCTGCATTGGCCGTGCAGCAGTGATATATGGCCTCTGCAGAAGTCAAGGAATTTACACTTCTTGCGCATCTCTGAGCAGAGCAGAGCTGTTGTGAAGGAAGTTGTCAAGAAAGTGAGTTTGTGTTTATACAGGACCTGCCACCCTCACCTACCGTCAACCAGTCATGTCAACGCGGAACTATACAGGAGCCCTCTACAATGTTACAACATTTGGGAGGAGCATGTGATATGGAACTCCATTTGGCCTCTGCATGACTCCAGAGGCTCCACAATTGTGTCACACCATCCATACGGCGCCTCTGACCACATTTTCAGATCGAGCATAAATTGTCTCTCAAGAACTCCAAACCTTGTCCTTTATAACAGTTATAGACTGTTTAATATAATGGAGGGAGGGTCAACCTTTACTGCCTCAGCCCTTATACAACAGCATCAGTAATGCAGGCTGGCTCTACCCGCCCCCCTTCTCCATTATATTAAACTCAGTCTATAACCGTTATCAATGAGAAGCTTTGGAGTTATTAAGAGCCAATGTACTCAAATGCAGAGAATGAGAGAACAATGGAATTCATCAGATATACAGAGCAGAGAATTCCTCAGACTAAACCCTTCAATCTTTTTCATAAGTCCTATTGCAGTAAAAAACAGACTGAAAGATATTGGGCTATAGATAGATAGAGCAGGAACACTGTGCACCGCTCTAACAGGACAGAGCCGCCTTGTCTGGCGCTAGACAGGCACATGCTGTCCGCCATGGCTGACTGCTGCAGAGCTCCCCTCAGCACATGTTGTGTAGTGTGACAGTGTCATCTTCCCACACAACCAGTAAGGGGCAGCAAACCCTGGGAGGAAATTATCAGGCTGGGCATGAGAATGTGTAATTGACAGTGTGCGCTTGTTCTGGATCAACAGTGGAAGACAAAAGACATAATGCGAGGGTTGACTTTGTTGTTGTTGCAGTGGGCAGGGTCTCTCTTCACGTCAACAAGAGAAGTAAAACTTCCCCTCTCCCTATGTCTTCTCTCATCTAACCTAGCCTTTCCCATTAGGGCTGGGAATTTCGCTACACTCACACATGGTTAGCAGATGTTTAATGTATGTGACCAATAAAATTTGATTTGATTTGCCAGGGACCTTACGATATTATCACAATATTTAGGTGCAGTTATGATATGTATTTCAAGTGGAATACTGTGATTTTATGTTGGAAACATATTGCTCACTATATGTCTGCTGCAGAGAGACTAGAGAGAGCATGATAAAACAAAATTGACTCACCAATTAAGATGGAAAACAAGTGATAGGATTAAAAACACCTGAGTTTTGGCACAGGTACAGCTGACTAGCGCTAGCTAATGCTACCAACAGTAGCAAAGCAAACATTTTTAAATATATACAGCACCAGTCAAAAGTTTGGACACACCTACTCATTCCAGAGTTTCTACATTGTAGAATAATAGTGAAGACATCAAAACTATGAAATAACACACATGGAATCACATAGTAACCAAAAAAGTGTTAAACAAATCCAAATATATTTTATATTTCAGATTCTTCAAAGTAACCACCCTTTGCCTTGATGACAGCTTTGCACATTCTTGGCATTCTCTCAACCATGCAAGGGTGGCTACTTTGAAGAATCTCACATTTTAAATATATTTTGATTTGTAAAAAAGAAGACGAATTGGTTACTATATGATTCCATGTGTTATTTCATAGTGTTGATGTCTTCACTATTATTCTACAATGTAGAAAATAGAAAAAAAAGAAATAAAGAAAAACTCTTGAATGAGTAGGTGTGTCCAAACTTTTGACTGGTACTGTATATATTTTTGCTACTGTAGGTAGCATTAGCTAGCAATAGTTACATTACAGCTAGTTACATTAAATGTCTTAAAATAAATCCTCTACACACAACACGCCATAATGAAAGTGAAAAAAATTTGACATTTTTGCAAATTTATAATTTCTTAAAATTCAGAAATACCTTGACATAAGTATTCAGACCCTTTGCAATGAGACTCGAAATTGAGCCAGGTGCATTCTGTTTCCATTGATCATCCTTGGAGATGTTTCTACAACTTGATTGGAGTTCACCTGTGGTAAATTCAATTGATTGGACATGATTTGGAAAGGCACAGACCTGTCTATATAAGGTCCTACAGTTGACAGTGGAGGTCAGAGCAAAAACCAAGCCATGAAGTCGAAGTAATTGTCCGTAGAGCTCAGTGACAGGATTGTGTCGAGGCACAGATCTGAGGAAGGGTACCAAAACATATCTACAGCATTGAAGGTCCCCAAGAACATAGTAGCCTCCATCATTCTTAAATGGAAGAAGTTTGGAACCACCAAGACTCTTCCTTGAGCTGGCCACCCGGCCAAACTGAGCAATCGGAGCAGAAGGGCTATGGTCAGGGAGGTGACCAAGAACCCGATGGTCACTCTGACAGAGTTCTAGAGTTCCTATGTGGAGATGGGAAACCTTCCAAAAGGACAACCATCTATGCAGCACTCCACCAATTAAAAAGCACATGACAGCCCGCTTGGAGTTTGCCAAAAGGCACCTAAAGACTCTCAGACCATGAGAAACAAGATTCTCTGGTCTGATGAAACCAAGATTGAACTCTTTGGCCTGAATGCCAAGCGTAACGTCTGGTGGAAACCTGGCACCATCCCTACAGTGAAGCATGGTGGTGGCAGCACCATGCTGTGGGGAGACTAGTCAGGATCAAGGCAAAGATGAACAGAGCAAAGTACAGAGAGATCCTTAATGAAAACCTTCTCCAGACCGCTCAGAACCTCAGACTAGGGCGAAGGTTCACCTTCCCACAGGACAACGACCCTAAGCACACAACCAAGACAACACAGGAGTGGTTTCTGGACAAGTCTCTGAATGTCCTGGAGAGGCCCAGCCAGAGCCCAGACTTGAAGCCTATCTAAGATCTCGAGAGACCTGAAAACAGCTGTGCAGAGACGCTCCCCATCTAACCTGACAGAGATTGAGAGGATCTGCAGAGAAGAATGGGAGAAACCCACCAAATACAGGTGAGCCAAACTTGTAGCGTCATACCCAAGAAGAATCGAGGCTGTAATTGCTGCCAAAGGTGCTTCAACAAAGTACTGAGTTAAGGGTCTGAATACTTGTGTAAATGTGATATTTCTGTTTCTAAAAACCTGTTATTGCTTTGTCATTATGGGGTATTCTGTGTAGATTGATGAGGGAAAAAACTATTTAATCCATTTTAGAATAAGGCTGTAATGTAACAAATTGTGGAAAACGTAAAGGGGTCTGAATACTTTCCCAATGCACTGTAACTATCGATATCTTCCACATCACTATTTCCTATAGTACTCTTCCTCCTCTCTCCTCCCTCACTCTTCCCTTGTCTCCACCAGACCCACTATCAGCCTGAATCTCCCCTCATCACCAGACCCACTATCAGCCTGAATCTCCCCTCATCACCAGACCCACTATCAGCCTGAATCTCCCCTCATCACCAGACCCACTATCAGCCTGAATCTCCTCTCAACACCAGACCCACTATCAGCCTGAATCTCCTCTCATCACCAGACCCACTATCAGCCTGAATCTCCCCTCATCACCAGACCCACTATCAGCCTGAATCTCCCCTCATCACCAGACCCACTATCAGCCTGAATCTCCTCTCAACACCAGACCCACCAATACAGGTGTGCAAAGCTCTTAGAGACTTACCCAGAAAGACTCACAGCTGTAATCAATGCCAAAGGTGTTTCTAACATGTATTGACTCAGGGGTATGAATACTTATGTAAATGCCCATGTCATATCGCCGACACCGGTTGGACTTACTCTCATGTGCCAGTATGCAACTCTGAGAGAAACATGCCACTCCACTCAACCATCCAGACACACACTGTTTTCTTGAGTCACAATCCACTGGAGACCAAGGCAACAGAGATGACAATACAAAAGACTTGAAGGATTTCTGCTGTCCTACCTGCAATTCAGACCTTGTCAGCTTGTATTGCATCCATCTTTTCTCAGTAGAAGGAAGGAAACACGATACCAGCAGATAAGAGTGCCCAAGAAATGACGCAGTGAGGAGCACAGCTGTGCAAAACTGTCAAAGTCACTCAATTAGGCCAACTGTTACTTGTACAAACACCATCCCAAAGAAGTGAATAGAGTGAATCAGACGTATTAAGGCCATTTCTATCCCTGTAGGTCTCTGTTTTGGCTTGGATAAATGCTGAACCGATATTCGTTAACTCTGTCCTGCATTTCAAAGTGCCAGACCAATAATTAATATTGATCTGTGTTTATAAACATCAACAAATACCACTACAGACAAACAGTCAACTAATATCAGATGAGAGCAGCCCCTCAGACAGCACAGGTGGATTAAGAGTCTCCTAAACACTGATCTGAGGTCAGTCTAGCATTCCCCTCCAAATGGTTACAGTTAAGTTGTGGGGATGGTAAGCTGATCCTAGATCTGTGTCTAATGGGGTACTTCAACCCAGAGCTCTGCCACTAAGCTGGTGGTGAGGTGCTAAATGGTGGCATGAGGAGATAAAATTAACTCTGACCTGGCTAGTTTGTAGAGTGTGTGGGAATTTCTGACGCGGGTCTCCACGCCAAAGTCCTGCGCCATCTTCAGGATGGTGGCGTCGCGCTCGGTCCCATAGGGCTCTGAGTCGTACTCGAAGGTCAGCCGGGTGACATTCCACTCCTGGAGGGGGAAAGTGGGGATCATTTGGGGGTGGAGGAGAGAGGGGTCTTAGATCAGGTGTTTTCTGTAATGACCTTAGTGATCACTGTTTTACAGCCTGTTTGTAATGGCTGCTCAGTGAAACGACCTGTCCTGATTTGTCATAGACACTTTAATGAGCAAGTCTTCCTTCATGATCTGGCATCTGTAAAATTATATAGAATCAACTTGATTCCATCTGTCGAAGACACTTGGACCTTCTTTTTTAATATTTTCAGTGGTATTTTTAACAAACACGCCAACATAAAGAAAATGAGAATTAAAAACAGGTTCAGCCCCTGATTTGACCGTGATCTTGCAGAGTTACTCCACCTCAAGAATTGCATTTGGCGAAAGGCTCGACACACGCATACTCAAGCTGACTTGCTATTGTTCAGGCAAATGAGATATAAGTGCACTCAGGCTATCCGGAAGGCCAAAGTTAGTTACTTTAAGGAGCAGTTCTCTCTCTGTGGGTCTAATCACAAGTTCTGGAAAAGGGTTAAAGACCTGGAGAATAAACCCTCCTCCTCACAGCTGCCCATGTCCCTTAATGTTGATGATGTGGTTGTTACTGACAAGAAGCAGATGGCGGAGCTCTTTAATCACCACTTCATTAAGTCAGGATTCCTATTTGACTCAGCCATGCCTCCTTGCCCGTCCAACATTTCCTCATCTCCCACCCCTTCTAATGCGACTATCCCCGATGCTTCTCCCTCTTTTTCCCCTGCCCCGCTACGAAGTTTCTCCCTGCAGGCGGTCACTGAGTCCAAGGTGCTAAAGGAGCTCCTTAAACTTGACCCCCAAAAAGCATCTGGGTCAGAAGGTTTAGACCCTTTCTTCTTTAAGGTTGCTGCCCCTATCGTCGCCAAGCCGCTCTCTCAAACACATTTTATCAGGAAATGCAGTAGTGCAGTAATACCTTCTTTTTTCCCCCAACAAAACATACACAATCCAGAACATTTTTGAAATTAAGAAATATCACAACAAGCAACATCAGAGACCAGACTATTAATATAATTGTGTGTTTTGTATGAAACATTATTAAAGTGACCAGTGTTCAATGACTAGAATACAGTATATACATATAAAGTGGCTAAAACAGTATGTAAACATTATTAAAGTGACCAGTGTTCAATTAATCTATGTAAAGAGGGCAGCAGTCTCTATGGTGCAGGGTAGAGTACCACGTGGTAACCGGCTAGAACAGTAACTAAGGCTAGTGGTGACTGTTTTAACAGTCTGATGGCCTGGAGATAGAAGCTGTTTCTCAGTCTCTCGGTCCCAGCTTTGATGTACCCGCACACAACTGTAATGAAGTATAGTGTGTGTGTGTGTGTGTGTGTGTTCTGTACATGACCGAGGCACCCAGTTACTGCTCTTGCATAATTCATGCCCTTTCAAAAACAGGTTGATTACCATACCGGAATATTTTATGCAAATATGCGTGTGAATAAAATGCTGAATAAAACTACTGCCACAGTGGTGTCTGTCTGGGTCTTACCAGGTAGCGGTTCACAGAAGGCATGCACAAACACAACTGCCTTGTAATTCAACTCATTTGGACTGACATGGTTGTGTATCATATCAACACTAATGGCGTTGCCTAGGTGCACAATGAGGGCAAGAAACAGTAGGTGGGGGGGGCAGCCTGTGCCCTTTATTTACAGTTTAATACCATTGCATCTGGGTATCATAAGCAATCTGACATATTGAAGTGGTGTGTGAAATCATTACCAGAGCAGTTAGAGAAGCTATAGCTCAGCGAGCAAGTGCAGCGCTGCGAATGAGACAAAGGGCGATGTGGAGATCTGTGTATGTCTGTCTAAGTGCTTTTCAGCCTATCTACGCATACCAAATTTGTCATCCTAGCTGATTTGGTCATTCATTTGACATTTCCTCACCTTGAAAAGTCTTGGAAAGACATCTGTGGGCTGGCCTCGTACTACAAATAGCCTCGAATTTAGTTTCCGGAGGCTTGTGTCGAGGTCCTCCAAAGCTTCCAGTAGAAATCTGCATGAGAAGGTTAAGGTGACAGATGTGAACTTAACAGAAGTGTATCAGTATCAGTGTTTGTTTTCTCCTTACAAACGGACATGTTTATGTTATGTTCTTCTATACAGTAAGAATGTTAAGCAATATGTAGAAGAATGACCTAACATGGCATGGGCTAACTGTTCTTGCCTACAAACCAGTGCCTATGTTTTGGTGCTTGTTGCGTTGCTAGATGAAAAAAAGCACATGGACCAAGAAGGCCGTTTTCTAATGTTGAATTGTACCTTACATGGTGAAGAATACACATATTTCATTGTATATCCCACCAGGGGAAAATCTGGTGTTTTTAGATAGAACTTGAGCTATTTTAGATCAAATCCAGAGAGGAACTATCATTTTATCAGGTGACCTAAATCATTTGATGAGATTGACAGATGTAGTAATAAAAAGGCAAGCCTCCAGAAGCAGAAAAATGGCATCGCTATAAATAATTTTGCAGGACATCTGGAGATTACTATTCCCAACTACAAAAGACTTTTCCTTATTTTCTCAAAGTAAGAAACGATTAGGGGAATGATAATCTCATGCTCGGTGAAAGTTAAATTTTTTATTTCTAAATCAGATTTAAGAAAAATCAAACACTCTCCACGCACTCTCTATATCAGGAATATGAAATTTTACTTTTGAAGAGAGCCAACAACTACAGGTTAAACTCCAACAAAGCATACTACTAAATAGCAAATAAACCTGGTAAATATCACGCAGCTCTCACAAAACGAATACATGCTAAAACCAGTTACAATTTTAAAAAGACAAATATACAAAAGCGGTAATTAGAAACAACATGATTTTAAATGACATGTTTCAAAAGCTTCTATGAACATTTATATAAATCAGAATTAAACAGTTGGACAGATCAATCCAATAGCCTTCTTAGACTCAACAACAATTACCAACAATCAGCAATTAAAACATTCACACTGAGAAAAGAACCAGGAATGGATGGTTTTCCCATAGAATTCTACTTAACATTTTTGGGACAAATTATCCTCCCTATTTACAACACAAGTGACGCTTGCAGAAAGAATTAGACATGACCCAAACGTAGCAGGTATCAATCAGTATTGGTAAACATGAATATAAACTAAGCTTATTTCTAAATGACCTCCTGATATACCCGACCAATATTGAAAAGTCAATGTCCCATTTGCAAAAAGTATTTTAAGAATAGGAAAAAATTAAATTTGCATTGGACAAAAATGGCAATAGGAAAAAAGGATAACTCATGATCTACAGCAATTCTTTAAGTGGACCACAACAAATATGAAATACTTAGGATGCTAAATAAGTCACAACAAATATCTAAAGATAACTATATTCCATTACTCAACAATATGAAAGCTGATCAAATTAAATTGAATAATATTCCCATAAATCTTACAGGCAGAATAAACCTCTTTAGAATTGCATGGCTCCCAACGTTTTTATATTTATTTTCAGTAATACCAATTATCCCACCGATGATTCATTCTTTTTTTAAAGTATATATATATATATATATATGAATATGATGATGATGAATATGATAAATATGATGAAGAATATCGATGATTAAAATTATGAATATGATGATGAATATGAATATGAATATGATGATGAAGAATATGATGATGAATATGATAATGATGGCTATAATAATGATGACGATGAAGATAATGAAGATAATTATGAATATGATGAAGAATATCGATGATGAATATGATGAAGAATATCGATGATGAATATTATGAATATGATGATGAATATGATGATGAATATAATGATGATGAAGAATATGATAATGATGATGATGAATATGATAAATGATAATGATGATGATAATGATGATGACGATGAAGATAATGATGATGAATATAATGATGAATATGACGATGAATATGATAATGATGATGATGATGAATATAATGATGATGAATAACATTTTATTTGCCCATATAAATTCTTATGATCGAGTATACTTTTTTTTTTAGAATAATTTTTTTATGTCCCCCCCACTACTTCTAAAAGTGATGATTTTTCAACAGACTAATTCTAAAGGAATTTACCCCAACCCTGGAGAAGTCCCTAAACAATGTTTCCCATTCATTAGGCTAGCAACATTCCAAATGCAGGTAAATCAATGTAGCTTGGAAACAACATGCCCCTGCCATGCTACAATGTAACGTTAGCTGCCACTCTGAATAGACAATATGCAGTTAGTTACAGTATCACTGGCAAGTGAAGTGGAAGACAAGTGGGTCCTTCAAATCCTAGTGAGGGGCTAGATAACTTTGCAGGCAGTCATGTTTGACAAGGTTTGTGATTCAATCTCATGTTGTATTTGTCGCTAATTGCATTATATTTGACAAATTAACAAACATTTTATGTAAGCTGAATATCATTAACACTTTGGTGGAAAGATACTAAGATAGTGTTATGTGCCAGCATGTTCAACATCAAACGTCAGATCACATGTTCACACAGACAGATGCTTTAGTTTGAGATGGCTTAAATTCCTACATGACATCTAACGAGTTAGCTGTGTCATTGCCCATTGGAACTGTATGTTGATGTCGTATTTGTTAGCTAACTAACAGTAGCTATCCAAAAAACGATTTGACAAGGCAAGTAACAGTTATTTCCTGGATATCTTCTTGCAAGGCTTGTCAGCTCTGCCAAATCAAGTCTAGCTCGTAGCTGGCGTATAACAATCACCTCTCAACCTCTGATCTAAAAATATGTGTAGCTAGCTAGCCTAATGGTCACTTACCTCCATCGATTGAGTCCAACATTAGCAGAACCAGCAAACCAAGGGTCCAAAATATAAACACAACGCACTGTGTCAGCACCGTCCAATGCTTCTTGCAACGCTGGATTATCATGCAGTCTCAAACCTTTACGAAACCAATGGACAGAATTCACAGACATGATTGAAATAAAGTCCCTTCAAAAAGTCACGAAGTTTAATTTAATTATGGCGAAACTATTCCCATATTTGGTGACGAAACTCTTTGCATCCACAACGTTACGTATCAACCGAGATGTGGCACATTCAACAACACTGGACATTATCCGCCCCTTCTCTCTCGTCTTCCATTGGCTGCAAAACGGCATGTGCAGTAGTATTACAATTAGCAAGAGGTTTTTCTCTCCGTTCATTGGTTGTTCAACACGTGTAGTCACCACCCACAGACTTACGTCTCCATCCAATGGTTTATATTTATATATACACTAGATGACGTTTAGGGGGCACTGTGTTGATGCCACCGCACCTCCATCTTGGCACTATCAATATAAAATGCCTTTATTAATGTGTACATTCGTTTGTGCCACGTTTATTCTATTAAAGACAGCTTAATGCATACTTTTTAATTATATTATCTGAACTTATAATTTATATGAATATTTATACAAATAATAAATAAATAAATATATGTATTTTAACAAATTCCCTAAAGTGTTGTTTTTAGAGATGACTAATGTTACTGTCCCCACTACTACAACAAAATACTTAAATACATGTAATTTTGTCCTTGAAACATTTAAGTGAAATACTGTATAATTCCATCCATTTTTATGGAGGACTGCGCTTGCTGGGGAATGGTAATATGGCCGACAGGTGGCTTCAAAGCCTCTCAATGGCCAGTAGATAGCATCTGCAATCCAGGGTTTGTCACTTTTCCATGGTGTGTTTTCAAAACTACTCTCACACATTCTCTATAAATACAGTACATTTGTTTAGATTTTTAATATCACATTCAAGAGATAGAATATATCACAGTGAGAGAAAATGTGCTTTCACTGACTCCTACTCGCCACTCAAGCCTGCAGTGCACTAAAGCCAACTTAAAGGGGCGCATGGTCAGCAGTGCACTAAAACCAACTTAAAGATGCTGCATGGTCAATCCGATACCTGCAGTGGGTGCGGGAGGGCTCCTGTATAGCTCCGCATTGACATGATTGGTTGAGGGCAGGTGGGTGCGGGAGTTCCTGTATAAACACTAACTCACTTCCTTGACAACTTCCTTCACAACAGCTCTGTGCTGCTTCGCGAAGCGCAAGAAGTATGAATGCCCTGACTTCTGCAGAGGCCGTATCACCACTGCAGACATCTGATTGACCATGCAGCGCCTATTGTAGCAAAATAATTTGAGAGGCGCATGAATGTGCGGTATGCAGCTCAATTTGGCCTCTGCATGCTTCCAGAGGCTCTGCAATTGCATCACACAATCCATACGGCGACTCCGACCACATTTTTAGATCGAGCATAAATTGTCTCTTATCCTGTTTTGTGCAGTGCGTATTACCCGCCACCGGTGATATTTCTATACGTGAGCAACCGCATCATTGTTTTCTGTAAGTTATTTACCATGTCGCACAAATCTGGAACAATGACTCAACGAGAGGTAAAGCCAATTACCAACGAGGGGTAAAACCAATTACCAACGAGGGGTAAAACCAACTACTGCTGAAGATAAGAGAGGTTACATTATCGATATTCTCCATAATAAAGACAGTTATGCTGACTCTGATATAGACCTAATGATTCAATAGTCAAATAAAACATTTTTTACTTAACTAGGCAAGTCAGTTAAGAACAAATTCTTATTTATTATCTGGTTACACATGAAGGGTAGAAGGGCAGAGAATACTACCAGCCAACATTTTAGATTGAGAGACAGGCTAGATCAACATTCCAAAATAACCACGGCTGTTGGGATTGAGAGACAGGCACACCACCATCAACACCATCAACATTGCAAAATAACCACGGCTGTTGGGATTGAGAGACAGGCACACCACCATCAACACCATCAACATTCCAAAATAACCACAGCTGTTGGGATTGAGAGACAGGCACACCACCATCAACACCATTCAACATTGCAAAATAACCACGGCTGTTGGGATTGAGACAGGCACACCACCATCAACACCATTCAACATTCCAAAATAACCACGGCTGTTGGGATTGAGACAGGCACACCACCATCAACACCATTCAACATTCCAAAATAACCAAGGCTGTTGGGATTGAGACAGGCACACCACCATCAACATTGCAAAATAACCACGGCTGTTGGGATTGAGGCAGGTCCACCAACAAATCAAATCTAATTTTATTTGTCACGTGGCAAATTCAACAGGTGTAGTAGACCTTACAGTGAAATGCTTACTTTACAAGCCCTTTACCAACAATGCAGTTCAATAAAGAGTTAAGAAAATATTTACTAAATAAAGTAAAAAATAATTTGTACATGTAGGTAAGGGTAAAATGACTATGCATAGAT
Organism: Brachymystax lenok tsinlingensis; assembly: GCA_030435695.1. Classification (NCBI taxonomy): domain Eukaryota; kingdom Metazoa; phylum Chordata; class Actinopteri; order Salmoniformes; family Salmonidae; genus Brachymystax; species Brachymystax lenok. The sequence goes on from CM059819.1 coordinate 8,294,543, forward strand.
AAACAGCAAGCAGCAGCAGTGTAAAAACAAGGGGGGGTCAATGTAAATAGTCCAGGTGGCCAGTTGATGTTGTTCTGCAGTCTTACGGCTCGGGGGTAGAAGCTGTTATGGAGCCTATTGGACCTAGACTTGGTGCTCTGGTCCCGCTTGCCGTATGGTAGCAGAGAGAACAGTCTATGACTTGGGTGACTGGAGTTTCATTCCAACATTAACCACAGCTGTTGAGATTGAGAGACAGGTCCACCACCATCAACATTCCAAAATAACCTTGGGTGACTTCAGCCAGATGATACTTGGACACTACTAGTGTGAGGGACTAATGCTGCATAAGCAACTAACTACAGCCAGATGACACCCTCTGACCATACCAGTGTGAGGGACTGACAGGTATTCATTCCTTTATACTGGTGCCATCTAGTGTTAGCTTTGTGTTAGTAGCTTCTGGACCAAGTCTTCACTGACCGATTCCAATCTGTTTCACTGTGCAGGTCTGACACCATTAACTACCTCAGCTCTTCTCGGTTGACCAAACCCCTAGAAGAGGGGATTTCTGCTAAGGTTTCTGCTCAGGCATTAGCAAGTTAAGTATTGTTCTGTGAGTAAAAAAAATACAAATAAAATAAGACATTTACAAGAGGTGAATTTGTCCGTTTATTTTTCTAAAGTACACATATAAAAGTCACATTAATTGAATAACTTTATATTTTTCTAAAATAAATCTGTATATTTTCTTAAAAACGCAATCTGGAGAATACCCATCTATGTAGGCTAACCAGGTTTGGAAATCCCAAGTACGGTATTTTCCAACACACTACAAACCCTGAGCAAAACAATATATAAAAAAAAACAGACTTTGTATCAAACGGAGGCAGAAGCAAAACCTGAAATCTGAGAGACACACATTTTAGGGTCTCTCACATCACAAGCCTTGAGTTTTCTATGTAAATTCCTTTTCGAGTGTCCCATTTCCTTATTCTCATTGGTCTGAAATGATGACACTACAGAAGAGGACAAGCAGAGAGGACTTTAGGAAAGGAGGCCGTTTTAGAGCGCAGGGTCTTAACCCAGCACTGAGACAGGAAGGAGTTATGACATGATAGTAATGCTCCCGCAGGCCACTTGGCCAGTTCCCAACATAGTCTTCCTTCATGATTAAAGTTTCATGACACAGACAATAACATCAACACATACATGATCTTTAACATTCCTTCCGTGATCTGTTTCTTTGAAGACAAAACACACACTGAAACGGTCATAGAAAATCTCCATCTCAGGGCATTAACAGATTACATCCTTTGTTGTCAATTATTCAAAATGTAGTGCCCCTACTGAAGCGAGAGAGAACCGACAATCGCTTTGACGGTTTTCACTTATATCACCCACAGTGTCACTGCTTCAAAGATATAACGTAAAACTGTCCATCAAACCAGCACTGGCTTAATCACTTATTAACAAAGGTGAGCTACTGTAGCCTTGCAGTCGGTCTCCACCCTCCATATGCAAACTGTATACCCAACATAAAAGCCCCACTTGTCATAAAACTGTCTTTCGACGTGTCATATTGCAGTTCTGCATCCCATTCCTGATGACATATACAGGCTAACAGGAAAGTCACTTTATTTAGACACTATCCTACAGACATGGCATGTGAATAATTCACAAAATAGATTTTCTGCTGTTCTGAAAGCAGAGACAGTAATGATTTAGGTTATAATTCATGACCCTACCCAACCCCACACTCTGAATAATCTAAATAAATAACAAATAAAATAATTGGACAAAATAACCTACTAAGGAAATGATAAAACAATAAGGGCCCACTGAGTAACAAAACAACCCTGTAGCCTTCCTACACCTCTGTCTGTGTTACTACAGTAACGTTCGTTTAGATTGACAGCACACAGCCCAACTGTTCCAACATAACAACGCTGTAGAAACAACTCCGTGGTTAGGCCTTAGTGTTTACATTGTCTTCTGTCATCCTAATCCCGCTATACCCCCGGGTCACCACCACCATGACGGAAGGTCATCCTAGTCCCACTATACCCCTACATCACTCTTCTCCCCTAACAGCTTCTCTCTGGACTCCTCCTTGGGAATATGGACCTTCTTCATCTCCATGCCTTTGACCCAGGTGTAGGCAGAAGACCCACCAAGGACCATCAGGTTACTGGTCCACCACAGGACACTTTTACTGGACTGGTTATAGACCACAGCGATGACCGTCTGAGCGCAGGCCTTGGCCGTCCCCGACACGTTGTGCGTCAACGGACTCGTGAACTTGATTTGGAGGCCCGTCACGTAGCCGATGGCGAAACCGAAAACACCGCCCAGCGTCATCATGCCCCAGAACGTGGGGTCACCCAGGCGGCTGAAACGGACGAGGTGGCCGACCTCACCAAAGACGATGATGAGTGGGAGGAAGAGGATGCAGGCGTTGATGTTGTTGTAGAAGGAGAGCTTCCAGATGTTTCCGTCTACCGCCGGCATCACCCGCTTGGTGAAGATGGCGTTGAGGGAGACGCAGGCGCTGGCCAGCACACCGAAAAACACACCCGTCCACGACAGGGAGCCCGCCACACCTTCCTGGTCCACACCCAACCAGAATCCACCTGATGGGAAGGATCAGACAGAAAGAAGCTTTTCCGTTGTCCTTCAGCAGCAATTTGCAGTTCACCTGTTCAATATGGCCAATACAGGTGTGGCCCATGTAGGGATTTATTAACCTGTGGTGCAATTATATAGAAGCGTGAGGTTACTTATTATAGGCTACCTGGAAGGAAGGACGTTGTCTAACCAGCCTGGCTTGGGTATATACCTTAGACATAAGAACTTTCTAGAAAGTCAAAGTACTTGCATTAGGCCTGATATAGGTTAGTTATTATTACCACCTACCTAGAATGACTCCACAACACATGATGGCGTAGAAGGACGTGGTCTGCTTGAGGATCACGTAGGAGAGCAGAACGTTGAAGACCGTGCTGAGTGACCTGCCGACAGTGTAGAAGGCCACCCCTACATGCTTCAGGCACAGGTTGTTGAAGGTTATCATTCCGATGAACACGATGGACAGGGGTAGAACCTCCCGGCATACCTTTAGGTCGAACTTGACGGAGGGGAAGTCGATGACGCCCGGACAGAAGTGGGATAGCAAGTGCATGCCATAGCACAGTCCGACAGTCACAAGGCACTGGTAAAATGTCACAAATAGCGGCGCGTCCAAATCTTTACTGTCTAGCAAGTAGTTATTTAAGAACACCATGGTTATTGAAATGAACCAATAAAGTGCCACCACACCACCTATTTTGATGGCTCGAAGTAGAAACGTCTCGCCTTTTCCTTCATCCATGGAGTCCGAACCTGCGAGAGCCATTCTCAAGATGTTCGAGCGTTTCAATTGCACCCTGTTCACGATTGAAATCATGGAGGAAAGATATAGAATAAGTTAGGTAAGATAATTGCAACACTCTGCTACAAAGTAACAGTATACTGATTACCTCCGACCTATCGGATACAAACAATGAGCGCCGTCCTCCGATTCCACGACAACTTCCTGGACAATGTGAGGTGTTTTTTTTAAAGCGACAGTGCTACATTCATCCTGGCATGAGAACCAATTCAACCTGAAGCCCGAACGCAATATGCACATGTGAGTTTAGTCAGACAGACTGTAGCCTGATATCGACTGAACAATACTATCAGAATTACCGGATATGTTTATGCTATATGTCACTCCTAGGACACATGTCGCATCCCATCAATAGGCCCACATTCCCAGATCACGCTCAGACACCTTTTAAATAATGATCAATTACTGCTTTCACTATATTCGTCTCCACAATACTACGATTCCCATCTTCATAATGCCTTACCTTAGTTGCCGTCAATATCTTTAAAATGTTCACTCACGAGCTGGAGACGGGACTTTTGCTACTATCGCATTGCACAGTAAACGAGGAAGTAAACGAATAATACAGTATTTCTCGTCTAGTTTACTCCTCCCACAGGTCCGGGTTGAAACATAATTTTCTTGCTTTTCCTGAATTGCCACCTGTGTTACAGAGACACCCGTGTTACAGAGACACTCGCGTTACAGAGACACGTGCCACTGTCTATCTGTTCTATAGCCTAGTCCAGGTTTGGGGAGCTCACTCACCAATTCTCTCTCTCTCTCTGTCTCTGTCATTCATGCCTTGCCCTATGGTCGTTCACTTCATCAACACACATTTTTATTTATTTCACCTTTGTTTAACCAGGTAGGCTAGTTGAGAACAAGTTCTCATTTACAACTGCCACCTGGCCAAGATAAAGCAAAGCAGTTCGACACATACAACAACACAGAGTTACACAAAAAAATATATATATACAATGTGTGCAAATGAGATAAGATAAGGAACGTAAGGCAATAAATAGGCCATGCTGGCGAAGTAATTACAATATAGAAATTTAACACTGGAATGGTAGGTGTGCAGTAGATGAATGTGCAAAGTAAAAATACTGGGGTGCAAAGGAGCAAGATAAATAAATGAATACGGTAGGGGATGAGGTAGTTGGTTGGGCTATTAACAGATGGGCTATGTACAGGTGCAGTGATCTGTGAGCTGCTCTGACAGCTGGTGCTTAAAGCTAGTGAGGGAGATAAGTGTCTCCCGTTTCAGTGATTTTTGTAGTTTGTTCCAGTCATTGGCAGCAGAGACCTGGAAGGAAAGGCGGCCAAAAGAGGAATTGGCTTTGGGGGTGACCAGTGAGATATACCTGCTGGAGCGCGTGCTATGGGTGGGTGCTGCTATGGTTACCAGCGAGCTGAGATAAGGCGGGGCTTTACCTAGCGGGGACTTGTAGATGACCTGGAGCCAGTGGGTCTGGCGACGAGTATGTAGCAAGGGCCAGCCGACTAAAGCATACAGGTCGCAGTGGTGGGTGGTATAAGGGGCTTTGGTGACAAAGCGGATGGCACTGTGATAGTCTGCATCCAGTTTGCTGAGTAGAGTATTGGAAGCTGTTTTGTAGATGACATCGCCAAAGTCGAGGATCGGTAGGATAGTCAGTTTTACTAGTGCAAGTTTGGCAGCATGAGTGAAGGAGGCTTTGTTGCGAAATAGAAAGCCAATTCTAGATTTGATTTTGGATTGGAGATGTTTAATGTGAGTCTGGAAGGAGAGTTTACAGGCTAGCCAGACACCTAGGTATTTGTAGTTGTCCACATATTCTAGGTCAGAGCCGTCCAGGGTAGTGATGCTAGTCGGGCGGGTGCAGGCAGCGAACGGTTGAAAAGCATGCATTTTTACTAGCGCTTAAGAGCAGTTGGAGGCCACGGAAGGAGTGTTGTATGGCATTGAAGCTCGTTTGGAGGTTAGTTAACACAGTGCCCAAAGAAGGGCCAGAAGGATACAGAATGATGTCGTCTGCATAGAGGTGGATCAGTGAATCACCAGCAGCAAAAGCGACATCATTGATGTATACAGAGAAGAGAGTCGGCCCAAGAATTGAACCCTGTGGCACCCCCATAGAGACTGCCAGAGGCCTGGACAACAGGCCCTCCGATTTGACACACTGAACTCTGTCTGCAAAGTAATTGGTGAACCAGGCGAGGCAATCATTTGAGAAACCAAGGCTGTTGAGTCTGCCGATAAGGATGTGGTGATTGACAGAGTCGAAAGCCTTGGCCAGGTCAATGAATACGGCTGCACAGTAATGTCTCTTATCGATGGTGGTTATGATATCGTTTAGTACCTTGAGCGTGGCTGAGGTGCACCCATGACCAGCTCGGAAACCTTTTGGCCGGGGTTGGGTTAGCCAGGAGGAAAGCATGGCCAGCTGTTGAGAAATGCTTGTTGAAATGTTCGATTATCCTGGATTTATCGGTGGTGACCGTGTTACCTAGCCTCAGTGCAGTGGGCAGCTGGGAGGAGGTGCTATTGTTCTCCATGGACTTGACAGTATCCCAAAACTTTTGGGAAAACATTAGCCACTGTGCCAAGAGATCTGAACATCTTGATGATGCTGCTAGGTGTTGCTTTATGTACAGTACAGTATCACATAAATTATTATATGACCACTATTTAGCTTGTGAAATGTGATTATTGCTATCTGGCGAAGAGGCCCATTATCAGATGACCTAGTGGATACCATGTTGATGTATCTGCGTGTAGTTTGTAGGAAGTTGCTAACTAAAAGAACACATGGTGAGATGCTGGAGGAAGCTTTCCATCGGTCAGTCGCAGAGTAATATGAGAAGAATGCAATTTCTGATATTTATATTTTTTATATTCTAAACTGTTTTGATAACTTTTAAATGTAGTAACAGGTCCATGTAGAATAAACAACTCTTTACTTAAGTATCATAGAAGCAGTGTTCTGCTAATATAACAATGTGCGCCTTTCATCTTTCATTGTCATTCCCAGCCGATACAGATACTGTGTCTATCTGCATGTTGTCTCGGCTGGTAATGGGGCTACCTTGGTAAACATGGCAGAGTGGTCATACCTTCCTGTGTGGTGTCCCGTATTCAACAGGAAGTCCCTGGTCCTGGTGCAGAATACAGTGTTTCCTCTTCCCCATATTGATACCATTACATTTAATAATACAAAAATACAATACAAATAAAAGTTGTGACATCAGTATCAAGCCCGTCTGTCAGTCTGGACTTCATCACATCATCGTGCAAGTCTCCATCTCCTGACTCCATACATGTTTCTGTGAACACATACACACATAGCCACTGTTCTATTACCAATGGCAGTTAGGGTAGGTGATATCTGACACACAGACAGATACTATGTTGAAGTATGAACAGGTGAAACCTACCCAATTGTGGACTCCCCATCAAACGACAGAGGCAGACAGTCCTTCAGTGACACATTGTGGATGTGTTGTGTGTCAGGTCTCCTATCTAATTCGGTTCTCCCCATCAACACATCATTTGTCTAACTCTTCCCACGTGTGAACACACCTACATCAAACCACATCCCGAAACCAACTCCCATTTGAATTCAGTCATGGCCGCTAGCATTCCTTTATGAACTAAATCTAAAACTAGGCCAAATCAGGAAGTGCAGTCGCTCTTTATGTGGAGTCTGTGAGGCAGCGCTATGTGCTTCTACACAATGGTAAACACTGTCAGTTCAGTACAGAAACTTTCAGCCATAATGTGGCTTCATCCCTCTCCACCAGCCCCTCAGACAGTATGCAGTAATTCTTTATGACCAGTAGATGAGGATATAGTCATGAGCTGGTTTACAAAGTTGTTGTAGGATAACTGAAGCGATGGTCTGTTATTTCAGCAGGGCAGTTCTTTCCAAGGTTGCTAGTGTAAAAGCTGCCAGCTGGTTTGGATAGTAAGCTTTCATTCCTTCAAAAGTGGAAAGTCATGGAGCTCCCCTGCCCCTCTCCATCCAGCTCTAGAACCATTGATGTAAAGTACTTAAGTAAAAATACTTAAAAATACTACATAAGTTGTTTTTTTAAGGTATCTGTACTTTACTTTACTGTTTATATTTTTGACAACTTTTACTTTTACTTCACTACATTCCTAAATAAAATAATGTGCTTTTTACTCCATACATTTTGCTTGACATCAAAAAGTACTCGTTACATTTTGAATACATAGCAGGGCAAGAAAATTGTCCCATTGACACACTTATCAAGAGAACATCCCTGGTCATCCCTACTGCCTCTGATCTGGCGGACTCACTAAACACAAATGCTTTGTTTTTAAACAATCTCTGAGTGTTGGAGTGTGCCCCTTGCTATCCGTAAATAAAAATAAAAACAAGAAAATCTTGTAATATGGTTTGCTTATTATAAGGAATTTGAAACTATTTGTACTTTTACTTTTGATACTTAAGTATATTTTGGGAATTACGTTTACTTTGGATACTTAAATATATTTAAAACCAAGTATTTTTATACTTTTACTCAAGTTGTATTTTACCGGGTGACTTTCACTTTTACTTGAGTCATTTTCTATTGAGGTATCTTTACTTTTGATTGATGATTGGGTAGTTTTTGACCACTGTCTTGAACCCTGGTTCCCAAGTCATCAACTCTATCCCCTACTCCAGCACCATGGACAACACAACACCACTTAATAATGAGGGGAGAAAGTCCCACTTGTGTTTTATTATGACCTGGAATGACATGCCGAGTCATAATGATGATGTCATAGTCAAGCTCAAGATAAAATCATATCAAATCAAACACACATATTTATCAGATGTTATTGCTGGTGTAGCGAAATGCTTGTAAATGTAGGGAAGCCTGGGGTGAAGTCATTAGTCCAAACCGTTTCAAACAGTTGCATTTTGCTACGAAAACAAAAGTTTCTATTAGACAAAATCAGGTAAGTCCTTCCCCGTTTTGTTCTGTTTGCTTCCGTTTGAGAAAAGTTTTGTAATGGCGTAATGAATACACCCCTGGACTAAACCCTCACTCATACAGCAGTTGAAATTCAGTTCAGTAAACCCTAGCTACAGTAATCACACCCTTTTGAATTTGACATTTTCTGGTTGCGACGCTGTAATTGGCCACTGGGGGTCGCTGTGGTTATATATTTCATCTGGTTTCAGATGCTTTTGTAATTGTTTATATTTAGTGTAGTTGCTTATGTTCTTCCTATGATAGAGATCACCTTTACAACAACTAGTAGCACACCATAACCAGACCAATGTCAACCTGTATCTATGTGGCTGTAATAAACAGGAAATATAAGTGTCCAACATATTCCTGCTGGGGAGACGGCCAGCGTGTTCTAGTTAATAGTTAACCTCTAAGGATCGGCCACTTTTTTTCAATTTTCGCCTAAAATGACATACCCAAATCTAACTGCCTGTAGCTCAGGCCCTGAAGCAAGGATATGCATTTTCTTGGTAGCATTTGAAAGGAAACACTTTGAAGTCTGTGGAAATGTGAAAGGAATGTAGGAGAATATAACACATTAGATCTGGTAATAGATAATACAAAGAAAAAAACAAATGTATTTTTTTTGTACCATCATCTTTGAAATGCAAGAGAAAGGCGATAATGTACTATTCCAGCCCAGGTGCAATTTAGATTTTGGCCACTAGATGCACAATGTATGTGCAAAGTTTTAGTCTGATCCAATGAACCATTGCATTTCTATTCAAAATGTTGTATCAAGACTGCCCAAATGTGCTCAAAAGTGTGCGCTCTCCTCAAACAATAGCATGGTATTCTTTCACTGTAATAGCTACTGTAAATTGGACAGTGCAGTTAGATTAACAAGAATTTAAGCTTTCTGCCAATATCAGATATGTCTATGTTCTGGGAAATGTTCTTGTTACTTACAACCTCATGCTAATCGCATTAGCCTACGTTAGCTCAACTGTTCCGCAGGGGACCCACCAATCTTGAAGAAGTTGTTTAAAGAACTTTCTCTTAATAGCTCTGCTCTGCTATTTAATTCTGAAGGGATAGCTCATTCATCTTTTATGGTTTTTAGTTCTGCAAGGGAGATGCTGAAAAAAAAGATTCACTTAGGTCTGAATATTTGTCACAGTGTAATAAGAAATGCAGCTCTGTCTCTACCTCTCTCCTGGAGCAGAGTAAGCACAGCCTGTCCTCTCTGGGCAGCCAGGTTTGCCTGTGACGACCAGCCTCTATAGCCAGACTGTGCTCATTGAGTCTGTACCTAGTCAGTGTTTTCCTCAGTTTTCTGTCAGTTCACAGTGGTCAGATAGTCTGCCTCCATGTTACTGTCTGTTTAGAGCCCAATAGCATTAATGTTTACTTAGATTTTTGTGGTGTCTTTCCAATAGGTGATATATTTTTATTTTTTCTAATGATGATTTGGTTGGGCCAGATTTTGTGTGCTGTCCTGAGGCTCTATGGGGTTGGTTTGGGTTAGTGAACTGAGCCTCAGAACCAGCTGGCTGAGGGGACTCTTCTCTTGTTTCATCTCTTGACATTGTAGAGCTGTGTGATGGAATGTTTTGGGCTCACTTGTTCTTAGATGGTTGTAAAATTTGATGGCTCTTTTTTCTATTCGAATGAGGAGGGGGTATTGGCCCAATTCTGCTCTACATGCGTTATTTTGAGTTTTTCTTTGCACTTGCAATACAGTCTTGCAAAACTCTGCGTGCAGTATTTAGATTGGATGTTTGTCCCATTTGGTAAATTCATTGTTAGAGATTGGACCCCATACTTTGCTGCCATATAGAGCAATTGGTTCTATAACTGATTAGATCTTTTTTTGACAGATTCTAATTGGAATTTCGATTTTAATGTTCCTTTTAATGGCATAGAATGCACTTCTTGCTTTGTTTCTCAGCTCATTCACAGCCCTGTGAAAGCTACCTGTGTTGCTGATATTTAGTCCTAGATATGTGGAGTTTTTGGTGTGTTCTAATAGAACTGTGTCCAAATAGAATTAATTTTTGTCATCCTGATTTCCTGACCTTTTTTGGAATATCATTATATTTGTTTTTTTCAGGTTAACGGTCAGAGCCCAGGTCTGACAGAACCTGTGGTTAACGGTCAGAGCCCAGGTCTGACAGAACCTGTGGTTAAAGGTCAGAGCCCAGGTCTGACAGAACCTGTGGAGATGATCTAGGTGCTGCTGTAACCCCTCTTTAGTGGGAGACAGCAGCACCAGGGCATCTGCATACAGTAGACACTTGATTTCAGTGTTGTGTAGGGTGATACCAGGTGCTGTCGATTCTTCTAATGTTCTTGCCAATTCATTAATGTAGATGTTAAATAGTGTTGTACTTATTGAGCAGCCCTGTTTCACTCCTGTCCCTGAGAGAAGAAGTCTGTTTGCCTGTTGCCAATTTTAACCGCATTTGTTTTTAGTGTACATTGATTTAATAACATTGTATGTTTTCCCTCCAATACCGCTTTCTATTAGTTTATAAAAAAGACCTTCGTGCCAAATTGAATCAAATTCTTTCTTGAAATCTACAAAACACAAGTAGATTTTGCTTTTGTTTTGGTTTACTTGTTTGTCAATTAGAGTGTGGAGGGTGTAAATGTGGTCTGTTGTACCATAACTTTTTTGAAATCCAATCTGGCTTCTGCTCAGGACGTTGTGTTCTTAAAGGAAATCATGTAGTCTGCTATTTATAATACTGCAGAGAATTTTCCCCAAGTTGCTGTTAACGTAAATTCCTCTGTAATTATTTGGGTCAAATTCGTCTCCATTTTATAGATTGGTGTGATCAATCCCTGGTTCCAAATATCGGGGAAAATACCTGCGGTGAGGATAATGTTGAAGAGTTTGAGTATAGCCAATTTTAATTTGTGGTCTGTATATTTGATCATTTCATTTAAAATACCATCAGCACCACAGGGCTTTTTTAGTTGGAACGTGCATAGTTTTTCCAATAATTCTTCTACTGTAATTGGGGTATCCACAGGATTCTGATAGTCTTTGACGGCTGATTCAAGGATTTGTAATGTTTCTTGTATATCTTTTTGTTCTGGGCTCTTTGTTATATTGCTGCAGAGGTTTGCAAAGTGATTTCTCCACATACCCCCATTTTGGATAGCCAATTCCTCATGATGAGGTTTGCTTAATTTATTCCAATTCTCCCAGAAGTGGTTTGATTCTATGGGTTCCTCAATTACATCCAGCTGATTTCTAATATGCTTTTCCTTTTTTGTTCTTAGGGTGTGTTTGTATTGCTTCAATGTTTCCCCATATTGAAGGCGTATATTTTTGTTGTCTGGTTCTCTGTGTTTTTGATTAGATATATTTCTCAATTACTTTCTTAGATTTTTGCAGTCATTATCAAACCATTTTTCATTATCAAACCATTTTTCATTATCTGTTATTTTTGGTTTTCTCTTATGCTTCTTTAGATTAGCCAATGAGGCTAATTTGTCAAATATAACGTTTATGTTCCAAACGGCCAAATGTACACTAGCACACCTTCAAGCTGTAGGAGAATGTTATAAGGCTAAAACGTTGTCCAGGAGAGATTGTATTTTTTGGCTACTAATTGCTTTTTGATAGATGACTGTACTGTTTGCATTCCATCTATAGGCCTGTTTAGGACCATGTAATTTATTGGGCCGTGATGCTTCATGGTTGGGTTCCGCTCTTCTCAGATCCACTGTGATTTTACTGTGGTCTGAGAGAGGTGTTAGTGGGCTGACTGTGAAGGCTCTGTGATTTTACTGTGGTCTGAGAGAGGTGTCAGTGGGCTGACTGTGAAGGCTCTGTGATTTTACTGTGGTCTGAGAGAGGTGTCAGTGGGCTGACTGTGAAGGCTCTGTGATTTTACTGTGGTCTGAGAGAGGTGTCAGTGGGCTGACTGTGAAGGCTCTGTGATTTTACTGTGGTCTGAGAGAGGTGTCAGTGGGCTGACTGTGAAGGCTCTGAGAGACTCTGGGTTTAGGTCAAATCAAATCAAATCAAATCAAATTTATTTATAAAGCCCCCCTTACATCAGCTGATGTCACAGAGTGCTGTACAGAAACCCAGCCTAAAACCCCAAACAGCAAGCAATGCAGGTGTAAAAGCACGGTGGCTAGGAAAAACTCCCTAGAAGGGCCAAAACCTAGGAAGAAACCTAGAGAGGAACCAGGCTGTGAGGGGTGGCCAGTCCTCTTCTGGCTTTGCCGGGTGCAGATTATAACCGAAACATGGACAAGATTTTAAAATGTTCATAAGACAGGCAGAACAGTTGAAACTGGAGAAGCAGCACGGCCAGGTGGACTCGGGACATCATGGAGTCATCAGGCCAGGCAGGCCCCGAAGAATGGTACTAATGCTCAGGTCCTCGGGACATCATGGAGTCATCAGGCCAGGCAGGCCCCGGGGAATGGTACTAATGCTCAGGTCCTCGGGACATCATGGAGTCATCAGGCCAGGCAGGCCCCGGGGAATGGTACTAATGCTCAGGTCCTCGGGACATCATGGAGTCATCAGGCCAGGCAGGCCCCGGGGAATGGTACTAATGCTCAGGTCCTCCGAGAGAGAGAGAGAGAGAGAGAGAGAGAGAGAGAGAAGAAAAAATAAAGAAAGAGAGATAATTAGAGAGAGCATACTTAAATTCGCACAGGACACCAGTTAAGAGAAGAAATACTCCAGATATAACAGACGGACCCTAACCCCCCGACACAAACTACTGCAGCATAAATCTTGGGGGCTGAGACAGGAGGGGTCGGGAGACACTGTGGCCCCGTCTGACGAAACCCCCGGACAGGGCCAAACAGGCAGGATATAACCCCACCCACTCTGCCGAAGCACAGCCCCCACACCACTAGAGGGATAACTTCCACCACCAACTTACCGTCCTGAGACAAGGCCGAGTATAGCCCACAAGATCTCCGCCACGGCACCAGAAGCCAGTGACTCGGCCCCTGTAATAGGGTTAGAGGCAGAGAATCCCAGTGGAGGGGAACCGGCCAGGCAAAGACAGCAAGGGTGGTTCGTTGCTCCAGTGCCTTTCCGTTCACCTTCACACTCCTGGGCCAGACTACACTCAGTCATAAGACCTACTGAAGAGATGAGTCTTCAATAAAGACTTAAAGGTTGAGACCGAGTCTATCTCTCACATGGATAGGCAGACTATTCCATAAAAATGGAGCTCTATAGGAAAAAGCCCTGCCTCCAGCTGTTTGCTTAGAAATTCTAGGGACAGTAAGGAGGCTCTGCGTCTTGTGACCGTAGCGTACGTGTAGGTATGTACGGCAGGACCAAATCAGAAAGATAGGTAGGAGCAAGCCCATGTAATGCTTTGTAGGTTAGCAGTAAAACCTTGAAATCAGCCCTAGCCCTAACAGGAAGCCAGTGTAGAGAGGCTAGTACTGGAGTAATATGATCAAATTTTGGGGTTCTAGTCAAGATTCTAGCAGCCGTGTTAAGCACTAACTGAAGTTTATTTAGTGCTTTATCCGGATAGCCGGAAAATAAAGCATTGCAGTAGTCTAACCTAGAAGTTACAAATGCATGGATTAACTTTTCTGCATCATTTTTGGACAGAAAGTTTCTGATTTTTACAATGTTACGTAAATGGAAAAAGCTGTCCTTGAAACAGTCTTTATATGTTCGTCAAAAGAGAGATCAGGGTCCAGAGTAACGCTGAGGTTCTTCACAGTTTTATTTGAGACGACTGTACAACCATCAAGATTAATTGTCAGATTCAACAGAAGATCTCTTTGTTTCTTGGGACCTAGGACTAGCATCTCTGTTTTGTCAGAGTTTAAAAGTAGAAAATTTTCCGCCATCCACTTCCTTATGTCTGAAACACAGGCTTCCAGGGAGGGCAATTTTGGGGCTTCACCATGTTTCATCGAAATGTACAGCTGTGTGTCATCCGCATAGCAGTGAAAGTTAACATTATGTTTCTGAATGACATCACCAAGTGGTAAAATATATAGTGAAAACAATAGTGGTCCCAAACAGAGCCTTGAGGAACACCGGAAATTTACAGTTGATTTGTCAGAGGACAAACCATCCACAGAGACAAACTGATATCTTTCCGACAGATAAGATCTAAACCAGGCCAGAACTTGTCCATGTAGACCAATTTGGGTTTCCAATCTCTCCAAAAGAATGTGGTGATCGATGGTATCAAAAGCAGCACTAAGGTCTAGGAGCATGAGTACAGTTGCAGAGCCTCGGTCTGACGCCATTAAAAGGTCATTTACCACCTTCACAAGTGCAGTCTCAGTGCTATGATGGGGTCTAAAACCAGACTGAAGCGTTTACGTATACATTGTTTGTCTTCAGGAAGGCAGTAAGTTGCTGCGCAACAGCTTTTTCTAAAATTTTTGAGAGGAATGGAAGATTCGATATAGGCCGATAGTTTTTATATTTTCTGGGTCAAGGTTTGGCTTTTTAAGAGAGGCTTTATTACTGCCACTTTTAGTGAGTTTGGTACACATCCGGTAGATAGAGAGCTGTTTATTATGTTCAACATAGGAGGGCCAAGCACAGGAAGCAGCTCTTTCAGTAGTTTAGTTGGAATAGGGTCCAGTATGCAGCTTGAAGGTTTAGAGGCCATGATTATTTTCATCAATGTGTCAAGAGATATGGTACTAAAAACTTGAGTGTCTCTCTTGATTTTATGTCCTGGCAAAGTTGTGTGGACTCAGGACAACTGAGCTTTGGAGGAATACGCAGATTTAAAGAGGAGTCCGTAATTTGCTTTCTAATGATCATGATCTTTTCCTCAAAGAAGTTCATGAATGAATCACTGCTAAAGTGAAAGCCATCCTCTCTTGGGAATGCTGCTTTTAGTTAGCTTTGTGACAGTATCAAAAAGAAACTTTGGATTGTTCTTATTTTCCTCAATTAACTTGGAAAAATAGGATGATCGAGCAGCAGTGAGGGCTCTTCGATACTGCACGGTACTGTCTTTCCAAGCTAGTCGGAAGACTTCCAGTTTGGTGTGGCGCCATTTCCGTTCCAATTTTCTGGAAGCTTGCTTCAGAGCTCGGGTATTTTCTGTATACCAGGGAGCTAGTTTTTTATGGCAAATGTTTTTTGTTTTTAGGGGTGCAACTGCATCTAGGGTATTGCGCAAGGTTACATTGAGTTCCTCAGTTAGGTGGTTAACTGATTTTTGTACTCTGACGTCCTTGGGTAGGTGGAAGGATTCTGGAAGGGCATCTAGGAATTTTTGGGATGTCTGAGAATTTATAGCACGACTTTTGATGATCCTTGGTTGGGGTCTGAGCAGGTTATCTGTTGCGATTTCAAACGTAATAAAATGGTGGTCCGATAGTCCAGGATTATGAGGAAAACATTAAGATCCACAACATTTATTCCACGGGACAAAACTAGGTCCAGAGTATGACTGTGGCAGTGAGTAGGTCCGAGACATGTTGGACAAAACCGACAGAGTCGATGATGGCTCCAAAAGCCTTTTGGAGTGGGTCTGTGGACTTTTCCATGTGAATATTAAAGTCACCAAAAATTAGAATATTATCTGCCATGACTACAAGGTCCGATAGGAATTCAGGGAACTCAGTGAGGAACGTTGTATATGGCCCAGGAGGCCTGTAAACAGTAGCTATAAAAAGTGATTGAGTAGGCTGCATAGATTTCATGACTAGAAGCTCAAAAGACTAAAACGTCGTTTTTGTTTTTGTAAATAGAAATTTGCTATTGTAAATGTTAGCAACACCTCCGCCTTTGCGGGATGCGCGGGGGATATGGTCACTAGTGTAACCAGGAGGTGAGGCCTCATTTAACACAATAAATTCATCAGGCTTAAGCCATGTTTCAGTCAGGCCAATCACATCAAGATTATGATCAGTGATTAGTTCATTGACTAGAACTGCCTTGGAAGTGAGGGATCTAACATTGAGTAGCCCCATTTTGAGATGTGAGGTATCACAATCTCTTTCAATAATGGCAGCAATGGAGGAGGTCTTTATTCTAGTGAGATTGCTAAGGCGAACACCGCCATGTTTAGTTTTGCCCAACCTAGGTCGAGGCACAGACACAGTCTCAATAGAGATAGCTGAGCTGACTACACTAACTGTGCTAGTGGCAGACTCCACTAAGCTGGCAGGCTGGCTAACAGCCTGCTGCCTGGCCTGCACCCTATCTCATTGTGAAGCTAGAGGAGTTAGAGCCCTGTCTATGTTCGTAGATAAGATGAGAGCACCCCTCCAGCTAGGATGGAGTCCGTCACTCCTCAACAGGCCAGGCTTGGTCCTGTTTGTGGCGAGTCCCAGAAAGAGGGCCAATTATCTACAAATTCTATCTTTTGTGTGGGGCAGAAAACAGTTTTCAACCAGCGATTGAGTTGTGAGACTCTGCTGTAGAGCTCATCACTCCCCTAACTGGGAGGGCCAGAGACAATTACTCGATGCCGACACATCTTTCTAGCTGATTTACACGCTGAAGCTATGTTGCGCTTGGTGACCTCTGACTGTTTCATCCTAACATCGTTGGTGCCGACGTGGATAACAATATCTCTATACTCTCTACACTCGCCAGATTTAGCCTTAGCCAGCACCATCTTCAGGTTAGCCTTAACGTCGGTAGCCCTGCCCCTGGTAAACAGTGTATGATCGCTGGGTGATTCGCTTCAAGTCTAATACTGCGAGTAATGGAGTCGCCAATGACTAGCGTTTTCAATTTGTCAGTGCTAATGGTGGGAGGCCTCGGCATCTCAGACCCCGTAACGGAGGAGTAGAGACCAGAGAAGGCTCGGCCTCTGACTCCGACCCGCTGCTTAATGGGGAAAACCGGTTGAAAGTTTCTGTCGGCTGAATGAGCGACACCGTTGAGCATTGCTACAGCATTTCCTTCCAGAAGCCATGAGAAAATTGTCCGGCTGCGGGGACTGCGCGAGGATTTCTACGACTATCTGTACTTACTAGTGGCACAGACGCTGTTTCATCCTTTCCTACACTTACATTTCCCTTGCCTAACGATTGCGTCTGAAGCTGGGCTTGCAGCACAGCTATCCTCGCCTTTAAGCCGACCGTTCTCCTGTATGTTATGAGTACAGCGACTGCAGTTAGAAGGCATCATGTTAATGTTACTACTTAGCTTCGGTTGGTGGAGGTCCTGACTAAACACGTCCAGATAAAGCGTCGAGGAAAAAGTTGAATGAAAAAAAAAATATATATATATATATATAAACGGTAATTACAAAGTAAAAACCGTAAAGCTGGCAGGTAGCAAAGTTAGGTTAGCAGCAAAACGCTGGGGAGGAAGTAGTCTACAGTGCTGCTGCCAAGGGATGAGCTGTAGGTGTACCTACCAAAAGAGTCCCTTCTCAGCCTACCATTGACTATGTACAGACCCAGTGTTCAACAGAGCTTCACGAGCTGTACTATAGTTGTTTCTGTGGGAGTATGTGGGGAATGAAAGGTTGTTGCTTCCTGGTAGGTGTTTATCCCCATGACTGTTAATAGTGTCTTGTTCTTCTGCTGTTCCAGCATTCAGGTCTCCACAGACCAGTACGCTGCCTTGGGCCTGAAAGTGACTAATCTCCCCCTCTAGAATGGAGAAACTCTCTTCATTGAAGTAGGGTGACTCTGACGGGGGAATGTATGTGGCACAGAGGAAGACGTTTTTATCTGTTAAGATAGCCTCGTTGATTTTTAACCAGGTAAAGAACTCCTGTTTTGATCAATTCGATTGAATGAATTAGTTCAGATTCATACCCTATTAGCATTCCCCCTGAGTCTCTGCCCTGTCATGATTCCTTTTAATTTAGTGGATGGTATGATTATCGCCCTATAACCTAGTGGACAGCCAGTGGAAACATCACCTCTGCACCATGTTTCCTGTAGTACTACAATATCAACATCATCATTTTCTTTCAGGAAGTCTGGGTTTCTGCTCTTTAGCCCAAAAGCAGATTCCAACATGCAACGTAAAAAGATTTCATAACTTTTTTTTCCTTTACCTTCAAAATGAAACAAACACTCACAATCCAACAAGAACTATTAAAATAGGATTTTTCAATTAACGTAAACTCTTATTATGCTAATGTGATTTGTTTATCATTTAAGATAGCATTTGTGTCCTGCCACTTGGGTGGATGTAGTGTGAGGATGGCGGAGTTATTGTGCTCATCTTACCATGACCCTCGGCCTATCAAATGTGAGCATAGTAGACTCAGCATTAGTTTAATGTCACTCATTTCGTTGGTGGGGGCTGGGCCAGTTGCTCCTCTCACAGCCTGTGCGTAGCTCTGCCTGCTGGGCTGTGGCTCCTCCAAGTGTGGGTCTGCGGTGGGGGGCACGGGGGTGGTAGGCCTTGTCTGGGTGGGTCTGAAGCTGGGATGGGGTGGTCTGTGCTGGGCTGGCTGTGGTGGGCATTGAGGTTGGTGGTGCTGTGGTCGTGGCTGGGGGGTCCAGGGTGCTGGTCCGGGGTGTTGTCTCTGTGATCTCGGAGGGTCTCTCTCTCTCTCTCTCTCTCTCTCTCTCTCTCTCTCTCTCTCTCTCTCTCACACACACACTCTCTTTCTCTTTGAGGCGATGAGTCTGAGGGGTTCAGTCTGAGGGGTTCAGTCTGAGGGGATGAGTCTGAGGGGATGTTTGAGGGGATGTGAGGGGATTAGTCTGAGGGGATGATTCTGAGGGGATGTGAGTGGTTGAGTCTGAAGGGTTGAGCCTGAGGTGATGAGCCTGAGGGGATGAGGCTGAGGGGATGTGTGGAGATGTGTGGAGGTGTGTGGTTAGTGATAGTATGTTTATGTCTTACATATCAGAACAGAACTGAATAGTGCTTTTGAACGTACCTGTGGCTTTGCCTCAAGACCAGGAATGGTCAACTCTGGATCTCGGGGCCTATATCCTGGGTTTTGTTTTTTGACACACTCACATCAGTGACTGATTTGATGGTGATTCTAGATTTGGCTCTGCCTGCACTAGTGTGGCCCGCTGGCCCATAAAACACAGGGGTCCAATCAAACCAACCCTAATACAGCACACAATTACCTCCACAACAGAACGTACCACTCTAAAATGTTCTAAAACATTCATAACATTTCAGCGCTCCTACACGTAGCCCCTTCAACTCCCCAAGAGATGACTGCACCCTCCCTGACTAACGGGTTGCCGCTGTGGAGCTAATGAAGGAAAATGAGTGCGCTTTAGTTTCCACTCCTGTGCACCACCGCAGCCTGAGGCCTATTTAATTATGCCGGTTGTTTAAAAGCTTTATCACAAAGGTTGTGGAGGCGCGGGCCGGGCCCAAGCCAGTGGATGGAGTGTTTGTGTGCTTGATCAATAACATGACTCCAGCCGAGAGACAAGCACGCTGTTTCTGTGTCCAGCTCCACTTCTCTTTCAATCTCCCTCTTTTTTTTCTCTCTCACTCTCTCTCTCTCTCTGTCCCTGTCTCTCTATCTGACTTTTTCTCTCTCTTTCTCTCTGACTCTCCCCCCCCTCTCTCTCTCTCTGTCTCCCTTTCTCTCTCTTTCTCAATTCAGTTGATTCAAAGGGATCACCCTAACCCTAAACATTACACTCACAAGAGTTTCAAATAAATATAGACATTTCAAATGTCATGTTATGGCTGTGTACAGTGTTATAACAATGTGCAAATAGTTAAAGTACAAAATGGAAAATAAATAACCATAAATATGGGTTGTATTTACAATTGTGTTTGTTCTCTACAGGTTGCCCTTTTCTTTTATTGTTTTCTTGTAGCAACAGGTCACAAATCTTGCTGCTGTGATGGCACACTGGTATTTCACCCAATAGATATGGGAGTTTATCAAAATTAGATATGTGGGTCTGAGTAATCTGAGGGAAATATATGTCTCTAATGTGGTCATACATTTGGCAGGAGATGCACATAGCATGTCGTCTCTTGAGAGAGGCCTGCCTACGGGCTCTGTGGGGTTTGTGAACAGAGCCCCAGGACCAGCTTGTTTAGGGGACTCTTCTTGTCACGATCGTCTTTTGCATAAATGGACCAAGGCGCAGCGTGCATATTTATTAAATGTGAAACATACAAAAACAAAGAAATAACTGATCGGACAATGACATAGCACTCATAGGCACTAGCACATATATGATCCCCAATTAGAGGTAACGAATAACAGCTGCCTCTAATTGGGAACGATACACAACCTCAACATAGAAATAAAACAACTAGAAAAAAAAACCTAGCCACATCCTGACCTAAAACACCATAGAGAACCCAGAAGGCTCTCTATGGCCAGGATGTGACAGTACCCCCCCCCCAAACTCCGGCCGCAAAACCTGAACTTAGATTGGGAGGGTTCGGGTGGGCAACTAGCGTCGGTGGCGGCTCCGGTGTGGGACATAGCACCCACTCAGACTGCGGATCCAGCCATGGAGCCGGGCTGAACGGCGTGCCCGGACTGGGCCCCGGCGCAGAGGAAGGCTCCGGCCTATGAGTAGGACTGGACGCCGTGCCTGGACTGGGCACCGGCGCAGAGGAAGGCTCTGGCACTGGCACCGGGCTGGGAAGGCGCACTGGAGGCCTGGTGCATGGAGCCGGCACAGGTTGCACCGGACTGGTGACACGCTCTTCCAAACGCCTGCGCTGCAGCATACTCCTAGCCAACACCTCTCTCCGATATCCCTCATTAAACTCCTTAAACGACTCCCAGACGGGCTCTGGCTCTCTCCTCAGCCGATCGCCCCATGTTCCCCCCCCAAAAAAATTTTTTGGGATTGCCCTTAGGCTGTTTGTGGCCACGGAACCCGGCGTCGTTGCTGTCCTCCAATATTCCTTGGCGACTCCCGTCAAGGAATGGTCTCGCATCCACCCAGTATCTCCTCCCAAGACCAACTCTGCTTTACCTCCTGGGCATGCTGCTTGGTCCTGCGATGGTGGGATATTCTGTCACAATCATCTTTTACATAAATGGACCAAGGCGCAGCGTGCATGGAGTTCCACATATTTATTAAATGTGAAACATACAAAAACAACAAAGACATAACTGATCAGGCAATAACGTAGCGCTAACAGGCACTAGCACAAAACAATATCCCACAAATGCAGGTGGGAACAGAACACACTAAGTATGGTCCCCAATTAGAGGTAACGAATAACAGCTGCCTCTAATTGGGAACCATACACAACCCCAACATAGAAATAAAACAACTAGAAAAAAAAACCTAGTCACAACCTGACCTAAAACACCATAGAGAACCCCGAGGGCTCTCTATGGCCAGGACGTGACACTTCTCCAGGGCCCTCATTTATAAATGTTGTTTAGAAAAGCTTCTAAATTAACTCGTACGAAGGAAATGTATAATGTTTGCAAGTACAAAAAAGTTGGTATTTATCAATTGCTCGTACACTTGATTTACACAAACCTGTAAGTATTTTGCCTTGATAAATCAGACACGTTCTAAAACACTGCGCTAGTGCATGTCAAAGTCAAAAGTCACCATTATTAGTCAGTTGTACAACCAAATGCCAAAATGTGTCTTCCGCATTTAACCCAACCCCTCTGAATCAGAGAGGTGCGGGGGGCTGCCTTAATCGACATCCACGTCTTTGGCACCCGGGGAACAGTGGGTTAACTGCCTTGTTCAGGGGCAGAACGACAGATTTTTCCTTGTCAGCTTGGGGATTCGAACTTGCAACCCTCCAGTTACAAGTCCAATGCTCTAACCACTGGGCTACCTGCCACCCCCATGTGAAGTCTCATTTACATAAAGAACCGCCCTAAATGAACATTTATGGTCACAAACCTTCCCTTTAAAGCTGCAAGAAATGTCACTATTTTCTGTCCACCAACATGGAGAAATCAAAGAAGACAAAGAAAAAACTTTTCGGACACGGAAATAGAACTTTTGATCACCGAAGTGGAAGCAAAGGAACTTTTTGGAGCCCTCAGCAATGGCTTGACAAATAAGATAAAAAATACTGCTTGGGAGCAGGTTAGAGCTGTGGGGAATTCTGCCTCATCTGAGTGCAGAACCGTTAATGAAATGAAAAAGAAATGTTTTGATTTGAAAAAAGATATATATGATCCACAAAAGGGATAAAAGTGCAACACGAGGAGGGCAGAGTGACTCTTCACTGTCTGCTATGGACCAGCCCACTGTCTGCTGTCTGCTATGGACCAGCACACTGTCTGCTGTCTGCTATGGACCAGCACACTGTCTGCTGTCTGCTATGGACCAGCACACTGTCTGCTGTCTGCTATGGACCAGCACACTGTCTGCTGTCTGCTATGGACCAGCCCACTGTCTGCTGTCTGCTATGGACCAGCACACTAACTGCTGTCTGCTATGGACCAGCCCACTGTCTGCTGTCTGCTATGAACCAGCACACTGTCTGCTGTCTGCTATGGACCAGCCCACTGTCTGCTGTCTGCTATGGACCAGCACACTAACTGCTGTCTGCTATGGACCAGCACACTGTCTGCTGTCTGCTATGAACCAGCACACTGTCTGCTGTCTGCTATGGACCAGCACACTGTCTGCTGTCTGCTATGGACCAGCACACTGTCTGCTGTCTGCTATGGACCAGCGCATTGGCAGCGTACTTGGAGAGACCTCTCCCAGACCCTGAAGGAATACCAAACACACCAACTGATGGTAAGTCAAGCTTTATTTTCGCACATTTGGACCACATCTAAATATTTTTTCTTGACAATAAATATAACAAATAAATATAACAAAATGAATATAACAAAAATAACAAAACATGAAATCTTGACAGATTTGATTGCAATGTTGTGGAACACACTGCAAGCCTTGACAATGTAGCAAACCTAAAAAGGAATTTGCACATTGTATTACATTCACATAATGGCATTTGAAAAATGTCATTTCAGAGACAAACCTTTCTAGGCTGTTATTGTCCCAGACAAGCACAGTCAATGTCCTTTCAGCAGGCCTATGGTGCGCTCCACTGTTGTTCTGGTGCGTGCGTTGGCTTGGTTGTACCTTGCCTCTTGTTGGTTTGAAATGTAATAATGCCATGAAGGACTGCAGGCAATATTCGGCTCATGGTTGGTTGTGAAATGCCAGACCGGCCCGTAATCTCCCGTTGGAATGATCCAGTGGCCAAAAATCCCAGTTTGGAGAGGACTTGGGTATGCCCTGGGATGCCATTGGTGCGTTTCGTCTCCCTTTCTAATACTGGAGAGAATTGGTTTCAGAAATACAATAAAATATGCCATGGAAAACAAAATAAGCCAAGCGTCACTCTCAGAAAAAGAATCTGCACGCTCAGTGAAAACTCGCTCCCTGCGTAATGCAGCTTGTGCCAGATCCTCCAGCAATGCAGGATTTGCCATTTTGGACAAGTCACAATGCCTCAGTGTTATATTATGTAACTGGTTTAACTAAATTGCCTCCAACCTTACATTCCACTCTCTTTCTAATTGACTTTAATATTCAAATAGGCTTAAATAGCACCCTGAGAAAACTATTAGTACCTTAAGTGTCTATAAAATAAATACATGAATAAACTATTAATATATTATATTTTTCTTCATACTTTATGATTTGGTCCAGTATGTCAATCCTCCTTTCATTAGCAGATTGACTTTTCTACCACAAGGTGCTGTGTGTACGCATGGTCAGAGGTGTAAATTTACGCACATTCTCAAGTATAAGTACAAATGGATAAATCCCACACTTTGCTTAGAAATGATCTCACGCATGGTTTACGGACATTTCTGTTCATACGCAACATTGATAAATGAGGGCCCAGGTTAATCTCTCTGTAGGTGATGGCTTTGTTATGAAAGGTTTGGGAATCACTTCCTTTTAGGTGGTTGTAGAATTTAACGTCTCTTTTCTGGAATAGGATAATTAGTGGGTATCGGCCTAGTTCTGCTCTGCATGCATTATTTGGTGTTTTTGGTTGTACACAGAGGATGTTTCGGAGGATGTTTTTGCGAAATTCTGCATGCATAGTCTCAATTTGGTGTTTCTCCCATTTTGTGTATTCTTGGTTAGCGGACCCCAGACCTCACACCGATGAAGGGCTAAGGGTTCTATAACTGATTCAAGTATTTTTACTCAGATATTTTATGTCCCTTTTGATGGCGTAAAAGGTTGGTTGTTTTACATTGCCTTGTCTCAGAGATCAAGTTACCTTTGGCGCTGATGTTTAGGCCAAGGTAGGTATAGTTTTTTGTATGCTGTAGGGCAACGGTGTCTAGATGGAATTTGTATTTGTGTTCCTGGCAACTGGACTTTTTTTGGAACACCATTATTTTTGTCTTACTAAGATTTACTGTCAGGGCCCAGGTCTGACAGTGTCTGTGCAGAAAATGTAGGTGCTGCTGTAGGCCCTCCTTTGTTGGGGACGGAAGCAACAGATCAACAGCAAATAGATAGTACATATTTGAATTCAGATTCTAGTAGGGTGAGGCCAGGGGCTGCAGACTGTTCTAGTGCCCTTGCCAATTTGTCAATATATATGCTGAAGAGGGTGGGGCTCAAGCTGCATCCCTGTCTCACCCCACGGCCCTGTGGAAAGAAATGTGTGTGTTTTTTTGCCAATTTTAACTGCACACTAGTTGTTTGTGTACATGGCTTTTATAATGTCTTATGTTTTTCCCCCAACAACGCTTTCCATCAATTTGTATAGCAGACCCTCATGCCAAATTGAGTCAAAAGCTTCTTTTTTTAAATCAACAACGCATGTGAGTACTTTCCCTTGTTTTGGTTTGTTTGTTTGTCAATTAGGGTGTGCAGGGTGAATATGTGGTCTGTCGCACGGTAATTTGGTAAAAAGCCAATTTGACATTTGCTTAGTACATTGTTTTCACTGAGGAAATGTACGTGTCTGCTGTCAATGATAATGCAGACGATTTTCCCAAGGTTGCTGTTGACTCATATCCCATGGTAGATAATGGGGTCAAATTTGTCTCTAATTTTCTGGATTGGGGTGATCAGTCCTTGGTTCCAACTATAGGGGAAGATGCTAGAACTGAGGATGAGGATTGGAATTTGTGGTCTGTATATTTTAGCATTTAATTTAGGATGGGTTGGAGGGTTTGTATTTTGTCCTGTAGTTCATTCAATGTAATTGGAGAATCCAGTGGGTTCTGGTAGTCTTTAATAGTTAAGTCTAAGATTTGGATTTGATCATGTATACTTTTCTGCTGTTTGTACTTTGTTATAGGGCCAAAAAGATTGGAGAAGTGGTTTACCCATATATCTCCGTTTTGAATAGATAACTCTTTCCCAGAAGTGGAAATGGATTCTTGGATTCTGGATTCTTACATTTCTGATGTGCTGTCCCTTCTTTTTCTGTAGTATGTTTCTGTATTGTTTTAGCGATTCACCATAGTGAAGGTGTAGGCTCAGGTTTTCTGGGTCTCCATGTTTTTGGTTAGATAAGTTTCTCAATTTCTTTCTTAGGTTTTTACATTCTTCATCAAACCATTTGTCATTGTTTTAATTTTTTTTATTTGATAGGGTAGCTGAGAGGTCAAATATACCGTTTAGGCTTTCTACTGCCGAGTTCACACCTTCACTATTACAGTGGAATGTTTTGTCTAGGACGTTGTCTAAAAGGGATTTAATTTGTTGTTGCCTAATTGTTTTTTTGGTAGGTTTCTACATTACTTTCCTTCCATCTATAGCATTTCTTAATATTTTGTTGTTCTGTTGGCTTTGATGCCTCATGATTGAGTGTTGCTCTGTTCAAGTGGACTGTGATTTTGCTGTGATCTGAAAGGGGTGTCAGTGGGCTGACTGTGAATGCTCTGACAGACTCTGGGTTGAAGTCACTGATAAAGTAATCCACAGTACTATTGCCAAGGGATGAGTCTCCTCAATGCCTTTTATTGACTATGTACAGACCCAGCATACGACAGAGCTGTTTTTGTTGGTTGTTTTGTCATAGTTGTGTCTAGGGGGCATATTTGGGAGGGAATACCGTTAGCTTCAGGTAGGTGTTTGTCCCCCTGTGTGCTGAGAGTGTCAGGTTCTTGGCATTTAGGTCTCTCTCTCTCTCATATATATATATATATATATATATATATATATATATATATGTCATGCGGTGGGTGTAGCTGGTGTAGTGAAATCAGGCACAGGAGAGCAGAGATGAGTAGACTAAGTACTTTACTAGGCAATGTAAAACCGAACGCAACCGCGTCACAAAACAAATGCCCAAAACCAAATAAGGCAGTACAAAGTACAAGATACACGTAAATTACCGGCTGCCACAAAGCACGGGTGAATAAACATACAAACCCGGCGTGAACCGGCATGCCAACAAACAATTCCCCCCACAGACATGGGGGAAACAGGGGGTTAAATAAACAACAGTAATGAGGGCAAATTAAAACCAGGTTTGATGGAAAACAAGACAAAACAAATGGAAAATGAAAAGTGGAGCGGCGATGGCTAGAAGACCGGTGACGTCGACCGTTGAACGCCGCCCGAACAACGAGAGGAACCGACTTTGGCGGAAGTCGTGAGAATATATCTATCTATCTAATCAAAAGTTAAAGATTACAGCAGGTTCCTTTGAGCAGAGAGCATCAGAAGCCATATTATGAACACAGTCAAATCAGACAATGAGAGTGATGGAACATCCCTGAGCCTTACTGAGCCTTGTGTGTAGAGAGAGAGAGAGAGAGAGAGAGAGAGAGAGAGAGAGAGAGAGAAAGCAAAAAATTGGGAGGATGTTACAATAGATGCATTTGAAAGTGAGCAGCACAGACATTTTGTAGTTTAGTCTTTGTATGATTGGCAGCCAGGGTAGAGAATCCAGAATGTTGGGGATATTTATGCTTTTGGACATGCATAATAAGAGTTTTAGCAGCAGTGTCTATGTAGAGATATTTAAAGTCTAATGAAACGGCACCAACTGCCTGAACAGCAGACTGAACATTTGAACGTGCAGCTAATCTAACCCATCATGCTCTTCTTGAAGAGAGCAGACAGTCAGGGCAGAGGGACTCACCATCACAACCATACGTCCACAGATACCACCAAATAAGGGCATAACGTGAAAGTAAATATGTCTTGGTCTCATGTGACCTGGTGGTTTCTGCTGATGGGGGAGAAATATTGATGTGGAATAAATTCCCCTCTAATTATCACAGCTGAATTAATAGGGAAGTGTTTAATTAGCACAAGTTTTCCTTTCGGATGAGGAAGGTTTTGATCTGAGCCATATGGTTGCTCTCTGATGTGTTCCGGTTCACACACTCTTAAATATGAACTACTTTAGTCTCTCTCTCTCTCTCTCTCTCTCTCTCTCTCTCTCTCTCTCTCTCTCTCTCCTTCTCTTGCCCTCCTCTCTCTCCTTCCCTCTCCTATTCCCTCACTCCTTAGATAAAACATGACAATCAGGTATTTAATTGATCCCCGCAGGGCCTTACCTTCAATCTATGTCCTTAATGCTGAGTGCCAAGTGGAGACGCATCCAGTCCCATTTTTACAGTCTTTGGTATGAACTCACAATCTTCCAATCTCAGGGCAGGCACTCTAACCACAAGGCCACTGTGTTGGTCAGTTAACTGTCACACGCTTGTGTTATCTCAGTGTTGTTCTCCAACGTGTGTGTCCTTCCTTGAATGTGTGTGTGCATCCTTGTGTGTGTGTGTGCTTCCTTGTGTGTGTGTGTGTGTTCTTCCTTGTGTGTGTGTGTTCTTTCTTGTGTGTGTGTGTGCTTACTTGTGTGTGTGTGTGCTTCCTTGTATGTGTGTGTCCTTCCTTGTATGTGTGTGTTCTTCTTTGTGTGTGTGTGTGTCCTTCCTTGTGTGTGTGTGTGTGTGTGCTTCCTTGTGTGTGTGTGTGCTTCCTTGTGTTTGTGTCTTTCCTTGTGTGTGTGTGCTTCCTTGTGTGTGTGTGTGCATCCTTGTGTGTGTGTGTGTGTGTGCTTCCTTGTGTGTGTGTGCTTCTTTGTGTGTGTGTGTGTCCTATAGTTCTGGGGAGAGAAAGGGACAGAAATGGCCCAGGTGAGAACAGAAAAACCCTGGCATATGCACTTACAACACAAGGCTGACAGGCTTTGTACTTCTGCCCCTGCTGCGTGTGTGTGTCTCTGTGTCTCTTCTCAGCACCTTGAGGTTGAGCTCTTTTGTCAGGAACAGAAGCTACCAGGTGCCTGGAGGCTACAGCGATATGCTCAGGGACTGAGGGCCGTTGAGGGTAAGGTGCCAGTAACTACAGCCATGTTTTGGCCCATGCCATGTCTGTGTGAGGTTGGCTGTGGGAGGACTCTTTGGCAGATGAGCATAGGCCCTGTCGTGGTCCACTTTGGTTTCTCAGCCTTTGGTTTCTGGCTCTGTGCTTGGAAGGAACTGTCAGTTGAGACATCAGCCATTTTGGAAGCCGTGTAGTAGTACTTCATCACACTGCTCAACGATTGGCCCCCTGTTTTCACATTCCTAGGTTGAGGTCGCAACAAGTGAATCAGAATTGGACAGGTTATAGCTACACAGATGACTATCAGATTTAATTATATACATAAAACATGAAGGAAATGAATCCCCATCAGCCCACCATTCACCTGACACGTGCATATACCCAAATATACAGAGCACGATGATCGTAGTCAGTGTGTCGTGTGTTCGCCGTAACATTTAACTTAAAATCCCTCTAAATGAATCGTTGAACGTCTCTCCCTCCAGAGCGAGGTTCTGGGTCATAAATAACAGAGCTTATTGGTGGGCCGGAACGTTGTGATGGCGGATGGCGGTGCCGAGATAGTGCTTATGTCCCTTTATGAGCGACGTGCGGGTCTGATTGATGCGCTCATCCAAAAACAATCTGCCTCGCTGTCTCCGCCTCATCAGACAGGAAGGAGCGAGACGAGACTGACTGAGACGGACAGGCGGGCCAACAAGCCCAGGATTTATGAGTTGGGCTGTGAGTGGACGGGACAGCAGCGGGGAGAGTG
Source organism: Brachymystax lenok tsinlingensis (assembly GCA_030435695.1). Classification (NCBI taxonomy): domain Eukaryota; kingdom Metazoa; phylum Chordata; class Actinopteri; order Salmoniformes; family Salmonidae; genus Brachymystax; species Brachymystax lenok. Next base: position 8,323,795 of record CM059819.1, read on the forward strand.
TAAATAAACACCAGGTGGTTCTGAATACATCCACAGTAAATACAGAATGGTTGGGTTTTAAATACATCCACAGTAAATACAGAACGGATGGGTTTTAAATACATCCACAGTAAATACAGAACGGATGGGTTTTAAATACATCCACAGTAAATACAGAACGGATGGGTTTTAAATACATCCACAGTAAATACAGAACGGATGGGTTTTAAATACATCCACAGTAAATACAGAATGGATGGGTTTTAAATACATCCACAGTAAATACAGAACGGATGGGTTTTAAATACATCCACAGTAAATACAGAACGGATGGGTTTTAAATACATCCACAGTAAATACAGAACGGATGGGTTTTAAATACATCCACAGTAAATACAGAACGGATGGGTTTTAAATACATCCACAGTAAATACAGAATGGATGGGTTTTAAATACATCCACAGTAAATACAGAACGGATGGGTTTTAAATACATCCACAGTAAATACAGAACGGATGGGTTTTAAATACATCCACAGTAAATACAGAACGGATGGGTTTAAAATACACGTGGGTGTAGCGCACATTTTCGCATGTGACACACACGTGTAACATACACACACACGTAACACACGTAACACACACACACGCAACACACACGCACGTAACACACACACACGCAACACACACGCACGTAACACACACACACGTAACACACGTAACACACACGCACGTAACACACGTAACACACACACACGTAACATACAAACACACGTAACACACGTAACACACACGCACGTAACACACACGCACGTAACACACACGCACGTAACACACACACGCACGTAACACACACACACCCGTAAGACACACACACGCACGTAACACACACACACCCGTAACACACACACACACACGTAACACACACACACCTGTAACACACACACGTAACACACGCACACCCGTAACACACACGCACGTAACACACACACACCCGTAACACACATGAATGTATACATACAGAAAGCACACCCCTTCCCTGTGGATATCGGCAGCATTGACTCTGAAGCAGCCTGACTACTCACAAACAATCATTTGTTTATAATAAGAATTTCAAATGAAATGTTACCAGTTGACCTTCCACAGATACCATCTGTGACTCTGCTATTAGATGGCTGAAATCCATTTCCACTGTTTACTCATTTCAATCTATCACATCACACGTATAGACTACTGCACGGAGGCATAGCTGTGCAAGAGGTCACTCTGTTTACTAGTGATGCTTCACAGAGCCAGATTGTGAGGGAAAGAGGTCTATCAGGGTTACGCTGTCTGTCAGGTAAACATCAGGGTGTTTATCTGTTCCTGGTTGGGATCCAACTGGGCTGTTTGCTGTTTTCGGCCAATAAATGATAGGTCATGAAAATGTTAGCGCAAGTCCAGTGGAGTTCTGACTGCCTCTAGAGCTCAGCGGATAGTTCACCTCCTCTTAATCAATAATAACCACCTGATGATCAGTCATTCCACACACATGATTCTGTTGTTGACACATTGAAATCAAATACTAAACTCCAACTGGGCGTTTATAGTGTTTCATTAACTTCATATGCATTACAGCAGCAGGCTGTGCAGTTATTCATTATACAGTTATTAACTATACAGTTATTCACTATACAGTTATTAACTATACAGGTTTTCATTATACAGTTATTCACTATACAGTTATTCACTATACAGTTATTCACTATACAGTTATTCACTATACAGTTATTCATTATACAGTTATTACCTATACAGTTATTCATTATACAGTTATTCACTATACAGTTATTCATTATACAGTTATTCACTATACAGTTATTCACTATACAGTTATTCATTATACAGTTATTCACTATACAGTTATTCATTAAACAGTTATTCATTATACAGTTATTAACTATACAGTTATTCATTATACAGTTATTAACTATACAGTTATTACCTATACAGTTATTCATTATACAGTTATTATCTATACAGTTATTAACTATACAGTTATTCATTATACAGTTATTAACTATACAGGTTTTCATTATACAGTTATTAACTATACAGTTATTCACTAATCAGTTATTCATTATACAGTTATTTATTATACAGTTATTCATTTTACAGTTATTAACTATACAGTTATTCATTATACAGTTATTAACTATAAAGTTATTAACTATACAGTTATTCACTATACTGTTATTCACTATACAGTTATTCACTATACAGTTTTTCATTATTCAGTTATTAACTATAAAGTTATTAACTATACAGTTATTAACTATACAGTTATTCATTATACAGTTATTAACTATACAGTTATTAACTATACAGTTATTCACTGTACAGTTATTCACTATACAGTTATTAACTATACAGTTATTAACTATACAGTTATTCACTATACAGTTATTCATTATACAGTTATTAACGATACAGTTATTCACTATACAGTTATTCATTATACAGTTATTAACTATACAGTTATTCACTATACAGTTATTAACTATACAGGTTTTCATTGTACAGTTATTAACTATACAGTTATTCACTAATCAGTTATTCATTATACAGCTATCCATGCACGTAACACCAGCCAAACATCAGTTCTGTTTAATGCTTGTCCATGCACGTAACACCAGTCAAACATCAGTCAAACATCAGTTCTGTTTAATGCTTGTCCACACACGTAACACCAGCCAAACATCAGTTCTGTTTAATGCTTGTCCATGCACGTAACACCAGCCAAACATCAGTTCTGTTTAATGCTTGTCCATGCATGTAACACCAGTCAAACATCAGTTCTGTTTAATGCTTGTCCACGCACGTAACACCAGCCAAACATCAGTTCTGTTTAATGCTTGTCCATGCACGTAACACAAGCCAAACATCAGTTCTGTTTAATGTTTGTCCATGCACGTAACACCAGCCAAACATCAGTTCTGTTTAATGCTTGTCCATGCACGTAACACCAGCCAAACATCAGTTCTGTTTAATGCTTGTCCATGCACGTAATACCAGCCAAACATCAGTTCTGTTTAATGCTTGTCCATGCACGTAATACCAGCCAAACATCAGTTATGTTTAATGCTTGTTCATGCACGTAATACCAGTCAAACATCAGTTCTGTTTAATGCTTGTCCATGCACGTAACACCAGCCAAACATCAGTTCTGTTTAATGCTTGTCCATGCATGTAACACCAGCCAAACATCAGTTCTGTTTAATGCTGGTCCATGCACGTAACACCAGTCAAACATCAGTTCTATTTAGTGCTTTCTCATGCATGTAACACCAGCCAAACATCAGTTCTATTTAGTGCTTTCTCATGCATGTAACACTAGTCAAACATCAGTTCATAACATCATACACGCATAAAGTGCTTGTAGCCAACTTGCTGAGAGGGGCGGTGACTTTGACAGTTCCATGGTTCAGTGATTAACATTCAATGATTAAATCCACAGCACTTACGTGTTTGTGTTTGATGTCTTAAAAAAAGTATAATTCCCAATGAAAATGTTCATTGCGGCAAGACTTAGCAGAGATTGCGGAGGATGGTTGTATCATTCAGCCTTGATTAGGTGCGTACTTGTGCAACACATAAATGACGGAGTGCACCTTTACCATCGAGTTTTGTTGGTTGTTGTTTATCTAATGTGATCCCATCCCACCCTCGTTCAGAGTGAAGTGTGGAGGAGGAAACAGGAAGTAGCTCCTAAACTCCAGTCTCCATCATTAACATCATCACAGCAACACTTTATTAATGAAATGCATGCCAACCTGCAGCCTGCTTGATGGAGGACAGCCAATGAAGTTATTTCTTCATATAGTATCAGGCACATGGAACGTTGAAGCTTCAGTTCAAGTCAACTGTCAAGAGGGACTTTTCTTACTCTTTTGAAATGTGACACAACAATGACTCAGCGAGGAAGAAGCTGTCACCCTCTCTCTCTCTCTCTCTCTCTCTCTCTCTCTCTCTCTCTCTCTCTCTCTCTCTCTCTCTCTCTCTCTCTCTCTCTCTCTCTCTCTCTCTCTCTCTCTCTCTCTCTCTCTCTCTCTCTCTCTCTCTCTCTCTCTCTCTCTCTCTCTCTCTCTCTCTCTCTCTCTCTCTCTCTCTCTCTCTCTCTCTCTCTCTCTCTCTCTCTCTCTCTCTCTCGAATTGTGGGTATGAGAGAGAGTGTGTGTGTGACGTGTGTGTGTGTGATGCAGAGAGTGAGTGTCTGTCATCCTTTCTATTGTGTCCCTACAACGCATTGAATTAGGTCCATGTGTATCTCTATCTGGCCCTGTGAGCATTACTTTACAGTAATAGGCAGTGTTGTAAAGTAACTACGTAAAATACTAAGAAGTATCTTTACTTTACTATTTATAGTTTTGATAACTTCAACTTTACTGCACTACATTCATAAAGACAATAATATCGTTTTTACTCCATACATTTTCCTTAACACCTAAAAGTACTTTTCGAATACTTAGCAGGACAGGTCCAATTCACACACTTATCAAGAGGACACCCCTGGTCATCCCTACTGATCTGACAGACTCATTAAACACAAAAAAACAATGTTTGTTGGAGTGTGCCCTTTGGCTAACTGTAAATAAAATAACAAGGAAATCGTGCCGTCTGGTTTGCTTAATATAAATAATTTTAAATGATGTATAGCATTAAGTATATTCAAGTATTATTTTACTTTAGTCACTTTTATTAAGATATCTTTACTTTTACTACTGGTAATAGGTAGCAATGTAATCTGTCCATTTCCCATTTTGATGACATTGAGACGCTCGCTTGATGTGGCTATGAATGTTTGATGACATGAGAGCCTATTTGGGCAGTCCAGCCATGCAGATACACAGATATGTATATTTCATGATGGGAAGGTTAAACGTTTATGACTTTACTTTGTAAAGTACGCACATATCAGTATGTACAGTTAGTCGATGCAAATTCTGACAACGATGCACCAAACAATAGAATAGCAGTTCTCCGGTAGTCAAGTCATCCCTCATTTATGGTTGTTTAGTGGCTTGTCTTTTCCCGGTTGAGTAATACATGTATGATGAAACACTATAATCTATTTGAACACTAAAAACTAGACGAAGCAACACGTCTTTGAAACCTCTTTTTTTTTTGCACCAAAAGCAATTCCAAACAGAGGTACTAGCGTGACGTTGTGAATTATTTTGGGAGGTGAAAAGACTTGGACTGGAGAAGACAGGCATCACCTGCCCCATGAAACAAAGCTCTGGAAAGATTTCCACATCACTCTGCTTCCTGCTGCCAAGTGTGCACCCCCCTCTTTCTTCATTCTCTCTCTCCATTGCGCTCTCTATCTCGAATCGCTCGCTCTCTCTCTCTCCATCGCTCTCTCCCTCTCCACTCTCTCTCTCTCTTCCTCCTACAGACACAGCAGTCAAATCCTAAGTTGACATGCCCTTGTATGATTCAACATTCACCCAAATGACTCACTGAGGTCAACGCATTCCTTACGCAAACATTTCAGTTCTACATGCAAATCTCAGGTGATTTGGACCTGCATTAGACTTATTTTCGGACTTGTCTTACCCCTTCGCGACCCCTTCAACAGTTTTTGTCAATTGGCATCATTAGGAGTGAAGTATTCACAACATACCACGAGGCTCTGCATGTTTACAAACGCTTCAACATTTTTGTGAGATTTTGAAAGCTTACATATAAGATGTCACGTTCCCTTTCCCCTACATACGTGTCCATCTCCATATCCAAACTGGTTCAAATTAAAACCTGATTCTTAATTAGGTTTTGTAGTTAATTAAAGCTTGAATGTAGACTTGCTTGCGTACGAAACAAAAAAGTCACAGGCCTTTGTTCAATGTCATTGTGCATCTCTATAACGCCTCATGGAGGACGATAATGATCAAACCACTGCTTCTTATCTAATCATGTTGATCACCAACATGACACGCTGTGAATGTTAATTTCTTTTTGGGAAAAGGGACAACTTTACAAACACATCACACACACATACATCACACTTGCACCACACACACACACACACACACACACACACACACACACACACACACACACACACACACACACACACACACAAACAAACTTTTGTGAAAGCATGAGTTAAAATGATGCTATAAACCTGATGCACAGATGTGTGTGTGTATGTATATTTGTGTGTGTGTGGAAAATAATATTTCTAAATTCATAGAACAGATATAATGATCTGTATGTTATGATACCAACATGAGGGTAATATACAGTACCTCACTGGTAACACATACTTATCTAGGTTTACATGGTTAGGGGGCAAAACATTAGGCTGATTCCTGTGTTAGAATTCTAACGGAATACAAGATCTCTAGATCCTTAGAGATTCTGTGAAAGAATCTGCACAACTTTTTGACAATGACCCAACCCTGAGGCTATCAATCAGCTAGTTGGACAAGACTTTACCAGAGTCCCCTACATCCCCTCCACTTTCTTGGTACACACAAAAACTTGTGTGTTTTTTTCAGTATTACTGAGTGGACAAAGGTCATAGCATTGTACTGTGAGTGGTGTGTTTCTCTCAGTATTACTGAGGGGACAAAGAACAGGAGGTAGTCATAGAACTAAGAATATGTGTGCCTCTCGTACGATCAACTACCACACCACCTCCAAGAGAAAAAGACTGAGCGTCGAACTAATGCTGCTGAATGGGAAACAGAAAGAATGTGATATACTTTTTTTCTCTCTCAGGTACTCAAAAGTGGTGTGGCCAAAGTACTGTCTCCTTACTGAAATATTCACTGTGGGATCCATTCCTATCTTCCATTTTCTGAAGTGCTGGGTAAAAAAAGTGACACATTTAAGCAGTCTTGTTTATGCTTCCGAAAATTACCTTAATATTTAATAAAATAATAATACAACCAATGCCAGGGTATCGTTCATAGGAACAAACTGCCCAAAAACTTTTTTGTCATCCTGTTATGTCTGACCTCACTCTACTACTTTTTTGTTGTTGTCAGAAAACGATCCACACGTTAGCTACCTACTTCACACCAGAGGCTGTGAGAAGAATGGTGTTGATGAACCTCAGAAATAAAGACTGATGGTGGGTTAAGTGACTTGATTTAGAGCCGCGCTCAGCCACCTAAGAGAGATGGTGGAGCGATGTAATCAATATGGGGTCAGTGAAAAGCTCATCTATTACAGGACTGAGAGGAGGCCCCATCACAGCTTTACTAATGGGCTTTTAAATAGACCAGCTGAAGGACCACCGGTGGAGTCCCACTAGCCTGACTACTTCAGAGACTCATTCCCTGTAATTCAATGCATTTTAAAACCAGGCTTAAAGTGAATTACCGTATAGTGGCCATAGTGGAGTAAAAAGTAAAGGGAAATGACATAGTGAACACACCTGAATGATCTCTAAAACTTTACATTGAAACAAAAGAACCAATGCTATGGTTTTAGGAATATATTTCTGAGTTGTGTCTGTTGTACCAGCTCTGGTCCTCTAGAGAGAGATGGGACAGCGGGTCACAAAGCAAAAGTTCTGATCACTGGAGCCCAAAATTAAACACCATGGCAGAGCAGTGAGGGCGGGGAAGTAGGGAACAGCTCATTTCATGGGCCAACAGCAGAGAGCTGCAGGACTTCCCACTGACTGGATAACACATTGGGCAGAGAAGAGGGGTCCTTTAGAGCGAGAGAGAGAGTTTGTGTGTGTCTGTGTGTCTGTGTGTGTGTGTGTTAACCACCTCAACCCTCCAAAACCAGATTGGAAGAGGTAGCAAGCTGTTACAGTCCAGTCTTCCTGCATTCCATCTTTCACACACCAGGTGGTTGTTGTGAAAAAGTGTGTGTTGTCGACGAACCAGTTGTAAACGTTCAACAGATAACTGACTTCTAGGTGCCTGATAACGGCAACCTGTTATCAAGTGGAAAACGTTGATATAGCCTACCACTCAAAGCGTGTGCACCCACACTGTACAGTATAACTGGTTGCCCATAGCGATGATTTACAGCCCAGGCTACATGAGTGGTTGTCGTGGATATCCTGGCCGTGGTTCATAACGACAGATACAGTATATCAACTACGGCTTTCTCATCATGTTCTCTTGCCAGCCATTGCAGACAGTCGTTGCTTGACCCTGTGAAGAGTAGATTATCCACGCCTAATTTCCTACCAAAGAAAAAAAGCAGGGACATTCTTTCCCTTCTTTTATCAAGCTCCTGGACAGTCTGAAAATAACAGCTGGGGAATATAAATATTTTAAAAGAATATGTAAAATTAGACTGATTTCTTAGGCTCCACTTTGAAGTGTTGTCATGGTAGCTGAGATGTGCCTCACACTCTTCTAGTGAGTCGCTGTATTTCTAATATGTCCTCACACATCAGACTGCCTGTGACTGCATCTCCAGACCCAAGAAGCCAAGCAGTATTGCTGTGCGGTTCATGACAGACGTAACTAGGCGATTCCTCATCTTCTCTCCATGACCCTGGGAAAGTAAAATTGTTTATGATAATCACACCACAGATGGGCTGCATTGAAAAAATATAGAAAATAGAGACAGGAAGAAATTGCAACCGGCTGGAAAGTAGGTCTGCTATTTTGAGTGGGTAATCATTCTTAGGAGGAAGTTGTGTTTCACTGTGTCGTACGCCACTGCTAGGTCGATTGTTGGGCAAACTTTACCTCAGAAAGAAGCAGTAAGAACCCCCCTATGGAGTTGATCCTTTCCTCCCAGAAGGGAGAAGAAAACTGTGATTTACTGGAACAAGCCTTTCTCCTGAATCTAGCTTTACCATCTTCTGGGACCTGCTGTGTAACAAAGAGGTGTGCATTCACAGAGCAATCTCAATTCTTTTTTTGTTGCAAACTAATAAATACATTTGTAAATCAGTTTGCCCACTGATTGAAATAAAAAATATTCTCAGTATTTCCTACTGGAATGAAGGTCGTTGTCTCCACATTGTTTTTTACCCCAAAAAATACTAGGCGTTTTTCACATAAAATTAAAAATGTCCTCCCCCAATCCAACAGTTCACCCATTTTCTCTAGTCTTAAATAACACTTTCCCAACCCTCCATTACATTGCTTATCTCTCTCGATAGGGGTGGTGGGTAAATTAAATTACTTATCTCCAACTTCATTAACTCTGTTATCTTTCGGTAAGGCGCATATCCAAATTAGATTTCCATTAAACACCACAAGCAGCTTTTTAATACTCAACCGCTCAAGGGATTTGGAGTTGTTGTTTTTTACACGAAGAGAACTAAGCGTTTTGGGTCGATGTCTTCCTGTGCCGAGCAGAACGGAGCTCTCTTGGAGTTGGCTGTGGTGACTCAGTGTGTCTCTGGTACCTAAAACTGCTGATCTAGGATCAAATTAGTACAAACATATTAGGCCATGTTAAAGGTGTTTTCTGTATTGCCAAAAGACAAAGCGAGACAATAGCACTGTATCCATTGTCCACTGATGGAGAAATCAGCACCATGGAGAGTTCTACATGAAGCTGAAAGGAATCTTCAACTCACAGTAACAATGGGGTAATGATCAAACATCTCAAGTTACCGCTGGGCTTTAGTTTAGTGAATCCACCAATAATCTGTCAGTGCAGGTGCATTCCATTTAGCTCGGCAGGTTGGCAGAGTTTGCACGTTTGAGACCATACAATTGGTCCTAAAGAGTGTGGTAAAACGAATGCGCCCTGTCTCTCTCTGAGGGTGAGAGCTGATGACTGCCACAGTGTGTCGACTCCCTGGGTTGTGTGTGTTCCAGCTGCACTGTCAACACACGTGTTTGTTTGGTGGGGAGCACAAACACACACTTCTCTCCTGTGTGAGTTGGCACTAGGGACTGCATACACAAAGACAAATGACACGGTGTCATTTTACATCTTGTGGTTTCTATTTCTACACTGGACATGAACTAAACTCTAAACTGGACATGAACTAAACTCTAAACTGGACATGAACTAAACTCTAAAATGGACATGAACTAAACTCTAAACTGGACATGAACTAAACTCTAAACTGGACATGAACTAAACTCTAAAATGGACATGAACTAAACTCTAAACTGGACATGAACTAAACTCTAAACTGGACATGAACTAAACTCTAAACTGGACATGAACTAAACTGGATATGAACTAAACTCTAAACTGGACATGAACTAAACTCTAAACTGGACATGACTTAGTTGGAGAGATGGTGCAGCTCTGAGAATCTGATGGTCTGGAGGGACATGGAGAGATGGTGCAGCTCTGATAATCTGATGGTCTGGAGGGACATGGAGAGACGGTGCAGCTCTGATAATCTGATGGTCTGGAGGGACATGGAGAGATGGTGCAGCTCTGATAATCTGATGGCCTGGAGGGACATGGAGAGACGGTGCAGCTCTGATAATCTGATGGTCTGGAGGGACATGGAGAGACGGTGCAGCTCTGATAATCTGATGGTCTGGAGGGACATGGAGAGATGGTGCAGCTCTGAGTATCTGATGGTCTGGAGGGACATGGAGAGATGGTGCAGCTCTGATAATCTGATGGCCTGGAGGGACATGGAGAGACGGTGCAGCTCTGAGAATCTGATGGTCTGGAGAGACATGGAGAGATGGTGCAGGTCTGAGAATCTGATGGTCTGGAGGGACATGGAGAGATGGTGCAGCTCTGATAATCTGATGGTCTGGAGGGACATGGAGAGATGGTGCAGCTCTGAGTATCTGATGGTCTGGAGGGACATGGAGAGATGGTGCAGCTCTGATAATCTGATGGTCTGGAGGGACATGGAGAGATGGTGCAGCTCTGAGTATCTGATGGTCTGGAGGGAAATGGAGAGATGGTGCATCTCTGATAATCTGATGGTCTGGAGGGACATGGAGAGATGGTGCAGCTCTGAGTATCTGATGGTCTGGAGGGACATGGAGAGATGGTGCAGCTCTGAGTATTTGAAGGCCTGGAGGGACATGGAAAAAAGCTTCTTCTCACATGGTTAAAGTCATTATCCCATTATAGAGCTAGAATTAACAACCTCACTCCTTTCTCAGCCTTCTCCCTATCTCTGCTCAAATTACTCCACAAATTAGCTGTGCTGAGGCCTTCAAAAACCAATTACCCCCAGAATCACAAGCAGCCTGGGACTGAGTTTATCTCAATGAGAGAGTCCATTTGTTTTCCATGTTTTATTCCTTTATTCAAATGTCTAGGTAATTTAATGCCACAGCAGAAGTGGCCTCTTTGTTGGTTGGCGAGCCACTAGGATTGCAGCAACTTGAGTAAGAAACACAGCCCTTGGGAGAGAGAGTGAGAGTGAGAGTGAGAGTGAGAGTGAGAGAGAGATATTTGGCCTTTCCAAAACCCTTCATAGTTTCCCCGCTGGTCAGTGTTTTTCGAAACCCAACTTCTCTAATCGTCTCATGGAATGCAGTAACACTCACTCCCAGGAGGTGTCTGTGCCTGAGTGTGATGATGGCATGGGGGACAGTATTTATCGCCACTCCACATCGCTATCTCCAGCTGTGTTTATGCAACCACTGCATCAGCACACTAGCTTTGAAGTTAGGAGAGAGAGAGACGGGCGAGCACCGAGGGAGAGATCACCAGTATCTTCTGCTTGGGAGAGTAATGACATGATCACACAAACAGCAGGGGGGCATTTCCATACATCACGGAAACACATCGCTGCCTGAATGAAAGATCTCTTTTTGTTGTGTTGTGCAAATTGCATCTACGTTTTCTCTCAGAAATATGCATCTTAATATATATCCGTGCTGAAATAAATAGATTGGACCTGTCGTATGGAATCTTGTTTAGATTAGAAGTCTTCGTTTTTTTAATGCCTCCTGGTGGCTTTCTGGATTCGTATTAGCATAATAAGAGCTGGATATTGTTTCCATAGAAACACAATGTTTCCTTTTTCGATCACACTATTGATGCTTTTTAATGCCTTGTTTGTATTTAGTGTTTTCTGATTCCTGGTTCCTGGCAATACTTTCAATTTCGACTTGGAAAGTACCAGCCAAGTGGCAAAATGCAGTCCTTGCTTCTCACCTTGACAGATTCTGAGAGAAACAGACCTCACATGTAACCAGGAAGATCTTCAAAGATCAGGCTCTTACACCAAGGTACCTACCTCCATCTATTTGGCAAGGCTTTAAACATTATGACATTTATAAAAAGCTGCATTGGCACCCCCAAAATGTCAAAATAAAATTTTTATGAGAAAACGCTGCAGGCAAGTGATATAACTAACTGCTGGCCAATATTTTTTTATGTTGCCTGTGAGCATAATGTGGTAGAATGAGCCTTTCTGCTGGTCAAGTTCCCTCTTGCTTATAAGCACCTATTGATACTTTAAATTCTATTAGGTGCAAGGTGATATATCTAGCCAAGACTAGGAAGAGGAGTGGCTGAATGTCTCTCACCTGAGAAACCGTGGAAGGGACATTACTTTTTAATGCAGTAACGATTACACATGGTGTGTGTGTGTGTGTGTGTGTGTGCTTGCGTGTGGGTGTGAATCAGAGATAGGAAGAAAGACGGCTAGAGAGAGAGGTAAAAGAGAAAGGAAGAGAAACAGTGAGGCGGTAAGAAACGGTGAGGCGGTAAGAAACGGTGAGGCGGTAAGAAACGGTGAGGTGGTAAGAAACGGTGAGGCGGTAAGAAACGGTGAGGCGGTAAGAAATGGTGAGGTGGTAAGAAACGGTGAGGAAGACAGTTCAGAATATATGTGTGTGTCTGTCTCTGTGTGTGTCTGCGTGTGTGTCTGTCTGCGCGTGTGTGTGTGTCTGTGCGTGTGTCCTCCTGCCTGCGTGAGTGCGTGGGGTTCTATGCCCAAAATGATACTGTCACTGATAATTAGAAGTAGTCATTAAAAACGTCTTAGTAGTCATTAAAAACGCCCTCCAGTTTTACCGGAATTGCACCGGGCGTGCAATTCAAATAAATAATCATAAATATTATGGATTTTAAACATTTATGTACATATTAGTGTCTTATATCGGCTGAAAGCTTAAATTCTTCTTAATCTAACTGCATTGTCCGATTTACAGTAGCTATTACAGCGAAAACATGCCATACGATTGTTTGAGGACGGCGCCCCACATCAAAATATTTTTCCACCGGCACAGGTTTCATACATTCACAAATAACAATTAAATATTCACTTACTGTTTGAAAATCTTCCTCCGATTTGTCATCCAAAGGGTCCCAGCTATAACATGTAGTGTAGTTTTGTTAGATAAAATCCTTCTTTATATCCCAAAAAGTCAGTTTAGTTGGCGCCATCGATTTGAGTAATCCACTCGTTCAACATGCAGAGAAAGGAATATCTACCCCTAAACTTTGTTTCAACAAATCAAAATATATTTTTATTTACTCCTCAGATACCCTAAAATGTAATCAAACTATAATATTTCTTACAGAAAGAAGTGTGTTCAATAGGAAACCGATTTTAGCAGGTGCGTACTGACTTCATGGCTCGCACAAACACGAATTTCCAAGACTGTGGCCCTGTACTAAAACTAATATTTCTTATTCATTTTTGAAGTTTCAAGCCTAAAACCTTGAACTTAAACTGCTGACACCACGTGGAAGCCATAGGATATGCATCCAGGGAGCTTGGTTTTCCTTTGGATTTTTTCCTACATTATTTTAACATGTCTACAAACTTAAATAGGATTCCCAATTAGAGGCCACGACTAACAGCTGCCTCTAATTGGGAACCAACACAAAATACAACATAAAGACACATAGAAAACCCTAGTCACGTCCTGGCCTAAAACCCCATAGATAACCCAGAGGGCTGTCTATGGCCAGGGCAGTTTACTTTGGGCATGTCATTCAGGCGGGAAATGGAGAAAAAAGGGGCATAGCCCTAAGAAGTTTTAAAATAATGTTAATCTGTTATGATCAAAGGAAATAATAAATAAAAGCCACAGCGCCGAACACAGTATGGATGCATGTCACTGCCATGAATCACTGCAGATCTGATATAATCATATCTACAAAGCTGGATTCATGAATTATGTTCAAGACAAAGGAATCAAAGGCAGAGATTGTGTAATATATTTTCAGAGGATTCGTATGGCTCCTGCTTAGAAACATGGTCATAAACCACTGGAAGCTCGACAGAGGTCTGAGTTGTTGTTCAATAAAAAGGGATTTCTTTCCAACCACAGCCAACCTCTGCAGTAAATCTAGTGCCAGTAACAGTAGTTTGGTATTGAGTCTGGAGGGATTCGTGGCTGGAAGGTTTCTCTGGCTCTTCCTTGACAGTTATTGAAAAGTAAACCTGGAAAACACCTGCCCAATGTAACAAGAAATAAATAACATACTGTATAAGTTACATGTGATTTATGTTACGCATAGATTTTGGGCCAAGGTGTGCTAATATGCTTTCATCACTGCTGACATCTTGTTCATGTATGTGTTTTTTTTTTTATAACAAATTCTTATTTACAATGACAGCCTACCGGGGAACAGTGGGTTAACTGTATGTCTTGTATTCAAGATCCTAAATGGCCTGGCTCCCCCTCCACTTAGTACGTTTGTTAGACAGAAAACACAAACATATGGCAGCAGATCCACAAGGTCTTCCATGAGAGGTGACTGTATAGTTCCCTTAAGGAAAAGCACCTTTAGTCAATCTGCTTTCTCTGTGAGAGCTTCCCATGTCTGGAATACACTGCCATCAGACACACATAACTGCACCACCTATCACACTTTCACAAAAAATATTAAGACATGGCTAAAGGTCAATCAGATTTGTGAACATAATCCCTAGCTGTGTATTGTCGCTTTCCATGTTGTCCGTTGTCTGTAGCTTGTGAGGTGTGGAAACACTGTTGCTTTTATAGTTTTTGTCTTGTTGCTTTTTGTGCTATGTTGCTCTGTCTGCATGCTATGTCTTGCTTGTCCTATGTTGCTCTGCGTGTGCTCATTGATTGTCTGTATTGTAATTGTTTTAATAACCTGCCCAGGGACTGCGGTTGAAAATTAGCCGGCTGGCTAAAACCGGCACTTTTACTGAAACGTTGATTAATGTGCACTGTCCCTGTAAAAATAAAAATAAACTCAAACTCAACTGCCTTGTTCAGGGGCAGAACAACAGATTTTTACCTCGTCAGCTCAGGGATTCAATCCAGCAACCTTTCAGTTACCGGGCCAACGCTCTAACCACTAGGCTACCTGCCACCCCTATTAGTTCATCCATGAGATTTAGCCCAGTTTGTTGGTTATGAAATGTTGATGGCTAAAGCTATTCTAACGATATTCCGTCTTATAATGGATAAATCACAGCATTCATTTGATTCCATTAAACACATAGCCTATGCATCACCAGAGGAGATATGAAACAAGGGGCCATCTGTTTTCAGTAGCCAATATTATGCTTGTCTTTTGTCTTGTTGGAGGCATTCAGTCAAAATGAGTGCTATCACCATAGAGAGCTCAGCTGGCCAGGTTGTTCGTGTGTCTCTGCTCTGGGCACAGCTTGGGTCGCAAACCGGAGAGGAAATGACCTCTTTTTAGCTCTCAGGCCAAACCACCTGCCACCACAACGGCAGGGCTAAACAATGGCTGCAGATGAGTCAACCCGAACAACCTCTGGTGTGTGTGTGTGTGTGTGTGTGTGTGTGTGTGTGTGTGTGTGTGTGTGTGTGTGTGTGTGTGTGTGTGTGTGTGTGTGTGTGTGTGTGTGTGTGTGTGTGTCACTGTGCGTTTGTGCGTGTAGTTCGTATACGCCAGGGCAAAATCCAAACCAGACGTGGTCAGGCATTTCCCGAGCTGATACTTTTCCAATGACACAGCTTTCATTCTTTCCTTCATCATCGTTGATCTGCAAGGGGCTTGATGGGTGAAAGTGTAGGGATTTAAACCCCATGATATTATCATCTATGTGCTTGTAACTTACTGCTGTTCCTACCTGGGTCTCCTCCAGGCCACAAAACTGTGCTAGCCTGCTGAGCTGAAGTCTAGGCGTTAACCCAGGGAGCTAATGCAAGTCTTCGGGTCTCAGATGAGGTTATTCCATCAGAAAAGGTGGTGAAAAACATTCACTCTTTTGCATCTGTCAGGACGAGAAACAAAGAAGTGGGTTTAAAACTATCCAAATGTACTGTGGCTTCCATCAGCATAACTCTGTAAATCCCCCTGACTACTAGATATTCCAGTTGGTCCCATTCCCCTGAGAAGGGCTATATAAAACCTCAGAGCTTTTGCCTGTCACTTAAATGTTACGCTGGGTCTCCAATGGTTGGTCCATATTCCCTTCCCGGTGGCAATTTTATAGAAATGCATTATGGATTCATCTGAACAGAGTCATATATAACATGTAAACATTTATAACCAGACCTACAGTATGTGTACACATACATATCTAGGACTGTTTGGGAGTGACATTGAGAAAGGATGCTGAATTTCTCTGAAGTATAACATTCCCTGTTGTTAGGATACAACGTTTTGAGAGTGCTCAACTGCACATTTCTTGGCCTTTTGTTCATAAGTCTGACTGCAGTGCTGTATTTCTGTAACAAAGAATATCAGCTCTGATTGATCAAATAAACCTGGAGTTAGTTTTTTAACAGGACAGATTTATTTCAGGACAGGGAAATACACTTCAAAAGTCCTGCAAAGACAAAAGAAATATCTGCTCCCCTAGCCTCTGTGCACATCCAATTCTTTGGAGTTTCAGCTTAATTGTGTTTCACCGCATCGTTATTAAGTGCTGTCTCATTCCCATTATTTGAATTATGTCAAACTAGGATTTATGCTGGCTACTTGACTCCTGATTTAAATCTCTGCCTCAGCAGCATGCGTCTTTATGGAGCCACAACACGCTCCCCGCTAATAAGATTTATTTGGATCAATTTCACGTTTATTTCTCCAGAGGTTTAGTGTTTTATTTGTCTGATAAATCCCCTCCTACATCCCCATCCTCTGGCACAGAGAGAACAGACTTATTTCTGAAAGGTGGGAATGAGAGCTGGATTATCAATGTGCAACCTGTCACTCTGGGGCCCACACAAGCCTTTAAAATAAAACAACGCAACTCAACACAGCACAGCACAGCAGTACGACGTACCACAATGCAACACAAAAAAACACGATACAATGATACATTCCTCAGCATAGAAACATATTTTTTAGCTCAGCTGTCTGGATGGTCAAATGTCTGTTTCTAAAAATACAATTTCTAAAATACAACCATAAGCATTTAATTGGAAGTCCCATATGTCTGTAATAGTGAAGAGACTGGTTTCAAAATGCTGTCATGGACCACAAAGACAAATATCCTAATCACACATCTAGACACTAACAGATAGCTGGCAGATACCTTAACAGATACCTTGGCAGAAGGAAGGCACACGTGTGATTACTAAAAGGAATATGATCCAATAGATATTGGATCAAACCATTGCTTTGTTTAATATGAGATGGACGCCATTGCACAATCACCTCTTGGGAAATCTCAACAGAGTGCATGTATTCTTCATTCTTAATCATGTCAGGAGAATAACCAAACCGCAATAACCACATTAGCCGGCGTATCCGTCATGGGGGAATGGAGTAGTAGGAAGGATGGAGGCCTCTCAGTGGGGAGTCCATGTGGATTATGTGATTCCTAAACCATTCTAGAGCCTCATCACAACCCCCTGGTGTGGTGCACACTGAAACAGCTGAACACACAGTAGTGGATGGCTGACGTAGCACAGGGTCTGGTACTGCAGAGCTGTAGCTAATGCCTGTGGTTGGAGGGACAGGAGGATAGTATATGAGGTAAATAGTCCTAGACAGTGAATCGAGATTAATTATATATTCTTGGATTTTACTGTAGTACAATATTAGTGGTGTGAAATATATTTTCAGCTGATTAAATGTTTGTAAAATATATTTGTAGCTAGTTTTTTACTGGAGAAACTTTTCCAGACTGCTAGATTTTAGTACCAGCGATCTGATTCATCTGAATGTCTGGGAGGTTGCCCATTTCTAAATGCATGATGCCATCCCTGGCACTGTCTGACGTAGAATCCCTGTGAAGCTCCAAGACATTGTATTACTGCATGTCACCACTTCTTTTTAAATCTCAAGCTCAACACAAAATATCCCATAATTAAGAAAGCAGAACGGCGTTTGTCTCTAATGTGCTCGTTGGAAAAGACATTGAGATTGAAAAAAAATGAGTATTAGAACAAATGACTTGTGTCCCTAGGTAAGGTAAGCTATGTTATTGACTTGTGTCCCTAGGTGAGGTAAGCTATGTTATTGACTTGTGTCCCTAGGTGAGGTAAGCTATGTTATTGAGTGACCTGCATAATTGCTTCCTTTTGTTGCATCAGCAAAGCTAATTTGTAAGGTAATTTACATGATGAGATGGAAGAATCTTAAATTAAAGTAACAGTATTTCTTCTCCTGCTACAATAGGATAATTGTTGTAATTGCGTGGGCAGAAAGCTATAATAACGTTTCTGGACATTGAAACGTGTGAGTGATTCTGAATGGAGGAAATATTCAACCACCTACAGAGCGAGAATTACTACTTGTTGAATTGGAATCTGGCAGACTTTCTTTCACTCCAGTTTTATTTTGATGGAAAGATTTACTACATACAGACGTAGGATCTTAATTTGATCACTCTTTTGTTGCTGAGAATTTTCCTGCACAGCAGGA
This sequence comes from Brachymystax lenok tsinlingensis, assembly GCA_030435695.1. NCBI lineage: Eukaryota > Metazoa > Chordata > Actinopteri > Salmoniformes > Salmonidae > Brachymystax > Brachymystax lenok. The sequence continues at coordinate 8,342,457 of CM059819.1, forward strand.
AATGCTAACTGGTAGTGTATTTGAGTTTTAAAAAGGCTTCTAAAGTTTGTCATTTCCACTTCAAAATTGCAGACTTGATTAGCCCTAACGTAAAATGTTTCAACCCCGACAAAATTGTTTGTTTATTATAATCCACATATTAATTCAAATTTCCCGTTGCTGCAGTATTATTTTGCTGCTGTAACAAACTGGCTCAAATGAACTACTAGAATATGACTAACAGTCCACAAGGGGATGAGTTAACCCAAGGCCCAGCCCTGGATGAGTTAACCCAAGGCCCAGCCCTGGATGAGTTAACCCAAGGCCCAGCCCTGGATGAGTTAACCCAAGGCCCAGCCCTGGATGAGTTAACCCAAGGCCCAGTCCTGGATGAGTTAACCCAAGGCCCAGCCCTGGATGAGTTAACCCAAGGCCCAGCCCTGGATAAGTTAACCCAAGGCCCAGCCCTGTTTTTTCCCCACAAAGTGTAACAGACAGTTTTAAATAACCAGACTCCAAACAACAACGGAGGGAGAGCAGGCAATTGGCTTGTATTGAAGATACACTCTTGCCAAAAGGTGATTAGTTTCCAACACCCTTGCATACATATTGAACACATTCAGTTGTTTTGGACGAGAGACCCTGGACTGTTTCATTCCTCTGTGTGTGTACCTGTCCCGAATGACAGTAAAGTCCACCGCATTGTTTGAACAATATTCAGTGTTTGTTTTTGTTTTGTTCTCAGTTCACAGAGTACACTGCAACACAGGAGATTTGTTGGCTGTTTACAAAACCTCATGCATTTATAATCACCCAGTTAACAATTGTATCAGAGTTTGGTGCACTCTGTGGGTATGCAGACAAATGTACATATGACAATGCATATTCAAATGTTAACGCCTGGTGTTGACTCTGGACTGTGTTCAGAGACAGACAAGGTTGCTGTTTTTATTGTGATGAAACATACACACATGTTAATGGTTAATCTCGCTGGATTCTTTCCCTTTATCCCTGTATGTCATGTTTGTTCATTAACCGAGTTGTTTGTTTGGGTGAATAAGAAGGCTTTTTGGGGTTGTTTCTGGAAGTTTTTTGTATGTTGGGGTAGCTGTTTCTGATAGTTTATTTTATTTCGCGGTAGCTGTTTCTGGTACTTTCTTTTATTTCGCGGTAGCTGTTTCTGGTACTTTCTTTTATTTCGAGGTAGCTGTTTCTGGTACTTTCTTGTATTTTGAGGTAGCTGACAAGTATTTCTCTCCGCTCATTACATTAATACTTTTTTCATTGTGATTAATCTGGGGGTGAACCCCCACTTCCTGCAGCTATGGTTTCTGGTATTTTAGGGTTGCTGTTTGGGGTTTTTCTGGTATTTTGGGGTTGCTGTTTGGGGTTGTATCTGACATTTTGCTGGTAGCTGTATGGGGTAGTTTCTGATATTTTGGGGTAGCTGTTTGGGGTAGTTTCTGGTATTGTGGTAGCTGTTTGGTGTAGTTTCACAGATGCGCTGACAGACATGGCATCTCTGCTTCTAGCTCCTAAGCATTTTAATGATATTTCTTACATTATTAGCCCAAAACGTTTTTTGTGTTATTGTATACAGCAGGAAATAACTTTTTGATATCAGAGCGGCGGTAACTCACCAGCATTATGACCAGAAATACGACTTTCCCTAATTGGATCCTTTGTTCGTATGTACCCCCCGGGCAATGGAACTTATCCCAGAGGCTGCTCCAAGACACCGCCGACTGAGAAGAGGTATTCGGAGTGGACTTCTAGTCCAACTCAGGAGGCGTGCACACCATCCACCACGTCTGAGTATATTACTCGCTAATGTTCAGTCCGTGGATAATAAAGTAGATGAGCTCAAGGTGAGGATCTCCTTCCAGAAAGACATCAGGGACTGTAACATACTCTGTTTCACGGAATCATGGCTCTCTCCAGATATACTGTCCCCGTCCATACAGCCAGCTGGGTTCTCAGTACATCGCAGAGACAGGAATAAACAGCTCTCCGTGGAGAAGAAAGGCGGTGGTGTATGTTTCAGGATTAACTACTCATGGTGTAATTGTGATAATGTACAGGAACTCAAGTCCTTTTGTTCATCCAACCTAGAATACCTCATATCAAATGCTGACCATATTACCGGCCAAGAGAATTATCTTTGGTTAGTCACAGCCGTGTATATTCCCCCTCAAGCCAATACCACGACGGGCCTCAAGGAACTACACTGGACTTTGTGCAAACTGGAACTACATATCCTGAGGCTGCATTTATTGTAACTGGGGATTTTAATAAAGCAAATTTGAGGAAAACGATACCGAAGTTCTATCAACACATTACCTGTAGCACTTACGCATCAAAAACTCTCGACCGTTCTTAGTTTCTTTTCCTGGATGGCTACAAGGCCCTCCCCCGCACTGCATTCAGCCAATCAGATCACAACTCCATCCTGCTCCTCCCTTCCTATTGGTAGAAAGTCAAACAGGATGTACCCGTGCTAAGGTCTATTCAACGACCAATCGGAATCCATGCTTCAAGATGGGGTAGCAGGTAGCCTAGTGGTTAGAGCGTTAGGCCAGTAACCAAAATGTTGCTGGATTGAATCCCCGAGTTGACAAGGTTAAAATCTGTCGTTCTGCCCTTGAACAAGGCAGTTAATCCACTGTTCCCCGGTAGGCTGTCATTGTAAATAAGAATTTGTTCTTAACTGACTTGCCAAGTTAAATAAAGTTTAATAAATTAAAAAAAACACGTTTTGATCACACAGACTGGGATATGTCCCTGGTTGCCTCTGAGAATAACATTGACGTAAACATGGGCACGGTGAATAAGTTCATCAGGAAATGTATAGGAGATGTTGTTCCCAATGTGACTATAAAACTGAAAGCGTGAACCACTGCATTAAACCACTGCAAGGTGACTGGGAATATGGTTGAATACAAACAGTGTAGTTATTCCATCCGTAAGGCAATCAAACAGGCAAAACGTCAGTACAGCCGCAATTCAGACGAGACGTATGTGGCAGGGTCTACAGACAGTCACGGATTACAAAGGGAAAACGATCCACGTCACGGACACAAACGTCTTCCTCCCGCACAAGCTAAACACCTTTTTCGCCTGCTTTGAGGATAACACAGTGCCACCGACGTGGCCTGCTCCCAAGGACTGTGGGCTCTGTTCTCCGTGGCCGACACGAGTAAGACATTTAAACTTGTTAACCCTTGCAAGGCTACCGGCCCAGACCGCATCCCTATCTGCATCCTCAGAGCATGTGCAGACCAGCTGGCTGGATTGTTTACAGACCTGCTTCAAGATGTCCACCATTGTTCCTGTACCCAAGAAAGCAAAGGTAACTGAACTAAATGACTATCGCCCTGTAGCACTCACTTCTGTCATCATGAAGTGCTTTGAGAGGCTATTGAAGGATCATATTACCTCTACCTTACCTGACACCCTAGAACCACTTCAATTTGCATACCGCCCCAATAGGTCCACTGACAATGGAATTGCCATCGCACTACAGACTGACCTATCCCATCTGTACAAGAGGAATACCTATGTAAGAATGCTGTTCATTGACGATAGGTCAACCTTCAACACCATAGTGCCTTCCAAGCTCATCATTAAGCTCGGGGCCCTGGGTCTGAACTATGGCCTGTGCAACTGGGTCTTGGACTTCCTGGGTCTTGGACTTCCTTACATACTGCCCCAGGTGGTGAAGGTAGAAAACAACTTCTCCACTGTGCTGATCCTCAACACAAGGGTGCGTGCTCTGCCCCCTCCAGTACTTCCTGTTCACCCAAAACCTGGTGGCCACACACGCCTCCAACTGAATCATCAAGTTTGCAGACGACACAACAGTAGTAGGCCTGATCCCAGGCAAAACGTCAGTACTGTTTGGGGTTGCTGTTGGGGTAGGTGTTTGGGGTAGGTGTTTGGGCTAGCTGTTTGGGGTATCTGTTTGGGGTTGCTGTTTGGGGTAGCTGTTTTGGTAATTTCTGATATTTCAAATCAAATCAAATTTTATTTGTCACATACACATGGTTAGCAGATGTTAATGCGAGTGTAGTGAAATGCTTGTGCTTCTAGTTCCGACCATGCAGTAGTATCTAACAAGTAATCTAACAAATTCACAACAGTACCTTATACACACAAGAGTAAAGGAATGAATACGAATATGAACATATAAATATATGGATGAGCGATGGCTGATCGGCGTAGGCAAGATGCAGTAGATGGTATGGAGTACAGTATATACATATGAGATGAGTAAAGTAGGATATGTAAACATTATATAAATGGCATCGTTTAAAGTGGCTAGTGTTACATTTATTACATCCGATTATAATTATTAAAGTGGCTAGAGATTTGAGTCGATGGCCGAACGGCATAGGCAAGATTCAGTAGATGGTTTAGAGTACAGTGTATACATTTGATATGAGTAATGTCGGATATGTAAACATTATATACAAAATTGTTTAAAGTGGCTAGTGATACATTTGTTACATCCAATTCCTATTATTTAAAGTGGCTAGAGATTTAAGTCAGTATGTTGGCAGCAGCCACTCAATGTTAGTGATGGCTGTTTAACAGTCTGATGGCCTTGAGGTAGAAGCTGTTTTTCAGTCTCACGGTCCCAGCTTTGATGCACCTGTACTGACCTCGCCTTCTGGATGATAGCGGGGTGAACAGGCAGTGGCTCGGGTGGTTGTTGTCCTTGATGATATTTTTGGCCTTCCTGTGACATCGGGTGGTGTAGGTGTCCTGAGGAATACCTATGTGGGGTAGCTGTTTGGGTAGTTTCTGGTATTTTGGGGTAGTTTTTTGGGGTAGTTTCTGTTAGTTTCTGATACTTTAGGGAAGTTGTTTGGTGTAGTTTCTGGTATAACTTGTTGTTTGGGGTAGTTATCATGAACCTATCACAACACCACTCTCAATCATGAACCTATCACAAAGGCACTCTCGGTCATGAACCTATCACAATGCCACTCTCGGTCATGAACCTGTCACAACGTCACTCTCGATCGTGGTTTATCACAACGCCATTCTCGATCATGGTTTTTACCCAATACCCACAGCCTTCATGTTGAGTAGTATTCAGGCTGGTTTTTACCCAATACCCACAGCCTTCATGTTGAGTAGTATTCAGGCTGGTTTTTACCCAATACCCACAGCCTTCATGTTGAGTAGTATTCAGGCGGGTTTTTACCCAATACCCACAGCCTTCATGTTGAGTAGTATTCAGGCTGGTTTTTACCCAATACCCACAGCCTTCATGTTGAGTAGTATTCAGGCGGGTTTTTACCCAATACCCACAGCCTTCATGTTGAGTAGTATTCAGGCGGGTTTTTACCCAATACCCACAGCCTTCATGTTGAGTAGTATTCAGGCGGGTTTTTACCCAATACCCACAGCCTTCATGTTGAGTAGTATTCAGGCGGGTTTTTACCCAATACCCACAGCCTTCATGTTGAGTAGTATTCAGGCGGGTTTTTACCCAATACCCACAGCCTTCATGTTGAGTAGTATTCAGGCGGGTTTTTACCCAATACCCACAGCCTTCATGTTGAGTAGTATTCAGGCGGGTTTTTACCCAATACCCACAGCCTTCATGTTGAGTAGTATTCAGGCGGGTTTTTACCCAATACCCACAGCCTTCATGTTGAGTAGTATTCAGGCGGGTTTTTACCCAATACCCACAGCCTTCATGTTGAGTAGTCGTCAGGCGGGTTTTTACCCAATACCCACAGCCTTCATGTTGAGTAGTATTCAGGCTGGTTTTTACCCAATACCCACAGCCTTCATGTTGAGTAGTATTCAGGCGGGTTTTTACTCAATACCCACAGCCTTCATGTTGAGTAGTATTCAGGCGGGTTTTTACCCAATACCCACAGCCTTCATGTTGAGAAGTCGTCAGGCGGGTTTTTACCCAATACCCACATCCTTCATGTTGAGTAGTATTCAGGCGGGTTTTTACCCAATACCCACATCCTTCATGTTGAGTAACACGCAGACTTTATTTCCATACAGATTGCGTTCGTCTCTCCGGCTTGGCCACGGTGGAGTAATGAGAGCAGCGAGAGGAACAGGACTCATTTTCTGGTACCTGAATGTAGTCATATTCCATCCTGCATTGCATCACTCTTTTGTAGACCTCATTGTGCCGTTGACACCAGGTGCCACTGATCCAGTGGTAGTCTACTGTGTTTAGGTATTTTCTGTACAATGAACGACTCTGATATGAGAAACTAGATGCAAGTTGTAGATTTTTTTTTCTGTTTTGGGGCCCAAATAACTCTGCATTGCTGATCAATTGCATAGTATTTTGAGCTGAAAGCAGTTTGGTGGGATTTCAGACTGGAGTTAGGAGCCCGTGAATGGAATGTAGTACCTTTTTTTAATGCACTTTTCTCTCTACACGTATACTCACCTTGAACTTAAGCATGGGGGAAATTTCATTGGCAGCAAGGTATACGTTTGAGGTGGAAATATAAGAAATGGAGATGTGGCGGAGGTGTGTCTACAGATACGCTGTATTCTGACCTGGACGTATTTCCTTAATAACACCACCCCCTTTACCCACAAAGCAAACATGAATAAGGTTGAGCGAACCTGCCGGTTCCAAGTGAAAACAAGCATCTTGTTTCTGATAGAAATAACCGCATTCCCCATTGCACTGTAATTTAGAAACTGATAAGAGCTATTGATAAGACGTCCTTCAATTTGGATAAGGGGATCGTAAATATACATGAGAATTGTTCCGGATCTATTTGACCTCGTGATCGCCGGAGGCAAATATGAAACTAGTCGTTTGGCTAGTAGCCATGCGCAAATTACAGAATAGAGAGCCTTCCGAGTTTATTTATGCACTCTAAAATGTTTTATGCCCAGACTTCTCAGGTTTAAAAAAAACTTGTATCATGTTAAATATTAGCCACTTTCGGTAGACACCGTCTGTAACATCGACATTCAATAATAACTGTCACTTTAGTGTTTGCATCATTCCATTACATCCTTAGTTTACCTTTCTTTCCTCTGCCATGTTAGTGTGGTTGTTCCTGAGGGTTGCTACCAAAAGTGGATCACATTAGGCTAATGCATTACAAGTTGTGGATTAATTTGGGACCAGTAGCATGTGGAGCTATATACAGAGAGTACCAGTACTAGATCAATGTGGAGCTATGTACAGAGAGTACCACTACCAGATCAATGTGGAACTATATACAGGAAGTACCAGTACCAGATCAATGTGGAGCTATATAAAGAGAGTACCAGTACCAGATCAATGTGGAACTATATACAGGGAGCACCAGTACCAGATCAACGTAGAGCTACACTACCGTTTAAAAGTTTGGGGTCAGTTAGAAATGTCCTTGTTTTCCATGAAAACATACATGAAATGAGTTGCAAAATTAATAGGAAATATAGTCAATACGCTGACAAGGATATAAATAATTATTTTTTGTTGAAATAATCATTTTGTCATGCTTTCGTCAAAGAATCCTCAATTTTCAGCAATTACAGCCTTGCAGACCTTTTGGCATTCTAGTTGTCAATTTGTTGGGGTAATCTGAAGAGATGTCACCCCATGATTCCTGAAGCACCTTCCACAAGTTGGATTGGCTTGATGGGCACTTCTTACATACCATAAGGTCAAGCTGCTCCCACAACAGCTCAATAGGGTTGAGATCCAGAGGCTGTGCTGGCCACTCCATTATAGACAGAAAACCAGCTGACTGCTTCTTCCCTAAATAGTTATTGCATATTTTGGAGCTGTGCTTTGGGTCATTGTCCTGTTGTATGAGGAAATTGGCTCCAATTAAGCGCCGTCCACAGGGTATGGTATGGCGTTGCAAAATAGAATGGTAGCTTTCCTTCTTCAAGATCCCTTTTACCCTGTACAAATCTCCCACTTTACCAGCACCAAAGCACCCCCAGACCATCACATTGCCTCTACCATGCTTGACAGATGGCGTCAAGCACTCCTCCATCATCTTTTCATTTTTTCTGCGTCTCACGAATGTTCTTCTTTGTGATCCGAACACCTCAAACTTAGATTTGTCTGTCCATTAAATCCTTTTTTCCAATCTTCCTCAGTCCAGTGTCTGTTGTCTTTTGCCCATCTTAATATTGTTGTACAACTGACGAGATATCCCCCTTTCCCAAATCCATTTCAATTGGAGCATGTTTGCAGGTTAATAGCACAAGAGGTTGGGACTATAAGCATATTTGTTAAAAATGTTGATATTGACACAGCCTTGTTCTGTTCAGTATTCTCTCCCTATTTAGTACTCTAAATCCCCTAATTCATGTGGTTAAGTTCAATAGACCTTCCCTTGGTCATATTCTGGCAGGGCAGAAACCAGAGATCAATTGGTAAACTCTGATTTACCACCCCAAGATATCCCTGCACAACGTGTGTTTGCGCCCCTTACTGGATGGAAACTACAAATGCAATGGCTGTGCTCAATGCAGTGGCACTTATAAATGTAGATCCTTCAAACACCCCCAAACAGGGAAACAGATCCCAATCAAAGGTGTTATCACGAGCTCCACTAAGGCAGTTATTTATCTTATAACTTGTCCTTGTGGTAAAAATTATGTGGGTAAAACAAAGCGCAAATTAAAAGTACGAATCTCGGAGCAAAACTCGACATACCTAGTTGCGGCCCACTTTTTGGAAGAAAACCACTCAGTTTCGTCTCTACATGGCATCCCTAGGAGAGGGGGTGACCTCGATAATTTATTGTTAAAACGAGAGGCTGCCTCGATCTTTAATTTAAAGACCATTGCTCCCTTCGGTCTCAATGTAGACTTTGATTTGAAGCCATTCTTGTGATTCTTGTGATTTTGCTATTGTAAATGTTTGTAGGCTTATGTAGCCTAGTTGTATCTATGATCGTACGCTATCCATTTATGTTTTTTGTATGCTATTTTAATACATGAGAATTAACCAATGATATCAGGCCACACCCGGCTGATTACAGACACCTGTGTGAGTCTTTTGACACTATATAAATGAGTCATCCCGCAGTGTTTGTCATTATACCCTGATGAAGACAGCTTGTCTGTCTAAACGTTGGACATAAATATTTTTGCATCTGAGCTCCTAGAGTGTGCGGCTCTCCTTTATTTTTTTAAGTGTTCCACTCTGCTAGCCAGCACCTCGCCTAAATAGCTGTGTGTTTCTTTCGCCTCTAAGTTCAATTAAATACAATACATAAATCGATGACACCATTCAAAACAGTGAGGTTTCGGAACTCTACAGCCAATGAATCATTGGTAATGATCTGTGAGTCATCTTTTTGCAGATAGAACCCTATAGGCCCAAGCTCTAGACCAACTAAACAGTTAAAGGCATGTGATTCTCAGATCTCTGCACAGAAACCATAAGCACCTCCGGTCTTTCTTCTATCGTCAGTATGTTCCCTTCCATCATCATTCCCCTTTAACTGTCACCTTGTCAAAAAATACCTTTTCCATTAGCAAAACCATGTCTCTTTTGACAGAGCACTACTTTTCCTAACCTATAGAGACAGCAATCGATCCAGACTGACAACTGTGTAATTGATTAAACTTTGAGCTTGATTATTTGACGTACTATGACATTGGGGTTGAGGAAATGCGTTCAAATGCCAGCCAGGTCACCTGTGATGCAAGTCAGTATCAGATGTCCATCCATGTCTGAAAGCGTCGGGAAATGACACAGATGTTGTGGATGGAGGATGGGGGGTAGCGTCTGCCTCTGGTGCAAAAGGTTGCATGTTTGAATCCAGCGATAGAAAGTTATTTCTGATATTTCTGTTTTAAGCCTATCCCAAACCTTAACCCTTACCTTAACCATTCACAGTTAATGCGTAACCTTAAGATAACAGAGTTAATACCTGAACTTAACCCTAATATCAGGAATCAAGGTAAGACCCAGATGCTGACATGTCAAATTGACAATGGTTTAATACTCCAACAGGGGCAGGCAATAGACAGGTCAAGGCAGGCAGGGGTCACTAAACCAGAGGTGGGGCAATGGTTCCGGGCAGCAGGCAGGCTCAGGGTCAGGGTAGGCAGATGTCAACAATCCAGAGGTGGGGCAAAGGTACAGGTTGGCAGGCAAGCAAGCTCAGGGTCAGGCAGAGTGGTCAGGCAGGCAGGCTCAGAGTCAGGACAGGCATGGGTCAAAAGCAGGAGGGTGAGAAAAAGGAGAGACTGGTAAACGCAGGGGCTGAGAACAAAAACGCTGGTTGACTTGACAAACAAGACAAACTGGCAACGGACAAACAGAGAACACAGGTATAAATACACAGGGGATAATGGGGAAGATGGGCGACACCTGGAAGGGGGTGTGGGCCGCAAACGGTTGAATGCTAGTCGGGCTGGAGGGTGCAGGCAACAAACGATTTTTCCATAGAAGTATTTACTTTGTAGCACTACAGCACTCTGTTATTGACTTTGAAAGGGACATGTCGTTTGTATACTACTTAACAATACTGTATCCTTGAGGCCTCGTTGGTGCTCTATGAGCTGTGAAGCTGCCGTACTCCAGTGTCGCTCAGAGACTGTGACATGGTCCACAGCACACCACCTCTCCCTCCTGGCCTCCTCTACTTAGCTGTGACCCATGCACACACGCACACACACACGCACGCTCACGCGCATGCACACACACACAAAAACACACACACAAACAAACATACAAACACCCCATAGAGTTCAGCCTCCTCTTTCCCCTCTTGTTGACAGTTAATTTCATATAACTGCCTCTAGGTTCAGCCTCTACTTTCCCCTCTTGTTGACAGTTAATTTCATATAACTGCCTCTAGGTTCAGCCTCTACTTTCCCCTCTTGTTGACAGTTAATTTCATATAACTGCCTCTAGGTTCAGCCGCTACTTTCCCCTTTTTATTTTACATCACTCTCTAGTATACAGGCTTAGGAACTTACAGTTACTGGGGCAGTTTTCACAGCTCCCTCTTTACATGTGTTGCAACTGTAGAGCAGCAGATGTATTGCCACCCCCATTCAATACATGAGCTTCTGTCCCTGGGACTACTTAACGTCTGAAGATACAAAGGGTCCTCTACCACCATCACTTTCCTCTTCTCTCCCCTCTGTCACTCTGTCTTCTTGTCTACCTCCATCAACCACACCTAGTCTCTACCCTCTCCTCCCTACCATCCCCCCCCAAACGCTCTCCCTCTCCTCCCTACCCTCTCCTCCCTAACTATCCTCCCTATCCTCTCCTCCCTACCCATCTCTGCAATCCTAATGGGCTGGTCTCTCATCTCTCTGTAATCCCAGTGGGCTGGTCTCTCTTCTCTCTGTAATCCCAGTGGGCTGGTCTCTCATCTCTCTCGTCTCTCTGTAATCCCAGTGGGCTGGTCTCTCTTCTCTCACCTCTCTCTGTAATCCCAGTGGGTCTGGTCTCTCCTCTCTCTGTAATCCCAGCCGGCCTCTCTTCTCCTTGTAATCCCATTGGGCTGGTCTCTCCTCTCTCTCCTCTCTCTATAATCCCAGTGGGCTGGTCTCTCTTCTCTCACCTCTCTCTGCAATCCCAGTGGATCTGGTCTCTCCTCTTTCTGTAATCCCAGCCGGCCTCTCTTCTCCCTGTAATCCCATTGGGCTGGTCTCTCCTCTCTCTCCTCTCACTGTAATCCCAGTGGGCTGGTCTCTCTTCTCTCACCTCTCTCTGTAATCCCAGTGGGATGGTCTCTCCTCTCTCTGTAATCCAAGTGGGTTGGTCTCTCCTCTCTCTGTAATCCCAGTTGGCTTCTCTTCTCTCTGTAATCCCATTGGGCTGGTTTCTCCTCTCTCTCCTCTCTCTGTAATCCAAGTGGGCTGGTCTCTCTTCTCTCACCTCTCTCTGTAATCCCAGTGGGTCTGGTCTCTCCTCTCCCTCCCCTCTCTGTATTCCCAGTGGGTTGGTCTCTTCTCTTTCTGTAATCCAAGTGAACTGGTCTCTCCCCTCTCTCTGTACTCCCAGTGGGCTGGTCTCTCCTCTCTCTGTAAACCCAGTGGGCTTGTCTCTCCTCTCTCTGTTATCCCAGTGGGCTGGTCTCTGCTCTCTCTGTTATCCCAGTGGGCTGGTCTCTGCTCTCTCTGTAATCCCAGTGGGCTGGTCTCTCCTCTCTCTGTTAACCCAGTGGGCTGGTCTCTTAGTCTGTAGTGAAGGAGGATCAGACTCAGGCTCAGAGAGTGACAGAAAAATTGAAGGATGATGTTCACTGTTAAACACCACTTCATTATGCTTGTTCTCCAGAGCAGCAGTCATTGGCCTGTTAGTGCACTCCACTGCTCCCCAAAGCTCAACCACACATCCATCTGAGTAAGAGGGTGTGAAGGGGGTAGAGAGAGGGTGGTAGAGAGTGGGTAGTAGAGAGAGTAGAGAGGGTAGTAGAGAGAGGGTGGTTGAGTGAGGAGAGAGGGCAGTAGAGAGGGGGTAGTATAGAGAGGGTGTTAGAGAAAGGGGAGGGGGTAGTAGAGAGAGGCTGGTAGAGAGAGGTTAGTAGAGAGGGTGGTAGTGAGAGGGTAGTAGAGAGAGTGTGGTAGCAAGAGGGTAGTAGCGAGAGGGTAGTAGGGAGAGGGTAGTAGGGAGAGGGTGGTTGAAAGAGGGTGCAAGAGAGTGGGTGCAAGAAAGAGGGTGGTAGAGAGAGGGTGATGGAGAGAGGAGAGAGGGTAGTAGAGAGAGGGTGGTAGAAAGAGGGTGATAGAGAGAAGGTGGTAGTGAGAGGAGAGAGGGTAGTAGAGAGAGGGTGGTAGAGAGAGGTTGACAGAAAGAGGGTGAGTGAGAGAGGGTAGTAAAGAGAGGGTGGTAGAGAGAGGTTGACAGAGAGAGGGTTATTGACAGAAGGTAATAGAGAGAGGGTAGTAGAGAGAGGGTAGCAGTGAGAGGGTATTATAGAGGGTGGAAGAGAGAGGGTAGTAGAGAGAGCGTGGTAGTTCAGGGTGATAGAGAGAAGATGGTGGTGAGAGGAGAGAGGGTGGTAAATAGAGCGAGGTAGAGAGGGTGGTAGAAAGAGGGTGATAGAGAGAAGAGAGTGTGGTAGAGCAAGGGTAATAGAGAGACAGAAGTAGAGAGAGGGTGTGGTAGCAAGAGGGTAGTAGCGAGAGGGTAGTAGAGAGGGTAGTAGGGAGAGGGTGGTTGAAAGAGGGTGCAAGAGAGAGGGTGCAAGAAAGAGGGTGGTAGAGAGAGGGTGATGGAGAGAGGAGAGTGTGGTAAAGAGAGGGTGGTAGAGAGAGGAGAGAGGGTAGCAGAGAGAGGGTAGTAGAGAGAAGGTTGTAGAGAGAGGGTAGTAGATAGAGAAAAGAGGGTAGTAGAGAGATGGTAGTAGAGAGAGGAGAGAGGGTGGTAGAGAGGGTAGTAGAGAGATGGTAGTAGAGAGAGGAGAGAGGGTGGTAGAGAGGGTAGTAGAGAGATGGTAGTAGAGAGAGGAGTGAGGGTGGTAGAGAAAGGGTAGTAGAGAGTAGAGAGAGGGTAGTATAGAATGTGGTAGAAAGAGGAGAGAGGGTGGTGGAGAGAGTGTCAGAGAGAGGGTAGTAGAGAGCGGGTAGTAGAGAGAGGGTGGTAAAGAGAGGGTAGTGATAGAGGATGATAGGGTGAGTGTGATAGAGAGAGGGTAGTGAGAGAGGGTGATAGCGAGAGGGTGGTAGAGAGAGGGTAGTAGAGAGAGGGTGGTGGGAGAGAGGGTAGCAGAGAGAGGTTAGTAGAGAGAGGGTGATAGGGAGAGTGTGGTAGAGAGATGAGAGAGGGTGGTAGAGAGAGGGTGATAGGGAGAGGGTGGTAGAGAGAGGGTGGTAGGGAGAGGGTGATAGGGAGAGGGTGGTAGAGAGAGGACAGAGGGTGGTAGAGAGAGGGTGATAGGGAGAGGGTGGTAGAGAGATGACAGAGGGTGGTAGAGAGAGGGTGATAGGGAGAGGGTGGTAGAGAGATGAGAGAGGGTGGTAGAGAGAGGACAGAGGGTGGTAGAGAGAGGGTGATAGGGAGAGGGTGGTCGAGAGATGAGAGAGGCTGGTCGAGAGATGAGAGAGGGTGGTAGAGAGATGAGAGAGGGTAGTAGAGAGATGAGAGAGGGTAGTAGAGAGATGAGAGAGGGTGGTAGAGAGATGAGAGAGGGTGGTAGAGAGATGAGAGAGGTTGGTAGAGAGAGGGTCATAGAGAGAGAGACAATCCACTCATACATTCAAAACATTTGTTTTTCATTTGTCTGTTCGTTTATAATATCTATAACAGTGTGGAATGGAGGATTTTTTTAATCAATACTTTAACTTAGAAAGATTTTCAAATCAATTTCAAAACTACAAAAACATATTATTTTCCCTTTCTCTGACAATAGCTTTTATTTGAACAAACAGACATGTAATTACTTCTCCTCATCAACCTGACAAGAAAATGGCCACCAATTGAACTTTCCTTGTCACTCATTCTGACTGGCAGCTCAGTGCAGAGATGGGAGAGGAGTGGGTAAATGACTTGTCCTCTGGGACCAGGCAGATATAGATGGGAGACATGCAGGGAAGGAGTGGCATGTCTTGGACAGTCTGTGAATCCATTGTGTCAGTTGCAGATACTGCGCCAGTCCTCCTCATTCTCCTGCCCTGACGGAGAGTTCATGACTAAAGCAGTGAAGCTGCAGCCACACCAAATTGGCTCTAAATTGCAGAGGCAACCTGGAGAATATTTTGTCTTTAGTGTTCTGCTACGATGTTCCTTGTACAGGGATGTAGACTGTATCGCCCCACATGAGTTTCAAAGCATCTGTCTGTGGACTTTTATATCATTTTCTGTTGTTGTCATTTAACAGACGCTCTTATCCTGAGAGACTTACAGGACTAATTAGGGTTAAGTGCCTTGCTCAAGGGCACATCTATGGATTTATTTTTCACCCAGCCGGCTCTGGGATTCAAACCATCAACCTTTTGGTTACTGGTCCAATGCTCTTAAATTCTAGGCTACCTACCGCCAGATTTACTGGTTCAACGCTCTTAACTTCTAGGCTAACTACCGCCAGATTTACTATCTTGTGTTTTATATTACTCCTTATTCATAGAGTTAGATTAAATAAATGTATTTTAAATAACGTTGGTGAATGCAGGAATAGTATTACAATGGACCACAATCAACTTCAGAATCCACAGAATGAATGCAATGTTGAATGGGATAGGTTGAATGAGACGGACCCAAATCGAAATGAAATCTTGTTCATGATATATGGGCATATATAATTAGACAATTCAGGGGGAATGTTACGTATAATCAGGTTTTGTTTATTTCCTGATCGGTGACTGGGTCTGTGTACTAATAGACAGCCTTTTCAGTAGTTTCATTTGGTCAAAATCAGCCAAATTGTAAACATATACTGTATGCCGGGAGCTGCCCAGGGACAGTTTAGAGTGCTGAATAAACTCCTGGCTGAAAGACAGTTGTCATGGTGATAGACTATAAATGAAATTCCTCATCTGCGGACAGAGGTCTTGGTAGTTGATAGAAGCCAAGTCAAATTGATTGCTTTTGCAGCATGAAAAGATGGAAGTGATTTAAAAAAAGGTATAATCAAAATAACCCACACAAAAGTGATCAATACGCCAATGAACATATTGCTGTGGTTTGTAATCAGAAAGAAACAGCCTTATTATCACAGACAACAGATGGTTTAGCCCCAGTTAATGGAATCCAACAGCACTGAGACATACAGCACAGAGGCAACCATCAACGCACCCTCATTATATTGAACCATGACAAGCCGTCGAAGACAATCTACCTGGTAAAAACCTTCCTTGTCTTCACCCCAGGGTTTAACATTTGCTACCGTTTTTTATTTTCTTTATTTAACCTTTATTTAACTAGGCAAGTCAGTTAAGAACAAATTCGGCCTTCCCCGGCCAAACCCGGACACATGCTGCCCTAATCATCTACCCTAATCATCCCTCACATGCTGCACGGTGAACCCTAATCATCCCTCACATGCTGCGCGGTGAACCCTAATCATCCCTCACATGCTGCGCGGTGAACCCTAATCATCCCTCACATGCTGCGCGGTGAACCCTAATTATCCCTCACATGCTGCACGGTGAACCCTAATCATCCCTCACATGCTGCACGGTGAACCCTAATCATCCCTCACATGCTGCGCGGTGAACCCTAATCATCCCTCACATGCTGCTCGGTGAACCCTAATCATCCCTGCACTATCCAGGGGACGGCCAATCACATGCTGCACGGTGAACCCTAATCATCCCTGCGCTATCCAGGGGACGGCCAATTACATGCTGCACGGTGAACCCTAATCATCTCTGCGCTATCCAGGGGACGGCCAATCACATGCTGCACGGTGAACCCTAATCATCCCTGCACTATCCAGGAGACGGCCAATCACATGCTGCATGGTGAACCCTAATCATCTCTGCACTATCCAGGGGACGGCCAATCACATGCTGCATGGTGAACCCTAATCATCTCTGCACTATCCAGGAGACGGCCAATCACATGCTGCATGGTGAACCCTAATCATCTCTGCACTATCCAGGGGACGGCCAATCACATGCTGCATGGTGAACCCCATTCACCCCAAAAATGTAATGTCACAAAAAAAAGGATTACGCAACACTTCAGTGTTGAAACATCAGAAGTGTTAAAACACTAAAGAAAGGTGTTGAATAAGTGATATAAACAGATTGGAGTGGGTCTAAGGCATTGTGAACGGATATACACGTTGAGCAATACATTTACGATAGCGAAACGGCTTCCGCACGTTAATGTCTGGGTGTTTTAGAGGTCACAGATGAAAGGTTACAGCAATTCTGGGTGTTTTAGAGGTCACGGCTGAAGGGTGAACTTCGTGTTCAGTACACACTCCGGGTGTTATTGGGGCCTTTGCTATTTCAGTCACGACTTTCCAACCCACTCCACTAACTTCCTGAGATGTAGGTGAGCATCTACAGGGCATGGGCATCACACTAGTGAACAGAATCTAAAACGGGATCCTTTGGAATAGCTGCCGTACGTTTCACCTCATCTGACCATCTGCTCCTCAGATTTACAAGTAGAGTAGATTTGATGTCAACATCCATTAGGCCAGTGGTAACTGAAATGGACTGTTAATAGACTCTGTGGCAAATTGGAAACCCACTCTCAGGGTTAACGCTATTGTAGAGAGGAGAGGAAAGACAGACACACAGACACACGTACACACACTCAGACACAGACACACGCACACAGACACAGACACAGACACAGACACAGACACAGACACAGACACAGACACAGACACAGACACAGACACAGACACACACGGCAGGTTCCTCAAATCACTTCTGATGAGATTCTGGTTACAGCTGACTTTTCTGGGTCAAAGGACTCCAAATGACAATCTAGTATTATCCAATCCGACTGAGTGCACAGAGTAACTCAGTGACCCTGGTGGTTGCAATACCTTGATAGGATTCGCTGAACGGGGAAAAGTGGTCCCATATTCAGCAACCCCGTTGAGTGTAAATGTATCAAACAGCCTCGAAATCCAACATACATGCTTTTAGAGACACAGCTTCCCTCTATGTCGGGGGATTGGTGAGGGGAGGTTCTGTTTGGTGGTTGGTGAGTGGGGGTTCTGTAGGGTGGTTGGTGAGTGGGGGTTCTGTTGGGTGGTTAGTGAGTGGGGGTTCAGTTGGTGGTTGGTGAGTGGGGGTTCTGTTGGGTGGTTGGTGAGTGGGGGTTCTGTAGGGTGGTTGGTGAGTGGGGGTTCTGTTGGGTGGTTGGTGAGTGGTTTGTGAGTGGGGGTTCTGTTAGGAGGTTGGTGAGTCAGGGTTCAGTTGGTGGTTGGTGAGTGGGGGTTCTGTTGGGTGGTTGGTGAGTGGAGGTTCTGTTGGGTGTTTGGTGAGTGGGGGTTCTGTTGGGTGGTTGGTGAGTGGGGGTTCTGTAGGGTGGTTGGTGAGTGGGGGTTCTGTTGGGTGGTTGGTGAGTGGTTCGTGAGTGGGGGTTCTGTTAGGTGGTTGGTGAGTGGGGGTTCAGTTGGTGGTTGGTGAGTGGGGGTTCTGTTGGGTGGTTGGTGAGTGGAGGTTCTGTTGGGTGGTTGGTGAGTGGGGATTCTGTTGGGTGTTTGGTGAGTGGGGGTTCTGTTGGGTGGTTGGTGAGTGGGGGTTCTGTTGGGTGGTTGGTAGGTGGGGGTTCTGTTGGGTGGTTGGTGAGTGGTTTGTGAGTGGGGGTTCTGTTGGGTGGTTGGTGAGTGGGAGTTCTGTTGGGGGGTTGGTGAGTGGGGGTTCTGTTGGGGGGTTGGTGAGTGGAGGTTCTGTTGGGGATTGGTGAGTGGGGGTTCTGTTGGGTGGTTGGTGAGTGGGGGTTCTGTTGGCGGGTTGGTGAGTGGGGTTCTGTTGGGGAGTTGGTGAGTGGGGTTCTGTTGGGGAGTTGGTGAGTGGGGGTTCTGTTGGGGGGTTGGTGAGTGGGGGTTCTGTTGGGGGGTTGGTGAGTGGGGGTTCTGCTGGGGGTTGGTGAGTGGGGGTTCTGTTGGGGAGTTGGTGAGTGGGGGTTCTGTTGGCGGGTTGGTGAGTGGAGGTTCTGTTGGGGAGTTGGTGAGTGGGGGTTCTGTTGGGGAGTTGGTGAGTGGGGGTTCTGTTGGGGGGTTGGTGAGTGGGGGTTCTGTTGGGGGGTTGGTGAGTGGGGGTTCTGTTGGGGAGTTGGTGAGTGGGGGTTGTTGTCCACTTAGCTCATAGTAAGCATCAAGGTTGAGGAGCATCGATACTCCAGGGAATGTTACAGGACTGAATCACCAGGAAACGAGTGGAACTGTCAGAGGAGAGAGGGAGCTGAAAAGGTCACTTTCACAGTGGTGTCTCAACTAAGGACATCAAAAAGACAAACAACTGAGAAGGGAAGACATGGAGGCAGCTACTCCAACTGTTTATGATAGATCTGCTTGCTGGTAGAGTCCTGAACTGTTCATGATAGATCTGTCCGCTGGTAGAGTCCTGAACTGTTCATGATAGATCTGCCTGCTGGTAGAGTCCTGAACTGTTCATGATAGATCTGTCTGATGGTAGTCCTGAACTGTTCATGATAGATCTGTCTGATGGTAGTCCTGAACTGTTCATGATAGATCTGCCCTCTGGTAGAGTCCTGAACTGTTCATGATAGATCTGCCTGCTGGTAGAGTCCTGAACTGTTCATGATAGATCTGCCTGCTGGTAGAGTCCTGAACTGTTTATGATAGATCTGCCCCCTGGTAGAGTCCTGAACTGTTCATGATAGATCTGTCTGATGCTAGAGTCCTGAACTGTTTATGATAGATCTGCCCGCTGGTAGTGTCCTGAACTGTTCATGATAGATCTTCCCACTGGTAGTGTCCTGAATGTGTTTTTTTTCCTATCCACTTTTCTCTGCAGAAAGCCTCGTCTTTGAGCGTTTTGTCAGCAGATCATTTGATCTTTCAGACGCTGTTTGTCATCACAGGCTGAGGAACAGATTGGAGGACAGGACGGCTCTGACATAGACTCTAGATGAGACATTCAAGATGAAGTATCTGAGTCGTTTTCATCTACATACATTTTTTGTTTTTATCTTTCATCACAGGCCTGTGTACTTTAATGGCGTTAAAACGGGCACTGCCTCCGTGTGTGAAGAACAATCCTTTTCTTGTTCAAGTGCTTTCACAACCATTTGAAAAGAGTCAGTTAACTATTAGAGACTGACCAATTGTAACGTTACACAGCTCTCATACAAGAACAAAAACCTTTTAGAATTGCTATTTAACAAGCTAAGTACATTCAGTTAAATGGTACATATCACTTCAGGTGATTTTGCTCCATGCACAGACTACCCTTACAGATGTCCTGTTACTACTCTTCTAAATGTGGGCCTTCTTTGACTGATCCCCCCACTGCTTTAAATGGTAACAGTACACTTCCACCTCAGTGTCACCACCATGGACCAGCTAACAATGGACATCGTCCTTGTCATTCAAAGAACATTCTGTTGCCCCGGGTTTAGACAGGTTTAGACTTCAAAGCGATTCAACCTTTTAACAATGGAAAGAGGCAGCGAGTCAGAAAAAACGAAACAGATACGGTAGCCTTGAGAGAGAGAGAGAGAGAGAGAGAGAGAGAGAGAGAGAGAGAGAGAGAGAGAGAGAGAGAGAGAGAGAGAGAGAGAGAGAGAGAGGGTTTACTTGACATTACACATACAGTTCTGTTCAGAGTGGTAGTAGCCAACATAGTGTAGGTTTTACAATTTATGAAAGCATTGTATTCCTTGTACGTTCAGCACAACGCCATTCCAGGCACAAACTAACTGACAGACACACAAAGTGTAGTCTAGGGGATATTTCAGAGTCCTGGGACTGCACCATGAGGCTAGGGTTACTTTCCCAATGAAAACGAGCTGAGCAGTTCCTGGAAAAATACATTTGGACCAATATCCTTCAGTTACTGAAATCTAGAAGGCCAGGCCAACACTCAAAGTATGAAGGTAGGACCAAAGACACGAAGGGAAATCAAGAGAATCAAATCCTCTTTCAAACAGACTGTATGACCTCATGAAGCCACACACTACAATGACTAGCCCACTGCAAGACTGTTTGTGCAGTACAGGGACGTGGATGCAAAGAGAATCTCTCAGGGCATATGGGTTGTTCAATGAACGTTTGTCTGGTGGTCCGCCTGTTACAAACTGATTTCAGGTCAGGTCATACCATTGCACTTACCAGGTCATGTCAACACACTTCATTGACCAATTACATTAAATTACTAATCTGTTTACAAACCGCTTAGAAAACCTTTACAAAAGGGTTCTATATTGTACAACTACAGTGTTTAGACAAGAATCTGTTAAATTTGTTTGGACGAGCAAACTCTTGTATCAATCAGTTTGTATCTTTATCATATTATTATCTTAGTCTTTATCATATTATCTTAGTCTTTATCATATTATCTTAGAGAGACCGTGTATCAGGAGAGCTCTCTTCCACCATCCATCTGGCTAGATGAGAGTGAAGGTAGAGAACTCTCCTGTTTCAGTTTAGATCAGCAGAACTATAAGGTGACGACAGAACACAGCAGCACAAGATTCATGCACACACAGACGCACACACAGACGCACACACAGACGCACACACAGACGCACACACACACACACACACAGGCCTGTGTGATACTGTGATTAATATCCTGTAATGCAGTGGTGCTGAATGATATGTCAATAGTTTCTGTGGTTCTACTTTCATCACCAACCTCGTGACAGAGGAGACGCTGTACTAGGAGACACACTACAACACCACGATAGAATACATCTTAGGCTGGAAATGAACCCATTTTGTATAGCAGAAGTGCACAAAAGGGAACAGTCATTATCTGTGATTGAAATAACATTATCTACCATAAACTGTTGTCCATAAACAAAACAGTGTAGTGCAATTTATAGTTCTTGAATTGCCAGCGTCTACAACCTCCACTGCTTCCACAAAACAGTATCTTCTCTGATCTGCCGGTAATTGGCAGCTGATGAAAACACCTTCTCCCAGACAGTTGAAAACACCTTCTCTCAAACAGATAACAATCTGCCTTGAATATAAACATAAACACAGTATTTCATCCTGCAAAAGCCTGCATCCAGACAGAGAGAGAGAGAGAGAGAGAGAGAGAGAGAGAGAGAGAGAGGAGAGAGATAATAAAATAAATCGTCTTAAGTTCTGTCGGAGACACAGGATGAGTAAGTATGAGCGCAAAGCCAGCAGAAGCTGGAATTGTGAACCTAGCGATTGCTTGCTAACGGGTTAACTAGCCCTGCTGTCTAACATTAGCTTTAACTACCTAGCAAAGCAAGCTAAGCTACTGGCTAGCAAGCGAAAGTTGTATTTTTGATTCATTTATAACAACTTGCACAGGCCACATATGTCCACATTTTGTTTGTTTTTGAAAGACATTTTTCCCTCTTGTTTTTTATTTGTACCAGCCTTTGAGAAATTCTGAGAGATGTGGTTATGGTCGATAGTGTTTTCACCAGCAGGTGTTTGAGTTCTCTTAATATCTAAAGCAACCTTTAAGAGTGGGTAAGAGCCCCTTTATTAAGATTACCTTGAGATATGTTCCTGTTTTAGAAAGAACATTTCTCAAATGAAGGTCTCCTCGCAGAGAGTTCACGCATGTGTTACAGATTGGATAAGAGCCCTTTGAAAAATCCTATTTGTTGGAATTAAAATAAAAAGAAACTCAAAAACCTTTGACAAAAAAAATGAAATAACTGAAAGCAAGCTTTAAACAATTTTTTTTAGTTTTGTTAGATCAATGAATGCCTCCTTCCTCTTAATGATAACAAACCCTTGAAGCAATCCTTGATGCAATGTCTAAGGGTGGGGGAAAACCTGGTACATACGTTCTGCCAATATGGCAGCCAGCACAATTGTACAAGGGAATTTAGATTATTGTTTGTTTTCAGAAGGACACAGCATCATAAATTAATCTTATAACAGGAACAAAACTCTAAAGTTTTCTTTCCCTGGTAGCATTTTACAACCAACAGCGGCGCTAAAGTATGAAATATTCAGAGTGGAGGAATATATTTGACAAACAACACATATTGGAAGTGTTTTTCTTTTTTTGCCCAGAGCTTTTCAATCCAGAGAACAATATGAATGGGTGAATAATTCAGTCTCTAGTGCTTGACACTTCCTGAAAATCTATTACATTTTAATCTTGTTATATCCCCGGCAGCAGCCTGTAGGACATGCGAGGATCAGTTCAGCATTTCCATTTGATTTAGAGAAAGTGTTCTATGAAGCGGAGACAATGTTAGGAAGTGGTACGCGGTTGCATAGTAATATTGGTTTCTTCTGATATAGAGGATATGTGGTTATTGTAGAGTAAATGATTGTAATAGCCCACACTTGAATGTTTTCTCAGGGAAATAAATGAAATGTGAATATAGTGGATACAGAAAGCTTCTACTTTACCTGTGTGAGAATCTGTTAGTGTAGGACATGTTATGTTGGATACTCATTCATTGCTTGCACTGCCCAATAGTTAGCCTTTACGTGGCGTGACTGCTATGATCCTTCAGGAGGGTGCTCACGTGTGTTTGCGAGGCATAGTTCCTGAGTTCGAGCCTCGGTGTGAGCTGAATCAGGAGGAAGTGGTACTCTAAGCAAGCAGCGTAACATCCGTTACATTAGCATGTTTGAGTGTTCGTGGTGACGGGACCAGGACATTGGTCTTGTAGAAAGGCTATTGAGCTGTTTGTGTTGGATCATCAGTGTCTAAACCTCCTATCACACAGCTCCTGATAGACATCCCTCGGTATTATAACACAGCTCCTGATAGACATCCCTGGGTATTATAACACAGCTCCTGATAGACATCCCTGGGTATTATAACACAGCTCCTGATAGACATCCCTGGGTATTATAACACAGCTCCTGATAGACATCCTTGGGTATTATAACACAGCTCCTGATAGACATCCTTGGGTATTATAACACAGCTCCTGATAGACATCCCTGGGTATTATAACACAGCTCCTGATAGACATCCCTCGGTATTATAACACAGCTCCTGATAGACATCTTTGGGTATTACAACACAGCTCCTGATAGACATCTCTGGGTATTATAACACAGCTCCTGATAGACATCCCTGGGTATTATAACACAGCTCCTGATAGACATCCTTGGGTATTATAACACAGCTCCTGATAGACATCCTTGGGTATTATAACACAGCTCCTGATAGACATCCTTGGGTATTATAACACAGCTCCTGATAGACATCCCTGGGTATTATAACACAGCTCCTGATAGACATCCCTGGGTATTATAACACAGCTCCTGATAGACAAACACTGAGCACTTAAAACCACACGATGCACAGCAGGGACAAGTCGGCATGACTGTCACAAGGTCACGCCACCTCAGCTGTACAGCACAAACACAACATCCAAACTTCACACAACCAGCACCTACGAGGAGCCACTCGTCACAGGAACACAACTCCACATCCTGGTCTCTGAATCACACAATAACACAACTCCACATCCTGGTCTCTGAGTCACATAGCAACACAACACATCCTGGTCTCTGAATCACACAAGAACACAACTCCACATCCTGGTCTCTGAATCACACAGAACACAACTCCACATCCTGGTCTCTGAATCACACAATAACACACCTCCACATCCTGGTCTCTGAGTCACATAGCAACACAACACATCCTGGTCTCTGAATCACACAAGAACACAACTCCACATCCTGGTCTCTGAGTCACATAGCAACACAACACATCCTGGTCTCTCAATCACACAATAACACACCTCCACATCCTGGTCTCTGAATCACACAAGAACACAACTCCACATCCTGGTCTCTGAGTCACATAGCAACACAACACATCCTGGTCTCTGAATCACACAAGAACACAACTCCACATCCTGGTCTCTGAATCACACAAGAACAGAACTCTACATCCTGGTCTCTGAATCACACAAGAACACAACTCCACATCCTGGTCTCTGAATCACACAAGAACACAACTCCACATCCTGGTCTCTGCATCACACAGAACACAACTCCACATCCTGGTCTCTGAATCACACAAGAACACAACTCCACATCCTGGTCTCTGAATCACACAAGAACACAACTCCACATCCTGGTCTCTGAATCACACAATAACACAACTCCACATCCTGGTCTCTGAATCACACAAGAACACAACTCCACATCCTGGTCTCTGAATCACACAAGAACACAACTCCACATCCTGGTCTCTGAATCACACAAGAACACAACTCCACATCCTGGTCTCTGAATCACACAAGAACACAACTCCACATCCTGGTCTCTGAATCACACAATAACACAACACAACACATCCTGGTCTCTGAATCACACAAGAACACAACTCCACATCCTGGTCTCTGAATCACACAATAACACAACTCTACATCCTGGTCTCTGAATCACACAATAACACAACTCCACATCCTGGTCTCTGAATCACACAATAACACAACTCCACATCCTGGTCTCTGAATCACACAAGAACACAACTCCACATCCTGGCCTCTGAATCACACAAGAACAGAACTCTACATTCTGGTCTCTGAATCACACAAGAACACAACTCCACATCCTTTCTGGTCTCTGAATCACACAAGAACACAACTCCACATCCTGGTCTCTGAATCACACAGAACAGAACTCCACATCCTGGTCTCTGAATCGCACAGAACAGAACTCCACATCATTGTCTCCTCATGACAGCAGGGATAAAGAGGACACAAGGAGAGAGATGTAAAGCTCCAATTGTTATTTAAGTGATCTTGTTTTGATGAGACGTGTCATGATTTATGCCGGGGAAATAGCACACACACACACACACACACACATACACACACGCCCGCGCACACAAACACACACATAGAGTCATGTAGTCATCCCCCTGTGATTGTCAGGTTTACAAAAACAGCCTGAGCGATGCCAAGGAGTCTTTCATCTCTGGATTACCATCCGCCACATTCCTATCCCCCAAAATCTTCTATCAAAGATTTAAACAAATAAAGAGAACCTAGAATTAGTTTTGCTCACTAATCTGTTGTAAATCTTCTTTGGCAGAAACTGCTGAGGTATACCAAGACTTCTCCAAGATGATGGA
Source organism: Brachymystax lenok tsinlingensis (assembly GCA_030435695.1). Lineage (NCBI taxonomy): Eukaryota > Metazoa > Chordata > Actinopteri > Salmoniformes > Salmonidae > Brachymystax > Brachymystax lenok. Next base: position 8,368,059 of record CM059819.1, read on the forward strand.
TGACTTGATGCATGTGGTGTTACTGTAGCTACTCAAAGAAAGGCAGGTGGTAACAGTGATAAAGGTCTGTTGTGTACAGTCTTAGGCATCATGCAACCCTACTACTTTAATCCACCAGCAACACTGTTAGGCATCATGCAACTCTCCTACTTTAATCCACCAGCAACACTGTTAGGCATCATGCAACCCTACTACTTTAATCCACCAGCAACACTGTTAGGCATCATGCAACTCTCCTACTTTAATCCACCAGCAACACTGTTAGGCATCATGCAACCCTACTACTTTAATCCACCAGCAACACTGTTAGGCATCATGCAACTCTCCTATTTTAATCCACCAGCAACACTGTTAGGCATCATGCAACTCTCCTACTTTAATCCACCAGCAACACTGTTAGGCATCATGCAACCCTCCTACTTTAATCCACCAGCAACACTGTTAGGCATCATGCAACTCTCCTACTTTAATCCACCAGCAACACTGTTAGACATCATGCAACTCTCCTACTTTAATCCACCAGCAACACTGTTAGGCATCATGCAACTCTCCTACTTTAATCCACCAGCAACACTGTTAGGCATCATGCAACTCTCCTACTTTAATCCACCAGCAACACTGTTAGACATCATGCAACTCTCCTACTTTAATCCACCAGCAACACTGTTATGCATCATGCAACTATCCTACTTCAATCCACCAGCAACACTGTTAGGCATCATGCAACTCTCCTACTTTAAACCACCAGCAACACTGTTAGGCATCATGCAACTCTCCTACTAAATTAGTGATCACCCTCGTTGCCATCGAGTAGATTTATCAGAAGCTGACAGGTAATGTACTCCCAGTTAGCAAGATAGGTAGGAAGGTAGGAATAACAGTGATTTCAGGTAAATTAGAGCTTTGCATGGTATGGAATGGGTATAGCGGCTAAGTTCTACATGTGATTAACCAGGTGGGAGATTTCTTTCAATTACAGTTTTTCTCGATTGTTTTGGTAAAACAGTTAATTACGCTCAAAACGGTTAACTCAACCACGAAAGCAGACTTTTTAGAGCATGAAACGGAAACATCAATATGTTTTCATCCTAAATTCAAAGGAAAATGTGACTTGGAGTATCGCGCCATATGGAGTATCGCCCCTTTACATTCATTCTCCTTACAAGCAGACCCTCATGTAAAGTGTTACTTCTATATAGTTGTTGCTGTGTGGACATGTATAGGGGTTGTTTTCTTCTGGGAAAACATGGCTCTTTTAGGACAGACTGATCCCTGATGGAAGCGGATGGTATTTTGACCCCTGGAGAAAGTGAAAGTGAGCTCCTCACAAATTGGAAGAAGGAACCAGGACAATACACCTACTCTGGGCCCTGATACGACTTGGAGTCCCTTGTTTTCTTTCCTATTTGCTATAATTGTTGGAAACCTTTTGCTCACGTCGCGCAGTGTGTGTGTCTGTGTGTGTGTGTGTCTTTGTGTGTGTATGTCTGTGTGTGTGTGTCTGTGTGTGTGTGTCTGTGTGTGTGTGTATCTGTGTGTGTGTGTGTGTGTGTGTGTGTGTGTGTGTGTGTGTGTGTGTGTGTGTGTGTGTGTGTGTGTGTGTGTGTGTGTGTGTGTGTGTGCCGTCTGACATTTAGAAACCAACAATCCAATTTTATCAATTGAGTAGAGGGGTCAGAGTTCAACTCCATCCATGATTTCCTCCCTCCAAAACAAGCGGTTTCACTGGAATCAGACGTCTCTATTTGCGCTCCCTCACAACAGCTAGATGTCTGCTCTTGGAATTGCATCTCCATATCTGTGAGAGAAAAACATTTGTGGATTGCAAAATAAAGTGGGTGATTCTGACCCCACCCTACCCCTGCCATATTGCATCCTAGTGTGAGAAAGCAGTGGTCCTAATACTGATACCTATTACTCAAAGTATGAAATACAATCTTAGTCCTCGTATGAATGTAAAGTACATCTCATTTGCAACAGAACAAAACTTTGGATCACTTATGACTGTTGTGAATACTATATAGTGTGTCGGCTGAAAGCCTGTCGTAAGCTATAACATATTGACAGTACAATTCAAAGAGTACAAAAACATGTAGATGTTGCGTTGGGTCCAAGGGGATGGCTGATGCATTTCTCATGGGGTGCAGAGGTGTCGGCTGCAGTGTTGAGTCCTCCAGGCATATTTAGCTGAATTCAATGGTGCATGTGTTTGCTCAGATTAATAAACCATTGATCTGAGGCAGGTCTCATCGCCGGGACAATTTCTTTTGAAGGGGGCCGTAATTCTCTGATGGGTTCGGGCAAGTCTGTTGGTAATGAAATATTAAACCATGATCCCTTCACACGGATATTGCTGCATTCGCTGTTCTGTGAACAATATACAACACTAGTTATTTTCTACATACCAGTGGGATGCTTGGAACAATATACAACACTAGTTGTTTGCTACATACCAGTGGGATGCTTGGAACAATATACAACACTAGTTGTTTGCTACATACCAGTGGGATGCTTGGAACAATATACAACACTAGCTGTTTGCTACATACCAGTGGGATGCTTGGAACAATATACAACACTAGTTGTTTGCTACATACCAGTGGGATGCTTGGAACAATATACAACACTAGTTGTTTGCTACATACCAGTGGGATGATTGGAACAATATACAACACTAATTGTTTGCTACATACCAGTGGGATGCTTGGAACAATATACAACACTAGTTGTTTGCTACATACCAGTGGGATGCTGGGAACAATATACAACACTAGTTGTTTGCTACATACCAGTGGGATATTTGGAACAATACAACATTAGTTGTTTGCTACATACCAGTGGGATGCTTGGAACAATATACAACACTAGTTGTTTGCTACATACCAGTGGGATGCTTGGAACAATATACAACACTAGTTGTTTGCTACATACCAGTGGGATGATTGGAACAATATACAACACTAATTGTTTGCTACATACCAGTGGGATGCTTGGAACAATATACAACATTAGTTGTTTGCTACATACCAGTGGGATGCTTGGAACAATATACAACACTAGTTGTTTGCTACATACCAGTGGGATGCTTGGAACAATATACAACACTAGTTGTTTGCTACATACCAGTGGGATGATTGGAACAATATACAACACTAATTGTTTGCTACATACCAGTAGGATGCTTGGTACAATACACAACACTAGCTGTTTGGTACATACCAGTGAGATGCTGGGAACAATATACAACACTAGTTGTTTGCTACATACCAGTGGGATGCTTGGAACAATATACAACACTAGTTGTTTGCTACATACCAGTGGGATGCTTGGAACAATATACAACACTAGTTGTTTGCTACATACCAGTGGGATGCTTGGAACAATATACAACACTAGTTGTTTGCTACATACCAGTGGGATGATTGGAACAATATACAACACTAATTGTTTGCTACATACCAGTAGGATGCTTGGTACAATATACAACACTAGCTGTTTGCTACATACCAGTGAGATGCTGGGAACAATATACAACACTAGTTGTTTGCTACATACCAGTGAGATGCTGGGAACAATATACAACACTAGTTGTTTGCTACATAGCAGTGAGATGCTGGGAACAATATACAACACTAGTTGTTTGCTACATACCAGTGAGATGCTGGGAACAATATACAACACTAGTTGTTTGCTACATACCAGTGGAATGCTTGGAACAATATACAACACTAGTTGTTTGCTACATACCAGTGGGATGCTTGGAACAATATACAACACTAGTTGTTTGCTACATACCAGTGGGATGCTTGGAACAATATACAACACTAGTTGTTTGCTACATACCAGTGGGATGCTTGGAACAATATACAACACTAGTTGTTTGCTACATACCAGTGGGATGATTGGAACAATATACAACACTAATTGTTTGCTACATACCAGTAGGATGCTTGGTACAATATACAACACTAGCTGTTTGCTACATACCAGTGAGATGCTGGGAACAATATACAACACTAGTTGTTTTCTACATACCAGTGAGATGCTGGGAACAATATACAACACTAGTTGTTTGCTACATACCAGTGAGATGCTGGGAACAATATACAGCACTAGTTGTTATCACACTGTAAGATTACTACTATGACTATTGTTGACCTCTTGATTTCTGATTGGCTCAGGGGTTCTTTGCTGAGCAGCATCCAACTGAGAGGCAAACCACTAGCATCACAGACCGTCTAGTTGAGGTAAATTTACCACCTTTAGGCATGGATAATATCCTCATTCTCTATCAAGTACACTTTATATACAAACGTATGTGGACACCCCTTCAAATTAGTGGATTTGGCTATTTTAGCAACACACGTTGCTGACAGGTGTATAAAATTGAGCACACAGCCCTGCAATCTCCATAGACAAACATTGGCAGTAGGATGGCCTTACTGAAGAGCTCAGTGCCAAGTATCGGCAGGAGTGATATAAAAGCTCTCTTCCATTGGACTCTGAAGCAGTGGAAACGTCTTCTCTGGAGTGATGAGTCACTCTTCACCAGGAATTTGCCAGGAGAATGCTACCTGAATGCGGCAGGGTAGCCTAGGGCGGCAGGGTAGCCTAGTGGTTAGAGCGTTGGGCTAGTAACCGAAAGGGTGCAAATTCAAATCCCCAAGCTGACATGGTACAAATCTGTTGTTCTGCCCCTGAACAGGCAGTTAACCCACTGTTCCTAGCCCGTCATTGAAAATAAGAACTGACTTGCCTAGTAAAATAAAGGTAAAAAAAGAATGGGTGGGACCAACTGTAAAGTTTGGTGGAGGAGGAATAAAGGTCTGGGGCTGCTTTTCATGGTTTGGGATAGGCCCCTTAGTTCCAGTGAAGGGAAATTGCTACAGTATACAATGACATTCTAGACAATTCTGTGCTTCCAACTTTGTGGCACAGTTTGGGGAAGGCCCTTTCCTGTTTCAGCATGACAATACCCAGTGCACAAAGTGAGGTCCATACAGAAATGGTTTGTCGAGATCGGTGTGGAAGAACTTGACTGGCCTGCACAGAGCCCTCACCTCAATCTCAAGCCCTTGTGACTGGTGGCCTACAGTTACTGTTGGACACGGCAACAGTAATGATAATAGAAGCCCTTGTGACTGGTGGCCTACAGTTACTGTGGGACATAGCAACAGTAATGATAGAAGAAGCCCTTGTGAAATACATTAGTTACCTGTTGGTTTGTTGAAAATTCTGGATAATGAAGCCACTGTTGACCGTCTGAGATTAGGCTGGACTCTTTCACCAGCCTCTCTCAGTGATAGACCATGGTTTATCGCATGGACTATGATGGTGGCTCTTATTTCATCAGTGACAACAGCTCTTACTCTCCTTTGAACACCACCACACATTCTTACTCCTTTCCCCCTACCTCTCCTTCTCCCTTGTCCTGGTCCAAGTACTCCTCTACCTGGTCCAGCTCCTCCTCTCTCTGGTCCAGCTCCTCCTCTCCCTGGTCCAGCTACTCCTCTCCCTTGTCCAGCTCCTCCTCTCCCTGGTCCAGCTCCTCCTCTCCCTGGTCCAGCTACTCCTCTCCCTGGTCCAGCTACTCCTCTCCCTGGTCCAGCTCCTCCTCTCCCTGGTCCAGCTACTCCTCTCCCTGGTCCAGCTACTCCTCTCCCCTTACCTCTCCTTCTCCATTGTCCTGGTCCAACTATTCCTCTCCCTTGTTTTTTTTCTCTGCTCCTCTGTGTTGTTCTGTATCCACATTGAACAAAATCAATCCAAAGAGTCCCCTTTTTACTGTGTATGTCCATGTAATTGAAAGAACTTCAACACCTGGCTATGTCTTCAATCTATTTTACACAACTTACAGTAAATCAGCTATTTCTCAATGTTTCAATGATCTGTTCATTCAAAAATGCTTATCAGCTGTTTCAATATTGCTTTTGAGTTGCTGTTGTTGCAGAAGTAGAGGCTTTATACTATATTGAAGGTTTTGAACATTCGGTCTTCATTTCTGGCATGCTGTGTGCAAGCATTTGTAAGTAAGACAAGAAAGATCCGTCATTTTGGTATTGGGTAAGCTTGTATATAAAGAACATGTAAGCATTTTATAAATGTGTTAATTGACTGCGTATGGTCCACAACCGACAGACGTTGCGCTAATTGTGTTTAGAGTTTTGAAAATGTGACTACAGATTGGACAAAAGGATGTTAGCGATTGTAAAAAAAAAACTGTAATGGCCATGATTTTGGAATGAGATGTTCGACGAGCAGGTGTCCACATACTTTTGGTCATGTAGTGTACTTCTATTGAAATCCAAGTCATTTAATATCTGTGAAATGGGAGAGTGAGATGTTCCAGCTGTTCAGGTGGCCAAGAGGCTGCATGGAGATATGCTAAACCTTACTGTCTGCTGTGTAGATTAACAGTGAAATGCTTACTGACGGGCCCTTTCCCAACAATACAGAGAGAAAAATAAAGAAAAATAATAACACAAGGAGTAAATACACAATGAGTAATGATAACTTGGCTATATACACAGGACACCAGTGTCTATAGCCCTGTTCTGCTACTGTTCTGATGTACCCTGGCGGGTAATTCAATGTGGTGGTTTTGAAAATGTCTCATTACCATTCAGCAGCCTCTCCCGCTGTCTCCAACCCCCCTGGGGACTTTTGATTGACAGGTTGATTTTCAGGATGACTTGGCTTCTGGATGGTAATTGAGACGGACAGCTTATTGAGAATCTGTTCCCGGTGGAATGTGCGAGATGTGCGGGTTGCTGTAGACTCTCATTCAGAGTGTATTTTACCAGGAGAGTGAGCCATTTGATACTGTTGGCATTCATGAAAAATAAAATAGCAGGAATTCTATAAGAACTATAAGCCAGTAGAAGGAACATATCTGACGACAGTTTGACGATTTGATGGACATTTTTAACCAATGTTCTCTATATAATCTCATAAAAACATTCTTTATCTGGAATACCTTGTGTAAATGTGCCATCGTAGATGGACTTTATCTGTGTTTCCTGGGTTGTTTCTGTGACCAAGGCCAGTATATGCAAATTATTCCATCAGGAGTGATGCACGGTGGCCATTTAAGAATAGAATGCTCAGCACATGCCTGATGAAGACAGGCTAGGATTGGACTGACATGCTATACCAGAAACTGACAGGCCAAACTTAGAAAACATCAAAGCTTTACATTTACCTTGGAAGTAGTGCGTTTAAAAAGAAGACCTTGAAAAATCTCTTACCAACAATGTAACAAAGTAACCCTTTCATACTGAGGAAGTAGCACAGTGACAAACACTGAAAATTCTATCAAATCTTAAACCCAGACAGAATCTTATGTGACTATGGCCTTCACACAACTTTGAACCTTCAGAGGTAGTAATGAACTGGGCTGCTCTCTACTTGAACTCTGAACCTCCAGAGGTAATAATGGACTGGGCTGCTCTCTACTTGAACTCTGAACCTTCAGAGGTAGTAATGCACTGGGCTGCTCTCTACTTGAACTCTGAACCTTCAGAGGTAGTAATGCACTGGGCTGCTCTCTACTTGAACTCTGAACCTTCAGAGGTAGTAATGGACTGGGCTGCTCTCTACTTGAACTCTGAACCTCCAGAGGTAATAATGGACTGGGCTGCTCTCCACTTGAACTCTGAACCTCCAGAGGTAGTAATGGACTGGGCTGCTCTCTACTTGAACTCTGAATCTCCAGAGTTAGTAATGGACTGGGCTGCTCTCTACTTGAACTCTGAACCTCCAGAGGTAATAATGGACTGGGCTGCTCTCCACTTGAACTCTGAACCTCCAGAGGTAGTAATGGACTGGGCTGCTCTCTACTTGAACTCTGAATCTCCAGAGTTAGTAATGGACTGGGCTGCTCTCTACTTGAACTCTGAACCTCCAGAGGTAATAATAGACTGGACTGCTCTCCACTTGAACTCTGAATCTCCAGAGTTAGTAATGGACTGGGCTGCTCTCTACTTGAACTCTGAACCTCCAGAGGTAATAATAGACTGGACTGCTCTCCACTTGAACTCTGAATCTCCAGAGGTAGTAATGGACTGGGCTGCTCTCTACTTGAACTCTGAACCTTCAGAGGTAATAATGGACTGGGCTGCTCTCTACTTGAACTCTGAACCTTCAGAGGTAGTAATGGACTGGGCTGCTCTCTACTTGAACTCTGAACCTCCAGAGGTAGTAATGGACTGGGCTGCTCTCTACTTGAACTCTGAACCTCCAGAGGTAATAATAGACTGGACTGCTCTCCACTTGAACTCTGAATCTCCAGAGGTAGTAATGGACTGGGCTGCTCTCTACTTGAACTCTGTATAGCCTGAAGATTATTCAAATCTGAGAGCTTAAGCACCAGCAATGAATGGCCGTTATTGTACAGTATGAGCAAGATAAGATGGGTACTGAAAGGGTCCTTGTGTACTTGCAATGTATTCCTTACAGGTGTGTGTTCAAGCTATATGAGCATGAATGATGTTGATGTGTAGGTGTGGGTTTGTGTTTGTATGCATATCCACCACTGAAGGCCGTAGCAGCTTGGTAAAACTGTCTCCAGATGTGTGAAGCTTCTCTCTGACAGTGAACAATGCTGGGTCTCCCCCTACTTCATCCTGGAGAAGCAGCTCTGACAGAATCCTAGAAGGGAAGTGGAGACAGCCTGTGCCTAATTAGAATGAATGTGGGCAGGAGAATAGGGGAAACGAGGCGTGGCAGCTCAACACCAGCACTTCATTTGATGCATCAGCCATTCCATGTCTTACAGTTTAGAACCCAGCCAAACGGGTTATCATGCTGCCATACTGTCTATAACCATGTAGACAGACTGAAGACCGGTAGTGAGAGACTGAAAGAGATTGATAGATTTAGAGATGTGAATTAAAAGAGAGTGACATACGGTTGGGACAGGGAGATTCAGTCTGAATGTAAATCTTCACTACAGAATTCAGCAGTTTCCCATTCTTAGATAAACATATAGTGCAGAAAGAGAGAGAGGGGGAATGAAAGACAGAAAGAGGTCTTTAGGATCACATCTGATGTCTGTCTTCTCCATGGCAGAGGACCAAAATAAAAGCCCTCAGCCTCTTGTCTGTCCCTTGGCAGGCCATTACAGGTGCCTGTGGAAAACTACACAGCTTCTGAGATCCCATCTTAGCTTGAGTGTATGTCCCGTGAGAGGACATATGAGCTATGTAATGAACACACACACACACACACACACACACACACACACACACACACACACACACACACACACACACACACACACACACACACACACACACACACACACACACTATTTCTCTCTTTGTTTCAACTAGGATATGCTGCTTTGGTGCATCATTACTCTCTCTATCGGTCTCTCTCTGTCTCTCTCTGTCTCTATCGGTCTCTCTCTGTCTCTCTCTGTCTCTATCGGTCTGTCTCTCTCTGTCTCTCTCTGTCTCAGTGTGAAGTCGGTGGAACTCCTGATGCTCCATCTGTCTCTCTCTGTCTCTATCTGTCTCTCTCTGTCTCAGTGTGCAGTCGGTGGGAAGTCCTGATGCTCCATCTGTCTCTCTCTGTCTCAGTGTGCAGTCGGTGGAAAGTCCTGATGCTCCATCTGTCTCTCTCTGTCTCAGTGTGCAGTCGGTGGGAAGTCCTGATGCTCCATCTGTCTCTCTCTGTCTCAGTGTGCAGTCGGTGGGAAGTCCTGATGCTCCATCTGTCTCTCTCTGTCTCAGTGTGCAGTCGGTGGGAAGTCCTGATGCTCTCTGTTGGTCGCCCATAAAATAAGCTTTTCTGTTCCTCCGTTCACAGGGCTGTGATGCACTTTTCAATTTTGAGCTCCAGTGATCAGATCTGGACCTGTACTCAGGTTATGTTTTTTCAGACTGGGTGCCTGAAAAATCTCAAGAGAAAAATACAACTTTTGTGCTTAGCTTAGCAGGTATCTTTTTCTTATCACAGTGCTTACCTCGACTGACCAGGTTTTCTGGTTGTTCGCTCTCATTTCCTATCAAAAGATTTTTTCAACAAAATGAAAAAAGACACGTACTGTATATAAACACGCATGTGAGTGCACACAGATGCATGTCTGCAGACCAGCAGCCTCCTGATCATGTTAAGTGTTAGTCCCATATGTATTGCTTAATACCCTAATTATGATGATTAGAAGGATGATTTTTAATCTATTGTTTTCTGGAAAATTGCATTTTTAATGTTGAATGTCTGACTAAGCTTACATTTTAGGGAGATATTTGTGATTTATTACCCTTTGACATTGTTGACCCTCTTCATATCATTAAGCCTATTAGTCCTTTATCCCCTCAGGCATTGATCTGTTGTCTTTTCACTAACATAGGATCTGTTGTCTCTAACTAACCTACTGTAGGATCTGTTGTCTTCTATCTAACCTACTGTAGGATCTGTTGTCTTCTAACTAACCTAGGATCTGTTGTCTTCTAATCTAACATACTGTAGGATCTGTTGTTGTCTAACTAACCTAGGATCTGTTGTCTTTTCACTAACCTAGGATATGTTGTCTTCTATCTAACCTAGCATCTGTTGTCTTCTAACTAAACTAGGATCTGTTGTCTTCTAAATAACCTACTGTAGGATCTGTTGTATTCTAAATAACCTAGGATCTGTTGTATTCTAACTAACCTAGGATCTGTTGTATTCTATCTAACCTAGGATCTGTTGTATTCTAACTAACTTAGGATCTGTTGTCTTCTAAATAACCTACTGTAGGATCTGTTGTATTCTATCTAACCTAGGATCTGTTGTCTTCTAACTAACCTAGGATCTGTTGTCTTCTAAATAACCTACTGTAGGATCTGTTGTCGTCTAACTAACCTAGGATCTGTTGTCTTCTATCTAACCTAGGATATTCTGTCTTCTAACTAACCTAGGAGCTGTTGTCTTCTAAATAACCTAGGATCTGTTGTCGTCTATCTAACCTAGGATCTGTTGTCTTCTATCTAACCTAGGATATTTTGTCTTCTAACTAACCTAGGATCTGTTGTCGTCTATCTAACCTACTGTAGGATCTGTTGTCTTCTAATTAACCTAGGATCTGTTGTCTTCTAACTAACATACTGTAGGATCTGTTGTCGTCTAACTAACCTAGGATATGTTGTCTTCTAACTAACCTAGGATATGTTGTCTTCTATCTAACCTAGGATCTGTTGTCGTCTAACTAACTTAGGATCTGTTGTCTTCTATCTAACCTAGGATCTGTTGTCTTCTATCTAACCTAGGATATTTTGTCTTCTAACTAACCTAGGAGCTGTTGTCGTCTATCTAACCTACTGTAGGATCTGTTGTAAAAGCGCATAGAAGTCAGTGTCAGCTGATGCCTACTGTCCTTACATTGTCCCAACGTTACTTTGCTGACCACAGTACACTGAGAACCTTTGCTAAGCTGTCTGCTTGTTGTTTGATGGTTTCATCATTTACGTTTGGCGGCTGGGCTCCAGTCATATTGATTGTGAGAGCATGTTGAAGAAGCCACTGGCATTGATTAGTGATGTGGATATAGTGAGCTTTAAAACAACTCTAGTATAATCAACCCTCAAGCCTGGGTGATTCCTCTCTCAATCACTGTAATTGGTAGTACGTCAACCACAGCTTTCCAATCGATGGGTCCCATCTAAATGAGGACAATGAGCAAGAGGATTTACATACATACAGACCGATCCCCAAATTGAGCGAGACTAGACTAATGTGTTGATTTACTGTGACCAGCTCTGTGAACCAAGCCCTTGTGCATGAGTACTGTATCAAAGACAACTGGGGTCTGGAGTTTTTCCTGGTCAGGGCAGCTGGTCTAACGATTAATAATAATAATTGATTGGATTTATATAGCGCTTTTCCAACTACAGTAGGTGTTCAAATCGCTTTACATAGTTTGGGGAGAAACTCACCTCTTCCACACACCAATGTGTAGCACCCACTTGGGGGATGTACAGAAACCATTTTGTGCCAGAATGCTGAGCACACATCAGCTCTAAAGTTAACATATAAACTATTGCTCCATTGATTACAACTGTCAACTTTGCTTTTGGTAAGAAATCGGTTATTTATCTCTCCCAGCTTGGCCCCATCACAGTAGATGGATGCCAAGGCAGTGGACCATGAGTTTTTTTCACATGAAGGTGTTAAGCACAGTTAGCACACCATTCCCCTGGTGTTATTTATTTTACCTTTATTTAACTAGGCAAGTCAGTTAAGAACAAATTCTTATTTTCAATGACGGCCTAGGAACAGTGGGTTAACTGCCTTGTTCAGGGGTAGAACAACAGATTTGTACCTTGTCAGCTCGTGGATTTGATCTTGCAACCTTTCAGTTACTAGTCCAACACACCAACCACTAGGCTTCCTGCCGCCCCTGCCGTTATGATCCTCGACAGTTTCTCTCTGCATCATCTGAAATAGTTAGAGCAGGTTTCAGGGGCACATTTTGTATTACGTTCAGCTGAATAACAATCAGCTTCACTCAGTGTGACCACCACTTACTGGGGCGGATTGATTTGAGCATGTTTCAGAGTAGAAAGGTCGCTGTTTACTAACTAGCCATACAACTTTGAGTGTAGCTTTACCGTGATGTAGAGCAAAGAAATATGTCCCCTTCGTCCAACTGTTTCTATGGTTATTTCTCTGTGCTGTCAGGTTGCTTCCTGTAATTGGGCTCAATCTTTGCCTCCATGCGCCTCTACACTTGATTGACAGCAGGTCTTATGCAATGCCATGAATAACTCCTGCACTGATTTCTGCTCACTTCCTCTCTATTACTGAGTCCTGGCAGAGAGCAGCCCACTGGGCACAAACTGGTTGAATCAATGTTGTTTCAGTGTAATTTGTCAAAATTGTGACGTGGAATCTACGTGGAAAATACATTGAATTAGAAAAAAATTATAAACTGTTTGAGGGTGAAACTTTAACCACAGGATTATGTCATAATGGTATCCAAATTTCAACATAGACAAACCTTGTATAAAAATATGTATAGCTTCACTTCGGTCTCCTATCCAGGGTTTTAACCAAACCTAGCCCTGCTTAGCTATGATGTCACTGACTGTTACCATTGTGCTATTGTGAGAATGATTGTTGAGAGATCTCCACTTAACAAACCAAATAGATTCTCTGTTGCTACCGAAGTCATTCCAAAGGGTTGGTTTAACAAAGCAAATGAAAATGAACCATACTTTATCACACATACATCATCAATGGTATTGGTATTTCAGCCTATATAGCATTTACAAAGTCATCAACAGCTACTGTTTCAATTTCAACCCAGAATTCAACTAATTAAATTCAATTAAACAATAGGCCTTGGGTTTCAAGCTCTGGTTGATTTAAAATGTAATGATATTAAGGGATATTAAATAGTGCTTGGTTGTCAATGCAACCAAATATCAACATTTGAAGGAGATGCATCTTCTGCTTGGATAGTTCAGTATGTGCAACTGACTTAGTCTGGCATTAATTCCAGTTGGTCTACAAATTAACGTCTTCATCTCATCCAAAAATCTGAGTTAAGCAATAGAACTAAATCAAATCAAACTTTATTTTAAGTTCATTTAATGTTTGATTTAATCAACATTTAATTAAAGGAGATGTATCTGCTGCTTGGATAGCTCCATCTGAGTCACTGGCTCAATCCAATTCCTTAACTGTTATGTTTAAGTTGAGATGGAGACGTGAATCCAACATATCAATTCAATTCAATGTCACTTTTTAAATACAATAAATGTCCTATTAACTTGTCGACAAGTTAAGAACTGATATGTTGGATTCACGTCTCCAACTCAACCAAATGTAAACAATAGAGAATGGGATTGGGCCAGTGGCTCAGATGGAACTAAGTAGCAGATGCATCTCCTTTAATTAAATGTTGATATTTGGTTGCGTTGTCAATTCAATATCATTTTTGTAATACGGTAAATAGCCTAAAGTTAAGGCTATCTTACAGACTAATGTAACATTCAACCTTAGCATGAGGACCACATCCATGGCCATCTTTTAAGGTTATTGCACCTATAGGTCTACTTCTCTTCATATGTAACCATATAAAGCGTGTAGAGATCTTTACACTTGCTGTAATAATCTACTTTTAATATTATCTCAATTGCAATTCAGGTAATTTGATTCCGCTATTAGATGAAGCACATTGTATAACACATTCATCTGTTGTGTAAATAAACAAAATATCTGACATTGTATTCCCTTTTGAACTTTGCTGTGCTTTTAAATGGCGTGAAGCACAGTGATAGACATTTGGGTGACAACTAAACCAGAAATCAAACAATGTTTTTCCATTGGAATTTGGTTGTGCTTATAGATGGTTAAAAGGATAGTGATAACACATTGGAAATTCAACTAACTTTGAACTGTTATTTTTGAAGTTATAATCTCATTGATCAACGTCTCAAACAAATATTACACAATTATCCATGTTGAAATGACGTGGTGTGCCCAGTGGGAGTTTACTGTTAATCATAAAAATAGTACGTATATAGCACATACAATAAATAATCTACTCCTATCAAAGTCTGCCTGAACGTGGTTGAAATGTTTTGTTTTGTGTGTTGGGTAAATCAGTGAATTGACATACATTGTACGGGCTACATGCATCATTACAATGGACTAGACGGTAAAACAGTGCACCAGTACTATCGATTGACAAAAGTAAATCCAAGTAATCTCCTATTGAACAGATTTTAAAGGTATACATCAGGCGTTCCATATGGGAAAAAAATGTCATTCTGAATGGGCTTAATACGGATCATTGGGGCGCTAGCGCCCCATTCCCGACACTACCCGGAGAAATGTAAGGCTCCAAATTCAAAATCGAAAGGTTTAATTATAAAACATTCATCAATATACAAGTGTTGCATAGTCTTCAAAAGCTTAGACTATTGGCTATATCACAGCGTTGTCAGATTTCAAAAAGGCTTTACGGCAAAAGCACAACATTTGATTGTTTGAGGACAGCACCTCACATATTTTCTGCATTAGCATAATTTCATAACCAGCACGGCTCTCCCAAAACACATAAAAGAGCTAAAATAAATCGCTTAACTTTGATGATCTTCTGCTGAGGGCAATCCGAAGTGTCCAAGCAAGATAATCCATGTTTCTTTAGTTCGAAAAAGTCATTGTTTATATACATAAATCTCAGTTTGGTTGGCGCGTTATGTTCAGAAAATCCACCGTCGACTCGCCCATTGTACAGGGAAGAGAAAGCGTTCAAATTATACCTATCAACTTTGCCCAAACAAATCAAACATCATTTATAATGTATCCTTAGGTACACTTTTATGTATATTAACTATAATATTTCACACGGATAATATCCTAAACGATAGAAAAGTAAAAGACAGAGGAACGCGCTCACGGTCTCACGCACAAAAAACTAAGGCGACTTCCTCTATCCACTTACAAATTCTTCTTCTATTCGGCTGTTTTCCATGATAAACGCATGAAACCTTGTCTAAAGACTGTTGACATCTAGTGGAAGCAAATCCCATAGACAGACATTGGAAGTGAAGGCATGTCACAAATAAAAAATTCTGGACAGACATTCCTTGGGGTTTTGGCTGCCATATCAGTTCTGTTATACGCACAGATATTATTTTAACAGTTTTAGAGTGTTTCCTATCCAATAGTACTAATTATGTGCATATCCTAGTTTCTGGGCCTGAGTGGCAGGCATTTTACTTTGGGCACGCCAGACTCTCCAAAACCGTCACCACTGCTGCTGATCCCTAAGAAGTTAAATGTATATCGTAAAAAGCAACCCACTGCTGGTTCAAAATAACCTTTTTTGTGTTATGCCAGTTACACAATCAGTTATTCACATAACTCAGCGTGGGTTCTGTGCTATAGAGACACATCGCTGGGTTTATCAGGTTTCAGGTATGACCCAGATGCAGACAGTGTCTAAGAAACAAAGGTTTACAGTGGGGCAAAAAAGTATTTAGTCAGCCACCAATTGTGCAAGTTCTCCAACTTAAAAAGATGAGAGGCCTGTAATTTTCATCATAGGTACACTTCAACTATGACAGACAAAATGAGGAAAAAAAATCCAGAAAATCACATTGTAGGATTTTTAATGAATTTATTTGCAAATTATGGTGGAAAATAAGTATTTGGTCAATAACAAAAGTTTATTTCAATACTTTGTTATATACCCTTTGTTGGCAATGACAGAGGTCAAACGTTTTCTGTAAGTCTTCACAAGGTTTTCACACACTGTTGCTGGTATTTTGGCCCATTCCTCCATGCAGATCTCCTCTAGAGCAGTGATGTTTTGGGGCTGTCGCTGGGCAACACGGACTTTCAACTCCCTCCAAAGATGTTCTATGGGGTTGAGATCTGGAGATTGGCTAGGCCACTCCAGGACCTTGAAATGCTTCTTACAAGCCACTCCTTGATTGCCAGGCGGTGTGTTTGGGATCATTGTCATGCTGAAAGACCCAGCCACGTTTCATCTTCAATGCCCTTGCTGATGGAAGGAGGTTTTCACTCAAAATCTCGATACATGGCCCCATTCATTCTTTCCTTTACACTGATCAGTCGGTCCCTTTGCAGAAAAACAGCCCCAAAGCATGATGTTTCCACCCCCATGCTTCACAGTAGGTATGGTGTTCTTTGGATGCAACTCAGCATTCTTTGTCCTCCAAACACGACGAGTTGAGTTTTTACCAAAAAGTTCTATTTTGGTTTCATCTGACCATATGACATTCTCCCAATCCTCATCTGGATCATCCAAATGCTCTCTAGCAAACTTCAGACGGGCCTGAACATGTACTGGCTTAAGCAGGGGGACACGCGTCTGGCACTGCAGGATTTGAGTCCCTGGCGGCGTAGTGTGTTACTGATGGTAGGCTTTGTTACTTTGGTCCCAGCTCTCTGCAGGTCATTCACTAGGTCCCCGTGTGGTTCTGGGATTTTTGCTCACCGTTCTTGTGATCATTTTGACCCCACGGGTGAGATCTTCGTGGAGCCCCAGATCGAGGAAGATTATCAGTGGTCTTGTATGTCTTCCATTTCCTAATAATTGCTCCCACAGTTGATTTCTTCAAACCAAGCTGCTTACCTATTGCAGATTCAGTCTTCCCAACCTGGTGCAGGTCTACAATTTTGTTTCTGGTGTCCTTTGACAGCTCTTTGGTCTTGGCCATAGTGGAGTTTGGAGTGTGACTGTTTGAGGTTGTGGACAGGTGTCTTTTATACTGATAACAAGTTCAAACAGGTGCCATTAATACAGGTAACGAGTGGAGGACAGAGGAGCCTCTTAAAGAAGAAGTTACAGGTCTGTGAGAGCCAGAAATCTTGCTTGTTTGTATGTGACCAAATACTTATTTTCCACCATAATTTGCAAATAAATTCATTAAAAATCCTACAATGTGATTTTCAGGATTTTTTTCCCTCCTTTTGTCTGTCATAGTTGAAGTGTACCTATGATGAAAATTACAGGCCTCTCTCATCTTTTTAAGTGAGAGAACTTGCACAATTGGTGGCTGACTAAATACTTTTTTGCCCCACTGTATTTCTAGTACAGGGCAGGCAAACGACAAGTCAAAGGCAGGCAGAGGTCAGTAATCCAGAGAGGGTGCAAAAGGTCCAGAACGGCAGGCAGTCTCAGGGTCAGGGCAGGTAGAACGGTCAAAACCGGGAAGGACTAGAAAACAGTAGCAAGAACAGACAGGGCATGGGAAAAAACGCTGGTAGGTTTTACGAAACAAAACGAACTGGCAACAGACAAACAGAGAACACAGGTATAAATACACAGGGATAATGGGAAAGATGGGCGACACTTGGAAGGGCAGGTAGAACGTGAAACAGATCAGCGTGTGACAGGATTAGTGAAATAACCCAAGCTGGGTTGTTTTTAACCCAGCATTTTGTAGAGTGTAGTGTTGATGGGTGAATAGGTTCCACTCACATTACTATGCTGTGTGCAGCCTATGGGTGCGGTACACTCTCTCACACATTTCTCCTCAGAGGAGCACATGAACTGAGTGCATTACTGATGCTTGAGGCGTAACACTGGAGCTCTAAGAGTAATATCTTCAGTAAATTTTTAACCATGTGCCACTGTATCCTGCTTCTCCTTCCATGTGTTATTCTGGTTGTCCCGTTTGTCCTGTTTGTCCTGTGGCGATAGCACAAGTTAGGACAGCATTCCACTCACATTCAATAGGTAATTGTACCCTTTTAGCGGGACACTTTCCTCCCACTCCTAAAATCCCTTTTTTTAATATCAAATCATGACAACTGTTTGTGCTCTCTTATGCCTCCAGCAAGACATGGCCTTCCATTGGAAAATATAAAAAATGATTATCTGTTTAAAGGAGGAGCTATATACAGTACTCACTGGAATACTGAAAAAAACGATTACCACAGTCTCTCCAATGGTTCTTGTTTCACAAAAAAAAAATCTCAATTTGGGATGTATCTTGTGGGTTTTTAAAGCACTTTCTCAGTTACTTGTAACCAGAATGTTCTCATCCGAACTAAAGTGGGCCACTTTCCAGCACCTTAGTGTTGTCCCCATGGTATGTTACAGCACTTTTGAAAGCTGGGTGCGTTATTATGTCCCATTTCCCAGTGAGCTGTGCACTCTCAGAAGAAAAGGGCACGGTTTAGGGTACAGTATTGATCCCGTGGTACAAACAAAGTACACATAAGGTACACATACGATCTCACATCGTAGTGTTTGGTAACTTTTATGGTACATATGCGGATAATCTAATATGATGGTACATTTTTGTTATTGTAGCAACCTTAACACAATGCTGAGCAACCTTGTCAAGAGGTATGGACCACTTGGAGTAACGGTTTAGGTCATCAATTAGATTCAGCTGCGTTTTCTTGAGCGGATGGTCAGGGGGCTAGAACAAATTGATGGCAAAAAGATCAAACATATAATATTTGACTGAAACATAATAATTTCAAACCTTGTTTACATTTGTACATGATCACGTGTCTCTCTATTATGCATGGGAATACTGGGTATTTGGTATTTTATGAGGATCCCCATTAGCTCTTACAAAAGCAGCAGCTACTCTTCCTTGAGTCCACACAAAACATGAAACATGACATAATACAGAACATTAACAGACAAGAACAGCTCAAGGACAGAACTACATAAACATGTTTTAAAGGCACACGTAGCCTACATATCAGTACATACACACAAACTATCTAGGTCAAGTAGGGGAGAGGCGTTGTGCCGTGAGGTGTTGCTTAACCTGGGAACAGATTTCTCAAATTAAAATCACTTGGAGCTGATTCCTTGGTGTTTATACAGACTTTTATGTCCAACCACGAAACCAGGCCTTGGCACGGGTGGCTGAAGTCCTTGATGATCTTCTTGGCCTTCCTGTGACACCGGGTGCTGTAGATGTCCTGGAGGGAAGGCAGTGCACCCCGGGTGACTGCACCACCTTCTGCAGAGCCCTGTGGTTACGGATGTTGAAATTGCTCTCAATGATTCATGTGTAGAAGTTCTTGAGGTCTTAAGTGCTAAGTCACCACGCTTTCAGGTTATCATTGACGTGTACGCCGAAAAATGTCAAACTTTTGACCCTCTCCACTGCGGCTCCGTCGATGTGGATGGGGGCGTGCTCTCTCTACTGTCTCCTGTAGTCCATGATCAGCTCTTTCCTTTCGTTGACTTTGAGGGAGAGGTTATTTTCCTGGCACCACTCTGCCAGGGCACTCACATCCTCCCTGTAGGCTCTCATAGTTATTGGCAATCAGGTCTACCACTGTTGTGCCGTCAACAAACGTAATGTAGCTGGGGATTTTAACAAGGCTAATCTGAAAACAAGGCTCCCTAAATTTTATCAGCATATTGAATGCGGGCCCGGTCTGGTAAAACTCTGGATCATTGCTACTCTAATTTCCATGCCGCATACAAGTGCATCGGTGATGTGGTACCCACGATGACTACTAACCCAACCAGAAACCGTGGATTGATGGCAGCATTCGGGGAAAACTGAAAGCGCGAACCACTGCTTTTAATCATGGCAAGGCGCCCGGAAACATGACCGAATACAAACAGTGTAGCTATTCCCTCCGCAAGGCAATCAAACAAGCTAAGCGTCAGTATAAAGACAAAGTAGAGTAGCAATTCAACGGCTCAGATACGAGACGTATGTGGCAGGGTCTACAGTCAATCACGGACTACAAAAAGAAACCCCGATGTCCTGCTCCCAGACAAACTAAACAACTTCTTTGACAATACAGTGCCACTGACACGGCCCGCTACCAAAACCTGCGGGCTCTCCTTCACCGCAGCCAACGTGAGTAAAACATTTAAACGTGTTAACCCTCGCAAGGCTGCCGGCCCAGACGCCATCCCTAGCCTCGTCCTCAAAGCATGCACAGACCAGCTGGCTGGTGTGTTTACGGACATATTCTATCAATCCCTAACCCAGTCTGCTGTTCCCACATGCTTCAAGAGGGCCACCATTGTTCCTGTTCCCAAGAAATCTAAGGTAACTGAGCTAAACGACTATCACCCCGTAGCACTCACTTCCGTCATCATGAAGTGCTTTCAGAGACTAGTCAAGGATCATATCACCTCCACCCTACCTACCCTTGACCCGCTCCAATTTGCTTACCGCCCCAATAGGTCCACAGACAACGCAATCGCTATCACACTGCACACTGCCCTAACCCATCTGGACAAAAGGAATACCTACAGTTGAAGTCGGAAGTTTACATGCACTTATGTTGGAGTCATTAAAACTCGTTTTTCAACCACTCCACAAATTTCTTGTTAACAAACTATAGTTTTGGCAAGTCGGTTAGGACATATACTTTGTGCATGACATAAGTCATTTTTCCAACAATTGTTTACAGACAGATTATTTCAATTATAATTCACTGTATCACAATTCCAGTGGGTCAGAAGTTTACATACATTAAGTTGACTGTGCCTTTAAACGGCTTGGGAAATTCCAGAAAATTGTGTCATGGCTTTAGAAGCTTCTGATAGGCTAATTGACATCATTTGTGTCAATTGGAGGTTATACCTGCGGATGTATTACAAATCTTTTCTTCAAACTCAGTGCCTCTTCGTTTGAAAATCTAAAGAAATCCGCCAAGACCTCAGAAAAAAAATTGGAGACCCCCACAAGTCTGGTTCATCCATGGGAGCAATTTCCAAACGCCTGAAGGTACCACAGTCATCTGTACAAACAATAGTAAGTATAAACACCATGGGACCACGCAGCCGTCATACCACTCAGGAAGGAGACACGTTCTGTCTCCATGAGATGAATGTACTTTGGTGTGCGAAATGTGCAAATCAATCCCAGAACAACAGCAAAGGACCTTGAGAAGATGCTGGAGGAAACAGGTACAAACGTTTCTATATCCACTGATGAAACAAAATTAGAACTGTTTGGCCATAATGACCATTGTTATGTTTGTAGGAAAAAGGGGAAAGCTTGCAAGCTGAAGAACACCATCCCAACCGTGAAGCACGGGGGTGGCAGCAAAATGTTGTGGGGTGCTTTGCTGCAGGGGGACTGGTGCACTTCACAACATAGATGGCATCATGAGGGAGGAAAATTATGTGGATATATTGTAGCAACATCTCAAGACATCAGTCAGGAAGTTAAAGCTTGGTTGCAAATGAGTCTTCCAAATGGACAATGACCCCAAGCATACTTCCAAAGTTGTGGAAAATGGCTTAAGGATAACAAAGTCAAGGTATTGGAGTGGCCATCACATAGCCCTGACCTCATCCTACAGAAAAGTTACTGGCAGAACTGAAAAAGCGTGTGCGAGCAAGGAGGCCTACAAACCTGACTCAGTTACACCAGCTCTGTCAGGAGGAATGGGCCAAAATGCACCCAACTTATTGTGGGAAGCTTGTGGAAGGCTACCCAAAATGTTTGACCCAAGTTAAACAATTTAAAGGCAATGCTACCAAATACTAATTGAGTGTATGCAAACTTCTGACCCACTGGGAATGTGATGAAAGAAACAAAAGCTGAAATAAATCATTCTCTCTACTATTATTCTGACATTTCACATTCTTAAAATAAAGTGGTGATCCTAACTGACCTAAGACAGGGAATTTTTACTAGGATTAAATGTCAGGAATTGTGAAAAACTGAGTTTAAATGTATTTGGCTAAGGTGTATGTAAACTTCCGACTTCAACTGTATGTAAGAATGCTGTTCATCGATTATAGCTCAGCATTCAACTCCATAGTACTTTGCAAACTCGTCATTATGCTCGAGACCCTGGGTCTTGATCCCGCCCTGTGCAACTTGGTCCTGGACTTTCTGGCGGGCCGGCCCCTGGGTGGTGAGGGTAGGAAACAACATCTTCACCCGGTGATCCTCAACACTGGGACCCCACAAGGGTACGTTCTCAGCCCTCTCCTGTACTCCCTGTTCACCCATGACTGCGTGGCCATGCACGCCTTCAACTCAATCATCAAGTTTGCAGATGACACTACAGTGGTAGGCTTGATTACCAACAACAACGAGACGGCCTACAGGGAGGAGGTGAGGGCCCTCGGAGTGTGGCGAGTGATAAATGGAGGTTGAGTGATAAATGGCAGATATGTGAGAGCAGAACTAATAAACGGGCTCTGCCCTATCACTAAAATGGCAACCCTGATCAGAACTACAAATCACAAAATGTCCGACCGCCAAATTCCCAGAAGCAAGGGGAACCCTCAGAAGGTGGGGCCAACCCACATATAAGAGGTCAAGACAAACCAGGAAGAGAGAGAGAGTGCTGGAAGGATCTATGAAGCATAGAGGAAGAAACAATATATTGGCTGTATTTACCGTGTATGAACTGGACTGTTTTGGACTTACCTGTCGGCGTTTGGACCTGGACCGACCGAGAACCTGATTTGTGTACCGAACCCTGCTATCCTTGACCTTGCCAGCGACCTGGGTGCACCAGAACGGAGAAACAAGCACACAGGTACTGTCCTGTTCTAAATAACTCTCAGTTTGGGGTGATTTTGGTGACTGTTTCCCACTTAAATTGTGACAAACGCTCCTAACCTTGAAGAGGTTTGCCACAGTTAACAAAACAAAGGAGATTATCGTGGATTTCAGGAAACAGCAGGGGGAGCACCCCCCTATCCACATCGACGGGACAGTAGTGGAGACGGTGGAAAGGTTTATGTTCTTTGGCATACACATCACGGACAAACTGAAATGGTCCACCCACACAGACAGCGTGGTGAAGAAGGCGCAACAGCGCCTCTTCGACCTCAGGAGGCTGAAGAAATTTGGCTTGTCACCAGAACACTCACAAACTTTTACAGATGCACAATCGAGAGCATCCTGTCTGGCTGTATCACAGCCTGGTACGGCAACTGCTCCGCCCAAAACCGTAAGGCTCTCCAGAGGGTAGTGCGGTCTGCACATCGCATCACTGGGGGCAAACTACCTGCGCTCCAGGACACCTACACCACCCGATGTCACAGAAGGCCAAAAATATAATCAAGGACAACAACCACCCGAGCCACTGCCTGTTCACCCCGCTTTCATCCAGAAGGCGAGGTCAGTACAGGTGCATCAAAGCTGGCACTGAGAGACTGAAAACAGCTTCTATCTCAAGGCCATCGGACTGTTAAACAGCCATCATTATCATTGAGTGGCTGCTGCCAACATACAGACTCAATCTCTAGCCACTTTAATAATTAATAATTGGATGTAATAAATGTATCACTAGTCACTTAAACAATGCCACTTTATATAATGTTTACATACCCTACATTACTAATCTCATATGTATATACTGTACTCTATACCTACTGCATCTTGCCTATGCCGTTCGGCCATCGCTCATCCATATATTTATATGTACATATTCTTAATCATTCCTTTACACTTGTGTGTAGAAGGTAGTTGTTGTGAAATTGTTCGATTCTTGTTAGATATTGCTGCACGGTTGGAAATAGAAGCACAAGCATTTCGCTAGACTCACATTAACATCTGCTAACCATGTGTATGTGACCAATACAATTTGATTTGCTTTAATTTTGATTGAGTTGGAGATGTGCGTGGCCATGCAGTCATGAGTGAACAGCGAGTACAGAAGGGGGCTGAGCACACACCCATGTCGGGCCCCCCTGTTGAGGATTAGCGTGGCAGAGGTGTTGTTGCCTACCTTCATGACTTGGGGTTGGCCCGTCAAGAAGTCCAGGACCCAGTTGCACAGGGCGGAGTTCAGACCCAGGGCCCTGAGCTTAGTGATGAGCTTGGAGGGCATTATGGTGTAAAAGGCTGAGCTGTATTCGATGAACAGCATTCTTTCATAGGTATTAATCTTGTCCAGGTGGGATAGGGCAGTGTGCAGTGCGATGGTGATTGCGTCGTCCGTGGATCTGTTGGGGTGATATGCACATTTTATTGTGTCTAGGGTGTCGGATAAGGTGAAGGTGATATGGTCTTTAATAATTAGCCTCTCAAAGCACTTCATGATGACAGAAGTGAGTGCTACGGGGTGATAGTAATTTAGTAATTTAGTTCACTTATCTTCGCTTTCTTGGGTACATGAACTACAACTAATGGTAAAATGGACATATGGTGACAAGCGTTTGTACCCCTTTTAGTACAATTCAGGATCTTTTTTCTGAGAGTTTACTATAGGTGTCTGATCAAGTAAACTCTTATACGTGAAGAGTCTGGGGTGAAGCTGTTTGTATGGTTATGTGTTCCATAGTAAAGTCTTGCACCAAAGCAAGAGAATGTAGCGGCCAAAGGTGTTTGATGTGGTGTAACTGGTAATATCCATATAAAAATGTACTTCATCCCAATTGTAATGAGTTTTGACATCAAATATCTGAGTAACAGAACATTGCAGAGAGCTTTTTCTGGAGATCACACACTTTTGTCAACTGTAATATGTTTTATGGAAGATACGTCCATAAACGAATTACCAATTCGCTTTTATGTCTCTCAACTTTCATATTGAGACGGGAACACAACAAATACGTGTCTCTAGGCTGCAGATTGACTTCCTTTCATCTGGATGTTCCATTAGCAGAATGGAGAGATGACTCTGTAAACAAGTGATGCCCTGGGCATCTCTCCCCATGCTTTCTTTCTAATTTTGTCAGCCATTTTGTTTGAGAGGACTCATTGAGAACCTTTTCAAAGACTTTGTGATCATATTCATATGATCTCTTACAAGTAAGATGCCCAGAATTCTAGGACAAAACACATTGTTTTTTTTATGTTTCTAATTAATGTTGTAATCAATTTTATCCAAACCTAATCAAAAGATAAGAATTAGCTGAATTAATGAGATATAACACAGTACCGTGGTAGTGAATGCAAACCTACAGCAGATGTGACTTGGTGAATGTTTCATGTGTCTGTCACCCTGTGCATGGTGCATTATAAACCTACAGTGTCACATGGCAACACAACAGAGACCTAAGTATTTGCCACATCAAATATGTACAGCAAAGTGATTAAAACTGCATCTCAATGACATGCGTTTCCACAGATATAAATACTGAATAAAATGCATTATCCATTATCTTAGCCCAGTATTTCTTAAACCAGTATCTCTTAGCCCAGTATCTCTTAGCCCAGTATCTCTTAGCCCAGTATCTCTTAGCCCACCAGTATCTCTTAGCCCAGTATCTCTTAGCCCAGTATCTCTTAAACCAGTATCTCTTAGCCCAGTATCTCTTAGCCCACCAGTATCTCTTAGCCCAGTATCTCTTAGCCCAGTATCTCTTAGACCAGTATCTCTTAGCCCAGTATCTCTTAGCCCAGTATCTCTTAGACCAGTATCTCTTAGCACAGTATATCTTAGCCCAGTATCTCTTGGCCCAGTATATCTTAGCCCAGTATCTTTTAGCCCAGTATCTTTTAGCCCAGTATCTCTTAGCCCAGTATCTCTTAGCCCAGTATCTCTTAGCCCAGTATCTCTTAGCCCACCAGTATCTCTTAGCCCAGTATCTCTTAAACCAGTATCTCTTAGCCCAGTATCTCTTAGCCCACCAGTATCTCTTAGCCCAGTATCTCTTAGCCCACCAGTATCTCTTAGCCCAGTATCTCTTAGACCAGTATCTCTTAGACCAGTATCTCTTAGCCCAGTATATCTTAGCCCAGTATCTCTTAGCCCAGTATCTCTTAGCCCAGTATCTCTTAGACCAATATTGCCTGTATTATTTTAGTAAGACCATTACTGTTCCACCAATGAACAGTTTGTCTAGTACTATACTATCCTATACTATACTATACTATACTGTACTGTACTATACTATATTGTACCGTACCATACTATACTGTTTCTAGTACTATACTATACTAGAATATACTAGAATATACTAGAATGTACTATGTCATACTATACTAAAATATAATATGATATACTATACTATACCATACCACACTATATTATACTACACTGTACTAAACCATACTATTCTGTACTGTACTGCAATGTACCATACCATACTATACTATGTCTAGTATTATACCATACAATACCATATCATACTATACTATACCATACTATACCATACTATACCATACTATACGATAATATAATATTCTAAGACACTAATAGCTTACAGATGGTAGGCAATTAAGGTCACAGTTATGAACACTTAGGACACTAAAGAGGCCTTTCTACCGACTCTGAAAAACACCAAAAGAAAGACGCCCAGGGTCCCTGCTCATCTGCGTGAATGTGCCTTAGGCATGCTGCAAGGAGGCATGAGGACTGCAGATGTGGCCAGTGCAATAAATTGCAATGTCCGGACTGTGAGACGCCTAAGACAGCACTACAGGGAGACAGAACGGACAGCAGACCACTTGTAATAACACCTGCACAGGATTGGTACATCCGAACATCACACCTGCGGGACAGGTACAGGATGGCAACAACAACTGCCCGAGTTACACCAGGAACGCACAATCCCTCCATCGGTGCTCAGACTGTCCGCAATAGGCTGAGAGAGGCTGGACTGAGGGCTTGTAGGCCTGTTGTAAGGCAGGTCCTCACCAGACATCACCGGCAACTGGACCAGACAGGACTTGCTAAAAGTGCTCTTCACTGACGAGTTGCGGTTTTGTCTCACCAGGGGTGATGGTCGGATTCGCGTTTATCGTAAAAGGAATGAGCGTTACACCGAGGCCTGTACTCTGGAGCGGGATCGATTTGGAGGTGGAGGGTCCGTCATGGTCTGGGGCGGTGTATCACAGCATCATCGGACTGAGCTTGTTGTCATTGCAGGCAATCTCAACGCTGTGGGTTACAGGGAAGACGTCCTCATCCCTCATATGGTACCCTTCCTGCAGGCTCATCCTGACATGACCCTCCAGCATGACAATGCCACCAGCCATACTGCTCGTTCTGTGCGTGATTTCCTGCAGGACAGGAATGTTAGTGTTCTGCCATGGCCTGCGAAGAGCCCGGATCTCAATCCCATTGAGCACGTCTGGGACCTGTTGGATCGGAGAGTGAGGGCTAGGGCCATTCCCCCCAGAAATGTCAGGGAACTTGCAGGTGCCTTGGTGGAAGAGTGGGGTAACATCTCACAGCAGGAACTGGCAAATCTGGTGCAGTCCATGAGGAGGAGATGCACTGCAGTACTTAATGCAGCTGGTGGCCACACCAGATACTGACTGTTCTTTTTGATTTTGACCCCCCTTTTGTTCAGGGACACATTATTACATTTATGATAGTCACATGTCTGTGGAACTTGTTCAGTTTATGTCTCAGTTGTTGAATCTTGTTATGTTCATACAAATATTTACACATGTTAAGTTTGCTGAAAATAAACACAGTTTATAAACACAGTTTTTTGCTGAGTTTTTATCATACTATACTATATCATACTATACCATACAATACCATACTATCCTATATCATACTCTACTATATCATACCATACCACACTATACTATACCATACCATACTATACCACATTATACTATAATCATACTGCACCATACTATATCATACTATACTATAACATACTGTACCATACTATACCATACCCTACTATACCATACTACACTATCTTATACCATACCATACTATACCATACTACACCATACCATACTATACCATACTATACTATACTATACTATACTATACTATCATACTGTATCATACTGTATCTTACTATACCATATTAAACTATACCATACTATACCATATGGTGGTAAAATTGAAAGATTATGGTATAGTACTTTTATTGCATCAAATGGTTGTTTTATGCAACATAATAGAGTATTTTGTTAACTATTGTGTGTTCTACTGAAGATGGGCCTCTGGGAGATTCCACTGACAGGAGAGATTTACGATGTCTTTTGGGTGATAAAACCTAAAGAGCATTCCAGAGCATGAGTTAATGTTTCTGTTCTATACCGTACCAGGGAGAGATGGTTCCAGTTTGGAGTCGGAGTGCCAGATACTGGTCTCTATACAATGAAAACGGTTGACAAAGCAGATACTGTCTGCCATGTATTATAGATATCTTTCATACAGATCTTAACCTTGTGACCCATTCTATATATCTGTTGTTCTTCATGTAGGTTGAAAGGGGTGTATCTTGGCTATAAAATACCTTTGTACTTTTGTCTCGGGGCTCTCAACGAATCATCTGAGCGTGAATTGTCGACCAACCATGACCAGCCATCATTATCGTAGAGCACTCAATCGATTCACTTTATATGTGTGCGTTGTATTGACCTGCTCCCTTGTTAATAAGAGACTAAATATTTAGTTTAAGTATAACTCTGACTTGTGTGATGAGTTTGTCTAACCTCATTTGATATCACAGAAATTAACCACCACAACCATAACCATACCATATAATACTATACCCTACCATACCATACCACACCATACCATACAATATCATACTATACCATACCATACCATACCATACCATACAATGTCATACTATACCATAACATACCATACCATATCACACTATACCATACCATACAATATCATACTATACCATAACATACCAAACTATATCATACTATACCATACCATATTATACCATACCATATGCCACTATACCATACCATACCATACCATACAATATCATACTATACCATACTATACCATACTGTACCATACCATATCATACTATACCATACCATACCATACCATACCATACCATACCATACAATATCATACTATACCATAACATACCGTACTATATAATACTATACCATACCATATCACACTATACCATACCGTACCATACCATACAACATCATACTATACCATACTATACCAAACCATACCATATCATACAATACCATACTATACCAAACTGTACCATGCTATACCATATCATACCATACCATACCATACCATACTATATCATACTATACCATAATATACTATACCATACCATATTATACTATACCATACTATACCATACCATATCATACCACACCATACCTTACCATACCATATCATACTATACCATACTATACTATACCATACAATACCATACTATACAATATCACACTATACCTTACTATACCATACCAAACCATACCATACTATATCATACTATACCATACCATTCCATACCATACCATACTATATCAAAAATATCATACTGTACCATAATATACCAAACAATACTATATCATACCGTACCATACTACACCATACCATATCATACCATATCATACTATACCATACTATACCACACTATACCATACTATATCATACTAAACCATACTATACCATACAATGCCATACTATACCTTATCATACTATACTGTACTATACCATACCATACTATATAATACCATACTATACCATACCATACCATACTATATCATACTATACCATACTATACCATACCATACTATAGCATACTATAGCATACTATACCATAATATACTATATAATATAATACCATACTATACAATATCATACTATACCATACTATATCATACTATACCATATAATACCAAATTATACAATATCATACTATACCATACTATATCATACCATATCAAACTATACCATACCATACCATACAATACTATATCATACTATACCATACCATACCATACTATATCATACTATACCATACTATATAACAATATACCATACCGTACCATACTATAACATAATATACCATACCATGTCATATCATGTCATATCATACCATACCTTACCCTACCATACCATACCATTCCATAGCACACCATACTATACAATACTATATCACAGTAAACCATACTATACTATACCATACAATGCCATACTATAACATATCATACTATACCTCACTATACCATACCATACCATATCATACTATATCATAATATATCATACTATACCACACTATATAATACTATACCATAAAATAGTATACCATACTATATCATACTATACCATACCATACTATACCGTACTATACCATACCATACTATATCGTACGATACCATACCATACCATACCATACCATACCATTCTATATCATACTATACCATACTATACCATAATATACTATATCATATCATACCAAATAATACTATACCATACTATACCATACTATATCATACTATACCATACTATACCATACCATATCATAACATACCATACCTTACCATACCATACCATACCATACCATTCCATAGCACACCATACTATACAATACCATACAATACCATACTATAACATATCATACTATACCTCACTATACCATACCATACCATATCATACTATATCATAATATATCATACTATACCACACTATATCATACTATACCATAAAATAGTATACCATACTATATCATACTATACCATACCATACTATACCGTACTATACCATACCATACTATATCGTACGATACCATACCATACCATACCATACTATATCATACTATACCATACTACACCATAATATACTATATCATATACTACCAAATAATACTATACCATACTATACCATACTATATCATACTATACCATACTATACCATACCATATCATAACATACCATACCTTACCATACCATATCACACTATACTATATTATACTATACTATATCATACTAAACCATACTATATCAAACTAAACCAGACTATACCATAACATATAATACCATAATATACAATATCATACTATACCATACTATATCATACTATACCATACCACACCATACCATATCATACTATACCAAACTGTACCATACTATACCATATCATACCGTACCATACCATACCATACCATACTATATCATACTATACCATAATATACTATACCATACCATATTATATACCATACCATATTATGTTATACAATACTATACCATACCATATCATACCATACCGTACCATATCATACCATACCTTACCATACCATATCATACTATACCATGCTATATCATACCAAACACTACTAAACTATACCATACCATACCATACTATACTATAACATACTATATCACACTAAACCATACTCTACTATACCATATCACACTATACCGTACTATACCATACCATACCATACCATACTATATCATACCATACTTTACCATACTATAACATACTATATCACACTAAACCATACTATACTATACCACACCATACAATACCATACTATACCATACCATACCATACTATACTATACCATACCATACCATGCCATACCATACCATACCATACCATACCAGTCCATACCATACCATACCATACCATACTATACCATACTAGATCACTCTAAACCATACTATACTATACTATACCACACCATACAATACCATACTATACCATACCATACCATACCATACCATACTATACCATATCATACTAAACCATACTATATCATACTATACCATAATATACTATACTATACCAAACCACACTGTATCACACTATACCATACAATATCATAATATACCATATCATAATATACCATACTATATCATACCATATCAAACTTTAACATACTATATCATACTATACCATACCAAAGCATACTATATCAAACTACACCATACTATATCATACTATACCAGACTATACCACACAATACCGTACTATATCATACTCTACCATACTATATCACACTATACCATACTATATCATACTATATTATACTATACCATGCTATATCATACAATACCATACTATACCATACTATATCATACCATACCATCACATACCACACTATATCATACTATACCATACTATATCATACTATACCATACTATATCATCTGTACCATACTATATCACACTATTCCATACTATATCATACTATACCATACTATACCGTACCATACTATACCTTACCATACCACACCATACTATAGCATACTATACCATACTATACCATACCATACTATATCATACTGTACAATAACATACTATATCATAATGTACCATGCTATACCATGTCATACTATATCATACTGTACCATACCATACTATATCATACTATACCATGCACTACTATACCTTACTCTACCATGCCATACTATATCATACTATACCATACTATACCATGCCATTCTATATCATACTGTACAATACCATACTATATCATTCTATACCATAGCATACCATAATATATCATGCTTTACCGCACACCGTACTATACCATACCATACCATACCATATCATACCATACCATACCATACCAGTCCATACCATACCATACTATACCATACTAGATCACACTAAACCATACTATACTATACTATACCACACCACACAATACCATACTATACCACACCATACCATACCATACTATACCATATCATACTAAACCATACTATATCATACTATACCATAATATACTATACTATACCAAACCACACTGTATCACACTATACCATACTATATCATAATATACCATATCATAATATACCACACTATATCATACCATATCAAACTTTACGATACTATATCATACTACACCATACCAAAGCATACTATATCAAACTACACCATACTATATCATACTATACCAGACTATACCACACAATACCGTACTATATCATACTCTACCATACTATATCACACTATACCATACTATATCATACTATATTATACTATACCATGCTATATCATACAATACCATACTATACCATACTATATCATACCATACCATCACATACCATACTATATCATACTATACCATACTATATCATACTATACCATACTATATCATCTGTACCATACTATATCACACTATTCCATACTATATCACACTATTCCATACTATATCATACTATACCATACTATACCGTACCATACTATACCTTACCATACCACGCCATACTATAGCATACTATACCATACTATACCATACCATACTATATCATACTATACAACACTATACCATGCCATACTATATCATACTGTACAATAACATACTATATCATAATGTACCATGCTATACCATGTCATACTATATCATACTGTACCATACCATACTATATCATACTATACCATGCAATACTATACCTTACTATACCATGCCATACTATATCATACTATACCATACTATACCATGCCATTCTATATCATACTGTACAATACCATACTATATCATTCTATACCATAGCATACCATAATATATCATGCTTTACCATACCGTACTATACTATGTCATACTATACCATACCGCACTATATCACACTATACCATACTACATGATTCTATACCATTTAACATCATACTATATCATACTATATCAAACTAAACCATACCATACCATACTATATCATACTATACTATACTATATCATACTATACCATAACATACTATACCATACTATATCATACTATACCATACCATACTATACCATACTATATCATACTATACTATACCATACTATATAATTCTATACCATACTATACCAAACTATACCAAACTATACCAAACTATACCATACCATACATTACCATACCATATTATACTATACCATACTACACCATACCATATCATACTATACCAAACTGTACCATAATGTTCCATACCATACCATACCGTACCATACCATACTATATCATACTATACCATAATATACTATACTATACCATATTATATACCATACCATATTATATTATACCATACTATACCATACCATATCATACCATACCGTACCATACCATCCTATATCATACTATACCATAATATACTATACTATACCATATTATATACCATACCATATTTTATATTATACCATACCATACCATATCATACCATACCATATCATACCTTACCATATCATTCTATACCATACTATATCATACCAAACACTTCTAAACTATACCATACAATACCATACTTTATCATATCACACTTTACCTTACTATACCACACCATACCATACTATATCATACTATACCAT
The DNA here is from genome assembly GCA_030435695.1 of Brachymystax lenok tsinlingensis. NCBI lineage: Eukaryota > Metazoa > Chordata > Actinopteri > Salmoniformes > Salmonidae > Brachymystax > Brachymystax lenok. Next base: position 8,402,418 of record CM059819.1, read on the forward strand.
ACCATACCATACTGTATCATACTATATCATACCATACTATACCATACCATACCTTACCATACCATACCATACCATACTATACCATACCATACCATACCATACTATATCATACTATACCATACCATGCTATATCATACTGCACCGTATTATGTCATACTATACCATAATATACTATACTATACTATACTATACTATACTATACTATACTATACGATACGATACTATACTATACTAGACTAGGCTATACTATACCAACCCACACTATATCATACTATACCATACTATATCATATTATACCATGCTATATCATACTACACCGTACTATGTCATACTATACCATAATATACTATACTATACTATACTATACGATACTATACTATACTAGACTAGGCTATACTATACCAAACCACACTATATCATACTATACCATACTATATCATACTATACCATTCTATCTCATACCATATCAAACTTTACCATACTATATCATACTATACCATACCAAACCGTACTATATCAAACTACACCATACTATATCATACTATACCATACTATACCACACAACACCATACTATATCATACTCTACCATACTATATCACACTATACCTTACTATACCATACTATATTATACTATACCATGCTATATCATATAATACCATAAAATACTATACCATACTATATCATACTATATCATACTATACCATCACATACCATACTATATCATACTATACCATACTATATCATACTATTCCATACTATATCATACTATACCATACTATACCGTACCATATTATACCTTACTATACCATGCCATACTATAGCATACTATACCCTACCATACCATGCCATACTATATCATACAATACTATACCATGCCATACCACACTATATCAAACTACACCATACTATATAATTCTATACCATACTATACCACACAACACCATACTATATCATACTCTACCATACTATATCACACTATACCATACTATACCATACTATATTATACTATACCATGCAATATCATATCATATAATACCATACTATACCATACTATACCATACTAGATCATACTATACCATACTATATCATACTATATCACACTATTACATACTATATCATACTATACCATACTATACCGTACCATATTATACCTTACTATTCCATGCCATACTATAGCATACTATACCCTACCATACCATACCATACTATATCATACAATACTATACCATGCCATACCATACTATACCACACAACACCATACAATATCATACTCTACCATACTATACCATACTATATTATACTATACCATGCTATATCATATAATACCATACTATACCATACTATACCATCACATACCATACTATATCATACTATATCATACTATATCATACTATTCCATACTATATCATACTATACCATACTATACCGTACCATATTATACCTTACTATACCATGCCATACTATAGCATACTATACCCTACCATACCATACCGTACCGTACCATACCATACTATTTCATACAATACTATACCATGCCATACTATATCATACTGTACCATACCATACTATATCATACTGTACCATACTATACCATGCCATACTATATCATACTGTACCATACCATACTATATCATACTATACCATACCATACTATACCTTACTATACCATGCCATACTATATCATACTATACTATACTATACTATACAATACCATACTATACCATGCCATACTATATCATACTGTACCAAGCTATACCATACTATATTATACTATACCATGCTATATCATATGCTACCATACTATACCATACTATATCATACTATATCATACTATACCATCACATACCATACTACATCATACTATATCATACTATTCCATACTATATCATACTATACCATACTATACCGTACCATATTATACCTTACTATACCATGCCATACTATAGCATACTATACCCTACCATACCATACCATACCATACTATTTCATACAATACTATACCATGCCATACTATATCATACTGTACCATACCATACTATATCATACTGTACCATACTATACCATGCCATACTATATCATGCTGTTCCATACCATACTATATCATACTATACCATACCATACTATACCTTACTATACCATGCCATACTATATCATACTATACCATACTATACCATACTATACCATGCCATACTATATCATACTGTACCAAACCATACTATATCATACTATACCATAGCATACCATACTATATCATGCTTTACCATACCGTACTATACTATGTCATACTATACCATACCGTTCTTTATCATACTATACCATACTACATTATACTATACCATTTAATAGCATACTATATCATACTATATCATACTATACCATACCATACTATATCATACTTTACCATACCATACTATATCATACTATACTATACCATACCATACCATACCATACCATACTATATCATACTATACCATACCATACTATATCATACTATACCATACTATACCATACCACACTATATCATACTATACTATACCATACCATAATATACCATACTATACTTTACTATACCATGCCATACTATATCATACTATACTATACCATACTATATCATACTATACCATACCATACCATACTATATCATACTATACCATACCATACTATATCATACTATACCATACTATACCATAGTATACCATATCATACTTAAAGCTGGAATCGTCAAATGCCCAGTGCAGTCAAAAACGTGATTTCCTTGTGTTTTATATATATTTCCACACTATGAGGTTGGAATAATATTGTAAATATTACGATAATGCCCTTTTAGTGTAAACGCTGTTTAAAAAATTCTGCCTGTTTTGGTGGGATGGAGTTTCAAACCTCTCTGCCAACAACAGCTAGTTTTCACTTTTCCCCACCCCACTCAGACCGCTCCCAGACTGTCCTAGCAGAATTCTTGCTTGATAAGTGTATCGTTGCTAAGAAGCATTTATTTTCTTCTTTCTGACCATTTTAATTTAATACAATCCCAGTAAGTTACTTAATTCTTACCCAGAAATTATATATTGAGATAAGAACGGCTGCATTGGACCTTTAATGGTGAAACAGCCACATCCATTTGTGATATTACAACAATAAAGAAGTAACTGCAAACAATTAAAACCGTTTTTTTGGTCACACGTTATTTAGATATGGTTGGGGTTAGGTTAAGTGTAAGTGTTAAGGTTAGGACTAGGGTTAGGGTAAGGGTTAAGTTTAGGGTTAGGATAAGGGTTAAGTTTAGGGTTCGAGCTAGGGTTAGGGTTAACAGATAGTTAGTTGAAATGTTACTGAAAGTCTGTAGTGGATCTACAGATGGACTATCCAAATAAAGAGACACAGTTGTTTCCCTCGGGCATCGTCGCTTGCATGATTGAAGAGCACAATATGTACTGTAATGTTTTTACCATGTTGCATGACGCTCCTCAGCTCGGCAACAAAAACAAAAGCAACAGTGGCGGGGCGTCCAGTTTCGGTGTTCCCCCCCTTTTGCGGATTCCATCTTTAAGTTCATGACTTAACCCAACTAAAGAGCTGCATAATAACTTAAACTTCAGATGCCGATAGACATGGGGGGGAAATGAAAATGTAAAACTGCCATCTTCATGACTCAGTTCTGGCACAGTTCTCCTCTCTTTTCTGAAGTTACGGAAGTTAGAGAATCCAAATGAAATTGAGAATCTGTCTTCTTCCACTTTAGAAAATGCTGGAGGGATGCGAGGAAATGAAAAGAAGAAAATGAAATTGACTTTCACTCTGTGCACCGAGCAGCAGCCCTCCGCCATGAAGCTGTAAATAATTCATACATATACAACTCTCATGGGTATAGAGGCTCATAGTGACTAAGACTAAAGTTTGAAGTGGAATTGGAGAGGGAAGCCAGATTCAAATCATTCTCCTATTTATTTAGTTCAGAGAGTCTTAGAGCCAGGCTTAAAAAAACACAAAAATATCTGCTTATAGTACAGCTAGATATCTACCATAGGCAGGTTTCAGACTATTCATTCCCTGATGAGGTTTTCTAGCTAACTGCCAGTAAGCTCAGCCTCCTCCAAAAATCAACTCCCAAGCTCCTCGGCCTAAAGGTTCTTACTCATAAAGTTCACCATGGGGTCATTGGTCGGCCAATCTGACCAAACCCTTTGACCCTGCAAAAACTGATTCTCCCGACAGGGGCGCCACCCTGGTCAGTTTATTACTTCCCGTGCAGCTGTGGAGGTTCCTCCTGGTCTGAGTCCTGGCTGATTGCTTCCTCTGTGGGCCTGACCTCCTCACAGCCTAAATAGGGACCATCCATCAGCTAAGCCTGAGTTAAACTTCCTGTCAAAACAGAGCGAGGGAGAGCTGAGAGAGAAGGAAAGAGAGAGAGAGAGAGAGACCGAGAGAGAGAGAGAGAGACAGAGAGAGAGAGAGAGAGAGAGAGAGAGAGAGAGAGAGAGAGAGAGAGAGAGAGAGAGAGAGAGAGAGAGAGAGAGAGAGAGAGAGATGGGAGAGAAGGAAAGAGAGGGAGAGAGAGACCGAGAGACAGAGAGACCGAGAGCTGGGAGAGAAGGAAAGAGAGGGAGAGAGAGAGAGAGAGAGAGAGAGAGAGAGAGAGAGAGAGAGAGAGAGAGAGAGAGAGAGAGAGAGAAGTGGGTAATAATAAATGCACTTTAAAGAAAGGTGCAGTGCATTCAACTGTTGATGTTGGAATTACTAATTGTAGTTCATCACAGGTATTGGTTTATGGAATATCTTCCCCAAATTAAATGTAGATTCAGTTGAACGGGTCAATTCACATTAATATTTATATCTTCAAATTAGACAAGGCACTTCATTAGGAAAGAGCTCTCAGTGGCCTACTTGTTCATGTGTAATGCATAATATTAGAACAATAAATATGACTCAGAATTAGAAAAGCAGATTGATGTGTCATGAAAATTAATGATGTGAACTATACCGAATGCAGTCTGTTGACCATGTAGCTTTGCTTCAGTCTGTGGACCATGTAGCTTTGCTTCAGTCTGTGGACCATGTAGCTTTGCTTCAGTCTGTTGACCATGCAGCGTTGCTTCAGTCTGTGGACCATGTAGCTTTGCTTCAGTCTGTGGACCATGTAGCTTTGCTTCAGTCTGTGGACCATGTAGCTTTGCTTCAGTATGTGGACCATGTAGCTTTGCTTCAGTCTGTGGACTATGTAGCTTTGCTTCAGTCTGTGGACCATGTAGCTTTGCTTCAGTCTGTGGACTATGTAGCTTTGCTTCAGTATGTGGACCATGTAGCTTTGCTTCAGTCTCTGGACCATGCAGCTTTGCATCAGTCTGTTGTCCATGTAGCTTTGCTTCAGTCTCTGGACCACATAGCTTTGCTTTAGCATGTACCAGGACCATGTAGCTTTGCATCAGTATGTGGTCCATGTAGCTTTGCTTTAGTCTCTGGACCATGTAGCTTTGCTTCAGTCTCTGGACCATGTAGCTTTGCTTCAGTATGTACCAGGTCCGTGTAGCTTTGCTTCCGTATGTACCAAGACAATGTAGCATTGCTTCAGTATGTACCAGGTCCATGTAGCTTAGCTGCAGTATTTACCAGGACCATGTAACTTTGCTTCAGCATGTACCAGGAGCATGTAGCTTTGCTTCAGTATGCACCATTACAGAGGATCTAATAGTGGTGACCTTGAGTGTAAGCCAGTTTCCAGCTTCTGAAACTCCCCCTTACAACCTGGGGAATGGTAGGCTACATCCAGAAATCTCTAAGATGCCCGACGCAGTGGAAGAGTTTGTGTTTCTGTTGAGTTATGCACAGGGGTTGAGGAAAGGGTCCAAGGATGACACAGCATCCTTCTGAAACGTATTGCTTGTTACACAATGTCAACTTGACTTCTGTATCCCTCTGCCATAAGAAGGTTTGAAAGTTTGCATTTTATTTAACCTTTATTTAACTAGGCAAGTCAATTAAGAATTAAGAACACATTTCTATTTACAATGACGGCCTACCCCGTCCTAACCCAGACGACGCTGGGACAATTGTGCGCCACCCTATGGGACTCCCAATCGCGGTCTGTAGTGACGCCTCTATAGCACTGTGATGCAATGCCTTAGACCGCTGCGCCAGTCAGGAGAGTATAAACATCCTTTTCCTCCTTTTCCTCTAAAGCCCCTCAGAGACTTCTCTTAACTCTGAATGGCCATAAAGCTTCTAATAGCAGGGGAACAAACACATGGCAGCCGTCAGCTCATTCCCTTCTCAGGTGGGGAACTAAAGCACGGGGCCGTTGTGATGAGGAAATGTAGAAGGAGATTGTTGAGATCCTAAGACAGGGTACGTAGTTCTGTCTCTTCTTCTCATGTGGTAGTACACTACACAGATCTTCGTATGCAGCATCAGCCATGAAACAGGATGTCACGACTTCCGCCAAAGTCGGTCCCTCTCTTTGTTCGGGCGGTTTTCGGCGGTTGACGTCACCGGCCTTCTAGCCATCGTCGATCCATTTTTCATGTTCCATTTGTTTTGTCTTTGTTTTCAATTCCATTATTACATGTTCATTATTTAACCCTCTGTTTTCCCCATGTTTGTTGTACTTTGTTGGTTTTATTACGGTTGGTTATGTTCGCCCGTTTGTTTTTGGGCGCGTTGGATTTGTTATCCTGTTTTTCCCGTATTTTATTAAATACATTGCTCACTCATCTCTGTTTTCCTGCGCCTGACTTCTTCACCAGCTACACACACCGGCACTGACACAGGAAGAGGCACGAGATTTTGTGACTCATAGGTTTAAAGATTGTTTTGTCACCTCACTTCACCCAAATCAAGTCAAGTCAAATCACATTTTATTGGTCAAATACACATGGTTAGCAGATGTTATTGCTGAGTGTAGCGAAATGCTTGGGCTTCTATTTCCGACAGTGCAGTAGTATCTAACAAGAAATCTAACAATTCCACAGCAACTACCTAATACACACACAACTAAAGGGATGGAATAAGAACATGTCTTATGTCATATTAATGCATAATAGTGGTTGGTTTTATATGCTGTGTTTTAAATAGACCAATGACTCACAGTTCTATCTCAACTGTGTGGTTACGCTCATGATACCAAATAGCTGGTCTTGTATCTTAGTATTTCACTCATTCTATGTTCTACCAATATTGTCCTTGTGCCGCTATCTCTTCTGAGCAGAGACACTGGGGATATTACACTGTCAAACCCACTGCTCCTTCTAGCTACACTGAGTTAATGTGAAGATCGAAAAAAGGCACCTTTTGGAATGTGCTCGTCTGTTGAGCTAATCATGCGCAATCAACAGCCTTTCTGGAAGCCTTTTACCCACCGGGATCTTTGTCATCTCAGCGGTGCAGCATTTATAATTGCCAATGATGAACGGAACCTGGGGAAACTACCTGCAGGCTGCACATGGGGAAAACTAGTTCAACATCCCCACTGCTACTATTGATTAGGGCTTGATTGGGCAAGACAAAGTGAAATATGTCCATACAAACCTGTTAAACTCCAAAGTCTAAGATACAAAGTCCTCAGCTGTTTGTATGAAAACTTGGCACCGGACGTGGGGCACGAAACCATTTCAGCTAAGTTTGACCCATATCCCTCCAACGCCGTCTCTTCCTCTGTCGTAACAGAGTCGTTGAATCTGAAAAGGAGAACAGTCATACCCACTTTACTGTAAGCCAGGGGTCTAGCTTTCAAATAGCACATTATTCTCTTCTCATTAAAGGTCCCCAAGAACACAGTGGTCTCCATCATTCTTAAATAGAATAAGTTTGGAACCACCAAGACTCTTCCTAAAGCTGGCCGCCCAGCCAAACTGGGAGGTGACCAAGAACCTGATGGTTATTCTGACAGAGCTCCAGATTTCCTCTGTGGAGATGGGAGAACCTTCCAGAAGGACAACCATCTCTGCAGCACTCCAACAATCAGGCCTTTATGATAGAGTGGCCAGACTAAAGCCAGTAAAAGGCACATGACAGCCCGCTTGGAGTTTGCCAAAAGGCACCTAAAAGACTCTCAGACCATGAGAAACAAGATTCTCTGGTCTGATGAAACCAATATTGAACTCTTTGGCCTAAATGCCAAGCATCACGTCAAGAGGAAACCTGTCACCATCCCTACGGTGAAGAATGGTGGTGGCAGCATCAGGCTGTGGGGATATTTTTCAGTGGCAGGGACTGGGAGACTAGTCAGGACTGAGGGAAAGATGAATGGAGCAAAGTACAGAGAGATCCTTGATGAAAACGCTCAGGACCTCAGACTGGGGAGAAGGTTCACCTTCCAACAGGACAACGACCCAAAGCACACAGCCAAGACAACACAGGAGTGGCTTCGGACAATTCTCTGAATGTCCTTGAGTGGCTCAGCCAGAGGCCGGACTTGAGCCCGATCAAACATCTATGGAGAGACCTGAAAATAGCTGTGCAGCGACGCTCCCCATCCAACCTGACAGAGCTTGAGAGGATCTGGAGAGAAGAATGGGAGCATCTCCAGATATACAGGTCAGCCAAGCTTGTAGCGTCATACCCAAGAAGTCTCAAGGCTGTAATCGCTGCCAAAGGTGCTTCAGAAAAGTACTGAGTAAAGGGTCTGAATACTTACACTACCGTTCAAAAGTTTGGGGTCACTTAGAAATGTCCTTGTTTTTGAAAGAAAAGCAAAACATTTTTTTTCATCAAATTGATCAGAAATACAGTGTAACACACTTCAGGCTAGGCGTCCCGCTAGCGGGGCAACAGTCGACAACATCCAGTGGAGGGCACGCAAATCAAACAAATAATATTAATGTATGTTCATGAATGTTCATGAATATATTCATGTATGTTCATGAATATTAAACATTCATGAACATACAAGTATCTTATATTTTTTAAAAGCTAAATTCTTGTTAATCTAACTGCGTTGTCCGATTTACAATAGGCTTTACAGCAAAAGCATAGCATGCGATTGTCTGAGGACGGCGCCCCATATCAACATATTTTTCAACCAGCACAGGCTTCACAAAATCACAAATAGCGATGAAATAAATCACTTACTTTTGAAAATCTTCTTCTGTTTGCAATCCCAAGGGTCCCAGCTACAACATAAATGGTTGTTTTGTTAGTTAAAATCCTTCTTTATATCCCAAAAAGTCTGTTAAATTGGCGCCATCGATTTCAGTAATCCACTCGTTCAACATGCAGACAAAGGAATCCAAAAAACTACCGCTAAACTTTGTTCAAACAAGTCAAACCATGTTTCTATATAATCCTCAGGTACTCTAAAATGTAAATAAACTATAATATTTCATACGGAAAGTAGTATGTTAATAGGAAAGTAAAATTAGTAAACGCCTCATCCTCGCGTGCCGACAGACTGATATTGTTCCCGTAGTCTCTGTACCAAAACTCTAAATTCTTCCTCGTTTATGAAGAAGCAAGCCTGAAACCTTGAACAAAGACGGTTGACATCTAGTGGAAGCCATAGGAATTGCAATCTGGGAGCCGGAATTACATAGGACCCATAGCTTTCCATTATAAGAGCCTTGGACCTAAGAAAAATAAGAATATGGTTGGTTTTTCTTCGGATTTTTGCCTGCCATATCAATTGTGTTATAGTCTCAGACATTATTTTAACATTTCTAGAAACGTTATAGTGTTTTCTATACAATGCTACCAATTATATGTATATCCTGGCTTCTTGACCTGAGTAACAGGCAGTTTACATTTGGCACGTCAGTCAGGCGGAAATTCTGAAAAAAGGACCCTAGCCTGAAGAAGTTTTTAATTTTAATAATGTTGTAAATGACTATTGTAGCTGAAAATGGCTGGTTTTTAATGGATTATCTACAAAGACGTAAAGAGGCCCATTATCCATCATTCCTGTGTTCCAATGGCACGTTGTGTTAGCTAATCCAAGTTGATCATTTAGAAGTCGCCTCTTCACTGTTGACGCTGAGACTGGTGTTTTGCGGGTACTATTTAATGAAGCTGCCCGTTGAGGACTTGTGAGGCGTCTGTTTCTCAAACTAGACACTCTAATGTACTTGTCCTCTTGCTCAGTTGTGCACCGGGGCCTCCCACTCTTCTTTCTATTCTGGTTAGAGCCAGTTTGCGCTGTTCTGTGAAGGGAGTAGTACACAGCGTTGTACGAGATCTTCAGTTCCTTGACAATTTCTCGCATTGAATAGCCTTCATTTCTCAGAACAAGAATAGACTGATGAGTTTCAGAAGAAAGTGCTTTGTTTCTGGCCATTTTGAGTCTGTAATCGAACCCACAAATGCTGATGCTCCAGATTCTCAACTAGTCTAAAGAAGGCCAGTTGTATTGCTTCTTAAATCAGGACAACAGTTTTAAGCTGTGCTAACGTAATTGCAAAAGTGTTTTCTATTGATCAATTAGCCTTTTAAAATGACAAACTTGGATTAGCTAACACAACGTGCCATTGGAACACAGGAGTGATGGTTGCTGATAATGTTCTTCTGTACGCCTATGTATATATTCCATTAAAAATCAGCAGTTTTCAGCTACAATAGTCATTTACAACATTAACAATGTCTACACTGTATTTCTGATCAATTTGATGTTATTTTAATGGACAAAAAAAATGATTTTCTTTCAAAAACAAGGACATTTCTAAGTGACCCCAAACTTTTGAATGGTAGTGTGTATCTAACCATGTCTCTTCACTTATATCTTGATGAAGTTCACCTTCCCACCTCTAATAATAATATATAAACGTTATATCTTGTTTCATGGCTGATAAAGCCCTATATAGGTTATTTGTTGGTTGCTCAGTGCATTGATTCTCCTGAACTCAGACTAAACATTGTTCTATGGCCGAGGGGGTGCCTTATTCAGTTTGGATGTTTGGATAGAAAGGTTGGCATTCGCAGATACTTGAGGAAGTCTGACCTTGGTATATTAAACTCAGAGCTCAGTTTTTCAAATTATTTTAGAGTACCCTTTTCAAATAATTGATGGACACATTGAATTTTCAAGTGTGCCCAGTTTCTCTGTAATTTACATTGTGGTGCTGAAACTTGAAGCAGCAGCCGCGGCAAAATCAATCGGAAATGGATGGCTCATGGTGCTGAAAGTAGGCAAAATTAAGTTGGCATAATTTATTTCAAACATCTTAATTTTAATTAGACTTTACTAACAACAAGAAGGCATTGTGTTGGAGCCTATGTCAAACCTATTTAAGAAATAAGAGTTAGGCCTACCTGTTTGACAGACGACATTAGGCTATAGTAGGCTGCTATGTGCATAGATTTGTCGGCCAATTCCTCCACCCACCATGCACTTTTTAAATCAACCTTTTTAAATAGCCTACCTCCGTGTCAGTGAAGGGCTGTTCAGTTAAAACCTGGACTCAATTTGAGGTGGTGTGGGAGGGTATGACATAGGCCAACCTTTTATTAAAGAAACTGGCAGAAAACATAGGCCTACCCATAGTTAGCTTAAGATTTAAAATAAAATAAAACGGATCCGATTATATAAAGTGATCTATAACAGCGCTGTTTTGGTGCGCAACACTTTATGCAAAAAAAAAACAAGCTGCAAAATACCCAGGAAAGACGTGACGCCGATGCATTTGGGTATGTAATTGTTTGTTTCTTTGACATTCTGATATTGAGCTACAACCTTCTATAGCCGAGGAGACAAACAATTTACTTTGCTTGGGAAATAATCTAATTCTGTCACTATCAATTGACTAAGCTATTCAATTTATGAACCACAGAAGATGTTTAAACCCAGACAGCTTTTAGGGAAACACTTGTGACCTTCTCTCGTTTAAGCCACAGAACAAGAGTAGCCAGCAGTTAAAGCTGACATTTGTCTGCGTCGGTAGACCTACTCTGTCTGGGGTGGAAAGGTAGGCCTACTCTGTCTGGGGTGGAAAGGTAGACCTACTCTGTCTGGGGTGGAAAGGTAGGCCTACTCTGTCTGGGGTGGAAAGGTAGGCCTACTCTGTCTGGGGTGGAAAGGTAGGCCTACTCTGTCTGGGGTGGAAAGGTAAACATAACTTTTGAAAGTACCATGCTCAGATTTGCAAACAGCTACAGTTTTGTTGCAAACAAGAAATACTGATTTGGCATTGGAGAAATATGACAAGAGAACCCATAGGGTTATTTATCGCATTAAATGTTTGTGAAAGGCTTTTTTTTCTTCTCGGATCTGCAAATAAGATGATATATTCATAGATTGCTTTTACTGTGAAGGAGATCTTTCCACCCCTGCTCTTGTCCACGTTGGTCTGTGAACCCACAACCTTCCGGATCAAAATTCCTGTATTGCCATTTACTGCTTACAGGATGAAGAACAGTTCCAACAATTGCATATCTAAGGATCTGGTCTGTCTAAGAAGGGAGGGTAAATGGTATCCACTTTGTTTCAATTGTTATTTTGCATATAGGGGAGGGTCACTTTTTTTTCTTCAAATGCTCAGGGGGGGTTTAGGTTAAATATATTTTTCTGACGAGAGGACCATCCATTTTCGTTTTAGAGATGTCCAATCTTCTCCATGTAACCCTTACTATGAATAATGTTCACTCCCTTATGGCAGTTTGCGATTAAACACATAAAAACATTTATAAATTGATTGGCAAACTACTCATACAGTAGGTGAGCTGTGAGCAACTGTTACAGCAGCTGGAGATCTACCTGTTGTAAACCCCTGCTGTAAGCACTTTAATCTCCCTGTGAATGTTTTGAACATTACCCTTTATCTTTCATTTACACTCTTCCACAATGAGAGAAAGGTATTCTTGACTTGCCATGACTACCTCTTTGAAGGGCATTTAACCTGAGTTGCATAAGATGGTCTCTGGAATGCCAACGACCTGGAATAGAAGGGAAATTGTTGGGCTTGGAATAGAAGAGTAATGTGCTTGGAATAGAAGGGTAATGGGCTTGGAATAGAGGTGTAATGGGCTTGGAATAGAGGGGTAATGGGCTTGGAATAGAGGGGTAATGGGCTTGGAATAGAGGGGTAATGGGAATGGAATAGAGGGGTAATGGGCTTGGAATAGAGGGGTAATGGGAATGGAATAGAGGGGTAATGGGAATGGAATAGAGTGGTAATGTGCTTGGAATGTAGGGGTAATGGGCTTGGAATAGAGGGGTAATGCGCTTGGAATAATGGGCTTGGAATAGAAGGGTAATGGCTTGGAATAGAGGAGTAATGGGCTTGGAATATAGGGGTAATGGGCTTGGAATAATGGGCTTGGAATAAAAGGGTAATGGCTTGGAATAGTGGAGTAATGGGCTTTGAATAATGGGCTTGGAATAGAGGGGTAATGCGCTTGGAATAATGGGCTTGGAATAGAAGGGTAATGGCTTGGAATAGAGGAGTAATGGGCTTGGAATATAGGGGTAATGGGCTTGGAATAATGGGCTTGGAATAAAAGGGTAATGGCTTGGAATAGTGGAGTAATGGGCTTTGAATAATGGGCTTGGAATAGAGGGGTAATGGGCTTGGAATAGAGGGGTAATGGGCTTGGAATAGAGGTGTAATGGGCTTGGAATAGAGGGGTAACTGGCTTGGAATAGAGGGGTAATGGGCTTGGAATAGAGGGGTAATGGGCTTGGAATAGAGGGGTAATGGGCTTGGAATGGAGGGGTAATGGGAATGGAATAGATGGATAATGGGAATGGAATAGAGGGGTAATGGGCTTGGAATAGAGGGGTAATGGGCTTGGAATGGAGGGGTAATGGGCTTGGAACAGAGGGGTGATGGGCTTGGAATAGAGGTATAATGGGAATGGAATAGATACTGCACCAGACCTACTGACACGTTTTCCCAGAATTTGAAGTTAACTTGCTAAACTAATAAACATTTTAAAGCTCAAATTGGACTGGTATTGTTCATCTCAAGGATTCAGTGTCCACCTGTGTTGTGGGTGTGTGTGGGTGTGTGTGGGTGGGTGTAAGACAGAGAGAGATTAAAAGAGAGATGGAGGGAGAGAGATGGAGGGTGAGAGAGAGAATAAGAGAGAGAAGGAAAGTGAGAGTGTGTTTCAGTTTAGAGTAGTTCTCTTCAAAGGCACAAGTCGCCGTGGGATTGAGAGGTGTTGAAGCGTGGGAGTTTGGAGCGGGGTTATGCTATACTCACACACCACAAACCAAACTGATCTGAAAAGACAATTGCTCTCAGGCCAGTGGGTGAACACCACTATTCCTGGAGGATGAAAAGCCGGAGAAGAAGAGGGATGTGACATTTCATTGAGATGACATTCCCCTTGGACAGTGCAGTGTAGCAGACTTCTCCAGACCAAGCAACCAACACCTCCACTCACGAGATCCCTGGTATCACTGTCCTCCTCAGTCTTTCTCTACTTCATCTCTCCTTCTGTCTACCTACACCTTCTCTCAACATTCTATTACTCTCTACCTGTCCCTCACTACTCTCTCTGTCCTATATATTTCCCGTTCTATATCTCCATCACTACTCTCTCTGTCCTATATATTTCCCGTTCTATATCTCCATCACTACTCTCTCTGTCCTATGTATCTCCTGTTCTATATCTCCATCACTACTCTCTCTGTCCTATGTATTTCCTGTGTCTATATCTCCATCACTACTCGCTCTGTCCTATATCTTTCCTGTTCTATATCTCCATCACTACTCTCTCTGTCCTATATCTTTCCTGTTCTATATCTCCATCACTATTCTCTCTGTCCTATATCTTTCCTGTTCTATATCTCCATCACTACTCTCTCTGTCCTATATATTTCCCGTTCTATATCTCCATCACTACTCTCTCTGTCCTATATATTTCCCGTTCTATATCTCCATCACTACTCTCTCTGTCCTATATATTTCCTGTTCTATATCTCCATCACTACTCTCTCTGTCCTATGTGTTTCCTGTCCTCTCTCTCTCTGTTTGTTTTATAACCCGGTAATGACTACCTAATGCAGACGTTCTGTATTAATGATGGGGAGGTGTGTTCAGACTGGGGTCTTTTAGTGATGAGCTCTGATACTGATTCTGACAAACTCCCACCTACGCAGAGAAATGACCCTGTGTCTCCCCCCTACAGTCATATCATCATTAAGACCACGGCGCTACACGTGGCGTAACACCACGATAGAGTCTGCAGGAAGCCAGGGGTGGCGTAAGGACATTGAGTATTATTAAACGAAGGCCGGTTGTCGCTGATTACATGCCAGTCCTGCTTTCACTCTGAATATGGACTGATGAGAGCATTGCTAGCTTACATGCTCCCTCCTTCTGCCTGTCGGGGGATAATTGCGTCTGCCATTTTGTGTCAAATGCTGAACACTGTCACTCAGGGATGAGCGGTGTCTTAACCAGACCAACCGTGACTTGTTTACACAATGTTCTGGCAGACAGAAGTCACGTCTGGAAAGCGGCGTGTGAGTGTTACCTTATTACCCCAGAGAGACAGGAAGAGAGATGGAGAGACAGAGAGAGAGAGATATATTGGGGGGGGTGAAAACCTGTTAATTCATGACTATATTTACCTGTTAATTCCTAACTATACCCAATCTAGGTTACATGTGTAAGGGAAGAACAGCTGAATCTGAGGATGGAAGCTGTTGTATGTGTCATCCTGCTAATGAGTTCACTTTTTTTTTAGCTTAGCTTGGGATTCATGGTGGCAGCCTGCTGAGACAACTCAATATACTGTAGCAGACAAGTATGTGACCGACCACCTTGATCAATGGCAATTTGAGCTTAGCACACTTTCATTGTAAACGCTTTTAAAACAAGTGGTTCCACTCTACGGATCAGATACTGCCGCTACTTCATTTTCAAAGATGATACTGCCTCTACTGCCTTTTCAACAAGTGGTTCCACTCCGCGCCTCAGATACTGCCTCTACTGCCTGTGGTTCTCCTGACCTTCTCTCCACAGAATTAATGAAGCGTACGCTCCGTTATAGATTATTACGGGCCTGCAAACGATCAGAGATATCATTACACACACAGTCGTCACGGCTCACTGGCCGCCTAAAGCCCAATTCCTGTGAGGCCTTATGCAACATACAGCTCCATTGTACTACAGGGTTGTCTTGTATTAGATCTGAGTTTAGTGGTAAATAGAAGGAAAATGTTACAAAAAGAGATTAAATGGAATGTGTCAAATCCAGGTTCCATGTTTATGGGAGAAACAGTAGAATGGAGGATAGAATGTGTCATCCTGCTAATCCGTTATCTTAGCTTGAGATAGAATGTGTCATCCTGCTAATCCGTTAGCTTAGCTTGGGATAGAATGTGTCATCCTGCTAATCCGTTAGCTTAGCTTGGGATAGAATGTGTCATCCTGCTAATCAGTTAGCTTAGCTTGAGATAGAATGTGTCATCCTGCTAATCCGTTAGCTTAGCTTGGGATAGAATGTGTCATCCTGCTAATCCATTAGTTTAGCTTGGGATAGAATGTGTAATCCTGCTAATCCGTTAGTTTAGCTTGGGATAGAATGTGTCATCCTGCTAATCAGTTAGCTTAGCTTTGGATAGAATGGGTCATTCTGCTAATCAGTTAGCTTAGCTTGAGATAGAATGTGTCATCCTGCTAATCAGTTAGCTTAGCTTTGGATAGAATGTGTCATTCTGCTAATCAGTTAGCTTAGCTTTGGATAGAATGTGTCATCCTGCTAATCAGTTAGCTTAGCTTGAGATAGAATGTGTCATTCTGCTAATCAGTTAGCTTAGCTTGAGATAGAATGTGTCATCCTGCTAATCAGTTAGCTTAGCTTTGGATAGAATGTGTCATTCTGCTAATCAGTTAGCTTAGCTTTGGATAGAATGTGTCATCCTGCTAATCAGTTAGCTTAGCTTGAGATAGAATGTGTCATTCTGCTAATCAGTTAGCTTAGCTTGAGATAGAATGTGTCATCCTGCTAATCCGTTAGCTTAGCTTGAGATAGAATGTGTCATTCTGCTAATCAGTTAGCTTAGCTTGGGATAGAATGTGTCATCCTGCTAATCAGTTAGCTTAGCTTGGGATAGAATGTGTTATCCTGCTAATCAGTTAGCTTAGCTTGGGATAGAATGTGTCCTTCTGCTAATCCGTTAGCTTAGCTTGGGATAGAATGTGTCATCCTGCTAATCCGTTAGCTTAGCTTGAGATAGAATGTGTCATCCTGCTAATCAGTTAGCTTAGCTTTGGATAGAATGTGTCATCCTGCTAATCAGTTAGCTTAGCTTTGGATAGAATGTGTCATCCTGCTAATCCGTTAGCTTAGCTTGAGATAGAATGTGTCATCCTGCTAATCAGTTAGCTTAGCTTTGGATAGAATGTGTCATTCTGCTAATCAGTTAGCTTAGCTTTGGATAGAATGTGTCATCCTGCTAATCAGTTAGCTTAGCTTGAGATAGAATGTGTCATTCTGCTAATTAGTTAGCTTAGCTTGAGATAGAATGTGTCATCCTGCTAATCCGTTAGCTTAGCTTGAGATAGAATGTGTCATTCTGCTAATCAGTTAGCTTAGCTTGAGATAGAATGTGTCATTCTGCTAATCAGTTAGCTTACCTTGAGATAATATGTGTCATCCTGCTTATCAGTTAGCTTAGCATGGGATAGAATTTTTCATTCTGTTAATCAGTTAGCTTAGCTTGAGATAGAATGTGTCATCCTGCTTATCAGTTAGCTTAGCATGGGATAGAATGTTTCATTCTGCTAATCAGTTAGCTTAGCATGCATGGTGGCAGGCCGCTGCCATCTGGAACTATGTGATGATACTGTAGCGGCAAACATTTTATACACTTATACACTTGAAGAACTGCTTGGTCAAACTCTTGTTTTCTACATGAGCGGCATTCCACTCTGGTGCTGTCTCCTCTAGTGTTCTCTCCTGAGATTAATGTACTGAGGGGTTCTACTCCGGTGCTGTCTCCTCTAGTGTTCTCTCCTGAGATTAATGTACTGAGGGGTTCTACTGGTGCTGTCTCCTCTAGTGTTCTCTCCTGAGATTAATGTACTGAGGGGTTCTACTGGTGCTGTCTTCTCTAGTGTTCTCTCCTGAGATTAATATACTGAGGAGTTCTACTGGCGCTGTCTCCTCTAGTGTTCTCTCCTGAGATTAATGTACTGAGGAGTTCTACTGGTGCTGTCTCCTCTAGTGTTCTCTCCTGAGATTAATGTACTGAGGGGTTCTACTGGTGCTGTCTTCTCTAGTGTTCTCTCCTGAGATTAATGTACTGAGGAGTTCTACTGGCGCTGTCTCCTCTAGTGTTCTCTCCTGAGATTAATGTACTGAGGGGTTCTACTGGTGCTGTCTCCTCTAGTGTTCTCTCCTGAGATTAATGTACTGAGGGGTTCTGCTCTGGTGCTGTCTCCTCTAGTGTTCTCTCCTGAGATTAATGTACTGAGGGGTTCTGCTCTGGTGCTGTCTCATCTAGTGTTCTCTCCTGAGATTAATGTACTGAGGGGTGCTGTCTCCTCTAATCAAATCAAATCAAATCAAATGTTATTTGTCACATACATATGGTTAGCAGATGTTAATGCGAGTGTAGCGAAATGCTTGTGCTTCTAGTTCCGACCATGCAGTAGTATCTAACAAGTAATCTAACAAATTCACAACAACTACCTTATACACACAAGAGTAAAGGAATGAATACGAGTATGTACATATAAATATATGGATGAGCGATGGCTGACCGGCATAGGCAAGATGCAGTAGATGGTATGGAGTACAGTATATACACATATATATATATATATATATATATATATATATATATATATATATATATATATATATATGAGATGAGTAATGTAGGATATGTAAACATTATATAAATGGCATTGTTTAAAGTGGCTAGTGATACATTATTTCATCCAATTATAATTATTAAAGTGGCTAGAGATTTGGGTCGATGGCCGAACGGCATAGGCAAGATACAGTAGATGGTTTAGAGTACAGTGAATACATTTGATATGAGTATGTCGGATACGTAAACATTATATACAAAATTGTTCTAAGTGGCTAGTGATACATTTGTTACATCCAATTCCTATGTATGAAGTGGCTAGAGATTTAAGTCAGTATGTTGGCAGCAGCCACTCAATGTTAGTGATGGCTGTTTAACAGTCTGATGGCCTTGAGGTAGAAGCTGTTTTTCAGTCTCTCGGTCCCAGCTTTGATGCACCTGTACTGACCTCGCCTTCTGGATGATAGCGGGGTGAACAGGCAGTGGCTCGGGTGGTTGTTGTCCTTGATGATCTTTATGGCTTTTCTGTGACATCGGGTGGTGTAGGTGTCCTGGAGGGAAGGTAGTTTAACCCCGGTGATGCGTTGTGCAGTCCTCACTACCCTCTGGAGAGCCTTACGGTTGTGGGTGGAGCAGTTGCCGTACCAGGCGGTGATACAGCCCGACAGGATGCTCTCGATTGTGCATCTGTAAAAGTTTGTGAGTGATTTTGGTGACAAGCCGAATTTCTTCAGCCTCCTGAGGTTGAAGAGGCACTGTTGCGCCTTCTTCACCACGCTGTCTGTGTGGGTGGACCAATTCAGTTTGTCCGTGATGTGTGCGCCGAGGAACTTAAAACTTTCCACCTTCTCCACTACTGTCCCCTCGATGTGGATAGGGTGCTCCTCTCCTGTTTCCTGAAGTCCACGATCATCTCCTTTGTTTTGCTGACATTGAGTGAGAGGTTATTTTCCTGACACCACACTCCGAGGGCCCTCACCTCCTCTCTGTAGGCTGTCTCGTCGTTGTTGGTAATCAAGCCTACCACTGTAGTGTCGTCAGCAAACTTGATGATTGAGTTGGATGCGTGCTTGGCCACGCAGTCATGGGTAAACAGGGAGTACAGGAGAGGGCTGAGAACGCACCCTTGTGGGGCCCCAGTGTTGAGGATCAGCGGGGTGGAGATGTTGTTTCCTACCCTCACCACCTGGGACCGGCCCGTCAGGAAGTCCAGGACCCAGTTGCACAGGGCTGGGTCGAGACCCAGGGTCTCGAGCTTAATGACGAGCTTGGAGGGAACTATGGTGTTAAATGCTGAGCTGTAGTCGATGAACAGCATTCTTACATAAGTATTCCTCTTGTCCAGATGGGTTAGGGCAGTATGCAGTGTGATTGCGATTGCGTCGTCTGTGGACCTATTGGGACGGTAAGCAAATTGGAGTGGGTCCAGGGTGTCTGGCAGGATGGAGGTGATATGATCCTTGACTAATCTCTCAAAGCACTTCATGATGACGGAAGTGAGTGCTACGGGCGATAGTCATTTAGCTCAGTCACCTTAGCTTTCTTGGGAACAGGAACAATGGTGGCCCTCTTGAAGCATGTGGGAACAGCAGACTGGGATAGGGACTGATTGAATATGTCCGTAAACACACCAGCCAGCTGGTCTGCGCATGCTCTGAGGACACGGCCAGGATGCCATCTGGGCCGGCAGCCTTGCGAGGGTTAACACATTTAAATGTTTTTCTCACATTGGCTGCGGTGAAGGTGAGCCCGCAGGTTTTGGTAGCGGGCCGTGTCGGTGGCACTGTATTGTCCTCAAAGCGAGCAAAGAAGTTGTTTAGTTTGTCTGGGAGCAGGACGTCATGGTCCGCGACGGGGCTGGTTTTCTTTTGTAGTCCGTGATTGACTGTAGACCCTGCCACATTCCTCTTGTGTCTGAGCCATTGAATTGTGACTCTACTTTGTCTCTATATTGACGCTTAGCTTGTTTGATTGCCTTGCGGAGGGAATAGCTACACTGTTTGTATTCAGTCATGTTTCCGGTAGCCTTACCTGGTTAAAAGCAGCGGTTCGCGCTTTCAGTTTTCTTGCGAATGCTGCCATCAATCCACGGTTTCTGGTTGGGGAAGGATTTGATAT
Source organism: Brachymystax lenok tsinlingensis (assembly GCA_030435695.1). Classification (NCBI taxonomy): domain Eukaryota; kingdom Metazoa; phylum Chordata; class Actinopteri; order Salmoniformes; family Salmonidae; genus Brachymystax; species Brachymystax lenok. The sequence goes on from CM059819.1 coordinate 8,423,225, forward strand.
TTGCTATGGGTACAACATCACCAATGCACTTGCTAATAAACTCGCTCACCGAATCAGCGTATACATCAATGTTGTTGTCAGATGCTATCCGGAACATATCCCAGTCCACGTGCTCGAAGCAATCTTGCAGCATGGAATCAAATTGGTCGGACCAGCGTTGAACAGACCTGAGAACGGGCGTTTCCTGTTTTAGTTTCTGTTTGTAGGCTGGGAGCAACAAAATGGAGTCATGGTCAGACTTGCCGAAAGGAGGGCGGAGAATAGCCTTGTATGCATCACGGAAGTTGGAATAACAGTGGTCCAGGATTTTACCAGCCCGGGTGGCACATTCGATATGCTGGTAAAATTTCGGGAGCCTTGTTCTTAAATTAGCTTTATTAAAATCCCCAGCCACAATAAATGCAGCCTCAGGATATGTGGTTTCCAGTTTACATAGAGTCCGATGAATTTCTTTCAGTGCCGTTGATGTATCAGCTTGAGGGGGGATGGACACGGCTGTGATTATAATCGAGGAGAATTCTCTTGGTAGATAATGCGGTCTGCATTTGATTGTAATGAATTCTATGTCAGGTGAACAAAAGGACTTGAGTTCCTGTATGTTGTTATGATCACACCACGTCTCGTTAATCATAAGACACACACCCCCTTCTTCTTCTTACCAGAGAGATGTTTGTTTCTGTCGGCGCGATGCGTGGAGAAACCAGGTGGCTGTACCGACTCTGATAACGTGTCCTGAGTGAGCCATGTTTCCGTGAAGCAAAGAACGTTGCAGTCTCGGAGGTCTCTCTGAAAGGCAACCCTTGATCTGATTTCGTCTACTTTGTTGTCAAGAGACTGTACATTGGCGATTAAAATACTCGGGAGAGGTGCACGATGCGCCCGTCGACGTAGCTTGACCAAAAGACCGCCAAAAGACCGCCTCTAGTGTTCTCTCCTGAGATTAATGTACTGAGGGGTTCTACTGGTGCTGTCTCCTCTAGTGTTCTCTCCTGAGATTAATGTACTGAGGGGTTCTGCTCTGGTGCTGTCTCCTCTAGTGTTCTCTCCTGAGATTAATATACTGAGGGGTTCTGCTCTGGTGCTGTCTCCTCTAGTGTTCTCTCCTGAGATTAATGTACTGAGGGGTTCTGCTCTGGTGCTGTCTTCTCTAGTGTTCTCTCCTGAGATTAATGTACTGAGGGGTTCTACTCTGGTGCTGTCTTCTCTAGTGTTCTCTCCTGAGATTATTGTACTGAGGGGTTCTACTCCGGTGCTGTCTCCTCTAGTGTTCTCTCCTGAGATGAATGTACTGAGGGGTTCTACTGGCGCTGTCTCCTCTAGTGTTCTCTCCTGAGATTAATGTACTGAGGGGTTCTGCTCTGGTGCTGTCTCCTCTAGTGTTCTCTCCTGAGATTAATGTACTGAGGGGTTCTGCTCTGGTGCTGTCTCCTCTAGTGTTCTCTCCTGAGATTAATGTACTGAGGGGTTCTACTGGTGCTGTCTTCTCTAGTGTTCTCTCCTGAGATTAATGTACTGAGGGGTTCTGCTCTGGTGCTGTCTCCTCTAGTGTTCTCTCCTGAGATGAATGTCCTGAGGGGTTCTACTCTGGTGCTGTCTCCTCTAGTGTTCTCTCCTGAGATTAATGTACTGAGGGGTTCTGCTCTGGTGCTGTCTCCTCTAGTGTTCTCTCCTGAGAGTAATGTACTGAGGGGTTCTGCTCTGGTGCTGTCTCCTCTAGTGTTCTCTCCTGAGATTAATGTACTGAGGGGTTCTGCTCTGGTGCTGTCTCCTCTAATGTTCTCTCCTGAGAGTAATGTACTGAGGGGTTCTGCTCTGGTGCTGTCTCCTCTAGTGTTCTCTTCTTGGGGTGATAGAGTGGGTTGACAGAGGAAGCACATACCACTGGATCAGCAGAATTATGGTCACACTCATTATACCACTGGATCAGCAGAATTAAGGTTATACTCATTATACCACTGGATCAGCAGAATTAAGGTTATACACATTATACCACTGGATCAGCAGAATTAAGGTTATACTCATTATACCACTGGATCAGCAGAATTAAGGTCACACTCATTATACCACTGGATCAGCAGAATTAAGGTTATACACATTATACCACTGGATCAGCAGAATTAAGGTTATACTCATTATACCACTGGATCAGCAGAATTAAGGTCACACTCATTATACCACTGGATCAGCAGAATTAAGGTCACACTCATTATACCACTGGATCAGCAGAATTAAGGTTACGCTCATTATACCACTGGATCAGCAGAATTAAGGTTATACTCATTATACCACTGGATCAGCAGAATTAATAAGCTGCATGTTCAGGGTAGACCTGAGTAATTATTCAACGTTTCCAAATGAAATTGTTCCTAAATTCAAAGCTTTGTTCTATTGAGTGTACTTGTCATCTCTCTCTCTCTCTAACACAAACACACACACACACACACACACACACACACTGCTGGTACATGTACTTTTTGACTGTATAATCAGCATTACAGTTTTCTAGTCTGATTGGCCTTGCTGCACCGAATAAATGCCAGCTCAGCTGAGCAGTCCTAATCAAACAGGCTGGAATGTGTGTGCTTGTCCTCTCTCTGCCTCTCAGCCTGAACACAATGAGAACCAATCAGAGGCCTCGCAGTTCACGTTCACTGTCAATTACGTTTCTCATAAAATAAAAATTAATCAGTGCAGAGGTGCTCGGACAAATAATTGGATTTCAGACAGGTGAAATTAATATAGACGCTCACACCTAGGAAATCCAGATCACAATCCGCTGATAAACAGTGCCTTACGTTTGCCTTATGTGGATTCAATCGATTTAGCATGGCCATTCCACTCTCCTGGCTTGGATGGCTTTATAGTTGAGAAAGGAAGGCCACCAGAATTAAAGCCTTCATAAAAATGCCACCATTAGTCTGGGACTCAATTGGATATGAAGTCAATGGGACGGGTTTATGGTTGGGGGAGTTTGTTATTGAGGACGAGGGGGGGTCATTTTTCCGACCAGAAACGGACAGTATTTTGTGTGTTGTACTGTATTTTCATGGCTCAGTGCTGTTTCATGTGAGTGTCTGTGGGAGGAATTGGGTCATGGTTGGTTTCAATACGAGTGCTTTCTCAAGTATGATTCAACATGGCTGGTCCCCTATCACTCAGTCACTGCCATAGAATACTGTGCAATTATATTTCTATGGTCCCTAGTCTCTCCCTCTCTTTCCATCTTCCACCCTTTACTCTCTAGCTTCCTTTCAGTCTCTCTGCTCCTCTGTGTATTCCAACCTTAATGCCTTGGTGGAAAGAGAGAGGGGGGAAGGAGAGAGAGAGACAGAGAGAGAGATGAGGTGCACTGTCTCCATTCAGCCCCCTGTAGTCACCCTGTAATCACCCTGTAATCACCCTGTAGTCACCCTGTAATCACCCTGTAGTCACCCTGTAATCACCCTGTAGTCACCCTGTAATCACCCTGTAGTCACCCTGTAATCACCCTGTAGTCACCCTGTAATCACCCTGTAGTCACCCTGTAGTCACCCTGTAATCACCCTGTAATCACCCTGTAGTCACCCTGTAGTCACCCTGTAGTCATCATGCACCATTCAGACGAGTAGACAGAGACCACATGACCGGGACTCCTGTCACCCTGAAACTCCTGTCACGCTGAAACTCCTGTCACCCTGAAACCCCTGTCACCCTGAAACCCCTGTCACCCTGAAACCCCTGTCACCCTGAAACCCCTGTCACGCTGAAACTCCTGTCACCCTGAAACTCCTGTCACCCTGAAACTCCTGTCAACCTGAAACCCCTGTCACCCTGAAACCCCTGTCACCCTGAAACTCCTGTCACCCTGAAACTCCTGTCACCCTGAAACCCCTGTCACCCTGAAACTCCTGTCACCCTGAAACCCCTGTCACCCTGAAACCCCTGTCACCCTGACACTCCTGTCACCCTGAAACTCCTGTCACCCTGGAACTCCTGTCACTCTGGGACTCCTGTCACCCTGAAACCCCTGTCACACTCAAGCTGCTGTCACCCTGGAACTCCTGTCATCCTGAAACTCCTGTCACCCTGGGGATTCTGTCACCCTGTAACTCCTGTCACCCTGGAACTCCTGTCACCCTGGGGCTTCTGTCACCCTGGAACTCCTGTCACTCTGGAACTCCTGTCACCCTGGAACTCCTGTAACTCTGAAACTCCTGTCACCCTGAAACTCCTGTCACCCTGAAACTCCTGTCACGCTGGAACTCCTGTCACCCTGAAACTCCTGTCACCCTGAAACTCCTGTCACCCTGAAACTCCTGTCACGCTGGAACTCCTGTCACCCTGAAACTCCTGTCACCCAGAATCTCCTGTCACCCTGAAACTCCTATCACTGCTGGCTTTCTGAGTAATAACAAAATTACTACCACTCTGGGAAAGTAAAAAGGTTCCCGGCATCTCAGCTTTTATGAAATCCTTTGCAGTCTTTCTGAGATGGCATTGAGTCACCTCAGTCAGCTTCTTTTGTGTTTCTGCCTGGTATGGAAGACAAGCAAAGGAAGCTTCCTGCACTTAAAATGCGTGGCTGACGCTGGCTTTGACTTTGTCTGTGTCTTTCAGGAGCGTCTCTCTGTGTGAACAAAGACTCCTGGGAACACAGACACAAGACATGACTAACCATCCCTGACCAAAAAAATGGGTGTGTGTCCGTGTGTGTTCGCGGGTGGGAGTTAGTGTGTGTGTGTGTTGTGCACATCACTGACAACCTGAAATGGTCCACCCACACAGACAGTGTGGTGAAGAAGGCGCAACAGCACCTCCTCAAACTCAGGAGGCTGAAGAAATTCGACTTGGGCCTCCGAGCCACAGCCTGTTCACCCCGTTAACATCTACAAGGCGGAGACAGCACCGGTGCATCAAAGCTGGGACCGAGAGACTGAGAAACAGCTATCTCCAGGCAATTAAGGTTTAAAAAAACAAAAACATCATGGTAATTTAATTGTAAATTGCTATTGATTAACTGGGTTAATCAATATGTAGTCTAGGACTATTCACTATTCTTTTTTTATTTAACCTTCATTTAATTAGGCAAGTCAGTTCCCTTGTTCAGGGGCAGAACGACAGATGTTTACCTTGTCAGCTCACGGATTCGATCTAGCAACCTTTCGGTTTCTGGCCTAACACTCTAACCACTAGACTACCTGGTTAGGGAAGGGTTAGCTAACATGGTAAGTAGTTACAAACTAGCTAAAAAGTAGTTTAAAAGTAGCTAATTAGAGAACGCAAAACCTTGGAGTTGCTAGACGTTTTAGTTATACACCCGGCCAACCACCCTTTGTTTGTTTTTGCCTGAAGTTACCTTCTGTCTTGTGTAACCACACCAAACGTAACATATCATTGTTATGGCTCTATAGCAGGTCTTCAAGGAAACAGTCGCAGGAAGCCAGTTGTCAAACTCCTTATTTTAATAAGGGACAAAAATATATGATACGTAGACAATCACCTGCTCACACAACGAGCCAAAAACATGAAACAATCACGGACAACACTGATGGGGGAACAGAGGAATAAATAACACATGTAATTTGGGTAATGATGACCAGGTGTGATTAATGACAAGACAAAACAGAAAGTGAGAAATAGATCGGTGGTGGCTAGAACTCCGGTGACGTCGACCGCCGGTAGACACTCGAACCAGGGGAGGGACCAACTTCATCTGAAGTCGTGACAATCATACTCATTTGAGTGTCCCGGATTGACATATAATACACTAGGTTACGTCTAGTCTATGATATCAGGCTGTAAATAGTCACCACTAGCCGTCCTCCGCCCAGTACCCTGCCCTCAACTCAGTCACTGTTACTAGCTGGCTACCAGCTGGTACTATGCCCTGCACCTTAGAGACTGCTGCCCTGTACATATATTCATTGAACACTGGTCACTAATCATGTTTACATACTGTTTTACCCACTTCTTATGTATATTCTGTATTCTAGTCAAAGCTCATCCTAAATAACTACTGCTGTTCAAACCTTTTCTATTCATATACTGTCCACACTGTCTATACACACCATGATATGCATATACAGTACCAGTCAAAAGGGGTTTTCTTTATTTGACAACTTTCTACGTTGTAGAATAGTAGTGAAGACATCAAAACTGTGAAATAACACATATGGAATCATGTAGTAACCAAAAAAGGGTTAAACAAATCAAAACATATTTATATTTGAGATTCTTCAAATTAGCCACCCTTTGCCTTGATGCCAGTTTTGCACTCTTGGCATTCGCTCAACCAGCTTCATTTCAATTAACAGGTGTGCCTTGTTAAAAGTTAAATAGTGGCATTTCTTTCCTTTTTAACTCATTAGGGAGTGGTGGGGCGCTAGTCATCAAAAGCTCTGCTTCTTGGCAATATCACAGTGTTGTCAGATTTCAAAAAGGCTTTACGGCGAAAGTACAACATTTGATTGTTTGAGGGTAGCACCTCCCAAAAAAAAATCCAAACACATTCCACAGTGAAAACAAATCCCTTACCTTTTGAAGAACTTATTCTGAGGGCTTCCCAAGTGTCCAACGAAGACATCCAATGGTTCTTTTGTTAGAAAAAGTAATTTATTATATCCATAAATCTCCGTTTGGTTGGCGCGTTATGATCATAAAATACAGCGTCCACTCACCCATTGAACCGTGAAGAGAACGTGTTCAACCTATACCTATACACTTGTCCAAGAACAATCAAACATCATTGATAATGTATCTTTAGGAACACTTTTATGTATATTTACTATAATATTTCAACCGGATTATAAACTGGACGATAGGAAAGGAAAAACCACAGCACGCTGACCCTGTGAACGCAGCATCCTCTTCTGTTTACATCCGATGACCACTTCGAAATTCTTCTTCTATTACCATCCAGAGCAACTAAACATCATCAAACACTGTCTAGAGACTGTTGACATCCAGTGGAAGCAATAGGTACTGCAATCTTGATCCCATATATGTCTGTTTTCAATAGGGAGCGGTTCAAAATGAGGCAATGTGTCAAAAACACTTTTTCCAGGACAGAAATTCCTCGGGTTTTCGCCTGTTATATCAGTTCTGCTATACTCACAGACAATATTTTAACACTCTTAGAAACTTCAGAGTGTTTCCTATCCAATAGTACTAATTATGTGCATATCCTATTTTCTGGGCCTGAGTGGGAGGCATTTTACTTTGGGCACGCCAGACTCTCCAAAACCGTCACCTCGGGAGCCGCTCCCTAAGAAGTTAATGCATTTGAGCCAATCAGTTGTGTTGTGACAAGGTAGGGGTGGTATACTGAAGATAGCCCTATTTGGTAAAATACCAAGTCCATATTATGGCAAGAACAGCTCAAATAAGCAAAGAGAAATGACAGTCCGTCATTACTTTAAGACATGAAGGTCAGTTAATCCGGAACAATTCAAGAACTTTCAGTTGCAAAAACCATCAAACGCAATGATGAAACTGTCTCTCATGAGGACCGCCACAGGAAAGGAATATCCAGAGTTACCCCAAATAAATGCTAAACAGAGTACAAGTAATAGACACATCTCAACATACTCTGTTCAGAGGATGCATGAATCAGGCTTTCATGGTCAAATTCCTGCAAATAAACCATTACTAAAGGACACCAATAAGAAGAAGAGACTTGATTGGTCCAAGAAAAACGAGCAATGGACATTAGACTGGTGGAAATCTGTCCTTTGAGATCCTTTGAGATTTTTGGTTCCATTCGCCGTGTCTTTGTGAGATGCAGAGTAGGTGAACCTATGATCTCCGCATGTGTGGTTCCCACAGTGAAGCATAGAGGAGGAGGTGGGATGGTGTGGGGGTGCTTTGTTGGTGACACTGTTTGTGATGTATTTAGAATTCATGACACAATTACCCAGCATGGCTACCACAGCGTTCTGCAGTGATACGCCATCCCATCTGGTTTGCGCTTAGTGAGACTATCATTTGATTTGGAACAGGACAATGACCCAACACACCTCCAGGCTGTGTAAGGGCTATTTGACCAAGAAGGAGAGTGATGGATTGCTGCATCAGATGACCTGGCTTCCACAGTCACCCAACCTCAACCCAATTGAGATGGTTGGGATGAGTTGGACTGCAGAGTGAAGGAAAAGCAGCCAACAAGTGCTCAGCATATGTGTGAACTCCGTTAAGAATGTTGGAAAAGCATTCCAGGTGAAGCTGGTTGAGAGAATTCCAAGAGTGTGCAAATCTGTCATCAAGGCAAAGGGTGGCTACTTAGAAGAATCTCAAATATAAAATATATATTGATTTGTTTAACACTTTTTTGGTTACTACATGATTCCATTTGTGTTATTTCATAGTTTGGAAGTCTTCACTATTATCCTACAATGAAGAAAATAGTAAAAATAAAGAAAAACCCTTGAATGAGTAGGTGTGTCCAATCTTTTGACTGGTACTGTATATTCATATTTTGGACTCTGACATTTCCCATTCTAATATTTCTTAATTTCTTAATTTTTGTGTGTATCATTTTGTATTGTTAGTTATTTCTCTACATTTGTATCTAGGAACAGAAGCAATACGCAGCACCTGGGATAACATCTGCAAAATATGTGTACGCGACCAATAACATTGTACTTTATTTTATTTGATGAGTGCGTTCATGTGTATTTCAATAAACACACAGACAAACACTGATACTTCCATTCCAACTATAAAAGGCATTTAACACTCAAGTAAAAAAAAAACTCTCCACTCATTAAAGCTCAAATGATTCCTCTAGGAAGCCAACTCAGAGAGAGGAATGACTCCCGCTTTGGTAAGCACACAATGATTCCTCTAGGAAACCAACTCAGAGAGAGGAATGACTCCCATTTTGGTAAGCACACAATGTGAACAACCTCAGATACTGACATCATTCTGGACTTTTCCCTCCATTGATTAGCAGGACCTCTGAGCAGAGGATGCCTTCTCCCTTTGACATTGTAGTAGAGTCATTACGTCCAGACTCTGCTGCGTTCAATCCAATCAGTGAAATGTCTCTCTGTACCATTTAGGCCAAGTATGTCCCGTCTCTGCTCAAATGTCATTTGAAATTACAGGCCATTTCCCCTTTCACTTTATCTAGCTCGTAAGAGTAGGGAGGTTTTACCTCAGATGTCCTAGTTTTAGAGGAGTGTTTTACCTCAGATGTCCTAGTTTTAGAGGAGTTTTTCCTCAAATGTCCTAGTTTCAGAGGATGAGTTTTTCCTCAAATGTCCTAGTTTTAGAGGAGTTTTACCTCAAATGTCCTAGTTTTATAGAAGGAGTTTTACCTCAGATGTCCTAGTTTTTTCTTCCGCTCAGGGTGTATCCTCAGTCAGAAACTGGCAAATGACTGTACAAGGTAGAGAAGGTTGCATTGTTTTCAAAACAACCTGAAGAACTGAGCTTGCTTACCTCTAACACCATTACAACACCGTCAAAAACGTGTTAGGCTGAAATAATGTTAGGGGAAGTTCTTCTGCCCTGTTTCACAAGTTCACTTGATACTACAGGAGTGTGGAAATTTCTGGGTAGTTTTCAAACCAGGGGAACAATGATGTGGCCTGTCCTACTGAAAGAGACTATATTACTGCAAATGCTCCCTCTGGCATCACATTTTAAAATATTCTGATCCCCCTCTAATCCCAATGGCCATATATCACCCCTTGAATTAATACATGTTCACATTAAAATTCTGCTTTCTGGCTCAGGCTGCCCAATGGCTTTAAGAACTGGCTTAAGGTTCAAACATGTTAATGTCATGCCTTGGCTTTGATCCCTGGGAAATTAACATTGATGCAGAAAGGGAGAGAGAATGAGAGAGAGAGAGAGAGAGAGAGAGAGAGAGAGAGAGAGAGAGAGAGAGAGATATCTAAACTGTACTGACTCCAGCTAGCGTTGCTTTGCTTGGCAGTCGCCCCACTTGGAGGTGCGCGGTGCAATCAATACTACAGCTATGAAAATTCATGTTATCTGGCCTGTCAGCGGGTATGCAATATGCTAATGCCCAGAAATAAATAATTATGCTTTGTAATGCCATGCATATGTGCACGGTAAATAACAGCGTGGAGGTTCTGTGCTGCAGCTGACATCAGCCTGTTTGCTTTTCACTGTCCATGTGTATTTATTGGTGTTGTGGGTGGAGAGTTTCATATTAATTGGCAGGTAAGGCACAACCCCATCACTTAGGAGTGAATGGAAAAGGTGCTATCTGAATTTTTACATTATGGATGTGTATGGACTGAAATGGAGTCATTCCTTGTCCAAGGCTTCTGGAACCCCATAACATCCACACATAAGTAGGAGTATAAACAAAATATGCATTGTTGTAAAACTACATAATTTGTAGAGTGCACTGTATTTCATTCTGATGTTACTGTAATTTGTACCGTACTCCAATCATGTAATATGCATCTGCTTCTATCGCCATCCTCATCTGAATACTGAGACAATTAAGATGAATCTGGTTGGTGATATACAGACATACTCACTTGCATGTGACGGAAAAGCCATTTGTGATGTTCAGAGAAACCATAACTTTGCTTGTCACCACCCCTGTTTATTAAAGCAATCATCTCCCTCGACAAGTGATTGATGTCTTGGGGGGAATCAAAAGTAATCAACACCGTCACAGAGGGCTGTGTCCCCTCTGTAACAACAGTCGCTGTGACCAAAAAGTACAGTGTGCATGCTCTTGTCCATGCAATGTTACCCACACAGCGTGTGTGTGTGTGTGGTGTGTGTGCACATGTGTGTGTGTGTGTGTGTGTGTGTGCACACAGTTTTAGATTGCACTGGGTTCTAATGTGTGTGTCTCCTGTCATCTCCAGAGCTGTGAAGTCAGAGAGTGATTGTTCTGTAATGAGAGGGGATGTCTGAGTTGCACAGTCAGACAGTGATTTTTCTGTAATGAGAGGGGATGTTAGAGGGTGCGAGATGATTGGCTGTCCCAGAGGACATTCTGGAGTTCTGATCGCTTTCGATAATTGGCTGCCACAGAGGATATTCTCAAGGCCTGATCTCTCTGGGTGATTGGCTGTCACAGAGGATATTCTGAAGGCCTGATCTCTCTGGGTGATTGGCTATAACAGAGGATATTCTGAAGGCCTGATCTCTCTGGGTGATTGGCTGTCACAGAGGATATTCTGAAGGCCTGATCTCTCTGGGTGACTGGCTTGTCACAGGGATATTGTGCAGGCCTGATCTCTCTGTACTCTACAAGCTCACCACCAAGTCAGCCAGAGTAGACCTTCCTGCGACAACTTCAACAGAACCCATTACAGAACATACTGTATGTTACTTCACATCACCAGGACCCATTAGATCAGGCCTGGGCAAAGGCCGGCCCGGGTGCCATATGCAGCCCGCGAGCTGATTCAATACGGCCCGCGGAATCATGCTCAGATCACATAAAGAATTTGCAATAGTAAAGTTTTGAAAATCGGATTTGTAATTCAAATTAAAATCCCAATGAATACTCGCCTTTGTGTCATGACAAATATTGGCTAGCTAGAAATTGCGCCAAAATTCGTTTTTCAAAACATTTCTAAGAAAAGGAAAGTAGACAATGAATGTAGGGTGTTCCAGCATGAGTGGACAAAGCTGTGTGCTTAGTTGCAAAGAGAGCATCGCTGTCTTGAAAGACTACAACTTGTCCCGACACTTCCAGACAAAGCATGCAGAGAAATATAGGAATATGTCTTCTGAGCAGAGGGCAAGTGCTTTCTCAGTTGCAAAAGCAGCAAGGACTTTTTGCAAAGCTGCGTTCAGCAAATGATGGAATTGCGAGAGCTAGCTATGTACTGTCCCACAAAATTGCTAAACAAAGCAAGCCATTCGCACAGGGTGAATTCATTAAAGAATGTTTAATTGACTATGCAGCAATACGTTGCCCTAACAAGAAAGAGCTGTTGGAAAATGTTTCCCTTTCAAGACGAACAGTGACACGGCATGTTGAGGACTTTGCAGAGAATATGGAACAACAGTTGAAAGACAAGGTAAAGGATTTCACCTATTTCTCCTTGGCCCTGGATGAGAGCAGTGATGCACGTGACAGGGCGCAGTTGTTGATATTCTTACGAGGCATAACCCCAGACTTTGAAAGTACAGAGGAGCTTGCTTCAGTGCAGTCAATGAAGAGCACAACCGCAGGGAAAGATTTATTGGAGGAGGTTAATAAGTGTGTGGCAAAGCTGGGACTGAGGTTTGAAAAGTTATCTAGTGTGACCATTGATGGGTGCCCAAACTTGACAGGAAAAAATGTTGGCCTTTTGAAAAGTAGCTTTGCGTTATTCATCAGGAGGTGTTCTGTAAATGTGTTCTGAAAATGAGCCATGTTTTAGATACAGTCACTAAAGTGGAACACTCCATAAGAGCAAAACCACAGGCAGTTTGTCTCGCTGTTGGAAGAGACAGGGTCGGTTCATGCAGATCTCCCCTGAGTTTGGTGAAGATGCTTAAAAGGGTGTGGGACCTGAAGTTGGAGATTGCTGAGTTTTTGCAAATAAAAGGAAAATATGTGGATTTCCCTCAACTGCAAGATAAAGAATGGTTGGCTGATTTGGCCTTCACCGTGGACATCATTGCCCTCATGAATGAACTGAATTCCAAACTACAAGGGAAGGTCCTTTTTGCATATCAGGTGTATAGCCTTGTCAAAGCCTTCAAGGGAAAATTACTCCTCCTGACCCGCCAAGTGGCTCACATCAACAGCATCCTCCCGGATACCCTAGACCCGCTCCAATTCGCATACCTCCCCAACAGATCCACAGATGACGCAATCTCAATCACACTCCACACTGCCATTTCCCACCTGGACAAAAGAAACACCTATGTGAGAATGCTGTTCATTGACTACAGCTCAGCGTTCAACACCATAGTGCCCACGAAGCTCATCACTAAGGTAAGGACCCTGGGACCCTGGGACTCAGTACCGGTACCCCATGCATATACCCTCGTTATTGTTATGTTATTGTGTTACTTTTAATAATTTTTTACTTTTGTTTATTTGGTAAATATTTTCTTCTTGAACTGCACTGTTGGTTAAGGGCTTGCAATTAAGCATTTCACAGTAAGGTCTACACTTGTTGTATTCGGCGCATGTGACAAATAAAGTTTGATTTGAAGTAGAAGCCAACAATCTCACCCACCTTCCGACACTACTAGTCTGTTCCTTTTCAGATGACCAGCGGGAGAAGTATAAATCGCTGCTACGTGCTTTGAACGGTGAGTTTTCTCGTCGTTTTGAGGATTTCAAAGTGTTGGAAAATGACATGCTGTTGGTTTCGTCTCCTTTCACCTTCAATGTGGATAACCCTCCCACTGACCTGCAACTTGAGCTTATCCATCTTCAGTCTGATGCAGTGATTGGAAAACTATTCAAAACAATGTCACTGACGAGGTTCTATGCATCTCACGATGAACAAAACTTTCAAAAGATTAAGAGTCATGCTCAGAAGATGTTTGTACTTTTCAGTGATGAAATATAACAAGTCAAGGCACAGATCATCTCTTACTGACTCTCACCTCTCAGCAATCCTGCGCATAGCGACGTCAGAAACTATACATGACTTCACTGCTCTAGTCAAAGCCCATCAGAGACTTCACTCCTCACACAGCTCTCTCTCTTTCTTGGGTTTTTGTGCATACCCGTTAACAAGAGTTCTGTTCCTGGTGCTGAATACACAGTGTACTTTTCCCTCCGTGTAGTTCATTGCCTGTTTAATAATGAAAATACCAGCCAAAAGGAGAACATGGATGTGGTTTATTTCTGTGCATGTTAAAAAAGTAAAATAAGTAGCATATCTGGACGTGATTTACAGTAGATATATCTGTCAATACAGTCATACACATGATGTATAATCCTGTAATATGATTCTGGCCCGCGATGGCAAAAATATATTCTAATGTGGCTCTCCATGGAAAATAATTGCCCAGACCTGCATTAGAGTCGAGAGCCACCATTTTAAAAGTAAACATCTGTGGACTAATGTGCCTTGTAACATTGTAATTTCCCCGGAGATCTGATACAAAGAGACATTTTTGATGTTTGAAAATGTAGTTTCAGTCTGTGTGTGTGTGTGTGTGTCAGTGGCGGTCTGTGCCGTTTAAAATGAGGTAGGATGATTTTTTTCATGAGCATGGCCTTATTTTCATTACAGCATATTGGATGACTCTCATTCATATTCCAGTTCAATGTAACATCGATAGGTTTAGGCTACTACATGATACTCAAATTCTTCCTATACCCATCATGAGGTTGCTACAACCCATCCTATGAATGAAAGCTTACAACGTAGGTGCACACAGGTCGAGAGAAAAACTTAAGGTCTTGGACAGACAGTGACACATTCAATACACTCTTGCCTGTAATCATTAGCCCAACAGATGCAAACGAGAGTTTCTTTTGGACAAATCCAGGTATGTTTATTCCCATTTAGTTTCTTTTGCTTCTGTTTAAGAACATTTTTACAACAGAATCAGCGGAATGAATACACCCCTGATCACACACTTTCATAACAGCCACGTTGTATTCCTTCTCACATCTACGCGCTCTCCTCTTCTCACCTTTTCTCCTTACTTGTGGACTTCATTGCACAACACATCAGCTGTATGTGTGTTGCTTTCCAAGCCAAACCATATCATAACCGCTACACACAGCCTACACACAGCCTACATCGTTGTCACCATATTAGCTAAACCGACATCAGTCAACATAGCTAATAGAACTAACACGTAAAACCGCTACAATCATGCAGTAACGTTACAGTGTACAGTCAGTAAGAAGTTTAGCACTAACACCGGCGGGCCCCGTGGCAATACATTTGTAAAACCAAAAGCTTACCTTGACTTGGAAGAGTTCCAGTGTTGTGTTGGATAGTCATAGCCAGCTAGCTAACATAGCATCCCTCTGTTTGAGCCGGGTGTTTGAGTAGGTTATACCAGCTAGCTAGCTAGCTGCTTTTGCTAACTAAGTAGCTAAGTGAAAGTGAAACCCCCCCCGAAATATAGCACTCTCTCTCTCTCACTCACTCTATCTAGCTATCTCTCTCATACTTCTTCATTTTTGAAGAGATCAATTATTGTCTTTCTCTCTCTTTGAGTCAACTACCCATCACATTTTATGCACTGCAATGCTAGCTAGCTGTAGGTAATGCTTTCAGTGCTAGATTAATTATTTGATTGGGTGGACAACATGTCAGTTCATGCTGCAAGAGCTCTGATAGGTTGGAGGACGTCCTCCGGAAGTTGTAATAATGACTGTGTAAGTCTATGGAAGGAGGAGGGAACCATGAGCCTCCTAGGTTTTGTATTGAAGTCAATGTACGCAGAAGAGGACGGAAGCTAGCTGTTCTCCGGTTACACCTGTTGACGCTACTGTAGACCTACATTGCAAAACAGTGCATTTTAATCAATTATTTGGGGACGTGAATATATTTAGTATAGATTTATCTAAAAAGGATTACTTTTTAAATGTTTCACTATTTTTATGAAATTCACTGAGCATGGTCCTCCCCTTGACCCCCTGAGGAGCCTCCACTGCTATCAGGTAGAAACTCCACAAAACAGACATGGCTTGTCCGTGTTTTTATGGCTTGTAGAAAACAAAAAGGTAGTGCAACACCGCCACCAACTGGACGAGGTGGAAAAAAGGAAAATAACACCATTCAAAATACCAAGTATGGGTAGCTGCAGTAAAACTACTTTGAAGTACTACTTAAGTAGTTGGGATCATTTTTATATTATGAAATTCACTGAGGAGGATGGTCCTCCACTTCCTCTAAGGAGCCTCCACTTGTGTGTGTGTATTTGAGTGCATGCATCTGTGTTTGTTAGGTGTGTGTGTGTGTGTGCGCTCAGGTTGACGTGAGCGTTGATCACCAATCTAACATTGTGGTCTAACATCACATCCACTCCCTCCTAGTCAAACAGCAGTACCATGATACTAGGCTAGCGTATGATTTAGAGAGCCAAGTTAACTGGCAGTATGAAGTACGCTATTTGTCCCACTACTCAAAGTACCACTAGATGAAAACAAAGTCAAATGAATCAACATGCAGCCACATCTCCTGGGGGAAATTAGGCAGCGGCCAGCTCGGGTGGCAGCTAGCCAAACAGCCTCTGCTGAAGGACAACCGGTAGCATTTTCACAAATACTCATCATTCATTGACCGTAAACCCCAATTCAAGTGAATTAGGCACCTCCATCCACCCAGCACACATGCAAACAAATAAAAACATGATTGCGTAGCAAAGTGGACATCCATATTCCATATTTGTTTCTCCCGGATTTATTCAGAAGCACAAACACTGACGACTTCCACCCGGTTACTCTACCATGCACCTTAGAGGTTGCTGACCTATGTACATAGTTATGGAACACTGGTCACGGTTTTCTGAAGAAGCGGACCAAGGTGCAGCGCAGATGGAGTTCCACATCTTTTAATTAGTATATGGAACATACAAAACAATAAAGAAAGAACAGACCGCAACACTAGTGTAGCGCACACACAGGTACTCACACAAACATAAATATCCCACAACACAGGTGGGGGACTGAACAACCTAAATAGGATTCCCAATTAGAGACAACGACTAACAGCTGCCTCTAATTGGGAACCCAAACCAACCAACATAGAAAAATCAACATAGAACAAAAACACACCCCTGATCACGTCCTGACCAAAACCACCATAGCCCTTTTTGCTGCTCTATCTATGGCCAGGTTAGACAGCCCCCTAAAGGCGCGGACTCCGACCGCGACCAAAAGTCACTGGGGTCTCTCTGGTGGGTCCTCGCCTTTGGCGGAGGCTCCGGTGCAGGCCGTACCGGCCCGAGAAGATGCACTGGAGGCCCGGTACGTGGAGCAGGAACAGTACGTGCCAGGCTGGGACGACACCCTAGAGGCATGTTGTGTGAAGCAAGAACAGTACGTACTAGGCTGGAACGTCATCCTAGAGGCCTGGTGCGTGGAACAGGTCTAGTCCGTGCCCGGCTGGTACGATATCCTAGAGGCCTGGTGCGTGGAACAGGAACATTACGTGCCAGGCTGGGACGACACCCTAGAGGCCTGGTGCGTGGAACAGGAACATTACGTGCCAGGCTGGGACGACACCCTAGAGGCCTGGTGCGTGGAACAGGAACAGTCCGTGCCGGGCTCACGATGCGCACAGGGGACCTGATGCGTGGAGCAGGGACAGGACGTGCCGGGCTCTCGATGCGCACAGGGGGCCTGATGCGTGGAGCAGGGACAGGACGTGCCGGGCTCTCAATGCGCACAGGGGGCCTGATGCGTGGAGCAGGGACAGGACATGCCGGGCTCTGAAGGCGCACAGGGGGCCTGATGCGTGGAGCAGGGACAGGACGTGCCGGGCTCTCGATGCGCACAGGGGGCCTGATTCGTAGAGCAGGAACAGGACGCGTCAGGCTCTGAAGGCGCACAGGGGACCTGATGCGTGGAGCAGGAACAGGTCGTGCTGGGCTCTGAAGGCCCACATGGGACCTGATGCGTGGAGCCGGCACCATGTGCCCCCCCCCCAAAAGAAATCTTGGGGCTGCTGTGGCCGTGAACCCCCCAGGAGCTCCCGCCAAGGCAGGGCCTCCTAATCCGCCTTGATCTCCGCCACGGTCAATAAATACTTCTCCTTCTGGCTATGCTGCTTGGTCCTTTCGTGGTGGGTCATTCTGTCACGGTTTTCTGAAGAAGCGGACCAAGGTGCAGCGCAGATCGGAGTTCCACATCTTTTAACTAATATATGGAACATACAAAACAATAAAGAAAGAACAGACCGCAACACTTGTGTAGCGCGCACACACAGGTACTCACACAAACATAAATATCCCACAACACAGGTGGGGGACTGAACAACCTAAATAGGATTCCCAATTAGAGACAACGACTAACAGCTGCCTCTAATTGGGAACCCAAACCAACCAACATAGAAAAATCAACATAGAACAAAAACACACCCCTGATCACGTCCTGACCAAAACCACCATAGAGCAGCCAAAAGGGCTATCTATGGCCAGGATGTGACAGTCACTTTAATAATGGAACACTGGTCACTTTAATAATGGAACACTGGTCACTTTAATAATGTTTACATACAAAGATTTAAGATCAAGGGTTGAAGTTACCTGCATGTCCACCAATGTTATTTGCATGTTGAAATGTCCTTGTCTTACATAGGGAAAAACCCTTATACCCTGACTACACCGCACGTGTTGCGTCGCAAACAAGCGTCTGCGTTTCCAAGGGCTAATTTAGAAGTTAGTTCTATTTGTGACACAGATCGTGCTGCAAGTCCTACCTATCCCATCTCCTCATTGGTTTATAGAATCAGGTACCCACGTGCCATCTCCTCATTGGCTATACCCACGTGGGTGACTGAAAGACGAACGAGGTCAGTGGCGGTAATGCACCTAATTTATGAAGGTTGCCAATCGCAATATAAAGTCAAGAGAAGAAAAAGTCTGGAGGAAAAGTCTGAAGTCTGGAGGAAAACAAGGACATTTCTAAGTGACCCCAAACTTTTGAACGGTAGTGTATACTATTCTTCAGATATACTCCATATGCTATCCATATACTGTACATATTGTCTATACATCCTGTCACACACACACACATATATCTATCTATATATACATCTATCTATATATACGTCCGTCTGTCCGTCTTTCTATCTATCTATCTGGATATATACAGTACCAGTCAAAGGTTTGGACATACCTACTGTACTAATTCAAGGGTTTTTCTTTATTATTACTATTTTCTATATTGTAGAATAACAGTGAATACATCAAAAATATGAAATAACACACATGGAATCATGTAGTAACCAAAAATGTGTTAAACAAAAAAAAAAAAAAAATTTATATTTGAGATTCTTCAAAGTAGCCACCCTTTGCCTTCCTGACAGCTTTGCACACACTTGGCCTTCTCACAACCAGCTTCCTGAGGTAGTCACCTGGAATAAATTTCAATTAACAGGTGTGCCTTGTTAAGTTAATTTGTGGAATTTCTTTCCTTTTTAATGCGCATGAGCCAATCAGTTGTGTTGTGACAAGGTAGGGTTGGTATACAGAAGATAGTTAATGGCAAGAACTGCTTAAATAAGCTAAGAAAAACTACAGTCCGTCATTACTTTAAGACATGAAGGTCAATCAATCCAGAAAATGTCATGAACTTTGAAAGTTCACTTCAGAGTTCAAGTAACAGAGACATCTCAACATCAACTGTTCAGAGGAGACTGCATGAATCAGGCCTTCATGGGCAAATTGCTGCAAAGAAACAACCACTACTAAAGTACACCAATAATAACAAGAGACTTGTTTGGGCCAAGAAACACGAGAAAAATCTGGAAATCTGTCCTTTAGTCTGATGAGTCCAAACCGCCATGTTTTTGTGACACGCAGAGTAGGTGAACAGATAACCTCTGCATGTGTGGTTCCCACCGTGAAGCATGGAGGAGGTGTGATAGTGTGGGGGTGCTTTGCTGGTGACACTGTCTGTGATTTATTTAAAGTTCATGGCACAGACACCAGCATGGTGACCACAGCGTTCTGCAGTGATACGCCATCCCATCTGGTTTGCGCTTAGTGGGACTGTCATTTGTTTTTCAACAGGAAAACGACTCAACACACCTCCAGGCTGTGTATGGGCTATTTGATCAAGAAGGAGAGTGATGGAGTGCTGCATCAGATGACCTGGCCTCTCCAATCACCCGACCTCAACCCAATTGAGATGGATTGGGATGAGTTGGACCGCAGAGTGAAGGAAAAGCAGCCAACAAGTGCTCAGCATATGTGACCCGTTTCAGGAATCTAGGCGTATGTCGTGGGTCACTACTTCACAGGAGAGCCGCTTGAACATAAAAAAGAAAAATTCTCATCAATATGCTTTTTGGGCAGAAATGCCTTCTCGAACATGTGAAGTTTCATGTGCCTTAATAACAAATGTGTATGCCATCTGTAAATACAAATACAACTGTTAATTTAAGATCCTAGTTGGTTTAGCCTCAGAAAGAAAACGCAACCTTCCCGCTAGCCATGATTGGCTGAGATAACGAGTGGGCTGGACATGCCGAGAGATGAGTTTGGATTGGTCTGCCATATAGCACGCTTTTGTCTATTTGAGCTGGTCATTATGTCTAGGTAGTCCTTTCTAACGCAGCTTTTTTTTTATGTATCACTTAGTAAAACTGCATAATCCGAAAGTCAAGTTAAAGTGTACTGTTAGCTAGCTAATGTTAGCTGGCAGGCCCAATACGTTCGTCCCTGTTATCTGACCTGTTCTCATCAGACAGTAAGCAGGCACCACAGGAGAGCCCTGAAGTCCCCGTTAAAGTGTCACCCTGTCACTTAGCATGATGGATGACTGTATTGATGCAATGTTGTTAGATTCAGACCCCCCCCCCCCCCCCCCTAGCCCAACGGGCAGGACTGTGCTGTGCTGTCCAGGGGCTAACAGTAGGAGAGCAGTATGATGACCCTGGTTGGATGACCCTGCTGTCAGTCATGTGACTCCCGGAGGGTTGGCTCCATGTGTCACGTTATTCTGTGACAGCACAGTTAATATTACGTGCAGGAGTGGGGTCGAAACCTCAGTTGGCGAGGGTGTCAAGTGTTCATCCGACAATGGATAGCCTAATGCTTCAGAATATGGAGGACCGTCTAGGCCGACTCTATGCCGCTTGCAGCAGGCTTACAGTGCTGTATGTAATAAGAAGTGTAACAGTGGTTATTGGCTTTGTCTAATATGACGCCGACTAGCCTCTGTATAGAATTCTTCAGTGTTAATGAGTCACAACCTGACATGACCTGCACAGTTTCAGACGGGTTCAGAGCATGGCTTCCTTCCCATCGCCGTGGGTTCCTGGCCCGTGGTGGAGAACAATTCAGACTGTTCATCATCTCATTTACTCTACTGTCTCTACAGACGTGGGAGGACGGTGTGACGACAGTATCTCTGGTGTGGGAGGTACTGTATCTCTTCCCCCCCTGATGGCGATGAAAGTGGTACTTAGACCCCCTCCTGTTGTGCATCACCATGGTGACAGCATCACCAACAGGGTGAGATGAAGGCTTCAGTCAGAGGATTGTCAAGTCAGGAAATAGAGTTATTATCATGACTCAGTCAGAGAGCAGAATGAATGGTCCTATATACACTGCTCAATTAAGGGAACACTAAAATAACACATCATAGATCTGAATGAATGAAATAATCTTATTAAATACTTTTTTCTTTACATAGTTGAATGTGCTGACAACAAAATCACACAAAAATTATCAATGGAAATCAAATTTATCAACCCATGGAGGTCTGGATTTGGAGTCACACGCAAAATTAAAGTGGAAAACCACACTACAGGCTGATCCAACTTTGATGTAATGTCCTTAAAACAAGTCAAAATGAGGCTCAGTAGTGTGTGTGGCCTCCACGTGCCTGAATGACCTCCCTACAACGCCTGGGCATGCTCCTGATGA
The DNA here is from genome assembly GCA_030435695.1 of Brachymystax lenok tsinlingensis. NCBI lineage: Eukaryota > Metazoa > Chordata > Actinopteri > Salmoniformes > Salmonidae > Brachymystax > Brachymystax lenok. The sequence goes on from CM059819.1 coordinate 8,444,714, forward strand.
GGTGGCGGATTGGTCTCCTGAGGGATCTCCTCCCAGACCTGGACTAAAGCATCCGCCAAGTCTGTGGTGCAACGTGGCGTTGGTGGATGGAGCGAGACATGATGTCCCAGATGTGCTCAATTGGATTCAGGTCTGGGGAACAGGCGGGCCAGTCCTTAGCATCAATGCCTTCCTCTTGCAGGAACTGCTGACACACTCCAGCCACATGAGGTCTAGCATTGTCTTGCATTAGGAGGAACCCAGGGCCAACCGCACCAGCATATGGTCTCACAAGGGGTCTGAGGATCTCATCTCGGTACCTATTGGCAGTCAGGCTACCTCTGGCGAGCACATGGAGGGCTGTGCGGCCCCCCAAAGAAATGCCACCCCACACCATGACTGACCCACCGCCAAACCGGTCATGCTGGAGGATGTTGCAGGCAGCAGAACATTCTCCACGGCGTCTCCAGACTCTGTCACGCCTGTCACGTGCTCAGTGTGAACCTGCTTTCATCTGTGAAGAGCACAGGGCGCCAGTGGCGAATTTGCCAATCTTGGTGTTCTCTGGCAAATGCCAAACGTCCTGCACGGTGTTGGGCTGTAAGCACAACCCCCACCTGTGGACGTTGGGCCCTCATACCACCCTCATGGAGTCTGTTTCTGACCGTTTGAGCAGACACATGCACATTTGTGGCCTGCTGGAGGTCATTTTGCAGGGCTCTGGCAGTGTTCCTCCTTGCACAAAGGCGGAGGTAGTGGTCCTGCTGCTGGGTTGTTGCCCTCCACGGCCTCCTCCACGTCTCCTGATGTACTGGCCTGTCTCCTGGTAGCGCCTCCATGCTCTGGACACTACGCTGACAGACACAGCAAACCTTCTTGCCACAGCTCGCATTGATGTGCCATCCTGGATGAGCTGCACTACCTGAGCCACTTGTGTGGGTTGTAGACTCCGTCTCATGCTACCACTAGAGTGAAAGCACCGCCAGCATTCAAAAGTGACCAAAACATCAGCCAGGAAGCATAGGAACTGAGAAGTGGTCTGTGGTCACCACCTTCAGAACCACTCCTTTATTGGGGCTGTCTTGCTAATTGCTTATAATTTCCACCTGTTGTCTATTCCATTTGCACAACAGCATGTGAAATTTATTGTCAATCAGTGTTGCTTCCTAAGTGGACAGTTTGATTTCACAGAAGTGTGATTGACTTGGAGTTACATTGTGTTGTTTAAGTGTTCCCTTTATTTTTTTGAGCAGTGTATATACAGAAGCAGTCAAATGTTTGGACACACCTACTCATTCAAGGGTTTTTCTTTATTTTGACTATTTTCTACATTGTAGAATAATAGTGAAGACATCAAAACTATGAAATAACACATATGGAATCATGTAGTAACCAAAAAAGTGTTAAACAAATCAAACATATTTTATATTTGAGATTCTTCAAAGTAACTACCCTTTGCCTTCATGACAGCTTTGCACACTCATGGCATTCTCTCAACCAGCTTCATGAGGTAGTCACCTGGAATTCATTTCAATTAACAGGTGTGCCTTGTTAAAAGTTTGAGCCAATCAGTTGTGTTGTGACAAGGTAGGGGTGGTATACATAAGATAGCCCTATTTGGTAAAAGACCAAGTCCATATTATGGCAAGAACAGCTCAAATAAGCAAAAAGAAACAACAGTCAATCATTACTTTAAGACATGAAGGTCAGTCAATCCGGAAAACTTCAAGAACTTCATGAAAGTCTCTTTAAGTGCAGTCGCAAAAACCATCAAGAACTATGATGAAACTGGCTGTCATGAGGACCGCCACAGAAAAGAAAGACCCAGAGTTACCTCTGCTGCAGAGGATAAGTTCATTAGAGTTACCAGCCTCAGATATTGACAATTAACTGCACTTCATATTGCAGCCCAAATAAATGCTTCACAGAGTTCAAGTAAGAGACACATCGCAACATCAGCTGTTCATAGGAGAGGAGACTGAGTGAATCAGGCCTTCATGGTTGAAGGACACTACTAAAGGACACCAATAATAAGAAGAGACTTGCTTGGGCAAAGAATCATGAGCAATGGACATTAGACTGGTGGAAATCTGTCCTTTGGATTGGTGTGTCCAAATTTGAGATTTTTGGTTCCAACCGCTGTGTCTTTGTGAGACGCAGAGTAGGTGAACAGATAACCTCTGCATGTGTGATTCCCACCGTGAAGCATGGAGGAGGTGTGATGGTGTGGAGATGCTTTGCTGGTGATGATGTCTGTGATTTATTTAGAATTCAAGGCACCCTTTACCAGCATGGCTACTACAGCATTCTGCAGTGATATGCCATCCCATCTGGTTTGCGCTTAGTGGGACTATAATTTGTTTTCAACAGAACAATGACCCAAAACACACCTCCAGGCTGTGTAAGGGCTATTTGACCAAGAAGGAGAGTGATGGAGTGCTGCATCAGATGACCTGGCCTCCACAATCACCCGACCTCAACCCAATTGAGATGTTTTGGGATGAGTTGGACCGCAGAGTGAAGGAAAGGCAGCCAACAAGTGCTCAGCATACGTGGGAACTCCTTCAAGACTGTTGGTCATGCATTCCAGGTGACTACCTCATGAGGCTGGTTGAGAGAATGCCAAGAGGGCTGAAAGGACAGCATGTTTGGTGTGTAGAAATATTGAAGGGCTGAGAGGACAGCATGTTTGGTGTGTAGGAATATTGAAGGGCTGAGAGGACAGCATGTTTGGTGTGTAGGAATATTGAAGGGCTGAGAGGACAGCATGTTTGGTGTGTAGGAGTATTGAAGGGCTGAAAGGACAGCATGTTTGGTGTGTAGAAATATTGAAGGGCTGAGAGGACAGCATGTTTGGTGTGTAGGAATATTGAAGGGCTGAGAGGACAGCATGTTTGGTGTGTAGGAGTATTGAAGGGCTGAAAGGACAGCATGTTTGGTGTGTAGAAATATTGAAGGGCTGAGAGGACAGCATGTTTGGTGTGTAGGAATATTGAAGGGCTGAGAGGACAGCATGTTTGGTGTGTAGGAGTATTGAAGGGCTGAAAGGACAGCATGTTTGGTGTGTAGAAATATTGAAGGGCTGAGAGGACAGCATGTTTGGTGTGTAGGAATATTGAAGGGCTGAGAGGACAGCATGTTTGGTGTGTAGGAATATTGAAGGGCTGAGAGGACAGCATGTTTGGTGTGTAGGAGTATTGAAGGGCTGAAAGTACAGCATGTTTGGTGTGTAGAAATATTGAAGGGCTGAGAGGACAGCATGTTTGGAGTGTAGAAATATTGAAGGGCTGAGAGGACAGCATGTTTGACACTTTGGGAGAATATCGCAATGTGAGGAGGGAAAGTCAGGTGTCTTTTTTTGGTCGTTTTTCTTTTTTGTTGGTGAACATTTTATGGTTCATATTATCGAACTGTTATGATTGAATCCAGTAATGGTTGTTGTTTCACTTGAACAGTTATGGAGGTAACATCATAGCCTGGTCCCAGATCTCTGAGTGCTCTCCTGTTTGGCATAACTATCAGAGTAGGCAAGACAGCACAAACAGATCCAGAACCAGGCTAGTGATATCTTTCAGCTAGTTCAAATGTAGCACGTCTCTAATTAATCTTTAGTTGAGAATACATTAAAATATGGTAAAGATATCATTGAGGGATATTTTCTTCCATTACATGACACAATCTGGTCCATGTGAATAGCTTACTGGTGTTGAGTACGGCCTCAACACTCATCAGTCTGTTCGGTGAAAAATAAGAGGATTCTGGATGACAGAAAGGAACACAAAGAAGACCTAAAGATTTAGAAGGACAATGAGGATTTCTGGGAGGATTATCTGCTTTGAAGAGTGTGAATCAAAATGTAATTCAAAGCCAATCTTAGGAACTGACAGCAAGATATATTTTAGGAACAGTATATATAGTACCTATCATCTTTCAGCCAGTTGATATGAGAAGATACTGACACTGGCAGAGTAAGACGTTGAGATGAGAAGATACTGACACTGGGCAGAATAAGATGTTGAGCTGACAGGCTACTGACACTTGGCAAAGTAAGATGTTGAGATGAGAAGATACTGACACTGGGCAGAATAAGATGTTGAGATGAGAAGATACTGACACTGGGCAGAATAAGATGTTGAGATGAGAAGATACTGACACTGGGCAGAATAAGATGTTGAGATGAGAATATACTGACACTGGGTAGAGTAAGATGTTGAGATGACAGGCTACTGACACTGGGCAGAATAAGATGTTGAGATGACAGGCTACTGACACTGGGCAGAATAAGATGTTGAGATGAGAAGATACTGACACTGGGCAGAGTAAGATGCTGAGATGACAGGCTACTGACACTGGGCAGAATAAGATGTTGAGATGACAGGCTACTGACACTGGGCAGAATAAGATGTTGAGATGACAGGCTACTGACACTGGGCAGAATAAGATGTTGAGATGAGAAGATACTGACACTGGGCAGAGTAAGATGTTGAGATGACAGGCTACTGACACTGGGCAGAATAAGATGTTGAGATGAGAAGATACTGACACTGGGCGGAGTAAGATGTTGAGATGACAGGCTACTGACACTGGGCAGAATAAGATGTTGAGATGACAGGCTACTGACACTGGGCAGAATAAGATGTTGAGATGACAGGCTACTGACACTGGGCAGAATAAGATGTTGAGATGACAGGCTACTGACACTGGGCAGAATAAGATGTTGAGATGACAGGCTACTGACACTGGGTAGAGTAAGATGCTGAGATGACAGGCTACTGGCACTGGGCAGAGTAAGATGTTGAGATGACAGGCTACTGACACTGGGCAGAATAAGATGTTGAGATGACAGGCTACTGACACTGGGCAGAATAAGATGTTGAGATGACAGGCTACTGACACTGGGTAGAGTAAGATGCTGAGATGACAGGCTACTGGCACTGGGCAGAGTAAGATGTTGAGATGACAGGCTAGTGACACTGGGCAGAATAAGATGTTGAGATGACAGGCTACTGACACTGGGCAGAATAAGATGTTGAGATGACAGGCTACTGACACTGGGCAGAATAAGATGTTGAGATGACAGGCTACTGACACTGGGCAGAATAAGATGTTGAGATGACAGGCTACTGACACTGGGCAGAATAAGATGTTGAGATGACAGGCTACTGACACTGGGCAGAATAAGATGTTGAGATGACAGGCTACTGACACTGGGCAGAATAAGATGTTGAGATGACAGGCTACTGACACTGGGCAGAATAAGATGTTGAGATGACAGGCTACTGACACTGGGCGGAATAAGATGTTGAGATGACAGGCTACTGACACTGGGCAGAATAAGATGTTGAGATGACAGGCTACTGACACTGGGCGGAGTAAGATGTTGAGATGACAGGCTACTGACACTGGGCAGAATAAGATGTTGAGATGACAGGCTACTGACACTGGGCAGAATAAGATGTTGAGATGACAGGCTACTGACACTGGGCAGAATAAGATGTTGAGATGACAGGCTACTGACACTGGGCAGAATAAGATGTTGAGATGACAGGCTACTGACACTGGGCAGAGTAAGATGTTGACAGTTAGATGTCTCCCCATCCTCATGCTGCTCCCCATGGATGACGAATTGAAAGTACAGTGGCTTGCTAAAGTATCCACCCCCGTTGGCATTTTTCCTAATTTGTTGCCTTACAACCTGGAATTAAAATAGATTTTTGGGGGGTTTGTGTCATTTCATTTACACAACATGCCTACCATTTTGAAGATGCAAAATATTTTTTTATTGTGAAAAAAACAAGAAATAAGACAAAAACAATGAACATTTGAGTGTGCATAACTATTCACCCCCCCAAAGTCAATACTTTGTAGAGACACCTTTTGCAGCAATTACAGCTGCAAGTCTCTTGGAGTATGTCTCTATAAGCTTGGCACATCTAGCCACTGGGATTTTTGCCCATTCTGCAAGGCAAAACTGCTCCAGCTCCTTCAAATTGGATGTGTTCCATTGGTTTACAGCAATCTTAAAGTCATACCACAGTTTCTCATTTGGATTGAGGTCTGTGCTTTGACTAGGCCATTCCAAGACATTTAAATGTTTCCCCTTAAACCACTTGAGTGTTGCTTTAGCAGTATGCTTAGGGTCATTGTCCTGCTGGAAGGGGATCCTCCGTTCCAGTCTCAAATCTCTGGAAGGAGGATTTCAAGGATTTCAAGGATTTCCCTGTATTTAGCGCCATCCATCATTTCTTCAATTCTGACCAGTTTCCCAGTTCCTGCCGATGAATAACATCCCCACAGCATGATGCTGCCACCACCATGCTTCACTGTGGGGATGGTATTCTTGGGGTGATGAGAGGTGTTGGGTTTGCGCCAGACATAGCGTTTCAATTGATGGCCAAAAAGCTACATTTTAGTCTCATCTGACCAGAGTACCTTCTTGCATATGTTTGGGGAGTCTCCCACATTCCTTTTGGTGAACACCAATCGTGTTTGCTTATTTTCTCTTTAAGCAATGTTTTTTTTCTGGCCACTCTTCCGTAAAGCCCAGTTCTGTGGAGTGTACGGCTTAAAGTGGTCCTAAGGACAGATACTCCAATCTCCGCTGTAGAGCTTTGCAGCTCCTTCAGGGTTATCTTTGGTCTCTTTGTTGCCTCTCTGATTAACGCCCTCTTTGCCTGGTCCATGAGTGTTGTGGGCGGCCCTCTCTTGGCAGGTTTGTTGTGGTGCCATATTCTTTCTATTTTTTTATAATGGATTTAATGGTGCTCCATGGGATGTTCAAAGTTTCTGCATTTTTTTATAACCCAACCCTGATCTGTACTTCTCCACAACTTTGTCCCTGACCTGTTTGGAGAGCTCCTTGGTCTTCATGGTGCCACTTGCTTGGCGGTGCTACTTGCTTAATGGTGTTGCAGACTCTGGGGCCTTTCAGAACAGGTGTATATATATATATATATATACTGAGATCATGTGACACTTAGATTGCACATAGGTGGACTTTATTTAACAAATTATGTGACTTCTGAAGGTAATTGGTTGCGCTAGATCTTATTTAGGGGCTTCATAGCAAAGGGGGGGAATACATATGCATGCACACTTTTCCGTAAAAATTTTTTTATATATCTTTGAAACAAGTTCTTTTTTTTATTTCACTTCACCAATTTGGACTATTTTGTGTATGTCCGTTACATGAAATCCAAATAAAGATCCATTTAAATTACAAGTTGTAATGTTACAAAATAGGAAAAAACACCAAGGGGGATGAATTCTTTTTCCAAGGCACTGTATCACCCTGCTGTATAATATCTTCCTTTCTACATGCTTGTATTAGTCTCCAACCCTACTCTGGCCTTTTGCCATGTTCAACAGGACCACATCACAGAACACACTTCAAACCTATTTCAAAATGTTTCTGACCACAGCAGCCAAGCTGACACCACTCTAGCGCCTCCGTCCACTTTCTTCCATTAGAGAAAAGCGACACTATCTCTTTCATTCTTTTCCTTTCATCTTTCCCTCCCAGCTACACTTTGAGCACAGCATCACTGTGGGCCACCGGTCCTACAACAGGGCTTCTGCTGGCTGCTGTCATCCATCTTATAGGCTCTTTCCATGCAGGTACAGTAGATGTTCAAACTCTGATCCAGCGGCTGCCTGCCTACACCATTAAGGGGCTCTGTCAACAATAATTTCCAATTAGGGCGGCAATTTTGTGCTGAGCATCCTGAGGTTTCCGGGGAGGACTGTGCTAGTGTAGTTCATATCACAGAAACTCTGAGGTTGGGAGACACTTCCCTGTTGCTGACTACAAATTATCTATAACTGGGCTAATATCTTACTAACTAGCAACAGATATGAACAAAATGTGCACATGTGGCTACACACAGCTCTGGCTTTGATCTCAAAACACTGCATCTACTCACGACTGCTCATGCTGTAAACACAGTCCAGTTCAAAGTAAATGGCATAGATCCATATATGGCAAGGGTCTATTTGTATATTGGCCTACTGCAGCTCTGGTTATGCTGCACCGGTATGTATAGAGTACGGGCTGAGTTGTGCATGTCAATGCAATAGAACCCTACTCCAATGCGTTCTGCATTCAACAAAATCTCTTGCATAGTTAATTTGTTTCGGTATGTTACATTGAAAGTGGCTAATAGTGTATTGATTTTATCCCAATTGCCACACTAAAGGGAAATGTTGATTTAACTTCTTTGGGAGCAGCGCACCAGGTGACCGTTTTGGAGGCCTGGCGTGCCCAAAGTAAAATGCCTCCCATTCAGGCCCAGAAAATAGGATATGCACATATTTAGTACCATTGGATAGGAAACACTCTGACTTTTCTAAAAGTGTTAACATTTTGTCTGTGAGTATAACAGAACGGATATGGCAGGCGAAAACCCGAGGAATTTCTGTCCTGGAAAAAGTGGTTTTGACACATTGCCTCATTTTGAACCCCTCCCCTTATGAAAATGCCCATATAAGGGCATATGAATGCAGTACCTATTGCTTCCTCTGGATGTCAACAGTCTCGAGAAAATGTTCTGATTCTATTTAGCTGCTTTTAGAGCATAGATGAAGACGAATAAGGAAGTGGCCACACAGATGTCAACAAGAGTAAAACGCATGTTCACGGCTGGCGCGCTCTTTGTTTTTTTCCTTTCTTATCGCCCAGTTTATGTTCCGGTTGAAATATTATACTATTTATACATAAAAGTGTTCCTAAGGATACATTTAAAATGATGTTTGATTGTTCTTGGACAAGTTTATAGGTATAAGTTGAACGAGTTCTCTTCACGTTTCAATGGAGGAGTCGACGCTATATTTTCTCAACCAAACTGAGATTTATGGATATAATACATTACTTTTTCTAACAAAAGAACCATGGATTGTCTTCGTTGGACACTTGGGAAGCCCTCAGCAGAAGTTCTTCAAAAGGTAATTGATTTGTTTTCGCTGTGTCGGGATCACTCAGCTGTGATCATACACAAAAGGGACACCGTGTTCTCACAGTATCAACTTCGCTATTACTTTCTAGTATGCCTGCTATGTTACTAGAGACACGGTAATCTGAGCCATAGTGCACTTGATTTGCTCTTTGGGCCTTTGGGAAGACAGAGTTTATACCTTCAGACACATGAAATGTTTCAAAATGGCAACAGTTGGCCTACCCCGCGCGCAGGGCAGCTGAATCAGGTGCACCTACAGCCAACCGAGACTAATATAAACAATAGGAACACAGGGCTTTATCGTTGTTGTTTTTTACAGAAATGTTTGGGGGTCGACTAGGAATGCCTTATAGATCGATCAGTCAATCACGATCGACCGGTTGGTGACCACTGCTCTAGAAAGTTGAGTGAAGTTCAATCTCGTGGTTTTCTCCATGGGGTGCTATTTATCCTGCGCTACAGTTCCCTGGGAGCTGCGCGGCAGTCTCAGGGCAATGGTCCGCACACACCAACACAGTCGTGAAGAAGGGACGACCACGTCTATTCCTGTATCACCTCTTGGTAACGCGAAACACAACAGAGGGTAATGCATACAGCCCAGTATATCACTGGGGCCAAGATCCCTGCCTATCCAGGACCTCTATACCAGGCGATGTCAGAGGAAGGCCCTAAACATTTTCAAAACTCAAGCCACCCAAGTCATAGACTGTTCTCTCTGCTACTGCACGGCAAGCTGTACAGATGTAGCAAGTCTGCAACCAACAGCACCCTTAAGAGCTTCTACCCCCAAGCCATAAGACTGAGAAATAGTTAGTCCGGGTAGCTATTGGTTAATTATTTAACTATCTGCATTGATCCTTTTTGCATTAACTCTTTTGACTCATCACATACGCTGCTGGTACTGTTAATTATCTATCCTGTTGCCTAGTTACTTTATCCCTTTATCCTTCCCTACAGTATATGTACATATAAACCTCAATTACCTCGTAGCCCTGCTCATCGACTCTGTACTGGTACCCCGTGTATTAGTAGGGCCTCCTCAGAGGAAGAACGGTAGGACCATCTTCCTTAGTAAATTTAATGAAAATAAAAATGGTAAAACATTAAAAAAGTTAACCTTTTTAGCTAAAACTATACTAAATAGGTTTACATCATATTTTTTACGTTTTTTACATGTTTTTCAATTTTTAAGCATTTCACTGTTAGTCTATTCTGTAGACGTGTTTATGAAGCACGTGACAAATACAATTATATTTGATTTGACACATTTCTGAAGGTAATGAATTCAGAAGTTATTAATTATTAAAGGGGGACTGTGCTAGGATTGGGATTTCAATCAAGGTATAAGTGTATATGAGAGCTGGTGCCCCTTCTGCGGGACTTGAGCAGGCCAACGAACTAATCAGGCCTTGGCCCACCTTGGTTATAGCCAAGTGAATCATCATGCCTTGGCCAACCTTGGTTATTTAAAAAAAAATTTACCTTTATTTTACTAGGCAAGTCAGTTAAGAACAAATTCTTATTTTAAAAGACAGCCTAGGAACAGTGGGTTAACTGCCTGTTCAGAGGCAGAACAACAGATTTGTACCTTGTCAGCTCGGGGAATTGAACTTGCAACCTTTTGGTTACTGGCCCAACACTCTAACCACTAGGCTACCCTGCCGCCCCAAGTGACTTGTCAGGCCTTGGCCCACCTTGGTTGTAGCCAAGCGACTCGTCAGGCCTTGGCTCACCTTGGTTATAGCCAAGTGACTTGTCAGGCCTTGGCTCACCTTGGTTATAGCCATGTGACTCGTCATGCCTTTGCCCACCTTAGTTATAGCCAAGTGACTCGTCAGGCCTTGGCTCACCTTAATTATAGCCAAGTGAGTCGTCAGGCCTTGGCTCACCTTGGTTATAGCCAAGTGACTCGCAGGCCTTGGTCCACCTTGGTTATAGCCAAGTGACTCGACAGGCCTTGGCTCACCTTTGTTATAGCCAAGCGACTCGTCATGCCTTGGCCCACCTTGGTTATAGCCAAGTGACTCGTCATGCCTTGGCCCACCTTGGTTATAGCCAAGTGACTCGTCAGGCCTTGGCCCACCTTGATTATAGGATTTTGGCCTCAATTCAATCAGTTGAGATTAAAGGAACCACAATGGGGTTCTTGTTTGAGAGAAGGCATGTGCAAAGCTGTCATCAAGGCAAAGGGTGGCTATTTTGAAGAATCTCACATATAACATATATTTAGATTTGTTTAACACTTTGTTGGTTACTACATTATTCCATGTGTGTTACAATTGTAAAAATAAAGAAAAACCCTTGAATGAGTAGGTGTGTCCAAACTTTTGACTGGTACTGTACGTATTCAGTTTTTTTATTCAAGACTTTATGCATAGACCTATTAATAGACCTAGACTACCTTGGCGTTTGTTTTTTGGGTGGGTAAGCCTATTCTGTTGACTTGGAGATTCCAGACTGTCTCCCCACTTCATACACACTCACGCTTGTTTGTATTTGTTAACATGCATCATGTTTAAATGTCAAACAGGACCTTCTGTGGATGTGATTTTGTGATAATGTGGGAGCATGTCTGGAATGGTAATGCCTCTCTTTATCTCCCTCTGTCTCTTGCATCTCTCCCCACTGCTCTCGAAAGTTGCCACCCTCTCTCTTTCCCAACTATCTCTCTCCACCCCCTCCACACACACCTCTCTCCATCTCTGTCAATTAAGATACTCACAGCAGGAACTCTGAGATCTAATCTAGCTGTTGTGATTAGAATCACTGTGTGAAGCCTAAAGTGTTGGATCAGTCTGTTACAGCTGTCGTCATGGATATTTCACCAGCAGGACATTACCTAAATCATATTTTCTATCAAGACATTTTTTTCCCCCTAAACCAGCATGAACTTGTATAATTTAGCCAGAGTGAAGTCTTGGCATGGTATATTATTGTTAATATACAGGAATTACCACTATGGTGAAACAATGTAATTTTAAACAGTAAGTGCATAACAGTGAGAAACGTCCACGATATGTGAATTTAATGTTTGCAATAACAGACATATTCCCACGTAGGTCAATGCAGCTCATTGTGAATGTAAGACATTTCAGCTCGTTCCACACAATCTAAAACACCCTTTGAAATGAGGCTGCTCAATTGGTGCTCATGTGATTTCTTCATTATAATTATTAAATAAATGAGTCCTTCTCATATTGTATGGAGAATGCTATAGTGAAGATTACCATTATCTGACTATAACCTTTGATAGTAACCTTTAGAGAGGTCACGTTTCCCATCAGCAATCCAGGAAAGCCCCCACTTTACCATTAAATGACGTCCTCAAAGTGACCTCTTTGTTATCTACAAGCCAGTGGTTTTCCAACCTCTCCTCAGGAACCCCCAGATGTTTCACAAGTGTGTTGTAGCCTTGAACTATCTCACCTGATTCACCTAGTCAAGAGCTTGATGATTGATTAACCTAGTCAAGAGCTTGATGATTGATTCACCTAGTCAAGAGCTTGATGATTGATTCACCTAGTCAAGAGCCTGATGATTGATTAACCTTGTCAAGAGCTTGATGATTGATTCACCTAGTCAAGGGCCTGATGATTGATTCACCTTGTCAAGAGCTTGATGATTGATTCACCTTGTCAAGAGCTTGATGATTGATTCACCTAGTCAAGAGCTTGATGATTGATTCACCTAGTCAAGGGCCTGATGACAAGTTGAATCAGGTGTGCTAGTTCTGGAATAGATCAAATAAATTAACCGGCTGGGGGTCCCCGAGGAGAGGTTAGGACCGGCTGGGGGTCCCTGAGGAGAGATTTAGATTTGCTGGGGGTACCCAAGGAGAGGTATAAGAACCACTGTAGTTAGCTTCTAGCCTGATTAAACAAAGGCGGGCATAGCATTAAGTCTGGTTAAGTCAGGCTATATAGAACCATGTACAGTGGGGCAAAAAAGTATTTAGTCAGCCACCAATTGTGCAAGTTCTCTCACTTAAAAAGATGAGAGAGGCCTGTAATTTTCATCATAGGTACACTTCAACTATGACAGACAAAATGAGGAAATAAAATCCAGAAAATCACATTGTAGGATTTTTAATGAATTTATTTGCAAATTATGGTGGAAAATAAGTATTTGGTCACATACAAACAAGCAAGATTTCTGGCTCTCACAGACCTGTAACTTCTTCTTTAAGAGGCTCCTCTGTCCTCCACTCATTACCTGTATTAATGGCACCTGTTTGAACTTGTTATCAGTATAAAGACACCTGTCCACAACCTCAAACAGTCACACTCCAAACTCCACTATGGCCAAGACCAAAGAGCTGTCAAAGGACACCAGAAACAAAATTGTAGACCTGCAACAGGTTGGGAAGACTGAATCTGCAATAGGTAAGCAGCTTGGTTTGAAGAAATCAACTGTGGGAGCAATTATTAGGAAATGGAAGACATACAAGACCACTGATAATCTTCCTCGATCTGGGGCTCCACGCAAGATCTCACCCCGTGGGTTAAAATGATCACAAGAACGGTGAGCAAAAATCCCAGAACCACACGGGGGGACCTAGTGAATGACCTGCAGAGAGCTGGGACCAAAGTAACAAAGCCTACCATCAGTAACACACTACGCCGCCAGGGACTCAAATCCTGCAGTGCCAGACGTGTCCCCCTGCTTAAGCCAGTACATGTTCAGGCCCGTCTGAAGTTTGCTAGAGAGCATTTGGATGATCCAGATGAGGATTGGGAGAATGTCAGATGAAACCAAAATATAACTTTTTGGTAAAAACTCAACTCGTCGTGTTTGGAGGACAAAGAATGCTGAGTTGCATTCAAAGAACACCATACCTACTGTGAAGCATGGGGGTGGAAACATCATGCTTTGGGGCTGTTTTTCTGCAAAGGGACCAGGACGACTGATCCGTGTAAAGGAAAGAATGAATGGGGCCATGTATGGTGAGATTTTGAGTGAAAACCTCCTTCCATCAGCAAGGGCATTGAAGATGAAACGTGGCTGGGTCTTTCAGCATGACAATGATCCCAAACACACCGCCCGGGCAATGAAGGAGTGGCTTCGTAAGAAGCATTTCAAGGTCCTGGAGTGGCCTAGCCAGTCTCCAGATCTCAACCCCATAGAAAATCTTTGGAGGGAGTTAAAAGTCCGTGTTGCCCAGCGACAGCCCCAAAACATCACTGCTCTAGAGGAGATCTGCATGGAGGAATGAGCCAAAATACCAGCAACAGTGTGTGAAAACCTTGTGAAGACTTACAGAAAACGTTTGACCTCTGTCATTGCCAACAAAGGGTATATAACAAAGTATTGAGATAAACTTTTGTTATTGACCAAATACTTATTTTCCACCATAATTTGCAAATAAATAAATTAAAAATCCTACAATGTGATTTTCTGGATTTCTTTTTCTCATTTCGTCTGTCATAGTTGAAGTGTACCTATGATGAAAATTACAGGCCTCTCTCATCTTTTTAAGTGAGAGAACTTGCACAATTGGTGGCTGACTAAATACTTTTTTGCCCCACTGTACATAGAACAGGCCTGCTGAACAGCTATGGAGATGCAATCCCAGTATATCATCAATACTTTTTATTTTATTTAACCAGGCAAGTCAGTTAAGAAAGAAATATTATTTACATTGACGGCCTACCCCGGACAACACTGGGCCAATTGTGAGCCACCCTATGGGACTAATCACAGCCAGTTGTGATACAGCCTGGAATCAAACCAGGGTCTGTAGTGACGCCTCTAACACTGAGACGCAGTGCCTTAGACCGCCGCGCCACTCGGGAGCCCGTTACTTGATTGGACTATGGGGCTATCAAATGAACAACTGAGGGCGGTAGGCAACGTGAATATACTGTGTGTAACTAAACTATTACAATGGTTTGAATGAGGAGAAACAAATTTACGGGAAAGCAATGAGATGATTCTTATCCTTCGCTGGTAATCAAATTAAAATGATTGACTATACATGGTAATAATGGGATAGAAATAGTGTTAAGAAGCATCACAACTTAAACCAACGTTCAATTTAATTGAGGTCTTTTACTTCTCCACATAGATGTGTATAACTAGTCCCCGTATTCTCTTCACTCTCATTCTCCAAAGGCCTGAGTATTCAACCTATACTTTATTGCAGACAAGAGTTGGCTGAAAACTTCGCCCTGCTAGATTTGTGTGCTATAGTTATCTTGTGGATACATATACACCTCCTCTATTTAAAGTCAGCACAATTCAAGTGTCCCCTGCCTTCTTTCCACCAAGCCCAAAGCCTTCCTCACACCCTTGAGAAATGAACACAAAATGGACTCACGGAAATCACATTGCACTGAACAAATTCCAGCTCAATAACACTTTGGTCTGCAATAATTAGATTTCCCAGATAGATGTGAGAAAGAAGACATGGTGTTGGTATAGTGTAATAAAGAATGGGCTCATGATAATGAGTAAAGAATGCCTCCAAGCACACTCAGCATTCTATTACCAACACATTAGTACAGATCAGGAGAAAAATAGGGTACATCAAATTATGGAAGAAGAGAATTAATCAGTAAATAATTCAACTCTTTGACACATGAGAGGATGAAAACAAAAAGAGATGACATGGAAAGACAGGAGAACAAAGATAGGTTGGGTTGGGACCGTGATCTTAGTGGTGTAGGCAGGCAGCTGCTGGATCAGACCTGCACCTGCATGGGAACAGCCTTAAGGATGGATGACAGCAGCCAGCAGAAGCCCTGTTGTGGGACCGGGGGCCCTCAGTGATGCTGTGCTCAAAGTGGGAGGGATGGAGGGATGGAAGGAAGAGAGAACTCTGATGAAGGGAAAGAAGGAAAAATGTCTCTGTCTGTCCTGTCAAGTTCACATGTCAAAATCATTCATATGTGAAAATCTAATTAGCAGGTTCACATGTAAAAAAAAAAACTCCACAAATCTCAGTTTCACATGAGGAATTACAGATTCACATGTGGGGTTGAAATAACGTTATTCTCCTCACATGTGAAAAGATTGTGTAACATGTTGCAATAACAATGTTTTCACTGGTGGAATTAAGGCGACCACATCTAAAGAAACCAAATGCTGGACAAGGGAACCATTGTGTGTGATTATTCGTCCATGTGAAACTTCAGGTGTCCGAAATCAACAAGTATCTTTTTCACATGTGATGTTTTTAGGGGGATGGTTGTAATTGGACTATGCTACTACATCAAGATGTCAGTAGAATAAGGACTGTCTACTATATTTGATACTTACACTCACAATGTTCAAAATAAACATCCCCATGGAATGCGCTTAAAAAGTATGGGGGTGGCAGGTAGCCTAGGGGTTAGAGCTTTGGGCCAGTAACCGAAAGGTTGCTAGATGGAATCCCTGAGCTGACAAGGTAAAGATCTGTCGTTCTGGACCTGAACAAGGCAGTTAACCCACTGTTCCCTGGTAGGCCGTCATTGTAAGTAAGTTCTTAACTGACTTGCTTAGTTAAATATAGGTTACATTTTTAAAAAATCTAAAAATGAAAGGGATATACCCAAACATCACACAAGTCAATTCATGAATATCTGTCATAACTCATCACCATTGAAATGAGGATTTATTTGACCAGGTCACTGAGGTCTTCAGAATGCATACTGCAGGGCCTATAGGATGTCTCCACTCCCTTTACCTTGTTTCCACATCTTATTTCTTTAGAAAGTGGGATTGAAATGGATTTAATTGTTCTTTTTTTTACAAAATACTCCATAATGTCAAATTGAAAAGAAAATTCTACACATTTTTACAAATTAAAACAAATTCAATAACAAAAAAGAATCGTTGCATAAGAATTCACCCCCTTCGTTTAGGCAAGTCTAAATTAGTTCAGAAGTCAAATGTGGCTTAACAAATCACATAATAAGTTAATAACAGGAGTTAATGACTACCCATTTAATGACTACCCATTTCTCTGTCCCCCACACATACAACATATGTAAGGTCCCTCAGGTCCCTCAAGACCAGGGAGCTTTTTTGGAATCCTCATAAAGGGCAGTGATGGGTAGATGGGTAACTATAACAAATCAGACATTGAATATATATTTAATAATCCTTAAGAGTCTATTGACACATCCATGAGTCAGTATAAGTAACATAATAAAAATGTCCCCATCTAAACCCATCAGTTTAAACTAGAGATATCTGCATGGGCTGCGTCTCAATCCACCACATTTTGTCGGAAGTCGGGAACACTGATGTGTCAACTTCTGTCTGTAGCGTCCAAACCGTTCTGGCTACAAACTATTATGACCCCCCCAGTGGAAATGGGAGACTCTCATGAACACTGTGGTGTTCTCCATTTTGCTCTGCGACCCCCACTCTTTAGGTAACCCATACAAATTAATGGAAGTATGGAGGTAGTTATTATTATGTCCCAAAAAACTTAAATATTTCCTGAGATTTTCTTATATCTCCTAGATATAGGACAGACACTTCAAAACCGCATTACTTACAGACTTTAATGGCTGTGATAGGAGAAAACTGAGGATGGATCAACAACATTGTAGTTACTCCATAATAACGACTTAAATGACAGAGTAAAAAGAACAATACAAATATAGAGAATAAAAAGATTGCAAAACATGCATGTGTATGCAACAAGGCACTGAAGAACAAAGAAACACGACAAAGGAGTACACTGTTTGGCGTTATGTTTGGGGCAAATCCATCAACACATCACTGAGTAACTGCTTCCATATTTTCAAGCATGGTAGTGGCTTCATCATGGTAGGGGTATGCTTAACATTGGCAAAGACTGGGGAGTTTTTCAGGATGAAAAGAAACGGGATGGAGTTAAGCACAGGCAAAATAGAGGAAAACCCTGCTTCAGTCTGCTTTACACCAGACACTGAGAGAGGAATTCACCCTTCAGCAGAACAATAACCTACAACACAAGGTCAAGACAGTGAATGTTCCTGAGTGGCCAGGTTACAGTTTAGACTTAAATTAGCTTGGAAATCTACTGCAAGACTTGAACATTCCTCTCTAGCCATGATCTCTAGCCTTGACCCCCAACACCTTGACAGAGCTTGAAGAATTTTGGAGAAATATTGCACAATACAGGTGTGCAAAGCTCTTATGAGACTTACCCAAGAACACTCACAGCTGTAATCGCTGCCAAAGGTGTTTCTAACATGGATTGACAGGGGGGCGAATATTTATCTAATCAAGTTATATTCGTGTTTTAGGTTTTCTTTAATCTTAATAATTTTTTAGAATTTTTCTTCTACTTTGACATTACAGAGTATTTTGTGAAGATTGTTGACCACAATGACAATTAAATCCATTTTAATCCCACTTTTGTAACATAATAAATTGTGAAAAGATCCAAGGGGGGTGTAGCACTGTACAGTATGTGTTGCCATGATCCCCTGGGATTAGTTCATATTGTATTATATCAGATTAGATTACAGCCTGATCTGTTTTTTTAACTTATTTTTTTAGGGTTGGTGTCCTCTTATCTGACTGATGTCATTCTCTTCTCTGCTGTACCTTCCAGGTCGAACATTTATTCCCAAATTAGAGAAGCGCGAGGTGGCATTCCCATCTTCATTAAATAGCTACTTGACAGCAGAGGCTGTTTCATCAAAATGTTTTCCCCTCTCAAAACTCAAACAAATCACCTTTAACTGAAAACAGCAGCTGTTTCAGCTGCCTCAGTGGGAGCGAATTCTCAGGATGCCCGGAGTAATTAATTCTTTGTAGGTCAGAGTGAGCACAGAATGTGCAGTGCCAAAAAACGAAAGGTTACGGTCCTGTCCAGCTGTTTTTTTAGGCCATAGTACTTACCCCTCTGTAATTACTCCAATAGGAGGTCAGTGGTTGGTAGTTGGGGTGTGCTGGTTTTGCTAACAGCGTCCCTACATGGTGCTAACGTCAGCTAGTGTGCTCAGTTGGCTGGCCAATTTCACCGCTACAGGGCCTCTGTCGTCTTGACCTGCGAATCCAGCAGTTTTCAGGTCCGACTTCCTCAGATTTCAATCCAGTAGACCAGTGACCAGCAACTCGACCCATCCTTCCCCCCATCTTGTTGTTTTGTCCCACATTAATTCCTCTCCCCACTCTTTTTAATTGCTCTGTGGCTTTATCATAACATTTAGAGGTTACAGTTAACAAGATGGCCAATTAATCCCAAATGCTAATTACGTGGTAATGGGTTGTCACGGAGACAGCGATAGCTCCCGTTGAAAAGGGCAACACGCCTGCCTGATCCGCAAACAATGACTAAGCGTTAAAATTGACACAGAGCCAAATTAGCTTGCTCATTTGAGTGGGTTAGAGACGGCTGCTTCATGGGAAATGACATGAGCAGAATAAATGTCAAGGACATCGGCGGAAGACAACATGCAGCTTAACATCCCCGTCATTCTCTCCCTTCCTGTGGCTCATCTACTCTCACACGGGGGTATGTTGGGGATATGTAGCTGTTCAAATAACTGTTTTTATCAACCTAAAAGTGGCAGTATTCTGGCCTGAGGTCCCTGGCCTTAATTAGTATTTTTGTACAAGTCTCCCAATGACATGAATGAATGGTTTACACAAAAGTCTGACTGCAAATGTTTTTATTGCAAAAGCAATGTGTAAACTAAGTGCAACATTTACTATACACTTGTCTTCAAATAAAACAATGTGAAACAATGTGTAAAAAAGCTGACTATTTATGCATTGCTCAGTTTACTAAACTCTAGTTAAGTAATCTCCTCATAACTAACACACATTGTTGAAGAAAGATTTCAAATTAAATCCCACTGCCAGATTATTAGAGGTTTATGGTACTTTTAGCATTTGACACAGTGCTGATCTCAAATCAGAATGCAGCTCAAACTATTACTGGAAACTGTTGAGGTGATAATAGTCTTGCTAAAATAGCCCCTTTGAGAAGTCAACCAGGAAGTGCTTAAAGCATGGTGAAATAATACTAGTGTCCAGTTGGAAGCACACCAGCAGCTGAAGGCTGGAAGGACGACTAGGACAGTGAGGTCCTGTAAAGTGGCTGTTCTCCCTGCAGCCAGCCAACCAGCCAACCAGGCAGCCAGCCAGCTGTCTCTGTGTAAACCTCACTGAGCACACCGAACGCAAAGCATGTGTGCAGCCTTATCTCCTGGCCTCTGATGAGCTGCCAAAAGACTGAGAGATGGGAACCAGGAGAGATCCATACTCCCCCTGTTCCCCCGTCCCTCCTGTACTCTCCCGTCCCCCACTCCCTCCTGTACTCTCCTGTCCTCCCCAACCCTCCTGTACTCTCCTGTCCTCCCCTTCCCTCCTGTACTCTCCCATCCTCCCCAACCCTCCTGTACTCTCCCATCTTCCCCAACCCTCCTGTACTCTCCCATCCTCCCCTTCCCTCCTGTACTCCCCTTTCCTCCCCAGCCCTCCTGCACTCCCTCCTGTACCCCCCTTTCCTCCCCAGCCCTCCTGCACTCCCTCCTGTACCCCCCTTTCCTCCCCAGCCCTCCTGCACTCCCTCCTGTACCCCCTTTCCTCCCCAGCCCTCCTGCACTCCCTCCTGTACCCCCCTTTCCTCCCCAGCCCTCCTGCACTCCCTCCTGTACTCCCCTTTCCTCCCCAGCCCTCCTGCACTCCCTCCTGTACTCCCCTTTCCTCCCCAGCCCTCCTGCACACCCTCCTGTACTCCCCTTTCCTCCCCAGCCCTCCTGTACTCAGCAGTTCTCCCTCACCCAGCCATTCTGGGAGTTTCTGCTTGACACATACTGTAAAAATACTTGCACGTACATGCACACACACACATACATACATACACAAACACTTCCTCAGTTTATCTCCCAGCCTCCCGCAGGCTACAAGCGTGGCCTGGAGCTATCTCTAGCAGCAGAGGCACATAGTCTTCCTCAGGGGATCCACATCTAGAAAGACCTTTAGTACCATGCAGTACACAGGTCAGATCAGAGGAAAGCTCTCTCTCTCCTTCCCTCTCGATTTCTCTGCCCTCTCCCTCTTTTCTCTCTCTCTGGCTTCCAAAAACTTTTTCTCCCTACATCTTCCTTCCTCCCTCTCTCCCTCCCTCCCTACCTCTCTGCCTTCCTTCCTTCCATCTCTCTCTTTCTCTCTCTCTCTCTTTCTCTCTCTCTCTGTCAGCTTTACCTCGTTTGAGGGACTGTGTGAAGTGAGGCATAGAGTCTTTCATGTGACAGCTGAGTGAACAGCTCTAGCACAGAGGAGACAGGGCTGGGTGGCCTGCCACCAGACAACACAGCGTAGTCTGCATTTCATACTGGTATAGGACATTCTAAGGGAAGCATTCCAGTCTCCCCCCACTGCTGTAGATAGATCTAATATGTCTGGTATAGGGCATTCTATCTACAGCAGTGGGGGGAGACTGGAATGGATTTTATGGAAGTGTTTTGTATCCTTTATCCTGGAAATCCACTATTTACATGCTCGATTTCACACCAACTCAGCATCATTTATTAGACGTTAGTTAGTATAGCTGCTTGGTTAAGGGCAAGTTACTTGAAAAACTGAAAAGCAAATCACAGTTTGCACTGTGACAAGCCTCTTTCCGTACCAAACCCCAATCTCTCTCTCTCTCTCTCTCTCTCTCTCTCTCTCTCTCTCTCTCTCTCTCTCTCTCTCTCTCTCTCTCTCTCTCTCTCTCTCTCTCTCTCTCTCTCTCTCTCGGCTCAGAGTGAATCTCCGATAAGAGTCTTGACGCCATCTCCCATCTGCCTGCCCCATCTGGGGGACTGCATGCTGGAGAGCTAACACTGCAAAGTCAAGATGACAACTCACACATTAAAGGCTGAGATGGATTATAGATACACACACACACACACACACACACACACACACACACACACACACACACACACACACACACACACACACACACACACACACACACACACACACACACAGTACCAGTCAGTACCAGACACACCTACTCATTCAAGGGTTTTTCTATATTTTTTTTTACTATTTTCTACATTGTAGAATAATAGTGGACATCAAAACTATGAAATAACACATATGGAATCATGGAGTAACCAAAAAGTGTTAAACACATCAAAATATATTTCATATTTGAGATTCTTCAAAGTAGCCACCCTTTGCCTTCATGACAGCTTTGCACACGCTTGGCATTCTCTCAACCTGCTTCATGAGGTAATCACCTGGAATGTGCCTTGTTAACAGGTGTGCCTTGTTAAAAGTTAATTTGTGGAATTTCTTTCCTTAATGCGTTTGAGCCTATCAATTCTGTTGTGACAAGGTAGAGTTGGAATACAGAAGATAGCCCTATTTGGTAAAAGACCAAGTCCTTATTATGGAAAGAACAGCTCAAATAAGCAAAGAGAAACGACAGTCCATCATTACTTTAACTTCTTAGGGAGCGGCTCCCGAGGTGACGGTTTTGGAGAGTCTTGCGTGCCCAAAGTAAAATGCCTCCCACTCGCTAGCGCCCCACCACTCCGTAAGTAATTAACTCCCGACACTACCCGGTGAAATGCAAGGTGCCAAATTCAAAATCCAAAAGTGTAATTATTAAACATTCATCAATATTTTTACCATTAGCATAAATTCATAAACCATCACACAAAACACATTTCACAGCGAAAACAAATCCCTTACCTTTTGAAGAACTTCTGCTGAGGGCTTCCCAAGTGTCCAACGAAGACAATCCATGGTTCTTTTGTTAGAAAAGGTCATGTATTATATCCATAAATCTCTGTTTGGTTGGTGCGTTATGAACTGGGCGACAGGAAAGGAAAAAAACCACAGCACGCGCGCAAGCCCATGAACGCGCATCCTCTTCTGTTTACATCTGGTGACCACTTCCCAATTATTCTTCTATTACCATCCAGAGCAGCTAAACATAATCAAAACACTGTCCAGAGACTGTTGACATCCAGTGGAAGCAATAGGTACTGAAATCTTACTCCCTTATATGGTCATTTTCAGTAGGGAGTGGTTCAAAATGAGGCAATGTGTCAAATACACTTTTTCCAGGACAGAAATTCCTCTGGTTTTCGCCTGCTATATTCGTTCTGTTATACTCACAGACAATATTTTAACACTCTTAGAAACTTCAGAGTGTTTTCTATCCAATAGTACTAATAATGTGCATATCCTATTTTCTGGGCCTGAGTGGGAGGCATTTTACTTTGGGCATGCCAGACTCTCGCTCCCTAAGAAGTTAATAAACATCTTCCGCACTCTGGCGTGAATCTACACCTTTTTCTCCCTGAGAATTCATTACATCATCAGATGACCTGGCCTCCACAATCCCCCGATCTCAACCCAATTGAGATGGTTTTGGATGAGTTGGGTGGCAGAGTGAAAGAAAAGCAGCCGACATGTTATCAGCATATGTGGGAACTCCTTCAAGACTGTTAGAAAAGCATTCCAGGTGAAGCTGGTTGAGAGAATGCCAAGAATGTGCAAAGCTGTCATCAAGGCAAAGGGTGGCTACTTTGACGAATCTCATATGTAAAATATATTTAGATTTGTTTAACACTTTTTTGGTTACTACATGATTCCATATGTGTTATTTCATAGTTTTGAGGTCTTAACTATTTTTCTACAATGTAGAAAATAGTACAAATAAAGAAAAACCCTTGAATGCCTTGAATGAGTAGGTGTGTCCAAACTTTTGACTGGTACTGTACATATCAAAAAACTTACATAAGCATACATACACACACAATGAAATGATGCATTAATTTCAGAAAGCGTTTTTCCCATGAGGTCTATATCTATCTGTCCTCTATTCCTGAGAGTAGGAGCCAATCAGTACACTACATGATGGCTCTGCAGCACTGAGATGACTGCTTTTTATAGCAACTCCCCAGGGAAGAGGACCTAGTCATAACGTCTCTATCTAATGCCGCTGGGGGCATTGTACAAACCATTAGGTACATCTTTCTAATATTGACTCGCACCCCTTTTTGCCCTTAGAACAGCCTTAGTTCTTCAGGCCATGGACTACAAGGTGTCGAAAGCGTTCCACAGGGATGCTGGCCAATGTTGACTGCAATGTTTCCCACAGTTGTGTCAAGTTGTTTGGTAGTGGATCTCTGCTCAGAGGGTTGCACATGTATGTAATCATGTGGTTCCCTCAATACCCTAGTCCTCCCATCAGCTTGAAACAGCAGGAACCCGGGATTCATTAGACCAGGCAATGTTTTCCCAGTTCTCCAGTGTACAGTGTTTTTATTCTTTAGCCCTCTGCAACTGCAGTTTCTTGTTTTATGCGGTAAGAAGCTGTAAGGTCATTGGCTGCCATACCCCATTCGTGTCAAGGTACGATGAGTTGTGCATTCTTTCATGGGTCTTTGGGCACCAATGTTGTACTGGACTGTCAGTTGACTAAATGTAGCCCCTCTGTTGCTCTGCACAATTTGTGTCAACCTCCTTTGTCCTCTTTCATCAATGGCCTGTTTTCGACCACTGGCCTGCCGTTGGCTGGATGTCCTTCGGGTGATGGACCATTCTAGATACACACAGGAAACTGTTGAGCGTGAAAAACCCAGCAGCGTTGCAGAACTTGACACACTCAAACTGGTGCGCCTGGCACCTACTACCATACCCTGTTCAAAGGCACTTAAATATTTTGTCTTGCTCATTAACCCTCTGAATGGCAAACAAAACAATCCATGTGTCAATTGTCTCAAGGCTTAAAAATCCTTCTTTAACCTGTCTCCTCCCCTTCATCTACACTGATTGAAGTGGATTTAATAAATGACATCAATAAGGGATCATAGCTTTCACCTGGATTCACCTGGTCAGTCTACAGTATGTCATGTAAATAGCAGGTGTTCCTAATGTTTTGTACACTCAGTGTATATCTTCACTATATATTTTCACTATATATCTTCTCCTCCTCCACAGTTTGGCCTCGTCTTTTTAGCATTGGTGGCAATTAGTAGAGGACTTTCCATAATGGTTGCAAAATGGTTATGTTGGTATTTGTTTGGTATTTACTATGATGTTGTATGGCATCAGTTGTATACTGGTTTGGGGTATTCACAAACTAAGACGTTTCTTGTATAGAGAGGAGAGCTATAACATGATGCTATAATTTAATTGCTAGGTCCATATATGTGGTCAAGCGATTGCTTATGAACAAAATGTTGAGGATGATTCATTGCCATCTTAAAAAGCTGTGAACCGTGATGTAACGTGACCTCTGACAGGTAACTCATCTCCCAGGGTTTCCAGGTCTCTCCTGATACATATGTATGTATTGCAGCTTTCTGAATCCCATTTTCATGTTAATGAAGTAGGCCACACAATACTTCAGTGCTAGGGAATAATAATTCAGAAAAGTAGAAGAAAGTGGAAAACAAGGGGGGTATTCTTGGTTGGGTGGGTGCTCCCCCGTTGCACTCTTAACTTTTCAAGGCACTGTGTCTCTTGGATGTATTCTCTGTAACTGTTGTCTCCCGGTCTCCAGTTTTAATGAGATCAACTGCTTACCTTAGCATAGTCTCCATGGCGATACAGTCAAATAAAGGTTATGAGAAAGCCGTTATAGAATACGTGCTCTAATTAAACCACTGATCTGGAACTCAAAGTGTCACAATCG
Source organism: Brachymystax lenok tsinlingensis (assembly GCA_030435695.1). NCBI lineage: Eukaryota > Metazoa > Chordata > Actinopteri > Salmoniformes > Salmonidae > Brachymystax > Brachymystax lenok. Next base: position 8,470,220 of record CM059819.1, read on the forward strand.
AAAGGTACCCTATTTTCCCCTTCCCTCGCACCGTCACATGCAACCCGGGCTCTTTTCTATGCAAATCAACAGAAATAAATCTGCAACATTGACACATAAAACTCCCGTTCGCCCTTGCCACATGGATTTACACCCTGTCTTGTTGATTTGTGACGCCTTATAAAAATATATACGATTTGCAGAAATGTGATAATGAAAGTGAAGGGTTGGAGGTTTGTGCGAGAGGCGTAATGTATTATCTACACTCAGCACTATCCATTATGTCTCAATACCAGTATGCTTGGTTTGAAAAGGCTACAATATCAGGTAGGAGGATTGGGTGGCTATGTACAAGTTAAAGGAGTCAATGAAGAGAAAGGGTTGGCAAACTGTGTGTGTGTGTGCGTGCGTGTGTGTATGTGTGTGTATGTGTGTGTGTGTGTCACTCTCCAACACAGGAGTTTGTTGGCACCTTAATTGGGGAGGACGGGCTCGTGGTAATGGCTGGAGTAGAATCAGTGGAATGGTATCAAATATGTCAAACATGGTTTCCATGTGTTTGATGCCATTCCATTTTCTCCATTCCAGCCATTATTATGAGCTGTCCTCCCCTCAGCAGGAAACAAAATAATCTGTACAGGACAAGAGAGAAATCCACCAAACAGTCCTGGAGAGAGATGGAGAGCTTCAGCTCCCAGAGATAGTCAAACACCATTACGCTAGTCCTTATTACCAGAGTGCATCCAGAACACAAACTCAACTAAAGAAATAACTCCAGTCATTACCTTGAGAGCCACTCAGTCTGGAGAGTGAAACACACCTTCTGCATTTGCCTGCGTAACAAACCGAGCCCCCAATACAGACAATTTCTCAGGGAAAAGGGAAGCAGAAATTCAGTCCTTCAGTGGAATATCGTCCCAGTTTCGCACATGTGCTTTGTCTCTATTAGGGTTCCTGCACTGAGGCCAGTTCCAGTAGATTATTGTCTGGAATATTGAGTTCCTGCCCTGAGGCCAGTTCCAGTAGATTAGTGTCTGGAATATTGAGTTCCTGCCCTGAGGCCAGTTCCAGTAGATTAGTGTCTGGAATATTGAGTTCCTGCCCTGAGGCCAGTTCCAGTAGATTAGAGTGTGGAACTTTGAGTTCCTGACCTGAGGCCAGTTCCAGTAGATTTGTGTCTGGAATATTGAGTTCCTGACCTGAGGCCAGTTCCAGTAGATTAGTGTCTGGAATATTGAGTTCCTGACCTGAGGCCAGTTCCAGCAGATTAGAGTGGGGAATTTTGAGTTCCTGACCTGAGGCCAGTTCCAGTAGATTTGTGCCTGGAATATTGAGTTCCTGCCCTAAGGCCAGTTCCAGTAGATTAGTGTGGGGAATAACGAATCAATAATGCAATGTAAAGCTCATTAGCATGAGGTGCCCTTTGACTCATTTTCTCCTTTCCTCCATTGTCTTCCTGTGTAGTGATATAATATGAAGTTGAGTTACACAGGATGTCTCTACATTCAGAATTCAGAGTTTATGGACACCAAAGGTTGGGATTAAATGTCTGTGAAAGTCAAAAATGACCCAATGTGCTGAGACATTGTGGTTATGGGCTGTATTGTCTATAGGGGGATGGAGAGTGATGAAGCTGTTATTATGGGCTGTATTGTCTATAGGGGGATAGAGAGTGATTGAGCTGTTATTATGGGCTGTATTGTCTATAGGGGGATGGAGAGTGATTGAGCTGTTGTTATGGGCTGTATTGTCTATAGGGGGATGGAGAGTGATTGAGCTGTTGTTATGGGCTGTATTGTCCATAGGGGATGGAGAGTGATTCAACTGTTATTATGGGCTGTATTGTCTATAGGGGGATGGAGAGTGATTGAGCTGTTATTATGGGCTGTATTGTCTATAGGGGGATGGAGAGTGATGAAGCTGTTGTTATGGGCTGTATTGTCTATAGGGGGATGGAGAGTGATGAAGCTGTTGTTATGGGCTGTATTGTCTATAGGGGGATGGAGAGTGATTCAGCTGTTATTATGGGCTGTATTGTCTATAGGGGGATGGAGAGTGATTGAGCTGTTATTATGGGCTGTATTGTCTATAGGGGGATGGAGAGTGATTGAGCTGTTGTTATGGGCTGTATTGTCCATAGGGGATGGAGAGTGATTAAGATAGCCTCAAAGACCATTTATATTCCCTTGCGCTGTTTACCCACCGACGAGACATGAATATAAAATGTAATCAGACCAAAGTGTTTCAGAGCCTCAGGTGTTTATCTGTTCCTAGTTGTATCCTACTGTACCTGGATCATCACACCGTCTTCTACCAACTGCGTTGTGTGTTTCTCTCTCCATTATACTGAACTACATTTCCTTATTAAAACACTCAAGGTACAACAGCATTAACACAATGATTCAATATATTGTTTTGACCATATCAACATGCCTTTTGTCTTCTGTTCATTTTATGTTGAATTCCATTTCTGCAGCCTTCCCATCTGTGCAATATTCCCTAATGTAGTGGAGGGTTAGGCTTGCCAGGGCAAGACATAATTCATGGGCTCTGTTATTAACTCATGGGCTCTGTTATTAACTCTTGGGCTCTGTTATTAACTCCCGGTCTCTGTTATTAACTCGTTGGCTCTGTTATTAACTCGTTGGCTCTGTTATTAACTCATTGGCTCAGTTATTAATTCATGGGCTCTGGTATTACTCAAGGGCTCTGTTATTAGCTCATTGGCTCTGTTATTAACTCGTTGGCTCTGTTATTAACTCATGGTCTCTGTTATTAACTCATTGGCTCAGTTATTAATTCATGGGCTCTGGTATTACTCAAGGGCTCTGTTATTAACTCATGGGCTCTGTTATTAACTCATGGGCTCTGTTATTAACTCTTAGGCTCTGTTATTAACTCTTGGGCTCTGTTATTAACTCACAGGCTCTGTTATTAACTCATGGTCTCTGTTATTAACTCATTGGCTCAGTTATTAATTCGTGGGCTCTGTTATTAACTCATGGGCTCTGTTATTAACTCATGGGCTCTGTTATTAACTCTTGGGCTCTGTTATTAACTCTTGGGCTCTGTTATTAACTCACAGGCTCTGTTATTAACTCACGGGCTCTGTTATTAACTCTTGGGCTCTGTTATTAACTCTTGGGCTCTGTTATTAACTCCCGGTCTCTGTTATTAACTCGTTGGCTCTGTTATTAACTCATGGTCTCTGTTATTAACTCATTGGCTCAGTTATTAATTCGTGGGCTCTGTTATTAACTCATGGGCTCTGTTATTAACTCATGGGCTCTGTTATTAACTCTTGGGCTCTGTTATTAACTCTTGGGCTCTGTTATTAACTCACAGGCTCTGTTATTAACTCATGGTCTCTGTTATTAACTCATTGGCTCAGTTATTAATTCGTGGGCTCTGTTATTAACTCATGGGCTCTGTTATTAACTCATGGGCTCTGTTATTAACTCTTGGGCTCTGTTATTAACTCTTGGGCTCTGTTATTAACTCACAGGCTCTGTTATTAACTCATGGGCTCTGTTATTAACTCTTGGGCTCTGTTATTAACTCTTGGGCTCTGTTATTAACTCTTGGGCTCTGTTATTAACTCACAGGCTCTGTTATTAACTCCCGGTCTCTGTTATTAACTCGTTGGCTCTGTTATTAACTCATGGTCTCTGTTATTAACTCATTGGCTCAGTTATTAATTCATGGGCTCTGGTATTACTCAAGGGCTCTGTTATTAACTCATGGTCTCTGTTATTAACTCATGGGCTCTGTTATTAACTCACAGGCTCTGTTATTAACTCATGGGCTCTGTTATTAACTCATGGGCTCTGTTATTAACTCATGGACTCTGGTATTAACTCATGGGCTCTGGTATTAACTCATGGGCTCTGTTATTAACTCATGGGCTCTGTTGTTAACATGGTCTGTGTTATTAACTCATGGGGGATATCATATAGTCTATTCATTACAGATTATGGAGCCGATAGAGATGATACAGAAACCAGAGATGACTGGAAAACCAGTTTGATAGGGATACCAGAGATGACAGAGAAACCAGAGATGATATAGAAACCAGAGTTTGATAGGGAAACCAGAGATGACTGGAAAACCAGTTTGATAGGGATACCAGAGATGACAGAGAAACCAGTTTGATAGGGAAACCAGAGATGACAGAGAAACCAGTTTGATAGGGAAACCAGAGATGACAGAGAAACCAGTTTGATAGGGAAACCAGAGATGATTGAGAAACCAGAGATGATAGAGAAACCAGAGATTGATAGGGAAACCAGAGATGATAGAGACACCAGAGTTTGATTGGGAAACCAGAGATAATAGAGAAACCAGAGTTTGATTGGGAAACCAGAGATAATAGAGAAACCAGAATTCGATAGAGACACCAGAGATGATAGAGAAACCAGAGTTTGATAGAGAAACCAGAGATGATTGAGAAACCAGAGATGATAGAGAAACCAGAGATTGATAGGGAAACTAGAGATGATAGAGACACCAGAGTTTGATTGGGAAACCAGAGATAATAGAGAAACCAGAGTTTGATTGGGAAACCAGAGATAATAGAGAAACCAGAATTTGATAGAGACACCAGAGATGATAGAGAAACCAGAGTTTGATAGAGAAACCAGAGTTGATAGGGAAACCAAAGATACTAGAGAAACCAGAGTTTGATAGAGAAACCAGAGATGATAGAGAAACCAGAGTAGTATAGGTACACCAGACATGATAGAGACACCAGAGTTTGATAGGGAAACCAGAGACGATAGAGCCACCAGAGTTTGATAGGGAAACCAGAGATGATAGAGACACCAGAGTTTGATAGGGAAACCAGAGACGATAGAGACACCAGAGTTTGATAGGGAAACCAGAGTTTGATAGGGAAACCAGAGTTTGATAGGGAAACCAGAAATGGGTCAATAGAAACCATTCCATCGACCCAATTCCATCGACCCATCTCATAATGTACTCCTTTCCGGCGGACTAACGTCAGTTGACAGGTTTACTAACTCTAACCATTCACTAATATGAGTGGTTTTGGGGAATGAGCGTTTCTCAGGCTGTTGTAATTTTGACAATGTAAGCATTTGTTTGCGAGGTCAAGTTATAGCCTAACTTCCAGAATACTGCCTATCCTCTGCCATTACCACAGTTGTCTTTGTTTACCAGCTTAAGACTGAGCTGTTCCGAAAAGCTTTCAAGGGCCTATGTTAAGTCTGTCCTCCTGTCCACTGGATCTGACGACACCTGTACACTCTATAGCTTTGATTGTTGCCTGCTTACAATGTTCAGTGTTTTGGATTGTTGTTGTTGTTATTATAATTATTGTTATAATGCACAAACAAAATGTGGGGGTAATTTTACCCCCCTTTTCTCCCAAATGTCATGATATTACTATCTTGTATCATCGCTGCAACTCCCCAGTGGGCTTGAGAGGGGCGAAGGTCGAGTCATGCGTCCTCTGCCAAACCGCACTTCTTAACACCCGCCAGCTTAACCCGGAAGCCAGCCGCACAAATGTGTCGGCACCCGGCCAGCCACAAGGAGTCACTAGAGCACGATGAGCCAAGTAAAGCCCTATGGGACCCCAGGCAGTAGTGAAGCCACAACACTCCAATGCAGTGCCTTAGACTGCTGCGCCTCTCGGGAGGCCGTATATTTGTTTCTTTTTTAATATTTTCTTCAGTGCATTATTATTATTACCAGTCCTGAAACACAAAGTCATCTTCATACAATATACCGGACTTGACCTGGAGATTCAGCCAGCCTTCGGAGAGGTGAACTGCAGTGCTACGACATCCAGCACAGTGTGCTCGGCAATGCTTGCCTCTTCCTCTCTCTTAGCAAACAGGGTTGGCCAGTAATGAGCTGAGGGTTCACAGAGTTGAGCAACAGAAGCATCCGAACAAAGGACACCTGGAATAGTAAGAAACTCCAGAGATAGTGTGACCCGGCGCATGCTGAGACTCCACTCCTCTGTTTGAATACTGATCTGAGGGAGAGGGTGGAGCCAGAGCGGCATGCTGAGACTCCACTCCTCTGTTTGAATACTGATCTGAGAGAGAGGGTTGGGCGGTTTTAAATGGATGTTTTTTCTCCCATCGCACGTTAGCTAGAGAGTTTCTGGTACCTTTTACTGAACTTGATGGCACCTGGTAACCCAAGGTTTCTCCTTGCTTTCCTCCATAGCTCAGCAGAAACATGAGAAGCCGTTATTGGAGAACAGTGAGATATTGTATTATGAACATTAATGTATTCAGGGTCCTGTCATTTGCTTCTTCATGTGTTGCAAAACTAAAAACTGTAACCAACATAATGTAAACAACAGACTGTAACCAACAGACTGTAACCAACAGACTGTAACCAATAGACTGTAACCAACAGACTGTAACCAACAGACTGTAACCAACAGACTGTAACCAATAGACTGTAACCAACAGACTGTAACCAATAGACTGTAACCAATAGACTGTAACCAAGAGACTACCTTCTCTCGGATATAACTTGTTCATGGTCAGTCACCTCTAACGGAACAATATGGACTCACATCTCTTGACTCAAAAAATACCTATTCTCACCACTGCAAAATGAAGACTGAACATAATACTCGCTGTTACTGGGAATCATCAAGTGTTGAACTAAATTCTTTGAAGGGAAGAAGATCCAGTCATTCTCCCCCCCCCCTCCTACGCCTTAGAAAGACTGTGGTTCTTTCTTCTTTAGTACAGCATCAACACTGGCTTACATTGTCCTCTGGTCTTTGTATCAAATAACAGCAGCAGGTAATGGTAGGAGGACTGAACGAGAGGTGGCTTTATAAGACCAGTGTTTTTGTCATTCCGTCTTAATCTCATTCCTCGAGCCGTGCCCCACCCTGCTAGACTTTCTTCATTAGTGATGCAGACAGGCGGTGCAGGAGAAAGGAGAACCCTTCCCATTCTTTCCTGGTAAAGACACACATAGCTCTCCTGAGTACAGTGAAGCCAATGTGCCTGCAATTCAAGCTCCCGCCTGCTTCTCTTTTACAAAATGAAGGTCTGGTGGTCATCTCAGAACTATTGAGAAGTGCCCCTAGCAATGTACCCTGATTCGATTGTGTTCCACTGATGAATAGCCTATGTTGGCACAGTGTGTTTTGTGTTCTGGTCGGCACTTTTGAGGACACGATGGACACCCAGATAGAGCTATATTATATACTATGGGTTAGCCAGGAAAGTCATTTTTTGTAATAAGTGACTGATCGAAGCTTTTGAGTGGCTATGTGGAAACTTAAGTTTCAGTCAGTGGTCAGAATTGTAGTGCTGGCTTAGCGGTGGCTCTGGCCCCTGTAAATACCCCAGAGTGACAGGAACAGAGTGATGGGGCTGACCTTTCAGGCCCTCCCAGAGACTGTCATGCCCCCTGACGTTAGGAGAGGGGGGATAAGGCCAAACAGTCATTACCGCTTGAGTCAAAGTGCTGCCGGAGACAAGAAAACAAACAGTCATTACCGCTTGAGTCAAAGTGCTGCCGGAGACAAGAAAACAAAATGTATGCCCTTTCTCTTCAGGCCTTCAACTCACTTTGAGCCACAAGGGTCAATAATGGCTTGTGGTGGGGGATGAGCTGTTACCTACAGCTGTATCTGAAAGTCTATCTTTGATGATAATTAGCAGGGTTAGGTCTTTGAGATGGTTTTAAAAGGACACTGACTTCGAGTTGACCTTGATTTGTTGACTTGCCGTCATTGGGAGGGGATGTGAGTGTTTGGCAAACTTGGCTTAAAAATATGCCCATGTTTAGTCAAGTATTACTTTACACAGATTACATTTTTACACAGATAACATGAAAGAATGTGCTTAGACAGCTTAGCATTGGTTTTACTCTCAGAAGCGTTGAGATGGGCTCTTTTGAAAAAGCACTCGTCTCATCTCCTCCTCCTCCTCCTGTTCTTCCATATGACAAGATCCTCCACTCCTTGAGGCACCTCTCAGAATATCTCTGTCTGTTTGTGGGAGGCCCCCTGCTGTGAGCTGGGAGACTACTCCTGCATCCACAAGCATCACATGTCAAGCTTGCTCTAAAGCAGGGCCAACATGACTTTGTGAATGTGTCTGATACAACTTCACCTTAAGACTGTCAACATGTTTACTGTTGACAACCTGGTTCATGTCATCCGAAAACAAGGCCTTTATTCAATCTGCATCACTGAAGCATTACAGATAGCGATATAAAACAAGGCCTCTATTCAATCTGCATCACTGAAGCATTACAGATAGCGATATAAAACAAGGCCTCTATTCAATCTGCATCACTGAAGCATTACAGATAGCGATATAAAACAAGGCCTCTATTCGATCTGCATCACTGAAGCATTACAGATAGCAATAGAGAACAAGGCCTCTATTCGATCTGCATCGCTGAAGCATTACAGATAGCAATAGAGAACAAGGCCTCTATTCGATCTGCATCGCTGAAGCATTACAGATAGCAATAGAGAACAAGGCCTCTATTCAATCTGCATCACTGAAGCGTTACAGATAGCAATAGAAAATAAGGTCTCTATTCGATCTGCATCACTGAAGTGTTACAGATAGCAAAAGAAATGTAACCCTCTAGAACAGGGCTGTCAAACTCATTCCACTGAGGGCTGGGTGTCTGAAACCCTCTAGAACAGGGATGTCAAACTCATTCCACTGAGGGTTGGGTGTCTGAAACCCTCTAGGACAGGGCTGTCAAACTCATTCCACTGAGGGCTGGGTGTCTGAAACCTTCTAGAACAGGGCTGTCAAACTCATTCCACTGAGGGCTGGGTGTCTGAAACCCTCTTGAACAGGGCTGTCAAACTCATTCCACTGAGGGCTGGGTGTCTGAAACCCTCTAGGACAGGGCTGTCAAACTCATTCCACTGAGGGCTGGGTGTCTGAAACCCTCTAGAACAGGGCTGTCAAACTCATTCCACTGAGGGTTGGGTGTCTGAAACCCTCTAGAACAGGGATGTCAAACTCATTCCACTGAGGGCTGGGTGTCTGAAACCCTCTAGAACAGGGATGTCAAACTCATTCCACTGAGGGTTGGGTGTCTGAAACCCTCTAGAACAGGGCTGTCAAACTCATTCCACTGAGGGCTGGGTGTCTGCAGGTTTTAGTTTTTTAAGACCTAGACAACCAGGAGAGGGGAGTTCCTTACTAATTAGTGACCTTAATTAATCAATCAAGTACAAAGGAGGAGAGAACCCGCAGACACTCGGGCCCTCCGTGGAATGTTTCCTAGAGTCTAAGCCGTGGGGGGACCCCTGTAGGTATAAAAAAATGTTTTATTGAACATAACATTTTGGCCTTACTGCTGTTTGCCCATTGAGAGGTATTGAATGACAAATAGTTAACAAATAAATCAAAAGGAAGTTTGTTTTGACGTGTCTGTTCTATATCTGAGAGATTTGTTACGTATTTATTTTACCCATATTTAACCCCCTTTTTATTTGCACTAAACTATTTCCATATATACTTCCATAATTTTTTCCCGGGCTACCTACAAACATGTCATGTGAGGCTTGCGTTTTTCCTAGAGCAAAACGTAACATTATCCCTCTAACTTTCAATAGAGGGGTCATATTAGAGTGTAGCCCAAACTGTTCGGACGCTACAGACGTTTTCGCGAGAAGACCGATTTTACAGATGTCTTCTGGTCTGACAAACACTGCTGTAGCTCTGCCACCTTCCACCGTAGATGTGGAAGGCCGACATAGGCGGATGTAGATGTGGAAGGCCGTCATAGGCGGATGTAGATGTGGAAGGCCGACATAGGCGGATGTAGATGTGGAAGGCCGACATAGGCGGATGTAGATGTGGAAGGCCGACATAGGCGGATGTAGATGTGGAAGGCCGACATAGGCGGATGTAGATGTGGAAGGCCGACATAGGCGGATGTAGATGTGGAAGGCCGACATAGGCGGATGAAGATGTGGAAGGCGACATAGGCGGATGTAGATGTGGAAGGCCGACATAGGCGGATGTAGATGTGGAAGGCCGACATAGGCGGATGAAGATGTGGAAGGCGACATAGGCGGATGTAGATGTGGAAGGCGACATAGGCGGATGTAGATGTGGAAGGCGACATAGGCGGATGTAGATGTGGAAGGCCGACATAGGCGGATGTAGATGTGGAAGGCGACATAGGCGGATGTAGATGTGGAAGGCCGACATAGGCGGATGTAGATGTGGAAGGCCGACATAGGCGGATGCGGTGCGGTGAATTGAGATGCAGCACATACAAAAAACAGACAGATTTGTATGAGGATTAATTTATTATGCAAATTAGATTCCCACAGTGGCACGTCGACTCTATGGGGTTAAAGGTCGTTTCCGATTGAGCCGACATATGTAGCATTTACTGAGAATGCAGCCTCCTCTAACGAGGGAACATTGCCTTTTAATTTAAATCACGCTGTAACGCTGAACTTCTGCGAAACGGATTGAATAGAGCCCAAAGTCTCACATTTTATATGTTTTTGAACTTTTTTCTCTTTGAAATTAGCATTCAATATTTATTAAATCTTTACCATTAAAATGACAGATTTGTCTCTGCAATGTTTTGGTAGGTTGGCGATAGAAGTATGGATTTTCATAAATTCCTTGACCGCTGACACAGCACTGTGCATTTTTCTCACTTCAGTTCATGCCTTTTAACACATTTAATGGCCTGAGTAGTTGTGCTTCTACTGGGGTATCTGCTCTTCGCGTTTAAATGTGACTGTTGGTGCTGTAGACGCTAGGCTATCTCTAGACTTGCAGGGGGAGCCCTCTGGGTTTGTTTGGTAGCTAATAACAAACCGTGTGTCTGAGGTTGCACTGGTAACACTTGTCCTTGAGGTAAACTCTAAATGAGGAAAACAGGGCCTGATAAGGTCCTCTCTGAAGGGTTGAAAACAGGGCCTGATACAGTCCTCTCTGGAGGGGTGAAAACAGGGCCTGATTACGGTCCTCTCTGAGGGTGGGGGGCTACATGTGCCAGTTTAGCCTACAGTAACAAATTGTAAAGAGGGTAATTGATGTATGACCCTGTCTGTCAAATCCAGTAATCCAAAAACATCCTTTGTACTCTTACAGACTGAGGCTTTAAAGTGGATGCGTCATGTGTTCCTTCTTCCCCATGGCTAATTGTCTTCTTCAAAGCTGTCTGACAGCCTTGACCATATGAGCCACCTGAACTGAGGGACGGCTCAGAGGGCATCTCACTTTTCGTTCTCTTTCAGCTTATCAGAAAGAGAGAAGGGAGAAAGAGAGAGAGCGAGGGAGAGAGAGAGAGAAGAGCTGTCATGTCCACTGTCACATACTGTCTGTTATAAAAGTACATTTCTCTCCTTCTTTAAAAGGTTCGCTTGATACCCTTCAGAGTAGAGACAGCTCACTTCCTGTTAAGCTACACACTCTGAGGAAAAATCCCTCAGTCAACATCAATCAAACTTTTCCCCCGCATCAAACCAAACACCTCTTGCTGGTTAGATCGTGTTGAGGAGAGAAAGGGAGAAAGTGAATCTCTCACAGTTCCTTGTCTCTACTAGTCTCTTATGGACGGACAGACAGACGCACATAACATAACTGGTATCGTAGCGTCTCTCAACAGAATGTGGAATGCGATGACTAACGAGGAACTTCCTTTTCCGATGAACAGATTTTTCCTCACTGATCATTTTAAGGTCATGTCACGGTTTTGCAGGTGTTGACATGTTTTGAATTTCGGAAGGGCAGGGGACATTCGGCCCACAGGCTTGAAAAGAGAAGGGGGTCAAATCAAATCAAATCAAATGGAGGTGGAGCTGCTGCCCTGCTTTCACTGCTTCTTCTATTATCAAATCAAATCAAATTGTATTTGTCACATGCGCAGAATACAACAAGTGTAGACCTTACAGTGAAATGCTTACATACAAGCCCTTAACTAACAATGCTTTAAGAAGTTTTAAGAAAAAACAGGGCCTTCCTCTGACACCGCCTGGTATAGAGGTCCTGGATGGCAGGAAGCTTGGCTCCAGTGATATACTGGGCCGTGCGCACTACACTTTGTAGTGCCTTGTGGTCGGAGGCCGAGTAGTTGCCACACCAGGAAGTGATGCAACCCGTCAGGATGCTCTCGATGGTGCAGCTGTAGAACCTTTTGAGGATCTGTGGACCCATGCCAAATCTTTTCAGTCTCCTGAGGCGGAATAGGCTTTGTCGTGCCCTCTTCATGACTGTCTTAGTGTGTTTGGACCATGTTAGTTTGTTGGTGATGTGGACACCAAGGAACTTGAAGATCTCAACCTGCTCCACTACAGCCCCGTCGATGAGAATGGGGGCGTGCTCGGTCCTCCTTTTCCTGTAGTCCACAATCATCTCCTTTGTCTTGATCACTTTGAGGGAGAGGTTGTTGTCCTGGCACCACACGGTCAGGTCTCTGACCTCCTCCCTATAGGCTATTAGTCTCTAATAGTTTGCAAGCCTTGCCACGTCCGACGAGCGTCGGAGCCGGTGTAGTACGATTCAATCTTAGTCCTGTATTGACGCTTCGCCTGTTTGATGGTTCGTCGGAGGGCATTGCGGGATTTCTTATTAGCTTCCGGGTTAGAATCCCGCTCCTTGAAAGCGGCAGCTCTACCCTTTAGCTCAGTGCAGATATTGCCTGTAATCCATGGCTTCTGGTTGGGGTATTTACATACGGTCACTGTGTGGATGACGTCATCGATGCACTTATTGATGAAGCCAGTGACTGATGTGGTGTACTCCTCAATGTCATCATCTGACCGCTTTCTTATTGACCGAGTCACTGGTGCTTCCTGCTATAGTTTTAGCTTGTAAGCAGGAATCAGGAGGATATAGTCAGATTTGCCAAATGGTCGGCAAGGGAGAGCTTTGTACACGTCTCTGTTTGTGAAATCAAGGTGGTCTAGGGGGATGATGTTGGGCGTTTGAAGTAAATCCTTCCTGTCCAACTCGTTAAAGAAAAAGTGTTCCTCCAGTAAAGGGTGAGTAATCGCTGTCCTGATATCTAGAATTATTTTCAGCCATAAGACACATTGGCAGAAACATTACGTACAAAATAAGTTACAAATAACGCAAAAAAACACACACAATACCACAATTAGTTAGGAGGTCGTAAAAAGGCAGCCGTCTCTTCCGGCAGCCATTATTATTATCTCCCCCCGAACTTCATTGAGCATCTGACACAATTACAAGATTTTAGATCTAGGTTTCCTGGATTATGCTTCTACAAACGTTGACTGTTACTATAGCATTCCATGAGAAATCCTATAAAGGGTCCTACCATTGTCCTTTTCATAAATGATTGGTTAGACCTTCTTTGCGAGATCGTGATTCACCCTTTCATCTATCTCTACAACTATCTTTCTCCGCTCCCCATTTCTCTCTTTCTCTGACCTCCCACCTCTCCCTCTCTTTCTTTCTCTCTACAACTCTCTTACTCCCCTTCCCATTTCTCTCTTTCTCTGACCTCCCACCTCTCCCTCTCTTTCTTTCTCTCTACAACTCTCTTACTCCCCTTCCCATTTCTCTCTTTCTCTGACCTCCCACCTCTCCCTCTCTTTCTTTCTCTCTACAACTCTCTTACTCCCCTCCCCATTTCTCTCTTTCTCTGACCTCCCACCTCTCTCTCTCTCTACAACTATATTTCTCTTAATCTCTCTCACTGTGTTTATTTATTTATCTTTCTTTCTCTCTCTCTCTTTTTCTCTATTTCTTTCTCTAAATCTCTCTACCTCCTTCTGTCTCTCTCACCTCCCCCCTTTCTCAGATGGATGTGTGGTTGAGCTTTGGGGAGCAGTGGAGTGCACTAACAGGCCAATGACTGCTGCTCTGGAGAACAGACATAATGAAGTGGTGTTTAACAGAGAACATCATCCTTCAATTAGGCCGTCACTCTCTGAGCCTTAGTCTGATCCTCCTTCACTACAGACTAAGAGACCCACCCCTTGGGATTACTGAGAGATGAGACACCAGCCCACTGGGATTACAGAGAAAGGAGAGACCAGCTCACTGGGATTACAGAGAGAGGAGAGACCAGCCCACTGGGATAACAGAGAGAGGAGAGAGAGAAAAGACCAGCCAACTGAGATTACAGAGAGGGGAGAGACCAGCCCACTGGGATTACAGAGAAGGGAGAGATAGGAGAGACCAGCCCACTGGGATTACAGAGAGGGGAGAGAGCCAAGAGACCTGCCCCCTGGGATTAAAGAGAGAGGAGAGAGAGGAAAGACCAGTCCACTGTGATTACGTATGGGGAAAAGAGAGGAGAGACCAGTCCACTGGGATTATAGAGAGAGGAGAGACCAGCACATTGGGATTACAGAGAGAGAAGAGACCAGCCCCCTGGGACTACAGAGAGAGGAGAGATCAACCCACTAGGATTACAGAAAGAGGAGAGACCAGCCCTCTGGGATTACAGAGAGGGGAGAGAGAGGAGAGACCAGCCCACTGGGATTATAGAGAGAGGAGAGACCAGCACATCGGGATTACAGAGAGAGAAAAGACCAGCCCCCTGGGATTACAGAGAGAGGAGAGACCAGCCCACTTGGATTACAGCGAGAGGAGAGACCATCCCTCTGGGATTACAGAGAGGGGAGAGAGAGGAGAGACCAGCCCACTGGGATTACAAAGAGAGAAGAGCGAGGAGACCAGCCCACTGGGAATACAGAGAGGAAGAGAGAGGAGAGACCAGCCCACTGGGATTACAAAGAGAGAAGAGACCAGCCACTGGGATTACATAGAGGGGAGAGAGAGGAGAGACCAGACCACTGGGATTACAGAGAGAGTAGAGAGAGGGAGAAAGAGGGAGAGAGAGTTGAGAGAGGGAGAGAGAGAAAAAGGGGAAGTGGGAGAGAGGATGAGAGAGAGGCAGAGAGAGGGAGAGAGAGGAAGAGGACACGGAGGAGAGATGGATAAAGATCTGTGAAGAAGAAATGGATTGATGGATGTAGAGGGTAGGGAGGAGAGGGATGCAGATCATCAGGAAGAGTGTGACAGAAGAAGAGAGGGATAGAGGGGAATGAAGACATGACAGTGATGGGGGCATACTCCTAACCAGGGGATCACATACCAGACTGATATTTCCCCACTGTTTATATTCCTTACTTGAACTTCTCCACACCCCCTTCCTTTGAAAAACACAATTTTGTTCTTGGAGATCATTTCACCTTGTCTGTTCGAGTCGTTACCCAATGAACCGTCAGGGTCCATAAATTCCCAGTCTCCTTCTGGGCTTTTACAGTCGGACTGGATGCCTCTACTTTATGGCCGATTCAGTCAGGGGTCACCGAAAGGTCAGGGACGTCACGCCCCAGCAGGAAGTAGCAGATCTCAAATAGTATGTGTCCGTACCTGACCCCCCAACACACACACACACACAATCTCACGCTCAAAACATTTCACTATACTGGTGCTGGTGACATTAAAACTTGAAACACACACACATGCACACACACACACACACACACAGAAACACACACAAACAATTAAGAAGATATGAGCAAGGAGGCCAGTGACCTTAAGAGTCAGTAGCCATTGTGTTTACATGACACCAGCCCTGAATTGTGAAGTAGTCTCCCTTGTCAACATATGTACCTTTGCATAACTTGGAATCTCTTAGTTGTCAATCATAAGCGTTTAATACCCATAACCGATGGAGTTGCTCTGGCCAACAAGGTCAACCCATGGAGTTATAACAACCAACAAGGTCAACCCATGGAGTTATAAAATCAACAAGGTCAACCCATGGAGTTATAACAACCAAAAAGGTCAACCCATGGAGTTATAACAACCAACAAGGTCAACCCATGGAGTTATAACAACCAACAAGGTCAACCCATGGAGTTATAACAACCAACAAGGTTAACCCATGGAGTTATAACAACCAACAAGGTCAACCCATGGAGTTATAACAACCAACAAGGTTAACCCATGGAGTTATAACAACCAACAAGGTCAACCCATGGAGTTATAACAACCAACAAGGTCAACCCATGGAGTTATAACAACCAACACGGTCAACCCATGGAGTTAAAACAACCAACAAGGCCAACTCATGGAGTTATAACAACCAACAAGTTCAACCCATGGAGTTATAACAACCAACAAGGTCAACCCATGGAGTTATAACAACCAACAAGGTCAACCCATGGAGTTATAACAACCAACAAGGTCAACCCATGGAGTTATAACAACCAACAAGGTCAACCCATGGAATTATAACAACCAACAAGGTTAACCCATGGAGTTATAACAACCAAAATGGTCAACCCATGGAGTTATAACAACCAACAAGGTCAACCCATTTAGTTATAACAACCAACAAGGTCAAATCATGGAGTTATAACAACCAACAAGGTTAACCCATGGAGTTATAACAACCAACAAGGTCAACCCATGGAGTTATAACAACCAACAAGGTCAACCCATGGAGTTATAACAACCAACAAGTTAATGAGGGAGATACAAGTCTCCAGCTTCAGTGATTTTTGCAATTCGTTCCAGTCATTGGCAGCAGAGAACTGGAAGGAAAGGCGGCCAAAGGAAGTGATGGCTTTGGGGGTGACCAGTGAAATATATCTGCTGGAGCGCGTGCTACGGGTGGGTGCTGCTATGGTGATCAGTGAGCTGAGATAAGGCGGGGCTTTACCTAGCATAGACTTATAGATGACCTGGAGCCAGTGGGTTTGGCGATGAATATGAAGCGAGGGCCAGCCAACGAGAGCATACAGGTCGCAGTGGTGGGTAGTATATGGAGCTTTGGTGACAAAACGGATGGCACTGTGATATACTGCATCCAATTTGCTGAGTAGAGTGTTGGAGGCTATTTTGTAAATTACATCGCCGAAGTCAAGGATCGGTAGGATGGTCAGTTTTACGAGGGTATGTTTGGCAGCATGAGTAAAGGATGCTTTGTTGCTAAATAGGAACCCGATTCTAGATTTCATTTTGGATTGGAGATGCTTAATGGCATTACTGCACTGTTGGAGCTAGAAAAACAAGTGATAACATCTGCAAATCTGTGTACGCGACCAGTACATGTTGATATGATCGTTTGAGCCAGAGCAGGATGAATACAGCTGGACCTCTCTGAGGTCATCAGGTCAGAGGGGATAATGGTAATGACTGAACCTTCTGAGGATATACCGCAGTAGAAAACACAACTCTGTTACCTCACCAGACACATGTTAATGGTCTGTCACAGAGAGTGGATTCTAAAGAACTCAGCCTGACATAGTCTTTTCTTCAGCAGGAGATGTGCAGGGCGCTCACTGTAGTTACGCTATGCTGCATTGAGGTCAAAGGGAGATTTTGCAGATGAGTAATTAGAAGCAACACAAATATGGGAATTATTTATGGGAAAGTATTTATGTGGTTGTTATTGTCTTTTTTATACCAACAGGGTGAGGCAGCTGGAGTTGAGGGAGAGGTCTCTACTCTAGAGAATATGCAGCACTAATAACTGAGATTTATATGGATCATTACAACTAAACTACCTTGTAGATTGCTTGAATAGTAAAGTGAAAATTGCCTCATGTTTAATAATGTTATTTCTAACATATTTCCTGTATGAAAAGGAATTTTTGGCCAGTGGAAAGTGGCCAGTTATAACCCTCGAGTTCCTCTGAGATATAAATTCCCCCAAAAAACGAAACCTGGTCGTATTGAAAAAAGTCAGTCAATCTTACAGCAAGGATTTCTACTCAGATTAAAATGTGGTGCGCGAGATTGGACCACAATGCATATTCACATGCTAACACATATTTCTGAGGCGGCTTGCCCAATACTGAACATTAGCCTGAGGCGGTTTGCCCAATACTGAACATTAGCCTGAGGCGGCTTGCCCAATACTGAACATTAGCCTAAGGCGACTTGCCCAACACTGAACATCAGTCTGAGTTGGCTTGCCCAATACTGATCATTAGCCTGAGGCGGCTTTCCCAACACTGAACATTAGCCTGAGGCGGCTTGCCCAATACTGAACATTAGCCTAAGGCGGCTTGCCCAATACTGAACATTAGCCTGAGGTGGCTGGTCCATCTAATAATACTGAACATCAGTCTGAGGCGGCTTGCCCAATACTGAACATCAGTCTGAGGTGGCTTGCCCAATACTGAACATTAGCCTAAGGCGGCTTGCCCAATACTTTACATTAGCCTGAGGCGGCTTGCACATATAATAGAGAAGTTTAGAAAGTAATTTTTTACCCATAACCATTAGGCTTTTTAATGAGTGTTACTGAAGTGTTTTATGAGGTCTTCCTATTGGAAAATGATACTGCTTGTTTTTCCCTCAGAGCAGGAGAAAAAAAACGGTACTATGGTGCATGGCCATTATGAGTCTTCTGATGTTATGTTTTACATCATGTGTTGGTCATTGTTGCATGTCCTGTCATTGTAAGTAATTGATGATGCATTCTGTGATAAAACAATTTAAGTAATACTCTTTAATAATACTGAAGGTTAGTCTGAGGTGGCTGGACCATCTAATAATACTGAAGGTTAGTCTGAGGTGGCTGGTCCATCTAATAATACTGAAGGTTAGTCTGAGGTGGCTGGACCATCTAATAATACTGAAGGTTAGTCTGAGGTGACTGGTCCATCTAATAAGACTGAAGGTTAGTCTGAGGTGGCTGGTCCATCTAATAATACTGAAGGTTAGTCTGAGGTGACTGGACCATCTAATAATACTGAAGGTTAGTCTGAGGTGGCTGGACCATCTAATAATACTGAAGGTTAGTCTGAGGTGGCTGGACCATCTAATAATACTGAAGGTTAGTCTGAGGTGGCTGGACCATCTAATAATACTGAAGGTTAGTCTGAGGTGGCTGGACCATCTAATAATACTGAAGGTTAGTCTGAGGTGGCTGGACCATCTAATAATACTGAAGGTTAGTCACCAAGGTTAGACCATATAATTTGACTTCGTGGGGGGGAAGTCCCAAATACCAAGGCACGCAGGAGAGGGGGAAATTAAATGTTTATGCTGGGATGAGGAACACATTTGAAAATGCTGCATGTCCAAGAGTTGGAGTCTATATGAGAGACAAAATAAAGAGGTAAACATTTACCATTTTCCTAAGGGTGTCAGCGTTCTTCTTTGATTCACTGTATTAGACCAAACAAAGGACAGGACAACAGCGTTATAGAATCAGACCAAGCATATTGTGGGCCCGTTTCACTGTAGGAGTAGACAGTGAGTTAGAAAGGTGTCAGTCAAAACACTGGCTAGAGACAAAGATAAGGGCCTGTATTCAATCCCAGGGGCGTTGTAGAACGCTTGACATTTAAAGGTTATTTCAGATTGAGCCAAAATCTGCAGTGTTTACTGTTGTGATCTCCATGAACGAGGGAACATTGCCATTAAAAGGCGCTTTGTCGACAGCGCTCTCCAACGCGTCTCGGATTGAATCCCAGTCAAGGTAATCATATCCATTTGTCATGCATTCTCTTCATATCTTAGTCTGTAATGTGTCCAGGGCGGCTGCGGAACGTATTCAGGGTCCCTCTCAAGCACAGGAAGTAAGATCTCGATCTCACAGGTCATTAGTGTTTTGTTCAAATGACATTGTAGAAAACATTAGACAAATCAGATTGTGGTCTGTTGCATTGCTGCATGCTGATGGTTATGTAGAACTGTCCCTGGTGCTGAAGCTAACTCATCCAAGGTCATTGGAGCTATGTGGAACTGTCCGTGGTGCTGAAGCCAACTCATCCAAGGTCATTAAGGAGATGGAAGATGTAACAAGTATGCAGGTAGTTACATACTTCCTACCATTGTCAATCATGTCTGCCAAGAAAATATAAACAGTGTGAGCAGGAAAAATAGAGCTACATAGATAGAGATTTACTACAGCCAAGACTCTGTGTAGACTTGAGGTGAATTGCTTGATCCAGGCCAAAAGGCAGATGACTGCTATGGGTCAGAGTCATGGATAATCAGTACAGTAGAAAATCCATGGCCTTATCAGACAGAGAGAGGGGAGAACAGCTACAGGGGGGTACACTTCGGGAGAGGTTAGGAGTGTGTGTGTGTGTGTGTGTGTGTGTGTGTGTGTGTGTGTGTGTGTGTGTGTGTGTGTGTGTGTGTGTGTGTGTGTGTGTGTGTGTGTGTGTGTGTGTGTGTGTGTGTGTGTGGTGACACACAGAAGATAAGCTGGTAATCGTGGTGCTCAGATGAGTGTCTAGCTCTCCCTGCTACATCATTAATGCATCTGAAGAAACACATAGCTGAGGGAAATGAAATACATGCTCCTTTTTTATCATAGAAAAGGAAACCTTGAACTGCATTCTAGAACTTCTATCTGTTATTTATGAAGCATTGTTGTTATTGTGAATTGTGTGTGAGTGTGTGTGCGTTTGGTGTGTGTGTGTGTTTGGTGTGTGTGTGTGTTTGTACCCACAGTCCAAGGCCATAGCAGCTTGATAAATCTGTCTCCAGATGTGTGAAGCTTCTCTCTGACAGTGAACAATGCTGGGTCTCCCCCTACTTCATCCTGGGGAAGCAGCTCTGACAGAATCTCTGACACAGGCACCCCTCCTAGAAGGGAGGTGGTGACGGCCTCGGCATAATTAGAATGAATGTGGAATAAGGAAATGAGCCATCACAACTCAGATCAGCTCTTCATTTCAATGTTATGCTTCAGTCGTCGAATTTCATGGGCTATAATGCGTGAAGTAGACATCCATTCAATACTGCTTGTACTGTCAGAGATGTGCTGTTTCTTTGCTCTCCAATTGACATGCAGAGAGAGAGAGGAGTGAAAGCAAGAGAGGGGGACTGGAGGAGAGGGAAGACGTAAACTAGAAAAGAGAGCTAGTCAAACCAGAGGAGGCAAAGCATTTCATACAGAGAGATTTTCTTAGTAAAGCCTGCTGGCATAATCTTGGGGGTTGGCTTTGGATATGCTAGGGGTCAGTGTTAGGCTCAAAGGGAAGCAACCAAGTACAAGTCACCAATTCATCAGCGTTCCTACAGCAGTATTAGAATGGGGTTAGTCAACAGTAGGTTCTACATGCTTCTGCTCCCGCTTGTTTCCAGGAGCTCTCTCAGGACGCAGAAGACTTTCTTTCCATACTTTTACTCTGGCTGTTATTTTTGAAGATCTGCTTTTTTCTTAACTGGGGAGTCCCATTGAGATATATCTTTACTGAATGAGATCTAACCAAGCAGCGTGAATGAATGAATAAAATGTTATTTCTGTGTCAAATCGCCAGGTGGTAACCCATCCCTTATGGGATTAATTGACACATTAACAAACATTACAATAATGAATTCAATGATAATTCTTCTTCCGGTGTTCTCTGCAGTGGGCATCACAAAGAGTGAAAAAGTTAGTTAATAAGGTCATTCAAACGAATAATTATATCCCTAGAGTGGTAAAAAAATATATACATACATACAGTGCATTCGGTAAGTATTCAGTCTCCCTGACTTTTTCCACATTTTGTTACATTACAGCCTTATTCTAAAATATATATTTGTTTATGTCATTAATCTACGCACAATACCCCATAATGACAAAGCAAAAACTGGTTTTTAGAAATGTTTGCAATGTATACTTTTTTTTTACTCAAATATTACATTTACATAAGTATTCAAACCCTTTACTCAGTACTTTGTTGAAGCACCGTTGGCAGTGATTACAGCCTCGAGTCTTCTTGGGTATGATACTACAAGCTTGGCACACCTGTATTTGGGGAGTTTCTCCCATTCTTCTCTGCAGATCCTCTCAAGCTCTGTCGGGTTGGATGGGGAGTGTTGCTGCACAGCTATTTTCAGGTCTCTCCAGAGATGTTCGATCGGGTTCCTGGGCCACTCTAGGACATTCAGAGACTTCTCCTGAAGCCACGCCTGCGCTGTCTTGGCTGTGTGCTTAGGGTTGTTGTCTTGTTGGAAGGTGGACCTTCACCCCAGTCTGAGGTCCTAAGCGCTCTGGAGCACCTCTGAAAAACATCCCCACAGCATGATGCTGCCACCACCATGCTTCACCGTTGGGATGGTGCCAGGTTTCTTCTAGATGTGACGGTTGGCATTCAGGCCAAAGAGTTCGATCTTGGTTTCCTCAGACCAGAGAATCTTGTTTCTCATGGTCTGAAAGAGAGAGAGAGAGAGAGAGAGAGAGAGAGAGAGAGAGAGAGAATTATATCTAAAACAAGATTCGATGTGATTCGGAGACACTTTTATAGGGTAATGAAAGAGACGTTAATGCATCACCCAGTTATGTCAAGACGGTGTCTATAAAGCAATACCACACAGATATTCTACTCAGCCCCTGAAGAGTACTAAAAAGGCTTTTATGTCCGCTTCATGTCATGCTTAATAAAAGCAATCTGTGTTTGTAAGATGGTGAGAGTGAGTGTGAGTGTGTACACCTACATGTATGTGTGTGAGCAGGGGCATACTGGGACAAAAATTCAGCCCTGGCATCTTAGCCACACCAGCCCACACACACTCACATGCTACGTACACCCACAGGCAGTAATGCTACTGACACATACCATAGGCGGTACACCAGGGGTACTCAACCACTATTTGAGAAGGTCAAGTTTACACATATTTCTTAGATGCCAATGGTCCGGATGGATTTTGTAATTTATCGTCGTAGTAACAAACCCGCACTTCGTGAACCATGTGACCCTAAACAGTTCAAACTGTTCACACTCTTCATGATGGCGGAGAGAACATTTTTCTATTTTCTATTCCTTGCCCTTATTTTGCCATGGGGCAGAGAGGGAAAAAATGCAGCTTTAAAATAATTTCCTGCAATTCTTTTGACATGTTTTATGTGTGTTATGATACCTGAGTGACTGAACTAAATCAATGGTGGCCCCCTGGGGATCGAGGCCCCTGGGCACGTAATCTGGCCATGATAACTACAATATTTAGCTAACTTACCTACCTAGCTAACATTACCTACCTAGCTAACATTTCATACAGGATTAAAACCGTTCTCTAATGTCTGTCAGTGAATGACATAACAAGAGGAAAACTACAAATGCACTACCTATTACAATTCTCAACAGCAGTAAGTTAAAAGCCTGACTGAATTTTTGGACCCACGGTCCGTATTGACCCTGTTCTGGGTCCGGATAAGGACCGCGGTCCGCCAGTTGAGCATGGCTGCAGTACACTATAGTACAGCGTTTCTCAACTTTTACTGTACCAGTAACTAGTGAAACATAGTCCTCCTCCTTTTTTAACCAGCTCACGTTTAAGACAAACACAGCATGTACAACTCACGGCTATAACTGTTCCCCTGTCTGGAGATACAACTCACCACTAGAACTGTTCCTCTGTCTGGATATACAACTCACCACTAGAACTGTTCCCCTGTCTGGATATACAACTCACCAATATAACTGTTCCCCTGTCTGGATATACAACTCACCACTATAACTGTTCCTCAGTCTGGATATACAACTCACCACTAGAACTGTTCCCCTGTCTGGAGATACAACTCACCACTAGAACTGTTCCCC
Source organism: Brachymystax lenok tsinlingensis (assembly GCA_030435695.1). Lineage (NCBI taxonomy): Eukaryota > Metazoa > Chordata > Actinopteri > Salmoniformes > Salmonidae > Brachymystax > Brachymystax lenok. The sequence goes on from CM059819.1 coordinate 8,493,684, forward strand.
TGTCTGGATATACAACTCACCACTAGAACTGTTCCTCTGTCTGGAGATACAACTCACCACTAGAACTGTTCCTCTGTCTGGAGATACAACTCACGGCTATAACTGTTCCCCTGTCTGGATATACAACTCACCACTAGAACTGTTCCTCTGTCTGGAGATACAACTCACGGCTATAACTGTTCCCCTGTCTGGATATACAACTCACCACTAGAACTGTTCCCCTGTCTGGATATACAACTCACCACTAGAACTGTTCCTCAGTCTGGATATACAACTCACCACTAGAACTGTTCCTCAGTCTGGATATACAACTCACCACTATAACTGTTCCTCAGTCTGGAGATACAACTCACCACTAGAACTGTTCCTCTTTCTGGAGATACAGCTCACCACTAGAACTGTTCCCCTGTCTGGATATACAACTCACCACTATAACTGTTCCTCAGTCTGGATATACAACTCACCACTATAACTGTTCCTCAGTCTGGATATACAACTCACCACTAGAACTGTTCCTCTGTCTGGAGATACAACTCACCACTAGAACTGTTCCCCTGTCTGGAGATACAACTCACCACTAGAACTGTTCCTCAGTCTGGATATACAACTCACCACTAGAACTGTTCCTCTGGAGATACAACTCACCACTATAACTGTTCCCCTGTCTGGATATACAACTCACCACTAGAACTGTTCCTCTGTCTGGATATACAACTCACCACTAGAACTGTTCCCCTGTCTGGATATACAACTCACCACTAGAACTGTTCCTCAGTCTGGATATACAACTCACCACTAGAACTGTTCCCCTGTCTGGAGATACAACTCACCACTAGAACTGTTCCCCTGTCTGGATATACAACTCACCACTAGAACTGTTCCCCTGTCTGGAGATACAACTCACCACTAGAACTGTTCCCCTGTCTGGAGATACAACTCACCACTAGAACTGTTCCCCTGTCTGGAGATACAACTCACCACTAGAACTGTTCCCCTGTCTGGATATACAACTCACCACTATAACTGTTCCTCAGTCTGGAGATACAACTCACCACTAGAACTGTTCCTCTTTCTGGAGATACAGCTCACCACTAGAACTGTTCCCCTGTCTGGATATACAACTCACCACTATAACTGTTCCTCAGTCTGGATATACAACTCACCACTATAACTGTTCCTCAGTCTGGATATACAACTCACCACTAGAACTGTTCCTCTGTCTGGAGATACAACTCACCACTAGAACTGTTCCCCTGTCTGGAGATACAACTCACCACTAGAACTGTTCCTCAGTCTGGATATACAACTCACCACTAGAACTGTTCCTCTGGAGATACAACTCACCACTATAACTGTTCCCCTGTCTGGATATACAACTCACCACTAGAACTGTTCCTCAGTCTGGATATACAACTCACCACTAGAACTGTTCCCCTGTCTGGATATACAACTCACCACTAGAACTGTTCCTCAGTCTGGATATACAACTCACCACTAGAACTGTTCCCCTGTCTGGAGATACAACTCACCACTAGAACTGTTCCCCTGTCTGGATATACAACTCACCACTAGAACTGTTCCCCTGTCTGGAGATACAACTCACCACTAGAACTGTTCCCCTGTCTGGAGATACAACTCACCACTAGAACTGTTCCCCTGTCTGGAGATACAACTCACCACTAGAACTGTTCCCCTGTCTGGATATACAACTCACCACTAGAACTGTTCCTCTGTCTGGAGATACAACTCACCACTAGAACTGTTCCTCTGTTCCTCTCTCTTTGTGTCTGTGCTTCTCTTTGTTCTCCTCTGTCACTCTGTCTGTCTGTCCGTCTGTCTGTCACTCTGTCTCTCACTCCTTAGTGTTAATTGACATTAAATACAGTTGAAGTCGGAAGTTTACAACACTAAGTTGACTGTACCTTTAAACAGCTTGGAAAATTCCAGAAAATGATGCCATGGCTTTAGAAGCTTCTGATAGGCGAATTGACATAATTTGAGTCAATTGTAGGTGTACCTGTGGATGTATTTCAAGGCCTACCTTCAAACTCAGTGCCTCTTTGCTTGATGTCATGGGAAAATCAAAATAAATCAGCCAAGACCTAAGACAAAAAATTGTAGACCTCCACAAGTCCACTGATCAGCTACCAATATAAAGTATTTTGACAAAGGAGAAATAGGAGAGAGAGAGAGAGAGAGAGAGAGAGAGAGAGAGAGAGAGAGAGAGAGAGAGAGAGAGAGAGAGAGAGAGAGAGAGAGAGAGAGAGAGAGATCTAGAACTGCTACTGTACTACTTCAAAGTCAAGCATGAAACATCCTCTTCATTTTTAATTTCAGACTCCGAGATATTTGTAATTGAGGGAGTCATATTACAGTGAGTAGAGGTGGTATGGGCAAAAGGACACCATGGGAAATCCAAGAGAACACGCTTCAATTTTCAGTAAAATGTGTCATATTATGATAAAATATTAAATTATCCACGTATTTAGGACCTTGAGAAGGTAGGCTACTTCTGTGAAGAGCAGAGATAATGATATGACAGGATTTCACCTCTCTCCTAGAATCTACATTCTGATATTCTGGAGAGCTTTTCTCAACCAATAATCCATTTCATTGACCTGTAAACATCACATCCAGATAAACAACACAGCCTTAGAGCATATAACACCAGACAAACTGTCATCCAGGGGGAGAAGACAGTCTGTATCCGCTTACTTGTGGATCTGTGGTAGGCGACAAAAGCTATTTCTGTCTTCTTAACAATTTTCATTGAAATAATGACAACTCACAGGGGGCTTTGCATAGCCCACTGATTTCACTTTAACATTTAAAAAATATCCACAAGAATATTGGCCTCATCTTTAAAGGAACCTAAAAATAAAACGTCTACTTGTTTATTTTCCAGGTCCGTATAAATCACCTACTTCCTGCTTAATAAGGAGGGATATTTAGAAAACAAGGCAGTTGTGATGTCATAGGGTTCAGCTCTGAGATGGCTTCATCTGCTCTGTAAATAGGACTTTCCTCACACAAGCACACAAGCTTCTTCTAGAGAAATACTCTGTAACTAAAAGGGGCTGTGACAACAGTGGATGTTACTTTGCCACTGAGAGCAGAACTGGGACTGTGGTTTGTGAGGACGGTCCTTCATTAGAGAGAGAGAGAGAGAGAGAGAGAGAGAGAGAGAGAGAGAGAGAGAGAGAGAGAGCAGTCCATCTAAAAGAAGATTTGTTGTGATCTGAGACATATTTATAGGGTTACCGTAGAGTGCTGGGCTGGGTAGTTTCTCCACAATGACACAACATTGAGTCTGCCTCATTACCGTAGAATTTTGGGCAGCAACAAACCAACAGGCAGAGTGGCAGACCACCCATGGGTCATTTCCTTCTGTCCAATCAGGCCCTGTCTGAGATACAAAGACATTATTTATTTTATCTAAATGCACTAAAGCAGGGTGGTTGGTGTGACTGATTTTCTAGCATTGCGTCAGTTGAAGCACACTTTAATAAGTCACTCAAAATCCTGTGATAGACTGTTCTTTGTTTACATCTTTCATCCCCCTAAGACGTTGACTCTCAGTACATGTCTCATGACCATTCATGAGAGCACAGCGTTCACCTTGCTCATCACTCTGTCAGTTTCCTCAGCCATCAACCCCTTTGCAAAACATTTCAAATAAAAATGTTCCACAAACAAAGACTCCGAGAAAGAGAAAGGGAGAGTGGACCTCAGGGCAGTTGAAAGGAAATGCCAACACAAAGCATCATTTCCATTCACATCAAGCCAAAAGTATCCATCAAAACTGGTCAGCAACTTCTACCTGTCAAGGAAAACTAGACTAGAATATAAGACTATGGAAAGGGGAGATTGTAAAAGTTAACCGCCATGACACAACATATGAACACTTGTCATTTGCATTCATACAGTATTTAACTTCCTTTTCTCTGACCATATTAACGTTGTAATCGGTTCACACTGTACTTCCAATAATGTTATATACTTTAATCGCTGTTCTCCAGACCCATTCATTGTTTTAATTGTGTGAAATACAGAGCACTTACCACATATAGACCCCCCACCTAGTGAGGAATTACTGAGACATAAACTGCCCTACCAAGAAAAAAGGCAGTAACTGCACATAGCGAGAAACTGAGAGAAATTGCTTCTATTTACCTTGGTTTAACTTTCTGCAGTTACTGCTAACATGACCCCCATTTTCTCCAAAACACAACAAAATAGAGGCAGGATACTTGTCCACATGATTAAGCATGTACAGTTGAAGTCGGAAGTTTACATACACTTAGGTTGGTCATTAAAACTCGTTTTTCAAACACTCCACAAATGTCTTGTTAACAAACTATAGATTTGGCAAGTCGGTTAGGACATCTACTTTGTGCATGACACAAGTAATCTTTCCAACAATTGTTTACAGACAGATTATTTCACTTACAATTTACTGTATCACAATTCCAGTGGGTCAGAAGTTTACATACACTAAGTTGACTGTGCCTTTAAACAGCTTGGAAAATTCCATAAAATGATGTCATGGCTTTAGAAGCTTCTGATAGGCAAAAAGAAAAACGCCTGAAGGTACCACGTTCATCTGTACAAACAATAGTACGCAAGTATAAACACCATGGGACCACACAGCCGTCATACCACTCAGGAAGGAGATCCTGAAAGGCCACTCAGCAAGGAAGAAGCCACTGCTCCAAAACCGCCATAAAAAAGCCAGACTATGGTTTGCAACTGCACATGGGGACAAAGATCATACTTTTTGAGAAAATGTCCTCTGGTCTGATTAAACAAAAATAGAACTGTTTGGCCATAATGACCATCGTTATGTTTGGAGGAAAAAACGGGGAGGCTTGCAAGCCAAAGAACTGAGACGTATAGTGTTACCATATAGACCTCTCTCCTAGTGAGGAATTACAGAGACGTATAGTGTTACCATATAGACCTCTCTCCTAGTGAGGAATTACTGAGACGTATAGTGTTACCATATAGACCTCTCTCCTAGTGAGGAATTACTGAGACGTGTAGTGTTACCATATAGACCTCTCTCCTAGTGAGGAATTACTGAGACGTGTAGTGTTACCATATAGACCCCTCTCCTAGTGAGGAATTACAGAGACGTGTAGAGTTACCATATAGACCTCTCTCCTAGTGGGGAATTACTGAGACGTATAGTGTTACCATATAGACCCCTCTCCTAGTGAGGAATTACTGAGACGTATAGTGTTACCATATAGACCCCTCTCCTAGTGAGGAATTACTGAGACGTATAGTGTTACCATATAGACCTCTCTCCTAGTGGGGAATTACTGAGACGTATAGTGTTACCATATAGACCTCTCTCCTAGTGGGGAATTACTGAGACGTATAGTGTTACCATATAGACCCCTCTCCTAGTGAGGAATTACTGAGACGTGTAGTGTTACCATATAGACCCCTCTCCTAGTGAGGAATTACTGAGACGTATAGTGTTACCATATAGACCTCTCTCCTAGTGGGGAATTACTGAGACGTATAGTGTTACCATATAGACCCCTCTCCTAGTGAGGAATTACTGAGACGTATAGTGTTACCATATAGACCCCTCTCCTAGTGAGGAATTACTGAGACGTATAGTGTTACCATATAGACCTCTCTCCTAGTGGGGAATTACTGAGACGTGTAGTGTTACCATATAGACCCCTCTCCTAGTGAGGAATTACTGAGACGTATAGTGTTACCATATAGACCCCTCTCCTAGTGAGGAATTACTGAGACGTATAGTGTTACCATATAGACCTCTCTCCTAGTGAGGAATTACAGAGACGTATAGTGTTACCATATAGACCTCTCTCCTAGTGAGGAATTACTGAGACGTATAGTGTTACCATATAGACCTCTCTCCTAGTGAGGAATTACTGAGACGTATAGTGTTACCATATAGACCTCTCTCCTAGTGAGGAATTACTGAGACGTATAGTGTTACCATATAGACCTCTCTCCTAGTGAGGAATTACTGAGACGTATAGTGTTACCATATAGACCTCTCTCCTAGTGAGGAATTACTGAGACGTATAGTGTTACCATATAGACCTCTCTCCTAGTGGGGAATTACAGAGACGTGTAGAGTTACCATATAGACCTCTCTCCTAGTGGGGAATTACAGAGATGTGTATAGTTACCATATAGACCTCTCTCCTAGTGGGGAATTACTGAGACGTATAGTGTTACCATATAGACCTCTCTCCTAGTGGGGAATTACAGAGACGTGTAGAGTTACCATATAGACCTCTCTCCTAGTGGGGAATTACAGAGATGTGTATAGTTACCATATAGACCTCTCTCCTAGTGAGGAATTACAGAGACGTGTATAGTTACCATATAGACCTCTCTCCTAGTGGGGAATTACTGAGACGTATAGTGTTACCATATAGACCACTCTCCTAGTGAGGAATATCTGAGACGTATAGTGTTACCATATAGACCTCTCTCCTAGTGAGGAATATCTGAGACGTATAGTGTTACCATATAGACCTCTCTCCTAGTGAGGAATTACTGAGACGTATAGTGTTACCATATAGACCTCTCTCCTAGTGAGGAATTACTGAGACGTATAGTGTTACCATATAGACCCCTCTCCTAGTGAGGAATTACTGAGACGTATAGTGTTACCATATAGACCTCTCTCCTAGTGAGGAATTACTGAGACGTGTAGTGTTACCATATAGACCTCTCTCCTAGTGGGGAATTGCTGAGACGTATAGTGTTACCATATAGACCTCTCTCCTAGTGGGGAATTACTGAGACGTGTAGAGTTACCATATAGACCTCTCTCCTAGTGGGGAATTACTGAGACGTATAGTGTTACCATATAGACCCCTCTCCTAGTGAGGAATTCCTGAGACGTATAGTGTTACCATATAGACCCCTCTCCTAGTGAGGAATTCCTGAGACGTATAGTGTTACCATATAGACCTCTCTCCTAGTGAGGAATTTCTGAGACGTATAGTGTTACCATATAGACCTCTCTCCTAGTGAGGAATTACTGAGACGTATAGTGTTACCATATAGACCTCTCTCCTAGTGGGGAATTACAGAGACGTGTAGAGTTACCATATAGACCCCTCTCCTAGTGAGGAATTACTGAGACGTATAGTGTTACTATATAGACCCCCCTCCTATTGAGGAATTACAGAGACGTGTAGAGTTACCATATAGACCTCTCTCCTAGTGGGGAATTACAGAGACGTGTAGAGTTACCATATAGACCTCTCTCCTAGTGAGGAATTACAGAGACGTGTAGAGTTACCATATAGACCTCTCTCCTAGTGGGGAATTACTGAGACGTGTAGTGTTACCATATAGACCTCTCTCCTAGTGAGGAATTACTGAGACGTATAGTGTTACCATATAGACCTCTCTCCTAGTGGGGAATTACAGAGACGTATAGTGTTACCATATAGACCTCTCTCCTAGTGGGGAATTACAGAGCGTTAGAAATACAACATGGAACTAAATGGACAGAGAGTTAGAAATACAACATGGTACTGCCATAGTTTCATGTGATCTGAAGCAGTTGATTATCTCTCTATAGCGTCTCCATCTTTATTGTGAAAAGCTGTTTCACTGTGAAGGTGTCAGACTTGATAGGGGACATGGAGCTAAAAACATTACTCTTCTAAATGTTTTCAACAGCCTCTTGGCATCAGAGAAGTACCCCCCAAACACCCACAGATGAGGTGAACACAAAGTAGGAATACTTCTGTAGAGGTTCAGGACATGCTTCATAATAATATCACTGTAGAGGTTCAGGACATGCTTCATAATAACATCACTGTAGAGGTTCAGGACATGCTTCATAATAACATCACTGTAGAGGTTCAGGACATGCTTCATAATAACATCACTGTAGAGGTTCAGGACATGCTTCATAATAACATCACTGTAGAGGTTCAGGACATGCTTCATAATAACATCACTGTAGAGGTTCAGGACATGCTTCATAATAATATCACTGTAGAGGTTCAGGACATGCTTCATAATAACATCACTGTAGAGGTTCAGGACATCCTTCATAATAATATCACTGCAAAGGTTCAGGACATGCTTCATAATAACATCACTGAAGAGGTTCAGGACATGCTTCATAATAATATCACTGTAGAGGTTCAGGACATGCTTCATAATAACATCACTGTAGAGGTTCAGGACATGCTTCATAATAACATCACTGTAGAGGTTCAGGACATGCTTCATAATAATATCACTGTAGAGGTTCAGGACATGCTTCATAATAACATCACTGTAGAGGTTCAGGACATGCTTCATAATAACATCACTGTAGAGGTTCAGGACATGCTTCATAATAACATCACTGTAGAGGTTCAGGACATGCTTCATAATAACATCACTGTCTCAGCAGAACGTACAGAAGGGATAACAGAGTCCACCTGTCAGTGTTCTCACTGAGATGTGCCAACCCCAGCAGTGTGTACAGACTTAAAGAGGTGAAAACAGGGGGAAAATGTGTGAGTTAACATTGAGTTCACAATGTTTACCTGAATAAGCAACTTTTCTGTCTGATCGGGAACTAAATCCCTTTCCTGAAATTGTGTCTATGGCTTGTATGGTTCTGCTTGTATGCATTGTATACAGGTGCTGACTTATAGTATACTATACCATTTCATTCCATATCTTGAGATGAGGAGCTCTTTCTACAAGCAAACATACTATAAGTAAATTAAGTGATCCTTCAGCTGTGCTGTTCAATGCTTTTGAAATCAAGTGTGAGAAAGAGAGAGCTACAGGATACACTAGAGCAGGGTTACCTAATTGGCGGTCGGCGGGCTGAATTTGGGTGGTTTATCTGAGCAAAAAAGTTATCTGAGCAAAAAATTATATATAAAATGATATGTAATATATACAGTATACATATAAAAAAATATGTATATATATGTATATTTGTAAAACATGTTTTTTCTTTTCTTTTCATTGTTGGACATAAAAAACTGTAAAAAACAGTAGGAAATCAGCTCCATGTGGTGTATTTCCATGCATAACATAGAGACACGTGCTCATATACAAATGTAAACAAGGTTTGAAATTATATTTTTTGGGAGGCGTCAAATATTATATATGTTTGGGCTTGTTGTGGTCAATTTGCAGTCTACAAATTATTTGTAATTATGTTCCAGCTCCCCGACCATCCGCTCAAGAAAAAAACGGCCCGCGGCTGAATCTAGCTGATGATCCATGCACTAAAGGGGTCCTAATATTCCAAATCAAACAGCTAAATAATCCATGGTATGACCATCTTAACACCATTCTATATGTTAGAGTAGTACCCCCCCGCCCCTCCCCCCCAAGGTTCCTTCAATCTTTCATCTGTTTTCTCTGCCTGTCTGCTTCTCTCTCTCTTTCTAGAGCTTTCGCTCGCGAACTTGCAACGTTATCAACTTGGCCGATGAGCTCGGGACAGACACAGCTGTATTTGTGTCACGTTTTTCAGCCCCTTTTCAGGTGTCCCGAATGTTCTTTTCACAAAAAAAATGAAGATTTATTTTTCAGGAAGATGCAGCAATTAATTCCAAACTCCAAACACACCCACACCGTTGTGAAGAGGGCACGGCAATAGTGTAGGCCTAATGACAATCACCCAATGTCATTACATCATTACATGTCTTGCTATTCATCCAGTGGAAGGTACACTGTTAGTGGTGTGGGGGCTGTGTTTTGGCAAAGTGAGTGGGGTTATATCCTGGTATAGTCGGACGGGGCCACAGTGTCTCCCGACCCCTCCTGTCTCAGCCTCCAGTAATTATGCTGCAACAGTTTATGTGTCGGGGGGCTAGGGTCAGTCTGGAGTATTTCTCCTGTCTTATCCGATGTCCTGTGTGAATTTAAGTATGCTCCCTCTAATTCTCTTTCTCTTTCTTTTTCTCTTTCTCTTTCTCTTTCTCTTTCTCTTTCTCTTCTCTCGGAGGACCTGAGCCCTAGGACCATGCCTCAGGACTACATGGCCTGATGACTACTTGCTGTCCCCAGTCCAACTGGTCGTGCTGCTTCTCCAGTTTCAACTGTTCTGCCTCTGGCTAAGGAACCCTGGACTGTTCACCGGACGTGCTACCTAGTCCGGGACCTGCTGTTTTCGACTCTCTCTCTCTACCGCACCTGCTGTCTAAGCCAACTGACATTTACTCCTGTGGTGCTGACCTGTTGCACCCTCTACAACCACTGTGATTATTATTATTTGACCCTGCTGGCCATCTATGAACATTTGAACACCTTGGCCATGTTGTGTTACAATCTCCACCCGGCACAGCCGGAAGCGGACTGGCCACCCCTCAGATCCTGGTTCCTCTCTAGGTTTCTTCCTAGGTTTTGGCCTTTCTAGGGAGTTTTTCCTAGCCACTGTGCTTCTACATCTGCATTGCTTGCTGTTTGGTGTTTTAGGCTGAGTTTCTGTATAGCATTTTGTGACATCGGCTGATGTTAAAAAGGGCTTTATAAATACATTTGATTGATTGATTGATTTGGATGCTGGAATTATTTTGGAGTGGAAGAACGTGTGCAACACCATAGTGCCCTCGAAGCTCATTTAATCTAAAATTCCTGGGACTGAACACTTCCTTCTGCAACTGGATCCTGGACTTCCTAACGGGCTGCCCCCAGGTGGTGAGGGTTGGCAACCACACATCTGCGACACTGACCATCAACACGGGGGGCCCTCAGGCGTGCGTGCTTAGACCCCTCCTATACTCCCTTTTCACCCACGACTGCATGGACGTGCACGATTCCAACATCATCTTTAAGGTTGGAGACGACACAGCGGTGGTAGGCCTGATCACAGACAAAGATGAGACAGCCTATAGGGAGGAGGTCAGAGACCTGGCAGTGTGGTGCCAGAACAACAATCTCTCCCTCAACGTCAGTAAGACAAAGGAGCTGATTGTGGGCTACAGGAAACAGAGGGCCCAGCACGCCCCCATTCACATCGACGGGGCTGTAGTGGAGCGGGCCGAGAGCTTCAAGTTCCTCTGTGTCCACATCACTGAGGATCTATCATCCAAACACACCAACACCGTTGTGAAGAGGGCAAGGCAACGCCTCATGCCCCTCAGGAGTCAGAAAAGATTTGGCATGGGACCTCAGATCCTCAAGAAGTTCTACAGCTGCACCATCGAGAGCATCTTGACTGGCTGCATCATCGCTTTGAATGGCAACTGCTCGGCATCCGACCACAAGGCGCTACAGAGGGTACTGCGTAGGGCCTAGTACATCACTGGGGCTGAGCTCCCTGCCATCCAGGACCTCTCTACCAGGCGGTGTGAGAGGATTTTCAAAGACTCCAGCCACCCAAGCCACAGACTGTTCTTTCTGCTACCGCAAAGCAAGCGGTAAACTTTACACCAAGTCTGGAACCAACAGGAACCTGAACAGCTTCTACCCCCAAGCCATGAGAAATCTAAACAAGACAGCTAAATAGCTATTTAAATGGTTACCCGGACTACCTGCATTGACACTGTTTTGCACTAACTCTCTTGCACTGACTCTAAGCACAAACACTGGACTCTACCCAAACACTGGACTCTACCCACAGACTGGACTCTACCCTCACACTGGACTATACCCACACACTGGACTATACCCATACACTGGACTATACCCACACACTGGACTATACCCATACACTGGACTCTACCACACACTGGACTCTACCACACACTGGACTCTCCACACACACTGGACTCTACCCACACACTAGACTATACCCACACACTGGACTCTACCACACACTGGACTATACCCATACACTGGACTATACCCACACACTGGACTATACCCACACACTGGACTATACCCACACACTGGACTCTACCCACATACTGGACTCTACCACACACTGGACTCTACCACACACTGGACTCTCCCCACACACTGGACTCTACCCACACACTAGACTATACACACTAGACTATACCCACACACTGGACTCTACCACACACTGGACTATACCCATACACTGGACTATACCCACACACTGGACTCTACCCACATACTGGACTCTACCACACACTGGACTCTACCACACACTGGACTCTACCCTCACACTGGACTCTACCCACACACTGGACTATACCCACATACTGGACACTACCACACACTGGACTCTCCCCAAACACTGGACTCTACCCACACACTAGACTATACCCACACACTGGAATCTACCACACACTGGACTATACCCACACACTGGACTCTACCCACACACTGGACTCTACCCACACACTGGACTATACCCACACACTGGACTCTACCCACACACTGGACTCTACCCACACACTGGACTATACCCACACACTGGACTATACCCACAAACTGGACTATAACCACAAACTGGACTCTACCCACACACTGGACTCTACCAACACACTGGACTCTACCACACACTGGACTCTACCACACACTGGACTCTACCACACACTAGACTATACCCACACACTGGATTATACCCACATACTGGACTCTACCACACACTGGACTCTACCACACACTGGACTATACCCACACACTGGACTCTACCCACACACTGGACTCTACCCACACTCTGGACTCTACCCACACACTGGACTATACCCACACACTGGACTATTCCCACACACTGGACTATACCCACAAACTGGACTCTACCCACACACTGGACTCTACCCACACACTGGACTATACCCACACACTGGACTATATCCACACACTGGACCTTACCCACACACTGGACTGTACCACACACTGGACTCTACCCACACTCTGGACTCTACCCACACACTGGACTATACCCACACACTGGACTATTCCCACACACTGGACTATACCCACAAACTGGACTCTACCCACACACTGGACTCTACCCACACACTGGACTATACCCACACACTGGACTATATCCACACACTGGACCTTACCCACACACTGGACTCTACCCACACACTGGACTCTACCCACACACTGGACTCTACCCACACACTGGACTCTACCCACACACTGGACTCTACCCACACACTGGACTCTACCACACACTGGACTCTACCACACACTGGACTCTACCCACACACTGGACTCTACCACATACTGGACTCTACCACACACTGGACTATACCCACACACTGGACTCTACCCACACACTGGACTATACCCACACACTGGACTATACCCACATACTGGACTCTACCACACACTGGACTCTACCACACACTGGACTATACCCACACACTGGACTCTACCCACACACTGGACTCTACCCACACTCTGGACTCTACCCACACACTGGACTATACCCACACACTGGACTATTCCCACACACTGGACTATACCCACAAACTGGACTCTACCCACACACTGGACTCTACCCACACACTGGACTATACCCACACACTGGACTATACCCACACACTGGACCTTACCCACACACTGGACTGTACCACACACTGGACTATACCCACACACTGGACTATACTAACACACTGGATTATACCCACACACTGGACTCTACCCACAAACTGGACTCTACCACACACTGGACTCTACCACACACTGGAATCTACCACACACTGGACTCTACCCACACACTGGACTCTACCACACACTGGACTCTACCACACACTGGACTCTACCCACACACTGGACTCTACCACATACTGGACTCTACCACACACTGGACTATACCCACACACTGGACTCTACCCACACACTGGACTGTACCACACACTGGACTATACCTACACTCTGGACTCTACCACACAATGGACTCTACCCACACTGGACTCTACCACACACTGGACTATACCCACACACTGGACTCTACCACACACTGGACTCTACCCACACACTGGACTCTACCACACACTGGACTCTTCCCACACAATGGACTCTACCACACACTGGACTCCACCACACACTGGACTATACCCACACACTGGACTCTACCCACACACTGGGCTCAACCCACACACTGGACTCTACCCACACACTGGACTATACCCACACACTGGACTATACACTGGTACTGGTACTCTCTGTATGCAGCCATGTTATTACCTCATACCCCTGCACATCAACTCTGTACTGGTACTCTCTGTATACAGCCACATTATTACCTCGTACCCCTGCACATCAACTCTGTACTGGTACTCTCTGTATACAGCCATGTTATTACCTCATACCCCTGCACATCAACTCGGTACTGGTACTCTCTGTATACAGCCATGTTATTACCCTATACACCTGCACATCAACTTGGTACTGGTACTCTCTGTATGCAGCCACGTTATTACCTCATACACCTGCACATCAACTCTGTACTGGTACTCTCTGTATACAGCCATGTTATTACCTCATACCCCTGCACATCAACTTGGTACTGGTACTCCCTGTATACAGCCATGTTATTACCTCATACACCTGCACATCAACTCTGTACTGGTACTCTCTGTATACAGCCATGTTATTACCTCATACACCTGCACATCAACTCTGTACTGGTACTCTCTGTATACAGCCATGTTATTACCTCATACACCTGCACATCAACTCTGTACTGGTACTCTCTGTATACAGCCATGTTATTACCTCATACACCTGCACATCAACTCTGTACTGGTACTCTCTGTATACAGCCATGTTATTACCTCATACCCCTTTACATCAACTCTGTACTGGTAATCTCTGTATACAGCCATGTTATTACCTCATACACCTGCACATCAACTCTGTCCTGGTACTCTCAGTATATAGCCATGTTATTTGTACTCGTTATTGTTGTTCGTTATTCACTGTGTATTTATTCCTTGTGTCACTATTTCTATTTAGTTTTTGTAATTGTTATTCTTAACTCTGCGTTGTTTTAAAAGGACACGTAAGTAAGCATTTCACTTTAAACCTGTTTATTTACGAAGCATGTGACAAAATACTATTTGATTTGATTTGTTTTTTAAGTGATTTGTTTGACAATCATATGAATACTTCATGACTGGTTGTGTTCATGCCACATTAAAAGGTCATACTTGCTTACTGTTAAAATACATGTCTTTTCTTTTAGGCCCAATGACAAAATGAGTGCGTGAGCAACCGCATGTACAGTGAGGGAAAAAAGAATTTGATCCCCTGCTGATATTGTACTTTTGCCCACTGACAAAGAAATTATCAGTCTATAATTTTAATGGTAGGTTTATTTGAACAGTGAGAGACAGAATAACAACAAAAAAATCCAGAAAAACGTATGTGAAAAATGTTATAAATGGAATTGCAATTTAATGAGGGTAATAAGTATTTGACCCCTCTGCAAAACATGACTTAGTACTTGGTTGGCAATCACAGAGGTCAGACGTTTCTTGTAGTTGGCCACCAGGTTAGCACACATCTCAGGAGGGATTTTGTCCCACTCCTCTATGCAGATCTTCTCCAAGTCATTAAGGTTTCGAGGCTGACGTTTGGCAACTCGAACCTTCAGCTCCCTCCACAGACTTTCTATGGGATTAAGGTCTGGAGACTGGCTAGGCCACTCCAGGACCTTAATGTGCTTCTTCTTGAGACACTCCTTTGTTGCCTTGGCCGTGTGTTTTGGGTCATTGTCATTCTGGAATACCCATCCACGACCCATTTTCAATGCCCTGGCTGAGGGAAGATTTGACGGTACATGGCCCCGTCCATCGTCCCTTTGATGCGGTGAAGTTGTCCTGTCCCCTTAGCAGAAAAACACCCCCAAAGCATAATGTTTCCACCTCCATGTTTGACGGTGAGGATGGTGTTCTTGGGGTCATAGGCAGCATTCCTCCTCCTCCAAACACGGCGAGTTGAGTTGATGCCAAAGAGCTCCCTTTTTGTCTCATCTGACCACAACACTTTCACCCAGATGTCCCCTGAATCATTCAGATGTTCATTGGCAAACTTCAGACGGGCATGTATATGTGCTTTCTTGAGCAGGGGGACCTTGCGGGCGCTGCAGGATTTCAGTCCTTCACGGCGTAGTGTGTTACCAATTGTTTTCTTGGTGACTATGGTCCCAGCTGCCTTGAGATCATTGACAAGATCCTCCCGTGTAGTTCTGGGCTGATTCCTCACCGTTCTCATGATCATTGCAACTCCACGAGGTGAGATCTTGCATGGAGCCCCAGGCCAAGGGAGAAAAAACAGTTATTTTGTGTTTCTTCCATTTGCGAATAATCGCACCAACTGTTGTCACCTTCTCACCAAGCTGCTTGGCGATGGTCTTGTAGCCCATTCCAGCCTTGTGTAGGTCTACAATCTTGTCCCTGACATCCTTGGAGAGCTCTTTGGTCTTGGCCATGGTGGAGAGTTTGGAATCTGATTGACTGCTTCTGTGGACAGGTGTCTTTTATACAGGTAACAAACTGAGATTAGGAGCACTCTCTTTAAGAGTGTGCTCCTAATCTCAGCTCGTTACCTGTATAAAAGACACCTGGGAGCCAGAAATCTTTCTGATTGAGAGGGGGTCAAATACTTATTTCCCTCATTAAAATGCAATCCCATTTATAACATTTTTCACATGCGTTTTTTCTGGATTTTTGTTGTTGTTAGTCTGTCTCTCACTGTTCAAATAAACCTACCATTAAAATTATAGACGGATCATTTCTTTGTCAGTGGGCAAACGTACAAAATCAGCAGGGGATCAAATACTTTTTTCCCTCACTGTACAAGTAGGAAGTCCCGTGAAAAAAACTAGAGACCCCCAGAATGTCACGGTATAATTCTCACTCGGTCTACAATAGGCAGTGTCGATTAAGGCAGCCCCCCGCACCTCTCTGATTCAGAGGGGTTGGGTTAAATGCGGAAGACACATTTCGGTTGAAGGCATTCAGTTGTACAACTGACTAATAATGGTGACTTTGACTTTGACTTTGACTTTGAGTATCCATTCAAAGAGAGATCATTAAAACTAGGCATGATTGATCTGAATCGTCGCAATGACTGAATAAGAATGGCTGAATAAGAATGACTGAAAAAAAATGACTGAATAAGAATGACTGAATAAGAATCCTATGTGACTTTGCTTGAAACACCCTTTAATGTATGCCGTCTGAATACGAGAGAATGGAGAAAATTATATTTGTGAACTTTTCCACAGCTGCCTCTCTCTCTGCCTTTTATATTGTCCTATGGCATCATGGTCTGGACAATTTCACTGCATGCGAGCACTAGACTTGCTTTTCCTCTGGAACACAGTAAGTTATGAGAATGAATTGTTGCTTTCATTTGGACACGGCACGTCCTCCCTTGAATGTGGGTTTCATCTGGTCAGGTTATAGTACTGTCCAATGCCTAACAGGAATCATCAGCCTATGCTACTCCCGTGCTGCTGTGGAGGTTCTTCCTGGTCAGACCCCTTGCTTCCTCTGTGTGCATGACCTGCTCACGCAGACTAAACAGAGACCTTCCATCAGCTCAGCCAGGGTTGTTCCAGTGGGAACCCCACTTGGATTTAATTAAACCCACGTGATAAAAAGCAGTACCAGGTACAGTGAGGTTTGCTTGTTTTTTTTCATTGGCAGTTCTTGGAGAAACATTGTCTACCATGTTTGTGATGCCAACCACATTCGGTTGGATCAGGATTTCATGTCTTGGCAGAGGAAGTCGGCGGGGAGTCCGTTTTCCCCCCATCCTGCGACTTTTGTCATGAATTATCCAGTGGGCTACAGCTGTGTTGATGGACTGACCTGAGCAGAGGGGTTTCATGAAATATTAAGACCCCCCATCAGAAACGGCAACATAGCATACTATGAAGCGCTATGAAGACCAGGGGATTCCTCTTTCTCTCTGGGGGGTTTAACACATGAAATGGGCGGCAGGTAGCCTAGCTGTTAAGAGCATTGGGCCAGTGAAAGGTTGCTGGTTCGAATCCCTGAGCCGATTAGGTGAAAAATATTTTGATGTGCCCTTGAGCAAGGCACTTAACCCTAATTGCTCCTGTAAGTAACTCTGGGTAAGAGTCTGCTAAATGACTAAAATGTAAATGCTGGTATGCTAAAATCATAGGTCCATGAATAATGGCACTATGAATAATTTACTCTTCCAGTATGTAATGGCTTTCTACATTTTTTTTTTAATATTTAAATTATACAGACATGTAAATTATAAAAGGACAAAGGGCATGGTTTTAATATCTTCTCTGCAGAATTTGGACTGAGACTGGATAAGAATGGTATTGCATTGATTAAATGCAGGCCTTTTTCAGCGTCTGTCTTATGTAGTGTGTGCTTATAGTCATAGTATGTACCCATAAGTGTATCAATACGTTGCCTAAGGTAACCACTGAATCTGAAAACTACTGAAATATCAGAAGCGTCCATTTGAGATGGGTGTTTTTAGCTCAGCATGTCATTAGCTAAACTCACTGTACTCTACAGTCTCTGCCAACTGTAACATGTGTAATTAAACGGTTGCATTACGCAATTAGAGTGGTCAAAACAACCCACTGCATCAGTATTTAACCAATAAGCCCTGATGGTAAGCAGTCTCTTAAAATTAAGTCAATTCACAACCATGCGTATAGAGCAGCTGGCTCTCAGTATCCCAAACTCCTGTCTCACCTGGCTCTGAGCGTGAGTGATCATCTCTCTCCCCATCCCCCTTGCCTCTGAGCCCAATGACCTCTGCCCCCGTCAAAGCCTGTGGTCGTCTGCTCGTCTGCCACGGTGATACTGATACTGTCAGGGATTAGGGCAGAAGGGAGTAAATTAATGAACTGCCTGTCACACCTGGGATTAGAGCTCTAATCCAGTAGTGACCCGGAGCACCAGGCAGAACATCGGCCTAATCTGACAGCTGTGTTAGAGAGGAAGAGAAAATAGAGACAGAGAGGACTAGGACGTGAGAGACTGGAGAGATGCAGGAAGGAGAGACAGAGAGGACTAGGACGAGAGACACTGGAGAGATGCAGGAAGGAGAGACAGAGAGGACTAGGACAAGAGAGACTGGAGAGATGCACGAATGAGAGACAGAGACTGATGAACAGAGGGGAGATTAAAGGAGAGAGGGGAGCATAAGGAAAGACAGAGAGAGGCAGATAGGGGGAGAGGAGAGAGAGAGTAAGAGTGACTATGAAACTGTAGGTTCTGAGGGAAAAATAGAATTGCGTGATTATGGCTCTGTTATTGGTTGGTTCCTCGGTGCCTAGTTACCCTGGTTACTCTGTTATTATTAGGACCAAACAGTATATTCAAAGCTGAGCTCTTGGTTTGGAATGTGTTTAAAGCTGGAGTTCAGAGTCACTTCACAGTCGATGAAGTTCATGTTTTGTCTCCCAGTGGAGGAGCCCAGAGGCCGGAGGCGATGTTTCTACTGCCTCCCCAGTGACCGACAGAGAGGGAGGCATGAGTTCAGCCCTCCTCTGGAAGTCCTGGTGGCCAAGCACATAAGTCTCTCAGCCCTGTGAGGAGGGCAAAATACCCCCTCTTTTTATCTTGTTTTCTCTCACGCAGGGATGACACTCAGCATACGTATTGTAGCCATGGCTATCTCTCTCTCTCTTTCCCTCTCTGTGTCACGCAAGCCCTCTCTCCTCTTACTCTCTCTACATGACACAAAATTCACCATCACCTTGAATGTAGACTCACACTCAAAGCATGACTTAGCTGTCTCCCTCCATCTCTTGTCCATGTTCTGTTATAATCTGCACCCGGCACAGCCAGAAGAGGACTGGCCACCCCTCACAGCCTGGTTCCTCTCTAGGTTTCTTCCTAGGTTTTGGCCTTTCTAGGGAGTTTTTCCTAGCCACTGTGCTTTTACACCTGCATTGCTTGCTGTTTGGGGTTTTAGGCTGGGTTTCTGTACAGCACTCTGATGTAAGAAGGGCTTTATAAATACATTTGATTTGATTAGATTTTTGATTTGATGACATGCATACCTCCATCCCTAACTGTATCCCTCCATCCATCTCTGTCTCCGTCCCTCCATCTCTAACTGTCTCCGTCCCTCCATCTCTAACTGTCTCCGTCCCTCCATCTCTAACTGTCTCCGTCCCTCCATCTCTAACTGTCTCTATCCCTCCATCTCTAACTGTCTCTATCCCTCCATCTCTAACTGTCTCCGTCCCTCCATCTCTAACTGTCTCTATCCCTCCATCTCTAACTGTCTCCGTCCCTCCATCTCTAACTGTCTCCATCCCTCCATCTTTAACTGTCTCTATCCCTCCATCTTTGTCTCCATCCCTCCATCTCTAACTGTCTCCGTCCCTCCATCTCTAACTGTCTCAAGCCCTCCATCTCTGTCTCCCTCCCTCCATCTCTAACTGTCTCCATCCCTCCATCTCTAACTGGCTCCATCCCTCCATCTCTAACTGTGTCCATCCCTCCATCTCTAACTGGCTCCATCCCTCCATCTATAACTGTCTCCGTCCCTCCATCTCTAACTGTCTCAAGCCCTCCATCTCTGTCTCCCTCCCTCCATCTCTAACTGTCTCCATCCCTCCATCTCTAACTGGCTCCATCCCTCCATCTCTAACTGTGTCCATCCCTCCAACTCTAACTCTCTCAGTCCCTCCACATCTCTAGCTGTCTCCATCCCTCCATCTCTGTCTCCATCCCTCCATCTCTGTCTCCATCCCTCCATCTCTAACTGACTCCAACCCTCCATCTCTAACTGTCTCTATCCCTCCATCTCTAACTGACTCCAACCCTCCATCTCTAACTGTCTCCATCCCTCCATCTATAACTGTCTCCCTCCCTCCATCTCTAACTGTTTCCATCCCTCCAACTCTAACTCTCTCCCTTGCTCCATCTCTAACTGTCTCCATCACTCCATCTCTAACTGTCTCCATCCCTCCATCTCTAACTGTCTCCCTCCCTCCATCTCTAACTGTCTCCATCCCTCCATCTATAACTGTCTCCCTCCCTCCATCTCTAACTGTCTCCATCCCTCCAACTCTAACTCTCTCCCTTGCTCCATCTCTAACTGTCTCCATCACTCCATCTCTAACTGTCTCCATCCCTCCATCTCTAACTGTCTCCCTCCCTCCATCTCTAACTGTCTCCATCCCCCGATCTCTAACTGTCTCCATCCCTCCATCTTTGTCTCCATCCCGCATCTCTAACTGTCTCCATCCCTCCATCTATGTCTCCCTGCCTCCATCTCTAACTGTCTCCCTCCCTCCATCTCTAGTTGTCTCAATCCCTCCATCTCTAGCTGTCTCCATCCCTCCATCTCTAACTGTCTCCCTCCCTCCATCTCTAAATGTCTCTATACCTCCATCTCTAACTGTCTCCATCCCTTCATCTCTGTCTCCCTCCATCCATCTCTAACTGTCTCCATCCCTCCATCTCTGTCTCCCTCCCTCCATCTCTAACTGTCTCCATCCCTCCCTTCATCTCTGTCTCCCTCCATCCATCTCTAACTGTCTCCATCCCTCCATCTCTGTCTCCCTCCCTCCATCTCTAACTGTCTCCATCCCTCCCTTCATCTCTGTCTCCCTCCATCCATCTCTAACTGTCTCCATCCCTCCATCTCTGTCTCCCTCCCTCCATCTCTAACTGTCTCCATCCCTCTCTCCATCTCTAACTGTCTACATCCCTCCATCTCCAACTGTCTCCCTCCCTCCATCTCTAACTGTCTCCATCCCTCCATCTCTAACTGTGTCCCTGTCTCCATCTCTGTCTCCATCCCTCCATCTCTAACTGTCTCCCTCCCTCCATCTCTAACTGTCTCCATCCCTCCATCTCTGTCTCTTTCCCTCCATCTCTAACTGTCTCCCTCCCTCTATCTCTAACTGTCTCCCTCTCTCCATCTCTAACTGTCTCCATCTCTCCATCTCTAATTGTCTCCGTCCCTCCATCTCTAACTGTCTCCCTCCCTCCATGTCTAACTGTCTCCCTCATTCCATCTCTAACTGTCTTCCTCCCTCCATCTCTAACTGTCCCCCTCCCTCCATTTCTAACTGTCTCCCTCCCTCCATATCTAACCTTCTCCCTCCATCTCTAACTGTATCCCTCCCTCCATCTCTGTCTCCATCCCTCCATCTCTAACTGACTCCATCCCTCCATCTCCAACTGTCTCCATCCCTCCATCTCTGTCTCCCTCCGTCCATCTCTAACTGTGTCCATCCCTCCATCTCTAACTGTCTCCCTCCCTCCATGTCTAACTGTCTCCCTCATTCCATCTCTAACTGTCTTCTTCCCTCCATCTCTAACTGTCCCCCTCCCTCCATCTCTAACTGTATCCCTCTCTCCATCTCTAACTGTATCCATCCCTCCATCTCTAACTGACTCCATCCCTCCATCTCTAACTGTCTCCCTCCATCTCTAACTGTATCCCTCCCTCCATCTCTAACTGTCTCCCTCCATTCATCTCTAACTGTCTCCATCCCTCCATCTCTAACTTTCTCCATCCCTCCATCTCTGTCTCCCTCCCTCCATCTCTAACTGTCCCCATCCCTACATCTCTGTCTCCCTCCATCTCTAACTGTCTCCATCCCTACATCTGTTTCCCTCCATCTCTGTCTCCCAACACAAGGATGACTCTTGTCCCAACACAAGGAGATCTCCATCACATTCTATCACACACAGTGGCTGTATACATTCCCACGAGTGACCCTTTCTCCACCCCTTTACACACTAAGACATGGCTCATACACATCTCTCTCTCTCATGACGAAATAGTAGACCTGTCGGAAGTAGAATGAAAATGCAAAGAAACTAAAACCAAGGTTTTGTTCAATAGTGAGAAACGTTTGAAACGTTGTGATTGAGGTGATAGATTAAAAAAGATTTTCCGTTGCAAAAAAAGTTTAGATAGAGTTCGCCATACTAAGCACACCCCAGGATGTCAAGGTTATGTTGGATTCCATCTAAATCAATCTACTAAGGAAATGTATTGAATTTCAATGGATAAATTCAATGTCAAGGTAATGCCCAGGTATTTAAATGTATAGACTATGCTGGATCTCTGTGTAGACATGTGTATCATGAGACAATACTCACTTCCCTGACCCTGTGAATCTACAGCCATGTTTATTCTGTCCTAGATGATGATATCATTGAAGACCAAGACACACCAACTAATCTCTCTCTCACACACACTGCCACAGGGCATACACAGTCCTTCTAGGGTCACATACCTCTGTCTCTCTTCCTCAGACTGTGTGGGTGTGTGTGTGTGTTTATTAATAGGAAAACAGTTGCTCGCGCACCACACACACACCCACACACAACACTCACACACACAAACACACCCACAAGACACACTCACACACACACACAAACACACCCACAACACTCACACACGCACACACTCACACAAAACACTCACACACCCACACACACACACACCTCTCCCTGGGCCTGACTGTGTGACTAGTGCTATTAATGAACACCTTCCATCAGTATCAGAGCTGAGACCAGATTAGTATTCCACACACACCGATGGAGTCTACTCTCATTACCAGTGAAGCCCACAGGGGTCCAACACAGAGATTCCTCTAACTCTTTATCCCCGGTTGAGAGCATGCTTCCACATTACGTGAGGACTTGGAAATGAACACAAGTGTACCGGTAGGCCCACAGCCATCATCTCACTGACAGACAAAATAAGACATCAGGACAGCACCGTGGAGTCAGTCGAGAGAGAACCAACCCTAGGGGAGAAAACTGGAAGAGAGAGGTAGAGGGAAGATACTCTGTGCTCGAGTGTGTCAACAAAGCCATCAAAGCCACCTTGGAATTCATCACGGCAGCTAAGATACATTGTAGCTTGGAGAGGATGGTAGGGGTGGAAAAACACTGAAGACAGAATACTGTTGGTGCCCTATTAGTAGAGTGAATACCAGTCTTTCTGAGCAGTGTAATGGAGTTTGGCTCACAATAGCTTGAAGCTGTAGGTGAAGATAACATCTTGGTAACAGCATGAATGGACACATTTATACCATGTTTTGTCGGTGTGTCGCCCACTCAGGTACACTACTGCTGACTTCTCCATGCGGTAAGAAAATGCGTTGAACAGCAACACTACCTTTTGTCCTTCGCCAGGGTACAAGGTGTATCTACCGTCATGCCACGCCCACCTCTCTGTACGCTGTCAGCTAACTCCACCTCCAACTGCATCTGGATGTTAGTTTGACCTTTAACTTGAAGTTGAGCTACCCCAGGTCCTCTGTGGCTGTCTCTGGGACAGGGGAGAGGGGGTTACTTGGGGTTATCCAGCGGTCTCTCTCTGAGAAGAGTGATGTGGTCCTACAGTGGAGATATGTTTCAGGAGACGAACAGATGGTTGTGACAGTCACAGAGACCAAGCTGGGATTTCTAGACCCATTTTCTTTGATCTTTGATGTTTACTTCCTACCACTGCTGGCACTGCTACCGAGTACTCTACCTGCAAGATAGCAAAACGCCTCAGGCCACACACACACACACACACACACACACACACACACACACACACACACACACACATTCCTTTAGAAACACACACACACACACACACTCTATCAGAAACATAGACCTGCACACAATCAGCAACACACACACCACCATGAATCAATTTCAGTTCATTAGTCAGATATATGAGGATGTTTTATATTCTATCCAAGGAAGTGTGACATATTTATGTAAGGTTTGTGAGAATCTAGCCAGACCCTTAAATTAACAAAGGTGACAATTTATTCTTAACGTAATGAATATGAATTGATATGATGGTTCTTATTATAGAAAGACTGAGTACTAGACTTGAGAATCCCTCAATTAAAAAAATGGCGATTAATCATAATAAATCTGTAGCATTAGCAAGAACCTGAAGCATTAAATTACACTGTAACATTTCCTATATAAATGTAAGCTCCAGATTCTGTAATTTCCATCAGTTCACTGCAGATGAGCTACCACGGCTGTGTTGCATCGTTAGACTCAATGACTTAACTGATGATATGACAGTAGGGGACACACAGGGCCATTGCTCAGCGCCTACGGGAGTTTGTCAGGATCAGTATCAGAGCTCATCACTAAAAAGAGTTGTCCTTGGAGAACCCCAGACTGAACACACGTCCCTGTTATTAATACAGAACCTCTGGATTAGGTAGTCATTACCGGGTAATGGCTGCAGATCAATCAAACCATTATAGTGAGGTTTAGAGAGAGTGGGTAGCAAGTATATTAAAAGACTCTTGTTTGATCATTTTGATCAGATGTTAAATTCTTAGGGAGCGGCTGCATAGGTGACGGTTTTGGAGAGTCTGGCGTGCCCAAAGTAAAATGCATGCCACTCAGGCCCAGAAAATAAGATATGCACATAATTAGTACTATTGGATAGGAAACACTCTGAATTTTCTAAGAGTGTTAAAGTAATGTATGTGAGTATAACAGAACTGATATAGCAGGCGAAAACCAGAGGAAAATCCATCCGGATTTGCAGTTTTTTTGTAAATGAGCATCTTCTCCATTGTGCCTATTGCATACAACTTTATGTAGGACTGAGACTGCAGTACCTATGGCTTCCACTAGATGTCAACAGTCTATATACAAAGTCTGGGAATTCTAGGAGTGACCAGAACAGATAGGAACAGAAAATTGTCATGCGACCACTTTTGTAAACAAGGTTTGACGCACGCGAGATTGTGAACGCGCACCACTTTCTTTTTTCTTTCCTATCGTTCACGTCATCGTCCGGTTGAAATATTACAGCAAATATACCCAAAAGGATACCTAAGGATACATTAAAAATGATGTTTGATTTGTTTGTAGAAAGTGTTTTATGGATATAATAAATTACTTTTTCTAACAAAAGAAGCATGAATTGTCTTCGTTGGACACTTGGGAAGCCCTCAGCAGAAGTTCATCAAAGGTAAGCGATTTTATATTTGCAATTTTATGTGTTTTGTGAGACCCGTGTTGGGTTATGAATTTATGCTAATGCATAAATATTAGAGGTGCTACCCTCAAACAATCAAATGTTGTGCTTTCACCGTGAAGCCTTTTTGAAATCTGACAACGCTGTGATATTGCCAAGAATCAGAGCTTTTGATGACTATGCATCACTTGTATATTGATGAATGTTTAATAATTAAACTTTGGGATTTTGAATTTGGCGCCTCAAATTTCATCGGGTAGTGTGGGGAGTGGCCCCACCACTCCATAAGTAGTTAAAGGAAACAAACTTTTTTTATATATACGTTGGTAGTGTTCTGAAGTCAAGCTGTGTCTATGTCTCATTGCAATTATTCCATTTATCCATAAAAACATTTATTCCATATATCCATAAAAACATTTATTCCATATATCCATAAAACATTTATACCAAATATCCATAAAAACAATTATACCATATAACCATATATCCATAAAAAATGTATACCATATATCCATATATCCATGAAAACATTAATTACATATATCCATACCAACTCTTATTCCATATATCCATAAAACATTTATACCATATATCCATAACAATAATGATTCCATATATCCATAAAAACATGTATACCATATATCTATAAAAACAATTATTTCATGTATTCATATAAACATTTATTCCATATATCTATAAAACATTGATACCATGTATCCATAAAAAAAATTATACCTTATATCTGTATATCCATAAAAACACTTATACCATATATCCA
Source organism: Brachymystax lenok tsinlingensis (assembly GCA_030435695.1). Lineage (NCBI taxonomy): Eukaryota > Metazoa > Chordata > Actinopteri > Salmoniformes > Salmonidae > Brachymystax > Brachymystax lenok. The sequence continues at coordinate 8,520,295 of CM059819.1, forward strand.
TATATTCATAAAAACATGTATTCCATATATCCATATATCCATAAAAACATGTATTACATATAGCTATAAAAATAAATATACCGTATATCCATAAAAACATGTATTACATATATCCATAAAAACAATTATTCCATATACTCATAAAAACATTCATACCATATATCCATACAAACAATTATTTCATATATCCATAAATACATTTATTCCATATATCTATAAAACATTTATACCATGTATCCATAAAAACAATTATACCATATATCCATATATCCATAAAAACACTTATACCATACATCCATATATTCATAAAAACATGTATTCCATATATCCATGAAAACATTTATTCCATATATCTACAAAAACATTCATACCATTTATCCATAAAAACATTTATACCGTAGATCCATAAAAACATGTATTCCATAGATCCATAAAAACATTTATTCCATATATCTATAAAAACATTTATACCATATATCCCCCAAAACATTTATACCATATATCCATAAAAGAATAATTCCATATATCCATAAAAGAAATATACCACATATCCATTAAAACATATATTTCATATATCCATAACATTTGTACCATTTATCCATAAAATCATTTGTACCACATATCCATAAAAACATTTATTACAGATATCTATATATAAAAATAAAAAGAAATGTCCATAAAAACATTCATACTAAAGATCCCTTTCCAACACTGTGTAAGTAGCCCTCTCATTCCCATTCCCCATAATATTGTACTTTAAATGTCTTTATTAAATGCTTTAGTCTTCATCGATTTTTTAAAGTCACCAGCCTCCAATTATATCATTGTATTGTTCTCCACCCTTAAAAGTCATATATCCATCTAGTTTATCTAGCTAGCATTGGTAGATTCAAATTTGCTTCTAGTTTTGACTGTGTTCCCACGAGTTCTCGTGGTAATTGCGGCCGATCACATTGGAATACGGTGAGGTCTCGCTTTGACAAAAACAGGAAGCACATTCCAATCTGTGGACACTCCCAAGTTATGAACACGTTTGATAAAGTTGGTTTCAAGGGTGACATGTCAAACTAAAGCTGCCCAGTCGTATTGATGACCGAAGCCTTCACAGTGTCAGTACTACTGTCTGCCACTGCTCACTTCAGCTGCTTTCTTAGTCTACTTACTGCTTTTCTCTTTAGTTCAATGGTCAGCTTGTTTCCTTGTTGTTTTGTATGGGAACCGCAGTCTGCTCCTGAACTCTCCACTTTCTCTTTGTGTTGACTCTCCTGAGATTAATATGCTGTTGGGATACAGAGTGGTGTTTCAAGGGAAGCACAAGGTTACGCTCATTATATTACTGGATCAGCAGAATTAATGATCCACCCCCAATCTGCAACATAGGCTCAGCCAAACTAGCTGGTAGAGGGGCTCCAGTGGACTGAGACAAACTATTACTCTACTAATGAATTACACTCAGGAAACAGAGAGAGCTTGACAGTCTTTATTTAGAAGCAAATGGGAAATATCCCACAACGCCTCTTTTATTTTCTTCTCTGACATTGTTTGGTTAAGTATTATGCCACAAGATGATTGGAAAAAATCGCACATATTCAGCTATCCGGCTAATACTGAATCTGCATGCTTACTTACGGATCATTGGGGCGCTGGTGCCCCGTTCCCGGCACTACCCGGTGAAATGTAAGGCGCCAAATTCAAAATCCAAAAGTTGAATTATTAAACATTCATCAATATACAAGTTTTGCATAGTCATCAAAAGCTCTGATTCTTGGCAATATAACAGCGTTGTCAGATTTCATAAAGGCTTTACGGCGAAAGCACAACATTTGATTGTTTGAGGATAGCACCTCTCATATTTATGCATTAGTATAAATTCATATCCAGCGCGGGTCTCACAAAACCCATATAAGAGCTAAAATAAATCACTTACCTTTCGAAGAACCTCTGCTGAGGGCATCCCAAGTGTCCAAGGAAGACATCCAATGGTTCTTTTGTTAGAAAAAGTAATTTATTATATCCATAAATCTCCGTTTGGTTGGCGCGTTATGTTCAGAAAATCCACTGTCGAGTAGCCCGTTGTACAGTGAAGAGAAATCGTTCAAATTATACCTATCAACTTTGCCCAAACAAATCAAACATCATTTATAATGCATACTTAGGTATCCTTTTATGAATATTAACGATAATATTTCACTCGGATGATATCCTAAACGATATAAAAGGAAAATAAAGTGGGGCGCGCTCACGGTCTCGTGCCCAGGAAACGTTATTGACATCTGTGGTGCCTTCACTATTTCTTCTTCCTTTCGGTTCTGTTCAATGCTAAAGCCTCCAAACACTGTCCAGAGACTGTTGACATCTAGTGGAAGCCATCGGTACTGCAATCTGTGAGCTATTATACATGGGTTTCAATAGGAAGCCTATCAAACGGAGGAAATGTCACAAAAAAAGATTCTAGACAGAAATTCTTCAGGTTTTTGCTTGCTATATCAGTTATGTCACAGACATTATTTTCACAGTTTTAGAAACGTCAGAGTGTTTCCTATCCAATAGTACTAATTATGTGCATATCCTCGTTTCTGGGCCTGAGTGGCAGGCATTTTACTTTGGGCATGCCAGACTCTCCAAAACCGTCACCACTGCTGATGATGCCTAAAGAGTTAAGTGCAAAAGCTCATGAGAGTCCTTAATTATTACCAGGAGTCAACCTTTACATGGGATTAGCATTATCTATTGTAGTAGGTGAGCAGGTAGAGAACAAACCACTGCTCTACAGGGCTGTAGCAAAGCCCAGATACTGAGCTCTACAGTATGCTAACCACTAATGGACCCTCTAATATAATAACTAGCATTCACTATTAGGTTAAAACCTTTAAATCAGGGTCACACAGAACCTTTTACTGCAGTGGGATAAATCAGGGTCACACAGAAGCTTTTACTGCAGTGGGCTAAATCAGGGTCACACAGAACCTTTTACTGCAGTGGACTAAATCAGGGTCCCACAGAATCTTTTACTGCAGTGGGTTAAATCAGGGTCACACAGAACCTTTTACTGCAGTGGGCTAAATCAGGGTCACACAGAACCTTTTACTACAGGGGGCTAAATCAAGGTCACACAGAACCTTTTACTGCAGTGGACTGAATCAGGATCACACAGAACCTTTTACTGCAGTGGGCTAAATCAGGGTCCCACAGAGTGTTTCTTGGTAGTCTTAAACAAATCTACTAAAGTATACACCTCACACACATGGTTATGGGCTTAAAATATTACACTTGATATACATCACAGAAAACTGAAAAATATCCAATCCGTTTGACATAGAAAAACTGGATTTTATCTGTTTTAAAAATTATATTTATTAATTTTGGAACTGAAAAATATTAAGAAACATTCCACCCATGAGGCCACTAGGTCATTTGATCGCAGGAAATGGTTTGTATATGGGTGTAAGTCAGGAAGAATAAATTGGATGGTTTTGTTTTATGTCAGGATATGCATCCGTGTTCACTTTCACTCTGTGAAACCATGGTAGCGCATACTGTTTTCATTCCTCTGTATATGTACACATCCATTCAGAGTCACACTCTTTAATTACTGTTTAATTTGAGTGGGTTCAGGAGTTGAATTCTGTTCCGCTTAAGAGGATTTTCAAGGATTCAGTAATTAAAGTGCACTTTGCCTGAGACTTTCTACGTGTCTGAAAAAAAGCGACAAGATATGTGGAGAAACAACATGATTTTCTAGATAGCCAATTGCAACCAAGTTTGGGTTGTTTGCTGAGAATGTTTCCACCTATCAGAAGAAGGAGGAGGGAAGAGACAGCGTTGAGGTTCACGCAGAATGTCATGACCTCCTGTGGAGCACGCTGGGAGGAGGCTTGAAATGACATCATAAACCCTTTTAAAAAGGTTTCTCTTTCCGTAACACCCACTGACCTCGTGCTCTGCAGGATTACAGGGAAATGTTCCAAATGGGAAATCCACAAAAGGGTAAAAACCTATATCAGAGCACCTGATGCCATGGGCATGAACAGAACAGGCTTTTAAGTGTCATGGGGGAGACACAGTTCTCAAAGAGGGTTTTTGGACGAGTTCATCTTTCTAGGATTATTTGGTTTAAATGTCCATTTGAGTGCCCCTGACTGTTCAGTCTGATTTTAGAATTCACATTTTTTATGTTGATTAATCATCCTTAAATTCAGTTATTCCTGACATAAAGGGATAGTTCAGCCAAATGATTACTGACTTAAAGGGATAGTTCAGCACAAATTATTATTGACTTTATTTATTTTACCTTCATTTAACTAGGCAAGTCAGTTAAGAACAAATTCTTATTTTCAATGACGATAATTCAGCCAAATGATTACTGACTTAAAGGGATAGTTCAGCACAAATTATTATTGACTTTATTTATTTTACCTTCATTTAACTAGGCAAGTCAGTTAAGAACAAATTCTTATTTTCAATGACGATAATTCTTATTTTCAATGACGGCCTAGGAACAGTGGGTTAACTGCCTTGTTCAGGAGCAGAACGAAAATATTTTTACCTTGTCAGCACAGGGATTCAATCCAGCAACCTTTCGGTTACTAGTCCAAAGCTCTAACCACTAGGCTACCTGCCACCCCAAAGGGATAGAAATTTAAAGGGATAGTTCAGCCAAATTATTACCGATTAAAAGGGATAGTTCAGCCAAATTATTACTGATTTAAAGGGATAGTTCCCAAAGTAAAATGTCTCCCATTCAGGCCCAGAAAATAGGATATGCACATATGTAGTACCATTGGAAAGGAAACACTCTGAAGTTTATAAGAGTGTTAAAATAATGTATGTGAGTATAACAGAGGTGATATAGCAGGCGAAAACCAGAGGAAAATCTATCCGGATTTGCAGTTTTTTTTGTAAATGAGCATCTTCTCCATTGTGCCTATTGCATACAACTTTACGTAGGACTGAGACTACAGTACCTATGGCTTCCACTAGATGTCAACAGTCAACAGTCAAAGACTGGGAATTCTAGCAGTGACCAGAACAGATAGGGAGAGGAAATTGTCAGGCGACCACTTTTGTAAACAAGGTTTGACGCGCGCAAGATTGTGAACGCGCACCACTTTATTTTCCTTTCCTATCGTTCACGTTATCGTCAGGTTGAAATATTACAGCAAATATACCCAAAAGGATAGCTAAGGATATATTAAAAATGATGTTTGATTTGTTTGTAGAAAGTGTATAGGAATAATTTGAACGCGTTCTCTTCACGGTTCAATGGGCAACTCAACGATGGATTTTATGATCATAACGCGCCAACCAAACAGAGATTTATGGATATAATAAATGAAGCATGGATTGTCTTCGTTGGACACTTGGGAAGCCCTCAGCAGAAGTTCATCAAAGGTAAGCGATTTTATATTAGCGATTTTATGCGTTTTGTGAGACCCGTGTTGGGTTATGGATTTATGCTAATGCATAAATATTAAGTCAAAAGTCAAAGTCAAAGTCAAAGTAGAGGTGCTACCCTATATTGCCAAGAATCAGAGCTTTTGATGACTATGCAACAATTGTATATTTATGAATGTTTAATAATTAAACTTTTGGATTTTGAATTTGGCGCCTCACATTTCACCGGGTAGCGCCCCACTGCTCCCTAAGTAGTATAAATGATTTTGGCATGACATTCCAAGCATGCTAACTCAGAAACTGATTGAAGTAAATGTTCTGCTTTTATCTTCAGCTTTTATCGACTTACTAGAAATCACACACATCTGAATACTCTTACCAAACCAGTTTTACAAGCAATAGCCCCAAGTGGTCTGAATAAACAATAGACATACCGCCTGGTGATTCATTTAGAATAGGATATCATCAAACAACATAGTAGAAGTCATTACAGCAGCGATCCAGTGAGACACACTACAGCTACACTTCAAATGAGTCAACAGATTAGAGTGAAGGATATGACATACAAAACCAGTGTTTAAGTATGCATGGGCTTATGGTTTGTTTACCTCCATGTTTGCTGACAGTGAGCACTGGAACATTTGGGGTGGAGAGATAAGGGTGCAGAGAGCGCTCAGTTCGGACTGAGGAACAAACTCATCTGCTCACGGGGGGGTGCACAAGAAGAGGTGGTGTGGGGATGTGGCACAAAATGACAGACACAAAGTCGTAAAGTTTGATTGTACACAGCACTCAATTGCAAATGACTACAGTGAGAACAAAGACCCCCACGGCTAAAGGTTAGGCCCCTCCACTGTCTCCCTCTACATTCCCCGGGGTCAGACCAAACAAGAGGATGGAGGGGGGGCATATATAGACCCATTAGTAACAACATCAGGGGTATATTTGAGCAGGAATAGTACAGTGAGAGAGAAAGACAGGCAACATGGTGACAGACAGGAAGAGGAAAGAAATGCAGAAAGTTTAGATTCAACAAACTAGTACGTTGAGATTCAAACGGATTTGCATAGCTAGCAGCGTACATACAGTATTACTAGATCCAACAATGAATGGAATTGCAGAGTGTGTTGTGTGTGTTGTGTTGTTATGTATTTACCTGATTTGTTTGATATGAATAGTTAGCAATTAAATCTTAACAAATGGGAAGACATTTCTGTCCTACTAATGCTGTGTTTTTATGGTCTCCACTATCGCTCCCTGCAGCTAATCTGGGTGTATGGTCAAGAATGTGTTTTACTAGAGATAGATTAAGAGTAGAACAATCCCTCATTGTCTCAAAATCATCCTTGCATCTGAGAGACAAAGACAACATCCCCTGTGCAGATAACGACAGGATGAACCCAGAGGGGCTTATGGTGCCCCCAATCTGCATGGGAGGGGTGGAACCAACCATGACTAAGCGTTCTTAGTGTCAGCTATATAAATACTCTGGAGTTCTGTAAAGGTTAGGCTACTCGGCCTAACAGTCAAGACTGTTGGGTTGACTGGTCTCATTATTGACATTAAATAAAGATGATTGTTTGAAGAAATGACAGTCTCTTTCGTAATAAATTTCCACGACACCAAACAAACAGTAGCACCTACTACTTCAGTGGCATGTTTATGCGGCCAAATGACAACTTGTTATTGAGGAACCTGGCTGTTGTTATATTTCTTCTTGTGCAGTACCAGTGTGAAACCGATGGAGCCTAGCGATTACGAGTCAAGTTTGCATGGAAACTGTGCAGAATAGGCCGAGTGCACACAGCATATTGGTGTTCTGTGTCTAAGCTGTTAGGCCCAGAAGTGGGACCCTTTTCAATAGTCCTCAATAGCCCTCTCCCTATTGTTTACTAGCAGCATGTCTGTGACCCATTTCTGGTCCTTTTTCTGAGGGATTAGGTACAGCCAGACCAAAGATGGGTATAAAGGGGTATCACCAGGCAAGGCTGATGGGTATGAGGGGTATCACCAGGCAAGGCTGATGGGTATTAGGGGTACTGTATCTCCAGGCAAGGCTGCCTTCTAAAAGGATTTGTGACAGAAAGATAAAAGGGGTCTCAGAGTGACAAAGCTTAGCGTTGCATAAATATTTCATATACAATAGTCTATGCTCATTCTGTTTTCATTAACAATTATTGGTAGTTGGTCATGGATAGGGTTTAATCAGATCACTCTGTTGTTGCCTGATTGGATAGAAGTCCTCTGTAGCCTAGGGTCTACCAGATCTAGGATCAGCCTACCCTTCCCCAGTCTAAACCTCAACCATTAAGAGGGAAATGCAAAACTAAGCTCGGGCCAGCATTTCTGATTGCTTGCAATGACTTACATTGTTGTCTGCATACATTTTACATATGGTTGGTCCCGAAAAACAAACCCACTATCCTGGCATTGAAAGCGTCATGCTTTACCAACTGAGCTACAGATTGTCAGATTTCAAAAAGGCTTTACGGCAAAAGCACTACATTTGATTGTTTGAGGGTTGCACCATCGCGGTTCACACAAAACACATTTCACAGCGAAAACAAATCAATTACCTTTTGAAGAACTTCTGCTGAGGGCTTCCCAAGTGTCCAACGAAGAAAATCCATGGTTCTTTTGTTAGAAAAAGTCATGTATTATATCCATAAATCTCTGTTTGGTTGGTGCGTTATGATGAGAAAATACAGCGTCCACTCGCCCATTGAACCGTGAAGAGAACTCGTTCAAACTATACCTATACACTTGTCCAAGAACAATCAAACATCATTGATAATGTATCCTTAGGAACAATTTTTGATGTATATTTAGTATAATATTTCAACCGGAATATAAACTGGGTGATAGGAAAGGAAAAAACCACAGCACGCGCGCAAGCCGGTGAACGCGCATTCTCTTCTGTTTACTTCTTGTGACCACTTCCTAATTCTTCTTCTATTTCCATCCAGATCAACTAAATAGAATCAAAACACTGTCTAGAGACTGTTGACATCCAGTGGAAGCAATAGGTACTGAAATCTTACTCCCTTATATGGGCATTTTCATAAGGGAGGGGTTCAAAATAAGGCAATGTGTCAAAATCACTTTTTCCAGGACAGAAATTCCTCGGGTTTTTGCCTGCCATATCCGTTCTGTTATACTCACAGAAAATATTGTAACACTCTTAGAAACTTCAGAGTGTTTCCTATCCAATAGTACTAATTATGTGCATATCCTATTTTCTGGGCCTGAGTGGGAGGCATTTTACTTTGGGCATGCCAGGCTCTCCAAAACCGTTACCTCGGGAGCTGCTCCCTAAGAAGTTAATCAGATCACTCTGTTGATGCCTGATTGGATAGAAGTCCTCTGTAGCCTAGGGTCTTCCAGATCTAGGATCAGCCTACCCTTCCCCAGTCTAAACCTCAACCATTAAGAGGGAAATGCAAAACTAAGCTTGGGCCAGCATTTCTGATTGCTTGCAATGATTTACATTAATGTCTGCATACATTTTACATATGGTTGGTCCCGGGAAACAAACCCACTATCCTGGCATTGAAAGCTTCATGCTCTACCAACTGAGCTACAGAGGACCATTAGGAGGGTAATGCCAAACTGAGCTCAGGACAACATTTCTGATTGGTTGCAGCGTTCACTGTCTCATCCTGCACACGCTCAGATGTCTCAGATGTTGCTGTAAGAAAGGGGCAACCAGCAGTTCAAACAATAACAAAGTGACACCCCACCACTGTTTTGACACCCCACCACTGACAAATCTAACCACTGCGGGGTAAGTATGAGCTGCAGAATTCTGGAATTATTTTTTTCAAGAATCAATGGGTATATCATTAATTCAAACGTCCAAAAATGGATGTACCAACTGCAGATTGCCCGTTTAAGGCTCTTTGTAACAAGGCTCTCTGTCAACTCTTCCTCCTCACCGATGGCAGGTGGTGGCCTTTTGAACCGTCTCTAACTGCTCTCTCTCTCTCTCTCTCTCTCTCTCTCTCTCTCTCTCTCTCTCTCTCTCTCTCTCTCTCTCTCTCTCTCTCTCTCAGTCTCTCTCTCTCTCTCTCTCTCTCTCTCTGTCTCTCTCTCTCTGTCTCTCTCTCTCTCTCTCTCTCTCTCTCTCTCTCCCTCACTCTCATTTTCTTCTTTCTGTTCACCTTTTCAGCCTTTCTTCATAAATGGTACCCTATCCCAGATACCCAGAGACTTCCTGTCATTGTGCTAACACTAAACTACCTCTAACTTCCTTCATACTGGACACAGATACATACAAATGGTATCTACAAATTCATCTGACTCTGGGGAAGTAGATAAAGGGCCTCATTGCCAAAATCCCAAAGTATCCCTTTCATGTTATATGATTAGAAAACAAACCAATATCTGGACAAAAAACTTCAAATTAATGATATATATATATTGATTTTATTTGAAGGCTGCCATGGTGTAAGTCAATCATATCATATCAATAGGCCACAAAGTAGCGTGACATGAAAAGTGGTTCTGTGTGAAACATTTCTGCTCGGGAGAGCCACAGAGCAAAGCAATCAGAGCACCAGTCTTCTTTCTTTCTCTCTCGCTTTTTCTCTCTGACACTCTGTCAATTACCGCAGTTGTTATAGTACATATACACACAGACAGTAACTGGATTTCTGATAGGGGCTAAATTAATATCTAAACATTTCCACCCAGCAAATCTAGTTGGGGATATATAATGGCTACTGTGCCGCTGGTTGCTGCTCGCCCTCACCCTTCTCCCCTACCCGCACCCTTCCCCCCCACCCGTATCCCCGAATGGATTAAATAGCCAATTCCAGTCTTCTGCAGCTGATAAATTCACCCTGAAAGAGGGAGTTATAAAATGAAAGCTGAATAGAAATGGCATGCTGTGGGTACAGTGTTGATTTGGTATGGACACTGTTATTTATGGCTGTCAGCTGCTACGATTTGAGACACAGTTTGGGGGGTTGGGATGAGTGCAGAATAGCAAAATGTACCATAAAACGTTCCTGTAGATGAGAAAATACTGCACATATACAGTAGATAGCTAAATGTGTGTATTGACTCTGATGCCAGAGGAATGGTAACATTGGTGTTATGTGAGCGTTCAGTACCTTGAGTCAGTAGTTCAACCAGTGGGACAACCTATATATTCTATAAATAATGGATGTGAACAAACATACTCCGTTTCTGTCTGCCATTTCTGCAGATTAATAAATGATGGACTGTTTCAACAGGCTGCGGCTCTGGTCCATAGTTAAAGGGCATCTACAGTAACTAGAGCGAAGTGATCTTACAAATTAGGGGCCACATTTATCAATATTGCGTAGAAACTATTCTAAAACACTACCTACGAACGAATTTAGAATGGTCGTATGTGTAGAAGAAGTGTGATTTATCAAACAATCCTACGAGTGTCATAACCACACCGGTAGGAGATAACCATTTATAAATACAAATTGTTCTCATCCTCAGTGTTGTTGCACAACCTTGGCTGTTTGCATTTTGAAACGCCCCTAGTTAACCATGTTATGGTCAAAATCATCCCTTTAAAGCCTGTGGGCTAAGAAAAATAACATTTTCAGAGACTGAAATAGAGGTGCTGGTGTCAGAGGTTGAGTACAACCAAAAGGTTTTATTTTGGCTCATTCAGTTGTGAGAGAGAGAGAGGACCATTAGGACAATTCAAGTTGCTTTAGCAACGGCAAAGATACTTCAAATGAGCAGGAAACACTCAGCAATAAGCAATCCATCCTCATCAGCTCCTTCCTGGAGGTGTATAGGCCAACATTGCTGTTCTGCAGAATGAAGGAGTCGTGCGTTCCACCTGGCCACCACATTCAGCAGCAGCTTTTACGCATCATATAACATATCACACATAACATATCACACATAACATATCACATATAACAAATCACACATAACATATCACACATAACATATCACACATAACATATCACACATAACAATTCACATATAACATATCACACATCACACATCACATATAACCTATCACCTGCACATAAAGACTGGAAGCCTTTTCTGTTCACACAGATGAACTCGTTTTGGTATGGTGCTTTTATGGCATTGTGGGTGCCGTCTGTTGGTCCTTTCGTATCTATGGCATTGTGGGTGCCGTCTATTGGTCCGTTCGTATCTATGGCATTGTGGGTGCCGTCTGTTGGTCCTTTCGTATCTATGGCATTGTGGGTGCCGTCTGTTGGTCCTTTCGTATCTATGGCATTGTGGGTGCCGTCTATTGGTCCGTTCGTATCTATGGCATTGTGGGTGCCGTCTGTTGGTCCGTTCGTATCTATGGCGTTGTGGGCGCCGTCTATTGGTCCGTTCGTATTTATGGCGTTGTGGGCGCCGTCTGTTGGTCTGTTCGTATTTATGGCGTTGTGGGCACCGTCTGTTGGTCCGTTCGTATCTATGGCATTGTGGGCGCCTTCTATTGGTCTGTTCGTATTTATGGCGTTGTGGGCGCCGTCTATTGGTCTGTTCGTATCTATGGCGTTGTGGGTGCCGTCTGTTGGTCCGTTCGTGTCTATGGCGTTGTGGGCGCCGTCTATTGGTCTGTTCGTATTTATGGCGGCGCTAGGGCGCCGTCTGTTGGTCTGTTCGTATTTATGGCGTTGTGGGCGCCGTCTATTGGTCCTTTCGTATCTATGGCATTGTGGGTGCCGTCTATTGGTCCGTTCGTATCTATGGCATTGTGGGTGCCGTCTGTTGGTCCGTTCGTATCTATGGCGTTGTGGGCGCCGTCTATTGGTCCGTTCGTATTTATGGCGTTGTGGGCGCCGTCTGTTGGTCTGTTCGTATTTATGGCGTTGTGGGCGCCGTCTGTTGGTCCGTTCGTATCTATGGCATTGTGGGTGCCGTCTATTGGTCCGTTCGTATCTATGGCATTGTGGGTGCCGTCTGTTGGTCCGTTCATATTTATAGCGTTGTGGGCTCCGTCTATTGGTCTGTTCGTATTTATGGCGTTGTGGGCGCCGTCTATTGGTCCGTTCGTATCTATGGCGTTGTGGGCGCCTTCTATTGGTCTGTTCGTATTTATGGTGTTGTGGGCGCCGTCTATTGGTCTGTTCGTATCTATGGCGTTGTGGGTGCCGTCTGTTGGTCCGTTCGTGTCTATGGCGTTGTGGGCGCCGTCTATTGGTCTGTTCGTATTTATGGCGTTGTGGGCGCCGTCTGTTGGTCTGTTCGTATTTATGGCGTTGTGGGCACCGTCTGTTGGTCCGTTCGTATTTATGGTGTTGTGGGAGCCGTCTATTGGTCCGTATTTGGGAACCCATTGATGGCATCATAGTGAAGAAACCCTTGATGTAACGTTGGCTCATTGAGGGCTGTGAGATGCTGATGTAACGTTGGCTCATTGAGGGCTGTGAGATGCTGATGTAACGTTGGCTCATTGAGGGCTGTGAGATGCTGATGTAACGTTGGCTCATTGAGGGCTGTGAGATGCTGATGTAACGTTGGCTCATTGAGGGCTGTCAGATACCTATAGGCATGCTCCAACTTAAAAGTGCCAGTTGCCAAAAACCTGAGGGTGGATTGCATTTGGATGTGCACCGGAATGGCATGTCCCAGCTGTCTCTAAAAATGCACTCTGCAAAATACAGTGTGCCAATTCTTCCAACATAGTAACATTGGTTTGACTTTCACACATACCGCTAATGTAAAAAATGTGTGGACTTTATAGGGATTATTATTGTAACAAATGCACTGATGTGGTCAAATTATATAGCATATGTGTAGCATGTCAAGTGCTTGTAAGTAAGCATTTCACCTGTTGTGTTTGGCTCATGTGACAAATCAAATGTGATTTGTTTTGATTTGAAGATATCTTGCAGGAATTCATAACGGAAATACAATGAAATCGAATTTTGTACAAATTATTACTTTGACATTTTTGCAAGTTTTCAGCATGTACACTGAGTATACTGCACATGACATAGACTGACCAGGTGAATCCACATGAAAGCTTTGATCCCTTATAGATGTCACTTGTTAAATCAGTGTAGATGAGAGGGAGGAGACAGGTTAAAGAAGGATTTTTAAGCCTTGAGACAATTGAGACATGGATTGTGTATGTGTGCCATTCAGATGGTAAATGGGAAAGGTACCAGGTGCACCGGTTTGTGTCAAGAACTACAATGCTGCTGGGTTTTTCACACTCAACAGTTCCCCATGTGTGTCAAGAATGGTCCACCACCCAAAGGACATCCAGCCAACTTGACACAACTGTTGGTAGAATTGGCGTCAACATTGGCCAGCATCCCTGTAGAACGCTTTCAACACCTTGTAGTCCATGCCACGACAAATTGACCTGATTGTTCTGAGGGCAAAGACGGGAGGGTACAACTCAATATTAGGAAGGTCTTCTTAATGTTTGGTATACTCAGTATATTTTCCACATTCTACACTTGACAAGCAGTTCCCTTTTTCCACCACTTGGCACTGTGTGTACGCATGGTCGTGGCTGTGCGTAAATTTACGCACACTCTCAAGCGAAAGTTCATATTTTTAAATCTCACACTTTGCATGGACATGGTCCCATGCATGGTTTATACACAGATGTTTGCCTACTCATGGATAAATGAGGACCCAGGCCACAGTGATGGTATGGTCTCATAACCAGAGGCGTTAGTATTTATGGACAAGGTCTGCTTCTTTCCTGTTCTTTTTCCATCTTCTATTTTCCATTTTCTGGAATTTATTGGGGTTTGTTTTGTAGAAGTTTGGACATGTTGCAGGAATGACAAAATGGTCGTCAACAAAGAATCAGTCTACTAACGAAACTAAGATGTCAACGTAGAACCAGTCTACTAATGAGACTAAGCTGTCAACATCGACCTAGTCTGCTAATGAAACTAAGATGTCAACAAAGAACCAGTCTACTAATGAAACTAAGATGTCAACAAAGAGTCAGTCTACTAATGAAACTAAGATGTCAACAAAGAGTCAGTCTACTAATGAAAATAAGATGTCAACGTAGAACCAGTCTGCTAATGAGACTAAGCTGTCAACATCAACCTATTCTACTAATGAAACTAAGATGTCAACAAAGAACCAGTCTACTAATGAAACTAAGATGTCAATGTAGAACCAGTCTACTAATGAGACTAAGCTGTCAACATCGACCTAGTCTGCTAATGAAACTAAGATGTCAACAAAGAGTCAGTCTACTAATGAAACTAAGATGTCAACAAATAGTCAGTCTACTAATGAAACTAAGATGTCAACTTAGAACCAGTCTACTAATGAGACTAAGCTGTCAACATCGACCTATTCTACTAATGAAACACATGGGTACCAAGTGCTGCTGTTGATACTCTCTTTTCACTTAGCGAGTCGATGGCTCTATACGCTGAAACCCGACTGTCACTAATTGCTCTGCTGCACTGATCGCACACATGAAAATTAAATATCACCACACTTTCATACCCACAGCTATTCCTCCTGAGCTGCTGTCAAAAATTGCTTTGCTACAGCAGCAATGCAACTCAATATCACCTCAAATCCCCTCAGAGGGAACCCCACCCCCACTCACTAATCCATTCCAATGATCAATCTGCAGCCTTTGTGTCCCTGTGGATTTACACACTTTTCAAAACATAATCATCACTTCAGCCGACAGATGCCATAGGATGCTCAACGAGGGGTGCAAACAGAGGTCGAAACAACCACACTGTATGCTGGGAAATAACATTCACACTTCTTATACCTGGGGTGGGAAAACAAACATTTAACTAGCTGTCTGTTAACACTGTGGTTTCTATGTGATGGAGGTGATTCAACGAAACTACACTCTAGTGATGAGTCAACATGCCTGAGACCTGAAGCCTCGTTAGTTTCCAGAGCTAACGTCTAGTCTCTAGCTCAATGGGCTAACACAGTCGTGTGACACACAGATGCCCCGTGGTTTAAACCCAGTCCCATATGTAGGTCTGCAGTGGAGCGGATAGGCATACACTAACTAAATGGAGAAGGCTCCAACTAGCCAAACTTCCAGTTGGTTGACGAGAGTCTCTGCCATATTGCTGTCATCCCATCCAGTTCATTCAGATCGGCAGACACTGAAGTTGTAGGGTTAGAGGAAAGCTCTGTTTCCAGTGGAGCTTCACATGGCGGGAGGCTGCAGAAGGAGAAGTGACATCATATAGAGTGAAACCAATAGCAGGAAGTGTCTCCTAGGGAGAAGTCACTGGGATCCAGTAAAGGGTTGACCATTCACTGTCATTCAGTCATTAGTGGTGGGCAAAGTGCGCTATGATGTGATATTACATAATATCTTCAATGGACATCAAGTAGGAGAAGCCAATACAGTTGGAGATGACTTCATTGTCCCTCATGGCTGGTTTGTTATAACGACCTAAATGGGTCCATTTTGTGTTTGACCATGACCTCATGCTTATTCATTTGAAATCGCTTACTGATCATAACCAAACCATCTGGGTGAACCGGAGCAGAGTGCTTTTATTAAATAACAGTGGGGCATGTCTTTTTATGAAATAACAGTGGGACATGCATTTTTTCTAAATAATGGTGGGACATGTATTTTTATGAAATAACGGTGGATTTGTTCTGTTTTCCACAATGCCATATTGTCCGTTTGTTACAGGTGGTCTTTTCCGTTTTCATTCAAACCAAGATGGTGAAAGTAATCAACTCATTGTTCCTCCCACCGTTAATTCAGATCTAGTTGACTGTTCTGTACCAGCTCTCTGAGTGCAGCTGTTAGTACATGTCCCTTTCCCAGGAGGGAGTTCACCTTCATGTAACTGTAGTAACTCATACCACCAATGACGAAATGATATGCCAGCGCTCCTATCAGTAGGTCAATCTAAGGTACTCAGCTGAGCTTTGGAATAACCGTGAGGGAAATAACCAGGAAGTTCTCTGTCAGCCTATTAAACAGGAAAATCCCAACAGATGAAAGCTATCATCTTTACCTGGTGTGAGTTTAAGACAGTTGTACCGTGTTGAATGGGACCAGAGGGAGTCTTTAAATACTGGATGAAAGCCCATTCAGGTAGGCTGGGATGGTGGAGACCTGGAGAGCTTCAGTGGTTGAAGCACTACATCACATACCGTAGATATAACTGGAGTTGAGCTGAACATTCTTCTCACTCATCAGTCAGAATGGGTTTCTCCTCACTCTTCACTTACTGTTAAGCCAATCAGGGTGGAGAGACGAGAGACGCGTTTATTTATTCAGCAGTAAGTCGCCCTGAGATATATTGTAAGTGATGAAGGGTGGAATTTGGAGCGGTAATTGTTGTTTGTGCCTCAACCACACAGTGTTTAATTCATAGAGTACAGATGTAACCATTATCAAAGATGTATTACAGTGACCTGATCTCAACTTCAGTCTAAGTGACAAACTGCCCTCCTTCCTGGATTGGATTCCATAAAATGGAAGCAGGGATACTTTTGCCTCTGTCTGCATTTTGTTTTCACTAATTCTACGTTCTTCTGTAATGTTTCCTTACTCCATGAGGGAATTTGATCATTCCCCTTTATTTTCCATCCTTCCATCCATCCTGCACTCTTACGTCTGTGTCTCAATATTTGAATGTCTTCCTTTCCTTCATTACCATAGCTGGAATGACTGGATGGGTTTCCACCTTGTTACTTCCTCTTGCCAAGTTCAGCCAGACCAGTGATCATGGAAGACATGCAAAGGAAGACAATTAAAAGTCTTTGGGGACAGCTTTGTTGTAGAGAGGTAACTAGAGAGGTAACTAGTCACATGGCTATGTTCTCCTGCTCTCCTGTCATCTCCAGAGCTGTGCAGTCAGAGAGTGATTGTTCTGTAATGAGAGGGGATGTCAGAGCTGCGCAGTCAGAGAGTGATTGTTCTGTAATGAGAGGGGATGTCAGAGCTGCACAGTCAGAGAGTGATTGTTCTTTCACAGAGGACATTCTGAAGATCTCTCTGGGTGATTGGCTCTCACAGAGGATATTCTGAACTCTATACAGGCCAACACACATTCATACTGTATGTAGGATCTTAATTCGATCACCCTGTTGCAGGAGAAATTTCCTGGCAATGTAAAACGTGTCGTTTATTTCTGGGTTAAAAAGGCTTCTTTAATTACACTTAAAAAGTGTAAATGCCACTTTAAAATGTTGGACTTGGTTTTCCCTCACAAAAAATGTATCAACCCTTGCAAAAATGTCCATTCATTGTAATCCACACAAATCAAATCAAATGTATTTATAAAGCCCTTCTTACATCAGCTGATGTCACAGAGTGCTGTACAGATGTCATGGAGTGGTTCCGTAGTGGAAAGGAGTCAGACGCAGGAGATTGAGATGTGTGTGAAAAGGTAATTTAATAAAGCCACCAGTCAATAGTACAACACACGCTGGTGAGGCAATTACCCACACGATCAAAAATAACAGGCAAAACAAACAACCCGGAAACAACGAGAACCAAAATGTACCAGCCCTCAGTACACAGACTGGGAAACTACAATGAACACTGCCAATCACGCACAGGGGAAAGAGGGGAAGGAAGGAATATATGCAGGAGCGTGATTGGGAGATAATTAACAACAAACTCCCTAGAAAGGCCCAAACCTAGGAAGAAACCTAGAGAGGAACCAGGCTGTGAGGGGTGGCCTGTCCTCTTCTGGCTGTGCAGGGTGCAGATTATAACAGAACATGGACAAGATTTTAAAATATTAAAAAAAACAGGCAGAAAAGTTGAATCTGGAGAAGCAGCATGGCCAGGTGGACTGGGGACATCAAGGAGTCATCATTCCAGGTAGGCCTTGAGGAATGGTCCTAATGCTCAGGTCCTCCAAGAGAGAAAGAAAGAGAGAGAGAGATAATTAGGAAGAGCATACTTAAATTCACACAGGACACTGGATAAGAGAGGAGAAATACTCCAGATATAACAGACGGACTCTAGCCCCCGACAGATAAACTACTGCAGAACAAATACTGGGGGCTGAGACAGGAGGGGTCGGGAGACACTGTGGCCCCGTCCAACGATACCCCGGGACAGGGCCAAACAGGCAGGATATAACCACACCCACTCTGCCAAAGCACAGCCCCCACACCACTAGAGGGATATCTCCAACCACCAACTTACCATCCTGAGACAAGGCCAAGTATAGCCCACAAGATCTCCGCCACGGCACAACCCAAGGGGGGGGGGACTCAACCCACTCAAGCAATGCACCCCCCCAGGGACGGCATGGAAAAGCACCAGTAAGCCAGTGACTCAGCCCCTGTAATAGGGTTAGAGGCAGAGAATCCCAGTGGAGAGGGGAACCGGCCAGGCAGAGACAGCAAGGGAGGTTCGTTGCTCCAGTGCCTTTCCGTTCACCTTCACACTCCTGGGCCAGACTACACTCAATCATAGGACCTACTGAAGAGATGAGTCTTCAATAAAGACTTAAAGGTTGAGACCGAGTCTACGTCTCTCACATGGATAGGCAGACCATTCCATAAAAATGGAGCTCTATAGGAGAAAGCCCTGCCTCCAGCTGTTTGCTTAGAATTTCTAGGGACAGTAAGGAGGCCTGCGTCTTGTGACCGTAGCGTACGTGTAGGTATGTACGGCAGGACCAAATCGGAAAGATAGGTAGGAGCAAGCCCATGTAATGTTTTGTAGGTTAGCAGTAAACCTTGAAATCAGCCCTTGCCTTAACAGGAAGCCAGTGTAGAGAGGCTAGTACTGGAGTAATATGATCACATTTTTTGGTTCTAGATAAGCGGGGGTCTACTGGGTAGAACCAGTCACATAAAGCCTCCACTGGGAGTAGACTAGAGCTCCAGCAGCCCTGAGGGCATGCCAGGCCACGTCACCACCGTCAGTCCATCAGTCAACACGCCGCTCGCATCACTCCCGTTGACAAGGTCAGTATCTCTAAAGCTGCTCCTTTGTTCATAAATAATGTTCTGTGTTGAAACAAGCTGTCGCTGCCAACTGGGCTGCGCTGTTAAAAAGGACTGCACCTTTAGCAGGTTGGAGTGCTAGAGCAAATGGGTATTTATGCTAATTATGCTAAGTAGTTAAGAATGAGGTATATGTCAGTCAGTATTGTTGATGACACACTGAATAATATTTAATTTAATGACTTTGAGACAGTTTGCTACAGCAGGAAAATAATCCTGTAGCAACAGAAAATGTGAATTATTATGAGGGTTATAATCAATGGGCGTTTTTGTAGGGGTTGGTACATATTTCATGAGGAAAAAATCAAGTCTGAAATTTAAAAGTGCAAATTACAAACTTCAGAAGCCTTTTTTAACCTCAAATACACTAGACCTTTTACATTTCCTGCATTGCAAGAAATGTCTCCTGCAACAGGGTGATCAAATTAAGATCCTACATCTGTAGAGAGATAATTGAGATAGTTATTGCCAGGGGCAGAAACTAAAAACTATCCGGAAACTGATTATTTTCAGGTGCAGTTTCCAAGACACACCAAATGAACACAATTAAATGCATTTCTATTTGCATGAGACTCTGGCAGATTGCATAACTTT
The DNA here is from genome assembly GCA_030435695.1 of Brachymystax lenok tsinlingensis. Classification (NCBI taxonomy): domain Eukaryota; kingdom Metazoa; phylum Chordata; class Actinopteri; order Salmoniformes; family Salmonidae; genus Brachymystax; species Brachymystax lenok. The sequence continues at coordinate 8,540,200 of CM059819.1, forward strand.
ATCCTTTATCCTCACAGAAACATCTGCATCAACCATCTCACCAACTGTATTCCTCATGGAGGTTGTATAACCATCTAGTATCATAGTCTTCTATATTCCTACAGTGAAAATGCCCAGAGGCTTTGAATGACCCCAGAAAGAATAACTTTGATAGTACAGCTCTCAGCCACCACCCTCTGTGTGTGTGTGTGTGTGTGTGTGTGTGTGTGTGTGTGTGTGTGTGTGTGTGTGTGTGTGTGTGTGTGTGTGTGTGTGTGTGTGTGTGCGTGTGTGTGTGTGTGTGTGTGTGTGTGTGTGTGTGTGTGTGTGTGTGTGTGTGTGTGTGTGTGTGTGTGTGTGTGTGTGTGTACCTTCCCTCCTACAGGGTTTGTGAAGAGAGAGGAGAACTCCCACTCACTCCCTTTAGAAACGTGCTAACAGGCACTCTAAACCAGGGAGTTCAATACACAAAGGTTCTATAAACCACATCTGGTCTATACATGAGAAACATCTCCGGATAATTGGAAGCTTTGCACCTCATCATATAGATTTGATGTGTGATGAGCCTTCTGATACAAAACGGCTTCTGTGGAAGTAGAAGGTTACTGCAATGTTCAGAGTTCATTTAACCCCCTTAGAGTCGATTGACACACCGGTGCATCAATCTAAGTTACATAACAAAAACATCCCCATCCAAATCCCTCAGTTTAAACTAGAGATATCTGTCTCAATCCACCACATCCGCCAGTGTCACACTTCCTCATCTATGGTGAAAGGTGGCAGAGCAGAGCGGTGTTTGACATCCTTAAAATCGGTTTTCTCACGAAAACGTCTGTAGCGTCCCAGAAACTATTATGTGACCTAGAAACCTAGTATGACCCCTCTATGGAAAGATGAGACTCTCACCAACAAGATCATGTTCTCACCAACACAATCAAGTCGGTACCGTTGATGTGCCAATATCTGTTTGGTAGCGTCCGAACCGTTTGGGCTACAAACTAACGGGACCCCGCTGTGGAAAGGGGAGATTCTCATTACATTTTGCCCCCACAAGTGTCACGGGACTCCTCTGAAGGTAACCCAGTACCGGATCAAACAAACTAATGGAAGCACGAAGGTAGTTTTGTGCCTACACCAAAAAAGGGGTTAAATATGTTTAAAAAATATATATGCTCATATATTTCCAGAGCCTCCTAGATTTAGGACAGACACTTCAAAATCTTGTTTCTTATGATTTACTTTTTGACTGTAGTTTTTGCCATTTATGTATGTGTTGTTCAACTGGTTTCGATAGGCTCACTTTAAAAAATAAATTTTAAATATACTTAAAGGGCTCCTACAATTCTAAATCAGCTAAATGATCCATAGTATGACACTTATAAAACAATTCCATATGTCAGGATAGCACCCACCCACCCCAAATGTCTTAGACTGTAAAGAATTTATGAAAGAGGTGGATGACTGCAATGTTTAGGGTTCATAAAGAGGAGGGTTGCTGCAGTGGTTAGTTTTCAATTAATGGAAGAGGTGGGTTGCTGCAGTGTTTAGGGTTCATGAAGAGGAGGGTTGCTGCAGTGTTTAGGGTTCATAAAGAGGAGGGTTGCTGCAGTGTTTAGGGTTCATGAAGAGGAGGGTTGCTGCAGTGTTTAGGGTTCATAAAGAGGAGGGTTGCTGCAGTGTTTAGGGTTCATGAAGAGGAGGGCTGCTGCAGTGTTTAGGGTTCATTTAATGGAATAGGAGGGTTGCTGCAGTGTTTATGGTTCATAAAGAGGAGGGTTGCTGCAGTGTTTAGGGTTCATGAAGAGGAGGGTTGCTGCAGTGTTTAGGGTTCATGAAGAGGAGGGTTGCTGCAGTGTTTAGGGTTCATGAAGAGGAGGGTTGCTGCAGTGTTTAGGGTTCATGAAGAGGAGGGTTGCTGCAGTGTTTAGGGTTCATGAAGAGGAGGGTTGCTGCAGTGTTTAGGGTTCATAAAGAGGAGGGTTGCTGCAGTGTTTAGGGTTCATGAAGAGGAGGGTTGCTGCAGTGTTTAGGGTTCATAAAGAGGAGGGTTGCTGCAGTGTTTAGGGTTCATAAAGAGGAGGGCTGCTGCAGTGTTTAGGTTTCATTTAATGGAAGAGGGGGTTGCTGCAGTGTTTAGGGTTCATAAAGAGGAGGGTTGCTGCAGTGTTTAGGGTTCATGAAGAGGAGGGTTGCTGCAGTGTTTAGGGTTCATAAAGAGGAGGGCTGCTGCAGTGTTTAGGTTTCATTTAATGGAAGAGGGGGTTGCTGCAGTGTTTAGGGTTCATGAAGAGGAGGGTTGCTGCAGTGTTTAGGGTTCATAAAGAGGAGGGCTGCTGCAGTGTTTAGGGTTAATTTAATGAAAGAGGATGGTTGCTGCAGTGTTTAGGGTTCAATTAAAGGAAGAGGAGGGCTGCTGCAGTGTTTAGAGCTAATGTAAGGAAGAGGAGGGTTGCTGCAGTGTTTAGGGTTAATTTTATGAAAGATTGGATCTTATCTGTAGTGCTGGTAACAGATACCGTATCACAGCAATTCGTGGTGATTGTTTGTCCTAAGTTCTCTAATATTCAAAGACACATTATAGAGTGAAGTGAAATGAAAAGGTTGGATTCCAAGAGATGAAATAAGCAGTGCAATAAAATGTGATATATCACCTTGGCAACTTGAGAATTTCTCTGCAGTTTTGAAAATACCATGGAGGCCAATTCTACCGAGAATAATAACACATCTGAACTGGACAAACTAATTCCTGTCTTTGGCCCAATCCTTAAAGCTGAAATCCGCAGGTCGTAGGCGACCCTATGCCGCCCCACTTCTTGTGTCGATTTTTTCCCTTGTAACCAAAACAAGGGGGTTGAGCCCTGAGCAGCCTTGGCCTGGTCTTCTGTACTAGGTGTGTCTTTGCTCCAATCTCGACCTACTAGAATGACCCTGCTGTGCTGGAGAGGAAGTGAAAGTCACTTGCAACCTATTGTTACAGCCGCCAGGAAACAAACAGAGCAGACGAAGCTAACGAGTATCATTCTCTGTTCTTGGATCTGAATAAACTCCACAACAATATAGAAATAGAAGCGAGGAAAAGACTGCTTATGACCTCCTGTGTGGCGCAGCGGTTTAAGGAATTTCATCTCAGTGCTAGAGGCGTCACTACAGACCCTGGTTTGATTCCAGGCTGTATCTTAACTGGCCGTGTTTGGGAGTCCCATAGGGCGGTGCACAATTGGCCCAGCGTCGTTAGGGTTTGGCCGGGGTAGGCCGTCATTGTAAATAAGAGGGTTAGGGTTGTATATAAAAATGTGTTCTTAACTGACTTGCCTAGTTTAATAAAATACATGAAAAAAATCCAGAAACAAGATAAACGTTCATTTTTTAAGGTGGAAGAGTGAGGCCAAAATGGCTACCGTTCTTATGGAATTGTAACGTTAGGTAAGTGTTGGGTTGCGTTTTTAGCCCGCTAGCTATGTTAGCTGCTGAGGTGAGACCATGGCCAGTATATGACCTACCTCCTCTCTCTCAGGTGAGACCATGGCCAGTATATTACCTACCACCTCTCTCTCAGGTGAGACCATGGCCAGTATATTACCTACCTCCTCTCTCTCAGGTGAGACCATGGCCAGTATATTACCTACGTCCTCTCTCTCAGGTGAGACCATGGCCAGTATATTACCTACCTCCTCTCTCTCAGGTGAAACCATGGCCAGTATATTACCTACCTCCTCTCTCTCAGGTGAGACCATGGCCAGTATATTACCTACCTCCTCTCTCTCAGGTGAGACCATGGCCAGTATATTACCTACCTCCTCTCTCTCAGGTGAGACCATGGCCAATATACTACCTACCTCCTCTCTCTCAGGTGAGACCATGGCCAGTATATTACCTACCTCCTCTCTCTCAGGTGAGACCATGGCCAGTATATTACCTACCTCCTCTCTCTCAGGTGAGACCATGGCCAGTATATTACCTATCTCCTATATCTCAGGTGAGACCATGGCCAGTATATTACCTACCTCCTCTCTCTCAGGTGAGACCATGGCCAGTATATTACCTACCTCCTCTCTCTCAGGTGAGACCATGGCCAGTATATTACCTACCTCCTCTCTCTCAGGTGAGACCATGGCCAGTATATTACCTATCTCCTATATCTCAGGTGAGACCATGGCCAGTATATTACCTACCTCCTCTCTCTCAGGTGAGACCATGGCCAGTATATTACCTACCTCCTCTCTCTCAGGTGAGACCATGGCCAGTATATTACCTACCTCCTATATCTCAGGTGAGACCATGGCCAGTATATTACCTACCTCCTCTCTCTCAGGTGAGACCATGGCCAGTATATTACCTATCTCCTATATCTCAGGTGAGACCATGGCCAGTATATTACCTACCTCCTCTCTCTCAGGTGAGACCATGGCCAGTATATTACCTACCTCCTCTCTCTCAGGTGAGACCATGGCCAGTATATTACCTACCTCCTATATCTCAGGTGAGACCATGGCCAGTATATTACCTACCTCCTCTCTCTCAGGTGAGACCATGGCCAGTATATTACCTACCTCCTCTCTCTCAGGTGAGACCATGGCCAGTATATTACCTACCTCCTATATCTCAGGTGAGACTATGGCCAGTATATTACCTACCTCCTATATCTCAGGTGAGACCATGGCCAGTATATTACCTACCTCCTCTCTCTCAGGTGAGACCATGGCCAGTATATTACCTACCTCCTATATCTCAGGTGAGACTATGGCCAGTATATTACCTACCTCCTCTCTCTCAGGTGAGACCATGGCCAGTATATTACCTACCTCCTATATCTCAGGTGAGACCATGGCCAGTATATTACCTACCTCCTCTCTCTCAGGTGAGACCATGGCCAGTATATTACCTACCTCCTCTCTCTCAGGTGAGACCATGGCCAGTATATTACCTACCTCCTCTCTCTCAGGTGAGACCATGGCCAGTATATTACCTACCTCCTCTCTCTCAGGTGAGACCATGGCCAGTATATTACCTACCTCCTCTCTCTCAGGTGAGACCATGGCCAGTATATTACCTACCTCCTCTCTCTCAGGTGAGACCATGGCCAGTATATTACCTATCTCCTCTCTCTCAGGTGAGACCATGGCCAGTATATTACCTACCTCCTATATCTCAGGTGAGACCATGGCCAGTATATTACCTACCTCCTCTCTCTCAGGTGAGACCATGGCCAGTATATTACCTACCTCCTCTCTCTCAGGTGAGACCATGGCCAGTATATTACCTACCTCCTCTCTCTCAGGTGAGACCATGGCCAGTATATTACCTACCTCCTCTCTCTCAGGTGAGACCATGGCCAGTATATTACCTACCTCCTCTCTCTCAGGTGAGACCATGGCCAGTATATTACCTACCTCCTCTCTCTCAGGTGAGACCATGGCCAGTATATTACCTACCTCCTATATCTCAGGTGAGACCATGGCCAGTATATTACCTACCTCCTATATCTCAGGTGAGACCATGGCCAGTATATTACCTACCTCCTATATCTCAGGTGAGACCATGGCCAGTATATTACCTACCTCCTATATCTCAGGTGAGACCATGGCCAGTATATTACCTACCTCCTATATCTCAGGTGAGACCATGGCCAGTATATTACCTACCTCCTCTCTCTCAGGTGAGACCATGGCCAGTATATTACCTACCTCCTCTCTCTCAGGTGAGACCATGGCCAGTATATTACCTACCTCCTATCTCTCAGGTGAGACCATGGCCAGTATATTACCTACCTCCTCTCTCTCAGGTGAGACCATGGCCAGTATATTACCTACCTCCTCTATCTCAGGTGAGACCATGGCCAGTATATTACCTACCTCCTCTCTCTCAGGTGAGACCATGGCCAGTATATTACCTACCTCCTCTCTCTCAGGTGAGACCATGGCCAGTATATTACCTACCTCCTCTCTCTCAGGTGAGACCATGGCCAGTATATTACCTACCTCCTATATCTCAGGTGAGACCATGGCCAGTATATTACCTACCTCCTATATCTCAGGTGAGACCATGGCCAGTATATTACCTACCTCCTATATCTCAGGTGAGACCATGGCCAGTATATTACCTACCTCCTATATCTCAGGTGAGACCATGGCCAGTATATTACCAACCATCAATTCATTAATATTGTGGTCTAAAAAAATGATCTATGTTTATTTGGCAGATGCACAGGATCCAATTGGGTGTATACGGGAATATGACATTGCATTGTACCTTGTACTATTAAAGTAACAATGTATTTGATGTTTTCTCACAGTGCCAACAACCCCCAAATACTCAAACTCATCCCTCCTGTCCCACTACCAAGCAAGCCAGAGTTTCTCCTGGAACATCAGTCCTAAGGGCTTGGTTCCTGGCGGCTGTAACATTAGATTGCAAGTGACTTTCACTTTCTCTCCAGCTCAGCAGGGTTATTCTAGTAGGTCGAGATTGGAGCAAAGACCCAGCTAGTCCAGAAGGCCAGCTCAAGGTGTCTCAGGGCTCAACCCCCATGTTTCAGTTCAAAGTGAAAACACTACACATACTGCAGGGTCGCCCACGACTTGAGGATTCCTGCTTTAAAAGCGGTTGTAACTGTTTCCAAACACGCACGCACGCACACACACACACAGACGCACGCGCACACACACACACACACACACACACACACACACACACACACACACACACACACACACACACACACACACACACACACACACACACACACACACACACTCTCCCTTCCCTTGGGGAAGAGTTTCTGGAGATCTCAAGTGAGAAAGTTGCTGTCTGATGGAAACTAAACTGCTGAGGCTGGAGATCCCCAGTGGAGACATATGGTGGAGATCAAATGCAACCAATCCAGAGACAACGTGTGCTAATTAGGCACTTCTTTAGTCATTCAGCAGTCTGTTGAAAGAGGAGTTATTCCACTTCCTTAGTCATTCAGTAGTGTATTAAAACAGGAGTTAATCCACTTCTTTAGTCATTCAGCAGTGTATTAAAACAGGAGTTATTCCACTTCCTTAGTCATTCAGCAGTGTGTTGATTGACATGCATTGTTTTATGAGGTGTTCTCTACTAGCTGCTGCCAAGCAAGGCCTCACAGTTAACCCATCTAGTTAACCTGCTATTGACAGCTGCTGCAGTTCAGTAAGTGCTCAAAAGGGGTTGTTTGTTAGGGTCTAGTAAGCCCTCAAGCCTTTCCTTCTGTGGTATGAGCATCTCAAACACTGATTAGATCCAGAGGTTTAGCATGCAAGATGAGGGTTGGATCATTTCAATGTCTAAACAACCTCACCAACCAAGTTCAGCTGACCGTGCAGAAATGCTAATGAATATAACGGTAGAGACGCTTCACGCTCAGGGGGAAATGTGAGGACGTTGGGGAAAGAGGTGTGCTGCGGTCATCAGAAACATTTCCGGACATTTCACTCTGTCAAACTTTTCCATTATCAAAGGATGTTTTCCTATTAATAAACACACACACAGACTGAGGAAGAGAGACAGAGATGTGGGACCCTACAAGGACTGTGTAAGCCCCGTGGCAGTGTGTGAGAGAGAGGAATTAGTTAGTGCACACAGTCACACACACACAAACAAACACACACACACACAGACACACACAAACACACACACAGACACAGACACACACACACACAAACACAAATAAAGCTGTGTCTTTGAAATCTATATCTCTAACAACATGCCTTCCTGGTTAGAAAACAGAAACCATTGGGGCGTTACATTATAACAACACACAGGGTGTCCTGACACTGATCCATATGGCTTTCTGTTTTCCATGGAAAAAGGCATCACCTTTAGGCTCCTCGTTATGCTCTAAAGCAGCAGGTGGAAGAGCTCTTAATAACCTTGGTCACAATCCAGGGCACCTGGACTAAAGCACTGTACAAACAACCATCTCTCTTACAACAGGCAAACCATTTTGAGTGGCTCTCCAGCATGGCCTCCTTTGTGATGGACCCATCCCCTAATCACACACCACTCTTTCATATCCCAAGGGCCTCCTGACAACGGTAGCTGGTATCTGAGGAAGGGGAAAGCCCAGGGGGCCCCCACCCGACAGCGGTAGCTGGTGTCTGCAGAAGGAGAAAGCCCCGGGCTAGTGACCCACTGTCAGTGGTAGCTGGTGTCTGAGGGAGGGAGGGAGGGAGCTTCTCACACATGTAAATGATACGTCTGCATAATGTCTGGCCGTCATTGGGCAGAGTAGTGAACCGTACTTAATATTCATCCGCCCTTCTGCTGAATGGAGAGCAGTTTTCCTTGGGGTGGGGTGGGGGGCGGCTTGTAGGGAGAAGGGGGCTGGGTTATGTGGGGTGAACGACAACTGTGTTTTCCGGGAAAAGACTTGAGCTTCTGGAGTATCAGCCGACCTTAAATCCCCCAACACCCCCCAGTCCAGGCTTTGCACAAAAGAGGGTGGGAGACATTTTAGTGTGAGAGGGGAAGAAGACGAGACTGTGGTTGCTATTGGACACCTGCCTCTCCTCTCAACCCTGACCGTGGCTGATAAAAAATCCCCTTCCCTAAGCCCCTTTTGTGTGCTGTCCCAGCTCTTGTCAAAGACCCCCTTTTAGGCGTCCCCATCCACAGATAACAGCTTTGCTGGGGGAGGATTGGCGTTCCTGGCTTAAGATGCACTGTGTGTGTGTGTGTGTGTGTGTGTGTGTGTGTGTGTGTGTGTGTGTGTGTGTGTGTGTGTGTGTGTGTGTGTGTGTGTGTGTGTGTGTGTGTGTGTGCACGCGTGTGCATCTGTCTGTCTGTGTACATTTTGTAACTTTATATAAAGTCTTTGCTTGAATACTACAGTACTTGTTGTGTAGTTCCAACCCAATGACCAGCAACTACTTTGGTGCACAGTACTTATTTCACATTTCTCTTTTATATAAACAAGTTAAGAGCTGAAGTACTATACAGTGGTGTGGTCTTAACCAGTGGTTTCAAACCTCCATGTTGTCTTTTGTCCTGGCACTACAGTTCCACTACATTAATATCTTCAATTTGGGATTAACGCTATGAGGATTAACAGTCAGATTCAGTTTATTTCAATGTACTTTGAGGGAATGTTTTATGGCATATTTAGGTCAGGTTGAGGCCAGTAGGAGACATTTCCTAGTACTCCTGAGGCAAATGTTACCAATTGAAGGACAAACTGTCGTCTACAAAGGAACAGAACTAAAGAAAATGTTCTCCTACTTCAAGCTTTTTACTTATTTTTTGGAGACCAGAGGACTAACTCATCATATGTAGACTGTTATGTGAGTTCCTTCAATTCAGGGTCAAAATGTTTCAGAAATATATCACCAAAAGCAGTGAGGAAAATACAGTTTGTGGAAAGGCCACCAGATCCTTTTTGTCATGTGTTTGTGGAAAGACCACCAGGTCCTTTTTGTTGTGTGTTTGTGCTGTTCTGAGACTCCTCAGCATCAGAGGAGAGTTTTAAAAGCGGACGTCAGGGTATGGGCTGAAAGCGACAAACTTGTGTTTCTCATCAAAGTAAACACTTCATAAACTCTTCCTGAGCTCGCCGGTGCCATGCATCCAAGAAAGAGTGTGCGACAGGGCTAAAATGTGTCACGGCATCACACCCGACAACAGGATAGGAAACGTTACTTACTTGGTCGAACGTACCGCTGCTTAGAACGTTTCTTAAAGGTCCTAGTCCCCACCAACATCTAAACATACACACACAAACACACATATACACACACTCTGCTAAAAGCATCAGTGTGTATCGGTAGTGTGTATGCAGTGTGTGTAACTCTGCTTCTGAACTCAGTGATATTTATTCCATATGACACAAATCATAGTTTGAATGACTGGGCTGCCCAGAGACTTCTCAGACAAAGCAGGCCACCGCCATAAGGGGGTTCCCGAGTGGTGCAGTGGTCTAAGGCACTGCATCTCAGTGCAATAGGTGTCACTGCAGTCCCTGGTTTGAATCCAGGCTGTATCACATCTGGCTGTGATTGGTAGTCCCATAGGGCGGCACACAATAGTCCCAGTGTCATCCGGGGTTAGGCTGTCATTGTGAATAAGAATTTGTTCTCAACTGACTTGTCTAGTTAAATAAAGTTTTAAGAAGGTTGAAACGGGGCCATTTCCATTAGTCTAGCATATTATCTGAACCCTGACACAATGGGCCACAGGTTCAAATGCACTTTGCCCTTAGGCATAAACAAACAGGAGATTTAACCTAACACACTGGATTGAAGACAACATGTGAGAAAGGAAACACATTGGAAGCTGTTGTTGTGCCTACAGCTAGCACTGGGTTTAAAATGCTAATTGGTCTTAGCCACAAATTGAGGGATTTTCTTCATTTATATTCACAGCTTGTGTGAACTGCAGATATGACAGACATTTGGAGTAGAAGTTTATATGTATTATTTGGGGGCATCCCACAGGTTTGAATGCACATCTGTAGCTTAGTGTATGGATTATTGTGGGTGAAGGATAATAATTGCATTGTAATAATAGTTTGTAAAGTTTGGCCTGGTGATTGGCAGTATCTGTCTATGATTCACTGAAGCTTAGCCTTGTAAACACACACACACATGGAATGTTCCTAATTGGTAGTAACTAGGGTTAAAAGACAGATGAGGTAGCACAGGCTTTTAAGAACCCTGTTTTCCTAACATTGCATTACACAGATCAGTGAAACCTGTTTTCCTAACTCTGCATTACACAGATCAGTGAAACCTGTTTTCAAAACTCTGCATTACACAGATCAGTGAAAACCTGTTTCCATAACACTGCATTACACAGATCAGTGAAAACCTGTTTCCATAACACTGCATAACACAGATCAGTGAAAACCTGTTTGTAAATCTCTGTGGTGAATGGGGGGAATGTCCTCTATCTCAGATAAGACAGAAGTCTCTGTTTGTCACATTTAGCTAATGCCTTGTTTTAAGCTCAATAGGCTAACACAGGTTTACGGCGCACAGGAGCCCTGGGCTCGAACCCTGGTCTGTCACAACGTTTTGTAAGCGTCACCCTCTTTCTACTGGTTTAAACTGCATGGTGCAGAGTGTGCTGCATGTATGAGTTTATTACTGTGAGCTCAGCTTCCATGTTCTGTCTGCTGACAACCCATCAGTCAGTCAGCTAATCAGCCAGCTAGAAAGCCAGCTAGTCCGTCAGTCAGCCAGCTAGGCAGTCAGTCAGCCAGCTAGTCAGTAAGTCAAACAGCTAGTCAGTCAGTCAGCCAGCCAACTAGTCAGACAGCCAGCTAGTCAGTCAGTCAGCCAGCTAGTCAGGATCTCAAACAGCTAGTCACTCAGTCAGTCAGCCAGCTAGTCAGCCAGTCAGCCAGTCAGCCAGTCAGTCAGTCAACCAGCTAGTCAGTCCGCCAGTCAGTCAACCAGCTAGTCAGTCAACCATGTAGTCAGTCAGTCAGCCAGCTAGTCAGCCAGTCAGTCAGTCAACCAGCTAGTCAGTCAGTCAGTCCAAACTTAGTGTAAACACACTGATTGAGAGTGCCCGTTTGTTCATTGCCCATTTTTTGGAGAACATGCTGATAAAAGTCGTACACTCGACTGATCTGATACATGGTCCGAAATCTGTAGTTGGCACATGGGAGTAGGAGGCGGGAGACGTAGGGAGATTAGGGAGGCAGGTCGCCAAGCCTGAGGGGCTGCTAGTGGGAATTTAAGGGGGGAGTGGTGGGGGAGATTGTCTTGTTCAGGACCAGGGGACTTGATTTGGCAGGGAGGGCTATAACCCTGCTGGAGGTTTCCGTAAGGTGGGGTAGCGGGAAAGAGAAAGGGGTGGGGGACTGCCTTGTCATGTGATGGGGACTATGATCCTTGACAGGAAGGGAGGACCTGTCAAATCTGTGAGCATACGAACAGTGTTTTCAGGTCTGATGATGAAAAGCCAGAGAGGGATGCGTTGGTGAGTTCACTCTGACACTACTCTGAAAGCCAGGGAACTCTTGTCGGAGTGTTACAGAGCATGGAATTGAAGAAAAATGGGATCTTGTTGAGTGAGGCAGATGGACAGGAGTAAATGTTGATTGAATGATAGATGGATATTTGCCATGTACACACAATAACCCACTGACTGTCCTGGTATTGAACTAGTGAACTGAACTAGGGTCAGTGACTGATCAAACGAAGAAGTGCTCTCATCTGGATGGACATCTAACTTTCCATGATGACGGTTGGGAGGTTGATTGGCAACAGTGCTCTGAATTAGGGAACGTTCATTCCAACAATACTTGGAATTTAGGACAGGCCAAAGTGTCAGAGTGAATTGAAAATAATAGTTCACTGCGAAATCAAAGTTTGTCAGAACTTTTCAGTGGTCATCAGTGGTCTGATGAGTTGATATATCCCCCCCCGATCTGTTAAGTAGATGATTATTTTAAGTACACATCTAATTTGTATCATTTCAGAATCCTATTCTTCAGATTTATATGATTGAATTGGGATTAAGGCATACAGTAGCTAGGTCAACAACTAAATATTGAAATGAATAATGTAGAAATTGAGCATGTTGAGGTGACTAAACTTCTTGGAGTTACCCTGGATTGTAAAACTGTCATGGTCAAAACATATTGATACAACAGAAGCTAAGATGGGGAGAAGTCTGTCCTACAGAACCCTAGTTTTGGCAGGAACTAATGGGGATCCATAATAAACCCCAGGAAGAGTAGCTGCTGCCTTGGCAGGAACTAATGTGGATCCATAATAAACCCCAGGAAGAGTAGCTGCTGCCTTGGCAGGAACTAATGTGGATCCATAATAAACCCCGGGAAGAGAAGCTGCTGCCTTGGCAGGAACTAATGGGGATCCATTATAAACCCCAGGAAGAGTAGCTGCTGCCTTGGCAGGAACTAATGGGGATCCATAATAAACCCCAGGAAGAGTAGCTGCTGCCTTGGCAGGAACTAATGGGGATCCATAATAAATACAAATACAAGCGGATGGTATAGTAAGACATAGACTCATCTTGACATTAGACCACTTTCAATGTCAGAAAAAAAAAACGAAATCAAAACCAGGATGTTGTCCTCACTGTGGCAGCATGTCCCGTGCATCTCCCTGTCCAGATGTTATTTCCTGTACCTAAACTGCTGGTATTTTCTATTTATTTTACCAGGTAAGTTGACTGAGAACACATTCTCATTTAGAGCAAAGACCTGGGGAATAGTTACAGGGGAGAGGGGATGTATGAGCCAATTGTAAACTGGGGATGATTAGGTGACCATGATGGTATGAGGGCCAGATTGGGAATTTATCCAGAACACCGGGGTTAACACCCCTACGATAAGTGCCATGGGATCTTTAGTGACCACAGAGAGTCAGGTCACCGGTTTAACATCCCATCCCAAAAATCTGAAAATCACTGCTCTGGGGAAAGAGTGCCTCCTACTGGCCTTCCAACACCACTTACAGCAGCATCTAGTCTCCCATCCAGGGACTGACCAGGACCAACTTTGCTTAGCTTCAGAAGCAAACCAGCAGTGGGATGCAGGTTGTTAATAGAGTGAGGAAGTGATATGGTGATAGTGACTGCTGGTAATGGAGTGGTGAAGTGATATAGAGATAGTGACTGTTGGTAATGTAGTGGGGAAGTGATATAGACATAGTGACTGTTGGTAATGGAGTGGTGAAGTGATATAGACATAGTAACTACTGGTAATGGAGTGGTGAAGTGATATAGAGATAGTGACTGCTGGTAATGGAGTGTTGAAGTGATATAGAGATAGTAACTACTGGTAATGGAGTGAGGAAGTGATATAGACATAGTAACTACTGGTAATGGAGTGGTGAAGTGATATAGAGATAGTGACTGCTGGTAATGGAGTGGTGAAGTGATATAGAGATAGTGACTGCTGGTAATGGAGTGGTGAAGTGATATAGAGATAGTGACTGCAGGTAATGGAGTGAGGAAGTGATATAGAGATAGTGACTGCTGGAAATGGAGTGGTGAAGTGATATAGAGATAGTGTCTGCTCGTAATGGAGTGAGTAAGTAATATAGAGATAGTGACTGCTATTAATGGAGTGGTGAAGTTATATAGACATAGTGACTGCTGGTAATGGAGTGGTGAAGTGATATAGAGATAGTGACTACTGGTAATGGAGTGTTGAAGTGATATAGAGATAGTGACTGCTGGTAATGGAGTGGTGAAGTGATATAGAGATAGTGACTGTTGGTAATGGAGTGGTGAAGTGATATAGACATAGTGACTACTGGTAATGGAGTGGTGAAGGGATATAGAGATAGTCACTGCAGGTAATGGAGTGAGGAAGTGATATACAGATAGTGACTGCTGGTAATGGAGTGGTGAAGTGATATAGAGATAGTGTCTGCTGGTAATGGAGTGAGTAAGTAATATAGAGATAGTGACTACTGGTAATGGAGTGTTGAAGGGATATAGAGATAGTGACTGCTGGTAATGGAGTGGTGAAGTGATATAGAGATAGTGACTGCTGGTAATGGAGTGAGGAAGTGATATAGAGATAGTGACTGCTGGTAATGGAGTGGTGAAGTGATAGAGAGATAGTGACTGCTGGTAATGGAGTGAGGAAGTGATATAGAGATAGTGACTGCTGGTAATGGAGTGGTGAAGTGATATAGAGATAGTGACTGCTGGTAATGGAGTGGTGAAGTGATATAGAGATAGTGACTGCCGGTAATGGAGTGAGTAAGTAATATAGAAATAGTGACTACTGGTAATGGAGTGTTGAAGTGATATAGAGATAGTGACTGCTGGTAATGGAGTGGTGAAGTGATATAGAGATAGTGACTGCTGGTAATGGAGTGGTGAAGTGATATAGAGATAGTGACTGCTGGTAATGGAGTGGTGAAGTGATATAGAGAAAGTGACTGTTGGTAATGGAGTGGTGAAGTGATATAGACATAGTGACTACTGGTAATGGAGTGGTGAAGGGATATAGAGATAGTGACTGCTGGTAATGGAGTGGTGAAGTGATATACAGATAGTGACTGCTGGTAATGGAGTGGTGAAGTGATATAGAGATAGTGACTGCTGGTAATGGAGTGAGGAAGTGATATAGAGATAGTGACTGCTGGTAATGGAGTGGTGAAGTGATATAGAGATAGTGACTGCTGGTAATGTTGTGGTGAAGTGATATAGAGATAGTGACTGCTGGTAATGGAGTGAGGAAGTGATATAGAGATAGTGACTACTGTTAATGGAGTGTTGAAGTGATATAGAGATAGTGACTGCTGGTAATGGAGTGGTGAAGTGATATAGAGATAGTGACTGCTGGTAATGGAGTGGTGAAGTGATATAGAGATAGTGACTGCTGGTAATGGAGTGGTGAAGTGATATAGAGATAGTGACTGCAGGTAATGGAGTGAGGAAGTGATATAGAGATAGTGACTGCTGGTAATGGAGTGGTGAAGTGATATAGAGGTAGTTTCTGCTGGTAATGGAGTGAGTAAGTAATATAGAGATAGTGACTACTGGTAATGGAGTGTTGAAGTGATATAGAGATAGTGACTGCTGGTAATGGAGTGGTGAAGTGATATAGAGATAGTGACTGCTGGTAATGGAGTGGTGAAGTCATATAGAGATAGTGACTGCAGGTAATGGAGTGAGGAAGTGATATAGAGATAGTGACTGCTGGTAATGGAATGGTGAAGTGATATAGACATAGTGACTGCTGGTAATGGAGTGGTGAAGGGATATAGAGATAGTCACTGCAGGTAATGGAGTGAGGAAGTGATATAGATAGTGACTACTGGTAATGTTGTGGTGAAGTGATATAGAGATAGTGACTGCTGGTAATGGAGTGAGGAAGTGATATAGAGATAGTGACTACTGTTAATGGAGTGTTGAAGTGATATAGAGATAGTGACTGCTGGTAATGGAGTGGTGAAGTGATATAGAGATAGTGACTGCTGGTAATGGAGTGGTGAAGTGATATAGAGATAGTGACTGCTGGTAATGGAGTGGTGAAGTGATATAGAGATAGTGACTGCAGGTAATGGAGTGAGGAAGTGATATAGAGATAGTGACTGCTGGTAATGGAGTGGTGAAGTGATATAGAGGTAGTTTCTGCTGGTAATGGAGTGAGTAAGTAATATAGAGATAGTGACTACTGGTAATGGAGTGTTGAAGTGATATAGAGATAGTGACTGCTGGTAATGGAGTGGTGAAGTGATATAGAGATAGTGACTGCTGGTAATGGAGTGGTGAAGTCATATAGAGATAGTGACTGCAGGTAATGGAGTGAGGAAGTGATATAGAGATAGTGACTGCTGGTAATGGAATGGTGAAGTGATATAGACATAGTGACTGCTGGTAATGGAGTGGTGAAGGGATATAGAGATAGTCACTGCAGGTAATGGAGTGAGGAAGTGATATACAGATAGTGACTACTGGTAATGGAGTGAGGAAGTGATATAGAGATAGTGTCTGCTGGTAATGGAGTGAGTAAGTAATATAGAGATAGTGACTGCTGGTAATGGCGTGGTGAAGTGCACCCTCGACAACCACTGTGATTATTATTATTTGACCCTGCTGGTCATCTATGAACATTTTAAAATCTTGGCCATGTTCTGCTATAATCTGTACCCGGCACAGCCAGAAGAGGACTGGCTACCCCTCACAGCCTGGTTCCTCTCTAGGTTTCTTCCTAGGTTCTGGCCTTTCTAGGGAGTTTTTCCTAACCGCTGTGCTTTTACACCTGCATTGCTTGCTGTTTGGGGTTTTAGGCTGGGTTTCTGTATAGCACTCTGTGACATCAGCTGATGTAAGAAGGGCTTTATAAATAAATTTGATTGATATAGAGATAGTTATTTTACGGTAGGTGTAACCTTGAAGACACCTGTCAAAATGGCGTTCATTTGAACGTGCATACTGTAAGAGCATACGGAAGCTTTGTGAATGAATCATAACATTTTGACTTGCAGGTCAAGCAACAGAGAAACTTGAACCTTGATAATTCCATTTCATGTCATGTGATGACAAAAACAGACTAAACAAAAACAGAAGAAGAAGAAGCACCGCAGAATCACAGTCGTTGGCTGTGGCAGTGTCACAACACCTTAGCATCAGGCTAAAGTTAAGGGCTAGCGATAGGCTCCTCTCGGCTATGGCTAATTCCCTGTGACTGTCGCTTGGTGCTAGCCAATCCTCCGCCAGGCTATCAGATGACCACCTCTGGAGCAGACAGAGAAGGACTGAGGACTGATATCTTGCAAAGCGACTAACACAGAAAAATATTGGTGTTCTTCACCCAATAGTGACCTCTGTAACTATAGATTATGTCAGTGGTGGCTTCCTTGCCAGCACTTGGTGAGCAACATGATAAAACAGAAGAGACACCAGCTAGTATAAGCTAGTCATGATCAGTGGTGATGGGGCTTGCCTGTTTTGCATGTTATTTTATCCATTAATATGTGTCACATATCATTTTGCAAACATTGTAAAAAAAAATAATAAGCCTCATACAAACATAGTCTCTTTTTTGCTTTATTGAGTAAGGCAGCTCCAAAATGCAGGTGTTTCAGCCTAGCTCAGTGCTTTCTGTGGTGGTGGGGCAGCCAGCGAAAAATACAGAGTGTACATGTTGGTAATGTTCTCTAGTTGCGCCGTGATTGGCTCAGTGTTCGGTCACTCATGGGGACACAACGTCACCGCCAAGTCTAAGGGTAGAGCTCGAAAATTCAAGCCCCTTGGGTGCTGCCATAGAGTTACATTAGAAGTGCCCATCCAAGAAGGCTCAAGGTCATTGGCCACAGATAAAATGACATAAAATCATGTTATATATCAGTAGCTTTGATTGGACTGATAATGTCAACATCATTCTTTAAAAATCTTAGCTAGCAGTTATCATCATGAATCAAATCGGCAATCTACTGGCAAATCATTTTTAAACCTTGTCATATGAAGATAAATAATGAAGAGAAATAATAGATAAAACATATTGGTGCTCATTGACCGTTGGACATAAACATTACATGACAAGTTGAAAATCGAAAATTCAACAATGAAAGGTTTAGAAGGATTCAGTGGCTAACTGCAATCATAAGAAAAAGTAATCACTAGCCTGCTATTCAGTTGAATGGCTGTGTGGCCCTAAATCTGGGATTAAGGGTCTCTTTTCCAAGTTTAGAATTAATAGCATTCAACATTGGCCATGCTGTCAATGAAGCATGATTTGTTCCGTGCTCAAAGCAACTGTTAAACTAGGAACTGTGAAATCTGACTTCAGTGGCATTCTCTGGATTTATGGTGCTTTCAAGACAACTGGGAACTCAGCTCTGACTGGGAAAATACGTTTTCAACGGTCATCCAACTCGGAATTGTAAATCCGGAACTTGGGCCTCTTTCTAGAGCTACGACCTGAAGATCACTGACGTCATCATGATTCAACCTTTTTTCAGAGTTCCCAGTTGTCTTGAAAGCACCATAAATCTGGAGAATGCCAGACTTTGATGACAAAGTTTGATAACCAAATTTGTCCATGAAGGACCGCCGTGCCACCTTCCTGTTCAAGTGAGCACAGCACTACAAGGTAAGTCCAAAAATGTCTTGTATGCTGCTGCAATAATGATGTAATACGCCAGGGAGATTTGTATACTGTAGCTAAGAAAGTAATGCTAAGTGTATGTTCTGTAGTAAGCTGTTAGTAGCCCAAGTGCCTCACCACCTAATCGTTTGGTCTATTTTCCCCTCTTAACTTCACCTAAAGTTCTGACTTGGTGGTGCACATGTAGCCTGTAACCTGTTCTATAGAAATGTAATCATCGAATATTGTAAGAGCTTTCATTGTCTGCTTATGTGCCCCTTTTATTTATCCTACGGTTCTGACTTGGTGTACAGGGAGAACACTGCAAGAGTGGCACATATTCTGAAGTTTGTCGTGTACATTTCAGAAGTGCTGAACAAATAGTTATATTTACTACGACCATCCTAGCTCGCTCAATAATGTCTTAATCGAAATTACGGATTGCCTCTTATCCGCTTGTCGTCCCCTTATGCCATAGTTTGTACATGTTAATTGTCGGTAGAAACCACATTTGTTTAAGCAATTCAGCCATATCAGCAATGTTTTTTTAAAAGGCAGTAAATGAGTCTGAATGAACTGTTTCGCTGCCAGACAAGGCTCCGCTGATAGCCAGGTGTAGCAGTGGTAAGGTGTTGGGACTGCTGTTGGGACTTTGCTGTTGGAACAGCTTTATGTAGGCCCTAACAGTTTGTGGGCACCGTTTGTCACCGTTATAGTGCAATTAATGTATTGTTTAGTGTTGTGTTGTGACTATATTTAATGGAGACCAGGTTGAGGTTGAACATTCATCTTTCTCCGCAAGAAAGTAGGCAATCATGGAATCAATCAAACAATATTTACATAGTTAAACGAAAAGAAGCCAAACGGCATATTAGTTCAAATCATATCTTGTTTTAACTTGACCTTGCCTTAACCATAACACTTTAAAAGCAATTACAGTCCTTATGTATGATTCAGTCCAGTGGTATCTAGGTTGTCTATTCACCATGGTCTGGCTCCATTGAACAAAAAGGTTTTAACCCCCAACCAATATCCCTCTGTCACCTGACAAGAGCCACTCACCTCTTCCTTTATCGACCTGGATAGTTTCATCTTGTCATTGCCTTCTGCCTCACAATGGTGCTCACCTATACTTGAGTGGAAATTACAGCTGTGCAGGACAACAAAAGCAGGAATCCAATATATATCTTAAGGTGGCCAAGACATGTTCCTATCAGCGATAGCATTCATCAACAGCATTTGTAGTGGTTCAGCTGACACACACACACACACTCACTCACACACACACACACACACACAATTTGAAATATTTTCACAGATGGAAGTAGAGTCCCATATTTTTGTCAAGACTACAAAGTCGTTCATCAAGACACAGAATCCAACCCAGTCATAAGCATGTGTAGAGGAGGATATGCAGTGTATTTGATTTGAGAGACCTTTGACAGTGACGACTGTGCAGCAGGGTGACATGCAAAGCTCTGTGGGTTTAGTGTACAAAGAAGGTCCCAAGGGCAAAGGCCTAGTTGGAATTTCAAGCAGTCTAAGGGGCTTACAGTATTACCGGTGGAAGCCTGTCAGTGTGTGGATATGAGAGATGTTCCAGGTCAAGTACATATTCAGCAGAGAGTGAAGGAACCAAACATTGTTATTTACAGACATGAGCCAATCCCTGTTCAGTATATGATATTTTGTGAATTATTCAAAGTACATCTTATAAGCCCTTATTAACCATTGATAAGTCTTCTCGTGCTTTTACACCTGCATTGCTTGCTGTTTGGGGTTTTAGGCTGGGTTTCTGTACAGCACTCTGTGACAACAGCTGATGTAAGAAGGGCTTTATAAATACATTTGATTTGATAAGGCAAACATAGATGCTTCACAAACCATGTATAAGTAAATGTCATACTATATAAGGGAAAGCCCTAAAAATAGTCACACTCCAGCCACCCAAATCATAGACTGTTCTCTCTGCTACCGCATGGCAAGCAGCACCAAAGCACCTAGTCTAGAACCAACAGGATCCTAAACAGCTTCTACCCCCAAGCCATAAGACTGCTAAATAGTTAAATAGTTAACCAATAGCTACACAGGCTATCAGCATTGAGCCTTTTTGCACTAACTCTTTTGACTCATCACATACGCTGCTGCTACTGTTTTATCTATCTGAATTACACCGGTCTAATGTCCATTGCTCGTGTTTCTTGGCCCAAGCAAGTCTCTTCTAATTGGTGTCCTTTAGTAGTGGTTTCTTTGCAGCAATTCGACCATGAAGGCCAGTTTCATGCAGTCTCCTCTGAACAGTTGATGTTGAAATGTCTCTGTTACTTGATCTCTGTGAAGCATATATTTTTATTTGTTTAACACTTTTTTTGGTTACTACATGATTCCATGTGTGTTATTTCATAGTTTTGATGTCTTCACTATTATTCCACAATGTAGAAAATAGTTAAAATGACGAAAAAGTCTTAAATGAGTTGTCCAAACTTTTGACTGGTACTGTATCTACCTCGATTAACTCGAACCCCTGCACATCAACTCAGTACTGGTACCCCGTGTATATTGTCACGTTATCATTATTTGTAGTGGATTTATTCCCTGTGTTATTATTTTTCTATAATTTTTTCTATTTTTCTCAGAATTTCTGGGAACGGCCCGTAAGTAAGAATTTTACTGTTAGTCTACACCTGATGTTTACGAAGCATGTGACAAATAAATTGTGATTTGTATAAGGTGGATGTATACTTAATTTACCTCTTAGATGTAAAGTCCCCTGTTTAACGACCTGTGTGGGTCTGGTGCCGGTTCCAACAGGCATTTTGGCTTATGGACACCATAGATTTGTTGTATACACAATAAGTTATTTCAAGCCTTATTCGTTTTGTTGAATAGGAAATACGTCGTATAAAATATTTCATATTTTTATCATATTTGTACTGTGTGCTTGAGCTTGTGTCCTCAGAAGTGACTACACCTCGACAATTTACAAAAAAATGACCAGAAAGGTGAGATTTTAACCTTTCTTTGAGTATGCAGCATTACTAATTATTGTTTATGGCCCTCTCATGATAAATAATTACTTCAGGGATTACATAAATTACATTTTAGATTACATGCAGTTACATTTAAGAGTTGTAATAGTAACATATATTTCTAATGATACTTTCCTGAACTAAGGAAGTAAAAAGGATGACTTAATGTCTGGAAGTGTGACACCTGCAGTTTGTTTAAATTTACCCATTAGTCTTCCGCTGCGCTGGGGTAAAAAGTTATTAAATACTGTATTTCATCTGTATTTCATCACAAAGGTTTCAGGTAATCCTTCCCTCCCTCACTCTCTGTTTTCCCCTCACTCAAGTTTCAGGTGATCCTTCCCTCCCTCACTCTCTGTTTCCCCCTTCCTTTCACAAACAAGACTAAAGCAAATCTCTCCAAATCCTTGTGTGCCATGTTCAAGCTGTGAATGAAACTCCCAGACGTAAAACGACTCGCTAAACTGTCGCCAAGTGCTTCTAACAGCATGGGGGAAAGAGGAGAAGAAAGAAGAAAACAACAACAATCAGTTAGCGTGTCGTTTCATCCCGTGGTGCTCCATCCTTTTAAAACATGTTCAAGCTAAATAACGCCGATAACGAGGCTATCGCACTGCAGCAGATGCTAGCCTTCCAATAAGGGGATGTCTCCCCTGACATGGCTTCACAAGCTGGGCTTATTGACATGGGGCTCTGGAGACGGGCTAGAGAATCAGGACTGGTTGTCCACAACAACAATGGCCTCCCAAAAGCACCACAGTAAACACATCCAAGAGCCTTTCATCTCCAAGGTTAGAACAATACCACATCTAACACAGGAAGCATCAACCAAAGTAAAACCACACAACATTGTGAACATAGACATGGAGAGAAATTCCATGAAACCTGTAGGGTTTAATGGGGGGATTGATTTGTGGATAACCCAGGCGGGGATCATGGCCAGCAGGTTGTATAATTTATGCAAAGGTTATTACTACAACAGTGAACATAGCGATATGTCACCTTGCCTGATAATGTTGAGGAGTTGAAGCCTCAGTGATAAATCTAACCCAATGGGTTAGTGTGCAGTTGATAACCCAATGGGTTAGTGTGCAGTTGATAACCCAATGGGTTAGTGTGCAGTTGATAACCCAATGGGTGGGTGTGCAGTTGATAACCCAATGGGTGGGTGTGCAGTTGATAACCCAATGGGTGGGTGTGCAGTTGATAACCCAATGGGTGGGTGTGCAGTTGATAACCCAATGGGTTAGTGTGCAGTTGATAACCCAATGGGTGGGTGTGCAGTTGATAACCCAATGGGTGGGTGTGCAGTTGATAACCCAAAGGGTGGGTGTGCAGTTGATAACCCAATGGGTGGGTGTGCAGTTGATAACCCAATTGGTGGGTGTGCAGTTGATAACCCAATGGGTGGGTGTGCAGTTGATAACCCAATTGGTGGGTGTGCAGTTGATAACCCAAAGGGTGGGTGTGCAGTTGATAACCCAATGGGTGGGTGTGCAGTTGATAACCCAAAGGGTGGGTGTGCAGTTGATAACCCAATTGGTGGGTGTGCAGTTGATAACCCAAAGGGTGGGTGTGCAGTTAATTGCAATTTTTTTAGCTGCCATTCTCTCTCTCTCTTTATCTCGCAATCCATCTGCCCATTCTGGCAAGTGAAGTATAAGATTTGTTTAGCCAATGCGAACAGGGTTTCTTTGGTTCTGAAAATATTTTTTCCTTCAATGATAAATGGTTTTATTTGGCTAATTGTTTTTGTGAGAACATTTAAGAGGTGATGGCCTCAAATGATGTTTTATGCCCAGTCAAAAAACAGCTAGATGGAGGGACAGATAGACAGACAGACAGACAGACAGTGATATATGGAGGACAGCGAAGGCCAAACTATTTTGAAAAGACTGTCAGGAATGTCACCATGAGGGCAGAGTTTAAGATTCCAATGTTTGCCATAAGTGTGGTTGTTCCTTTTCACAGGGCAGTCTTCCATAAAACATCAGATAGGCTACACAACACTGACCAAAACCCAACATGAGACAAGTAGGAAGCTCAACTCAAGATAATAGGCAGAAAAACCTGCATAAATCATCATTTACCATCTTGGCATAATGCTGCTCAGAAGATTTATAATGAGTGTCAATGTGGCCGCTATCCACACTGCCTGGGAAACTAACCCTCCGCACTTAACCACCACAAATATTACAAAACATACACTGCCTTCAGAAAGCATTCACACTCCTTCTTTCCCCTGTGTGAGTCACTGATCTACACACAATACCCCATAATGTCAAAGTGGAATTTTGTTTGTTGAAAGTTGTCGGAATTAATACAAAAATTCAAAGCTGAAACGTCTTCAGCCAATAAGTATTCAAGCCCTTTGTTATGGCAAGCATAAATAAATCCAGGAGTAAAAATGTGCTTGTCAAATCACATAACAAGTGGCATGGACTCACTCTGTGTTCAATAATATTGGTTAACATGATTTTTGAATGCCCTGATCTGTTTCACATGTCCTTGTGCTTGGCTCCACCTCCCTCAAGGTGTTGCCCATCTTCCCCATTATCCCCCGTGAATTTATACCTGTGCTGTCTGTTTGTCTGTTGCCAGTTCGTCTTGTTTGTTCAAGCCTACCAACGTTTTGTCTCAGCTCCTGGTTTTCCCTAGTCTCTCTTTTTCTTGTCCTCCTGGTTTTTGACCTTTGCTTGTCCTGACCCTGTACCTGCCTGCCTGACCACTGCCTGTCTCTGACCCAGAGCCTTCCTACCATCCTGTACCTTTGCTCCAGCTCTGGATTATCGACCTCTGCCTGACCTGAGCCTGCCTGCTGTCCTGTACCTTGGCCTCTGCTCTGGATTATCGAACCCTGACTGCCTTGACCTGTTGTTTGCCTGCCCCTGTGGTTACAATAAACATTGTTACTTCACACAGTCTGCACTTGGGTCTTACCTTGATTCCTGACACATCTCTTTGATTTCAGTAATGAACCCTTATATTACCAGGTAAGTTGACTGAGAACACATTCTCATTTACAGCAATGATCTGGGGAGGAGGGGGGGATGAATGAGTCAAATGGAAGCTTTCTGTACCCCACACATACAATTATCTGTAAGGTAGAGTAGTGCATTTCAAGCACAGATTTAACCACAAAGATCAGGGAGGTTTTTCAATGCCTTGCAAAGAAGGGAACCAATTAGTAGATGTGTACAAATATAAAAAAAGAAACATTGAATATCTTTTTGAGCATTGTGAAGTTATTAATTACACTTTGGATAGTCTGTCAATACACCCAGTCACTACAAAGATACAGGCGTCCTTCATAACTCAGTTTCCGTAGAGGAAGGAAACCACTCAGAGATTTCACCCTGAGACCAATGGTGATTTTAAAACAGTTACAGAGTTGAATGGCTGTGATATGAAAAAACTGAGGATGGATAAAAAACATTGTAGTGACTCTGCAATACTAACCTAAATGACAGAGTGAAAAGAAGGAACTATTCCAAAACATGCATCATGTTTGCAACAAGGCACTTAAGTAATACTGCAGAAAATGTGTCAAAGAAATTAACTTTTTGTCCTGACTACAAAGAATTATGTTTGGGTCAAATCCAACACAACACAGGACTGAGTACCATTCTTCATATTTTCTAGCATGGCGGTGGCTGCATCATGCTATGGGTATGCTTGTCATTGGCAAGGGAGTTTTAGGAAAAAAATAAAAGGAATAAAGCTAAGCACAGTCAAAATCCTAGAGGAAAACCTGGTTCAGTCTGCTGTCCAACAGACACTGGAAGAGGAGTTCCCCTTTCAGCAGGACAAAAACCTACAACAAAAGGCCACATTTTTTTACTTGAGTTGCTTACCAAGACAACACTGAATGTTACTGAGTAGCCTAGTTACAGTTTTGTCTTAAGTCGGCTTGAAAATCTATGGCAAGAGACATGAAAATGGCTTTCTAGTAATGATCAACAACCAACTTGACAGAGCTTGAAGAATTTTGAAAACAATAATGGGCAAATATTGTACAATCCAGGTGTGCCAAGCTCTTAGAGACTTGTCGAAAAAGGTTCACAGCTGCAATTGCTGCCAAAGGGGATTCTAACATGTGTTATCTAATTAAGACATATCAGTTTTTTATTTTTCATACATTTTCCATAAATGTTAGGATTTTTCTTTTGTAAGTATTTTGGGTAGATTGTTGACCAAAAATTACAATTCAACACGTTTGTATCCCACGTTGTAACACAACAAAATGTGTCAAAAGTAAAGGGGTGTGAAGACTTTTCTTAACGATACAGACAATCATCATGCCCTTGAGAGTGTTGGCATATTGTTGGTGTGTATTATATAGCCTGTGTGTGTGTGTGTGTGCATTTAAGTATGTGTTTGCCTGTGTGTATGCACGTGTGTGTGTGTGTAGTTTACATGCAGTGTGAGTAGGTGTGACTGTTAGCCATATGATATTGCAGAGTGAAAATAATTTGGGTTATGTTCTTTTTTACATCCCGTCTTGTGTATCCTGAACTGATCTCAGAGGTGACACTGGCTCCTTTCATGTTTATTATGAGCCCACCCACTCTCCTATCAATATCTGGGTTGTTAATCCCCTAGAGAGTCTCCCTCTCGGAGATGCGTTGCTCTAGGCGGTATAGTGCTGACGCCAGACCGGTTTGAGGAGAAACGTTTACACTTCTGCTACAGCTCGAAATCCAAACCCATATCCACCAATATGAAAAGCTTTAGGACTACCTATTTTTCAGTGACTTGGATTTAAAGTACATCTCAATGGTCAGATTCCTGGTGACCTGAAATTACCAGCTACCATTTGGCTTCGAGGCAGTAGCCTGGACACAGATATGTTTGTGCTTTTGCCTGTTTGGCGTGACAATTCCACGGAGTTGGCAAGAGAGCAGAAACAGACTGACACCCAGGCTATTGGGGCAGATGTAACCTATCAGATGCATTTTAGCCCTCTGTAATGAGTGAGAGTTGCAGGGGTCATTGTGTCTGTAAATGCATTTAAGTCAAAGATTCAACTAAACCATTTGTCTCCATATTTAGAAAACAATTGTATGTTAATTGAGAGCCAGTCACAAACAGAAACAGCCAAACATGTTTTTGTATTGCGTAAATAAGATGGCACCCTAAACAAAATGCTAGTATGGGAAGTCACTGTGGGGATCCATGCATCAGAAGTACCATATACAATTAAATACAAAATATTAAAATACGATGTTAACATCTTAATATCAATATTTTTTTTATAGGGGTAGATCAGCTTTAAAATAGATAGATTGTAGCTTCCATCAATGCAATTGTCTGCATCACTTCCCCAAAATATTTTTTTGCTAATATATATATATATATATATATATATATACACTACCGTTCAAATTTTTGGGGTCACTTAGAAATGTCTTTGTTTTTGAAAGAAAAGCCCATTGTTTTTGAAAGAAAAGCCCATTTTTTTGTCCATTAAAATAACATCAAAATGATCAGAAATAGTGTAGACATTAATGTTGTAAATGACTATTGTATCTGGAAACGGCTGTGTACTACTCCCTTCACAGAACAGCGCAAACTGGCTCTAACCAGAATAGAAAGAGGAGTGGGAGACCCCCGGTGCACAACTGAGCGAGAGGACAAGTACATTAGAGTGTCTAGTTTGAGAAACAAACGTCTCACAAGTCCTCAACTGGCAGCTTCATTAAATACTACCCGCAAGTCTCAACGTCTCAACACCAGTCTCGACGTCAACAGTGAAGAGGCGACTCCGGGATGCTGGCCTTCTGGGCAGAGTTCCTCTGTCCAGTGTCTGTGTTCTTTTGCCCATCCTAATCTTTTATTTTTATTGGTCAGTCTGAGATATGGCTTTTTCTTTGCAACTCTACCTAGAAGGCCCAGTATCCCGGAGTCGCCCCTTCACTGTTGACATTGAGACTATTTTAGATTCTTCAAATAGCCACCCTTTGCCTTGATGACAGCTTTGCACACTCTTGGTATTCTCTCAACCAGCTTCACCTGGAATGCTTTTCCAACAGTCTTGAAGGAGTTCCCACATATGCTGAGCACTTGTTGGCTGCTTTTTGCATGAAGAAGGAAAGAAATTCCACAAATTAACTTTTAGCAAGGCACATCTGTTATTGAAATGCATTCCAGTTGATTACCTCATGAAGCTGGTTGAGAGAAAGCCAAGCGTGTGCAAAGCTGTCATCAAGGCAAAGGGTGGCTATTTGAAGAATCTCAAATATAAAATGTATTTTGATTTGTTTAACACTTTTTTGGTTACTACATGATTCCATACATGTGATTTCATAGTTTGCATGTCTTCACTATTATTCTACAATGTAGAAAATAGTCCAAATAAAGAAAAACCCTGGAAAGAGTAGGTGTGTCCAGATTTTTGACTCGTACTCTATATATAGAGAGAGACATCTTAACATCTTATTTGAAAAGCAAATATCTCCTCTAGTTTCTGAAATAATCTCGTACCCTAATCCAAATAAAAGTGGGGGCTAATAACAGGGAAATTCTGACAAGTGTTCTTGATGGGTTAAAAATCTGACTGTGTCTGCGTTTGAATGAGAGAGAGAGAGAGAGAGAGAGAGAGAGAGAGAGAGAGAGAGAGAGAGAGAGAGAGAGAGAGAGAGAGAGAGAGAGAGAGAGAGAGAGAGAGACGTTTGGGGGTGGTCCAGACACTCAGTCCATGTGTAGCCTACCTCACACGCACACAGCCTCAACGCATCAGTTGAGAGAAACCTGACTGCGCGACAAATGCAGTGCACGAAGCTCCTGGTGTTCCACATCTTTCCGTGTAGTGTGTTTCCCTAGACTATTCGGTTTTGTAAATGGTTTCTTAAGTGTGAATAATCATGGATCTATTGCGCACGGATATTCCACTTCTTTCTCCGCTATCCCGGTGGCAGAAGCGGGGACAAAGCCGAGGAGTGTACCGTGGATACTGCTTTAGTAGAAACCAGACCCGTTGTCTGTGATTGGAAAAATCGCACGGCTCCTGCTTTTCTTTGCGATTGACGGCAGTTCTTAAACACAGCCGTCAATAAGGTAACTAGGCTATCCTGTGGAAACAGACGTGTTCGATGTGTTTCCCTTATATTATGCGATCTAATTGCAGCACAGTTGGTTCATTTAAAACATGTACCAATATGTGGATAAAGTTATTATTTGACAAATATTCAATCCATGCCTTCCATTATGTTTGGATCGTCGGTTGTGATGCATGGCTTGTTTATATTTAGCGTATATGCATAAGACCCTGCGTCCCCGCGCGCACAGACGGACACAAACCGTTAGATCTGTCCGTAGACATTACTTGCCAGTCGCATGCTGCTTTAAGCATCACTTTTCTACAGGTGGCGCAATTATTCCAACCACATAGTGGCAAAGCGGTGTTTAACGCGTTGTTACAATTATAATAGTCTATGCTCTCTTATCGTGTTCTGATTTCTGCTCAATCGGCAATCCACTTGAGTCGGTCAGAGGAATAAACTGGGCTATAGGTATCACTATCTACAGAATAAATACATAAATAAACAAGTAGATACTTAGGCCTACCATTCATTGGACTTATTTAGCTGAAATGTAATGTCCTACATTTCTCAGTGTTCTGTAGTGATATGGGATAGAGGGAGCAATGTGATATTTTGATATTTCAAAGTTCATTTAGACCTATAGTATCGAATTAAGTCATTGGATTTTAAAACTATATTTTTCAGCAAAGCATTTGGGTTTTAGTTCCCAGTGTAGCAATGTGATTTTCAAATTCGGTTGAGGTGGAATCACAGCAGAACTGAGCGCTCTTTCAGAGTAGCCTGAGCTAATGATGACAATGAATGTTGATTGTAGAGACTGACTACCATTCAGAGCGATCACATTGTTTGTACAGAAATACAAAGGCATTTGTCCTACATAATGTATCACTGCCACACAAAGCCTTTTGAATGGTCATGTTAATTCATTTTCTTATGGATTTCCCCCTTTATATGACATTCATTCAACCCGTAAAACGTCATGCTACTGTGGATGGTTTACATGTCTTTGTGAATTATATTCTGCACTCACCTCTACACAGACATATTATTTCAATTACAAAAGCTAGCTGGTCAGAGAAACAATTCATTTGGATTTATATTTCTGGCTACTTGATTCTCTCTCTCCCTCTCTCTGTCTCTGTCTCTCTCTCTCTCTCTCTCTCTCAACCCCTGCCTTTAGGGCAGAGATTAGTGGAGGGTGAACTAACAGTACATTAGTGATTGAGCATTCAGTGGACATAAGAGACTTTTGATATCAGCTTATTCAGTAGAAGCAACAAGCCACAACAGAGGGTAAGCCATCTGGCGCGTCGCTGGAGGTCACATAGAAATACACAGAATACACTGCACTGACATAGAATACACTGCACTGACACAGAATACACTGCACTGACACAGAACACACTGCACTGACACATAATACACTGCACTGACACAGAATACACTGCACTGACACAGAATACACTGCACTGACACATGATACACTGCACTGACACAGAATACACTGCACTGACACAGAATACACTGCACTGACACAGAATACACTGCACTGACACAGAATACACTGCACTGACACAGAATACACTGCACTGACACATAATACACTGCACTGACACAGAACACACTGCACTGACACAGAATACACTGCACTGACACAGAATACACTGCACTGACACAGAATACACTGCACTGACACAGAATACACTGCACTGACACAGAATACACTGCACTGACACAGAATACACTGCACTGACACAGAATGCACTGCACTGACACAGAATACACTGCACTGACACAGAATACACTGCACTGACACAGAATACACTGCACTGACACAGAATACACTGCACTGACACAGAATACACTGCACTGACACAGAATACACTGCACTGACACAGAACACACTGCACTGACACAGAATACACTGCACTGACACAGAACACACTGCACTGACACAGAACCTACTGCACTGACACAGAATACACTGCACTGACACAGAATACACTGCACTGACACAGAACACACTGCACTGACACATAATACACTGCACTGACACATCAAACTGAGGCTCTAAATAAATCAGTCTGGTCTTCAAGTTCACACTTGATGCATGCATAATTACATAACTTGTATACACTTCACAGCAACTGTTCCAAGTTCAGTTCTTATTAGAGGCTATAGTACATAACTTGTATACACTTCACAGCAACTGTTCCAAGTTCAGTTCTTTATTAGAGGCTATAGTACAATGATATGTGCCAATAGCAGGGTTACTCCATTGTTCTCTAGTGTAACCATTATTTCCTTCCACTTCAGGTATATGACTTGGCTCTGAACCGCGGCGTCTAAATGAAGTGGCCCAGCCATGCAATGTTCCTGGAAGGCAGTGATCCTGCTGGCCTTGGCCTCCATCGCCATCCAGTACACCGCCATCCGGACTCTCACCTCGAAGCCCTTCCAGCTCTGCCCCGTGCCAAGCCCCCAGAACTGTGGTCTCCTGGGAGGCCCCGAGACAGAGTCCCCCATAGAGGGGCGGGCCGGCTGCGACGACTACCCCTACTTCAGCTTCAACGCCTCCCGTAAGACCCACATCATGGTTCTGGCTACAACGCGCAGCGGCTCCTCCTTCGTGGGTCAGCTGCTCAACCAGCATGCCGACATCTTCTACCTATTCGAGCCCCTCTACCATGTCCAGACCACGCTGATCCCTCGGCTATCTCACAGCCGCAACGCAGCCGACCGCAGGGTGATGCTGGGTGCCAGTCGCGACCTCTTGCGGAGTCTCTACGGCTGCGACCTCTACTTCCTAGAGAGCTACATTAAGCCGGCGCCGGCCAACCACACCACGGACAAGCTGTTCCGCAGAGGGGCCAGCCGGGCACTATGCTCGCAGCCCGTGTGTGACGCCTTTGGACCCACCGATGCCACTGTGGAGGAGGGTGACTGCGTCAAGAAGTGCGCCGCCCTCAACATAACCCTGGCGGCCGATGCCTGCCGCGAGAAGCGGCATGTGGCAATCAAGGTTGTGCGTGTGCCGGAGATCGGGGACCTGCGGGCGCTGGTGGAGGATCCACGGCTGAACATCAAGGTTATCCAGTTGGTGCGCGACCCTCGCGGGATCCTGTCATCGCGGATCGAGACTTTCCGGGACACCTATCGTCTGTGGAGGATCTGGAGGGCCACAGGGCGGAGGCCCTACAACCTGGATCTCAGCCAGCTGACGGTGGTTTGTGAGGACTTCCTCGGCTCTGTGTCCACAGGGCTCAGCCACCCCCACTGGCTCAAAGGGAAGTACATGCTGGTGCGTTACGAGGACCTGTCCAGGAACCCTCTGCTGAAGACCATGGAGATATATGACTTCCTGGGTCTGCCGATGGACAAGAGTGTGGAGGAGTGGATACAGGCCAACACTAGGGGCAGCACCGAGCTGTCGGCCAAACACAAGTACGGTACGGTGAGAGACTCAGCGGCCAACGCCGAGAGCTGGCGCTTGAAACTGTCCTACGACATGGTGGAGTACACGCAGGCCACGTGTCAGAAGGTTCTACATCAGCTGGGCTATAAGGCAGTAAAGTCAACGGAGGAACTGAAAAACATGTCGCTCTCACTCGTGCAGGACAAAACTTTTGTACCTTTTTCGTAACAAAGATAGTTCCCGGATGACTATTTTTTTATATATTTATAAATGTTGTTCATGGGTTATGTTTGTGTTTTTGTCTTTGATTTCAAATTTGCACTACAACTTAATACTTCTTAGTCATCTGAGGGTGGGAGTTCACTTGTTGATTTAGGAACAGCACAACATGTTTGATTTAAAGGAACAAAATAGAGTAAAACACACCAGTTTACAAATGTCAATTCAACTCCTAAGGATTTCATAATGAAGACCATTGACTTTTACTTTCAGTCGTTTAAACTAAATGCAAAGCACTGTCCTCATAGATTTCCTGTATGCCAGCTGTTGCATCAACACACACAGTGAATGTTTCCATTCCATCTACAGTGAGGGGTGACTGACTTTTATAGGACTTTTGACGAAACATAGGACTGGACAAGACCAACTGCGCAATAAATAGTGAATGTTGCACTCAACCTTTACCAGGATCGTCTTTCTGTCAAGGGGAACGGGAATACAGGGTGTGAATACTGGTTACAGGGTGTGAATACTGGTTACAGGGTGTGAATACTGGTCACAGGGTGTGAATACTGGTCACAGGGTGTGAATACTGGTCACAGGGTGTGAATACTGGTTACAGGGTGTGAATACTGGTCACAGGGTGTGAATACTGGTCACAGGGTGTGAATACTGGTCACAGGGTGTGAATACTGGTCACAGGGTGTGAATACTGGTCACAGGGTGTGAATACTGGTTACAGGGTGGGAATACTGGTCACAGGGTGTGAATACTGGTTACAGGGTGGGAATACTGGTCACAGGGTGTGAATACTGGTCACAGGGTGTGAATACTGGTTACAGGGTGTGAATACTGGTTACAGGGTGGGAATACTGGTCACAGGGTGTGAATACTGGTTACAGGGTGTGAATACTGGTCACAGGGTGTGAATACTGGTTACAGGGTGGGAATACTGGTCACAGGGTGTGAATACTGGTCACAGGGTGTGAATACTGGTTACAGGGTGTCACACAACGGAGGGGAATACCCCACGATACCTACACCCCCCTTGTAAAGGGCTGAATCCCACAGGAAGTGGTATGAATGTTTCATCACAGCATCAGACGTTCAGGGTCTCTAACCATCTGTTCCTAACAAAGTCATGAATACTAACTAGGCATCCATAGCAGGAACAAGAGTAAATGGCAGAATTGGGTCCATGGCTGTGTTTTTTCCATTGGTGACCAATAAACAGCACTTATGAAACATTCCTAAACCCAGTCAGAGGTAAAAGCATTAGCGTTACATCACCCCTGGCCGCCGCAGTATCTGGGGCAGATTTGTATAAGCATTTTCCTCAATCGGAATGTTAGCATCTGTTGAGAGGGATTAAAACGTAGAACGTTAAGGTAAAACAAAACAGAGAATTATTATGAATTGAAGACATATTTTCATGTTATGTTTTGAAGCATAGGCTTCCATTCTTTTCAGAGAAAACTGCAAGCTAATCACTCATGACCAAATATTGACTAAATCTGCCCCCCTTGGCTCTTTAATGTATGTAGAAACAATGCTATACTGAATAGTGAAGGATGTGAATGTCCAGGTCAAAGTGGAGTTCAGGGAAAGTGTGGGGTGTGATTTCTATCTGTTTACCCAGAACAGATAACGCTGTATATGGGACATCACACACTCTGTGGCTCATCAGTATTGGTGGCTGGGCGTCCTTTGAGATGCAGAACACAAGGCTGTGATCCTACTCTGGTCCATGGATGGAAGCACGCTCTCCCACTCTCTGCAACTCTCTCTCTGTCTCACTCTCCCACTTGCTGTCTCACTCTTCCACTCTCCCACTCTCTGTCTCACTCTCCCACTCTCGCTCCTTGTATCACTCTCCCACTCTCTCTCTCTGTCTGTCTCTCTGTCTACCTCTCTCTCTCTCTCTCTCTCTCTCTCTCTCTCTCTCTCTCTCTCTCTCTCTCTCTCTCTCTCTCTCTCTCTCTCTCTCTCTGTCTCTCTCTGTCTGTCTCTGTCTGTCTCTCTCTGTATGTCTCTCTGTCTACCTCTCTCTCTCTCTCTGTCTCTCTGTCTACCTCTCTCTCTCAGTCTGTCTCTCTGTCTACCTCTCTCTCTCTCTCTCTCTGTCTCTCTGTCTACCTCTCTCTCTCTCTCTGTCTCTCTCTGTCTGTCTCTCTGTCTACCTCTCTCTCTCTCTGTCTCTCTCTGTCTATCTCTCTCTCTCTCTCTCTCTCTCTCTCTCTCTCTGTCTGTCTCTCTGTCTACCTCTCTCTCTCTCTCTCTCTCTCTCTCTCTCTCTCTCTCTCTCTCTCTCTCTCTCTCTCTCTCTCTCTCTCTCTCTCTCTCTCTCTCTCTCTCTCTCTCTCTCTCTCTCTCTCTCTCTCTCTCTCTCTCTCTCTCTCTCTCTCTCTCTCTGTCTCTCTCTCTCTCTCTCTCTCTCTCTCTCTCTCTCTCTCTCTCTCTCTCTCTCTCTCTCTCTCTCTCTCTCTCTCTCTCTCTCTCTCTCTCTCTCTCTCTCTCTGTCTCTCTCTCTCTCTCTCTCTCTCTCTCTCTCTCTCTCTCTCTCTCTCTCTCTCTCTCTCTCTCTCTCTCTCTCTCTCTCTCTCTCTCTCTCTCTCTCTCTCTCTCTCTCTCTCTCTCTCTCTCTCTCTCTCTCTCTCTCTCTCTCTCTCTCTCTCTCTCTCTCTCTCTCTCTCTCTCTCTCTCTCTCTCTCTCACACGAACACACACACACACACACACACACGCCCTCTGCTCTATTTCTCTCTCGGTCACAGCCTGTATAGCTCCATCTCTCTCTTTATTTCCCTTTATTTCCCCTTCTACTGCCTTTCACGTTCTCTCTCCATCTCCCTCCCACTGTCTCCCACAGCAGTCCCAGGAGACTCTTGTGTTCCTCTATACAGCTTGTTCTCTCTTTCTATAGTTTCTCTCTCTGTGAAGTACATATAGTTTCTATTTTCTTAAATTATTGACTGATTTCTACTGGAAATATTCTCACTCTCCCGCTCTCCCACTCTCTCGCTCCCGCTCTCTGGAAATATTCCGTATTTATTTGGAGCGATAGGAAAGCTTTTCGTGTGCCTCCTAGTGTCTGTGTGTGTGTGTGTGCATCAAAATTAAAACAAGCTGACGCTTGACCTGCCCGTCAAGCAAAAAACAACTCATCGTCATCCTCCGACATAGTCTTGATACTGTATACAATATTTTCTCCACAGCATCTCCAATAGCCTATCAGCAACACCTCAGAGCTGTGAGCTTAGTGTAACCAAATCAGATGCTGGCAATGATCAAACAAACTTCTCTATTTTACTGTTGAAGCAGATTATGATTATTCCTGCCCTATTTTCTTTGAGTAGAAGCTGCTGGGAGAGGCGTATTAAGACGCCTGACCTTAGTCCAGAGTTCAGGGACTGCTCTCCATGTGTTCTGCGCCGTGCGTGAGCTACTGAGCCATCCTGATGTTTATTGTGTCCCTGGGCAGAACATATGGCTCACAAACCCACTAAAAGAGAATAGACCAAATCCCATCACGGCTTTCATTCCTATCCACACTTAATTCTATCCAATATGAGGCACTTGAAGGCCTCGTACACGAGCACTGGCTGTGACTGTGAAGTGATCAGCTCAGCTGCCATGGGGCTTTGCTCTGTGTACTGTGTACAATACATCACCTGGGGGTGAATGCTCGTCGCCGCCCCTTAGCTCCTAAGGGAGGCTTTGGTCGTGTGGCCTTGTGTACGAGCAAAAAGTAAAAAGCATGAGTTGACTCACACGCCTTATGTACACTCCTCAGATGGGAGAGAGAGAACTACGGCATGGGGAAGGTCTCTACAAAGGAGGGATACCAGATGTATGTCCCTTAATCTAGCAGGAGTTTCAATATAGTAAAACCAGGTGCAAAAGCTTAGTTTAGGGGACTATGGTGGAGGGAAGAAGACATTCTGTAGGCTACTCCTGAAGAAGACATTCTGTAGGCTACTGCTGAAGAAGACCTTCTGTAGGCTACTGCTGAAGAAGACATTCTGTAGGCTACCCCTGAAGAAGACATTCTGTAGGCTACTCCTGAAGAAGACATTCTGTAGGCTACTCCTGAAGAAGACATTCTGTAGGCTACTCCTGAAGAAGACCTTCTGTAGGCTACTCCTGAAGAAGACATTCTGTAGGCTACTCCTGAAGAAGACATTCTGTAGGCTACTCCTGAAGAAGACATTCTGTAGGCTACTCCTGAAGAAGACCTTCTGTAGGCTACTTCTGAAGAAGACCTTCTGTAGGCTATTCCTGAAGAAGACATTCTGTAGGCTACTCCTGAAGAAGACATTCTGTAGGCTACTCCTGAAGAAGACATTCTGTAGGCTACTCCTGAAGAAGACCTTCTGTAGGCTACTCCTGAAGAAGACATTCTGTAGGCTACTCCTGAAGAAGACCTTCTGTAGGCTATTCCTGAAGAAGACATTCTGTAGGCTACTCCTGAAGAAGACATTCTGTAGGCTACTCCTGAAGAAGACATTCTGTAGGCTACTCCTGAAGATGACCTTCTGTAGGCTACTCCTGCGTTTTGGAACGTTCACTATTTTCTTCAACAGCTGAGTTTACCTGTTGACTGATGACATGTACAACCGATGCCAAGGCACAGTTCCCATTGCAATGCCGTGCTTTGTGCAGCCATGCGTCACACACGTGGCTACGCTTGTCATAATGACACACGAAAACATAATTGAAATGTTCCTCAATCCAACATTATAATTAGTGTCCAGTCCAGTCCAAGAGTCTTTATATCCCATGGTCCAGCAAGGGAAGTTGTCCTGTGGTTAGAGCTATGTAGCTTTCCAGTCAGACAAAAAAAAGTGTGTGTGTGTGTGTGTGTGTGTGTGTGTGTGTGTGTGTGTGTGTGTGTGTGTGTGTGTGTGTGTGTGTGTGTGTGTGTGTGTGTGTGTGTGTGTGCAGCCGGAATGATTGATTCTGCTGCCCCGCTGACGTCTGAGTGTCAGCTGTGCTATATCCTCACCTGTCCTCACTCTGTGAATGTCCTACAGCAATGATCACCAACCTTTTCAACCAAGTCCAGATCACTTTCTGAGTCAAGATCACTTTCTGAATCAAAATGCAAGCCGAGATCTACCACTCAGACTTTATTTAAATATAAGCCTATGCAACATTAACCAATTACAAACAGTTCTGTAGCAATGAGGGTTGTGCAATAGTGTATAGGGTATAGGCCCAATACATTATCACTGCATATTGGATATGCTTGAATTGTCCTGCCAATGTTGTTCTTCTCAGATCATTTTGAAATTATATTTTAAAAAATGTAGCGCTATGATCACACTGGTAATAGATCATTTGTTGTATTACTTGTGAGTCACAGCTGAGTGAGCATAATCATTAGTTTTTTTTTACTAGACTGATGGCCTTCATCTGTCTGAGGGAAAGGAGGGAACAGCGGTGAGGCTGCCTCTTACCCAACTCACCGGCACTCCCCTCTCCCTCTGCTGAGAAAAGGGGACACAGTCTTCCAGCTGGTGGCGAAACTCTTGCACTAATTCATGTTACTCCTATGATCAGAGAAAGTGAAATATACCTTTTTATGGCTATAAAAAGTGTTGACAGTGATGAATAACAACTTAAACATGAATTTACTAGTCGTGGTTTTAAAAGTTTTGAAATCTCACATTATCAAATGAGCTATCTGATTGGCCAGGTGAAGTTCTACCTTCAGACTCATAAAATGGTTCAAAATGGTAACACTTTGCCTTCTAGGAGCTAGGACTGCTCAATCAAGTGCATCTACCCCCATTTCCTGCAGCAACAGGAAATGTGTATTATTATATGGATTATAATTAATGGACATTTTTAGTAAGGTTTAGTAGGGGCTGATATATTTTCATTAGGGCAAATCAAGTCGGACATTTCGAAGTGTAAATTACAAACTTGAGAAGCCTTTTTAAACCTCGAATACACTACAAGTTTGCATTTCTTTCTGTGCAGGAAAATTCTCAGCAACGAAAGAGTGATCAAATGAAGGCTTTGCCACTTAAAATAACATGCCTGTCACGTCCAGGCCTTAGAAGACAGGCTGGCGTGTTTTGTTTTGTTTTGGTGTAGGGTTTTTTCTGTTCTAGGTTCTCTATTTCTATGTTGGGGTAATGGTTCCCAATTAGAGGCAGCTGAGTGTCGTTACCTCTAATTGGGAACCATATATATGTTTGTAGTTTGCACTAGGGGTTTGTGGGTTATTGTTTGGTGATAGCTTTGTTTGTGTGACAAGTTATGGTCATTGTGGCGATCTTTGTTCGTTTTGTTATTTTTGTCCCAGTTATGTTGTTAAATAAAGATGTATACTGGATGCCTCGCTGCGCCTTGGTCTGTCCTTTCCGGAGATCGGGACAGAATAACCCACCATGAAAAGACCAAGCAGCGAGAGAGACGGGAGTACTGGACCTGGGAGGAGGAATTGTTTAGAGACAGACCCTGGTCTCAGCCTGGAGAGTATCGCCATCCTAGAGAGGAGCTGGAAGCAGTGGAGGCGGAGCGGCGATACTATGAGGATGTATATACAGAGCATGGAATCCAGAGAGAGAGAAGTTTGTTGGGACTCGCCTGGCTAGGAAGCCCGAAAGGCAGCCCCAAAAAACTTTTTTTGGGGGGGCCCACAAGGAGTTTGGCCGGTTCAGGATGGACTCCTGAGCCAACTCCTCGTGCTCTCTGGAAGGAGCGCCGGAGGGAGCGTCGCACTGGTAAGACGCCGTGCTATGCAGTTTTGCGCACGGTGTCTCCAGTGCGCGTTCACAGCCCGGTGCGAGAGATTCCAGCGTCACTCATCAGTCAGGGGAGGGTGAGTGTGCAGCCTGGAAGAGTGGTGCCGGCTCAGCATTCCTGGTCTCCGGTGCGCCTCCTTGAACCAGGATATCCTGCACCGGTTCTGCATGCAGTGTCTCCGGTGCGTGTCCAGAGCCCGGTGTGTGAGATTCCAGCTCCACTCATTTGCCAGGGGAGGGTGAGTGTGCTACCTGGAAGAGTGGTGCCGGCTCTGCGTGCTAGGTCTCCAGTACACCTTCTGGGACTGAGATATCCTGCACTGGTTCTGCGTGTGAGGTCTCCGGTTCGCATCCACAGCCCATTACGTCCTGTTCCGTCTCCGCGCACCAGGCCCCCTGTGCGCTTAGAGTCCAGCACGTCCTGTCCCTGTTCCACGCTCCAGGATCCCTGTGCCCGTCGTGGACCCAGCACGTCCAGTCCCTGTTCCACGCTCCAGGATCCCTGTGCCCGTCGTGGACTCAGCACGTCCTGTTCCACGCTCCAGGATCCCTGTGCCCATCGTGGACTCAGCACATCCTGTCCCTGTTCCACGCTCCAGGATCCCTGTGCCCGTCGTGGACTCAGCACATCCTGTCCCTGTTCCACGCTCCAGGATCCCTGTGCCCGTCGTGGACTCAGCACGTCCTGTTCCTGTTCCGCGATCCAGGATTCCTGTTCGTGTAGTGGATCCAGCACGACCAGTTCCTGCTCCATGCTCCAGGATTCCTGCTCCCCGCACCAGAGGTCCAGTGCGCTTAGTGAGCCCAGTAAGGCCCGTTCCTGCTCCCCGCACCAGAGTCCCAGTGCGCCTAATGAGCCCAGTAAGGCCCGTTCCTGCTCCCCGCACCAGAGTCCCAGTGCGCGTCATGAGCCCAGTACGGCCCGTTCCTGCTCCCCACACCAGAGTTCCAGTGCTCGTCATGAGCCCATCACGGCCGGTTCCTGCTCCTCGCACCAGAGTTCTGGCTAATAGCCCAGGGCCCCCGGTGCGGGACATCAAGTCAGCACGGCCGGCACCGGAGCCGCCACCTGGGACAAAAAGACCCACCCGAAGACCCCCCCATGGACTTTTGGCGCGGTCAGAGTCCGCGCCTTTGGGTACTGTCACGTCCAGGCCTGAGAAGACAGGCTGGCGTGTTTTGTTTTGGTGTAGGGTTTTTTCTGTTCTAGGTTCTCTATTTCTATGTTGGGGTAATGGTTCCCAATTAGAGGCAGCTGAGTGTCGTTGGGAACCATATATATGTTTGTAGTTTGCACTAGGGGTTTGTGGGTTATTGTTTGGTGATAGCTTTGTTTGTGTGACAAGTTATGGTCATTGTTGCAATCTTCGTTCGTTTTGTTATTTTTGTCCCAGTTACGTTGTTAAATAAAGATGTATACTAGATGCCTCGCTACGCCTTGGTCTGTCCTTTCCGGAGATCGTGACAATGCCACAGGGGTTTTAATAACATGCCACAGGGGTTTTCACATTTAAGATTGTTTCTTTAACCATTTTTATGACTCCTGCAACATTGCTGGTGTGGCATTGAGAGGAGTTTTATAGGAGTAGTAACCCTACTAATACAAGGAACTTAGTATTGTCTAAGTAACAACTACGAGAACTGTAACTGTTGTAGCAGTGTGTTATGTTACTGCAGTACCAGTACTTACCCCAGTAAACCAAGAACATCCCTAAGACGTTACATACTATCCTCTCATAAGTTCTAGTTGAGTTAGTTTACTTTAAGTTCTTTAAACATAAAAAAAAGTAATATCAAAATGCAGTTTCAAATAAATCCTATTTCAAGGAAGGTTGTGGTCAATAAAATATTGATTAAAACATTGTGCCAAACAGCTGGTATAAAACACACAGGCCAAGGTAAAGTCTAAGGCCTAGATTCAATCAGATCAAGCCTACTGATAGCTGATGTTTTGGAACTGTGTTGGAGCTGTCAGACGCTTTTGTGATCACTGTCACGAAGCCACACTTGTCCCAGTCTCGTTAGAAGTTCAGAGTGAGAAAGTGTAGGTAATATAGAAATAATTACACTGAAATTATCAGGAATCAAGATAAGACCCAAGTGCAGACTGTGTGAACTAACAATGTTTATTGTAACAGGGGCAGGCAAACGACAGGTCAAGGCAGGCAGGGGTTGATAATCCAGAGTAGGAGCAAAGGTACAGGACAGCAGGCAGGCTCAGGGTCAGGCAGAGTAGTCAGGCGGGCGGGTACATGGTCAGGACAGGCAGAGTAGTCAGGCAGGCAGGTACAGGGTCAGGACAGGCAGAGTGGTCAGGCAGGCAGGTACAGGGTCAGGACAGGCAGAGTAGTCAGGCGGGCAGGTACAGGGTCAGGACAGGCAGAGTAGTCAGGCGGGCAGGTACAGGGTCAGGACAGGCAGAGTAGGGTCAGGACAGGCAGAGTAGTCAGGCAGGCAGGTACAGGGTCAGGACAAGCAAGGGTCAAAAACCAGGAGGACGAGAAAAAAGAGACTAGGGGAAACCAGGAGCTGACAGGACAACCCTGGTAAACTTGACAAACAAGATGAACTGGCACAGACAGACAGAAAACACCAGTATAAACACCCAGGGGATAATGGGGAGGATGGGCAACACCTGGAGAGGAGTGGAGACAATCACAAAGACAGGTGAAACAGATCAGGGTGTGACAGTACCCCCAATCCCTGCCGTCTCCGCCGTCCACGTTCCACCTGGGCGGATACCTGTTTGACAGGGGTGCCGGCAGTGAAAGTCGGCGATGAGGGCCGGGTCCAAGATGTCTTTAGCGGGAACCCAGCACCTCTCCTCCGGGCCATAACCCTCCCAGTCAACCAGGTACTGGAAACCCCTGCCCCGTGGTCGAACCCTTAGGAGGCATCTCACATGTACACTGGCTGGCCATCGATGACATGGGGGGAGGGATGCGCCTAGAAACAGAAGGGGCAGTCAGACATGGTTTTAACTCTAGACACAGATAAGGTAGGAAAATACGGAGGGTACGGGGCAACAGAGGACAAACAGCAGAGGGGCTAATGATCTTGGAGCGGGGGGGTCTTAGCTTCCGGGGGTGTAGACGCGGCACTATAGCGGCCTGCCAGCGGCTCAGGCTTGACCTTCGTAAGCCAGGGTAATGTCCATGAGACTCATATCGGCCTCCGGTCGATGAGTACCTGGAGAGACTTGGACTGGTCGCCCCTCAGCAGGGTGACATGGAGAGGGGAGAAGAAGAATTATCTTTTAGACCCACCAGTGTACTCACTCCAACGAATGAGCTAGGTGTCTTGAAGGGACAGGTAGACACAAAATGACTGGCAAGACTGCAAAACAGACAACTCTGGATCTCAAGTCTGCGTACGTGTTCGGCTGGAGACAGCCTAGCCCTGCCGAGCTGCATCGGCTCAGGAAGAGGTGAATCGGCAGTCACCGGAGGCTCTTGGAGGGACTCGGGTAACCTCGGATCCTCTCGGGGACATAGACTTCCGGAGTTCATCAGCTGCAAGGTGGAATCCCTGAGTGAGCGATTGGGACCGCTATCAGACCTCTTCTCCCTCTTACTATCCCGTAGCTGACCATCAATCCGGATGGTTAAAGCAATGAGTGAGTCGAGATCCGTTGGTAGTTCTCAGGCTGCCAGCTCTTCCTTTACCTCCTCTGATAACTTCCGGGCAGCCTCTCTCCCGGACACCAGGGCCTTAAAAACGTTTCACCTCCAACGCTGCTACTAGCCGGGTTACAGAGGGACTGGGAGGTTACCGTCGTGGTAGGCTGCCTAGTAGGCAACCCACGGAATTGCTCTCGCAATGCGTCCAAGGCTAGGTCGTGATGTTTGGCCACGGCCTGGAACCCTTCCATCAGACCACGAAGCAACTCCTCGTGCCTACCAATCATGGCTCCTTGGAGATGACGTTGCGGAGCTGGTCCAAGTCTGCTGGGTCAGTCGTGGCCAGTTCGTACGATCAGGAATCAAGGTAAGACCCAAGTGCAGACTGTGAAGTAACATAGTCTATTGTAACAACAGGGGCAGGCAAACTACAGGTCAAGACAGGAAGGGGTCGATAATCGAGAGTAGGAGCAAAGGAACAGGACAGCAGGCAGGCTCAGGGTCAGGACAGGCAGAGTGGTCAGGCGGGAGGGTACAGGGTCAGGACAGGCAGAGTGGTCAGGCGGGAGGGTACAGGGTCAGGACAGGCAGAGTGGTCAGGCGGGAGGGTACAGGGTCAGGACAGGCAGAGTGGTCAGGCGAGCGGGGAAACAGGGTCAGGAAAGGAAGAGTGGTCAGGCGGGAGGGTACAGGGTCAGGACAGGCAGAGTGGTCAGGCGGGAGGGTACAGGGTCAGGACAGGCAAGGGTCAAAAACCAGGAGGATGAGAAAAAGAGAGGCTGGGAAAAGATAGGTGCTGACAGGACAACGCTGGTAAACATGATAAACAAGATGAACTGGCACAGGCAGACAGAACACACCGGTATAAATTCCATGGGGATAATGAGGAAGATGGGCGAAACCTGGAGGGGGGTGGAGAATATCACAAAGACAGGTGAAACAGATCAGGGCGTGACAAAAATTGAAAAATCATTAAACAAAATATAGGATTTCATTTTTTTTTTAACCTTTATTTAACAGGCAAGTCAGTTAAGAACTAATTCTTATTCTCAATGACGGCCGAGGAACGATAGATTTTTACCTTGACAGTTCAGGGATTCGATGATGCAACCTTTCAGGTACTAGTCCAACGCACTAACCACTAGGCAACCTGCCACCCCATCACAATGGAGGTGTAGAGTACATCTATCACCCTAATGGAGGTGTAGAGTACATCTATCATCCTAATAGAGGTGTAGATTACATCTGTCATCCTAATGGAGGTGTAGATTACATCTGTCATCCTAACGGAGGTGTAGATTACATCTATCATCCTAACGGATGTGTAGATTACATTTATCATCCCAATGGAGGTGTAGATTACATCAATCATCCTAATGGAGGTGTAGATTACATATATCATCCCAATGGAGGTGTAGATTACATCTGCCATCCTAATGGAGGTGTAGATTACATCTGTCATCCCAATGGAGGTGTAGATTACATCTGCCATCCTAATGGAGGTGTAGATTACATCTGTCATCCTAACGGATGTGTAGATTACATCTATCATCCTAACGGATGTGTAGATTACATTTATCATCCCAATGGAGGTGTAGATTACATCTATCATCCTAATGGAGGTGTAGATTACATCTATCATCCTATTGGAGGTGTAGATTACATCTATCATCCCAATGGAGGTGTAGATTACATCTATCATCATAATGGAGGTGTAGATTACATCTATCATCCTTATGAAGGTGTAGATTACATCTATCATCATAATTGAGGTGTAGATTACATCTATCATCCCAATGGAGGTGTAGATTACATCTATCATCCTAATAGAGGTGTAGATTACATCTGTCATCCTAATGGAGGTGTAGATTACATCTATCATCCTAATGGAGGTGTAGAGTACATCTATCATCCTAATAGAGATGTAGATTACATCTATCATCCTAATAGAGGTGTAGATTACATCTGTCATCCTAATGGAGGTGTAGATTACATCTGTCATCCTAACGGAGGTGTAGATTACATTTATCATCCCAATGGAGGTGTAGATTACATCAATCATCCTAATGGAGGTGTAGATTACATATATCATCCCAATGGAGGTGTAGATA
The DNA here is from genome assembly GCA_030435695.1 of Brachymystax lenok tsinlingensis. Classification (NCBI taxonomy): domain Eukaryota; kingdom Metazoa; phylum Chordata; class Actinopteri; order Salmoniformes; family Salmonidae; genus Brachymystax; species Brachymystax lenok. Next base: position 8,584,909 of record CM059819.1, read on the forward strand.
ACATCTATCATCATAATGGAGGTGTAGATTACATCTATCATCCTAATGAAGGTGTAGATTACATCTATCATCCCAATGGAGGTATAGATTACATCTATCATCTTAATGGAGGTGTAGATTACATCTATCATCCTACTGGAGGTGTAGATTACATCTATCATTCTAATGGAGGTGTAGATTACATCTATCATTTTAATGGATTTGTAGATTACATAAATCATCCTAGTAGAGGTGTAGATTACATCTGTCATCACAATGAGGGTGTAGATTACATCTATCATCGTAATAAAGGTGTAGAATACATCTATCATTTTAATGGATTTGTAGATTACATAAATCATCCTAATAGAGGTGTAAATTACATCTGTCATCCTAATTGAGGTGTAGATTACATCTATCATCCTATCGGAGGTGTACATTACATATATCATCCTAATGGAGGTGTAGATTACATCTATCATCCTAATGGAGGTGTAGATTACATCTATCATCCTAATAGAGGTGTAGATTACATCTGTCATCCTAATGGAGGTGTAGATTACATCTATCATCCTAATGGAGGTGTAGATTACATCTATCATCCTAATGGAGGTGTAGATTACATCTATCATCCTAATGGAGGTGTAGATTACATCTGTCATCCTAACGGAGGTGTAGATTACATTTATCATCCTAATTGAGGTGTAGAATACATCTATCATTTTAATGTATGTGTAGATTACATCTATCATTTTAATGGATTTGTAGATTACATAAATCATCCTAGTAGAGGTGTAGATTACATCTGTCATCCTAATGGAGGTGTAGATTACATCTGTCATCCTAATGGAGGTGTAGATTACATTTGTCATCCTAATTGAGGTGTAGAATACATCTATCATTTTAATGTATGTTTAGATTACATCTATCATTTTAATGGATTTGTAGATTACATAAATCATCCTAGTAGAGGTGTAGATTACATCTGTCATCCTAATGGAGGTGTAGATTACATCTGTCATCCTATTGGAGGTGTAGATTACATCTGTCATCCTATTGGAGTTGTAGATTACATCTGTCATCCTAACGGAGGTGTAGATTACATCTATCATCCTAATGGAGGTGTAGATTAAATCTATCATCCTAATGGAGGTGTAGATTACATCTATCATCCTAATGGAGGTGTAGATTACATCTATCATCCTAATGGAGGTGTAGATTACATCTGTCATCCTAACGGAGGTGTAGATTACATCTGTCATCCTAACAGAGGTGTAGATTACATCTGTCATCCTAACAGAGGTGTAGATTACATCTGTCATCCTAACAGAGGTGTAGATTACATCTATTATCCTAACGGAGGTGTAGATTACATCTGTCATCCTAATGGAGGTGTAGATTACATCTATCATCCTAACGGAGGTGTAGATTACATCTGTCATCCTAATGGAGGTGTAGATTACATCTATCATCCCAATGGAGGTGTAGATTACATCTGTCATCCTAATGGAGGTGTAGATTACATCTATCATCCTAATGGAGGTGTAGATTACATCTATCATCCCAATGGAGTGTGTAGATTACATCTGCCATCCTAATGGAGGTGTAGATTACATCTATCATCCTAACGGAGGTGTAGATTACATCTGCCATCCTAATAGAGGTATAGATTACATCTCTCATCCCAATGGAGGTGTAGATTACATCTGTCATCCTAATGGAGGTGTAGTTTACATCTGTCATCCTAACGGTGGCGTAGATTACATTCATCATCCTAATGGAGATGTAGATTACATCTATCATCCTAATGAAGGTGTTGATTACATCTATCATCCTAATGGAGGTGTAGATTACATCTATCATCCTAATGGAGGTGTAGATTACATCTATCATCCTAATGGAGGTGTAGATTACAGCTCACATTCCAGTGTTTGATCAAGGCTGCATGAGATTTATCTGAATGCGAATCCGTTCAGACAATAGCAATGTCTGCTTCAGATATATTGCTGGGAGCCGCTTGTGGCTAACACAGTTCCAGCTGCGGACACCGTAAAAACATATACTGTGCAGATTTCGGGCGAAAGCGGATCTGATTGAATCGGGCCCCAAGTGCTTGTCCTGTGTTCAAATCTGTGTTCCACTGATGCACACTCACAGGTTCCGTCCTCAGTCCTGAAAGAACCTTGTTTTCTGCTCTGAAGAGAGGCCCCCTTAACCGTGAATAACCCTAGTCTATTTTTCACCAGAAAGAGATGGAGAAAAACACTGTGAGTAAAAGCTCCATGTGTTAGCAGTGTGACTGTAATCTGTAGTGTGTGTGTGTGTGTGTGTGTGTGTGTGTTTATATGTTAAAATAGGTATGCTAACACATAGAGGGTTGGCATGGAAACTGTCCCTCAACAGGTTTACACTGGGATCAGAGACTAATGCTGGCAAGCACAAGCCAGTGTAGCTGAACACATACACACTGAGGAGCCATTGATGCTATAATGTGCCTGGGGGACCAGGTTTAGGTGTGTGTTGGGGAAGGTGTGTGTGTGTCTGTCTGTCCAGGGAAAACATAGAAACACAGAGACTGGTCAGTGCAGCCTTTTACGTCACTGTGGTGAGCTGTGGCCATCTCGCTCTGACGCCATTTGCTCAAATTCCCCATGGCTGGAATGCAATTGTACAATGGGATACACACACACAGACAGACAAGCACATGCACACACACACACACACACACACACAGGATTGGCCTGCATAAGTGGCAAAGCAATCATGAATACTGTACGTTCTGGGAACATGAAAATACAGCAATTAAAATGTACATGCAGCCAGCCACGGTAGGCTACATGAACACAAAGCTAGTGTAGTCAAAACAGAGTCCAATGGCCACGGTAGGCTACATGAACACAAAGCTAGTGTAGTCCCAGCAGAGTCCAATAGCCACGGTAGGCTACATGAACACAAAGCTAGTGTAGTCCCAGCAGAGTCCAATAACCACAGTAGGCTACATGAACACAAAGCTAGTGTAGTCAAAACAGAGTCCAATAGCCACGGTAGGCTACATGAACACAAAGCTAGTGTAGTCACAGCAGAGTCCAATAGCCACGGTAGGCTACATGAACACAAAGCTAGTGTAGTCAAAACAGAGTCCAATGGCCACGGTAGGCTACATGAACACAAAGCTAGTGTAGTCCCAGCAGAGTCCAATAGCCACGGTAGGCTACATGAACACAAAGCTAGTGTAGTCAAAACAGAGTCCAATGGCCATGGTAGCCTACATGAACACAAAGCTAGTGTAGTCCCAGCAGAGTCCAATAACCACGGTAGGCTACATGAACACAAAGCTAGTGTAGTCAAAACAGAGTCCAATAGCCACGGTAGGCTACATGAACACAAAGCTAGTGTAGTCCCAGCAGAGTCCAATAGCCACGGTAGGCTACATGAACACAAAGCTAGTGTAGTCAAAACAGAGTCCAATAGCCACGGTAGGCTACATGAACACAAAGCTAGTGTAGTCCCAGCAGAGTCCAATGGCCACGGTAGGCTACATGAACACAAAGCTAGTGTAGTCCCAGCAGAGTCCAATAGCCACGGTAGGCTACAAAGCAGTCAATCATATGGTGTTTCTATCACATCTACCCTCAATCTAACAGTCAATGTCCTCTCATTAATCAAAACACAGTCAGCATTAAGAACCTGTGAATGTGTTGTGAACCCAACCTCCTGAGTCCTCAACACTAGTGTTGGTGTTATGAGCAGAGACCTGAACTCCCCCATGTGTCAGCTTGGTCCTCCCACACACCTTCTGCTTCTGTCAGTAGGAGGGTTCTGGTGTGGTGGAGCATCATCTCTCCTCTCCTTCCCCACGGCTGTCATCCATTCTGTCAGTAGGAGGGTTCTGGTGTGGTGGAGCGACATCTCTCCTCTCCCTTCCACACGGCTGTCAGGCCATTCTCTCCTTTTTATTGGTTAGTAGGAATCTCTCTCTCTCACTAAAGAGAATAGGGAGGCAAGTGAGGAGAAGAGGAAGGAGAGGGGGAATGAGGTTATGGTGTAACAGGGAGCCACAAATAAACATCTCTTTCTCCCCTTCCCTTGCTTTACCCCCTCTCTCACCCCTCTCTTTCCACCCCCCTTTTCCCCCTCTTTCTTTCCCCCCTCTCTGTCCCCCTCTTTCCACCCCTTTCCCCTTTCTCTTTCCCCCTCTCATTCCCCCTCTTCCCCCTCTCTTCCCCCTCTCTTCCCCTCTCCCCTCTCATTCCCCCTCTTCCCCCTCTCTTCCCCCTCTCCCCCTCTCATTCCCCACCTCTCTTTCCACCCCTCTCTTTCCCCCTCTCCCCTCTCTTTCCACCCCCTCTCTTCCCCCTCTTTCTTTCCCCCTCTCTGTCCCCCTCTTTCCACCCCCTTTCCCCTTTCTCTTTCCCCCTCTCATTCCCCCTCTTCCCCCTCTTCCCCCTCTCTTCCCCCCTCTCCCCCTCTCATTCCCCCTCTTCCCCCTCTCTTCCCCCCTCTCCCCCTCTCATTCCCCACCTCTCTTTCCACCCCCTCTCTTTCCCCCTCTCCCCTCTCTTTCCACCCCCTCTCTTTCCCCTCTCTTTCCACTCCCCTCTCTTTCACGCTCCTCTTATGAATAGGTGTAATATGTCTTCCTCTCCTTTTTGACAGGAAGAGGGAGGGGCAGACTAAGCTGGAAGTCCTAAGGCTTCCGAGACACAAAGAAATTACATACAGATGTAGGATCTTAATTTGAGCCACTTTGTTACAGCAGGAAAATAATCCTGCAGCAACAGGAAATGTTAGTTATTATGTGGATTATAATTAATGGATCTCTTTTGTAGGGGTGTTCCATTTCTTGCTAGAGCAAATCAAGTCTGACATTTTAAGTGGAAATTACAAAAAGAAACTTGAATACACAACAAATTTGTATTTCCTATATCTGCAGGTCCCAAACCCCTAGCCCGACAGGATGGAACAAAGGAGAGACCCAGTTCAAATAACCTAAAAAGGCATCCTTATTTCCTAATTTTCCTGTTCACTGCTCCACGGCTCTGTAAATGATTGGATAAGAGAAACACCTCAAACAGCTAGTAGGAAGGCAGGATGCAGTAAAGGGATTCATCTCAGTGCTAGAGGTGCCGTGCCACTACAGACCCTGGTTCAATTCCAGGCTGTATCACACCCAGCGTGATTGGGAGTCCTATAGGGTGGCACACAATTGGCCCAGCGTCGTCCGGGTTAGAGTTTGCCCGGGGTAGGCCATCATTGTAAATAAGAATTTGTCCTTAACTGATTTGCCTAGTTAAATAAAGGTCAAATAAAGTAACAACATTTGAACAGGACCGGGCAGATAAAGAGAGAGCTGGTTGAGAGAAGAAGTGAAAGGTGGGAGAGTGAGAATGTATTAAAGGAAAGGGAGGGAGAAAGAAGAGCAGTAAATGACGTACTGTAACGGCTGAGGGGAAAGAGGGACAGGAAGAGGTAATGATGGTGTGAACTATAATCACCGGAATACTGCGATGGATAGTTCAAAGCATTTAGGTGAAGAAAAGCGGTGCATCCGCAATTATCACGGTTCTTTGCAACAAAAAGGGCTCCAAAACTGACACCGTCCACGACCCTCATTATCACCTCTAGTATAGTACAAGACATAGAAGGTTCTAGAAACATGTTAACCAAACATAATGACACTTGATGGCTTCCTTGATTGGCATGCACTGTTGTCGAAGCTGTCGGAGCGCCTCAGGAGGAGCGCATTATGACTGAGGCACCGACGTCTCCTCCTAATTGTTGTTCCATTTAAACTCCCCCGGGCCATGAGTCAGCATTTCCTTTGTGAGTTTTAGTGCATTTTCAGCATGAACACTTACATTGACAATTAGACACCTACCTACACTGAACCCTTATGTAGCCAGAGTGTTGTTGTTATCTAAGGTCCGTGATTCCACACACACACAACTCTTGTTCGGCAGATGGATGTGGAGTGAGTTTGGGAACGTTGTAATTATCGTCACTGCCACGCTCAAGCGCTTCAACTTGGATTCTAATGCAATTACACAAGATATGCTAAAATGGTACGCTAATGAATTTAACAGGGACCTGGGAACAGTGTCTGAATGTCACCTACCTGGATTACTGTAAGTAATATGAAGCTCAGAATGATTACTTTGTCCTCTCCCGCGTCACGTACATTCATTTAGTCTGACAGATGGAGCACCGCATATCCACACTAGAGGATAAGATCCAGGACACCTGGAAATGAAAGGTATTCTTTGCTGGAGCATAGAACACAGTATTTACATATACAAGAGAAGATCAAGCACAATACTTTAAAGGTACACTCAGAAAGATGACATCATCATACAGAGCAGGGGCAACTTCTATAGATATATTACTATAGAACTCTTCCTGATTTGTCCTTTTAACATACCCACACTGGGAAGAGCCAATAGTAATTCATAGATTATTTATTTTTTTAAGCTGGAAGTCAAGCCATTGTTGTGTGCTGACGTCTTATCACCTTTAACAGGTTCAACTGTGATTGATTGAATTAGCTCCATGAAAAGGGCCATAGTTACTACAGCTTTGATTAGTTCATTTCTAATACACAAGGCCTATAGAAAGTCCACACCCCCATGAGCTTTATTTTCACATTTTTGTTGTGTTACAAAGCGGGATTGAAATAGATTTAATTGTCATTTTTTTGATCTACCTAAAATATTCCACAATGTCAAAGTGATCTAGTCGTTGCATAAGTATTCACCCACTTTGTTTAAGCAAATTTGTTCAGAAGTAAAAAAAAAAATCCCATAATAAGTTATACTGAATCAGTCTGTGTGAAATAATAGGGGTTGACATGATTTTTGTATGACTACCCCTTCCTCGGTCCCCCATACATACAGTGAGGGGGAAAAGTATTTGATCCCCTGCTGATTTTGTACGTTTGCACCCTGACATTTATTTGAACAGTGAGAGACAGAATAACAACAAAAAATCCAGAAAAACGCATGTGAAAAATGTTATAAATTGATTTGCATTTTAATGAGGGAAATAAGTATTTGACCCCCTCTCAATCAGAAGGATTTCTGGCTCCCAGGTGTCTTTTATTCAGGTAACGAGCTAAGATTAGGAGCACACTCTTAAAGGGAGTGCTCCTAATCTTAGTTTGTTACCTGTATAAAAGACACCTGTCCACAGAAGCAATCAATCAATCAGATTCAAAACTCTCCACCATGGCCAAGAGGATGTCAGGGACAAGATTGTAGACCTACACAAGGCTGGAATGGGCTACAAGACCATCAACAAGCAGCTTGGTGAGAAGGTGACAACAGTTGGTGCGATTATTCGCAAATGGAAGAAACACAAAAGAACTGTCAATCTCCCTCGGCCTGGGGATCCATGCAAGATCTCACCTCGTGGAGTTGCAATGATCATGAGAACGGTGAGGAATCAGCCCAGAACTACACGGGAGGATCTTGTCAATGATCTCAAGGCAGCTGGGACCATAGTCACCAAGAAAACAATTGGTAACACATTACGCCGTGAATGACTGAACTCCTGCAGCGCCCGCAAGGTCCCCCTGCTCAAGAAAGCACATATACATGCCCGTCTGAAGTTTGCCAATGAACATCTGAATGATTCAGAGGACAACTGGGTGAAAGTGTTGTGGTCAGATGAGACCAAAATGGAGCTCTTTGGCATCAACTCAACTCGCCGTGTTTGGAGGAGGAGGACTGCTGCCCATGACCCAAAGAACACCATCCCCACCGTCAAACATGGAGGTGGAAACATGCTTTGGGGGTGTATTTCTGCTAAGGGGACACCGCATCAAAGGGACGATGGACGGGGCCATGTACCGTCAAATCTTGGGTGAGAACCTCCTTCCCTCAGCCAGGGCATTGAAAATGGGTCGTGGATGGGTATTCCAGCATGACAATGACCCAAAACACACGACCAAGGCAACAACGGAGTGGCTCAAGAAGAAGCACTTTAAGGTCCTGGAGTGGCCTAGCCAGACCTTAATCCCATAGAAAACCTGTGGAGGGAGCTGAAGGTTCGAGTTGCCAAATGTTAGCCTCGAAACCTTAATGACTTAGAGAAGATCTGCAAAGTGGGACAAAATCCCTCCTGAGATGTGTGCAAACTTGGTGGCCAACTACAAGAAACGTTTGACCTCTGTGATAGCCACCAAGGGTTTTGCCACCAAGTACTAAGTCGTGTTTTGCAGAGGGGTCAAATACTTATTTCCCTCATTAAAATTAAAATCAATTTATAACATTTTTCACATGCGTTTTCTGGATTTTTTTGTTGTTATTCTGTCTCTCACTGTTCCAATAAACCCACCATTAAAATTATAGACTGATCATTTCTTTGTCTGTGGGCAAACGTACAAAATCAGCAGGGGATCAAATACTTTTTCCCCTCACTGTACATCTGTAAGGTTCCCCAGTCAAGTATTGAATTTCAAGCACAGATTCAACTACAAAGACCAGGGAGCTTATTGAAAGCCTCAAATAGAAGGGCATTGATTGGTAGATGGGTAACAGTAACAAATCAGACATTGAATATATCTATAAGCATGGTCAAGTTAATAATTATGCTGTGGATGATGTATTAAACCACCCAGACACATCAAAGATGCAGTCGCCCTTCTGAACTGAGCTGCAGGACAGGAAGGAAACTGCTTAGGGATGTCACCATGAGGCCATTGGTGATTTTAAAACAGCTAAAGAGTTCAATGGCTGTGATGGGAAAACACTGAGGATGGATCAACAACATGGTAGTGACTCCACAATAATGACCTAAATGACAGAGTGAAAAGACGTTTACATATATACAGAATTCAAATATTCCAAAACATGCATATGTATTCAACAAGGCACTGAAGTAAAACTGCAAAATATGAATACTTATCTAATCAAAGTACAGTGGGGAAAAAAAGTATTTAGTCAGCCACCAATTGTGCAAGTTCTCTCACTTAAAAAGATGAGAGAGGCCTGTAATTTTCATCATAGGTACACTTCAACTATGACAGACAAAATGAGGAAAAAAAATCCAGAAAATCACATTGTAGGATTTGTTATGAATTTATTTGCAAATTATGGTGGAAAATAAGTATTTGGTCAATAACAAAAGTTTATCTCAATACTTTGTTATATACCCTTTGTTGGCAATGACAGAGGTCAAACGTTTTCTGTAAGTCTTCACAAGGTTTTCACACACTGTTGCTGGTATTTTGGCCCATTCCTCCATGCAGATCTCCTCTAGAGCAGTGATGTTTTGGGGCTGTCGCTGGGCAACACGGACTTTCAACTCCCTCCAAAGATTTTCTAAGGGGTTGAGATCTGGAGACTGGCTAGGCCACTCCAGGACCCTGAAATGCTTCTTACGAAGCCACTCCTTCGTTGCCCGGGCGGTGTGTTTGGGATCATTGTCATGCTGAAAGACCCAGCCACGTTTCATCTTCAATGCCCTTGCTGATGGAAGGAGGTTTTCACTCAAAATCTCACGATACATGGCCCCATTCATTCTTTCCTTTACACGGATCAGTCGTCCTGGTCCTTTGCAGAAAAAACAGCCCCAAAGCATGATGTTTCCACCCCATGCTTCACAGTAGGTATGGTGTTCTTTGGATGCAACTCAGCATTCTTTGTCCTCCAAACACGACGAGTTGAGTTTTTACCAAAAAGTTATATTTTGGTTTCATCTGACATTCTCCCAATCCTCATCTGGATCATCCAAATGCTCATTAGCAAACTTTAGACGGGCCTGAACATGTACTGGCTTAAGCAGGGGGACACGTCTGGCACTGCAGGATTTGAGTCCCTGGCGGCGTAGTGTGTTACTGATGGTAGGCTTTGTTACTTTGGTCCCAGCTCTCTGCAGGTCATTCACTAGGTCCCCCCGTGTGGTTCTGGGATTTTTGCTCACTGTTCTTGTGATAATTTTGACCCCACGGGGTGAGATCTTGCGTGGAGCCCCAGATCGAGGAAGATTATCAGTGGTCTTGTATGTCTTTCATTTCCTAATAATTGCTCCCACAGTTGATTTCTTCAAACCAAGCTGCTTACCTATTGCAGATTCAGTCTTCCCAACCTGGTGCAGGTCTACAATTTTGTTTCTGGTGTCCTTTGACAGCTCTTTGGTCTTGGCCATAGTGGAGTTTGGAGTGTGACTGTTTGAGGTTGTGGACAGGTGTCTTTTATACTGATAACAAGTTCAAACAGGTGCCATTAATACAGGTAACGAGTGGAGGACAGAGGAGCCTCTTAAAGAAGAAGTTACAGGTCTGTGAGAGCCAGAAATCTTGCTTGTTTGTATGTGACCAAATACTTATTTTCCACCATAATTTGCAAATAAATTCATTAAAAATCCTACAATGTGATTTTCTGGATTTTTATTCCTCATTTTGTCTGTCATAGTTGAAGTGTACCTATGATGAAAATTACAGGCCTCTCTCATCTTTTTAAGTGAGAGAACTTGCACAATTGGTGGCTGACTAAATACTTTTTTTTATTATTCATTCATCTTTAAAAAATATATATGTAAAACATTTTCCACTTTGACATTAGAGTATTTTGTGAAGATCGTTGACAAAAAAAGGAAAAATGAAATACATTTTAATTCCACCTTGTAACAAAATAAAATGTGAAGAAATCCAATGTGGGTGTAGACTTTCTATGGGCATGGTAAAAGCTGTTCATCAGGCCTAGTGTTCTACCTACCCACACCGGACAGTACAGTTGAGGTAAAGCAGTGTAAGAGTTGGTTAGTAAGTCAGTTGAGGTTTAAAGCAGTGTAAGAGTTGGTTAGTAAGTCAGTTGAGGTTTAAAGCAGTGTAAGAGTTGGTTAGTAAGTCAGTTGAGGTTTAAAGCAGTGTAAGAGTTGGTTAGTAAGTCAGTTGAGGTTTAAAGCAGTGTAATAGTTGGTTAGTAAGTCAGTTGAGGTTTAAAGCAGTGTAAGAGTTGGTTAGTAAGTCAGTTGAGGTTTAAAGCAGTGTAAGAGTTGGTTAGTAAGTCAGTTGAGGTTTAAAGCAGTGTAAGAGTTGGTTAGTAAGTCAGTTGAGGTTTAAAGCAGTGTAAGAGTTGGTTAGTAAGTCAGTTGAGGTTTAAAGCAGTGTAAGAGTTGGTTAGTAAGTCAGTTGAGGTTTAAAGCAGTGTAATAGTTGGTTAGTAAATCAGTTGAGGTTTAAAGCAGTGTAAGAGTTGGTTAGTAAGTCAGTTGAGGTTTAAAGCAGTGTAAGAGTTGGTTAGTAAGTCAGTTGAGGTTTAAAGCAGTGTAATAGTTGGTTAGTAAATCAGTTGAGGTTTAAAGCAGTGCAGGAGTTGGTTAGTAAGTCAGTTCAGATGTTGTCATCCTGGGAACAGAAGAAGATGAAGCCAGAGCCAGCAGAAACTGTGTCTCCTCTGGCTGTCTCCCTGAGGCCTGACTCTACTGTGATCCCATTAGACTCCTCCCTGAGTGAACCACAGACGACGTGTCTACCCAGAAATGTCACAGCGTCACTGATGTACTGTACCATTTAAAGGATGATTCAAGGACAATCATACCGGCTGTATTTCTGTATTTTAAAAAGTGTATCTCTCTCAGGATTGGTGGGTACATGCAGGCAATTGTCAGAGACACCACGACGGACCATCATGACAACTCAGTTTCTGCTGGGAGAAAATAAGATAAAAACAATTTGTGGAAAAACGTAAGGTCATCTGATAAGGAAAATGTCATACTGGCTGTATTTCTGTATTTTGAAAATATCTTGAAACCTGATGGCTGACATGCAAAACAATGGTCTACAATGTAGACAATGGTCTAATGGACCAAAATATAATTTTTAGGTGGAGTTTTCCTTTAACTGCTGCCGGGAAAAAGCTTAAACCCCCTGTGAGACTAAAAGGCACCACCATCACTAAGATTTCTGTGTACGAGAGGAGGCCCATCCACTGCCGTTGTGGTCAATGTGGAAATGAGGCTGTCATCTCGGGAAGGTCTCATGGCGGATGGGCTGTCAAGACACCTCAGCACTCAGCAGCGTTAGACAGTGGGAGAGAGCAATGGAAACATCTTAGCAGAACATGAAAGCTGGTTACATGTTGAATGAGTGGTGTGCAATATCTATCTATTACTTTCATGGTAATACAGTGAGTGTACTCTCTGATCCCCCCCAACCTTATTCTCTTTTTATCACTAACACACACACACACACACAGAAAAGTATCTCTGTCTGTGACTGGCAGAGCAGAGAGTTGAGATAACAGTGTTTCAGACCTAATGTTCCCCCGTGGCTGTCCCTGTGGCTCAGAGACTGCGGTTCCTGTCAGCTCTGCTCAGCGTCTCATTTGAGCCCTGGCTAACCGCTGCCCTTGCTGCCCCTGCTGCCTCTGACCAGGTTAAAGCAGCCAATCAAAGGACAGAGATGACCTCCCATGCCCTAGGCCCTCTTGTGATTGGCGGGTACATGCAGGTAATTGAATGTCAGAGACTGCGACAAAGCTTCATGACAACTCACTTTTCTGCTGGGAAGAACATAAGAGAAAAACTATTTGAGGACAAATGTAAGGTTGTCTGATAAGGAACCCTATAGTGGATGAAAACAGATGATGAAACATTTTCAAGATCGCAACATTTTTTTCCATCATTTTTTTGCAATTCATTTTTAATCAGGTTGGTACGCTGTTAATCATTTGTGGACATTCTATAGAAGAGTGCTCTGAAGATAGAGGAAGAGAGTTGGAGAGGGAGAGATATGTGATGCCAAATGCACAGGGGCATTGTGATTTCCCTTTACTGGAACTAAGGGGCCTAGCTGTTACGCGGAGTGAAAGGGGGGAACCCAAGAGCGGACGCAGAAGAGGAAGCCGGGATGAATGCGCCAAAATGTTAATTGAATACAGAGAAATATGGAGTGCAGAGCCGGGGTGGCTCAGATGAGTTGAAAAAAAACTGGAGTGTAGAGTGAGGTTGGAGTTGGCTGAGTCGAACAGGGAAACAGGTCCTGAGAGGAATCCAAGGTAATGGTGGGGAGAAAATCCAGAGCAAGGTGGTTGGTGGTGAGATGTGGAACAGGAGACAGGAGCCAGAGACAGAGCGGTACTGCAAGGAGAGGACAAAAATGGTGTAAGGCAGGGAAACAAGCAAAGCAGAGCAACAGGATCTTGAGAATAGACAAAAGGCTAGAACTATCACTGACTGAGCCGAGATTACGACCTGACAGAGTGGGAGTGGCAGGAATGTGTATTTGTAGAGGTCTTGATTTATGGATGAGTTGCAGCTGGTGGGGATCTGCTCTGAATCCAGCACACCTGTCTCCAATCACACAATTAACCAGAGAGGGAGCGGGAGAGAGAGAATACAGGGGGAGAACTGCAGGTCAAGGAGACACCGGACGACCACCAGAGGGCGTAGCAGGAGCAGATGTGACACTAGCCCGAAACATGAAAAATACCCCAGACCATTAGTTCTCCTCCATCAAACTTTACACTTGGCACTATGCACCATCGGGCAGGTAGCGTTCTCCTGGCATCCGCCAAACCCATATTCGTCCGTTGGACTGCCAGATGGTGAAGCGTGATTCATCACTCCAGAGAATGTGTTTCCACTGCTCCAGAGTCCAATGGTGGCGAACTTTACACCCTCCAGCCGACGCTTGGCAGTGCTCATGGTGATGTTAGGCTTGTGTGCGGTTGCTCGGCCATGGCAATCCATTTTATGAAGCTCCCGATGAACAGTTCTTGTGCTGACGTTGCTTCCAGAGGCAGTTTGGAACTCGTAGTGAGTATTGTAACAGAGGACAGGCGTTTTTACGCGCAACACGCTTCAGCACTCAGCGGTCTCGTTGTTGCTCTTAGTTTACACTTCACAATAACAGCTCTTACAGTTGACCAGGGTACCTCTAGCAGGGCAGAGATTTGATTAACTGATTTTGTTGTAAAGGTGGCATCCTACGACGGTGCCACGTTGAAAGTCACTGAGCTCTTCAGTGAGGCCATTCTACCGCCAATGTTTGTCTATGGAGATTGCATGGCTGTGCGCTCGATTTTATACACCTGTCAGCAAAGGGTGTAGCTGAAATATCCGAATCCACTAATTTGAAGGGGTGTCCATATACTTTTGTATATATAGTGTAGCTTGCCTACATGTCAGTGAGCCTCTCCTCGACACACCAGCTTTATAGGGCCTGTGGAGAAAGAGCCGTGTTGTAATTATAGATCATACACACACACTTACACACACTTACAAGCACACACACACTCACACACACACAGAGACACACAAAGACACACACACACACACGCACACACAGAGAGACACACAGACAAACAGACACACACACACTAAGGGTGCTTCCGTCCTTCCCTGTCACCTCTTCTTAGTCATATGACTGCATATTGCATCCAGACAGGAAACCATATCCAGTGACTGGTGTATATAACGGTCCCCTGGGGAACAACACTATGGAGTCTGACTTCAACCAGCTGCATGTGTGAGAACAGGACAGGAACATCCATATGCCGTTGCTTAGAAGTATGGCTCTGGGCTATAGGTGTTTAAAGGCAGAATGCTATGGTTTGACTCAAAGCCGCATTGCAGTGTCTACACAGTCGAAAATACACACACATCTGTCTACCAAGATAGGGAATAGTGGATTTGTTGACAGTTATTACAGAAAAGCAGTGCTGACCGTTATCGTACTGTCAGACCTGTTGTAATTATGGAAATAAATATACTGCATATCTATGTCAGGACCGATGGATTCAGGAATCCTTTAATGGGATTTCTCCTTGTTTTATGTTTTTTTTTAGGTTCAGAGATTTTACCACCCAGAGAGAGGCAAGGACGCGAGACCGGATGATAGTCATCTATAATCCACTCACTGCATGCCTAGTTCATCTAATTCTCCAAATTGACATTTAATCTGTGATACTTTCACTAATTCTGTCACGGTACGCTACTATCTGTGAACCAGAGAGCAATCTCGTTCTGATTTGATTTAGCATAAATGGTAAGCGCTGTGTCTTTCAATTACATTTAGTCTTTTTTTTCCCTCGGTTTTCTCTCGTCTTGATTTTTCTGTTGTTCATCTTTATCTTTTCTTCTACTCTTTTTGTTTTTCACTGTGGCGTTTCTCTGTCCTAATCTTTATTGAGACGATCGATAGGTGACGGCAACACCTGACCGGGGGTGAATAAATCACTTATAATCACACTGGGGGGGCTGTTCTCACATATTTCCCACAACCCCTCTCTTTCCACCCGGTCTCACATGAATACTCCGCGTGTTCAGGCTGGTTATTGGCTGGCACTGTCAACGCAACCCCAACGTCTGAACAAACAAACAAAGCAGGTCCAGAGAGCAGGATGAGTTGAGATGGGATCAATATGAAGTAGTGGTGTGTTGCTGGTTTAGTGCCATTATGTAAAAGTCTAAGGACCATTTCCTGGGATCGGAGATTGATGACGGTGCGGAACACTGGAGAGAAGAGGCCGCTTCCCAAATGGAACCCTATACCCTATTTAGTGCACTCTTCTTGGCTGGACCCATAGGGCTCTGGTTAAAAAATAGTGCACTATATATAGTATAGGTTGCCATGTTGGGACGCAGCCCAGGAGTCCTCCTATCAGGTGTAACTGAGCGACGGGAGAGACCTTTTACAAGGACCTCCATGCCATGTCCTGGGACATGTTCTGACAATCTCACAGCTGTGGGAAAATACATTTACATGTATGCTTCCTCCCTCACACTGACATACTTGTGCTTATGTGTTGGGGAAATGTTAATGGCAAACATGGATAGGTAGGCACAGGAGCAGGAGCAGGCTAGCATTGACAAGTAGACACAGGGGCAGGATCAGGCTAGCATTGACAAGTAGACACAGGGGCAGGATCAGGCTAGCATTGACAAGTAGACACAGGGCCAGGATCAGGCTAGCATTGACAAGTAGACACAGGGGCAGGATCAGGCTAGCATTGACAAGTAGACACAGGGCAGGATCAGGCTAGCATTGACAAGTAGACACAGGGGCAGGAGCAGGCTAGCATTGACAAGTAGACACAGGGGCAGGATCAGGCTAGCATTGACAAGTAGACACAGGGCCAGGATCAGGCTAGCATTGACAAGTAGACACAGGGGCAGGATCAGGCTAGCATTGACAAGTAGACACAGGGGCAGGATCAGACTAGCATTGACAAGTAGACACAGGGGCAGGATCAGGCTAGCATTGACAAGTAGACACAGGGGCAGGATCAGGCTAGCATTGACAAGTAGACACAGGGGCAGGAGCAGGCTAGCATTGACAAGTAGACACAGGGGCAGGAGCAGGCTAGCATGGACAGGTAGGCTCAGATGCAGCAGCAGGCACGCTCAAACGCACGCTCGCTTGCACGCACGCACGCACACACACACACTCAAACCTCCACCCCCCTCACACACAAACACACACAACACCCATCAGTATTTGTGAGAAGCCAGATGGAGAGGGTGGAGAGGAGAAGAGAGGAGAGGAAGAAGAGGAAGAAGAGGAAGGAGAGGAAGGAGAGTGGTTGAGGGATGTGCACTCCCTCATTCTTAGTCAGGACACAAGGTCTTCGAGAATTTAGTCTGAAGAGGGGAGCTCTAGCCTTTGGGTGATGCAACACTAGATGTGAAGCCGGCAACACAGCCAGTGGTATTACAGGGCTTTCCCATCGCCCCAGACTCCAGCAGAACACTGTCAGTTTTGGTACCCCTAACTCCATGCAAAGTTACCCCAAAATAGTTCCCCTTTAAGACCTGTTCATCTGATGAAATAGAAAGGAGATGCATGTACATGGTATTATGAAAGGATTGGTATATGAAAGGATTGGTATATGAAAGGATTGGTATATGAAAGGATTGGTATGTGAAAGGATTGGTATATAAAAGGATTGGTATTTGAAAGGATTGGTATGTGAAAGGATTGGTATGTGAAAGGATTGGTATATGAAAGGATTGGTATATAAAAGGATTGATATATGAAAGGATTGGTATATGAAAGGATTGGTATATAAAAGGATTGATATATGAAAGGATTGGTATATAAAAGGATTGGTATATGAAAGGATTGGTATATAAAAGGATTGGTATATGAAAGGATTGGTATATAAAAGGATTGGTATATAAAAGGATTGGTATATGAAAGGATTGGTATATGAAAGGATTGATATATGAAAGGATTGGTATATAAAAGGATTGGTATATGAAAGGATTGGTATATAAAAGGATTGGTATATGAAAGGATTGGTATATAAATGGATTGGTATATGAAAGGATTGGTATATAAAAGGATTGGTATATGAAAAGATTGGTATATGAAAGTATTGGTATATAAAAGGATTGGTATTTGAAAGGATTGGTATTTGAAAGGATTGGTATGTGAAAGGATTGGTATGTGAAAGGATTGGTGTATGAAAGGATTGGTATATAAAAGGATTGATATATGAAAGGATTGATATATGAAAGGATTGGTATATGAAAGGATTGGTATATAAAAGGATTGGTATATAAAAGGATTGGTATATGAAAGGATTGGTATATGAAAGGATTGGTATATAAAAGGATTGGTATATGAAAGGATTGGTATATGAAAGGATTGGTATATGAAAGGATTGGTATATGAAAGGATTGGTATATGAAAGGCATGGTATTATGAAATGAAAGGCTTTGAAGTTTCCTGACTGAAAATGTTCTATTGGCCATTCCAATGTTTAAAGAAGCTGATTTCGATATATTTTCTATATACTTAGTAAAAATGCTTTAAAGTACTACTTAAGTCGTTTTTTGGGGTATTTGTACTTTACTATTTATATTTTTTTACTTTTACTTCACTACATTTCTAAATAAAATAATGTACTTTTTACTTCATAGATTTTCCCTGACATCCAAAGTATTTGTTACATTTTGAATGCTTAGCAGGACATTAAAACACAGTTATCAAGAGGACATCCCTGGTTATCCCAACTGCCTCTGATCTGGCGCACTCACTAAACACAAAAGCTTCGCTTGTAAATTATGTCTGAGTGTTGGAGTGTGCCCCTGGATATCTGCCAATAAAAAAAAACAAGAAAATGGTGCCGTCTGGTTCGCTTAATATAAGGAATTTGAAATGATTCATACTTTTACTTGTACTGTTGATACTTAAGAATATTCAAGCAATTACATGTACTTTTTTATACTCAAATACTTTTAAACTTTTAATCAAGTTGTATTGTACTGGATGACTTTCACTTTTACTTGAGTGATTTTGTACTGAGATATCTTTACCTTCGCTCAAGTATGACGATTGGGTAGTTTTTCCACCAATGTGCAAAGGGAACATCAGTACTAGATGTTTCAGGAAGGTCACAGTGTGACGATAAACTAGCTCCAACTAGCTGCCATCCTGTAGCCTGTTGGTTCCTTTTCAGTTTTATAAACAGTAGTTACTCTTTAAGTAGCTACAGTATCTGTGGAGTGACTCTACCTGAGTTTATTAAAACCACTCTGACTGCTTGTGCATGAAGACAGTGACCCAACCTGCTGTGTAATTACCCTGTGGGTTGGGTTGGTTTTGGGCCAGGCGTCCTTCCTTCACTCTTAATTGGAGTCATCCCCTTACACACACTCAAGCTGTGTCGAGGATGTTGGTCATGATGGAGTGGTCACGATGGATGACTCCACTAGCACCATCCAGCTGCGAGGCTGGTGGCCACACTAATGATCATGATGTGGTTAAGGGGGAGGTGGTTAATGGTGAGAGCTGTGTGAAAGACTCTTATAACCATGGTGGAGCATAGCTGTGTGAAAGGCTCTTATAACCATGGTGGAGCATAGCTGTGTGAAAGGCTCTTATAACCATGGTGGAGCATAGCTATGTGAAAGACTCTTATAACCATGGTGGAGCATAGCTGTGTGATAGGCTCGTATAACCATGGTGGAGCATAGCTGTGTGAAAGACTCTTATAACCATGGTGGAGCATAGCTGTGTGATAGGCTCTTATAGCCATGGTGGAGCATAGCTGTGTGATAGGCTCTTATAGCCATGGTGGAGCATAGCTGTGTGATAGGCTCTTATAGCCATGGTGGAGCATAGCTGTGTGATAGGCTCTTATAACCATGGTGGAGCATAGCTGTGTGATAGGCTCTTATAGCCATGGTGGAGCATAGCTGTGTGATAGGCTCTTATAACCATGGTGGAGCATAGCTGTGTGATAGGCTCTTATAGCCATGGTGGAGCATAGCTGTGTGATAGGCTCGTATAACCATGGTGGAGCATAGCTGTGTGATAGGCTCTTATAACCATGGTGGAGCATAGCTGTGTGATAGGCTCTTATAACCATGGTGGAGCAGGGTTAACAGAATTTACTGGGATCTAATGTGGCACGTTAGAGGGGGTGGATGTTGGAGTGGCTCCCATCCACAGCCGAGCTGTGAGGAAAAACAGCCTTGTTCGAGTCGATGGAGGAGTCGACATTTACGATCAAGCGGTCAAATAGAGGAGTGGTGGTTGCTCTCAACATGGTTCATTTGTTGAGGTGACGGCTCTGGTAAGTAGAGGCTTCGCTATAACACAAGTCATCCTCACACTACAATTAAAATCATAATCGCTAGCGCCGCTGGCACGCTGAGAGGCAAGTACCCATATTCTCTCTCCATTGGTATCTTGTCTAGGAACTATGTGTGGGAGCGCTCATGTGAATATTGGCGTTGTGTGCAATGTACTCTTTATAATAGAGAAAGGGAAAAAAGACCGTTAAGTGGTACCATCTTTTCGCCAATGGGTATACACCGACTGCACTTCCCATGACATAGACTGACAGGGAGGAGACAGGTTAAATAAGGATTTTAAGCCAAGAGACAATTGAGACATGGATTGTGTATGTGTGCCATTCAGAGGATGAATGGGAAAGACAAAAGATTTAGGTGCCTTTGAACAGGGTATGGTAGTAGGTGCCAGGCGCACTGGCTTGTGTTAAGAACTGTGAGGCTGCTGGGTTTTTCATGCTCAACAGTTTCCTGTGTGTATCAAGAATGGTCCACCACCCAACTTGACACAACTGTGGGAAGAGTTGTAAGAGTCAACAAGGGCCAGCATCCCTGTGGAATGCTTTCGACACCTTGTAGAGTCCATGCCAACACGAATTGAGACTGTCTTGATGGCAGAAGGGAGGTTGGCAACTCAATATTCGGATGGTGTCCTTAATGTTTTGTACACTCAGTGTACTGTATGTCACCAGAATTAGCTTCTAAGCAAAAAAGTAGTAAAATGATGGGTAGCACTGATTCCTGTCAAGGCAGATTCTGATAAATAGTGGTGTCAAGTTGTTACTGTATGGTATCATTTACTTATAAAAAAAAATATTTAACTAGGCAAGTCAGTTAAGAACAAATTCTTATTTACAATGACAGCCTACCCCTGCCAAACCCTAACCCAGGCGATGCTGGGCCAATTGTGCACCACCCTGTGGGACTCCCTATCACAGCCAGTTGTGATACAGCTTGGAATTGAACCAGCGTCTGTAGTGATGCCTGTAGCACTGAGATGCAGTGCCTTAGACCACTGCACCACTCGGGAGCCCATGTTCATCATTAACATTATAGGTGACCCAAAAACAGCTAGCTTCAGTACATTAGAAAGAGAAAGGACCAATGTATTTCAGAAGGGTGTCCCTGATAACAGGAAATGGGAGGAGTAGGTGTGAGATAACACATCTACTCCTTGATGCAGCAGGCATGAGATAACACATATATTCCTTGATGCAGCAGGCATGAGATAACATATCTACTCCTTGATGCAGCAGGCACAAAAGAATATATCTACTCCTTGATGCAGCAGGCATGAGATAACACATCTACTCTTTGATGCAGCAGGCATGAGATAACACATCTACTCCTTGATGCAGCAGGCATGAGATAACACATCTATTCCTTGATGCAGCAGGCATGAGATAACATATCTACTCCTTGATGCAGCAGGCACAAAATAATATATCTACTCCTTGATGCAGCAGGCATGAGATAACACATCTACTCTTTGATGCAGCAGGTGTGAGATACCACATCTACTCCTTGATGCAGCAGGCATGAGATAACACATCTACTCCTTGATGCAGCAGGCGTGTGTTCATCTACTCCTTTATGCAGCAGGCTTGTGTTCATCTACTCCTTGATGCATCAGGCTTGTGTTCATTAACTTCTTGATTCAGCAGGCTTGTGTTCATCAACTCCTTGATGCAGCAGGCTTGTGTTCATCTACTCCTTGATGCAGCAGGCGTGTGTTGAGTGCCTGCTATAAAGATCTGCTCCAAATGGGCACAGGACAGATGCTTTGTCTTCAGAATAGAAGAGCAGCATGGTTCCTCCTTCCGTTCCCTCTCTCCCACCTCCCTCCCGCTTTCTCTTTCCCTCCCTCCATCACTCGCTGTGGCTGTTATATCTGCAGGTGCATCTGCAGCTATCTCTTAATGATTCATGTTTTGGCACTGTTCCCCCTCTTACTGGAGCCTTTGTGAAGAGGGAGAGAGAAAGAATGAAGTTAGCTGTGTAGGAGAGAGAAATATGGGAGTAGCTGTGTAGGAGAGAGAAATATGGGAGTAGCTGTGTAGGAGAGAGAAATATGGGAGTAGCTGTGTAGGAGAGAAAAAGAATGAAGTAGCTGTGTAGGAGAGGGAAATATGGGAGTAGCTGTGTAGGAGAGAAATATGGGAGTAGCTGTGTAGGGAGAGAAATATGGGAGTAGCTGTGTAGGAGAGGGAAATATGGGAGTAGCTGGGTAGAGAGAGAAATATGGGAGTAGCTGTGTAGGAGAGGGAAATATGGGAGTAGCTGTGTAGGAGAGGGAAATATGGGAGTAGCTGTGTAGGAGAGGGAAATATGGGAGTAGCTGTGTAGGAGAGGGAAATATGGGAGTAGCTGTGTAGGAGAGGGAAATATGGGAGTAGCTGGGTAAGAGAGAGAAATATGGGAGTAGCTGTGTAGGAGAGGGAAATATGGGAGTAGCTGTGTAGGAGAGGGAAATATGGGAGTAGCTGTGTAGGAGAGGGAAATATGGGAGTAGCTGTGTAGGAGAGGGAAATATGGGAGTAGCTGGGTAAGAGAGAGAAATATGGGAGTAGCTGTGTAGGAGAGGGAAATATGGGAGTAGCTGTGTAAGAGAGAGAAATATGGGAGTAGCTGTGTAGGAGAGGGAAATATGGGAGTAGCTGTGTAGGAGAGGGAAATATGGGAGTTAGCTGTGTAGGAGAGGGAAATATGGGAGTAGCTGTGTAGGAGAGGGAAATATGGGAGTAGCTGTGTAGGAGAGGGAAATATGGGAGTTAGCTGTGTAGGAGAGAGAAATATGGGAGTAGCTGTGTAGGAGAGGGAAATATGGGAGTAGCTGTGTAGGAGAGGGAAATATGGGAGTAGCTGTGTAGGAGAGGGAAATATGGGAGTAGCTGGGTAAGAGAGAGAAATATGGGAGTAGCTGTGTAGGAGAGGGAAATATGGGAGTAGCTGTGTAGGAGAGGGAAATATGGGAGTAGCTGTGTAGGAGAGGGAAATATGGGAGTTAGCTGTGTAGGAGAGGGAAATATGGGAGTAGCTGTGTAGGAGAGGGAAATATGGGAGTAGCTGTGTAGGAGAGGGAAATATGGGAGTAGCTGTGTAGGAGAGAGAAATATGGGAGTAGCTGTGTAGGAGAGGGAAATATGGGAGTAGCTGTGTAGGAGAGGGAAATATGGGAGTAGCTGTGTAGGAGAGAGAAATATGGGAGTAGCTGTGTAGGAGAGAGAAATATGGGAGTAGCTGTGTAGGAGAGGGAAATATGGGAGTAGCTGTGTAGGAGAGGGAAATATGGGAGTAGCTGTGTAGGAGAGAGAAGTATGGGAGTAGCTGTGTAGGAGAGGGAAATATGGGAGTAGCTGTGTAGGAGAGGGAAAGAATGATGGAAAATAAAGAATGGAGAAATGTAGAGAATACGTAAGTATGCGACACAGGCCAGGTTTCATAGAGAGAGATAGAGGGAGAGAGAGAGAGAGAGAGAGAGAGAGAGAGAGAGAGAGAGAGAGAGAGAGAGAGAGAGAGAGAGAGAGAGAGAGAGAGAGAGAGAGAGAGAGAGAGAGAGAGAGATAGGGAGACAGAAGACAGCGATTGTAGATGTTTGGTGAGATATTATTGCTGAGCTCAGAGTAATTTTTTGAGGTATGGCCAGCTTTTCCACAAAGCATCAAGGAAAAAATAGAATCTCAGAGTTGATTTTCTCTGGATGTTGACACATCAGTCATAGGCCTAGCGTACCTCTGTGAGTGGCAGAACCTAGAGAAGGTAGAGAGAAGTGTGATCAGTCAGACCACCTTGAGTGTATACAAACAGCAGCATCTCCCTGATTCACAATTGGATCTCATTCTCTAAGGTTGCAAACACAAACAACATAACAATGACAGCACACATCCCTGAAACATTTTATTAGAAAAAGGAGTAAAAAGGAGTCAAAGCAGCTAAAATGTTACATCTCTCCTCTCTTTAATCCCACCTGTTGAAACAGTGAATATCTTTATCCTCTTTGAAGCTTTCTGTTCCATAACTCCTTTAGTGTATCGACCAGTTCAGCTGTCTTTCTGTTCCATAACTCCTTTAGTGTATCGACCAGTTCAGCTGTCTTTCTGTTCCATAACTCCTTTAGTGTATCGACCAGTTCAGCTGTCTTTCTGTTCCATAACTCCTTTAGTATATTGACCTGTCCTGCTGTCTTTCTGTTCCATAACTCCTTTAGTATATTTACCTGTCCTGCTGTCTTTCTGTTCCATAACTCCTTCAGTATATCGACCTGTTCAGCTGTCTTTCTGTTCCATAACTCCTTTAGTGTATCGACCAGTTCAGCTGTCTTTCTGTTCCATAACTCCTTTAGTGTATCGACCAGTTCAGCTGTCTTTCTGTTCCATAACTCCTTTAGTGTATCGACCAGTTCAGCTGTCTTTCTGTTCCATAACTCCTTTAGTGTATCGACCAGTTCAGCTGTCTTTCTGTTCCATAACTCCTTTAGTGTATCGACCAGTTCAGCTGTCTTTCTGTTCCATAACTCCTTTAGTATATTGACCTGTCCTGCTGTCTTTCTGTTCCATAACTCCTTCAGTATATCGACCTGTTCAGCTGTCTTTCTGTTCCATAACTCCTTTAGTATATCAACATGTTCAGCTGTCTTTCTGTTCCATAACTCCTTTAGTATATCGACTTGTCCTGCTGTCTTTCTGTTCCATAACTCCTTTAGTATATCGACCTGTCGTGCTGTCTTTCTGTTCCATAACTCCTTTAGTATATTGACCAGTTCAGCTGTCTTTCTATTCCATACTTTCTTTAGTATATTGACCTGTCCAGCTGTCTTTCTGTTCCATAACTCCTTTAGTATATTTACCTGTCCTGCTGTCTTTCTGTTCCATCGCTCCATTAGTATATTGACCTGTCCTGCTGTCTTTCTGTTCCATAACTCCTTTAGTATACTGACCAGTTCAGCTGTCTTTCTATTCCATAACTCCTTTAGTATATCAACATGTTCAGCTGTCTTTCTGTTCCATAACTCCTTTAGTATATCAACATGTTCAGCTGTCTTTCTGTTCCATAACTCCTTTAGTATATCGACCTGTTCAGCTGTCTTTCTGTTCCATAACTTTTTTAGTATATTGACTTGTTCAGCTGTCT
Organism: Brachymystax lenok tsinlingensis; assembly: GCA_030435695.1. Taxonomy (NCBI): domain Eukaryota; kingdom Metazoa; phylum Chordata; class Actinopteri; order Salmoniformes; family Salmonidae; genus Brachymystax; species Brachymystax lenok. The sequence continues at coordinate 8,609,539 of CM059819.1, forward strand.
TTGAAAAAAGTATTTTTTCCAGACAAAAGGAGTGAAAAGTTTTTACATGTCCTCCATTCATCTCAATCAACCCATGTCAGAGTGAAGAGCTCTTTGGTTACACATGGAAGAGCAATCCATTTCAAGGTCCACACGATGAGGTTAACTACTTAGGGAGTAGCGGCGCGCTAGCGGGCCACTCCCGACACTACCCGGTGAAATGTAAGGCGCCAAATTCAAAATCCAAAAGTTGAAAGTGTTGCATAGTCATCAGAAGCTCTGCTTCTTAGCAATATCACAGCGTTGTCAGATTTCAAAAAGGCTTCACGGCGAAAGCACAACATTTGATTTTTGAGGATAGCACCTCATATATTTTCCACATTAGGATAAATTCAATTCCAGCGCGGGTCACACAAAACCCATATAAGAGCTAAAAAATATCACTTACCTTTCGAAGAACTTCTGCTGAGGGCTTCCCAAGTGTCCAACGAAGACATCCAATGGTTCTTTTGTTAGAAAAAGTCATTTATTATATCCATAAATCTCTGTTTGGTTTGGCGCTCACATTCTCACGCCCGTCAAACATTGTTGACAAAAGTGGTCCCCTGACTACTTTCTCTTCCTATCTGTTCTGCTTAGTGCTATAGCCTCCAGGCTCTGTATAAAGACTGTTGACATCTAGTGGAAGCCATAGGTACTGCAGTCTCAGTCCTAGTTAAAATAGAAATGAATAGCCTGGAGAAGAAGGTCATGTACAAAAAAAACTGCAAATCCGAATGGATTTTCCTCGGGTTTTCACCTGCTATATCAGTTCTGTTATACTCACATACATTATTTTAACACGTTTAGAAACTTCAGAGTGTGTCCTATCCAATAGTACTAATTATGTGCATATCCTATTTTCTGGGCCTGAGTGGCAGGCATTTTACTTTGGTCACGCCAGACTCTCCAAAACCGCCACCTCTGCTGCCGCTCCCTAAGAAGTTAAACTATTTCTGTGAATACACATTCCAGTCAGACCAACTTGAGCTTCAGGCTTTATTTATACATGAGCTTGGCAGTACTTAGCAAAGACTAATTTATTTCTATTCTATTTCAAACTCTTCAACTCACCCTATATGTCCTGACATCACCTGCAACCTTCTCCACTTTTAAAGGCAGATGCAAAGTGGAAAGTAACTGGAACATGCAGCAATAAATCCAAAACGTGTTTGGAATAGGCTTACTGCCACTGGAATAGGCTTACTGCCACTAGAATAGGCTTACTGCCACTGGAATAGGCTTACTGCCGCTGGAAGAGGCTTACTGACACTGGAATAGTCTTACCTTCACTGGAATAGGCGTACTGCCACTGAAATAGGCGTACTGCCACTGGAATAGGCTTACTGCCACTGGAATACGCTTACTGCCACTGGAATGCGCTTACTGCCACTGTGGCACTGAAATAGGCATACTGCCACTGGAATAGGCTTACTGCAACCGGAATACGCTTACTACCACTGGAATACGCTTACTGTCACTGTGCCACTGAAATAGGCAACTTCCACTGGAATAAGCTTACTGCCACTGGAATACGCTTACTGCCACTGTGCCACTGGAATAAGCTTACTGCCACTGGAATACGCTTACTGCCACTGTGCCACTGGAATAGGCTTACTGCCACTGGAATAGGCTTATTGCCACTGACAATGCAAACCAATTTTCACACTTTGTTTATATTGAATATTTGAATATTTGTTGTTTCGTTTAAGGGTCAATCACAAGGCACACTGCTAGGAGAGCATCAGTTTAGAAGTTGATATTGTCATCAACCACTGAGATGCACCTTTTGTTTTACGCACACAGCCAGCCTCTGATATAACTTGATAAGCTAGCTGCTGATTGCTAAACGTTTCGCTAGCTAGTCAGCATTTACAGCCTGCCTCAAATATAGCTAATGTTAGCAAGTAGCTAACACAGTATCATCAAAGAGAAAGATAATGTTTCATTTTTGTCACATGGCAACTATTGCTCACTCTCCCTCACTGTATCATAGAGGGGCCTGTTATCTGAGAAAGTCTGTGTGTGTGTGTGTGTGTGTGTGTGTGTGTGTGTGTGTGTGTGTGTGTGTGTGTGTGTGTGTGTGTGTGTGTGTGTGTGTGTGTGTGTGTGTGTGTGTGTGTGTGTGTGTGTGTGCATGCGTGCGTGTGTGGACGTGTAGAGGAATAGTAAACTAATTCATCTGGGGACATTTAGTTAGTCTCCACTAGGGCTGTGGCGGTCACAAAGTTTCGTCAGCCGGTGATTGTCAAGCAAAGCAAATAACTAATAATCCATTACTTATTTTAGACAGGTCTAAAGAAGCATGATAGGAAGAAAATGTATTATATTTCAGAAGAACAGAATAGCATACTCTGAGTAGTCCTTGTGTTAGGTCCTGATCTGGCTATGCCAAATGGCTGTGGGCTGCACTAGTTCATTTAGCAGAGAAGATTTGATTAGAATTCCGAATGACATAATTTTTGTATGAAGAATACAATTGAACAAAGCTGAATAAAATAGAAAGGATTTTTTCTCCAAACAATTTGATTGAGTGCGCACACACGGCTATTCTGTGCTGAGGGTTAACAAATAAATAGGTATTCCCATATGCTTGAAATGTATAGTTATTATTAATGTAACTTTAGTTGTTCTACAAACGTTGGGCTATATGTTTGATTTTTAATACATTGTAAGGCTGCATGATGTGACTCTAATGATGATTTGAAAAAAGTTGCTTGAAAGGCATGAGCTCTGCTTCGTTTTTTGCGCAGGCTGTACACACTTCATCAGTCTCTCATTCACAATTTGACAAGCACTTGATAATGCCTAGAATTTCATGGCCGCAACCCCTTTGTGTGGCCGTAGTGCACCCTAAAGAAATCCATGCCTTTTGCGGGCGGTGGCCGTTGTGCCCTTCTCCCTGAGTGCTGAGCGCTCGAATTATAATTGTGCGTGTGTGCGTGTGTGGGTGTGTGCGTATGTGTGTTTGTGTGCGTATGTGTGTGTGTGTGTGTGTGTGTGTGCGTGTGTGTGTGTGTGTGCGTGTGTGTGTGTGTGTGTGTGTGTGTGTGTGTGTGTGTGTGCGCTCATTTATTAATGTGAAGCTGCAACATCAAAGCTCAATCCCACTGAAAGATGAAAAGGCTTCTATGTAAATTATTTAATTTGAATAACAAATGTTTTGAGTGTGTGTGTGCTTGCGTATATGTGTGTGTGTGTGTGTGTGTGTGTGTGTGTGTGTGTGTGTGTGTGTGTGTGTGTGTGTGTGTGTGTGTGTGTGTGTGTGTGTGTGTGTGTGTGTGTGTGTGTGTGGAGGGGGGGTGACAAGGCATGGATTTAAATGGGTCAAGCAGGTAAACTATGCAGATAGAATGAGAGAAGGGATAAAACCAGATATTAGTGACAGTGGTAACTTGATGACCAGCTGGTATCAGTGTTGATTCAACAACATACATTGCACCAAGTTATCCCATTCTATTGGGATTGAAGCCGGCAAACATCTTGTAATATGCTGATCCACACGACAGATGGTGATTAATGAGTGGTATTTAGACAACGTATGAAGACATACACTGCCGTTCAAAAGTTTGGGGTTACTTAGAAATGTCCTTGTTTTTGAAAGAAAACATTTTTTTTTGGTCCATTAAAATAACAGGAAATTGATCAGAAATAAAGTGCTGGCCTTCTAGGCAGAGTTGCAAAGAAAAAGCCATATCTCAGACTGGCCAATAAAAATAAAAGAACACAGACACTGGACAGAGGAACTCTGCCTAGAAGGCCAGAATCCCAGAGTCGCCTCTTCACTGTTGACGTTGAGACTGGTGTTTTGCGAGTACTATTTAATAAAGCTGCCAGTTGAGTACTTGTGAGGCGTCTGTTTCTCAAACTAGACACTCTAATGTACTTGTCCTGTTGCTCAGTTGTGCACCGGTGCCTCCCACTCCTCTTTCTATTCTGGTTAGAGACAATTTGAGCTGTTCTGTGAAGGGAGTAGTACACAGCGTTGTACGATCTTCAGTTTCTTGGCAATTTCTCGCATGGAATAGCCTTCATTTCTCAGAACAAGAATAGACTGACGAGTTTCAGAAGAAATTTATTTGTTTCTGGACATTTTGATCCTGTAATTGAACCCACAAATGCTGATGCTCCAGATTTTCAACTAGTCTAAAGAAGGCCAGTTTCATTCCTGCTTAAATCAGGACAACAGTTTTGAGCTGTGCTAATAAAATTGCAAAATGTTTTTCTAATGATCAATTAGCCTTTTAAAATGATAAACTTGGATTAGCTAACACAACGTGCCATTGGAACACGGGAGTGATGGTTGATAATAGGCCTCTGTACACCTATGTAGATATTCCTTAAAAAATCTGCCATTTCCGGCTACAATAGTCATTTACAACATTAACAATGTCTACACTGTATTTCTGATCAATTTGATGTTATTTTAATGGACATCTCAATCTGCTGATGGAGCCTCATCGGTCACTGTGTGTGTGTGTGTGTGTGTGTGTGTGTGTGTGTGTGTGTGTGTGTGTGTGTGTGTGTGTGTGTGTGTGTGTGTGTGTGTGTGTGTGTGTGTGTGTGTGTGTGTGTGTGTGTGTGTGGACATTTCTAATTGAACCCAAACTTTTGAACGGTAGACCAACTTTAGATTTTTAGGTGAACTGTCCCTTTAAAAACCAGCATCCTGTTGGAACCAAAACCACCCCATGTGACACAACTGAAAGGAAGGAAGAGGTTTACTCTCTCTTCAAAAAACATGCAGTTGTTGTAGATGAGGACGAAATGACTCCATCGTATCCCTGTTATCTCTCCCCTCACACTGTAACGCCCCTGGCTGTGTGCTAGCTAGTGATTGAGCCCTGTGAAGCTTGGCCCAGTGGCATCTTCATCTCCCCCACAATCACCATCAAAAGGACAGCTTTCCTCCTCTGGTGCTGTCCCAAAGTGCCAATAGCACACAAACACACACACGCACGCACGCACGCACACACACACACACACACACACACACACACACACACACACACACACACACACACACACACACACACACACACACACACACACACACAGTGACCGATGAGGCTCCATCAGTAGGTTGAGATGTTGTTTGTGTCAGAGTCATCCGGTAGTGACTTTAAGGGGTCGCTGCTCCATCATATTGATCTTCTATTGGATGGAAAGAGAGATGATCTCCTCTAGCATGGAGAGACAAATGATGTGGAACAAATGTGTTGACTGGACTGACTATCCAGAGTACTGAGAATGATGTGAATCAAATTGTTGACTGGACTGACTCTCCAGAGTACTGATAATGATGTGAATCAAATGTGTTGAGTTGACTCACGCTCCAGAGTACTGAGAATGATCTGAATCAAATGTGTTGAGTTGACTCACTCTCCAGAGTACTGAGATTGATCTGAATCAATCAGATGTGTTGAGTTGACTCACTCTCCAGAGTACTGAGATTGATCTGAATCAATCAGATGTGTTGAGTTGACTCACTCTCCAGAGTACTGAGAATGATCTGAATCAAATGTGTTGAGTTGACTCACTCTCCAGAGAACTGAGAATGATCTGAATCAGATGTGTTGAGTTGACTCACTCTCCAGAGAACTGAGAATGATCTTAATCAGATGTGTTGAGTTGACTCACTCTCCAGAGAACTGAGAATATTGATCAGGTTGTGCTGCTGCTTTTGTTTTGGCTGTACCATCTGTTCCCAAGATTCATATCTGACTGAGACAGCAGGAAGGATGTCCCTTTCATAGCTGACTGAGACTGCCGGAAGGATGTCTCTTTCATAGCTGACTGAGACAGCAGGAAGGATGTCCCTTTCATAGCTGACTGAGACAGCAGGAAGGATGTCTCTTTCATAGCTGACTGAGACAGTAGGAAGGATGTCCCTTTCATAGCTGACTGAGACAGCAGGAAGGATGTCTCTTTCATAGCTGACTGAGACAGCAGGAAGGATGTCCCTTTCAAATCTGGTTGAGACAGTAGGAAGGATGTCCCTTTCATAGCTGACTGAGACAGCAGGAAGGATGTCTATTTCATAGCTGACTGAGACAGCAGGAAGGATGTCCCTTTCATAGCTGACTGAGACAGTAGGAAGGATGTCTCTTTCATAGCTGACTGAGACAGTAGGAAGGATGTCTCTTTCATAGCTGACTGAGATTTAACAGGTGGGGGGGGGCTTCATCCTACAGCTGTGTACCAGGAGATTTAACAGGTGGGGGGACTTCATCCTACAGCTGTATACCAAGAGATTTAACAGGTGGGGGCTTCATCCTACAGCTGTATACCAGGAGATTTAACAGGTGGGGGCTTCATCCTACAGCTGTATACCAGGAGATTTAACAGTTGGGGGCTTCATCCTACAGCTGTATACCAAGAGATTTAACAGGTGGGGGGCTTCATCCTACAGCTGTATACCAAGAGATTTAACAGGTGGGGGGCTTCATCCTACAGCTGTATACCAGGAGATTTAACAGGTGGGGGCTTCATCCTACAGCTGTATACCAGGAGATTTAACAGGTGGGGGGCTTCATCCTACAGCTGTATACCAGGAGATTTAACAGGTGGGGGCTTCACCCTACAGCTGTGTACCAGGAGATTTAACAGGTGGGGGCTTCATCCTACAGCTGTATACCAGGAGATTTAACAGGTGGGGGCTTCATCCTACAGCTGTATACCAGGAGATTTAACAGGTGGGGGCTTCACCCTACAGCTGTGTACCAGGAGATTTAACAGGTGGGGCTTCATCCTACAGCTGTATACCAGGAGATTTAACAGGTGGGGGGCTTCATCCTACAGCTGTATACCAGGAGATTTAACAGGTGGGTGGGGGCTTCATCCTACAGCTGTATACCAGGAGATTTAACAGGTGGGAGGGGCTTCATCCTACAGCTGTATACCAAGAGATTTAACAGGTGGGGGCTTCATCCTACAGCTGTATACCAGGAGATTTAACAGGTGGGGGCTTCATCCTACAGCTGTATACCAGGAGATTTAACAGGTGGGGGCTTCATCCTACAGCTGTATACCAGGAGATTTAACAGGTGGGGGGCTTCTCCCTACAGCTGTGTACCAGGAGATTTAACAGGTGGGGGTCTTCATCCTACAGCTGTATACCAGGAGATTTAACAGGTGGGGAGGGGCTTCATCCTACAGCTGTATACCAGGAGATTTAACAGGTGGGGGCTTCACCCTACAGCTGTGTACCAGGAGATTTAACAGGTGGGGGGCTTCATCCTACAGCTGTATACCAGGAGATTTAACAGGTGGGGGCTTCATCCTACAGCTGTATACCAGGAGATTTAACAGGTGGGGGGCTTCACCCTACAGCTGTATACCAGGAGATTTAACAGGTGGGGGCTTCATCCTACAGCTGTATACCAGGAGATTTAACAGGTGGGGGGCTTCATCCTACAGCTGTATACCAGGAGATTTAACAGGTGGGGGCTTCATCCTACAGCTGTATACCAGGAGATTTAACAGGTGGGGGCTTCATCCTACAGCTGTATACCAGGAGATTTAACAGGTGGGGGCCTTCATCCTACAGCTGTATACCAGGAGATTTAACAGGTGGGTGGGGGCTTCATCCTACAGCTGTATACCAGGAGATTTAACAGGTGGGGGGCTTCATCCTACAGCTGTATACCAGGAGATTTAACAGGTGGGGGGCTTCATCCTACAGCTGTATACCAGGAGATTTAACAGGTGGGGGGGGCTTCATCCTACAGCTGTATACCAGGAGATTTAACAGGTGGGGGCTTCACCCTACAGCTGTGTACCAGGAGATTTAACAGGTGGGGGGGGCTTCATCCTACAGCTGTATACCAGGAGATTTAACAGGTGGGGGCTTCATCCTACAGCTGTATACCAGGAGATTTAACAGGTGGGGGGCTTCATCCTACAGCTGTATACCAGGAGATTTAACAGGTGGGGGGGGCTTCATCCTACAGCTGTGTACCAGGAGTTTTAACAGGAGCAGAGCTAGAGAGGAGATACACGGCAGAGATAACCTTCAGGCCAGAATTACACTTTAAGGAGAACTCCCATCTTACACACAGGAGCATCAAGGCCAGGCAGGACATTTAACCCACATTGAAACATCGCTGTTGACAATGAGGTACCCTCAGGAACACACACACACACATACACAAACACACACAAATGCACACAAACACACACACACAGCCAGCCATCTGTGAGGCAGATGGAGAGTGCACAACTTGTACGATCTCAATTGAGTTGACTTCACTTTGATTACATCAATCTGCACTTAAGCGTGTTTAAAACCTGTTCCTGTGGCTCCCGCCCTGAGCTTATCTTTAGTTCCGACCCTCATCCCCATGTTAGTATCAAGATAAACTCACAGCGACAGGGCATTGAGTATTCTTCCTGTATTAAACAAACACTACCGTCCAATGGGGTTTTGAGTGTCACAGCCAATTCACCACAAAGCAAAAGGAACAGAGTGCAGGGATTACCCAGAGTTCTCTCCTGGATGATTCAATACCATCTACATACATTACCAGTCAAAAGTTTGGAAACACCTACTCATTCAAGGGTTTGTCTTTATTTTTACTATTTCTACATTGTAGAATAATAGTGAAGACATCAAAACTATGAAATAGCACATATGGACTCATGTAGTACCCAAAAAAGTGTTAAACAAATCAAAATATATTTCATATTTGAGATTCTTCAAAGTAGCTAACCTTTGCCTTGATGACAGCTTTGCACACTCTTGGCATTCTCTCAACCAGCTTCACCTGGAATTCTTTTCCAACTGTCTTGAAGGAGTTCCCACATATGCTAAGCACTTGTTGGCTGCGTTTCCTTCACTCTGCGGTCCAACTCATCCCAAACCATCTCAATTGGGTTGAAATTGGATGATTGTGGAGGCCAGGTCATCTGATGCTGTTACGTGGTTGATCTGTAACGTGGTTGACCTGTAACGTGGTTGACCTGTAACGTGGTTCACCTGTAACGTGGTTCACCTGTAACGTGGTTGACCTGTAACGTGGTTCACCTGTAACGTGGTTCACCTGTAACGTGGTTGACCTGTAACGTGGTTCACTTGTAACGTGGTTCACCTGTAACGTGGTTCACCTGTAACGTGGTTCACCTGTAACGTGGTTCACCTGTAACGTGGTTCACCTGTAACATGGTTCACCTGTAACATGGTTCACCTGTAGCATCTCTGATGTCCTAGTTTGACCACACAGTAGCATCTCTGATGTTCTACTTTGACCACACACAGTAGCATCTCTGATGTCCTAGTTTGACCACACAGTAGCATCTCTGATGTCCTAGTTTGACCACACACAGTAGCATCTCTGATGTCTTAGTTTGACCACACAGTAGCATCTCTGATGTCCTAGTTTGACCACACAGTAGCATCTCTGATGTTTGGCTCCCAAGTGGCGCAGTGTTCTGAGGCACAGCATCTCAGTGCAAGGGACATCACTACAATACCTGGTTCAAATCTTACAATCCTACAGAACCATGTGCATCACATATGGCTGTGATTGGGAGTCCCATAGGGCAGTGCACAATTGTCCAGTAACATCTGGGGTAGACTGTCATTGTAAATAAGAATTTGTTCTTAATTGACTTGCCTAGTTAAAATAAAAATGTATTTGTTTCACCACACAGTAGCATCTCTCCTCTTCAAGGTGTGTCAGAGCTACATTGTTCTATGGTACAAGCTCTATCGTTTGTTCTTACAAATCAAGCTTTATTTATACAGAACATTTCAGACATGGAACGCAATGCAACGTGCTCCACAGGAAAAAATAAAAAAATAATAATAATAAAAGCTGAAATATTTACTACACAACAAACATAAGATAAAAAACAAAATAATGACACAAACTGAACAACTAAAAAGCATCCTGAGGAAAGCAAAGGTCAAAATATGTGTTTTAAAATCTCTTTTAAATATGCCCACAGGTTCTCCGGCAGGCTATTCCAGAGGCTGGGGGCATAGTAACTAAAGGCTGCCTCTCCATGCTTCTTGGTCCTAGGCTTTGGGAAGGTTAAAAGGCCAGTGACAGACCTGAGGGACCTACTGGGTAGATAACTTAAAAGCATGTCTGACATGTATTGGAGTGAACAAACCAAAAGAAGAATCTTAAACTGAATTCTAAAACTCATAGGCAGCCAGTGCAGAGACCTTAAAACCGGTGTAATGTGTTCTCTCTGTCTGGTCTTGGTCAGTACCCGTGCTGCAGCATTCTGTATGTTTTGCAGTTGACCATTGACTTTCTTGTGTAGATCAGACAGGAGAGCATTACAGTAGTCAATCCTGCTTGTAATAAAAGCATGGAGGAGTCTCTCTGTGTCAGCCTGAGAGGGAAACAGCCACACCTTGGCAATCGTCCTTAGGTGGAAAAAAGCTATTTTGGTCACATTCCTAATGTGTGATTCGAAATTCTGTTCAGAATCTAGTGTTTTATCTTTATTGCCCGTGAATTAAAATGTGCGGCTAGATTCTCCCTCTGTGCTTTGGTTCCAACAATATATACCTTGGTCTTGTCCTGATTTAGCAGGAGGAAGCTGTGAGCCATCCAAGTATTCAAATCACTAATACTGTCTAATGATTTATCCGTGGAGCTAAAATCCTCTGCTGACACAGACATATAAAGCTGTGTATTGTCTGCGTAGCAGTGAAAATCAATCCTGTGCTTTCTGATAGCGCTGCCAGGGGGTAACATATATAAACTGAACAATACCGGACCCAAAATCAAACATTGTGGAACGCCACATATGATATGTATTTTCTCTGAGTTATGTTCACCAAGGGTGACAAAAAACTCTCGAACTGTAAAATAGGTCCTAAACCCATTTAGAACTGGACCGGAGAGGCCAACCCACCTCTCCAGTCTGCCCAGAAGGACATCATGGTCAACAGTGTCGAACGCAGCATTTAAATCGAAGAGTACAAGAACAGAGAGCTGTTTGGCATCTGTGTTGGCTCTAAGATAATCAACCACTTGAACTAAGGCTGTCTCTGTCCTGTGGTGGGTAAGAAAACCAGATTGGAATTTTTCCAAAATACAGTTGGCACTTAAAACATAATTTAGCTGTTTGAACACCAATTTCTACAGAAGTTTGCTTAAGAATGGTAGGTTGGAGATTGGCCGAAAATTGCTCAGAGCTGAGGAATATAGATTACTTTTCTTCAGAAGGCGTGTCACCATAGCAGTTTTAAGTGCAGTTGGGAAAGTGCCTGTGAACACGGAGTGATTAACAATAGCTTGCACTTCTTCAGATATGCAATTAAAACCAGTTTTGAAGAAGGTGGTGGGGATAGGATTGAGAAGGCAGTTAGAAAGCTTAAGTTGTGATATCACTTTCCTAAACATGTCTGTGTCAACCAGGGAAACTAAATCCACAGCGCATTCGGAAAGTATTCAGAGCTCTTGACTTTTTCCAAATTTTGTTACGTTACAGCTTTATTCTAAAATGGATTACATTTTATTTTTTTCTCATCAATCTACACATAATACCCCGTAATGAAAAACAGTTTATACATTTTTGCAAATGTATATAAAAACATCACTGTCCTCAGTCAATACATAAGTATTCAGACCCTTTACGCAAATCTTTTTTGAAGTACCTTTGGCAGCGATTACAGCCTTTTTGGGTATGACGCTACAAGCTTGGCACACCTATATTTGAGGAGTTTCTCCCATTATTCTCTGCAGATTCTCCCAAGCTCTGTCAGGTTGGATGGGGAGCATTGCTGCACAGCTATTTTCAGGTCTCCCCAGAGATATTTGATCAGGTTCAAGTCCGGGCTCTGGCTGGGCCACTCAAGGACATTCAGAGACTTGTCCAAAGCCACACCTGCATTGTCTTGGCTGTGTGCTTAGTGTCGTTGTCCTGTTAGAAGGTGAACCTTTGCCCCCAGTCTGAGGTGCTGAGCACTCTGGAGCAGGTTTTCATCAAGGATCTCTCTGTACTTTGCTCCGTTCATCTTTGCCTCGATCCTGACTAGTCTCCCAGTCACTGCCGCTGAAAAACATCCCCACAGCATGATGTTGCCACCACCATGCTTCACCGTAGGGATGGTGCCATGTTTCGTCCAGATGTGACAGTTGGCATTCAGGGCAAAGAGTTCAATCTTGATTTCATCAGACCAGAGAATCTTGTTTCTCATGGTCTGAGAGTTTTTAGGTGTCTGTTGGCAAACTCCAAGTGGGCTGTCATGTGCCTTTTACTGATGAGTGGCTTCCGTCTGGCCATTCTACCATAAAGGCCTGATTGGTGGAGTGCTGCAGAGATGGATCGACAGAAGAACTCCACAGCTCTGTCAGAGTGACCATGATGGTTCTTGGACACCTCCCTGACCAAGGCCCTTCTCCCCCGATTGCTCAGTTTGGCCGGGCGGCCAGCTCTATGAAGTGTCTTGGTAGTTCCAAACTTCTTCCATTTAAGAATGATGGAGGCCACAGTGTTCTTGGGGACCTTCAATGCTGCAGAAATGTTTTGGTACCCTTCCACAGATCTGTGCCTTGACACAATCCTGTCTCTGAGCTCTATCGACAATTCCTTCGACCTCATTGCTTTGGTTTTTGCTCTGACATGCCCTGTCAACTGTGGGACTTTACATAGACAGGTGTGTGCCTTTCCAAATCATGTCAAATCAATTGAATTTACCCCAGATGGACTCCAATCAAGTTGTAGAAACATCTCAAGGATGATCAATGGAAACAGGATGCACCTGAGCTCAATTTCAAGTCTCATAGCAAAGGGTCTGAATAATTATGTAAGTAAGGTATTTCTGTTTTTTATTTTTAATAAATGTGCAAACATTTCTGAAAACCTGTTTTTTGCTTTGTCATTATTGGGTGTTGTGTATAGATTGCTGAGGAAATTGTTTTACTTCATCTATTTTAGAATAAGGCTGTAACGTAACAAAATGTGGAAAAAGTCAAGGGAATCTGAATACTTTCCAAAGGCACTGTATCATCAAACTTCTCATCAGGTCTAAAATATACAGCAAACTCATCACATTTAGATGTGGAGGAAAGTTCACATAGGTTTGCCAGGGTAGAATTTATCAGGTCGAGAAGAGCACTCTCAAATTATTCTGATTAATAGTGATCAAGTTAGAAAAATTAGCCCGTCTGGCATTTCTAAATGCCTTGTTGCCAAGTTACTCTCTCAGAATATCACAATGGACCTGCAACTCTGACTTTCTCCACTTCCGCCCTGCCTTTCTGCAATCTCTCTATAATTGATTAATTTCCTCACTCGTCCATGAGCCCAGTAACATGTTGGATTATTTTAATTTGTATTTAACCTTTATTTAACTAGGCAAGTCAGTTAAGAACAAATTGTTATTTACAATGATGGCAATATTTACAATAAATTCCATAGAGCTCAAAAGATTCATAAATTCAATGGCCTTGGAGTCTCCTTGTCAACACGAATATTAAAATCACCCAACACAATGATTGTATCATAGTCCTCAAGGACAACAGACAATAGTTCAGATAAATCAGTAAATAAAGTGGTGCAGTGCTTTGGTGGCCTATACAGGTTTATGGCCAGCACTAGTGGCTGACATTTAAACAGTATAGCATGATGCTCAAAAGACCCAAAGAAAATATATTTACAGCTGAGAGCATTAGTAGAAATAGAGGCTGTCCCCCCATTCTTTTTACATTTATGTTTCGAGTATGAAAGCTGTAGTCCTTGGGGAAGCTTCAATAAGAGGTACAGTCTGATAGCAGCCGTGTTTCAGTGAGAAACATGCAGTCAACTTTGCGCTGAGTAATGAGGTCATTCACGAGAAAGGTTTTCCCATTGATTGCTCTAACATATAAAAGCGCCATATTCAATGAGTGTGGGCCACTCTGCTCCTGGGGCATCTGCCTCGAGGTAACCAATGGAATAACAACCAAATGATTAACGTTACAACCAGGTTTTCCGACAGTCTCCAGTTTATCAGAATGGTAAGAGATGACAGTTTGTATAAACTCACTAGAAGGCGGGGTTAAAGGAACATACATTTGGTTACTCACATATGGTTTCCATGTCCTCCGTTGCATATTCTGACAGGGAGAACTGGAGCACTACCAGACCCTGTCTGTCAACCTCTACAACAGTTTGATGTTGATGGAACTGGAGCACTACCAGACCCTGTCTGTCAGCCTCTAAAACAGTTTGATGTTGATGGAACTGGAGCACTACCAGACCCTGTCTGTCAGCCTCTACAACAGTTTGATGTTGATGGAACTGGAGCACTACCAGACCCTGTCTGTCAGCCTCTAAAACAGTTTGATGTTGATGGAACTGGAGCACTACCAGCCCCTGTCTGTCAGCCTCTAAAACAGTTTGATGTTGATGGAACTGGAGCACTACCAGACCCTGTCTGTCAGCCTCTACAACAGTTTGATGTTGATGGAACTGGAGCTCTACCAGACCCTGTCTGTCAGCCTTTAAAACAGTTTGATGTTGATGGAACTGGAGCACTACCAGATCCTGTCTGTCAGCCTCTAAAACAGTTTGACGTTGCTGGAAATGATCCTGAAACCCCTGCGGTTAGGGTGAATCCTGTATCTTTTAAAAAGTGCTGGTTGTTCCCACAGCAAATCAAAGTTGTCATAAAAAAATACATTCCTGTCTTTGCAAAGTTTCTTCAGGTACTCGTTCAGGGCAAAGAGTCGGCTGAAATCTTCTGAACCCCTTCAGTAACATAGCATGGGCCAGAGATAATTATTATCTTCCCTGTTCTAACGAGGGTGTTGTCCTCCCTCAGTTCCTCAGATCGCCTAAAACGAACATTGTTAAAACCTACGTGAGTGATGGTAGTGTCACTATTGGAGTAGTTGGCCAGAACCGTGGGCAGGAGGGAGTTGATGTCATGGACACGGGCTCCTGGATAACAGTGGACTTTGGTCCACAGATTGTAGGCAGGACAAAATCTCTCACCATCGAACTTCCCACAAGGATGGTGGTTGGGATGGAATCCGATGAGGTAGTGGCCTTGCTGAACTGAGGGGAGGGTGCTGCTTGGCGACTGCCGGCTGGTGGAATACACCCAGGATCCGTGCTGTGGGACAAAGCTGTTTGATAGTTGGATCGGACCTTCTCGGATAGATGAAGGGTGGCCAGACTGCCTCCCCGATCTCCTATGCCCCGCGAGTGTCCAGTCACCCATGGGCCGCAGAGTTGAGCTTAACATCTGTCCGTTGGATTGGGACAGATCAACGCCACGCGACTCATCGACAGCTTTGCTATAAGAGGCATTTAAAACTGAGATTAGATTTGCCTTGGTTACAGAAAGGTCGGTGTACTTATAAAGCAGGTTATCCGTTTTCTCTCAGCAAAGCCAACAGTCGGAGGAACTCTTCCCTAAGCTGCTTGATGGTGGTGAATTTAGGGCAGACAAATCCCTGTCCATTTTCCAGTTCCACAATATCTTCATCGTGTGGAAAACATCTCACACCTGACGCATCTGTGGCCAGCCGTGGATAAAACCAACCTCTTCGCGCTCAAGGGTATCATGTGATCCTGTCAGATTTGTGTTACTTTTTGATACTATTCATAAATTATTGTAGCTGCATCTGTCTTTAATTGGAATCACGTTGACGTTTGCTCATGCAATATTACATTTTTATGAAATAATTTATGTAAGTATAATGACACACAAGTTATGAACTACAAATATGACACCATTTTGTAGATCATTTTTCTAACCCGAATCGGATTGGTATCAATATATTCGCCAATATCATTATAATATGCCTGTACCTATCATTAGCATGCTCCTTTTTCATGACGGCTAGGAGCTAACTGCTACTTAACAACAATCAACCAATGAAAATTATCTGTTCAAAATGTCAATTTAAGAAGCAGAAGGACAGATAATACAGGTGCCAAGAGGTCGACTGAGGACAGTGATGCAGAGTGGTACAGACTGGACCAGTCTACTGTATATCTTGACTGAGGACAGCGATGCAGAGTGGTACAGACTGGACCAGTCTACTGTATATCTTGACTGAGGACAGTGATGGTGAGTGGTACAGACTGGACCGGTCTACTGTATATCTTGACTGAGGACAGTGATGGTGAGTGGTACAGACTGGACTAGTCTACTGTATATCTTGACTGAGGACAGCGATGCAGAGTGGTACAGACTGGACCGGTCTACTGTATATCTTGACTGAGGACAGTGATGGTGAGTGGTACAGACTGGACTAGTCTACTGTATATCTTGACTGAGGACAGCGATGCAGAGTGGTACAGATTGGACCAGTCTACTGTATATCTTGACTGAGGACAGTGATGCAGAGTGGTACAGACTGGACCAGTCTACTGTATATCTTGACTGAGGACAGTGAAGCAGAGTGGTACAGACTGGACCGGTCTACTGTATATCTTGACTGAGGACAGTGATGCAGAGTGGTACAGACTGGACCGGTCTACTGTATATCTTGACTGAGGACAGTGATGCAGAGTGGTACAGACTAGACCAGTCTACTGTATATCTTGACTGAGGACAGTGATGCAGAGTGGTACAGACTGGACCTGTCTATTGTGTTTGTTGGCAGAGGTTCAGTGGAGGTGATGGGGGTTAATAAGATACAACAGGCTCCATAACTAGCCTTCTGCTCTCATCTGTATCTAGTGGTGAAGGGGGGACAGATAGAGGTGGGGGGAGGGTGGGGAGTAGGAGAGGGAAAAGGTGAGAAAGAGTGGAAAGGAGAGAATGGCAGAGGTGGAAGGAGAGAGATAGAGATGAGAGAGTGAGGGAGGGAGACTGAAAAGAGAGGGAGGGAGGGAGAGAGATAGAGATGAGAGTGAGTGAGGGAGGGAGACTGAAAAGAGAGGGAGGGAGAGAGATAGAGATGAGATAGTGAGGGAGGGAGACTGAAAAGAGAGGGAGGGAGAGATATAGAGATGAGAGAGTGAGGATGGGAGACTGAAAAGAGAGGGAGGACGAGAGATAGAGATGAGAGAGTGAGGGATAGTAATTCAACACACACACACACTCTGTTATTCTCCAACCACACACACACACATTCTTCGGGAACGTCTGCCGTCCTCTGGGAGTATATGCGACCCAGTGTTCCGACACTAATCATACTGCCTCCGCTCTGAACAATACAATCTGTTCTACAGAGTACTGGGCAGAGAAGAGGAGAGAGAGAGGGAATAGGAGAGAGGGAAAATGAGAGAGAGGGAAGAGGAGAGAGAGGAAGAGGAGAGAGCAAGAGAAGAGAAGAGAAGAGCGGGGGAAGAGGAGAGAGATGAAGAGGAGAGAGAGGGAAGAGGAGAGAGAGGAAGAGGAGAGAGAGAGGAAGAGGAGAGAGAGGGACGAGGAGAAAGAGGAAGAGGAGAGAGGGAGGAAGAGGAGAGAGAGAGGGAAGAGGAGAGAGATGGAAGAGGAGAGAGAGAGGAAGAGGAGAGAGAGAGGAAGAGGAGAGAGAGGGACGAGGAGAAAGAGGAAGAGGAGAGAGAGAGGAAGAGGAGAGAGAGGGACGAGGAGAGAGAGGAAGAGGAGAGAGAGAGGAAGAGGAGAGAGAGGGACGAGGAGAGAGAGGGACGAGGAGAGAGGGAGGAAGAGGAGAGAGAGGGATGATGAGAGAGAGGAAGAGGAGAGAGAGGGAAGAGGAGAGAGAGGGGAAGAGGAGAGAGAGGGATGAGGAGAAAGAGGAAGAGGAGAGAGAGGAAGAGGAGAGAGAGGAAGGGGAGAGAGGGAGGAAGAGGAGAGAGAGGGACGAGGAGAGAGAGGAAGAGGAGAGAGAGAGGAAGAGGAGAGAGAGGGATGAGGAGAAAGAGGAAGAGGAGAGAGACGAAGAGGAGAGAGAGGAAGGGGAGAGAGGGAGGAAGAGGAGAGAGAGGGACGAGGAGAGAGAGGAAGAGGAGAGAGAGGGATGATGAGAGAGAGGAAGAGGAGAGAGAGGGAAGAGGAGAGAGAGGGAAGAGGAGAGAGAGGAAGAGGAGAGAGAGGAAGGGGAGAGAGGGAGGAAGAGGAGAGAGAGGGACGAGGAGAGAGAGGAAGAGGAGAGAGAGAGGAAGAGGAGAGAGAGGGATGAGGAGAAAGAGGAAGAGGAGAGAGAGGAAGAGGAGAGAGAGGAAGGGGGAGAGAGGGAGGAAGAGAGAGAGAGAGAGGGACAGGAGAGAGAGAGGAAGAGGAGAGAGAGGGAAGAGGAGAGAGAAGAAGAGGAGAGAGAGGGAAGAGGAGAGAGAAGAAGAGGAGAGAGAGGGAAGATGAGAGAAAGGAAAGAGGAGAGAGAGGAAGAGGAGAGAGAGAGGAAGAGGAGAGAGAGGGAAGATGAGAGAAAGGAAAGAGGAGAGAGAGGAAGAGGAGAGAGAGAGGAAGAGGAGAGAGAGGGAAGATGAGAGAAAGGAAAGAGGAGAGAGAGGAAGAGGAGAGAGAGAGGAAGAGGAGAGAGATGAAGAGGAGAGAGAGGGAAGAGGAGAGAGAGGGAAGAGGAGAGAGAGGGACGAGGAGAGGGAGGAAGAGGAGAGAGACAGGAAGAGGAGAGGGAGGAAGAGGAGAGGAGAGAGAGAGGAAGAGGAGAGGCGGGCACATTACCAAATAAATACATTAAATACTGAATTTAGTTGTTCTCATGCATTACTTGAACCATAATTCACTTTCAACAGCTACCATTTTACATCTGTGCTATATTTTGTCATGTCGAACCTGAACAGAAGAAAACACATTTCTCTCCCTGTTAAATGTCAGTGGAACAGCACTACCATACATAGCCATTCATAAGTGATATATATGTTGTGTACACACTGCCATTACTACCAATGTTCCCTCTCATTTTTTTCATTTTTTTCGGCGCTGAACAAATTTCAGGTCTGCTGAGCGCAAACTTGAACATTATGATAATTCTGTGCAACTTCCAGTGTAAGTTTACAGTGAACACTGAGGCTGTGTCCACTTTAAGTTAGTTTTAACCCTTTCACACGTAGCATCACATGGCTGTGATCATTCTACAGTGGTCCCTGAAGCGTACGATCACATCCTTGTGATTAGAACGCTCATTTAGAACGCTCATTTAGAACGGCCTGTTTCCAATGACAACAATCAACAATTGAGCTGGCCACACTTTTTTCAGAAACTATTTACACAAACACAGTCCTTACAAAGTTATGTCCAGAATGTGAGCAGTTTATTTTTGGATGCAATGTTCAGACATTCACAGAAGTAGCTACAGCATAACACAATCACCCTGACCGGAAAAATGTAGGCTACATTTGTCCTAGCGCTAACTGAGGAAAGATTGACGCAACACAAGTGGTCATATTTTCTAACTCTCGGCTGACATAAACTACAATATGAATTAGTTAATAGCAATTACTATGTATAATTAATCACATCACGGGTGAGCTCACCATTGACGGAAATAATTAGGTAAAACACTAGAAATCGAAAGTAAACGACGATTAGTTTCAGCGCGCAGCCATGCTTTTTTTACTCACAGAAACCTAAGATAATAAGAGAAGACAAGATGAGTTTGGTCTGTTTATAGTATGCACGTTGATCGTCTACCATCGTTCACATCCCACCATTAATTTCCGGAAGTCCTCAAAAAATTACCCTTACCCAGCTCATTTTGTTATAACATCTTTGGTCAAACAGACGATTACGTGAAACCCAGAATGCATTGTATGTCAACAAACATGGCTACACAGCTGTGTTTTACACACAGCATATGTGCCCATTACAATCTATGCAAGAATCGGAATGCATGATTTGTCACCTGTAATTGAAAACACATGTGCAGATCCTGTTCCGACGCGAGATGAGCAAATGTCTGCAGACTTGAACTGCACAAACAATTAGGAAGTGCTTGGGGAATTTTATCCGGGTCAGAAATGTCCCAAAAATATAATTGTCCGCAAAAGTAAAAATGACAATTGTTATGTTAATGAATGAGGAGGCGGAACACATCTCAATTCAAACTGTTTTTAGAAAAGGAAACTTGTTACAAAATCATTTGAAGTTGAAACAGCCTATAAATAAAAACAGGCTAAATTCCTTGTTTTGAGGGCAGCGCGGATTAAATGTACTGTTGAATAACAATCACATTCTGGAATGGAGAGAACGTTCTAACATCATCACGTGCATAAAAAAACTCACGCTGGGGCGACCGTTAGAGATATTTGGAACTCACGCATGAAAGGGTTAACAGTGGTCAAGTAGTTAGCTGTGGCTAACTGATCATAATGTAGGCCTACCAGAGTGGCCAATCATCAAAAACAATGGAGAAAATGTATCACATATCTTTTTAACATGGAAATAGCTGTTCTATCATTCAGACTACAGTCGCAACCAATGTGTGGTGTTCAATGTAGGCCTACATTCCATGACACTTTTGAAAAAAACATGTAGGGATTGACATTAACCTGTTAATCCACTTGTCCTTCAGACAAAGAGGTGACTGACAATGTTGTTGTGTTGCTTGATGAAAGAAAGCACTTCACAAAATGAAATGCATTATTATTCCCATACCATTATTATAGAGAATCATACAAATTATCCTACCCTCTGCCTATTGGCTACTTAGCTTATTCAAGCCTGTCCTTTAAGACAAAAAAAAAAGCTCTTTACCTGACTGGTTTTTAAAAGATGTCTAGAAATGTGCACATTTTGTGCTCTTGTAAGAAGTAATCACTCCCCTATTGCTGACTAAAAATGATCTATAACTGGGCTAATAACTCACTAACTAGGAAAGGATATGAACAAAATGTACAAATGTTCACACGTGGCTACATGTAGCTCTCACTTTGATCTCAAAACAAGCTCATCTACTCACGACCGTTCATCCTGTTGAAACAGTCCAGTTCAAAGTAAATGACACAGATCCAAATATGGCAATGGTCTATTTGCATATAGGCCTACTGCAGCTCTCATTGTTTATGCCTCACTGGTCTGTGTAGAGTACGGGCCTGTGTCCTGTCTGTCAATGCAATAGAATCCTACTCCGATGCGTTCTGCCTACAACAAAATCTCTTGCATAGTTAGTTTTGCATACTAAGTCTTGCATAGTTCGTTTTGTTTCGGTAAGTTGCATTGAAAGTGGCTAATATTGCGTTGATTGGATCACAATTCCAACAGTAAAGGGAAACTAACAGGGGAAAACTCCCCCCCCCACGCTCAAATCACTGCAGTCATTTTAACATTCAAGGGTGCTCAACTTCTGCAAAGAACGTGTGAATATTTCACGACCTGAATAATGAAGCCTAAGTATTGAATGAATAACCTTGATGATGCTGATTATGACACTGGTGATTAGGATGACGACGATCTGATAATCATTCTCATTACGTTCTGCTATCTCAGACCATCCATCATTATTAATGTGCAGATCATACATTCTGCCCACTGGTTCATTATTAACTGGGACCTGCTATGAAAAAGAGAGACCTGTCTCCTTGAGAAATAATGTTCTATCTTTCACTGTATAGTTAACCCTTTCGACAGGCTAAAGTACTCTTGTAGCTTTCACATGCTGTTAAGATGTTTGTTAAAGTCCACCGTTTATTTACTTGAAGGGTAATTAGTAGCTGCTGCCTCTTCCTGGGGTTTATTATGGATCCCCATTAGTTCCTGCCAAGGCAGCAGAAACTCTTCCTGGGGTTTATTATGGGTCCCCATTAGTTCCTGCCAAGGCAGCAGCTACTCTTCCTGGGGTTTATTATGGATCCCCATTAGTTCCTGCCAAGGCAGCAGCTACTCTTCCTGGCGTTTATTATGAATCCCCAATAGTTCCTGCCAAGGCAGCAGATACTCTTCCTGGTGTTTATTAAGGATCCCCATTAGTTCCTACCAAGGCAGCAGATACTCTTCCTGGTGTTTATTAAGGATCCCCATTAGTTCCTACCAAGGCAGCAGATACTCTTCCTGGTGTTTATTAAGGATCCCCATTAGTTCCTACCAAGGCAGCAGATACTCTTCCTGGTGTTTATTAAGGATCCCCATTAGTTCCTACCAAGGTAGCAGATACTCTTCCTGGGGTTTATTATGGATCCCCATTAGTTCCTACCAAGGTAGCAGCTACTCTTCCTGGTGTTTATTAAGGATCCCCATTAGTTCCTACCAAGGCAGCAGATACTCTTCCTGGTGTTTATTAAGGATCCCCATTAGTTCCTACCAAGGTAGCAGATACTCTTCCTGGGGTTTATTATGGATCCCCATTAGTTCCTGCCAAGGCAGCAGCTACTCTTCCTGGTGTTTATTAAGGATCCCCATTAGTTCCTGCCAAGGCAGCAGCTACTCTTCCTGGTGTTTATTATGGATCCCCATTAGTTCCTGCCAAGGCAGTAGATACTCTTCCTGGGGTTTATTATGAATCCCCATTTTTGTATCTTTATTTAACTAGGCAAGTCAGTTAACTGCCTTGTTCAGAGGCAGAATGACAGATTTTTACCTTGTCAGCTCAGGGATTCGATCTTGCAATCTTTTACTAGTTTACTAGTCCAACGCTCTAACCACTAGGCTACCTGCCACCCCGGCTGCCACGGCAGCAGCTACTCTTCCTGGGGTCCAGCAACATTAAGGCAGTTATATACAATTAAAAACATGACATTACATTTCATAACACTTTTCACAACACATTGAGTGTGTGTCCTCAGGCCACTACTCTACTACCACATATCTACAATACAACATCGGTGTGTGTAGAGTGTGTGTGTTAGCATGTGTATGTGTGTGTCTGTTCCTGTGTGTGTCTCTTCCCAGTCCCCGCTGTACCATAAGGTGTATTTTGATTAGTTTTTAAATCTGATTCTACTGCTTGCCTCAGTTATAGGAATAGAGTTCCATGTAGTCATGGCTCTATGTAGTACTGTGCACCTCCCATAGTCTGTTCTGGACTTGGGGACTGTGAAGAGACATCTGGTGGCATGTCTTGTGGGGTATGCATGAGGTGCCCCAGCTGTGTTCTAGTAGTTTAAACAGACAGCCCAGTCAATACTTCTTCCAAAAACAAGTAGTGATGAAGTAAATCTCTTCTCTACTTTGAGCCAGGAGAGATTGATATGACATATTAATGTTAGCTCTCCATGTATATTTAAGGGCCAGCCGTGCTGCCCTGTTCTGAGACAATTGTAATTTGCAACATGTTTTGTGCATAGATCCAGATTGAAGTTAGATCTTAGGTGTACAATATACACACTCAACATGGGTCAGAGCTTGTCTAGACGATGTGTTGACCCTGGGTCAGGGCTTGTCTAGACGATGTGTTGACCCTGGGTCAGGGATAGTCTAGACGATGTTTTGACCCTGGGTCAGGGCTTGTCTAGACGATGTGTTGACCCTGGGTCAGGGCTTGTCTAGACGATGTGTTGACCCTGGGTCAGGGCTTGTCTAGACTATGTGTTGACCCTGGGTCAGGGCTTGTCTAGACGATGTGTTGACCCTGGGTCAGGGCTTGTCTAGATAATGTTTTGACCCTGGGTCAGGGCTTGTCTAGACGATGTGTTTGCGTGTTTGTGAGCAGGTTAGCCCGGTGCCACAGATGGCATGGCATAATAACCAGATGGGTACATCTCCCGTAACCCACTCCTGGCAGAGCCAATTGTTGCTTGACTAGCGTTGCCAACCAACCCATTAACACAGCAGGAAAACGGTTTCATCTCTCTATCCATATGAATGGATATCCGGGAGCTTTTCCAATATGATCATTTTGGTACATTTTCAACAATAGTTAACGCCCCCGTCATCTATTGGATTCATAGGAAACCAGGGGACATCAGATCACACCATCTGGTTTCGGCTGGTTCCGCCTCCCAACAGCAAACTTTAAAAAACCCATGACTTTAATTGGAGCACTGTGATTCTAATGTCATTTTAGTGAACGTTATTTCCTTTCATCTCTCTCTCTCTCTCTCTCTCTCTCTCTCTCTCTCTCTCTCTCTCTCTCTTCACCTTTTCATTAGTGGAAGTGTGAACATGCTCATTAACCATCGTTCAGTCACTCCTTATCTCCTCCTTACTCTCACACCACCTCTCTCTCTCTCTCTCTCTCTCTCTCTCTCTCTCTCTCTCTCTCTCTCTCTCTCTCTCTCTCTCTCTCTCTCTCTCTCTCTCTCTCTCTCTCTCTCTCTCTCTCTCTCTCTCTCTCTCTCCCCTCTCTCTCTCTCTCTCTCCTCTCTCTCTCTCTCTCTCTCTCTCTCTCTCTCTCTCTCTAAAAAGGCATACACGCAGCAGATTCCTGAAAGCTAAGGGCGGCTGTGGGGGAGAAATACCTCACAGGATTAGTTAGTAATCTGGGTCTTTGGTCTTGAGGATTCGCCCTCTGCCTACCACCCCTTGGAACACTGGGAGATTTGTCTGTGGGGTCGCCAACTAATGGGCGGAGGGGTGCGGGGTGAGACTGACAGGGGTGCTCGTTAGCGAGGTTGGGGGAGGATTAAGAACCTTTGTGAAGGGGGGGCGGCTGGAGGAGGTGGACAAATGGTGATTTTGGAAGGGTGAACTTGAGACTGAGGCCTCAGGTTTAGACATGGAGTGGTGCAGAGGTACCTGAAGGTGCCATGGCACAGACTGATTAATGGTAGGGGGAAGGTTGGCTTTGTTGGGTAGGGGGAGCCAGGGAGAAGGTTCATGTTGTTGGGCAGAGGGGGAGAGGTTGACGTTGCCAAGTAATATTCCGCCATCCTCTGGGTCCAAGCCAAGTAGAATTCCGCCATCTTCTGGGTCCAAGCCAAGTAGAATTCCGCCATCTTCTGGGTACAAGCCAAGTAGGATTCCGCCATCTTCTGGGTCCAAGCCAAGTAGGGTTCCGCCCTCTGTCTTAATTGAAAGGAAAAAACCAAAACCCGCAGACACTAGGCATTCCATGGAATGAGTTTGACACCCCTGTTGTAAAGGTCAAAAACATAGCTGCCGGGAGCCAGTTAACTTGTTTGAGTGTCACAGTGCCGAAAGGTGGCCAAACGGAATCATATTCTACAGGTCAGCTACTGTGACCCCTGGCCTGTGTGCTACATTTCAGGAGGGAACTGTGAAGAAGTAAATTGTGACTACTGGTGAGTGTTGATAGGCCAGATATTAAACAAGGTAAGGGATGTACTGAGTACAGCATGCCATTAAAGCACACCACCAGAATGCCTTGATGAATTGATTGGTAGGAGCGTACAATCATAAATGGGGTCTTAATGCGTACTCTATAAGGAACAGAACCAGTCATTATGTTAGGTGTGGATGGGGTCTTAATGCATACTCTTTAAGGAACAGAACCAGTCATTATGTTAGGTGTGGATGGGGAGAGAGAGAAGGAGAGAGAGAAGGAGAGAGAGAGAGAGAGCACACAAAAGGTGCATGAATGATGGTCCCTGCTCAGACAGTTGGGGACCTTGCTGAATGCTCTATGTGCCCTGGATATTCCTGCCCGTTCTGTGCTCTCATCCTCCAGAGGACGTTGTTCCTCTACCAGGAAGGCCAGGGAAGATAAATCAGAGCTGCGCAGAGGTTTGTGGAGGAAGCAGTGGATGTTCAGAGAACCTTTTAGGTTAGCTATCCCTGGGGAAGAGCTCAGCAGTTAAGCCAGGCAAGCCAACGAGATCCAGAGTGGAAGCACAGAGTAACGTCACGGAGTGTAGTCTGGGATTTTACATTGTAGTCATTTTAGTCACTCTTATCTAGAGTGACTTACAGGAACAACTAGGGTTAAGTGCTTTGCTCAAGTGCACATCGACAGATTGTTCACCTAGCTGGCTCGGGAATTCGAACCAGAGAATTTTCAGTTCCTGGCCAACACTCTTGCCAGCTAAGCTACCTGCCGCCCCGTGATCTCTACTCATATGGTTGTCCGAGGGGAGGGTCAACCTTCCTGCTCCTTTGCCATCCTCTTTTCACTCTGTTTTTACCAGCTTTTTGTCTAATAATAATTAGGTTTTATATTAACTTGGAAAAGGCATTTTGGACAATGGGCAAAAAGCAAGCCTGTATACATGTACTCTCCTAGAGAAAATGGCTGCAAAAGGGTTCTTTGGCTGTCTCCACAGGAGAACCCTTTTGGGTTGAAGGTAAGACCCTTTCTGGTTCCAGGTGGAACCCTGTGGAAAGGGTTCTAAATGGCACGGAAAAGGGTTCTACCTCCTTATACATAGCCTCGTTATTACCTCAACTACCTGGTACCCCTGCACATTGACTCAGTACTGGTACTCCTTGTATATAGCCTCGTTATTACCTCAACTACCTGGTACCCCTGCACATTGACTCAGTACTGGTACTCCTGGTATATAGTCTCATTATTACCTCAACTACCTGGTACCCCTGCACATTGACTGGGTACTGGTACTCCTGGTATATAGTCTCATTATTACCTCAACTACCTGGTACCCCTGCACATTGACTCAGTACTGGTACTCCTGGTATATAGTCTCGTTATTACCTCAACTACCTGGTACCCCTGCACATTGACTCAGTACTGGTACTCCTGGTATATAGTCTCATTATTACCTCAACTACCTGGGACCCCTGCACATTGACTCAGTACTGGTACTCCTGGTATATAGTCTCATTATTACCTCAACTACCTGGGACCCCTGCACATTGACTCAGTACTGGTACTCCTGGTATATAGTCTCATTATTACCTCAACTACCTGGGACCCCTGCACATTGACTCAGTACTGGTACTCCTGGTATATAGTCTCATTATTACCTCAACTACCTGGGACCCCTGCACATTGACTCAGTACTGGTACTCCTGGTATATAGTCTCATTATTACCTCAACTACCTGGGACCCCTGCACATTGACTCAGTACTGGTACTCCTGGTGTATAGTCTCATTATTACCTCAACTACCTGGGACCCCTGCACATTGACTCAGTACTGGTACTCCTGGTATATAGTCTCATTATTACCTCAACTACCTGGGACCCCTGCACATTGACTCAGTACTGGTACTCCTGGTATATAGTCTCATTATTACCTCAACTACCTGGGACCCCTGCACATTGACTCAGTACTGGTACTCCTGGTATATAGTCTCATTATTACCTCAACTACCTGGGACCCCTGCACATTGACTCAGTACTGGTACTCCTGGTATATAGTCTCATTATTACCTCAACTACCTGGGACCCCTGCACATTGACTCAGTACTGGTACTCCTGGTATATAGCCTCGTTATTGTTTTTATTCTGCTCCTATTTCCTATTTTTTATTTTGCAAATATTAGTCTTCCTTTGTATCTCTGCACTGTTGGTTAGGGGCTCGTAAGTAAGCATTTCAGTCTACACCTGTTGTATTCGGCATGTGACAAATACAATTAGATTTTGATTGGATGCTGATTTTCTTTGATGTTGTGTGGGCGTGTCTATGTGTGTAGTAATAGTATGAATAGTGTATGTTCCTGTGAAAACCACATGGTTAAATTATCATAGAAATAATACGTATAGCAGCAAGAGCGCTGGATGCTGAGGAGCCGCTCACATCACTAATGATATTCAAACATATGCATTCAAAGAGAAAATAGAAACACATG